>HG995252.1:0-2400000 GCA_905332985.1 Mimas tiliae | reverse complement strand
ACCTACATCGAAATAAGATGACAAGAAACGTAACTCAAGCAAAAAAATCACCCCACCATAACGCTGTGGAAGGGGGCGGGCCTATAAAAGTCTGTGCATAATAATCTCTAGTTGACGCTTCATACGTCAAATTTTTTGCGCGTTGCAGAACGTCTCGATCTAGAAATTTAATATTTAGACATTAACTTCTATGAAATAAAGTTGATTTTGAACGTTCATTAATTTTTGTTGCGTGTATGAGTGTTACGTGTGATTTACCTTTGCATGTGTAAGTAATTGGAGCCGTATTTTTTAGCAGATTAATATGAGAGTTATCGTTCTAGATATCTTATTTCGATGGGTACCTATATAATAATAATACCCTATTTGATGATACTTGATGTCCTGACAATGCAATTGAATTTGGTACTACGTGGGCTGAAATTCTTGTATCGTACACTATACGTTGCTTAAATTTATCCTCACCTTTCTGTAACACGTTGTACACATAGGCGATACCACGGTTCTACCACTAACAATGAGTGTTCAATTATCTGTTTTGTCATCAGAGATCTGGAAGGGAATCACATAAAGCGCATCCCGTCCCATGCGTTGCGAGTACGCGCAGATCAAGTGTAAGTCACTAGGTATATACCGAAGCTGTTTTATTTATTTATACCATCACATTCACTAGCGGATCCAGGGGGGGGGGCTAAGGGAGCTCAACCAAGCATTTGGGCCCACTGTCAAATCTCAAATTAATTTTGATATTATCCTACTTTCTTAGTACTACCTACAATATAATTTTCATCGCTTATCCTTACTCATTCCATTTTAAGTAAGTAGGTATAGTATATTCTCAATTTTTTTAAGTCTAATTTTGGCTCGAGCCAAACCAAAATCATGGATCCGCCACTGATCACATTTCCCTTCACTATTGTTTCACGAAACACATAAAAATTGTCTTTGTTTTCGCTTACGTCGTGTTGTTTTTGGTATAAATATTATTGTAATTTCCGCTGGACGTTTCTGTTGCAGGTCTTTGAACTACAATCTGATCGAGGAAGTGCCCGCGCATGCGTTTAAAAATGCACAGATATCTAAATTGTGAGTTATTTTAATTGTTTATTTAGTATAACATAGTGTTTTTTTTTATCGTAGCGCGGCAGTGAGTCCACTGGACACTTTTTTTTTTTTTTTTTTTTTTTTATCCTGGCTCGGCAAAGTGACTACGCTACACCTGATGGTAAGTATAGCGCAATCCATGAATACCGCCGACCAACGATAGACACTGAATCTATCGCAGATCGGCAGAATTATGCCGGCCTGCTTAGTTGCTTCTTCACACTCCGTTTAAAGGATCCCAAGTTATAGGAAGGAGGAAACACGTGCGCCGGCAAGCTATTCCACAGCTTTATGGTCCGACAGAAATACGATTCTGCGAACCTCTTGGTCCGAGCCGAGATGGAAGAGACCACGAAGCTATGGTTTCGCAAGCCAGCACGCGTGGTTCTGTTAAGGAAAGGTGAGGAAGGAATAAGGTCAAACAATTCTTCAGAGCATTCACCGTGATACAGACGATAAAAGACGGAAAGCGAGGCAATGTCCCTACGCAGCTGTAGCGGCTCTAAATTTTTTGTGACGTCTGCATCATTCACAATGCGGACAGCCCGTCGCTGCAATCCGTCCAAGGCATCGAGCAAGTACTTTGCGGAACCGTCCCATAGGTGCGAACAGTATTCTGCACCCGGCCGTGCCTGCGCTTTGTATAAGCGGTAAAGCTGGCCGGGTGCAAAAAACCTACGCACCTTGTTCAGGATTCCGACCCTGCGTGATGTGGCTGATATTACGCCCTCGATGTGGTTCCTTGGATTCAGATTGCAGCAAATATCCATGCCTAGGATACTTAGGCTATTCCGCATTGCGAGCGGGATACCCTGAAGATTGGGGAGGGGAGAGAACGGGGATTTTTTGCACGTAAACGCGCACACCTGGGTTTTCTTGGCATTGAACTCAACCAGATTCTTGGTACCCCATTCCGAAATGAGATCCAAGGTCTGGTTAAGCTCAATGACAAGATTCTCTCGCTGCCTCTCAGTGACTACCCGGCTACCAGGAGGCTTACTGCAGTAACGCCCATGCACAGTGCTGTCATCTGCATAGCAATGAATGTTACCAAGTGGTAACATGTCATTGATATGCAGAATAAACAAAGTGGGCGAAAGCACAGAGCCTTGTGGGACCCCGGCATTAACTGACATGAGCTGCGAAGCGTGTCCTTCAACAGTGACACGCATTCTACGCTCATGCAGAAAGCCAGAGATCCACTTACACAGGTTGTCGGGAAGCCCATACGCCGGAAGCTTGGAGAGGAGGCCACGGTGCCAGACCCTATCAAAAGCCTTGGCAATGTCGAGACTTACGGCTAGAGCCTCGCCATGCCTGTCAGCCGCCTCCCCCCAGCAATGTAACAAGTACGCTAGAAGATCACCCGTTGATCACTCCAAGCAAGCCCGGATCTTTGGGCAAACGGGGCACCGGCCCCGGGCGGCAGTTTCATGAGGGCGCTAAAATCATAATATAATAATATTAAAAATAAAAACTTGCTCCACAAAGTGCCTAGTATACGGAAGCCTGGTTAGCTCACCGTTGAATTGTAAGAAGGAGGCGCCACACAGGCCGTTTGTGTATAATTATTTATTTTCTTTTAGTTTTTTTATTTAATTTATTAAGTTTCTGCCCCGGTTTGAAAAAATCGTAGATCCGGGGCTGAGTCGAAGTATAATGCCGGCTATCATGAGACATTGCTTCGCTGGACGGTCAGCAGATTTTTTTATAGCATAGGCCGGCTAACGAGCAAGCGCGTCACCTGGTGGTAAGTGATCTCCATCGCCCATTTACGCCCACAATACCAAAAGGATCATGGATCAAGGGGAGAGGGATTTGGGCCTCAGGATATATCACTCACGGCACCAAGGCAAGCTGCTACTTAAAGCTGTTTACTGTGAGATAGTGGTAACTAGCCGAACGAGCCGGTCCATTCATGCTGTAGATAAATATATAAAGTATAAAAAACATTTTAATAAGAATATTCATAAAGATATAAAAAATATTTTTATTAAAAAAACTTTATATTGGGCCCCTCATTGAAAATAACTTTTTAAAAGAATAAACTAAGTAAGTATACTAGATAATATTGTTTACCACTACCAGCACTAAAATTGGGTACAATTCAGGTCAATTGATTGCGTAGAACTAGTTTTCGTACCTCTACCAAACCAAAAGGATTTGATAATAATTAACGTTGACTTCGACCATCGAAATAAGACCATCGATAACTCTCATATAAATCTGCCAAAAATACGGCTCTACTTACACATGCAAAGGTAAAATTACACGTAACACTCATACACGCAACAAAAATTAATGAACGTTCAAAATAAACTTTATTTCATAAAAGTTAATGTCTAAATATAAAATTTCTAGATCGAGATACGACGTTCTGCACCGCGCAAAAAATTAGACATATCAATTAGTGTCAACTAGAGATTATAATGCACAGACATTTATAGCCCCGCCCCCTTGCATAGAGTTTTTTGTTGCTTGAGTTACGTTTCTTGTCATCTTATTTCGTTGACTTCGACATTGTGAAACAAATGCTAGGAATTATGTATTTTTTTAGGAGTTTCAAAGGCAACAATAACTTGAGAAAACTGGATGAGCACGCTTTTGCTGGTAACCTGCTTCTTCGACAGTTGTAAGTATGAACGTCTCTGTGTATGAGTGCAGTCCAGTGTCATGCAGTGCTTTGTTATTGAAAGTTCTGTGGGGCGTTACTTCTGTTTATGAGCAGTCGTGGCGCTGACCATCAGGCGAGCGACCTGCTCGTCTCGTCATTCAAGCTAATAAAAAATAACTTAAAAAAAAACAAAATGTATTAATGCCGACACCAACTGAGTAAAGGCTACTTTACTACATAGCATAAAACAAAGTCACTATCTGTCTGTATGTTTGTTTGTCTGCTTATTTCTCCTAAACTATGCAAAAGATCTAGATTCCTTATTCGCTATAATTTAGAGAATTTATTCCGGAAGGTTTATATGTATATCACGCTATAGCGTCATATCCCTTGGGAGCAGGGCAGTAACATGTCTGCAGTGAAACTAGTATCAAATAAAATATGACACAAATAGCTACAAAAGCCAGCATCTGTTGTAATCTTTGGTCAAATTTGAAAATTAAAGACAGCCTCTGTGGCGCAGTTGGCAAGTAGACGGCTGTGAAGCGTGAGGCCGCGGGTTCGATTCCCGCACCGGAACAAATGTTTGTGTGTGCACAAATATTTGTTTCTGGTCTGAGTGTTTTCTCCCCATAGGGGTTGACGTTACGAGGTAAAAACTACAAGCTAAATCTTTATGTAACATTTATTTAAAAAAACTAGTTTCGCCGTCCCCACTACGAGTGGGATAAGGGCAGGCGGAAGAACAAGAAGAATATTTGGTTAAATTAAGTTGCTTAGTTGACAACGCGCAGTGTCTGCAGAGTCGTGAATGTTTGCAGAGATCTGAGCAACACCGCAATCACGTCACTGCCCACCAAGGGTTTGGAGAAATTGCAAATACTCAAGATAGAGAAGACGCCCTCATTGAAGTACATACCTTCGATATACGAGTTTCAGGTTTGTGACATGTTTTAATTAAATAATAATAATACTAGCCCTGTATTATATATGTCCCACTGCTGGGCACGGGCCTCCTCTACTGAATGAGAGGGGTTAGGCCTTAGTCCACCAAACTGGCCTAATGCGGATTGGCAGACTTCACACACCTTCGAAATTCTTATGATGAACTTCTCAGGTATGCAGGTTTCCTCATGTTTCCTTCACCGTTAAAGCAAGTGATAATTAATAATTAATACACACATAACTTAGAAAAGGTGTATGCACTTGGGGCTGGTTTTGAACCTGCGACTTTCGTCTCGACAGTCCATATCACACCCCGCTGAGCTATCACTGCCTCTACTGCTATATGTTTTAATTGCGTACAATTAATGGCTGGTCGGAGGGTACGAGATATTTTTGTAGCCAACTAGATAGGGACTACTGTACACATGGTTAAAAACCCGCCGTAGTGGCTCGTTCAGGCGTTTCGCGTTCCGGGATCAGCCAGTGTAACAAAAACCTTGTTGGGCGTTTTAACTGTGATATCAGAATCGATATTCAAACGCAATGAAATAACTCGGATACGAAAATGAGACTATAAAAATAATCATATATTTTTTTTTGTAAACTTTATTTCGATTAATTACCTCTGCAAGATCGATGACTCGGAAGCAAAACGCGATATACTGCCTAAGTAGGTTGCCACTAGACTAATGAATGTAGTTAGTTTTAAACTTACCTTTAGTTAGTTGCAAACTTACCTAACACATATCATAACTAAACAGAAAGCAATAGAATTTGGTGTAGGTAGGTACCTACATTCAGTTATTAACAAAACTCAAACTTCAACTGAGGTCAAGCGAACAGCCACGCTGATGGTAAGTGATTACCATAACCCATGGTTGGAGCCTCGCTATCATCATTTAAAACCCATAAAGACAGGGGCATTACCACTGTGCGGATATCACACTACTAAGTTGTTACAGTTCCACCTATAAAACTTATAAACAAATTTTCTATATTGAATTACAACGCCATCTATGAACAAAGGTTCGAAGTATTTACTATGTATGAGCAGTTTAAAAATTATACAGTCTGTCAACGAGTGTATGTCTGGTATATGTGATTCAAGTCATTCTTGCACGTCTTACTTTGTGTGCGTGAGGTGTACAAGCAAAATAGTAAGAGTATCTGTATCAAATACCTATTTATAGCTAACACTTTAATCTATACTACTAGACAAGCTGCGGTACATAGAAATTGTACCACTAAATTGCGGTAATTTGACCGTAACTTAATATTACCATTTCGCTTACTCTCCACTAAAACCCCTATCGCGCTCCCTGTTTGTGAGCTGTCAAACTCCCGCGTTATGTGACGCAATTTTACTTCTAAACAGCCCGTCTAGTAGTATACATTAAAGTCTTTGATTTATAGGATAATAAAGATATTTGATGAGTGATGTGAAAGGTGGCACGCCACTCTAAGCGATTTATCCACTTTCAAATTATGGCAACAGAAAATAAAATGAACGTAGAACGCCTGCACACTGCTAGCGCGAGCCGAGCCATTGATGAAGCCCAACCTGCTCATGGACACGTTGCGTCGCAGCGCATTTCTTTTATATCCTAACTCCGCAAAGCGACTACGCTACACCTGATGATAAGTGCACGGCCGAGCTTCAAGACGCCTCGCCTCATTTGAAGTGGGACCTTGTACTGGCTCGGCACAAAAAAAGGCGAATCTTACAAACTCATTTAAAAACCGTGTCCTGCTCAACATTAGTGCGGCGTCCAGTGGCGGATCCAGAATTTTGGTTGGGGGGGGGGGGGGGGGTGATTGACCCTAATTTAGAATTAAATAAATTGAGAATATACTATACCTACTTAAAATGGAATAAGTAGATAAGGATAAGTGATGAAAATTATATTGTAGGTAGTAAGTACTGAGAAAGTAGGATATTATCTAGATTAATTTGAGATTTGTCAGTGGTCCCAAATGCTTTGGGGAGGGGGGGATCTTAAGCCCCTTAACCCCCCCCCCCCCCTGGATCGAATAATATACGAATGGGTTGCGCTTCATGCGTGGTTCGGTTCGCGCTATCACGCGTCGTATAACTGTACCATAAGACCGTGATGTATGTTTATTGTTCAGCATTTAGAGAAAGCGTTTCTGACGCACCATTTCCATTGCTGCGCGTTCGCGTTCCCTGAGCGACACAACCCCGCGCGGCACAAACTCTATGAGGCACAGCTGGCTATGATAAAAGAGGCAAGTAACTTATTATGTATTTTTTTATAGCATAAGCTGGCATATGAACAAGTGGGTAACCTGATGGTAAGTGATCTCTACTGCCCATGTACGCCCACAATACGATTAAATTCAAATTCAAATTATTTATTGAATCCATAAAATGTTATACATCATTTAGATTCAGTCAAATTTTAACTCTACCGCCAGTTCAGAATGCTGTTTCGCTAGAGAAGAACAGACAAGAAACTCTAACGTTGCTCTTTTCAAAACTAATTTACAATATTGATACTATGTACATTAATACAATTTATTTGAGTTAAAGCAGCTCAGTTTATGCCAAGAGGAACATTATAACAAAATAATCATAATTGACCATAAATCCCATGACCACGATGAATAAATTATGACCACAAAGTAAAAAAACTATAACAATAAACAACAGTTTGAGCAGACCAGTCCACACAAGCAGCACCCGTTCACAAGTATGACGCATGTGCCAGCCATAGGCCTCCTCAACCATGTTACAGGGAAGTGACCGACCCGGCACACGACGCCGCCGCAAGCACAGACACTTAAGCGAGCATGACATACCCAAACAGAATCTAATGAATACAGTCATTAATTCCCAATGGTTCCCATGGGAGGCATGCTTCTCCAATTCTGGAAAAGGGCGAAAATTCATTTCATAAACATAAACCCCAAGATCCCATAAAAAAGATCCCAAGAAAATAATAGCAATAGCTACTTTATAGATTTATTTATAAGATTTACTGTAATAAATCATTCCCAAGCCTTTCTATCCTCTAGATATTCTAAATAATATTCATTGTTGCCTACCATAAAGAAAAGGGATAATTGAGGGATTGGAAAGGCATAGGGAAGGGAATTTGGGCCTTAGGATATCACAATCACCGTACGAAATGCATCAGCCAGCAGCTACTTTACGTCGATTTAATGTGAGACAGTGGTAATGACCCGGTCCATCCAACCCATTCTGACAAAATGTGACCCACATTGTATACAAGGAAAAGCGTATAACAGTCGAGATTTAAATTCCGCATTAATGAGACTTAACATCCTATGTCTCGGGGCGACGAGCACAGTCCGATACCATGCAGTGCTTTGTAATTCAAAGTTATGTGTGGTGTTGTTTTTGTTTATGGGCAGTCGTAGTACTAAGAATCAGGCGAGTGACCTGCTTGTTTCGTCATTTAAAGCAAAAATAAAGAAATTCTGAACAAACTAGATTTCCATACTAGATGATTTCTCAAAAAAGAAAGTGTTTATAACAATTATAAGTATTATTAAAGTACTCTATACATGTTTCCTTATACATCCTCGTCTATTGCCTATTCTGTAAGAGCTTTTCCAGTAAAAGGTCTAGTAGAGCCCCGCTACCAGCCCCGGATCGACGAATTTTTCAAACCGGGGCAGAAACTTGATAGTGGCGCCCCTCTCTCCAGCGTTTAGATAAATTACATAAAAAAAACTAAAAGTAAAGAATTACATACACATACAAAGGGCCTGTGTGGCGCCTTTTTCTTATAAATCGACGGTGAGCCAACCAGGCTTCCGTATGCTAGGCGCTTTGTGGAGCAAGTTGTTTTTATTGTAAATCATATTACACTATAATTTTGACGCCCCCTGAAACTGCCGCCCGGATATAATGACAGGACTTACCTATCATTAATTCCATTTTTATAATAACCGTCGACAGAGTAGACAAGACGTCGAGATTGTTCATAGATATATTTACCCAGGTCACGTTATCCAACTAGGAAAAAACATCTTCGATGCCGAGGCTGACAGAAGAATTTGCTTGGGATGGGCGGCATTTGGAAAGTTGCGTCATATATTTAGGTCGATAATACAGTGCCTAAAGACAAAACTATTCGACCAGTGCGTCCTGCCTGTTATGACGTACGGCGCAGAGACGTGGACTCGCCCTATCCACCACTTTAAGGTCGCTCAACGAGCTATAGAGCGGGTTATGCTTGGTATCTCTGTGACGTATAAAATCCGGAATACGGAGATCCGTCAAAGAACTAAAGTAACCGACATAGCCCGCCGAATTGGCAAGTTGAAGTGGCAGTGGGGTATTTCTCGCCGCAACGATGGCCGTTGGGGTCGAAAGGTACTAGAATGGAGGCCACGTCTATCCAAGCGCAGTGTAGGCCGACCTCGAGCACGTTGGACCGACGACCTAATAGACGTAGCGGGAAGCGGCTGGATGAGGAAAGCGGAGGACCGTTAAGGGTGGCAACTTGCAAAGGCCTATGTCCAGCAGTGGACGAATTCAGGCTGATGATGATTTTTTTGTGGTATCCTTACATTGTGGTATTCAAAAATGTGCTCTCTGTATATCTATCCATTCACTTTGTATATTTTGATATAAATGTTTATTAATAGTATATTTTTGGTACTTACAGAGATGTTTAAAGAACAATAAAGAAAATAGCAGGAGACGTAGGTCCCTGGAGCCCATCAGAGCTATCAAATACACCGGGCAGACTATCACGTGAGTCACTATTTCCTTCTATCATGCTTCTATATAGCATGTTGCACTGACTTTAGATGGTAGGCAGAGGTGCAACTAGTACACCCACGGTTCAGCGAGCTTATTATCCTTCCATAATGTGGCGAGCCCATCGCCACATCGGATACAAATTTTGATCCCGGGCATCTCATGTATGATTTTTCAAATCGATAACTTTACACAAGTAATTGTAAAGTAGTTGTGATTTTCCGACCTACGACTTGAACCTAGGAACATACCGGTTTCTTAGACCAAAGACGTTGTCACTAGTAACTAAACCAATGGGGTGGTTGATCTAGAACTCTGGTGGCAGCGTGATGTTTAAAATACTAACAAATATAAAATTAATTTCAAACAGACCACTAGAAGACGATGCATCCACAGCCACAACAAGTGAAGAATACGAGAACTTCGAAGATTACTTCGCTGATTCTGGAAGTTATGAAGATGAAGACAATGGAGAATTTCATGAACTAGTCAATAATACTACTGGACGAGTTGCTATGTCTAATGAATGCGGGAATTTTAGTATTAGGTAAGCTGACCTAATACTAAACCTGTATAATAAAAAATGCCTAACTGATCGTGTATTAAATAAGTTTTTACATTCATAACAATACAATACAATACTCACTATATGAGAATTTTATCGAATTACGTTAATTACAGAACCTTTTGAATATTTAGTACCTCTTCGTAAAGATATTTTTATTTAAATTTCAAATTCGAATATTGTGACGAAAGATATTGAAAAATATTTGTTTTCTTTTCAGCCGACGCACAATAGAATGTACACCATTACCGGACGCTCTAAACCCATGCGAGGACGTCATGGGCTGGTCATGGCTGCGAGTCAGCGTGTGGATCGTCATCACCGCAGCCGTGGTCGGAAACATCGCCGTCCTCATCGTCCTCCTCACAAACCACACTGAACTCACCGTCCCGAGGTTCCTCATGTGTCATCTAGCCTTCTCGGACCTTTGCACCGGCCTTTATCTCTTTATGTTGGCCGTCGTAGATCTCAGGTCTTATGGAGAATTCTTCAATTACGCCTATAACTGGCAGTACGGTGTTGGCTGTAAAATCGCTGGCTTTTTCTCAGTCTTTTCCGGACAATTGTCGGTCATCACACTTACCATAGTAACTTTAGAAAGATGGTTCGCGATTACATATGCTATATATTTAGAACGAAGAATCTCTTTGTCTGCTGCAGCCAAGATTATGATTGGTGGATGGATGTTTTCTATTTTTATGGCTGGGTTGCCGTTGGTTGGCGTATCAGACTACACGTCAACGTCAATTTGTTTACCAGTGGAGAGCAAAGACATCGGAGACGCTATATACCAAGGCTCATTGTTTCTGACGAATGCCATAGCATGGGTTACCATCGTGGTGTGCTATGTCCAGATATACAGGTCATTGGGCGGTGGTGGAGAGAACTATGGTGGAAGAGGAGCCGCGGCGGCAGCTGAGCGACGCATCGCCAACAAAATGGCTTTACTCATCGGCACGGACTTGCTATGCTGGGCTCCTGTAGCTTTTTTCGGAGTCACAGCACTAGCTGGGGCGCCGTTAGTCGACGTCAGCCACGGCAAGGTTCTACTAGTCTTCTTTTACCCTCTCAACGCTTGTGCTAACCCATTCCTATACGCAATATTGACAAAACAGTATCGTAGGGACTTATTGAACCTAATAGCAAGAAGTGGTAAATGCAACTGGCTGGTGGAGAAGTACAAATTGGCGGCGACGCCTCCACCGACTGCGAACACGAATCCATCGACACCAGCGCAGCTGTTACCGTTGGTAGACTACCAAAGAAGTCAGTCGCAAGTGTACAAGGAGAACAGCGATTTCAAGACATAACTGTAATATTTAGCCATAAGTACTCATAAGTTATATTATACGATTATTTATTATTACTGTTGTTTTTTTATCTAAATCTAAAAAACTAAAACTGTCAGATTACTGTGCAGATATTTGGATTTCAGTGATTTCATTCAGCGATTTTGTAAACGTTACTTGTTGATTTAAAACATTGTTACTGGCCGGCAAATGACGCTATGACTCTCGTTAGTCGACAATATTTTTTTTTATTGCATATGCTGACAAACCAGCAAATTGGTCACCTTATGGTAACTGACACTGACCACACATGTACGCCCACAAGAGTCATGGGCGCGCCGCCGACCTTAAAGGAAAGGGTTAATTAAGGGATTCGGAAGGGGAGGGTATTTGGGCCTCCTGATATCTCACTCACCTTACAAAACGCAGCAGCAAACTGCTTCATTACGTCGGTTTTCTGTGAGACAGTGGTAACGACCCGAACGAGCCGGCCCATTCATGCTGTAGACAAAATTGTCTACAGTGTGGCTCTACCACTTAAAATTTATTTGGATTGCACCGTATTTACCATCTATTAGAGTGTAGCCAATTTAGCGTGCCAGGACAAAAAAAATATCGTCCAGGATCAGTGTTAATTAAATAAAAAGATAGTTAATAAAGGTGTTAAGCCCCTCGTATGGGAGAGGCTGTCTGGGTTGATACCACCGCTTTATATATTTCTGCAGCCAAGCAACAGTGTGTAAGCACTGTTGTGTTCGGTCTGAAGGACGTTGTAGCCAGGGAAATTACTGGGCATTATGAGACCTAACATCTCCGAGTGACGAGCGCAGCCAATGTCATGCAGTGCTTTTTAATTCAAAGTATTGTGTTGCTTCTGTTTATAGGCAGGCGTGGCGCTTACCATCAGGCGAGCGTCCTGCTGGTCTCGTCATTCAAGCTAATAAAAAAAAAACACAAATATGTCAAGTATATGAGATATATCTGTTTTCCCTTGGGTAAACAGATATATATAGATTCTTGAATCTAGCAGGTGATGGTTAATACAAAGGCAAATCCTTTTTTTTATTGCCTATGTAGACAGACGAGCATGCGGCAGGCCTGGTGAGTGATCACCTTCGCCCATGGACAGCATTGCCAGGGTACAGCCATGCCGCTCCTGCCTACCTTTCTGCAACATGTGTCACAAACATGTTGCGCCGACCCCAGTTTAAAATGGGAATGGGCATATAAATTGGTGAAGTGTACCAATGTCTGTTCATTATTGCCACTAGTTCTAATTTGGAAAAAAATTCAAGTCAACAAATTTATAGTTCTTGGAATAAGTATATTATCCAGTTAAAATTAAAGCAACACTTTTGAAATCAATGCCAATCTTTATTAAAATAAAAACAAAACAAAAAAAATGATATTTCATTCAAAACAGAAATATGTGAGCAGTTTTATCTACACTATTCAGAATATAGTTGTCAACATATTCTATGACCAGCTTGTCACCTTCAAGAAGGACTTCTTGCTTTAGCAACTCACTAACCTCCACATCCATTTTGAAAGGACTAACACAGTAGCCATCTAACTGCCTAAAGATTCTCAACCTTACATTGCCGACTTTGTTATTTTCATTCTTAATGTTGCAAGTGTCACATACACTGTCTATCATCCTGCCTAAACTCCACCTAGAGCTAGTAAAAACTGCCACAGTGTCCTTCAAATCCGGATCTAAAGTTACAGACTCTAATATCTCTAAATGATCTTCATTCTCAACAATTTTTACAGGCTTTGGTAACATATCTTTAGGTTTTTTGACAGCAAAGTATACTCTATCTGAAACTGGCACCGATTTGGGGCCGACAGCTTTTTGTTTAATTCTCATGAGATGTATTTTCGACGCGGTCTTCACTTTGGCTGTAGACTGAAGGGCTTTGCGTATGTTTTCTGTTATCTGCAACAGGATTTTGGCTCTAAGCTAACTCCGGACACGGCAGTTATAACTCAAGTTATAAGAAGCTGCATGGTTAGAGGTTCAAAGCTGTGAGGTGTGACAAGCTATTATTTCTTAGTTGTGTTAACAAAATCTATAAGTATCTATTAGTACACTAAAATTCACCATGTATAATTTGTAATATATCAACTTTTACTTTTAAAACGGATCCTTTGGATATAAAATTTAATTAATTTCTTGGTAAACGAAGACATACCTATCAAATTATAAGTGATGGGGTAAAATATTAAAAAAAAACAATTTTACACAAAATTAGCAGGGTAGAGGAACACAAAAAATAAATGCATGATACCATCCTCATATTGTATATATTATTACCAAAACTGTTATATTACATGTGTACCCCAAATCCCCTATCCTCTTCCCAATTCCTTAATTATTCCTCCCCTTTAAGGTCGGCAACTCTACCATAATTCATCCGTATAACAGATCTGGATATTTTCATGAGCTGTGGAGATCACTTACCATCAGGCAGCTTATTTGTTTATGTGCCAGCCTACGCTATAAAAAAAGTATACAATACATGGAAAATAACTTGGCTGGCCAGAAGTTAGCCAAGCACAAAAATGCAGGTATTATTTTCAGAGAACAAATGATGACGAGAGGCTCATAGAGTAGGTGAAGTGGCTAAACTCTGCCTGATCAAGTTACTTCACATGTATAGCAATTTTTGTTGCAAAGCCCACAGTAGTTAGTATTGTTATGAAGCCTTAGTCAGTATTTTAAAAAAATATTTGTCATGATTGTTTTTTTTTTGTTGCAATAAAAATAAACAAAGATTATGTATCACTAACCTTCTCTTGCAAATGCTTGTTGGCCTCTTGGAACTGGCGTCTTGGTGCCTCCCACTGTTCTATTTGCGCTGCCAAAATGTCTGCATCTACTTCTGGGCATGACCTGAATATTAACACAAAAACTCGGTTTAAATAGCTACCTGAACACATATTTCAAATATGAAACTTATTGGCAATATAAAGTGTACATTCTCTTTGATGTAAAGGGCTTGCTTCATAAAAATTTAAATACTGAAATTATATTGTAACTGTGTCGTAACAACAGGCCAAAGGTAAATTAATAAATATTATATGTATTTTTATAATCAATGCATAAAAATATATATTGATTTGTAGTTAAAAATAGCATTGTTTTTTTTAAAGCATAGGCCCGCAATAGAGCAAGTGCGTCACCTGATGGTAAGTGATCTCCACCGCCCATGTACGCCCACAATACCAAAAGAATTATGGGTGTGTTGCAGACATTAAAGGCAAAGGGAAAAATAATTAAGGAATTGGGAAGGGGAGGGGGACCTTGGCAGCAAGCTGGATGCGTTGCGTATTTACGTTGGTTTTCTGTGAGACAGCGGTAACGACCCAGACGAGTTGGCCTATTCATGCTGTAGACAATAGTGTTTACAGAGTGGCTCTACCACTCAAAAAAAATACTAAATGAGAAGTAAATAAGGATAATAAATACAGACCAACGAAAATGCAGTTTATAATGTTGTACTTACGGGTGGAATCGATGCTCGATACAATAATGTTTATTACACTTCCCACAGAGCATTTGATGAAGGCTTCCTTTCCTGCAATATTTTTCTGAGCATTTGAAAATCTGATCAACATTTTTCAAATTAACCTCCTTCGGTTTCGGTGCCAATTCACATTCACCAGACAGGCAATGTTCGTTAAAATGTTCACGGCAGAAAACCTTAGCACATTTGCACTGGAGAGGTAGAAAATCTGTTTGGTTACAGTCTAAAAACTGACAATGTTCACCTAGTGTAGGAAACTCCATTTACTGCGATTAAAACACTAACGGCTAATGTAAGTCCTTAATGTCTGTTTTTAAGCTAACAAAGAAAGCTATTTTTGTATAAATAGAAACAAAACACTGAATTTAAATAATTTACCATCACCTCCTGTCAAAATAAAAAATCTTATTACGAGGACACTGAAAATGAAACAAAACATCTCTAATTCATGAGTGTAAAAGAGAGAGCATAATTACAGTGCTATATAATCATCGTTTTATTGTGATTGATATGGAATAGATGTGTCAATTTTCTAAAACGGTAGTCATTAGTCGTTCGGAAATAGGGAAAAATGTAGTATTTATTTTTAAAACAGTTTCTGTAGAAAACGCGCGAGCGTCCGAGGCTTTTATTACAAAATGTAAAACAGTTATCAGTCGTAGTAGGTTGGAGGCATATGAATGACGATTAATTTTTAGGTTGATTGTCAGTACTAAACCGCGAAATTCAATTTAATTTTGAATTGAAAATTGCAGCTCGATCCTTCGAATATATATGGATAAAAATGATTTACGCAAACAATCACAATGAATATACAGAATAATAACAATGAAAACTATTGCTTCTAGAGTTATTTAAATGTCAAAAAACTTAATTCTTTCTCAGATTGGTCATTTATTCTGAGAAAGATTTCTAAAAAGAATGTAGCATGCGCGTATTTTTGCTTTTTGTTCGCTCGCGCGTTTTTTATCGCAGCAAAATGTAAGATCGCACGCGTCTCCATCCAATTTCTTTTTATTAACTTTAGATGAGTAGACTGGCAAGTAGGAGGTCGCTCGCCTGATGGTAAACGTCACACTTGCCCATAAACAGAAGTAACACTATCAGAACTTTGAATTATGACGTGCAGGGCACTGAACTGCACTCGTCATCCTGAGACATAAGTTGTTAAGTCTCATAATGCCCAGCAGGTTCATTGGCTTCAATATCCTTTAAACTGGAACACGAGTCTTTAAACACTGCTGATTTACGGCAGAAATAGACAAAGCGGTGGTACCAACCCAGACAGCTTCGTGCATACGAGGGACCTACCACCAAACCTACCACTATGCCTACCACCTAGCGATTGTGTACCTATTAAAAATTAATTTTACCTTTTCATTCTCAACTTATGAGAATGAAATTATCGTTGGAGTAAATCACGCCCAAATAATATTCTGCTGAAATTAGTGAATAATTTTAATAATATATTTAACTATCTTTTGCGTGAAAGGCCTTTTCCGGGATAAAAGTAGCTTAGGTCATACTCCAGGTCATGGAGTAGGAACCTGTGTGCCAAATTTCAAACAAACATCCAAATTCACAAACTCACAAAAATCCAAACTTTCACATTTATAATAGTAGTAGGGAGTAGAATAAAAACAATCTTATGCTCTTTTATTAAAAACAAACCTCGTATTACAAATAATTACAACAGTTACATACAACCAGTGGTTACAACTGTCCTATCTTCCATATTTTTATGGTATATTTGGCCCACTTATCTGGTAGATTTTAGTCGAATTTTATAGATATTTTAGTAGTAATCACAGACTACTTAAAAAGAACTGACGTTGATAAACGTTAGATTTGTTTGATTGTTATGTACAGTGATGTAGACAAATCAATTTCTTGGTAAGCGTACCATTTTTCAGAGTCTTGTACCATGTACCAAGTAAAATTGTGCTAGTACGCAATAATACCAACTTTCAACATCGATCATACATTATAATGTTTTTTCTTGTACCTAAGATTAAATAAGTTCTTGCTGTACGTCATTATAACAATACTTATTGTAACATTTAACTTCAAATTTTGATATTTATTTTTGACCGATCGAGTAACTTACTTCCGATTAACATAATCAATCGAGCCAATTAGCCTCGAATGAAGGGTATGATTTTGTCAGAAAGTCAACTAACATTCATACCCTGCTGTCAAATGTTTATAATTTGTGTGTGCCATTTTATTTTTTCAAATACCATTTTGTACCAACCTTATAGGGCCACTAATAACTAACATCACTGGTTTACGACTGATTCTGTGATTTGCACTTGTCAGTGTCAGTTATCACAATTTCACAAACATTTACGTTTGCATTTACGATTTCCAACAATAACATCACAAGACTAAAATCACTACTAAAATAATTGTTCTGTGAACATACTGAACATCACAAAGAGTTTGTGTTTCAGTTAATGGATGCAAAGTATTGGATATATTAAGAGATTATAACCGTAAATAGTATAATCACGAAAATGCCGAATTGCATACTAAGGTATTGCAAGAATTATTCTCAAAGAACGAAAAAGTCTGATGGCATTACTTTTCACACGTAAGTTACTGTTTATGCTTTTACAATATGATTTATATGTATTAAAAACAACAAAAAAACTTTTTAATAATTTTGTACGAATTTGATTTGCTTTTTAATCCAAATATCACGTATCACGACAGTTCACGTTGTTATATTTTATTGGTATAAATAAAATATTAATGAAATAAAAACAACCATTGTCAAAGCCCGTAATATAACACAGATTTATTTTTAAAATTCTACACTCTACAAACAAATAGGTAAGAGTACAATACTAAAGAGTTCGGATAAATCAATAAATACTTCATCTTCCCCTTTATGAAACGAAAATTAAATTAATAAAAGCAAAACAAAGATTATAAGGAATTTATCTACTACTAACAATTGGATATCTTTAATTTATCTTCTAGACTCCAAATAGCACACAACTTAAATTAAATACTAACAACATTGAATAATATAAAATATTAAATTAATTTTAATATTATACAAAATAGTGTTACTTGTAATTAAACTCATTATACTTTAATGAAATTAATTAATTAAATTATCATTGAATAATATTGGTGTTATATTTTATTGGTATAAATAAAATATTAATGAAATAAAAACAACCATTGTCAAAGCCCGTAATATAACACAAAGATTTATTTTTAAAATTCTACACTCTACAAACAAATAGGTAAGAGTACAATACTAAAGAGTTCGGATAAATCAATAAATACTTCATCTTCCCCTTTATGAAACGAAAATTAAATTAATAAAAGCAAAACAAAGATTATAAGGAATTTATCTACTACTAACAATTGGATATCTTTAATTTATCTTCTAGACTCCAAATAGCACACAACTTAAATTAAATACTAAAAACATTGAATAATATAAAATATTAAATTAATTTTAATATTATACAAAATAGTGTTACTTGTAATTAAACTCATTATACTTTAATGAAATTAATATACTTTAATCCCTTTTTTAATACTGAAACCTTTTTGGTGGAATTATACGTCTGCCGAATTTACTAGTTTTATATTCTTTACTCGTCCCTGGACTTGCAGTGTAATCTGAAGTCCCTTGTGTTGACGTGGTCTTATAACCCAAACATTTCTTTAAACCAATGTCATCATAGTCGGAAAGGTTTCCTGTGTTTTGCCCTGTTATAGGTATCAAATGTTGACGATTACGACGATATTGACCACCATCTTCCATGCGAACCCAATAGGAACGTGGCTGAGGTGCAATACGTTCTACTTGTCCACGCTTCCATAGTCCATTATTTTCACGTACTCTAACAGATTGCCCTTCCTTTAAGTTAGGCATTAAACGGGTTCCTCTATCATAATAGTGCTTCGAACGCAATATGTTTCTGAAACGATCCTGTTTCATATCTTTGAACTCATATTCAAGCTTACTTTTACAAACTGGAAGTTTATCACTGAGACGCCTCCCAAATAATAACTGAGCAGGAGACTGCTGCTCTCCTGTAATTTTTGAGTTTCTTAAATTAAGTAAAGCAATATAAACATCTTCACCCGCTTCAGCTGTCTTAACAATTAATCTCTTTATTGTTCTCACACACCTTTCAGCCAGACCGTTTGACCTTGGGTAGTAGGGAGAGCTTGTTTCATGCTTAAATTCCCATTCCTTGGCAAAAGATATAAACTCTTGTGAAGCATAACTACCCGCATTATCGGATATCAACTTTTTGGGTATTCCAAATCTCGCAAACATACTTTTAAGATGTGAAATTATAGTAGAACTTTGCAAATTATTTAAGTAAGCAATTTCAATATACTTCGAATAATAATCAACAACTAACAAATACTGCTTATTAAGCACTTCAAAAATGTCGGTCGCCAACACCTGCCATGGAAGATCAGGCACTGGATGTGGGAGCAGCGGCTCACGCCTGTTTCCTTCTCGCCTACGCTGGCATATCACACAGTCGTTAACATTTTTTTCAATGTCACTCGACATCCCCGGCCAATATAAAACATCTCGCGCTCGTCTTTTACACTTCTCTATACCTAAATGGCCTTCATGTATTCGTTGTAACATATCACTCCGCAAAGACTTTGGAATAACAACCCTATCTACACGAAATATAACTCCTTTATACACCGAAAGTTCCTCCTTTATGTTCCAAAATAATTTTATATCACACGGAACCATATTTTTAGTGTGTGGCCATCCGTTAATGCAAATATCTCTGAGTATACTTAGACATTGGTCGTTTCCAGTTTCTATTCTAACCAAATCCAACTTGTCATCGGAAAAATTTGTGTTACTGTATAATAAATTAACATGTACTTCCGACTTATCAAACATATCAGTATCCGTATATCCCTCTGTAACAGCACGCGATAGCGTATCGGCTATAAACATATACCTGCCAGGAACATAATTAACTTGAAAGGTGTATCTCTGTAAACGCAATAACATACGTTGAAGACGTGCTGGTGTTTCATTAAGACTCTTTTTGAAAATAGACTCTAAAGGTTTATGATCACTTTCAACTATAACGCGATCATGTCCATAAATATACTGATGGAATTTAGTGCACGCAAACACTATAGCAAGCAACTCCTTCTCAATCTGAGCCCATCGAGTTTCAGAAGGAGCCAGCGTCCGCGCTGCATATGCGACCGGTCGTCCTTCCTGTAGTAGACATGCGCCTAATCCGTGCATACTTGCATCTACCGATAGCGTGATTGGTACATTCGGATCAAAATATCTAAGAACGGGGGCACACGTTACACATGATTTGAGTCTCTCAAAGGCTATCTGATGGCTATGCACCCATTCCCACTCTCTATTCTTCTTTAAAAGTTCTCGCAAAGAACTAGACATTTCCGAATAATTTTTAATATAACGAGAAAGAAAATTGACCATGCCAAGAAAACGCTCTAAGTCTTTGCGACATTTGGGCACTTCCATAGTTTTAACTGATTTAATCTTAGCAAAATCTGGTCTCATGCCATTCGGATCAAAAATATGCCCTAAATAGGAGACAGTATTCTTATAAAATATTATTATTTATTTTAAAATTAATTTTAATATTATACAAAATAGTGTTACTTGTAATTAAACTCATTATACTTTAATGAAATTAATATACTTTAATCCCTTTTTTAATACTGAAACCTTTTTGGTGGAATTATACGTCTGCCGAATTTACTAGTTTTATATTCTTTACTCGTCCCTGGACTTGCAGTGTAATCTGAAGTACCTTGTGTTGACGTGGTCTTATAACCCAAACATTTCTTTAAACCAATGTCATCATAGTCGGAAAGGTTTCCTGTGTTTTGCCCTGTTATAGGTATCAAATGTTGACGATTACGACGATATTGACCACCATCTTCCATGCGAACCCAATAGTAACGTGGCTGAGGTGCAATACGTTCTACTTGTCCACGCTTCCATAGTCCATTATTTTCACGTACTCTAACAGATTGCCCTTCCTTTAAGTTAGGCATTAAACGGGTTCCTCTATCATAATAGTGCTTCGAACGCAATATGTTTCTGAAACGATCCTGTTTCATATCTTTGAACTCATATTCAAGCTTACTTTTACAAACTGGAAGTTTATCACTGAGACGCCTCCCAAATAATAACTGAGCAGGAGACTGCTGCTCTCCTGTAATTTTTGAGTTTCTTAAATTAAGTAAAGCAATATAAACATCTTCACCCGCTTCAGCTGTCTTAACAATTAATCTCTTTATTGTTCTCACACACCTTTCAGCCAGACCGTTTGACCTTGGGTAGTAGGGAGAGCTTGTTTCATGCTTAAATTCCCATTCCTTGGCAAAAGATATAAACTCTTGTGAAGCATAACTACCCGCATTATCGGATATCAACTTTTTGGGTATTCCAAATCTCGCAAACATACTTTTAAGATGTGAAATTATAGTAGAACTTTGCAAATTATTTAAGTAAGCAATTTCAATATACTTCGAATAATAATCAACAACTAACAAATACTGCTTATTAAGCACTTCAAAAATGTCGGTCGCCAACACCTGCCATGGAAGATCAGGCACTGGATGTGGGAGCAGCGGCTCACGCCTGTTTCCTTCTCGCCTACGCTGGCATATCACACAGTCGTTAACATTTTTTTCAATGTCACTCGACATCCCCGGCCAATATAAAACATCTCGCGCTCGTCTTTTACACTTCTCTATACCTAAATGGCCTTCATGTATTCGTTGTAACATATCACTCCGCAAAGACTTTGGAATAACAACCCTATCTACACGAAATATAACTCCTTTATACACCGAAAGTTCCTCCTTTATGTTCCAAAATAATTTTATATCACACGGAACCATATTTTTAGTGTGTGGCCATCCGTTAATGCAAATATCTCTGAGTATACTTAGACATTGGTCGTTTCCAGTTTCTATTCTAACCAAATCCAACTTGTCATCGGAAAAATTTGTGTTACTGTATAATAAATTAACATGTACTTCCGACTTATCAAACATATCAGTATCCGTATATCCCTCTGTAACAGCACGCGATAGCGTATCGGCTATAAACATATACCTGCCAGGAACATAATTAACTTGAAAGGTGTATCTCTGTAAACGCAATAACATACGTTGAAGACGTGCTGGTGTTTCATTAAGACTCTTTTTGAAAATAGACTCTAAAGGTTTATGATCACTTTCAACTATAACGCGATCATGTCCATAAATATACTGATGGAATTTAGTGCACGCAAACACTATAGCAAGCAACTCCTTCTCAATCTGAGCCCATCGAGTTTCAGAAGGAGCCAGCGTCCGCGCTGCATATGCGACCGGTCGTCCTTCCTGTAGTAGACATGCGCCTAATCCGTGCATACTTGCATCTACCGATAGCGTGATTGGTACATTCGGATCAAAATATCTAAGAACGGGGGCACACGTTACACATGATTTGAGTCTCTCAAAGGCTATCTGATGGCTATGCACCCATTCCCACTCTCTATTCTTCTTTAAAAGTTCTCGCAAAGAACTAGACATTTCCGAATAATTTTTAATATAACGAGAAAGAAAATTGACCATGCCAAGAAAACGCTCTAAGTCTTTGCGACATTTGGGCACTTCCATAGTTTTAACTGATTTAATCTTAGCAAAATCTGGTCTCATGCCATTCGGATCAAAAATATGCCCTAAATAGGAGACAGTATTCTTATAAAATATTATTATTTATTTTAAAATTAATTTTAATATTATACAAAATAGTGTTACTTGTAATTAAACTCATTATACTTTAATGAAATTAATATACTTTAATCCCTTTTTTAATACTGAAACCTTTTTGGTGGAATTATACGTCTGCCGAATTTACTAGTTTTATATTCTTTACTCGTCCCTGGACTTGCAGTGTAATCTGAAGTACCTTGTGTTGACGTGGTCTTATAACCCAAACATTTCTTTAAACCAATGTCATCATAGTCGGAAAGGTTTCCTGTGTTTTGCCCTGTTATAGGTATCAAATGTTGACGATTACGACGATATTGACCACCATCTTCCATGCGAACCCAATAGTAACGTGGCTGAGGTGCAATACGTTCTACTTGTCCACGCTTCCATAGTCCATTATTTTCACGTACTCTAACAGATTGCCCTTCCTTTAAGTTAGGCATTAAACGGGTTCCTCTATCATAATAGTGCTTCGAACGCAATATGTTTCTGAAACGATCCTGTTTCATATCTTTGAACTCATATTCAAGCTTACTTTTACAAACTGGAAGTTTATCACTGAGACGCCTCCCAAATAATAACTGAGCAGGAGACTGCTGCTCTCCTGTAATTTTTGAGTTTCTTAAATTAAGTAAAGCAATATAAACATCTTCACCCGCTTCAGCTGTCTTAACAATTAATCTCTTTATTGTTCTCACACACCTTTCAGCCAGACCGTTTGACCTTGGGTAGTAGGGAGAGCTTGTTTCATGCTTAAATTCCCATTCCTTGGCAAAAGATATAAACTCTTGTGAAGCATAACTACCCGCATTATCGGATATCAACTTTTTGGGTATTCCAAATCTCGCAAACATACTTTTAAGATGTGAAATTATAGTAGAACTTTGCAAATTATTTAAGTAAGCAATTTCAATATACTTCGAATAATAATCAACAACTAACAAATACTGCTTATTAAGCACTTCAAAAATGTCGGTCGCCAACACCTGCCATGGAAGATCAGGCACTGGATGTGGGAGCAGCGGCTCACGCCTGTTTCCTTCTCGCCTACGCTGGCATATCACACAGTCGTTAACATTTTTTTCAATGTCACTCGACATCCCCGGCCAATATAAAACATCTCGCGCTCGTCTTTTACACTTCTCTATACCTAAATGGCCTTCATGTATTCGTTGTAACATATCACTCCGCAAAGACTTTGGAATAACAACCCTATCTACACGAAATATAACTCCTTTATACACCGAAAGTTCCTCCTTTATGTTCCAAAATAATTTTATATCACACGGAACCATATTTTTAGTGTGTGGCCATCCGTTAATGCAAATATCTCTGAGTATACTTAGACATTGGTCTTTTCCAGTTTCTATTCTAACCAAATCCAACTTGTCATCGGAAAAATTTGTGTTACTGTATAATAAATTAACATGTACTTCCGACTTATCAAACATATCAGTATCCGTATATCCCTCTGTAACAGCACGCGATAGCGTATCGGCTATAAACATATACCTGCCTGGAACATAATTAACTTGAAAGGTGTATCTCTGTAAACGCAATAACATACGTTGAAGACGTGCTGGTGTTTCATTAAGACTCTTTTTGAAAATAGACTCTAAAGGTTTATGATCACTTTCAACTATAACGCGATCATGTCCATAAATATACTGATGGAATTTAGTGCACGCAAACACTATAGCAAGCAACTCCTTCTCAATCTGAGCCCATCGAGTTTCAGAAGGAGCCAGCGTCCGCGCTGCATATGCGACCGGTCGTCCTTCCTGTAGTAGACATGCGCCTAATCCGTGCATACTTGCATCTACCGATAGCGTGATTGGTACATTCGGATCAAAATATCTAAGAACGGGGGCACACGTTACATATGATTTGAGTCTCTCAAAGGCTATCTGATGGCTATGCACCCATTCCCACTCTCTATTCTTCTTTAAAAGTTCTCGCAAAGAACTAGACATTTCCGAATAATTTTTAATATAACGAGAAAGAAAATTGACCATGCCAAGAAAACGCTCTAAGTCTTTGCGACATTTGGGCACTTCCATAGTTTTAACTGATTTAATCTTAGCAAAATCTGGTCTCATGCCATTCGGATCAAAAATATGCCCTAAATAGGAGACAGTATTCTTATAAAATTCACATTTTTCTTTATTAAATTTAACACCGTTTATTTTCGCTACTTCAAGTACTTTTAATAATCTTTTATCGTGTTCTTCTTTGTTTATTCCCCATATTAAAATATCGTCAATAAATATTTCTACACCCTCCATCCTAAATAACTTTACCATTTCATTATGGAAAACTTCAGAAGCACACGTAATCCCAAAGGGCAACCTTAAAAATCGATATCTTCCGAACGGTGTTGAAAATGTGCAAAGCTTAGAACTAGCCTCATTTAATTTAATCATCCAAAATCCTTTATTTGCGTCTAACTTGGTAAAATACTTAGCGCCTACCAGATTACTAGTTATCTCATCAATGGTTGGCAATTGAAAGTGGCTTCTCTTTATTGCCTTATTTAAATTCCTTGGATCCAAACATATGCGCAACTTTCCATTCGGTTTGGTTACTAGTACAATACTTGACACCCAGTCTGTGGGTCCTTCTTCCCGAACGATAACACCTAACTTTTCCATTTCAGATAATTCTTCTTGTAGCTTCGGTCTTAAATTAATAGGTATTTTTCTAGTAGCATTGACTATAGGTTGCACTGAATTATCAATAGGAATATTATATTCATTCGGCAGACAACCTATTCCTTCAAAAACATTGTCAAACTTTTTTGAAAACGCTTTACATAAGTAATCGATGCTTGCAATGTTACCTCGTTTTACCAAATTTAAGTATTCACAAGCACGCCTACCTAGTAAATTGTTGCAATCTACATCTAATACAAACATTTTTTGCGATATACATTGACATCCTTTTGATAAATTAGTATCAAAATAACCAACTACTGGTAAGCAACGTTTACTAACTTCCCTTATAATAAATTTTCCTTTCTTTAAAATCTCTGGATCAAATCCAGCATTTAAAAAGTTTTTGAATGACATAACACATATATCAGCACCACAATCTAGCTTAAAGTTTAACAATTTACCATTTACACCAATTTGTTCATACCATCCCAATGAGACGTCACTGTCCTCCACTGTCTGGATTGTCAATCCTTCACAGTCGCTATCGTCTTCAATTTGCTCCAGAACTTCGTTGGGTAAATGGTTTACCTCACGAACGTTGCTCCCATTATTAAATTGTCTACAACATTTTGCGAAATGTCCATGACGGCCACAACTATTGCATTGTGATTGAAAAGCAGGACACCTATTTTTAATATGTGTATAACCACACCGAGAACATTTGATTTTTGCACTTGCAGCAGGTCGATTCGGACGAAATGGTTCCATCGCTCTAGTAACACGCCGTTGCTGAACATAAGAACTGCGGAAGGCAGGGCCTCGCACTTCTTCCATTACCGACGCAGATGGAACTCGCACTACAGCTGCCTGTGTGCTGGCCGTTTCGGCAACGCGACACCATGACACAGCTTCATTCAATTCTAAATCTCTTTGTCGTAGTAAGCGTTCACGTAGTCGTATATCCTTGATACCTCTTATCAATTGTGTCAAAATTAAACTTTCACGTAGTTTACCAAATTCACAGCTTTTACTTTTTATTTTCAATTTAGAAATATAATTATCCAACAACTCGTCCCCTTGAACAGTTTCAAAAAAACAATGTCGTTCGAAATTTATGTTTTTCTCTGGATCACATCTTTCTTCGAAAGCATTTATCAATAGTAAATAATTATCTTTATCCTTTTCGTTAAATTCAAACTCTTCGTACAGTTCTCGTCCATATTTACCAATTACATGTAATAACAACGCACACTTCTCTTTGTCATTCGACTTCTCTCTGCCAGATGCAATAATGTAATACTCAAATGCCGTCTTCCACTCCTTCCAATTATTTGCCATGTTTCCATCAGGATTCAATGGCGGTGGTTGTTGTAGAGAGGACATCATTTTTACGTTTATTCGTTCCTCCAATATTATTCAATGATAGCTAAATAACATAATAGCAATACTCACGAAACAACTTACTATGGTACCCCACACCTGACACCATGTTATATTTTATTGGTATAAATAAAATATTAATGAAATAAAAACAACCATTGTCAAAGCCCGTAATATAACACACAGATTTATTTTTAAAATTCTACACTCTACAAACAAATAGGTAAGAGTACAATACTAAAGAGTTCGGATAAATCAATAAATACTTCACACGTCACGTCCAAAAAAATATTTTTTCTAGAGCTCTGTATTTTTTTTTCGTTAGTATGTACATACACCAAGAATATAACTGGGTCAAAACTTATGAGTTTCATTCACTCATTGGGTTTGTTGCAATAATATATCTCAGGATCAGTACTATCTTCAAGGTGCATTCTTTATGTTATTGTTAGGAAGAAAATAGGTTTTATATAATTTCATATTTGACTTCTTTTTCCTTCTGTATTTTGTTTTTTGTTGTTGACATGTCTGTTGAAAAATCTTAATAAAACTAATTTGGGTTCTACTTAATTAGTTTTTGTTTGATAAAACTATCTTTACTAATAGTTATACCTTTTTTTATTAGCCTGAATGACTTGATGTGCTGGTCACTCGCCTGATGGTAAGCACCCCTCCTGCCTATAAACAGAAGCAACACCACACAGAACTTTGAAATACAAAGCGCTGCATGGTACTGGACTGCCCTCGTCACCCTGCAACTTATGTTGTTAAGTCTCATAATCCCCAGTAATTTAACTGGCTTCAATGTCCTTCAAACTGGAACACAACCATGCTTACACACTGATGCTTGGCAGTAGAATTAGATAAAGTGGTGGTACCAACCCAGATGGCCTCTCTCATATGAGGGACCTACCACCTTGTATATTAAATAGGTTATATGATTTGTATATTAATAATTGAAAGACATTTGCACTGGAAAAGCACAGCTCATCCATATCTTTGAGTGTTATTACTTTGTGTTGCTATAATTTTATATGTTTTATTATTTGTGCTAATTTTTATGAACTTCGAGTACATGCACAGAAATATAACTGACTATTATGTTTGAAGCACTTGTAACACTGATATTGTTTCACCAACTGCTGCTTCTTATGAACATATATTTTCTTGCTCAACTAAACACTTAACATCAATATTAGATTGAAGTTTCTTTATTCTGTATGTAAGGGCCACAGCTCATACAAAACTTTTCTTACTGGCAATTTAGTTTTTCAAAAGCTCACGTTGTAATGAAAGAACTATGTGCAAGAGAACAGTCATTGTTGACGCTGACCGCATAATACCACTTCCTCACTTCACCTCTCTGCCAGATGAGATTGATACAATACTCACTACAATCAAACGCAGTAAGTCACTAAAACGCGATGCAGTATCAAAGCAGTCGCCAAAGCGCGCGATTTTGATACAGTAATTGAATGCAGAAAGTCGCCAAAACACGATACAGCACCTATGCAGTCGCTAAATTACCGAACGCTGATGCTAAAAGTACTGGGTGTGCTATGGCCCTTAGATTTTAATTTCTTGATGGTATTCTTTGGCAGCAGTGGATTTTCCTTATTTTAAATTTTATTGGTGTGTCAAATATAGATTGTGAAATCTACATACGTCTAGTAATTCATGAAGTACTGATTGTTGATTAATGACAAGCTTGTTTGGTTGACAAGATTGACATTTGATTGACCATCATCATACCATAGTGTGACACTGGCAGAATTGTGGTAGGGCAACACCGCAAAGGCCATAAAAGAAAGAAAGAAGAAGAAGAACTTCTTGCCTTATTATATTATTTTATTGTTGTATAAAAATTGGCTCATTAAAGTTGTGAAAATGATACTGTAATATTTTCAGATTCCCTCGGCCTGGACATGAAAAAAGAGAAGATTGGATAAGATTCGTACAAAACGATCGAAGCGAAGACTCATGGTTACCGTCGGACCATACATGTATTTGTTCTGCACATTTCCGAGAACAAGATTGTTATCTCACTAAAACGGGGCGAAGATACCTTAAAAAAGATGCTGTACCCCTTACATATCCTAAAGGTGTTCAAGAAGAGCTGGACACATCACCCACTTCATTATTAGAAGTACACATATCTGATACAGAATCCATATTTGACACACCAGACAAAATTGATTTAAAGAAAGACTTAGAAAAAACTACCGCTGCCAAACTAGATTTAATGGAGAAAAATAAAAAGTTAAGACGGCAATGTAGGTACCTTAAATTGAGAAATCAACAACTAACAGACATAATTAAAAAACTAAAATCAGATTTTCCTTTGGAGTGTTTAGTTGAGACTGAAGATTGCGGGTGGGATGTGCAGGTCTGAGAACTTTAAAGTCGTCTCTTAAAATCCTTATTTCCTAAAGGTTTTATTCTTTCGCGATTTGTAAACATCGGTACTATATTATAGTAACTATGATATTAAAAATTGGTCATAATCGCGTAATATGTAAAGGTATCAAATAATTTATTTTTTGACGTTTTGACCGAGTTGCATCAGATGTGGTCATTGACTGACTTTAAATATTGCCTATTTTAACGGACATTAAAATAAGATGGAGGTTGAAAATTAGGCGCGTATTTTCATTTTTTATATTTATTTGCACATCGATTTCTCCGCCAATAGTGGACCGATATTGTTGGAAAAAAAAACATTTGATAGTTTAGTTGCGATTTGGTCCCATATAAATTTGGCTAAGATCTGATGACGGAGTATGGCGTAAAAAAATGAAACTCAATAGACAATAGAAACGACAGTACACTCGTCGCGATTGTGTTATTGGATCTACAATTGAGAATCATGAGAGTATACTAAATAAAAGGCGAATAAGAAAAAGAACCATGTTAATAGATGTACTAGCAAAAGCCTTAAAGCCAAAGTGGAAGTGGGCTGGTCATATTTCACGTATTAATGATAACCGGTGGACTATACGAACTACACAATGGAATGGACCAACAGAAAAAAAGAAAAGTTGGCACTTAGCAGGCCACTGACGGTGGGCAGATGATATAATAGAAAAATTAGGCAAAAATTGGGCGAATGTTGGAAGAAACAGAGAACTCTGGAAGAAGAAATTGGAGAAGGGGTTCATATCCATAAGTGATAAGAAAAATAATACTAACACCTAGTTTCTAAGTTATACTTACTAACTACAAACATTACATTGGAGATGTAACATAAAAGATATGGAAATAAAGAGGCTTATTATTATTATACATACATGTACAGTAATCTTTATTTGATTATTTTTTTACATATTTAAATATTACATATAAAAAACATAACCCTTCTTTGGCAGTCGGGTAAAAATAAAACATTTAGAAATATAAAAAGTATCACCCTCGAAGGACCACCATCCGTAGGACCCAAGCCTAGAGCACCAACTCATTAACGATCGTGAGTACGGTTTCTGTCACGGTCGCCCAGCTGGTGATGTTGTTGACCTCACACACCATTGGGAGGCTTCGGAGAGTAATGGTGTGGTTGTGGCCGTCGACCTTAACATCGCGAAGACGTTCGATCGCGTATCACATAGAGCCCTTCTGTCGCAGTTACCATCTTACGGAATCCCCGAGAGACTCTGCAAGTAGGTCACTGTAACCTGCCCCTCTTTAAGTGAGTTTAATAAGGATTCTCCTCAAACGGTAGGCAGCGGTTTAGCTGTGTCCTAGCATTGCTGAATTCCATGGGCGGCGGTAACCGCTTAGCATTAAGCGGGCCGCTTATTCGTCTGTTGACTTGGGCAATAAAAAAACTAGGAAAATTAAATACCCAAGTTGTATAAAATCATAATATATTCAGAAATAAATATTCGGAAAGAAGAGGTGCATATTATTACTTCATACCCAGTGGCGCCAATATAACGACATTAAAGCATACGATACACTTTACAACGTCGCAAGGGATTGTGCCAAAAATCAGTTAAATAGGAAAAGTAGTTTAGTCACAAGATTGATGTTTCTTTCTCAACTTTTACACATGCTGTAAATTCAAGACGACCCGAAGCAGCTAATATTAGCGGTTAAAGACTTTGTTGTACATATTAAAATAAGCGACGTTGCCATTCCGCCGCCAGCGCATGTTGCCGTTCTTACTTCTTACAAAGGTCGTAATTTAGCTTATAAATGGTGTGTCATTTAGTAGCCGAAATTTTGCTATTTTTTAATAATACATTTTTCAGTTCTGATGTTATAGTTTTTTTGTAATGCGTAAATTATTTTAAAACCCTCAATGTTATCAAATGTATGTTATTTAATTCAATGTCGCTACGTCGGCGCCACTCTGTATAATTTACATTGAAGTAACCTAACCTAACCAATATACATAAAACATTGATTTAGAAAAAAATAAATTCATTATCTATGGTTCCAAAAAAGGCATTATTGTATTTGCACTTTTTGGTGACGAGACAAAGTTAACAATCTGTAATACCTAGTTTACATTAGTGTTAAACTTTTGATAGCGGCTTCTAACCTCTCCACCTCCCCTTGATTTTGCACTAGCTTCTCGGAGTTGTTTTTCCTGACATCTTCAGGTACTTTCACAATGTAGTCCTCGGCCGCCATGGCTTGCTGGAGCTTGGTGATTGTCTGCGATAGATTATCCTTCTTCTTCTCAAGCTTGACGATTTCCTTTTGAGGATCGATAAGGCCCTGAAATTATGATAATAAAATAAAATATTATTTTTCTTGTAAACATCTATGTTAATTATTTACTTTCAAAACCAGCCTTAGTTCAATGTTTGTGAGAGACAGTGAGCACTGCACACCCAGCCGGAGGTGTCTGTTCACTCAACTCGCTGTTAGCAAGCGATTGCAGACTGTTGAACAGGGCCTTTAGTTATAAATATTTACCTTCAACACCAGCCTCAATTCAATATTGTGAGAGACAGTGAGCACTGCACACCCATCTGGAGGTGTCTGTTCACTCAGCTCGCTGTTAGCAAGCGATTGCAGACTGTTGAACAGGGCCTTTAGTTATAAATATTTACCTTCAACACCAGCCTCAATTCAATGTTGTGAGAGACAGTGAGCACTGCACACCCAGCTGGAGGTGTCTGTTCACTCAACTCGCTGTTAGCAAGCGATTGAAGACTGTTGAACAGGGCCTTTAGTTATAAATATTTACCTTCAACACCAGCCTCAATTCAATGTTGTGAGAGACAGTGAGCACTGCACACCCAGCTCTAGGTGTCTGTTCACTCAACTCGCTGTTAGCAAGCGATTGCAGACTGTTGAACAGGGCCTTTAGTTATAAATAATAGCCTTCAACACCAGCCTCAATTCAATGTTGTGAGAGACAGTGAGCACTGCACACCCAGCTGGAGGTGTCTGTTCACTCAACTCGCTGTTAGCAAGCGATTGAAGACTGTTGAACAGGGCCTTTAGTTATAAATATTTACCTTCAACACCAGCCTCAATTCAATGTTGTGAGAGACAGTGAGCACTGCACACCCAGCTCTAGGTGTCTGTTCACTCAACTCGCTGTTAGCAAGCGATTGCAGACTGTTGAACAGGGCCTTTAGTTATAAATAATAGCCTTCAACACCAGCCTCAATTCAATGTTGTGAGAGACAGTGAGCACTGCACACCCAGCTGGAGGTGTCTGTTCACTCAACTCGCTGTTAGCAAGCGATTGCAGACTGTTGAACAGGGCCTTTAGTTATAAGTATTTACCTTCAACACCAGCCTCAATTCAATGTTGTGAGAGACAGTGAGCACTGCACACCCATCTGGAGGTGTCTGTTCACTCAACTCGCTGTTAGCAAGCGATTGCAGACTGTTGAACAGGGCCTTTAGTTATAAATATTTACCTTCAACACCAGCCTCAATTCAATGTTGTGAGAGACAGTGAGCACTGCACACCCAGCTGGAGGTGTCTGTTCACTCAACTCGCTGTTAGCAAGCGATTGCAGACTGTTGAACAGGGCCTTTAGTTATAAATATTTACCTTCAACACCAGCCTCAATTCAATGTTGTGAGAGACAGTGAGCACTGCACACCCAGCTGGAGGTGTCTGTTCACTCAACTCGCTGTTAGCAAGCGATTGAAGACTGTTGAACAGGGCCTTTAGTTATAAATATTTACCTTCAACACCAGCCTCAATTCAATGTTGTGAGAGACAGTGAGCACTGCACACCCAGCTGTAGGTGTCTGTTCACTCAACTCGCTGTTAGCAAGCGATTGCAGACTGTTGAACAGGGCCTTTAGTTATAAATAATAGCCTTCAACACCAGCCTCAATTCAATGTTGTGAGAGACAGTGAGCACTGCACACCCAGCTGGAGGTGTCTGTTCACTCAGCTCGCTGTTAGCAAGCGATTGCAGACTGTTGAACAGGGCCTTTAGTTATAAATATTTACCTTCAACACCAGCCTCAATTCAATGTTGTGAGAGACAGTGAGCACTGCACACCCAGCTGGAGGTGTCTGTTCACTCAACTCGCTGTTAGCAAGCGATTGAAGACTGTTGAACAGGGCCTTTAGTTATAAATATTTACCTTCAACACCAGCCTCAATTCAATGTTGTGAGAGACAGTGAGCACTGCACACCCAGCTGTAGGTGTCTGTTCACTCAACTCGCTGTTAGCAAGCGATTGCAGACTGTTGAACAGGGCCTTTAGTTATAAATAATAGCCTTCAACACCAGCCTCAATTCAATGTTGTGAGAGACAGTGAGCACTGCACACCCAGCTGGAGGTGTCTGTTCACTCAACTCGCTGTTAGCAAGCGATTGCAGACTGTTGAACAGGGCCTTTAGTTATAAATATTTACCTTCAACACGAGCCTCAATTCAATGTTGTGAGAGACAGTGAGCACTGCACACCCAGCTGGAGGTGTCTGTTCACTCAACTAGCTGTTAGCAAGCGATTGCAGACTGTTGAACAGGGCCTTTAGTTATAAATCTTTACCTTCAACACCAGCCTCAATTCAATGTTGTGAGAGACAGTGAGCACTGCACACCCAGCTGGAGGTGTCTGTTCACTCAACTCGCTGTTAGCAAGCGATTGCAGACTGTTGAACAGGGCCTTTAGTTATAAATATTTACCTTCAACACCAGCCTCAATTCAATGTTGTGAGAGACAGTGAGCACTGCACACCCAGCTGGAGGTGTCTGTTCACTCAACTCGCTGTTAGCAAGCGATTGCAGACTGTTGAACAGGGCCTTTAGTTCCTCAACCTTCAGCTCGGGGGACAGTATCAGGTGTACTGTAGTCTTCTGTTTGTTGGTAAGGTTGTACTCTGTACGAGTAGAACGGATGAGGTGGATCATTTTGAGCACTGTGTCCGTTTGTTCTTCCAGATTCTCGTTACGCCACGGCGTGTCTTTGTACTGTAAAAAAGTTGTGTTAAGCTCGGAATTAAATTTAGTTTTTTTCTGCCATATAAACATTCTAACGTGGCATATTGCTGGCAAAATTTAGTAGGAAATAATTTTTCACTGGACCCGATGTTAAGTACGGTGCAGTCCAAATAACATAATGTCGACCGTCAAGAGATATTGTGTCCCTCGACGCTCGGCAGAATTATGCCGGCCTGAACTTACTGGATATACACTGGTTGACCCCAGACCGCATTTGCTTCGAACGAAACTATGGAGGATTTTCACCATGTGTACGGTGATCGCTATTCAGTCGGGTACAAAAATTATCAAATACCATTCCGCTATTAAAAGATGCAAAGATTGAACCATAATATTAAAAAAAAAAACAAAATTTTTGATGTTCCAAGAAAAATGAAACGTGGCGCAAAGACCAGTATCCAATCAGTAACGTATGACTGGCTTAAAGACTGTTATCCAACCATTGAAAAAAAAACATAATTTCCTTTTTTAAATATCTACTTGAACTACTTACATTAGGATATTCAGCGACACATATGGAGGGGCAGGTGGTGTCCTTCCTCGGCAACCGCTGGTACAACTCCTCGGTAAGGAACGGCATGAACGGACTCAAAAGTTTGAGCCCATGGTCTAATGTCGTGAATAAAGTACGTCTGGCAGCTTCCTTCGCTTCTTCTGTGCCTGATGCGAACACAGGTTTTAGGGATTCCTGTGTAACAACATTAGAATTTATTCAACAGTTGTGTATGCTTGTGTGTGTGCGCATGCGTGCGTACATGCTGCGTGCGCACGTGTGCGCGTATGTGTGTGCGTGCTTGCGAGTGTAAATTTTATTTTTAGGAATAAGCGTCATCCCTATGATATATCGAATAAATCACATCTCTTCTATTAACTTACCAAGTAAACATCACAGAGTTCATAAAGCCACAAATTGTAGATAAGGGTGGTGGCGGCGGGGAAGTCGTACGTTTGGAACGCGTGGTTCACTTTCTGCACAGCGTGGGCAACTTTGGACAACATCCACAGATCCATCAGCGACAGTGTTGGAGGAAGCGTTGTGAACATCTGCAATGTTTATCATGATAGAACTTTTTTTATTTAACATAGATTAGAAGCACCTGACAGCCTCCCTGGCGCAGTAGGCGAGTAGCTGGCTGTGGATCCAGATGCCGCGGGTTCGATTCCCGCAGCGAGACGAATGGATGTGTGATCCACAAATATATATTTCGAATCTGGGTGTTTTCTTCCCAGAGGGGTTGACGTGAGGCAGAGGCGGCCAGTCGTATAAACTACATGCCAAATCTTTATGTAAAATGGTTTAAAAACAAGTATGTTGCGCCGACCCCACTGCGGGTGGGATAAGGGCAGGTGGAAGAAGAAGAAGACCTTTTTTTTATTTACCATAGATTAGTAGCACCGATATAACTGCCATTAAAGGTATGATAAGGTTTTAGAAAGTGGTAGTCATGCTGTAGACGGTTTTGTCTACAGTATGAATTGGCCAGCTCGAACAGGTTACAGTAAGTGAGATTTCCAGAGGCCCAAATCCCCTCCTCATTTTCCCAAAGTTACTTCCTATCCTTTACAAACATACTTACGCCCTCACTCAGGTTGGCAGAGGTGTAATTAGTACGAGAGGGTTATTCACGCTCGCCTCGTCGAGCACCTTGAAGGGGTCGGGCCGGACCTGGCGGATTGCCAGTACGGGTTCCGGCATGGCCGATCGACCGTGCATGCGATTTTGCGGGTCAAGGCACAGGCGGAGGATGCAGTAGCCCGGGGCAAAGTGGTCTTGGCGGTGTCTCTGGACATCGCCAATGCGTTTAATACGCTGCCCTGGGCCTGCATAAACGAAGCACTGCGGTACCACGTGGTGCCACCGTATTTACGGCGTCTGGTGCACTCGTACCTATCTGATAGGGACGTGTTGTATCCGGGCGTCGACGGGTGGCACCGAAGAGCGATGGCCTGCGGTGTTCCACAGGGCTCAGTTCTGGGCCCGCTTCTGTGGAACATCGGCTACGATTGGGTGCTCCGTGGTGCCAATCCTCGGGGCGTCGCTGTCGTCTGCTATGCGGACGACACTTTAGTGACAGCGACGGCGAGATCCTTCCAGGATGCCGCCCTGCTCGCCTCTGTCGGTACAGAGCAGGTGGTGGGCAGGATTCGGCGACTGGGCCTCACTGTGGCCCTGAACAAAACCGAGGCCCTTTGTTTTCATGGGCCTCGGCGGGGGCCACCTATGGAGGCCCACATCATTGTGGAGGGGGTGCGGATTTCCGTCGGCTCTACCATGAAGTATCTGGGATTGGTACTAGATAGCCGATGGAATTTCCGCGCCCACTTTGAGAAGTTGTCGCCGAAACTGGTGCGGGCAGCAGGTGCGCTTGGAAGCCTGCTGCCGAACCTGGAAGGTCCCGGCAACCCCTGCCGTAGTTTGTATGCGGGAGTCGTGCGATCCATGGCCCTTTACGGTTGTCCCGTTTGGGCCGGGTCCCTGAACGCCCGCTGTGTCACTCTACTGCGTAAACCGCAGCGCTTAGTGGCACAGCGGATCATCAGGGGCTACCGCACGGTCTCCCATGAGGCGGCCTGCCTGTTGGCGGGTACTCTCCCTTGGGAGTTGGACGCCCAGCACCTCTCGTCTGCGTTTTTTTGGCGAGAGGGGGCGTCCCAACGTACGCAGAGATTGGCTCCGAGGGAGATTGCGGCCCGATTTCGCAGAGCCGCCGTGGAGGAGTGGCATGCCAGGCTGGAGAGCCCAAGTGCCGGTGTGAGGACTGTCGCGGCAGTGCGTCCTGTCCTTGACGAGTGGTTAGACAGGCGCCACGGTGCGCCCACATTCCGGCTGACACAGGTACTGACGGGTCACGGTTGTTTCGGCTCGTACCTGTGTCGCATAGCCGGGAAGGAGGATTCCGCCGTGTGCCACCATTGTGGCAACTGCCGCGAGGACACGGCACAACACACGTTGGAGGAGTGTCCAGCCTGGAGTGACGAGCGCAGCGCTCTCAGAGCAGTCGTCGGAGGAGACCTGTCGCTGCCGGCCGTGGTGTCTGCCATGGTCGGCAGCCGGAGGTCTTGGCGGGCGGTAGCCTCCTTTTGCGAGTGCGTCATCTCGCAGAAGGAGAGCGCCGAGCGGGATCGTGAGCAGAACGATCCCGCGCGCCGCCAAAGGAGACGTAGGAGGCGTCGGGTGGACGACTGACCGGCGTCTCCCGCCCTGTGGAATGGGGGCGTTTGGAGAATTCCACCACGGTATCCCCTGCCTGTCGTAAGAGGCGACTAATTGGGGCCATCGGGGGTCGTAGGCGCGCAGCCGGGGGCTGTCGTAGCGCCATTATTGTACTGCTGTACATGCGACCCCGGGATGGACGGCAGCACGGGTGGTCGGCCTCGTGTCTGCCGTTGACGCCGAGGGCGTCCTTCGGTGTGTGGGGGCTTCTGAGCCCCCCATAAGGAGACGGGCCGCAAGGCGGCACCGCGCAGGGGCGGTTCCGGTAGCAATCCTTAGATTTAGCTAAGGATACCCCGGGGCCGCTCCACATGCGCCGAAGAAGGCCACCGCGGGGTTTTAGTTGGTATGCCGGTGTAGGGTGTATATAGTGTTAGGGACTCGGCCCAGCGGTCGCCCGGATTTAACATCTCTTCCGGGTGGCGTAGTGCTGGGTCGTAAGACCGGTGAACCCAACATAACCGTTCCGCCTTCCCCCGGGGCGGGGCGGTAGCAATAATTCGCTTTCCCCGCGACAAAAAAAAAAAAAAAAAAGGTGTAATTAGTACACCTAAACTTTGCTGAGCTTTTTTACGTCCCATGATGTGATAGTTGACGAGCCATCTGGTAACCTAGCTCGTCGTTTGCCAGCGTTAGCTATAAAAAACTACTAACCTCATAAGTGGTATCCTTTGGGAAGTACATGAGCGCAAATTTGGTCGCGTTCCACAGCTTGTTGCAAAAGAATCTGTAGCCTTGCACACGTAGAATGTCCAGGTTCAAATCCCGGCCCTGGGTCATGGCACATAGGGCGAACCTGGAATATATTCATGTGAGAAAAGCGCAAGATTTTTTTAGCATTTGTACAGTACGTAACAAAAACCCTGTTGGCCCTTTCTAGGTCGTGAAGATACGACATATAGACAGTTTAATAAAAATAGTTAAATAAAAAAAAGTAATAAACAGAAGCGAGATATTATCCTTACACAGGTAAGTAAAAAAATTAACGTATTAAAAAATATATATTTTCATCTGAAATGTGATAAACAGCTGACTAATGTAATGTATTGAAGAAGCCGGACACGTACGCGATGCGGCGCGTTTGATGCACGTAGACGCCGCAACTTGCTATCTCGCTCTGCCTCTGAGACATCGTTCTTGCAGAGGTAATCAGTCGAAATACGGTTAACAAACAATAAAATATTTAAATTATAAAAAATAGATATCATCATCAGCCTATATTTGTCCACTGTTGGACATAGGTCTCTCGTAATGCTGTGTGTATTAGGAGACCTATTTGCCATTAGTGTCTATAGTGCTTTGGAGGTGATGCCCATAGTCGCCACGCTGGGCACGCGGGTTGGCGACCGCGGAACGCGGAATTAATTTGGTTTATTGACTCTTTCACAACTTCTTAAGATTTAACTACCAATTAACGCAAATATATAGAACAATATTTTTTTAAAGTTTATAGTGGACATTTTTCTTCTAATATATAGTTATACTAGCGTTTCGCGGCTCCGCCCGTGTGAATGTCTTTTTCCGAGACAAAATTTATATTTCCAGGACAGAGAGTACCCTATGTCCTTCCCCATGATATAACCTATCTCCTTACGAAATTTCATTATGATTTGTTCAGCCGTTTATCCGTGAAAACAGACAGGCACTCTTTCGTATTTATAAATTCAAGTTAAGATACACATTGCAATGATATAGAAAGCATTAAAGCTCCTTAGGTACAAATTTCATACATGGAGTTTTTTGTGTTATTTATGGTATGCGGTATGTGCTACTTCTCTCGCACCGGTATCGCTGCTATCGATATCGATTCCGGTCTGTGGTATTTGGCTACGCATCTATTGGATGGATATACCGCCATCTGTCGGTAGTCAGGGCCTCGTTCGCTAGTCGGCAGGATGCACCACGTGCATGTGAGGTTGACTTGGAACTTAAAGGTTGTGCTTAGTCCCCTTACATCCACAAATAAAATATGATTAATATTATTTTTATAGTCACACGCTGTAGACACTTTTGTCTACAGCACGAATGGGCCGGCTTTTCCGAGTCGTTACCACTGTCTCACAGAAAACCGGCGTAAAGTAGCAGCTTGCCGCTGCGTTTCGTACGGTGAGTGAGATATTCGGAGGCCCGGGGGTCTGGGCCCCTTCCCAATTCCTTAATTATCCCTTTCCTTTAAGGTCGGCAACGCGCCCATGATTATTTTAGTATTGTGGGCGTACATGTGCGGTGGAGATCACTTACAGGTGACCCACGTGCTAGTTTGCTAGCCTATGCCATAAAAAAAAATCGTTGGCACCTTTTAACAACGCAACCCCGAAAACTGTATTTGGGTACTTGGAATCGAACCTACCTCAAAGCATCAGTCCCGCATTCCGGTATACCGTTAGGATAGTCCTGCTTCTGACCCTGTTTGGCCTTCTCGATCTCGCGTGGGTCCAAATTCGAGTCCTCTAATTGTTTGTGGAGCTCTTCTAAAGTGACCCCACGCACCACGTCCACCGGGTCGATGACATTGCCGAGTGATTTGGACATTTTACGACCGTGAGCGTCACGGACCATCGGATGGAGATATATTTCCCTGTGAACAAAGAAATGTGCCGTTTATTCTTATTATGACGTATATAATGGTAGACTCTACATTTTGTTTTGTATCCTAACTCGGTAAAGTGACGCTGCACCTGATGGTAAGTGTAGTGCAATCCAAGTATACTATCGACCAACGACAGACGATGTGTGTATTGTATATTATTCCAGTCTGCTTAATTGTTTCTTTACATAATCACGTAGACTCACGCCTGTCTCCCATAGGGGTAGGCAGAGACAACTTATTTCCACTTGCCACCAATTACACAATTATTTTGCTTGCTACTATCCTTCTTTACACTCCGTTTAAAGGAATTTTATAAGAACTTTTTTTTTTATAGTATAGGCTGGCAAACGAGCAAGTGGGTCACCAGATGGTAAGCGATCTCCACCGCCCATGTACGCCCACAATACAAAAGAATTATGGGCGCGTTGCCGACCTTAAAGGAAAGGGATAATAAGGGATTGGGAAGGGGAGGGGTATTTGGGCCTCCGGATATCTCACTCACCGTACGAAACGCAGCAGCAAGCTGCTACTTTACGCCGGTTTTCTGTGAGATAGTGGTAACGACCCGGACGAGCCGGCCCATTCATGCTGTAGACAAAATTGTCTACAGCGTGGCTCTACCACTCGTATATTATAGGAAGGAGGGAACATGTGTGCCGGCGAACTATTCCACAGCTTGATGGTCCGGCAGAAGTGACTTACTTACAAAACGAACTTATTAGTTCTTGCCGACATTGACTAACGCTGTAGCAATTAGTAAGTATATGTCATTTGGGAGCGTCCGTGGCTCAGTGGGCGAGTAGCCGGCTGCGATGCGAGTTCGATTCTCGCACAGAGACAAATGTTTGAGTGATCCACAAATATTTGTCTCGGGTCTGGGTGTTGTGGGACCGCAAGTCCCTCGTAGTTCCTGATACCCACGATACAGGTTAACCTAGTGTGGAGTCGAGACTATGTGTGTGACTGTTGAATGTATTTATTATTATTTTAAGAGATATTCGTGCCCAAAGTTGTGATCCCCCCCCCGCCCCTCTAACTTCTAAACTCAGGGGTGAAAAATTCTGAATGAATTGAAGGTAACGTATTGTTATATATTACAGTTTTAAGTTAAAAGTTAATAATTAATGAAATAATTGAAAATAATTTTCAACAAGATTCTATCGTTTTTGAGATATGACATATTTTCACCCACAATATTTATCTTGACTACGGAACCCTTCGCTGTGCAGGTCCGACAAGCTCTTGGTCGGTTTTTGTTGATTAGCTGGTTGATTTACGTATAATACTCACTTAAAAGGCAACTTTCCGAGCAGCTTTTGTCCAAAGAAGACCATCCTAGCCACCCAGAAGAACAGAATATCGTGGCCAGTTTCCAAAAGGTTACCAGGGTAGAACGCCTGCAAATAAATATGTTACTTTGAAGTGAATTATTAGGATGCAGAGTATATTGACCTATTATTAAATGGAGTGGGATTTCGTAAAAATAAGACTTTTATATCAATGACAGGTACTTTGTTAAAGGGACTGCCTCGGTGGCGCAGTTGTAATGCGTACGCGTTACGACTGAGGCTGACGCTGAGGTCTCGGGATCGATACCCGGGTCGGGTAAAAGTAAAATATTGGGTTTTTCTATTACGAATTGCTCAGTATCAGCCCGGAGTCTGGAATTGTGCTCGGTATGGAGATAGGCTCGCCCCCTATCACATCATGGGACGGAGATGCGCTCGGCGAAAAGTGGGTGTACTGGTTACACCTCTGCCTACCCCTTCAGGGATTACAGGCGTGAATGAGTGCGTACTTTGATATCTCCGGATATCTCATTGTACGAAACGCAGCAGCAAGTTGCTGCTGTGGTTTTCTGTGAGACAGTCGTAACGACCTGGACGAGCCGGCCCATTCATGCTGTAGACAAAAGTGTCTACAGCGTGGCTCTACTAATCTCTATCAAAAAATTAAATCTAATATATATTTAATATAAAGATAAAACATTAAAAAAGTCCCTTATGCCCGTTGCAGACGATGCGCAGTAGCTTGCGCAAGTACTAATACTGTGCATAAAGTTTCATCGTGTGAACATATTTTGCTTAGTAAAAGTGCGAGTGCAAGTTGCTTAGCTGTACTTGCTGTGGTGCTTGCGCGAGTACTTCCCGTTTTCCCCCACTACGCCGGCTCAACTCCGCGCAGCTCGCATTGCGCATCGCGTTACACGACGCCGTCAGTACTGGCGCCAGTTCATTCTTGTTACTAATGATTAGTACTTGCGCAAGCTACTGCGCATCGTCTGCAACGGGCATTACCGCCAAATCTTCGGTTTTATCAGGCCATCCGAATATGGAGAATGGGAAGAGAGCAGACGAGAACCACGTGTCCAACACGTCCTCATCTCGCGTCAGTACGATGTCGGCGCGTTTGTGGCCGAAAACCTCGCACGCCTTCTTCAAAGCTTCTTCCTCTGAATGCGCCACCACCCATTCCTCTTTTTTCTGTAGAGGTTAATAGTAGTTAACGACTTGTTCTTATAGTTACTAGAAGTTAAAAAGCGCCACAGAAGGTTTCATTCTTAAACGACTTCAAAAAAGGAGGAGGTTCTCAATTCGACTGTATTTTTTTCTTTATGTTTGTTACCTCAGAACTTTTGACTGAGTGAACCGATTTTGATGATACTTTTTTATTTGAAAGCTTGTGCTTCCCGTGTGGTCCCATATAAATTTGGTTAAGATCTGATACGGGGTACGGAGTAAAAAAATAAAACTCCTCAATGGACAACAAACAGTACACTCATCGCGATGGTGTTATTGTATTGGAATTTACATGCTATTGCTGTAACTACCACTAAAAATTGAAAAATAAAATAAAGTTTAACAAAACTTAGAAACCGACTTCAAAATAAAAACACTGAAAAGTCAAAAATAACAAATTCTATACCTATGTCTCTTTGGAGTCGGTGCCTATGTCGCTGCTGGTCAAATAAAATTGCAGGGACTCCAAAGAGACCTATAGAATTAGTTTTTTTGACTTTTCAGTGTTTTTATTTTGAAGTCGGTTTCTAAGTTTTGTTAAACGTTATTTTATTAATTAATAGTGTAAAACATAAATGACCGCACTGAAGTTAGTCACGAGCATTGTCACAGCTATTGTTTTCAGAGAACGCTCTGCCCTGATCAGTTTACTGATAAACTGACGCTTGATTTTGACTTTGAGCTATTATGCCATTAATATATCACTGACGTTTAGACAATCTACCATAGAATAATATCCTAGTGATTTCTTATGTTTACGCGAATATTACACAATTAAATAAAACTAGTTTATACGGATCGCGGTTTAATTTTATTTTAGTCCCGACGAAAGCTTTTCAGCCTTCGTGGTCACGGGAGAGACTATTAGTTTCTCCGTTAGTTTTATTTCAATGAATAATATCCTGCCGCAGGCGTGGAGAGAAAGGCTGACTGGATGCATAGAGGGCGGGTGAATTGACTGACTTCAGATCGGTCAAGTAATTTTGCGCGTATTGTAAATTAACAATTCATTTTCTAGCCTACTACGTAATTTATGATCTAAGCAAACAAATAGCATAGAATAATGAATTTTATTGGACTGTTTCACAATAAACAAATTGGTACTTTTTATATTGGCTGTGTAAAGGATTATTGGGCGGATAAAATTTAAACAGGCATTGAGAAACAGGCCCTTAGTTTAGTAACATTATGAAAATCTTTATTTATGTACCAATACAATTAGCCTTGGTATTGGATTATAACTGTAAAGTATTAAGCAAGTACAACTTGTAAAATGAAATATATATTTTTATTACATACAAAACATAAAAATTGCATTAAAAAAATCTCAAAATCCAACTGGCACAAAAATAGAGATACAACATAACAAGCATAAAATATTATTCAGGGGCGGACTTAAGCTTTTTTCTTTATTAAAAAAAAACCATAGACGCAATTTTTTTTATTGGCTTTTCATATTGATCCACCCTTAATACAACTAGATGTTTAAACTGTTAAAACGAGTTAAATAAAATGTGTCGATTTTTATTCGTTAAGTGAAAGAAAAATGTTTCCTGCGCGCCACCATGCATGTTCCATGTGTGGGATATTAGAAGTCAACTAATGTTAAGAATAGGACGGTGAAAACGGACACAGACAACTAATATTGGTGCATTTAAACATTAAAATCTACAGCGTAACCAAACAATGAGTTGAAAGCACCGCACACGTGCATGCAAACGCGTGACGTACTAAACAGACGGGCGCATCTGTGACGTGATGCGTGTGAGGTGTCCCGCGCATGCGCCCGCGCACGCGCACGCGCACGTGATGACTCTTCTTGCGTCCGGAGCGCGTGCGACGTCGCCGCGGCGCCCCCGCGCGCGCCTCCGCCGCCGCCTCCGCCGCCACCTCCACCTTACACCCGCGCGATGGTATACTCAAATGTCGTGAATAAGAATAAAGGGGTAAAAAACGGTACAAAACTCCATAAGTATTTTACAAAAAATTATCTCTTAAAAAATTTTTTTTTCAAACTTTCGAAAAATTAAGTTTTAGTTAAAAGTTCGTCAATTGATCTGTATAATAATCTTCTTATATATAAAATTCTCGTGTCACAATGTACGTTCCCATATTCCTCCGAAACGGCTGGACCGATTTGTATGAAATTTTGTGTACATATCGGGTAGGTCTGAAAATCGGCCAACATAAATTTTTCATCCCCCTAAATGTTAAGGGTGGTCCACCCCTAAATTTTATTTTTTATTTTTTAGACAATTTTTTTGTTTTTATTTTTTTATGATACAGCATTAAAAAATATATACAACCCAAAATTTTCACCCCTCTACGATAAACCCCTATTATTTAATGGCGATACTAGTACTTTTGTCAAGCGCGTTTCTCACCGGGGGCGCCCACTAGGCTATTTTAATCCTGGAAATAAGCATTCACGCGGACGGAGCCGCGGGCAACAGCTAATTTGTAATAAAAAAAACACGTTTATAGTCATAGTTAAACACTATTATTACCTTAATCAAAACCTACTTGAATATATTTTTACTAACACCCATCATTGGCGGCCAAATATATTCTTTTGAGCTTCAGTTGTAACTTATCTATTTGCGAACCATATTGGACGACTCGATTTGCCTTACAGTTAAATCGATCATCAATATATTAATCGAATTTACGATGTCACTTGAAACAACTTACAACAGTGCTTTACACACTGTAATTTCGAATTTCGATACATTAAAATTCCAAAAGAACACACTATTGCGGTTCCTATAAAAATTAAGTACAACATTTATTGTACTTTCAAACGTAATTGTTATAGTTTATTATACTTTATGATTGCACATAGGTCCCAAGTGACATCGTGAAGTGCCGCTACTGTGTTTAATTCTTTACCCCTATTTAATTCAATACTTTGTATCTTTCACTCTCAGTTTATTTGACATAAGAAAGGGTGGAACACGGAGGTTAAAATATCGGTTACAAGTTTTTTTATATATAAGGTAATTAGACATTAACTAAACATAATGCAATAGAAGAGTGAAGTCGGAGCAGCAGCATTTTCATATTGTTGTTAGTATGCAGTAAATAATTTGAACCTTAGAACAACTTAATTTAGGGGCGATTTTTCAATCTCCATGTAATTTTTTTATTAGATAAAATATAGTATGGCTAAATATAAAATTATCAAGATATCAATATATACGGAAAAGCGTATGTCAAATTGACACTCTCTAAATCGGCTGTTTAATGCGTTATTCTGACAGATAACATTAAAAGACATTGAATAATCGGCTCTAAATAGTATAAAAAACATAGGTTACATTACATCTTTCTCAATTATTGTTTTAATACAAGCGTTGTACAAAGTGGGTACATTGGTAATAAAATATCGCAGGGGAAAAACCAGAAATCTGAACTTATTAAAACTATAAAAAAAACTTAAAGAGGTGAAAGGGGAAAAACGCAAAAATGACTGCACCCCTCTCACACTTATGTACCTTTAATATTGTTGTCTCTGCCTACCCCTATGGGAAACAGGCGTGAGTCTATGTATGTATGTATGTAATATTGTACCCACCTTCTGTAACACCTGTGTGACATTGGATATTAATTTTATATCCTTCTATATCCAATGAGACGCAACATTTGCCCCTCGTACCCTAACCACGCTATTAGAAATAATAAATAAATAAATAACACCCAACAGTCATACACATAGCCCTGACCCCAAAGTAAGATACGAGTCTTGTGTCGTGGGTATCAGGAACTACGAGAAACTTTCGGTCTCACAACACTCAGACCCGAAACAAATATTTGTGGATCAGACAAATATTTGTCTCGGTGCGGGGATCGAATTCGCGGCCTCACGTTTCACAGTTTCAAACTCGTCCACTGCGCTACGGAGGCTGTCAACAATACAGGGTGTTTTTTTTAATGGTATAGGCCGGCAAACGAGCAAGAGGGTCACCTGATGGTAAGTGATCTTCACCGCCCATGTACGCCCACAATACCAAAATAATCATGGATGCGTTGACGACCTTAAAGGAAAGGGATAATTAAGGGATTGGGAAGGGGAGGGGGTTTGGGCCTCCGGATATCTCACTCACCGTACGAAACGCAGCAGCAAGCTGCTACTTTACGCCGGTTTTCTGTGAGACAGTGGTAACGACCCGGACGAGCCGGCCCATTCATGCTGTAGACTAAAGTGTCTGCAGCGTGGCTCTACCACTCAAATGTTATATACCATTTGAACTATATTAAAATCAATACTGACCTCACCCCCCGTGGTGGTGACTTTATACGCCGGGATCTGATGTCCCCACCACAGCTGTCGCGAGATGCACCAGTCCCGGATGTTGTCCATCCAGTTCATCCAGGTTTTCGTATGAGTCTCCGGGATAATCTTCAGCTCCCCGGTTTCAACTGCGCGTTTGGCGTGTTGGGCCATCGATTCGCAACGCACCCACCTGGTGGATACGAGAATACGGATGCGTAACAGAAGCAAAATTACACTATACCTATCTTGGAACTAGGTTCAACTGTATTGTGGGTATCAGGAACTACAATGGTCTTACGGTCCCACAACATCCAGACCAGAAATAAATATTTGATCACAGAAATATTTGCTTATCACAGGATTGTACCTGCAGCCACTAGTTTCACGGCTACTCGCCCGCTTTGCCACGAAAGTGATCAAATAATAGATTACGTAAATACAATTGGAAAGCTAATGTGCCAATTTTTACTACGGTTATCTGACGTTATTGTGGTAGGCACGTAAGGTGCGGTAAATGTCGATGTAAAATATACGCACTCACGCCTGTAATTCCCGAAGGGGTAGGCAGAGGTGTAACTAGTATACCCACATTTCGCCGAGCGTATTTCCGTCACACGATGTGATAGGGGGCAGGCCAATCGCCATACCGGGCACAAATTCAAGACTCCGGGTTGATACTAAGCATTTCGTAATAGAAAAACCCAATACCACTTTACCCGACTCGGGGATCGAACCCGAGACCTCAGCGTCAGCCTTAGTCGTAACGCTTACGCATTACAACTGCGCCACCGAGGTAGTCTGAAACGCCATTCCGATGTATTTTATACCTATTTTGCTGTGAAAATGAAATTTCGAATGAAAAAAGAGTCATCAAAATCGGATCACTGTCAACTCCTCCTATCGAATAGAAAAGAAACTCCTCCGATTTTTACTCGATTATAAAACGACTATAACACAGTGTATATAACGGTGAAGGAAAAACATCGTGAGGAAACCTGCATACCTAAGAAGTTCTCCATAAGAATTCGAAGGTATGTGAAGTCTGCCAACCCACATTAAGCCGGCGTGGTGGACTACGGCCTAACCCCTCTCATTCAGTAGAGTAAGCCCGTGCCCAGCAGTGGGACGTGTATAATACAGGGCTGGTATTATTATTATTATATATAACACAGTGCTGGCACTTACCATTGCGGTTTAAGCATAGGTTCGACGACATCCTTGGTGCGGCTGCACAGCGGCACCACCATGCAGTGCTCCTTCGTCTCCTTGTATAACTTCAGCTGATCCAACTTCTTCACCAGCTCGCGACGCACATCGTAACGTTTCATGCCCTGGTTACAAACGATGGCTGTTACAACTGTTGGCTGTTGTTTTTAAATAGGACTTTGTATTTCCCTAATTATTCTGGATTGAAAAACCGGACCAAAAACAAGCCCACTGAGTTTGTCTAGCTGGATCTTCTCAGGACTGGGTCGCGCCGCGTAAAATCCAGTGGTAAAGTAAGCCCACTGAGTTTGTCTAGCTGGATCTTCTCAGGACTGGATCGCGCCGCGTAAAATCCAGTGGTAAAGTAAGCCCACTGAGTTTGTTTCGCCGGATCTTCTCAGGCTGGCTCGTTTTGGATCCGGTGGTAGTTTTAAAACACGTGCCGTTTCGGTAATGTCTATATGCCTATGGTCCATATCGACCCATAAAAAAGAAGAAATAATAATAATACTTAACGATTCTGGACTATTCCATAATAAAAATATTGTAAACTTTATAGTTGCCCAGTGTATTTTGACGATGCTATGTATGTTATGTATATATTAGCTGATATGATTTCTGTAATTACATAAGTTTCTTTATTTTGTACTGACTTGTCATAAGCGCTATTTTAATTGCCTACATGATGAATAAACCTATTTCATTTCAGTTCATTTCACAATACACGCAAAACAACTTGACCACACTGAAGTTAGCTACTAGTGGTGTCTCAGGTCGCAGTTATTGTTTTCAGAGACTAAAGGCTGACGATAGACGTAGAGGGTGGGTGAAGTGACTAACTTCAACATGGCCAAGTTATATTTTATTTTTATTAGCTTGAATAACGAAACGAGCAAGTCGCTCGTCTATGGTAAGCGCCACGTTTGTCCATAAACAGAAATAATACAACACACAACGTTGAATTACTTGGCTACGTGTGGTAGAGCCACTCTGTTGACAGTTTTGTCTACAGCATGAAAGGGCCGACTCGATCGTCTCGTTACCACTGTCTCACAGAAAGCCGTGGTACGGTAAGTGAGATATCCGGAGGCCCAATTCCCTCTTCCTTCCCAATACCTTAATTATCCCTATCCTTTAAGGTCGGCAACGCGCCCATCATCCTTCATCAAGTGACCCACTTACTCGTTTTCTGGCATATATTTTAAAGAAAAACAAAGCACTGCATGGCATTACATTTTGCTTTTTACCACGATACATAAGATGTTAAGTCTCATAATGACCAGTAATTTCACTGGCTTCAATGCCCTTCATACCGAAACACAACAATGCTTACACACTGTTGCTTGGAGGCAAAAATAGACAAAGCGTACGTATCGTAGTACCTACTAATACGGTCTTCTGCATACGACAGACCTGCTACCTAGTAAAGTTATTTCGATCAAGACTGTAAGTTATCTTCCTATCGATTCTCTAATGGATTTACGCCCGTTTTCACCGACCTATATTTATCTTTAATTAGACGCCATACCCAACACAGTCAATGCGGAGCGACATCCGCCTATTTTTGTGATGTAAAGATAAACGAAAATTAAGCATAGGAAACAGTGATAGCTCAGCGGGAGTGGTATGGACTCTCGAGACGTAAGTCGCAGGTTCGAAACCAGCCTCAAGTGCATACACCTCTGACTTTTCTAAGTTATGTGTGTATTAATTGTTCATTATCACTTGCTTTAACGGTGTAGGAAACATCGTGAGGAAACCTGCATACCTGAGAAGTTCTTCATAAGGATTTCGAAGGTATGTGAAGTCTGCCAACCCGCATTAGGCCAGCGTGGTGGACTAAGGCCTAACCCCTCTCATTCAGTAGAGGAGGCCCGTGCCCAGCAGTGGGACGTGTATAATACAGGGCTAGTATTATTATTATTAAGCATAGGTCAGTGAAACTGGGTGCAAGAGTAGGCACTTACCGAGAACTCTGCACAGTTGTCAAGCATCAGTCCATCATCAGAGAATATGTTGATGAAAGGCAAGTTGTGACGCTTGGCAATGTCGAAGTCATTGACGTCGTGTGCAGACGAAATTTTTACAGCACCTGAATAAATGCATAGCATAAAATTAATCGCCCCTATCACATTATGGGACGGAAATTAGCTCGGCGAAATGTGGGTGTACTAGTTACCAGCCAACATTTCACCGAGCGTATCTTCGTCCCAAGATGTGATAGGGGGCGATCCTATCGCCATACCGGGCACACATTCCAGACTCCGGGCTGATACTGAGCATTTCGTAATAGAAAAACCCAATACCACTTTACCCGACCCGGGGATCGAATCCGAGATCTCAGCATTGGCCCCAATCGTAACGCGTACGCATTATAACTGCGCAAACAAGGCAGTAGTTTGTAATCCCTGACGCAAAAAGAGGAGTGTTATAGTTTAGAAGTCTTCATATTTTTGACTATAGTGTCGTAGCTCCCTAGAGTAAAAAAACATTTTGAACTTCAAAAAAAGATTTTTTTTAACGTTATTATTCTATATACCTGTTCCAAACTCCTTGTCAACATAAGTGTCGGCTAGGATTGGTATCTTCCTGTCCACTATTGGGTGTACTACGTACTTTCCGACTAGATGTTTATATCTGTAAAGAAAAAAATCATGTCATAAAAATAGCTAGCATAGACCACTCTGCATACAGTTTTGGTGCACTTTTTTGAGTGGAAGAGCCACGCTGTAGACACTTTTGTCTACAGCATGAATGGGCCGGCTCGTCCGGGCCGTTACCACTGACTCACAGATAACCAACGTAAAGTAGCAGCTTGCTGCTGCGTTTAGTACGGTGAGTGAGATATCCAGAGGCCCAAATCCCTCTCCCCTTCCCAATCCCTTAATTCTCCCTTTCCTTTAAGGTAGGCAACGCGACCATAATTCTTTTGGTATTGTGGGCGTACATGGGCGGTGAAGATCACTTACCATCAGGTGACCCACTTGCTCGTTTGCCAGGCTATGCTATAAAAAAACATAATTCATACAAAAATAGTCACAACAGTAGCCCAAATAACAGATGAACTTTGTATCATGGTAGTCATCGAAATAAGATGACAAGAAATGTAACTCAAGCAAAAAATTACCCCGCCAAAACTCTGTGCAAGGGGGCGGGGCTATTAAAGTCTGTGCATAATAATCTCTAGTCGACACTTGATTTGTCTAATTTTTTGCGCGGTGCAGAACGTCGTATCTCGATCTAGAAATTTAATACTTAGACATTAACTTTTATGAATTAAAGTTGATTTTGAACGTTCATCAATTTTTGTTGCGTGTATGATTGTTACGTGTGATTTAACTATGCATGTGTAAGTAAGTGGAGCCGTATTTTTTAGCAGATTCATATGAGAGTTATCGTTCTAGTTATCTTATTTCGATGGTTTTGGGCTATAAAAAATAATATAATAACATACCTTTCATCATCTGGATGTACAGCGACCGCTACATCGGCGATCATCGTCTCAATACGAGTGGTCGCCACCACTATCTCATGCTGACCATCCTCGGTCTTGTACGCGAAGTGTACGAGCACACCAAACTCCACCTATGGCAGACACATCACATGATGATGAAAATCATAAAACTGATTTACTACTAAACATAACACTAATTAAAGTCATTAAACGCCTGTAATCCCCGAAGGGGTAGGCAGAGGTGTAACCAGTACACATACATTTCACCGAGCGTATCTCCGTCCCATGTGATAGGGGGCGAGCCTATCGCCATACCGGGCACAAATTCCAGACTCCGGGCTGATACTGAGCTTTTCGTAATAGAAAAACCCAGTATCACTTTTACCCGACCCGGGGATCGAACCCGAGACCTCAGCGTCAGCCTCAGTTGTAACGCGTACGAATTACAACTGCGCCACCGAGGCAGTTGTTAAATACTAGTAACGGATTAATTAGCATTCGCATTATTTTTTTGCATGCAAAGTGTTATTTAGCATTTCACAAATACAGTTACAGAATTTATGTGAAGTATGAATTAATTCGTCGCGTATTAATTCGTGTTAATAATATTTCGTGCTAATGCTCGTCGCAGCAACGCGACGGTGGTAACATGCTATCCCCTTCGCACCCGCGGGAACACTAAATTGTTGTGTTGTTGGCAGACATTCCTGTTTATCGGCTATTTCGAGGGTAGCCGAGAATGTAATGCCGGGTAGATTGAAATAATAGCCGTGCAAGTAGTAAACAGGTTGTACGCCTGGTGGGGTGGGGTGGGACAGTTGTTTTATAAGAGAGCACTCCGCCATTGGGAGCTCAGTACTGCGAGTGCTGTCAGTTCTGTCAGTTCTCTGGGTTCTGTGTGTTCTTGGTTCCCGGTAATCCGTCACCAGTCTCGAATACATTACTACGTGGTTAAGGTGGCTCAGTTGAACTTATTGTTGCCTAGAAGCATTCAGTTCATTCAGAGCGCTCATGGGTGAAAGTTCTAACAGTGTCATATTAGCAAATCGACTGTCTCGGTGGCGCAGTTGTAATGCGTAAGGCAAAATTAAGGTTTAACACATACCTTCTGGTCATATCCGGGCACAGACAACATAGTTCTCCCACTGATCTCGACCTTATCCACCTCTATATCAGAGATGGCACTCTTCAGCGTGCAACACCAGTTGACTATCCTGTTTGCGCGGTAGATATCGTCACTTTCGTACAGACGGATGAACGCTTCGTTGACCGCACGGCACATTGAGGGATCCATGGTGAAACGTTCCCGAGACCAGTCGTACGAAGACCCGAGTGAACGAAGCTGCTCGTAGATACGACCGCCTTTTCTGTGAGTTACAAAAAATCAGTCAGTCTTTGCTAGACCTCACGCTAAATAAGCCCATGGGGCAATAAATGGGTGGACTGCGCTGGGCAGTAGTGGACAACTCTGCAAGGTGTAAAGCTGGTAGAGCTGGCCACGATGCCCCACAGAACGTGTCTGAGCTGCAGCCGAAACCTCAACGGTGGAGACCATCTCCCAGGGATGGAGATATCTAGCCAAGCCAACGCTGTACACGCAGCAGCACCTAAACTGGGATTAAGGGTGAAATGGTTCCATTAATGTGAGCCGATCACCCGTCTGTGCAACTTGCAGGCGTCCCCACCATAAATACAATAAATAATGCAAATAAGCCCATTTGCACACACACCATGACATTTGGAACAATGCATTCAAATTAAATATGTTTCTTCCCGCCATGCCAATATTCGTTGTTGCATCTGTAGTGGTCTCGCCGATGCGTCGCGTCATTTGAGGACTTCCTCAAAGGACGGGGCGCTTCAAGTGTGACTGCTGTGGGTGTATGCAGCGTTTGTTGGTGTGGTGGACGGAACATGATGGATTACCATCATCACCCTCCAGTTCCGAAGCAATATTCCAAAGAGTGTAATTTTTTATGTACTACATAATATGTATATTGTGTTGTGTGCAATAAATGTTTTTTATTATTATTAGATTTTGAGTACAAAATAAAATTCTATTACAATCTTTTTTCTTCATCAGTCACAGAACCAGATATGGACATTTTTAAGAAACACATTTCTGTTAATATAAGGGCAGGAGGAAGAAGATATAAATACAACACAATAACTATGTCTGTTACTCACTCCTCCTTCCAATCCCACACACGTTTAATGAACTGCTCTCTTCCGAGTTCGTGTCTGGTCATCTTCTCTTCTTTCCACAGCTTCTTTTCGACGACCACTTGGGTAGCGATACCGGCGTGGTCACAACCCGGGTTCCACAGTGTTGTGAGACCATTCATCCTAGAATTGTGTTATTTTATCAGTTAATTCGTCTAACATCATTTTCTTTTATCTATTTCAGATCAAGTTAATAGGATAGAAGACTAGATTTTTTTATTTAAATCAATAAGTTACTTTACTCAATATCTATTGCAAAAAGAATTTTATAAATCGAACCAAAAATAAATAAGTTAGAAGCCATTCAAATCCTGTAGAAGGGGTAATTGTCAAATAACAGACGACGCAAACTTTGACGTCACTGTGTAAAATATTCATTATCGTGCACGCGTGCAAGCGAAATAGTGTGATATACTACGCACCCACTTTTCCTCATACCAACATTTAAAGTCATCACTGTGAGCACATTTCTGAGCCAATTTTGATTGTGTTTTAATAAAAGGGTTTCTTTTGCGTATCATTTTCTGTAGCTTATAAAATAATGGATAAAATGAAATATAGGAAACTACCCTATTGTTACAAGATAACCTAGGAATGTGGAGATACGTCACAGAACTAAAGTAACCAACATAGCTTGCTGAATTAGCAAGTTGAAGAGGTAGTGGGCTAGGTATATTGGTCGAAAGATACTAGAGTGGAGACCACATCTATCCAAGCGCAGTGTAGGCAGACCTAGAGGCCGCTGGACCGGCGACCTGAGACGTAGTGGATGAGGAAGGCGGAGGACCGTCAAGAATGGCCAGAACTTGGAAAGGCCTATGTCCAGCAGTGGATGAATTCAGGCTGATAGATGAACCTAGTATTCATGGGATTTTTCAAGTAGTGTCAGATTATTCATGTTACTCTCAAGGTTTATAAACTAGTATGAAGATTTATGACTTAGGATCCTACAAACACAGCCTACTGAAAAAGGCACCGGTAATTTACCTGGTATTGTGGGTGTTCATGGGCACCGGTGATTATTTACCATCAGGACATTAACGTGAGCTTTCGCCCATTTGACTTAATACTTAATAGTTCACCAAGTTTGATTATAATTCTGCTTAAAAAATTAATTTAAATCAAGGTATGCCTTATAAAGCTAATAATTTCTCACCTGTGCCACCTGGTAATCGAATCTTGTACAGCATTAGTAAGCGCATGTCCCAAATGCAATGTACCCGTAACGTTGGGAGGTGGTATCACCATTGTGAATGTGCCTTTAGGATTTAACTCCAGTACGGATTTCCTCTGAAACAATTAAAATGATTATATTATATAATTATTGTTCTTTTTGTGGAAATAGTTTTATCTTTAACAGTTTTATGTAAAACAATAATGAATGATGGATGTAAGAGAGTTTGGAGAAGTTTTGTCACCAAATTGACTTATATATTGCATGTTGATAAGACAAATCTCTTTTTTAACACTGTTACGCACATGTTACTATGGAAATACTATATGATGTCTTTGTCTTAGTAAAAATTATTACTTATCTAAATATGTATATTAGTGCCCGGTATGGCGATAGGCTCGCCCTCTATCACATCATGGGACGGAGATACGCACGGCGAAATGTGGGTGTAGTAGTTACACATCTGCCTACCCCTTGGGGGATTACAGGCGTGAGTGCGTATGTATATTAGTCTGGTAATTGCAATAAAATCACAGTAATACTGGTCTGATTATTACCATCAGGTGGTTCTTCACTTTGGTGTACAACCTTACAGTTGTAGCTGATATAGTTTCTTTTAATATAAATTGAATGTAAAATACTCACTCCATACTCCGGTTTGAAGAAGCCCTGCTTCTCCCACCAGGCGTACCAAGCAGCCTCCACATATTTGGGGCTGTAAGCATCAGGCATTGGTCCGGATACATCCTTCTTGTCACCTGGTGCTGTCTTGCCAGTATACACTGCACTTTCTTTAGTTTCCTTTACTTTTTTCTAAAAGAAGCACAGTGATAAATGGTTAATGTTTGGACAAAGAAAAAAGAAAAGAAAATAAATAAGTAGTAATAATAAAGTAAAATACGAATGGTAGAGCCACACTGTAGACAATTTTGTCTACAGCATGAATGGGCCGGCTCCTCCGGGTTGGTACCACTGTCTCACAGAAAACCAACGTAAAGTAGCGGCTTGCTGCTGCGTTTCGTATGGTGACTGAGATATCCAGAGGCCCAAAAAAAATTGGCTAGGTGTAACAATCTATTTTAACTACAACTAAAGTTGTTCACTTTGGCAAACTGTTTCCTAAAAACCTGTATATTATGTGTCATGAACAAATTGTAGATTTAATAATTTCATGAAATAGTTGCATTATGAAGCACTGGCATTGTAATGCTTGTTTTGTCATTCATGCTAATAAAACAAGGGTAGCAGTTACCAGTTCAGAGTTGCAATTGGCTAATTTATTTTAATCCATTGTGAACTCAGTCAGTATACCCTAAAAACATAACAGCTACAATTATTTTCTTTTCCCATAATTTTTTATATGTAACAATAATCAAATGCTGTAACAATACGAACAATTGCAACGCTTACTTTCACTTACCGTTGTGAGGCATGTTATAACATTTATAACCTTATTTAATGAACTACTCAACTATCATTGAGCACTTTATCTACATAAGACCTTCTATATAAATTTAATAACATGACAGAAACCTAAATAAGATTTATAATATTTATTGTAAATACCTCTGGCTTATCTTTTTGAACAGCTGGCGCGGCGCTCTTTTTGTCTAACTTTGCTTGTAATTTTTCTAATTTTGCGGCCTTTTTGGCTTCCTTTTCCAGCTGCTTAGCTGTCTTCTCTTGAGGTTGGTCCCCAGCGGGTTCATTTTGCGGTACGTTATCAGTCATGTTTAGCACAAAATTAGCGAACTAATCATACATAAATCGAGGCCACATTTGCTTTAAAATGTGATGTGGATTTTTGCAAACGAAATCTACTTATTTTGACATTAAAGGCCAGTGTGGCAATTCTCGCGCAATTCGAATTCGAGAAAAATCTCGGATTCGAACTTTTTTCGAATGAAATTCACGTTGAGCTATTCTGGGAATCTCGGGCTCGAAATATCTCGTAGGTTGCCGATAGAGTTACTTCGAATGGTAGAGAGCGTTCGAAACGTAAATGTCGAATACAAATGACAATGTCAACTGTCAAAATATTTAATTTAATTTATTTATAAATTACAATTTTCTTTTTACATTCGCTTTACGATCATACTATGTCTGAAAATGGATAAACAAAGTAAATATTACAAACAACTTGCCCCCTATTACAAAATGGGACGGAAAGAATCTCTGCGAAATGTGGGTGTACTGGTTGCAACCAGTACATTAGGTAGTATTCATGCGGGTGTCCACATTAATACAGGTACAGAGGTGTACTTCTGCCTATCCCTTCGGGGAATACAGGCGCGAGTGCATATGTGTAGGTATTACAAACAATAAATATGCTAAAGGAAGCTAGCTTGTTTGCGTGTTTGATATTGTTGATGATTGCAATTGCTTGTGACTAAGCTTGTGGTACGAGTTTGTCGGAAAAAGTGAATAATGGCAATTTAACAAATAATGAAAGATGTATTTATAAACCTATTTATTTCCGAAGTGGTGGTAGTTTATTAAAATATATTAACTTTATGTTCTATGTTTTATTTCCTGTTTTACCCAAGTTTTACCTACTTATTTACTTGCTTAGAGAAGTTAAAATGTCGCAGTAAATTAGATGGTTACAAATGACGGATGGATTTAATAGCAGTGAAAGTATTTAATATACTCTAAATCCTGACTCTACTTTTATATATTATATAACTCTGTATATTTTTGGAACAAGTGCAACAAATTAGAATAATATCTAATTAATTGGAATAATACTTAAATAAACATAATTTTTATAGCATAGGCAGGCAAACGAGCTAGTGGGTCACCTGATAGTAAGTGATTTTCACCACCCATGTACGCCCATAATACCTAGGAATGGGATATTTAAGGGATTGGTAAGGGGAGCGGTATTTTGGGCTTCAAATAGTAATTTGGTCTGTATTTTATTTACTTTACACCAACCCTCCCACTATTTGTATGCGCCAGTAAGAGCATTTAATTTTTCTGAAATTTATCCATCTTTTTTCATCTTCACGCTTAGAAAATATTGGTGAAAATTTTACACTTTGCAGATGTAGATTCGCTTCCACCATTTGGAAGAAAATGCTTCTGCTGGGTACTTGGGTAGTTTTTTTTGGATTGTATTCATTTTGAGAGCAAAATAGACACAACGAGAATAACATGAAATCTAAACTTAGATAGACTAGGTTTCCAGCTTAAACTTAGATTTCCATGTTACGTTCCATTACTGCAAATCTTGGGAATTGGCAATTTAAAAACTTATTTTAAAATCTTCTCATAATGATTATCTCATTATTTAAGTTATAATAATAAAAAAAACACGTATACTACACTTGTTGTAATACGTTATACGTCTAAATATATTTATCAGTATATTGTTCATGGTAAGTTATCGCATGCAATTAAAAATCGCATTACTTACGTTGAACGGAACGCCTCGCGCGCTGTTATGTTTTATAATGGCAACATTTTACTCCTTCGAATAGAGATTTTTACGCATTTTATTTCGATTGTAGCTGAGAATACAAGATTCGAGAAAATTACTTTGACATTCGAAATTTTACAGTAGAGAATCGCTGATTCGAATCCGAGATTATTTCGAGGGAAGTGAGAATTGCCTCACAGGGGGTACAAGTAGAGCTAATTTATATTATACAGTTGGATCCCTGAAATGATACACAATTACTTTCAAGATCCAAACACTGCTAAAAAATCGGAATAGGTACAATAATTATTTTCATTACTCCAATTATATTGATTTTGCTTTTAAATCATGAGATTTCTCGATAGAAAGAGGATACAATCCACAATCCAATTATACAGTTTGTTTAGCAATTATACAATTCGGCAAGTGGCAACTTTGAATTTGACAGGTCACTGCTTATCACAATTGCCAGATGGAGTCCGAAAATATCAGGGAAAAATCAGTAAAAGGTCAGAAAAATCTGTATATTTTCAGCAATCCAAATGTAAAACTAACTAAATAAGTACTAGGTGGTAGCCCCCTCGTATGCCTAGGTTTGGGTCGTCTGGGCTGGTACCACTGCTTTATCTATTTCTACCGCTAAGCAGTAGTGTGTAAACACTGTTGTATTTCGGTTTGAATGACATTGAAGCCGGTCAAATGACTAGGCATTATGAGACGTAACATCTTATGTCTCGGGGTTATGAGCACAGTTCATTGCCATGCAGTGCGCCAAAGTCAAATCATTTTCCTTTTTTTAATAGCTTGAATTACGAGACAAACCTGTCGCTCACCTAATGATAAATGCCACGCAGTGGTGGATCCAGAATATTGGTTTTGCTTGACCCCAAATTAGAATTCAAAAAATGAGAATATGCTATTCCTTCTTAAAATGGAAAAAGTAAAGATAAGCGATGAAAGTTATATTGTAGGTAGTATATAGTAGTACTATGAAAGAAGGATAATATCAAGATTAATTTGAGATTTGTCAGTGGACCCAAATGCTTTTGGAAGGGGGGGCTTGAACCTCATAGCCCTCCCCCTGGATCCGCTAGTGGTACCACGTTTGCCTATAAATAAGCATAATAGGTGTCCGAATATCTCACTCACTGTATGAAACACAACAACAAACGCCACTTAAATGTTGGTGAGGCAGTGGTAACAACCCGGTTAAGCTAGCACACTCATGCTATAGAGAAATTCCTTCAAACCGAAACACAACTGTGTTTACACGCTGCTGCTGAAATAGAGAAAGCAGTAGCACCAACCCAGACGGCCTCTCGCATACAATCGGTAGATCTACTGGAAATCCTTTTTTTCAGGGAAAGTCAGAATATCTGGCAATTCTCGCCGCTCAGACTAAAAAAAGAAGTGATTAGCGAAAATTGTTTTCTGTGTAAAAAAAAGAAAATTACCTATTTCGATCGATACTAAATTAAACGTTGGCAGCATTTAAATTTAAATACATCGCGTGGTTAGTGTGGCAACATTGGTCATCGCCATTTTGTTTTTCAATTTTGCGGAACGCTTGGTGGTGTGCTCCGTTGCATAGATTTTATTTGAACTTTTCCTGTGTAATTATAGATTGAATACGCGTTGTTAACGTTTTACTCGTTTATCTATCACACCGAGCGCTATGTCGGATCGAGAGGTACTATAATTAACTATTATCCGTAATGAGCTTTGATCGCATTCCCGCCTCGTGTTTTATTTTGTCGGTTGCCGGATCCTATATTTACTGAGTGTCGGCTCGGTTGGGTGATTTCAGAGGAGCCGATCGAGGACCCGCAACGGGTCTCGGGAGCCGGTGCCGAAGCCCCCGGCGATGTCGAGAGGCCACAGCAGGAGCCGGTCCAGGACGCCGCCCCCGCCAAAAGCGTCTAGCAGAAAGTATAGAAGCCCGTAAGTTTGCTTCTACTAATTGCTAACACATACTAGATTTCGCATTTTGTGTGTATAAATTTGATTATTAATGAGTTCGAAGTGATGTTTGTTGAGTATTTTTCTAACCTCGCTCCAAGGGTATTAGCGTCGGCGCGGATTGCGCAATGATGGCGTTTACATACGGTATCGTGTGTTTAAATCGCGATTTACCTGTAATTATCTTTTAGAGGAAGTATATTCTTACGGGTAGCACTCTGCATGAATTTTTATAATCCCATTAACAATAGTGAGAATTAATTTTTTTTTTTATACATAGGTACTTTAAATAGTTTGTTTGTAATATTTTTTTATAGGCTTTACCTTGAATTTTTATGTGTGAACTGCATGCATAAGAAATAAAAAATTTATGATGGAATGTTTTAAAGTCATAGGCACATACTGGGTGAATAGTATTTTATTTCCATTTGTATGATCGCTGATGCACTCAATAAATAGTTATTTTAAAAACTATCAGAGCTATGGAGCATTAGGTATTTTTTTACTTCAAAAATATAAATCAGATTTCCCTTTGCAAAATTTGACCCCTTATGCTTCATATTTGGAATTATTGACTCCAGTAAAACGGGTTGAATAAGCATGCAGGGTTGAATATAGACAAAACTGGTTGAGTTTATTTTATATAAATCAAAAATCATTACAATATAAAATGAATTTTATGTAATTTCCTAAAAAATAATAAAATGTCTATACATTTTGGTCAAAAATTATGCTTTAGATATTTTGGGCAAACCATCTATGTAATAATGTCTATAAGTTTTGTCCAGATTCATCCCTCCATTCTTATTCACATCCATTCTACGGTATGTAGGCAGTATGGGTATCTCATCATTAGTTGGGCATTGGCATTTAATTTGACCAATATTTTATTCCTAAAAGTATTTTGTTTCTCAATAGTATAATTAATTTTGACCACTCATCATAGATTATTATCAGGTTTGGTAACCGGTAACTTATCTATTTGATAACACACTGTACAAAGTTGTTGACAGCATTGCATACTATATCCGGGAGTCATTAATTCTGCCACCAAGTTGCTAAATTAAAACTAGAAATATTGCAATATATAATACTTTCAGTATATACAAGGTTAGTCAGAAAAGGTGTTCCAAGCTGAAATGACATAAAAGTAATTCTTCATCAAATTTAATGATTTAAACACCATTATACAGCTTATGTTTGCCGCTGGCTAAAAGTGGACTAAAAATTAAAGATTTTGCCAAAAAAAGATGGAAAATTAACAGTGCCATCTGTTGATAACTAACTTGTTATATTATCGATGCGAAGTATTCGCACGGGTGACCTAGTATATTTTTATTTATGATAACTGAGAAGTGGAAACAGAAATCTGGGTAAACCCAATATGATTATAGTTGTAAACGGGCATAGATTATGTGCAGACTTGTTTATAAACTTGATCCAATGTTGACGTAGAATTAACCAAATATAAAATAAAAAGCAGTTCAATAGAAGTTAAAACGCGTGACGAAGTAGTTTTATCGATACGGTATGGTTTTACGCGGCGTGCGAAGCCGCGATAACATCAATGGTTAGTGGATATGAAATCGTAACAGTTTGTATGCATGCACTATTGATTTTCATTGTAATGGGGAATTTTACTGTTTTCGTAAAATACGTATGTTATTTTAGTAATTCGTGAGGAAATACAAATTGGCTTATTATGATACAAAAACGAAGCCGGATTGGTATTACGCAGGTCACAACAGGAAATGTATGAATATGAATTTGATGTATAAAATGCGATAATTAATGAACAGTATCTTAATTAACATGTAAATGAGTGGTTTCACGAGAATATCATTGAGAAGCAAAAAACTGAGAAATCGTCGTTGATATTACAATTCGTTCTATGTCATTTTTTATAGTTTTTTTTTGTCGCATCGGACTTAAATCTAACTCTAAACGCGTCCGTAAAATAAATAAGTACAGTTATTTAACAAGCATATAAACAACTATAGTCGCAACCAGCTAGTTTCTACAAATAAGTGTTATTCGCCTCCTGTAAAGTGCGCCAAAACTGACATGAAACGTATTGCAATATCAACCACGATATGCTCCCTTCATCCGCTTTTAATTCATGAGACATGTGCATACCGCCGAAACTGTACGTTGTTGTGATGCAACAAATGTGTAAGAGTAAACACTTGGCGAAGATACCTCATTGCGATAACTCATGGTCGCGTTATAATAGTGCCAGGGTCCGCCTTACTACTGAGACGTCTCCATTTCCCCGATCTTCAATATCTCGTGATAATTAATTAATTGCGATGCCTCGTGGTCGCGGTTTAATATTATTATTCTATTAAAATAGACATGCACACACAAACAGAAAAATCTTCAACTACTTGATGTACCGCAGTGAGATATTCCTCGGTATGTGCTTCATAAGTTAGAGTAAAAGCGGGCTAGCGCAAACCGAGCCATATTACCGGAACCTATTCGTATACACGACGCCCACACACCGTTAATTCCTGATGATTTGTCAAAACTTGTACATTTGAAGCTGCTTCGCTTCGTGTAACTTCGGACGCGCCTTAGCTCACGCCTGTTTAACTGCACCCATTACCTTTCGGGGAAGATGCCAGGTGTAGCTGAGAGCGCACGAGTGGGATCATAGCAAGTCTAAATACCAGCTTGACATAGTAACTGGATATGCGCTTGTCCGTAATGCAATATGTGAACATGCGGTTTCGATTATGCATCAAGCGATCACTACTCAAGCGGGTAAAGTTTTACCCACCATACGAGTTAACTGTATGGTCGATATAAATCTCACGTTCGCCCTTTACAACTGCTGCAGCTGAGATAGTAAAATAAACTTTATTTCTTTTCTTAGGGTCATATTAATATAGCAATATTCTAATTCGATAAATTATTCTCTAACGCTCGAATATTGAAACGCTACTCAACGATCAACTACCTAAGGGCTACTTATTTTCATACAAATTTGACAGATAAGAGGCATTTATCATGTGTAACACGATCTTAAATGCTTGAGTTTCGTTCCACGGTATTACCAAGTAGCCGCTATATGTATGTATGTAAACAAATCGATGTTGCTATGACAGCGGTTGAAAAGTTTTGTTCGTGAAGCGACCGACTGTCTCCCAAAGGAGACGTTAGTAGTGAATGATAGAGGCAGTGTGGATCTAGTTATAAACTAGCTTAGAAATGTATAAAATTCTCAATAGGTCGTTGTTTTTGGATGTTATTGAACTCGTCACTTCTAAGTTTGCCATGGACATTCCAGCTATCACCATGATTGATGACAAGTGATCACCGCTGCTTATGGGCAATGTTTCCAAAGCAAAGTAGGTGCGTAAAAGCACCTTGAATATATGTCGAGACAGTATTAACTCATTATGAATAAACATATCACCTTCCATCCACTTACAGCTCATGTAAGAGTTTCTCGCATTATTCATGGGCAGCGATGATCACTTGCCAGTTTTTCCTTCTGCCATAAACTACCTTGCAAGCTCTTCTCGAGCATGCTAATCGCCGCTTATACATATAGGTCGCACTCCAGGTCGAGGTCGAGGTCTGGGTCTGCGCGTCGCGGATACCGTTCTCGGTACTCTCGCAGCCGCTCTCGCTCTTACTCGCCCCGTGGATCTTACCGTCGATCCCACTCTCACAGTCCGATGTCATCCCGACGTCGGCATATGGGTGATAGGGTGAGACTTTTGGTACATACACTGTCTTATTATTTGTTACTTAGTTGCGGAGTTCCATTGGTTCTGGTCTGTTGTTTGTGATATCTAAGGGGAGATTGCTGTTTGGGTTCCATGCTCTTTGTTAAAGTAATGGTAAGGCTAAGAAAGAGCGGTATTTATAAATATAAATGTACATAAATAAATATGCATCTACAGATACCGGTGAATGTAGATTTATCGACACCGCATTACCCGCACGCTCCATACTTATCGAATAGGGTAGTTTCCTATATTGACTTTTATACATTATTTTATAAGCAACAGTAAACCCTTTTATTAAACACAATCAAAAATGGTTCAGAAATGTGCCCGCAGTCATGACTTAAAAATATTGGTATGAGGAAAAGTGGGTACGTAGTAGGGATATCTTACTATATCGCTTGCACGCGTCCAAAATAATGAACATTTTACACAGTGACGTCAAAGTTTGCGTCGTCTGTCATTTGACAATTACCCCTTATTAATTTTTGGTCCGATTTATAAAATTCTTTCTGCAATAAATTTTGAGTAACGTAACTTATTGATTTAAATAATAAAAAAAATCTAGTCAACTACCCTATTGTATGTATGACATTACGATGCGGCTCGTGGAGCGCGGATAGGTTAGGTTGTTGCATATAATTTCATACAACGAATTGTAAAATTTGATGTCTGCGGCGCGGCGCATATCAGTAGTGCGGTGCGTATAGGTGTATGTACGTTCACCTTGAACAGATATTTTTCTTCAATATTCGTAATTTGATGTAACTGTTGGCTGAATGACGATGCATATATGTATGTATATTGTATATATATGTATACATACGAACAGGTGGTTTTATTGACTGTTTGTTAATAGCCAGGTGTAATGAATTTCTGAGAAAGGTCGCGTCGTATTTTATGCCTACCGAATAAATACCATTATGAGTGCGGTCGTCCCCTAAACGTTTCACATATGGTTGAATGAAATCCACTTATTTTGTGATGAATAAAACCATTTATGTGCAGCGAATAAATAATCTATTCAATACAGAATGTAAGTTTCGAGTTTGCTAAAATTCCAAACTTACAAGACCAATGGAACTCCATAACTTTGTGGCGTGTGACAGATGAAACATACATTTTTTATTATTATTTTCATTGTAGATGTAGGAGGTTGAATTGTTCATTAATGTAATAAATAAGTAATTTTTAATGTTGAATTTGTAAATTGATGCAATTGTTCAAAAAGTACATAACATAAATTCAATGTGATGCAAAAAGGACAGTATTAGTAATTTTGTAAATATTGGTATCATTTAGTGAAAAATTTTATTTTTAGTTTAAAGTAATACTTGATTATTGCTTAGATAAATTGTACAGTTCGAAATAGGCACACACACAAAACTCAATAATATCACAAAATTACACCCCAAGTGCGCTACGATTTCTAGGAGAACCCCACGCCGTCGAGGTGCCTGGGTGTGTTCGGTCTGAGTCTGTACACCACCGAGCAGCAGATCAACCATATATTCTCCAAGTTCGGGCCTGTGGATAAAGTGCAAGTCGTCATTGATGCTAAGGTTAGTATCACTACATTTTATATTTTTAATTTGCTCTGAAATGTGTCTTGCTATGTGATTTCCTCCTAAAAATATTGGTAGTTTGTCGTACGATATAAGCGAAAATATGTCAGAAAATTGACATTTACGAAATAGCGTTGTACGGTAATTTTTTCAAATTGTATGACACGGCTTTCTAAACAAAAGTTTTCTATTCTTATGTTCATTTAAATAAGGCTTTGTTTGAAAATTATAACTATGCCGTTTAGCATAAACCCATGAGATCTTGCGCTGAGATGCATAGGTAGGACAAAAAAAATAGACTGTAATTTTCTTGTGCCGTGATTACCGGGCCGGCATATTATCTTGAATAGACATACCCGATAAAAGCGCTTTTTCACGACAAACGACTCGACTGACTAAATTATCTCGAGTCGCTTATGTTAGCCCGTATGTGTGACTGTTAGAATATGTATGTTCCCCCACCAGACCGGTCGCTCTCGTGGCTTCTGCTTCGTGTACTACGAGAACCAGGAGGACGCGAAGGTTGCGAAGAACGAGTGCACCGGCATGGAGATCGACGGACGCCGCATCCGTGTCGACTATTCTATCACCCAGCGAGCCCACACGCCCACGCCGGGGATATACATGGGCAAGCCGACGTGAGTACATACTACGTGAACAGTTACTCTAGGATATTTAGTGGGCAGCTTTTATGGCACTATGGAACTAATCTTTGCATCATGAGTTAGCCTACAAATAGTTTTATATACAAATATGTTTTGTCTGTCCTTCATTAGACATGGTTTAAGGTAAAATTAACACGTCAACAATCAACAAACGAATTAAAAATTCTTGTAAATATGAAAAAAATGAAATATGGTAGGAAAAATGAATATATTATGAATATGACATAATTGTACTGTTCTATAACCTCCAATTAATATAATTAATGTTTGTATCATTAGCAATGTCTTTATAACTGTAATGCTCGGTACGGTAAATCTTATAAAGAATACGAATTTTACGAAAACAACACTGATTTTAGGATTGATTTTAAAACTATACTCCTCCTCTTCCCGAAAGGGAAGGCAAAGGTGTAACTAGTACCTTCACATTTCGCCAAGCTTATTTTCGTCCCATGATGTGATAGGGGGCCTATAGCCATATCGGGCACAATTCCCGACTCCGGGTTGATACTAAGTATTTCATTATAGAAAATCCCAATATTACTTTACCCGACCCGGGGATCGAACCCGAGAAGCACAGCAGTTGTACCGCGTAAAAAATATTCGACAGTCTAACACACATAAAATGCTGTGGAATCGCATCCACACTAGGAATCATAGTCACTGTTCAGTATATTATGGGGGTATGAGTGCTATATCCATACATAAATAATACTGACGTCAGTTATGGACATTTTTCATAACAAAATACGAATATACGAGACTATCCCGCACACACACTCGCCACTGTAACTCCTGTGCACCAGGATCGACAGTGGCACGCATTTTTGTTGACACCGAGCAATGAAGCTCGGCGAGTCCTCTGGAAGTGATAAATTGTCTCTGTCTCGCAACGAAATTAATCAAATAGAAATTTAGGGAGGAGTTGGAAATAATAATTGTCCACTTCCCTCCATAGCAAAGCGGTAGACAAAATAATGACTAAGTAGGCATTAACCTCAGGCACAAGGAAATTTACAACTGGAGAAGCCAAATGTAAAGCACCACGGGTGTCATTAAGTGGGTCCTATCACGCGAGCTGTTAAACTTGATTCCAATAATAGGTACTACAAGAAAATACAAATAGTGTGGTTCCACTTTGGAATGTATATAAATATCAGATCCGATTGTACCAAGGCACCAAATGTCGCACCCCATTTGAAATGAACCTACGCCACGCACATGACTTGTTCGTTGAACTGTGGAACCCCTATAAATAATATTGTATGTTATCTATTGAATACAAATGTCTGATACATTATCTGCTATTTAGACGTACAATGTCAGTAGAGGCCTAGTGCGAGTTACAAATCACAGTTTTCGAATTCGTATAAAATTACTACCGTCGAAGTGTCAACCTAGTAATTCATATGGTAATAAAGGAAATAATCGCTTGAAAACAAATTTCCTATTAGACTAATATGAAATAAAATTAACCTTATTAATTTTAATGCATCATAGTTTCCACTAGTGGCTACTAAAACGAAAACTTTCATCGTTTAGGAAAACTATTAAAACTTGTACTAGGCCTACAGTTAATTATTTTGTATTACTGTTTTATTTACTGTTGTTAGTTTCTCTTCTCCAGCATAAGAAATTCATTCATAATTATTTATGACTGATCCTTACTGTTGGTAGAATAATTCGTAAGCAGATAATGGGTGAATCGATTTAAAGCTAAATTGATTTACTAAAGGCCTGTTTACACATTTCTATTGAACCTATTCAGGCTCTTACTAGGTGGTAGGTCCCTCGTATACGAGAATCCGTCTTTTTCTGTCACTAGGCAACAGTATGTAGCTGTTGTGTTTTGGCTTGAAGTGCATTGAAGCCAGTGAAATTACTCGGCATTATGACACTCGTAAGTTCTAATTGGTGTTGCTTCTGTTTATGAGCAGGCGTTGCGCTTACCATCAGGCGAGCGACAAGTTCGGATCGTTGTTCAGGTTAAAAATTATACTATGAAATACCTATCATGTATATCTTTGTTGAAAATGGGTGTTTATTTTTTTAGGAAATCAATTTAAAATGTTATTTACAGTATCAGCAGCAGAGGTGACAATGGATATGACAGGCGTCGCGACCGAGGAGAGTAAGTTTCACATACCTATTATTAATAGCTTATAATGTGTCCCAAGCCATCACACTCTTTATTTTTCATTAGGTACTCTTTATTTACTTCGCGTTTTCGACAGCTCCTCCCATTCCGTCTCGAATGCATCCAACTTGTCTCTTACTCATTAACTAATTTATGCTAATGTTGCCAGTCAGTTACTAATTAGCGACATTTTAAAACTGGGTGGATTAAAACTTAGAACATTAAATATCCACATTTTTTAAAGTGGTTATGTTATCTCGTCTAGTAATCAAAAGGGATAAATAATATTTCTGTAATTAGTAAGTGGTTGTAATTTCATTTTGTTCATGTAAGCATGTAAAGTCAGTTTTGCATGTAAAACAGATTTCCGATGGAGATCAAAGTCCATCAATTCTTTTTTGGATAAGCTACTTTGATGAGGGCATTCATGCGCTTGCTTGTAGCCTAATTTACTGTATGGAACCTTTTCAAAATGTGAATTCCGCGATGGTAAAATGTAAAAATATTCTATACAAATACATAGTATACATCATTTAAATGATAATATGTGCTGATTATGCACATTAAACTGTATAATGAGTTGGTTCATTTGTATTTGAATCTGTTAATATTCTAATACTCAAGCATAGGTTCATAATAAGATTTTAAAGAAATTGTTTATTTTACCAATATTTTATATCAGCCTTGAATGAACCAAGTTGCCACTGGTCACATATTATATTATGTCGAGTCGTCGAATATGTTATGTAATCTGAAAAATACTCAAATATTTGCCAATTACCTCATAATATGAAACATGATTCTGTAATATTACATTTTGAAACAACTAAATAAATAAATGTAATAATGGTAATGTTAAAATACATGTGATAACACAAAACCATTTAAAGAATCTTGAGAATGTTCGAAGAATATAAAAATAATTACGAAGTCTTTTATGAGTAATGAAACATTTTATTTTATAGACTTCTTCAAAAATTATCTCGTTCATCCATCTTAAACTACTTTATGTGGGTTAATATAAGTTTGCTTCACTTTATTAGTTATGAGGGTTTGATTCCCAAGTCGGGAATTCAGAATAATACCAAAATAACACGCGAGTTGTTGAAATTTGTGCAGGATATTACAATAAGTTTAAACCTTATCACGCCACGGCCTGAATCTGTTATGTTATTTTATTCATGTTTGTGCAATTTAGTACCGTTAAAGCTTATCGGTTTACGACCATGTTTTTGAAGTCTACTCCATTGGATTGATTATATTATCGACGTTGTAACCAATTGAATTATTCATAGTATTGTTACGCCGTTTTATGCGTATTTAACTAATCAAGTCGGTAAGGTTATAGGGATCGAATTTAGCAGAATGTATTATGTAGCATAACTAATCGTAGTCTGCCTCTGTGGCTCAGTTGTATTGCCTACGCGGTACGACTGCTGCGCTGAGGTAGATTCGAACCTGAGGTCGGGTAAAATTAATATTGGGTTTTATATCAAAAAATGTGGGTGTACAGGTTACACCTCTGCCTACCCCTTCGGGGATTACAGGCGTGAGTGCGTATATGTATCAAAAAATGCTTAGTCGGCCCGGAAAGGTGATAGGCTCGCGTCCTATTGTATAATGGGACAGAAATTACCAACAAAATTTGTTCCTAATTGGCGGATACGACGATTTACATTTAAAACTTTTATATTTACGAGCCCGTTTCATACGAATTATTTTTTCTATCAGTATGACGCGGCCTCATAAATGAGTTTTCTGTTATCCTGCCTGTCGTGGGATAAACTTTTCCCGCATAAATGGGACTTTGGGGTTCACGTACAATGGCCTGATATTTTACGCGCTAAGCGTGGTGAAAAGAAGCCTGCAATCATGATCAAGAGACTTGGTTGACTGAAGGCGTAGGAGTGTGGTTAAAATGACTGAGTTCAGCCCGTTAACGTTATTTAGCAGTTGTTGTAGTACGCACTCACGCCTGTAATCCCCGAAGGGGTAGGCAGAGGTGTAACCAGTACACGCACATTTCGCCGAGCGTATCTCTGTCCCACGATGTGATAGGGGGCGAGCCTATCGCCATACCGGGCACAAATTCCAGACTTCGGGCTGATGCTGAGCATTTTGTAATAGAAAAACCCAATACCACTTTACCCGACCCGGGGATCGAATCCGACACCTCAGCGTTGGCCTCAATCGTAACGCGTACGCATTACAAGTGCACCACCGAGGCAGGTACAGTTGTTGTAGTGTATGTGTTCTCTCGTCAGCGAGTACTACTACCGCAGCAGCGGCGGCGGCGGCGGCGGCGGCGGCGGCTACCGCGAGCGCGACTACTGCCACCGCGGCTACCGACACCGCTCACCCTCGCCGCACTACCGCCGCGGCCGACGCTACGAGAGAGAACGCTCCTACTCGCCGCGTAAGTCTTACTATTATAACGACCGGTAGGCGACACCACCACCACACCGACACCGACACCGACCTCATGACCGCATGACCGCGCGACCGCGCCGGAATACAGCCGCCGGACTATATCGTACATCTAAAGGTGCTGTTCCTACTCGACCGACTGCACACCGCACCTGTAAATCGCAAACGACATTAATAAAGGCCACCATACATGTTCTTCCACTTCATCCTTCAATCCCTACTGTGTGTAGATGTTAATTTGTGATCTTACTCAGACGCATGTTACAACTGTGTAAGTGTCAAAGCTATAGAATTGAACAACTCACAGAGCATATCATAGCGTAAAGGTACACTGTTCGAAAATCACGCGCGTGATGAAACCATAAGCTCATATAGCGCCACATGACCAGTTTTCCATTCAATTCTACTACTTCATCACATATACATATCGGAACGGCTAAAGCTATTCAAACCACACTACAACTCATATTCTATTTACAAAGTAATCAAAACAAAATCATCCGATCGCATCCGATTAATCCAATCTCACATAAATTAGTACAATTTAACATATGCATGTATGGCGGCCTTTATTTCTTATAGAAGTTTAAAAAAATATTTCTGAACAGTAGCAACGCTATATAATGACTAACGTCGATATATTGTCACTTGCGATGCAGTCTGGTATGTAGTTTGCTGTCGCTATCTACGGAATAACACCTTAATGTCCAATGTCTAGCCATTCTATGTCTTGCACACGATAGTTTTAATGTTGACGTAAATTATGTTTGACACTGATGCACCATCAGTTTAGTTCGTCGATACGTCCGGCCACTGGATTCTAACCAATTTGAAGCTACGTTCAAATGAACCTCGCATACAATGTTATTGTATGGTAATGTTTAATGATCGAGTATATTTGTGTAGAAAATGAAATTTTATAATGTTAATTTGAACACCAATTGTCTACAAAAAATTTGAAACACTAATTTATATGAGGATAAAAGTAGTGAAATTGTAAAACACGAATTAATTGGTGCAATGTATTTTGTGTCGCTCAACAATATAATTTTATAAGATTTTGATCTATGTAAAGGTTAAAGTAATATTTTCTTATATATATTTTATATTGATATGTGCAGCAATAATTTAGTGTCTGTGTGAGTTGAATCTTTGTTATTAACAGTATAATTCGAGTCACAGTAACGTTTCTATGCCAAGCCAAAGATTTAATATATCTACACCCCCACATGTTTTCTTGCAACAGTTATGGCATTTTTCTATGTGATGGATAATATTTGGTACATAGGTAAAGGTATCTTTATGTAAAATGTAACATTAGTATATAAATTAAGTGTAAGATGTAATATAATTTAGTATTTCTCATCAGCATGTTGTATGTTATAATGTGCTGTGGAGCAATGCTATGACTATTGTGTTTGCTGTGTCCGTAACACTGTGTCACACCCGTGTTTGAATTTCCAGGTCGGTATTACTAAGTCCGCGATGCTGACAACACCCGAGTGTAGATAAACACATGCTCCCTTGTCTCCACCGGCTTTGTAATGCATTTATATTGTACCTGTTGAGGCCGGTGTAGTTGTAACATTGTTATAATGTTTTTATTATTTGGTCTGATTTGTTCGGAGAGCGCGACGGCTCGTTTATGTTATGACGCCATGTTGAATGGTCCTAGATGTAAGTTAGTGTGTAACGGCCCGCGGGGCTTAGACGCTAGGATGTAAAGTTAGCTCCTAATAAAGATAACATTAAGTCTAATATTGATTTTGTTTGTTTGAAAAGGTATTGAAACAAGAAGTAAAGGATGAAGTTCCTTGAAACTAACTGTGTTGAAGTTTTGAAAATGTTTGCATTGAAAAGTCCTTTCCGAAAAGCCGGAGCGGCCCGTGGCGTGGAAGGAAGGCCTGCGGCTGCCGGTCGTTGAGCCGGTTGTGCCGGTCGTGCCGGTTGTCGAAGCCAAAAGAATATGATCGGGTTGCAACTTGCACGCTTTGTAGGAAGCCAAGCTTTCAAGAACCTCCGAAGAGAGAAGTGATCATATTCTTTATCTTCCGACTTATAATGCAGTATATCATTTGACACGCGTTGCGTTCCGAGACTATACTTTTACTTACATACTATATAATATGTATCGGATGTATTCAATTGACATCATCACGGTATATAATTATGATTATCTTAGCCGTAGACTGTGAGCGATTTGTTAATAAACAATAGTTTTGTAACTTCATTTATGGTACTTCTTCATTCGTAAGTCTGTCCCACCTGCTCTCTATCCATTATCCTTTCTCTACTCGAAGATGCTGCTTGAAAATGAGGGATATTATATAATTCATAAGATTAAAGAGCTTGCTTACATGGTAAATTTTTAGACAATGAATAAAACACATAGCACATATTATATAGATTATAGACACTACTGTATAAGTAATACAATTTTTTTTCACGCACCGTCTTTGGGACAGATAAATACAATTACTTTAAATGCAAATAATGAAAATAGTTTTTATAACGTAATCTAAAGGTAATAGAAAATCAGCTGACGCTCGGGGTCAACGGCCGCGCGCGTGCTTTGTTTTATGTGCTTGCAGTCGTACGTAAAATTTTTCAGAACAAGTTCAAATTTTAAAATATTGCCATTACAGTTTTAGTCAATGTTACATTGTGAAAATAACATCTGGTGGGCGAGTGCCATAAATAAAACCTACAGACTTTAACTATTTAACTAAGTTATAGGGAATCTCGAATGCATTCCAGGAATTAATTTAAAATTGGTATATTTCATCAAAGCAACGGCGACACAAGTGTACAAAGAACAACGCCTTGTATTACTAAGATAAAAGGTTTACTATCCGTGTTACCGCAGGTGTCTGGCCTGTGCGAGCGGGATGGTAATATTTTTGTACACGAGCGAAAGAGAAAAGTTTTCTGAATTTCTATTTTCCGCGACCGTATTTTGCCTACTGAGCGCTCGTTGACCCCGTGTAAAGACATTGCGGGTTTATGAAATATCTAATTTCTAAAATGGCAAAACAGCAGATGAATAGAATTTTCCATTTATGTAGTGGTTTTTTTACTCATTCGGTATGGATAACGTTCCCCTTACACCCGGTATCATTAAGATTTATTATGAAGACAGTTTTGTCTAGACAAGAATGTATTTTTAACAAATCCCTCATCTTCACGCTAGCGCCATTCGCGATTTCCCCAGTAATTAGATTAGCTGTAGTCATATTGGTGTCAATAGAATTTATTTATATATTTATACGTATAATATAATAAAAGTCGTGCAAAAAACTGGTGATCTTAATATAAACGCCGCATTTACAATATCGACACTTGCTCTTTCTGAACCAAGTTTTAAAGAAAATATAAAAAAAACAATGATATCAGTTGTTTGCAAGACTAGAGTAGATTATGTATTCGTATATGTAATTTATGTTTGTATAATAACAAAAAAGGAATTCTCTATCGAATTTTTATTAAAATTCTTAACAATATTCATTATGTATAATTATTATAAATTATATACCATACACACGTATTGGCACTCATACACGGCACACTAACCCGCTATAATTCAATATGTCAAATATAAAACAATTATAAAACCATGCATTTTGGCACGCATGTTACAGGTTTCCGAAGTTTCAATAGCAATCAATTTTTGTATTAACGCTTCTGTAACCTATGGGATCTTTTATATCTACTAACCTCAAGGCTTAAATACATTTAGGACCTGTTTCAGAATATCCAAATTAAATTATTTATTTATGGCTGGTGTTCTCTCGTCTGGTGCCAGGCTCCGCGTTTCTACTAAGATGCCTCCACTTCGCTCGATCTTCAGCATCGATATAGGGACACACTTGGCTCATGTTCTCCCTTCAATACTTCCAAGACGGCGCTTTTCGGGTCGTTCGAGGAATCTTAACCCTGTCCCACCTGTCCCAATCTCTCAAGTAAATGTTATCCAACAAATTAAAAAAGGCAAGTAAATTAATTGTGACACTAAATACACATGAAGAAGCGGAGGTGAAATTGGCTGTTAATTTTTTTATGTGGCGGATAAAATTTTATACGGATATTGTGAAACAGGCCCTTTACAACGGCAGATGGATATGGTATATATTAATTACTTATTAGAATACTAAGAGTAGAGATCGTCTGAAATAAATTGACCCGCGCCGACATTTGAATACTGCTGCACACAAAATAACAATGTTGCGACGATAAAGACTGCCTGGACTACTTCACAAAGCGTAAACACGTCTTTCAAAAGTTTTTTTACTGTACTCATTATTCATTACAATCTGCTGCACTCAGGGACGTCAATTTAGTTCGTCAAGAAGTAGTTTCTTAAAATTTATTTATTCTCATATTCAGAGCCAGTTAATGCATCGTGCCTCATTACGGAGTATAGAGATCATCTAAATAGTAACGTCTCTGAGAAATAGGCTAATTCTAAATGGCTTATGAATACCCAATGACGTCTCAGTACTGCAGTAAGTCCCTTTATTAGTATTCTTCTTTACCAGAAAACGTCGAAACTCCGTAACATGTATGCTTCACAGCAAAACTGCTGAGGAATGAATGGACGCGCTGCGGATTGGCAAGATTTGAGAATGCGTTGTTTATACAGTCTAATTATAACAGCGTTCACAAGCTATGATTCACGTAATTTGCTGATTTTGATGCTTTGTAAGTACAGACAACAAACCTCTAAAATAACGTGCATCATTGCTTCACTTGAACAATGTCAGAAAACTCAAATATGCCTTTTAAAAAAGTTCAGACTTAAAACAACCCACGCTTTGACGAATTCTTAATTATAAAAGATAATACAATAACGTAACGGCAAACAAAACATAATACTGAAAATAAACTCTATAACGCACAAAATTGGCTTAACAAGGTAAGAATTGCACACATAGCGGATCAAAATATTCTTGTGATATAAGCTGATCTAAAATATTATATTTTGAATAATTTTACTCGCAAGATTGGTCACTATGATTAGACCCGGGTTTAAAAATACGAAATATACAATACGCGCGAAATAACTTCGCTTACAGAGGGGCTAGCACGAATATCTTGCGAAAACGTATTCGTATCGAAATGTCAAAAAACCTTCATACAAATTATTATTATTTTTTTGTTTCCAGCATTTTACTGCTCGGTCAGCAAGACCGGTATATACGCCGATGACCACGGGCCTAAGCCAAGTGGTTATCAGTAGGGTCGGAAGTTAAATTAGGTGTTGGCAGAGACGATAAGTCTGCCTAAGAATTTTCTGACGATTCTACATGTATTTAGGATTACTGCTTTATTAGCGTTCTCGATTCGAATACTTATTCGTAAGTTGTTCGTGCTCGCCCCCCTGAAATTAATCGCTTCACTCTCCCTCTACGGCTCTCAACACCCTTTAATTTCTGAAAACAAGAGCTGTGAGGCGGCTCGTGATTTTCAGTCTATTTTATTTCGCGTAGATTGTCAAGTTCATATTCGTTGGGACTAGGAGCGTAGGAGGTAAAGAAAATCGGTAAAGTATTGTCAAACAATCGGGTCTTTCTCCAAGAGTCCAGAGACTCGTTTAGCATCCTTATTCCCCAAACAGGAATTCTATAGACGAAATACCTCATGTACATATACCGTATGTGGACCTGTCGGATGACGCAACACGATACAAGTACGTTGGCAATGGTACAAGTAGTTCGACTCATTTGTGCACGAATTGCTGTGTGCTTGCGCTTGTTAATATGTATTTTTGATTTGTGTAGCAGTGACTTGTCAGTTATCCTATACTTACCTAATGACACGCAGTCTTATAAGTATAGTCTTAGTCTATACAAACACTTCACGCATACAGAACCGCGCGCACATATGATTTGAACTATCTTCTATCTATAGCAGTGGTCTTCAAACTGCGTACAAACATACGGCTAGAGCCTAGAGATGCCACTTTACTTTCTTTATTGGCCCATGGCCTAAAAAGTTTGACCATTGATTTATTGTAATCACGCATGTGAAATAGTGACAGATGGCGCATGAATTCCGGCGAGGTCCACAGATATTCCCGACGCATAAAGCTCCATTTATATCTAGACATCGCAGACACGTTCGAGCAAACACATTTTTTTACATTATATTCTATGAACGCATTCACATATAGTGTACAGATTGCCAGAGAATGTCTGTGCCGGTGGATGTCTGTAGATATGAATGGTACTTAACGAGTGCATCATCTATAAAACTTCCGAGTCCACACTTTCCTCACCTACAGTAACGGTGTCGTACGATGACACTTAACAACGTATGCACGCTCGCGAAGTGTTGTAGGAACCGTAAAAGTGACAATGCTGAAACTACAATGAGTTACAACACTACAGGGAGTGCCATTCTACGATGTCGCTACGTAGTCTTCACGAATTAAGAACTAACAAAATATCGACAACAAAAGTAAGAATGTGGTCTGGAATGTATAATTACTATAACTCAAATAATGTCTCAATATTGAAACTACATCTCTGAATAAAGGCATTGCATCTATTGCCTATTATACTTTTTAATCTTTCACAACTAAGCTGTGTACCATTGTGTAGAATTAACTTGGCACTAAAACTATGGACGTACCGACTACTGGCGACTGGCAAGATGTAGCATTTTAGCCTATTACAATATGATAAGAATAAAAATTAATCGAAGCTTCGATATAGTGCAACAAGCTACAATAATGCGAGAACTTAGACTTAGTGATGGTTAGGACTCGTTTTCAGTGTGCGTTTTAGTTTTTTTTATTTTGATAAACAAAACTAGAATTTGAATACACATTTGAAACGTATTAATTGGTAATATACAAAATAAAGTAATTTTTCCAACTTCATTCTTGTACCCGCATATCTACAAGTGGCTGCAAAATAAATATGATATCATTAACACTACTTGATACGAGTACGCCCATACAAATAATGTCGATAACTATACAGATATAGTTTACGCCACTATCGGAAAGCTACCGAGAGGTCCCTATATAATTAAATATTGAAGCTATTTTGTAGTCACCACATTAAACCAAAATCAAACTTAAGTTTTTTTTAGTATAGTCCGGTTACTGTTCAATGTCAGGTTTTACGCGATGAACAACCAAGATGAAGACCAGTATATCTTTAGTGCTGTCAAAACTAGAATTGGTAAGTCCACAGGTTACAGATATATTTGACAGAAATAAATAATATATAAATAAATACACCCAACAGGCACACACATAGTCACGACCCCACACTAGGTTATCCTGTATCGTGGGTATCAGGAACTACGAGGGACTTGCCACCCCACAACACCCAGACCCGAAACAAATATTTGTGGATTAGACAAACATTTGTCTCGGTGTGGGAATCGAACCCTCGGCCTCACGCTTCGTAGCCGGCTACTCGCCCACTGCGCCACGGAGGCTGTCAAATACTTTTATTGTTGAGTGGTGACAACAAAATCGATACAATTATCTTATAATTAGATCTTTTTAGGACTGCATGCTCTTATAGGATCGTGTTCTTAATGTAGGTATATGCATTCGTTTTTAAAGTTATGCGTTGCTTACAAGAGGACGGTAACTAGATATGTGGTTCACCAAGTAAACTTCCCAAAACAATGGTTTTGGAATTGTCATGGACGTATTTCGAGGGCACGATATTATTTTCGATAAAACAAATATTTTGCATTTTATAGTTTTTTTTCAAATCAGTCTTCAGTCGTTTCGTCTGACGTAACACATTTGATAAATAAATCCATTAATTAATAAAATGTTTTCTACACGTCTTTATAAGTACACGCAGTCCCGAATTTCCATTTGTATGATAAAAATCATGTTAACGCTTATTTTACTACAATCATCAAACTCGGCAATATTTACAAGCCTTCTCCTTTTCTACCGCCGACTAAGAATCTAAGAATACTAATTCGAATGTAAAAATCACTTTAGTTTGGAATGTCTAAATAATGTCAACCACAGAATCTACACTACAAAACTGCAAAATGTACCCAGTACCTACATCCGTTTTCTACTACAATTTGCACAAAATTCCTAGTCGACCCCTAACGATAGGGAGTAGGGATGAACCATGTTGCAAACAAATCGATGATACAAAATATATCTTATACAAAACATCGATGTTACGAAACCTCGATGTTCTTTGACAATATAAACTTGTTCAAATTATTGTAAGTACAAGATTTCACAGATTTAGTTGATGATGAATGGTTGGCACAAAATCGAATACACGTTCCAATAAATCCCATTAAGTATGTGTTGCTGTGGTATGCTAAGAAACTTGTTTTGCTCCCTACCCCCTTATATAACTAGGAGGTGACTAGCAAATGCGTGCGGACTATATCAATTTCGTCTTCATGGAATATATTCTGTTACCAACTCATTCAGTAACTGCCACTTTAATTCTAATTTAACCTTAGTCTATGTTTCACACGCCGGACGAACACCATAGACATATTAGACAATTTTATATTGTCACTCAAATATCGTTACTGACGTCCCTCGGATGCTGAAGGATAATCGAGAGCGAATAAGAAGCATGGACCACAATCAAAATATTCTTACGCTCGTCACGTTAATACCCTTAATCAGTACGAATAATCGTCAATTGTCCTCCAGTCTGTTCAATACACTCGGGCACAGAAACGTTATTTTGATAACTTTCCAAAACTTATAAAAATATCATGAAACAGCTCTCAACTTTTCATACATTTGTATGAGTAGGACAAACAAAACTCGCAAATTAACTTGACCGACTTGAAGTTAGTCATACTTCCGCCCTCTATGACAACAAAAGCCGTGTGTCGCTCGTTACTAACTTCAGGACGACGCAAGTATTTCGCATACGGTAAAACAATATGAATACAGGGGTGAATATGAACACAACTGACTAACGGCCGTTCCCTCTATTCTATCTACCGACAGATTTCCTTACTATCAGTAGTGTTTTGACAGATCTTCCATACAAAATGTGTCAAAATGTTACTGCCAGTAAGCATATCTGTCGATAGACAATATTGGGAATGGCCATTAGTTACTTTATACATATAAAATGAGATAAACTAAAAACAATAATAAAACTTCTATACATTTTGGACCAAAAATTAATATTTTAGTAGATTCATTTATGTTATAGTCTCAATATAAGTTTAGTCCTGATTCACCCCTCCATTCCTATTCACCCATCCGTGGGCCATCATTCAAATGGCATTAACGTTTACAAGAGCAGTATAGAGTGATCCCTGTGCAGTCTCCTCCTCGCCCGCAGCGGTGCGGCGGCGAGTAAGTCTGAAGGTGGAGGTGGGCCAGCTTGTCTGTGTCCACTCTCCTGGTAGTATATTTGGGCACCTCCACACGACACACCTAGAACGACGCTTTCGTCACTCCTGTGGAGAGAAGGGTGGATTGACACTTTCAAAAAATCCAGCAGAAAAGTCCATTCGGTGGACACATTGGTACCATATACTAATCATGTAGAGTTGAGGTAAGTACGGTTAGAGGAAATTATTTATAGTTAACGATAGAAGCAAACGCAATTTATTTTGGCCTGCTTGAAGTTAGTCACTTCATCCAACCTATATATGCCTCTAATCTTTTGAAAATTCCAATAACGATAACCAGGTCGCTTGTCCCTAACTTCAGGCCGAAGAACTTAAATTGCTGGTATTGCACCAATGTCGTTGCAATTCCAATATACTATTTTCTACTATTCAAGCCTCTATGAAATTACACACCATAAAGGTTGTCTATGGCATTGAAGCGCCTAAACAAATGGACCGATTTGGATGCGGTTTATTATGTGAAAATTACTTGAGTGTTCTTAAAATAACATTTATCTTATGCTACAGCATACTTATAATGGTTAGTTACACCCAACCGTCTGCAGCTTCCAACTCTTCGATAATTTATAGCAGAGACATTGGTGGCTTCATAAATACTTTTCGATGAGTAGTCAACGTATAGAGTCTGATGATGAAGTGGGGAGGTCGAGAATTTAAACAATTATTTTAATTAGCATTTTGCAATTCTAGAAGACTTAACATATTCACTGTGTGGGTAACTTACCTTAAAATAACCTCCGAGAGTTCAGGATCCTCTGAGATCTCATTGTGAATAAGTCCCATGGTTGCTATATCGAGCGCCGCCCACGGCCCACCCTTCTTCACGGTGCCCCAGTCAGGGTCCAGCGTCAGATAACTGTAGTCTGTTGCTTCAGCGCCTGCTGGTAGCGGTTCCATGCATTTTTGTTCTATAGGACCTAGTGCGTTTAGAGATGTCTCCCACTAGAAAAAAAATTGTATGTCTGAGACCTGCAGTAGGTTTTATAATAGCATAATCCGGACTAGTGAGTCACCGCTCCACCGCTCATAAACAGCCAGAATAATAGACGATTCATAGATGCGTTGCCCGCCTTAAAATAATGAGGGTTGAGGGCAGGGCGGATTTGGGCCTCCGGAAATTTCACTCCTCGTACGAAACGCAACAGCAAGTGTCTACTTCACGTCTGCTTGAAAAAGTAAAACAAAAACACTTTTATTTCATTATCTATTTACTGAAATGATGTATAGAAACTTACCAAAGCGTTAATGGTATCTATGTCGTTGGCGGCGTCCGTGTCTAGTAAGGACAGCAGCGCCATATTGTGCAGCCCGCTCACGAACAATGCGCACTTCACCGCGTGCTGACTGTACGACGGCAACAGGTCGATGTCCGAGTCTGACTCCTCGTCGCTTATCGACTCTTGGCGTTGGGTTTTCGGCCTAACACAACGATGATCCATGAATTAGGTATTCTTTCAAGTTTGTTTATAATAAGTAATTTGAAAAAAATATGTGACGGCGTGACGTAATTAATCAGATAAAAAATTCTTAATCGATTTTTTAAAAACAAATTTAGTTAGCTTAAAGTATGTAAATGATAGGTACTAATTTCTGTGTAAATGTATTTACTAATTGATGTGACTATATTACTAACTCAAAAATAAATAAAATTACTAGATTCTGTACCTGTCCGAAAACGTGACTTGTCGCTCCGTAGCGGGCGTCAGGAACTCCCTCAGTTCTAAAGGTGTCATCACTCGGCTACCATAACCACTGGATTTGTCAGAAAACGCCAAATGACTCAACTTCTCCATAAGAGGAGTGAGTTGCACCCCAGTCAATTTCTTTTTAAAACTCGTTGCCTCCAAATCAGGTGTTATTTGTGAGTCAGAATTCTCATTTAAAGACTTCAAGGGGAGAGAGAGTGACTTTCGCCTCGACTGGTCTGTGGGAAGCGTTTTAGTCGAGTCTTTTGGAATCTTCTTGGGCGTCCTTTGCGGCGACTTATTCATTTCAGAGTCAAAATCTTCGAACTTCTCTTGCTCGCATAATTTCATATTGAAAGTGAACATGTTGGATTCTTTCGACTCTTGTTGCATTCTAGAGTAATGCTGTTCTAAATACTGATTGAAAAGCGATTCTGAAATAGCAACACCGTCATTTCTAAATACTGGGAACAGTGGGTCATTTATTGTCATGGTACTTTGGCTCTTATGCAGTTCGTTCTCAGGCGATGGTGTCATATTATCATCATTCAGGTTAACTTTGGACTTCTTTAACTTGAATTTCGATGTAGCTCTATTAGTTATATTTTTAAACGTCTCTTGTAAGTCAGTTACACTCGCCAACTTTCTCATCGACTCTGGTTTATTGATATAATGATCTGCAATGCAGTTCATGTCCAATACAATTTTATTGTCTCTCTTTTCATTCTCGAGGTTAATTTTGGCACAGTTTTCAATATTCTTCAGTACATCAGGCTCGATTGGTTTTTCTTGACCTTGTGATTCTGGGTTTTGACAGATCGAAAGCATATTTCCGTGCAATCGTTTGTACTCAACCATTGGTGTAGAGCAGACGCTCGTTTGTCCAGTGAAGACTTTTTCATTTTCTCTGGCGTCTTCGTCAAGGGATTTCTGGTTTTTAAAGCTCAGCGACAGTTTATTCGGCCTCTGCCTGGGTTTGTTTGTGAAAGGAACGACGTCTGGCATGGTTGGTGGCTTGTGAACCTCGTTGGTGGCAGGTTGCTCTTCTCTGTTCGGTGGTGAGATCATAGTATGGTCTTCTTCAGGGACGGCGGTGAACAGTAGAGATTTGTCGCGCTTCATGCCTGTTTGTGGGAATTCGCGTTGTTTTTCGCGTTCTGCTTCTTGATTCTGCAATTAAACAGCAGTTATAATACTTAATCACGTTGTGAACTTCATTTATTGCTGCTATAGGTACAATTAGATTTTTATGGCTGCGTTCAATAAACGAATTGGTGTCACCTGATGGTGAGGGTCCATTGCCCATAAACATACACAACACCCAGAAGAATCAAGAGTGCATTGCCTTAAAGAAAAGGAATTGAGATCGGTAGAAAAGGTATTTATGAAAAATCTCAGTCGCCGTAGAAAACACAACAGCATGGTGCCGCTTCACGAAGTTTTCTGTGAGACAGTGATAATAACCCAGTTGAGACGGCCCATTCGTTATGCAGGTATTATAAATAAATAAATAGTATCCCTCGTCACTAATGTTTTTTTTCACCTATCTACTAATGTTTTTTTTTCATTTAGCTTGAATGCCGACACGAGCAGGTGGCTCGCCTGATGGCAAGCGTAACGCCTGCCCATAAACAGAAACAACACCATACAGAACTTTGAGTAACAAAGCACTGCATGGCACTGGACTGTGCTCGTCACCCCGAGACATAAGTTGTTAAGTCTCATAATAATGTCCTAATTATAATGTTATTAACTGCACATTATAAATGTCTAACATTAACTGTAGAAACAATAGGCGGTACATATTCACTTATTCATAGACGCCTACCTTTTTAAAATTGGCTATCATCTCCTCGCCGTTCTGATTGAACTCTTGCAGTTTGTCCGTCTGTTTCTTGAGACTGTCGTACATTTTCTTGCCGACGTACACGACCAGTAGCTGTGCTCCGAGCGGCAGTGGTGTCTCAGTTTCCAATGTTTCTGCTGGTGACTTTATCCTGTATGGATCTACTACTGTTAAGTAGGAGGTAAGGCCTGGGGGTAGCTGGGTTGATATTATCCTGCCAAAGTTAAAATGCACAGTCATAATAATTAATGTTCCAATATATTTTTCTTTGACTTTATAAAACAACTAGCCTTTGCTCGCGGATCCGCCCGCGTGAACGGCCTTTTCCGGGATAAAAAGTAGCTTATGTCACCTGGGGATAGTGTAGCTTCCCAACAGTGAAAGAATTTTTCAAATCGGTTCTTTAATTTCGGAGCCTATTCATTGTAAACAAACAATCAAATCTTTTCCGTTTATAATATTAGCATAGAAGTACATATTTGCCCTTATCCTACTCGTGGTGGGGTCGGCCCAAATTCTAATTAAAATTATTTATTTGAATACATAAAATGTACATAATTTAGATTAAAATTTTAACTCTACCGCCAGTTCGGAATGCTGTTTCGCTAGAGAAACTCTGACGTTGCTCTTTTCAAAACTGATTTACAATATTGATACTACATTATTAAAATTTAATTTGAGAGCAGCTAAGCTTATGCCAAGAGGAACATTATAACACAAAATAATGATTATTGAACATGATTCCCATGACCACTACTATACTTTTAACACATGTTACAGAAAGATTTGACTTGTAGTTTTTATGTCCAGTTGTCTGCCTGACGTCACCCTCTATGGGTAATTATAATTAATGTTCCAATTTACAAAATAAAAATATAATTAGAAGACAGTGTTAATTAAGTGTTTTCCTTTTAACATTCTGCAGAGTTTATTAATGTAATTTTTAAGTAAATACATTATAATTAACAAAAGTTACGTTTTTGAAATACGACAAATTGTAAATATATAATTTCCAAAATATCTAAACTCACTTGTTGTTATAAAGTATGACGCCACCCAGGACTCCCTTGTTCTTACGGCATTGTTCCAGTATTTGCATGGACTCCATGTAGATTGACGTCGCGCTCTGCGAAAGAAAAAAGATTGTGAGAACGATGTTTATCTTCTTCTGCCGCCTCTATCTTCTATTGATAGCCTCCGTGGCGCAGCGGGCGAGTAGCCGGTTGCGAAGCGTGAGGCCGTGGGTTCGATTCCCGCACCGTGACAATGTTTGTCTGATCCACAAATATTTGTCTCGGGTCTGGGTGTTGTGGGACCGCAATTCCCTCGTAGTTCTTGATACCCACGATACAGGTTTACCTAGTGTGGGGTCAGGACTATGTGTGTGACTGTTGGGTGTATTTATTTTTATTTATCTTTTTTTTTAATTTCCTAGATAGATACAGAAGAGCAGGCGGCCCACCTGATGGTAAGTGGTTACCGCCGCCCATGGACTTCAGCAAAGCCAGAGCGCAGCCAATCCGCTGCCTACCGTAAACTTGCCGTAAAACCGCCCACCTGTTCTTATCCTACTCGCTGTGGGGTCGGCGCAACATGCTTTTAACACTTGTTACAGACCAACGATGTTTACAATTTATCGAAAGTTTTAGATGCAAGTTTGGACTACCTATTGGACAAATAAAACTTCGAGTTAAGACACATAAACACACATAAGTTCGATTATTACAAACATACACTTCAATTTTATTTATTTGTATAGATGTGAACGTTTGGATGTTTGTTAATCAATCATGCCTTAAAAGTATTCGGATAAAACTTGGAACACTTGTAGACCATGACTTAGAATGTAGTTAGTAAGGCTTACTTTAATCCTAAAGACGTTGACACTTTATGAGTGGTAGAGCCACGCTGTAGACAAGTGTCTACAGTATGGGCCGGGTCATTACCACTGTCTCACAGAAAACCGGCGTAAAGTAGCAGCTTGCTGCTGCGTTTCGTACGGTGAGTAAGATATCCGGAGGCCCAAACCCCCTCCCCTTCCCAATCCCTTAATTATCCCTTTCCTTGAAGGTCGGCAACGCGCCCATGGCTCTTTTGGTATTGTGGGTGTACATGGGCGGCGGCGATTACTTACCATCAGGTGACCCACTTGCTCATTTGCCGGCCTATACAATAAAAGAAAAATTGACGCGGGTGGAGATGGTAACGAAAAGTAGAACAATAGGTATTCAGCGTAGATTTTAACGTAAGCGTAGAATGTGACGTCACAGGCGCCGTCCCGAGCCTATTATCTCAAGCAACATATTTATACTGGAAATTAGTGCGTGATATCTCGAACAATGTCAATAAACACTTGAAAATGTTATCGCCGAGGATATAGACGGTGTAAAACAACTTAAACGGGCATAAATAATAACGTAACGTTTAACAAAACTTAGAAACCGACTTCAAAATAAAAACACTGAAAAGTCAAAAATAACTAATTCTATTCTCTTTAGAGTCGGTGCCTGTGTCGCTACCGGTCAAATAAAATTGCAATCGGTTTCTAAGTTTTGTTAAACGTTATTTTATATTTAAATTATTACTGGTAGTTACAGCAATAGCATGTAAAAACACAATCAAACACCAGCTTTCAAATAAAAAAAGAATCATCAACATCGGTTCACCCAGTCGAAAGTTCTGTGGTATGTTTTCTAAGTTTCGCCTGCCTATAAACAGAAGCAATATCACACAGAGCTTTGAATTACAAAGCATTGCATGACACTGAAATGCGCTCGGCACCCCGAGGCATAAGTTATTAAGTCTCATAATGCCCAGTAATTTCACTGGCTTCAATGTCCTTCAAACTGGAACACAACAGTGCTTACACACTAATGTTTGGCGGCAGAAAAAGACAAAGCGGTGGTACCAACCCAGACGGCCTCCCGCATACGAGGTATCTACCTTACTACCATCAAATAAGTAAGGCTTTTTCACCATTAGGCGAGAGACCTGCTCGACTCGTCATTCCAGCTAAAAAAAACGGCATATAACATGCTCGAAACTATGTGTGCACTAGTCCTGTCTGAAACGCTGTTCTAAATTGGACATGAAAACTTTAAAATCGAGTTAAGCGGAATTGAATTACAGCGTCCGGCGCGGCGTGTATACTCGATTGCACCGTATTGGTTTAGCAAATTAAATCACGTGAGACTTCCTTCCATTAGAATTTAATCAGAGTTAAAACGATTACGTACACTGTAGAAAATCGATAAATACAGCAGGGGGAAATGTGTATTCTAGAATGAAATAAAAAAGTTTTCACAAAATGTAAAAACCGAGTTCCAAATAAAAACACTGAAAAGTCAATTATACGAGTAACAATTTCTTTGGGCCTCTTCTGAGTCGGTGCCTATGTCGCTGCCGCATTTATTTAACCGGCAGCGACATAAGCACCGACTTTAAACTTTATTTTTGACTTTTCAGTGATTTTATTTTGAAGTCGGATTCTAGGTTTTGTTAAAACTTATTTAATTTTTCATTTTTTGTGGTAGTTACGGCAATAGCATGTTAATTCCAATAAAATAACTAATCGCGACAAGTGTCCTGTTGTCCGTTGAGGAGTTTTATTTTTTTACTCCGTACTCCGTCATCAGATCTTAACTAAATTTATATGTGACCACATCGCAGCTAAACTCTATCGAGTGAATTTTTTTCCAACAAAATCGGTCTACAATTAGCGGAGAAATCGATGTACATACATAAAAAATGCAAAAAAAAACGCGCCGAATTGAGAAGCTCCTCCTTTTTTGAAGTCGGTTAAAAAAGACCTACTACTAATCCTAAAAACCTACCTTTGGTAAACTCAACATGGGCACTCGCTGGAATATGTGGCATCCGTACTGCAACACCGGCAGGTAAGTCTCGAACACCTGGTACAACTTCTCGGACAGTCTGCGCTGGTCCTCCATCTGGACGGCCAGGGCTTGGAGATCCCCGTGGTACACCTTGATCATGGATGTGAGAAGATTCGCCCGGTTCTTTAGGACCCAGTCTGGTATGTTCCGATCGCTGCCTATGGCCTGATGGAAAGAATAAAGGTCATATTATTAACTAGCTTTTGTGTCGCTCCGCCCGCGTGAATGTCATTTGCAGGGATAAAAGTGTACCCAAGTAGCCTAAGTTACTCATTATTACATCAGCTGTCTGCCAATGAAAGTTTTTTTTTTTTTTTTTATAACTTGAATGACGAGACGAGCAGGTCGCTCGCCTGATGGTAAGCGCCACGCCTACTCATAAACAGAATCAACGACACACAGAACTTTAAATAACAAAGCACTGCATGACACTGGACTGTGCTCACCACCCCGAGACATAAGGTGTTAAGTCTCATAATGCCCAGTAATTTCACTGGCTTCAATGTCCTTCAAACCGGAACACAACAATGCTTACACACTGTTGCTTGGCGGCAGAAATAGACAAGTCCTGTCAAAATGATTTCATTATGTTAAGAGCCTCTGTCATATTTCCAACCATACAGCGAATGCCTAGGTACTTAAATGTTCGGGATATTAGATCGTTTCTTAGCGCGGTTAATCTCATTAGCGACGCCCGAGGAGGCATTGTTATTCTAGCCTTACCAGTCATCGAACCCACTTCACTAGATCGGGTACCTAACCGAAATTCCTACGCAACCATACAGACTTAAAACACTGTGGTGACAGCTTCCGTGGTGCAGTGAGCGAGTAGCCGGCTGCGAAGCGAGAGGGCGTTTGTTCGATTCCCATGCCGAGAAAAATGTTTGTGTGATCCAAAAATATTGGTATCTGGTCTGGGTGTCGTGGGATAGCAAGTCCCTCGTAGTTCCCTATACCCATGACACAGGTTAACCTAGTGTGGAGTCAGGACTATGTGTGTCACTGTTGGGTGTTATACATACGCACTCACGTCTGTATTTCCGTCCCTTATGTGATAGGGGGCGAGCCTATCGCCATTCTGGGCACAAATTCCAGACTCCGGGCTGATACTGAACATTACGTAATAGAAAAACCCAATAGAATTTTACCCGACCCGGGGATCGAACCCGAGACCTCAGCGTTGACCTCAATCGTAACGCGTACGCATTACAACTGCGCCACCGAGGCAGTGTTGGGTGTTATTTATTATTATTATTCTTCTTCGGCACTATTGGGACCGGCATGGGATATCCTGCGTGTACTCTGAATTGCTGTCAGACTCAGAAGCCCTTCACAATAAGGACACCTTTTGACGTCTTCCACAGCAATTCGCGCTGGCATCCATCTCGGGATATTAGTTTCGTCTAGACTCTAGACTCTACATAGTCAATTGAGTTTGTGTAGAAATATGCAAGTGTTAGAATTTACGTGAGAAGAGTATAATTTTAAAAACACAAAACGATGGTTACTATTCTTCTGGTGGTTTATTGGTCACTTTTACAATGTCACTGCTTTACAGCCACCAAACCCATATCAGAAGGCCAATTCTCGTAATTTTAAATGTTCAAAATATAATTCCGATCTAGTCTCAGCGTCAAGAAAGTTGCAAATGATATTCTCTTAAACCAATAATCAACGTCAAAGTGAACATAGATTGAATGTAGAATAAAAGTGCCAAATGAAGCCAAAACGGTATAATGCTACTGCTAATGCTAGATGCATTTGACGTTGATTATAGGTTTAAGAGAATGCCATTTGCAACTTTCTTGACGCTGAAACTAGATCGGAATTATATTTTGAACATTTAAAATTACGAGAATTGGCCTCCAGGATTCTTTAGAGACCTCTCTCTATTTAAATATAACTAAGACCGAATAGTAAACCGACACATCTACCGCGTAATTAACTCTTGGACTATCGACTGTAAGCTGATCAATACAAACTGGCGACTAGTGACTCGAGCCCCTGGGCACTGGTAACTGGCAAATGGGCTCCAATCATGGCGACATCTTTTATACTATTTATCCACCCGCCCACTACTATATCGTATCATTATAATTTCAATATACCTGGCTCTATTTTCTCAGATACGCTCAATTTACAAATAAAAATCAAATACCCAAACACAAGTAAATAAGGATGTAATCAAAGTGTTAGATGCAGTCGAATCCTAAAAAAACTGGCTCCAGTAACACACACTAGTCTTATAACATTTATGAAAAAATACGTAGTTTTTTATCATGATAAACATTATACCTAATGCAAACAGCAAGGTTTTTGCCATCCAGACGATTTTAATGGCGTCTTTATACGCGCGTTTGTTGTGACCTATGCATATTTTAACTTTTATTATTATATTATACACGAATATTAAGATATTTTGGAATATTGTCAAACATATACATGGCCACTCACGTTTGTAATCCCCTAAGGGGTAGGCAGATGTGTAACCAGTACACCCACATTTCGCCGAACGTTTCTCCGTCCCATGATGTTATAGGCGACGAGCCTATCGCCATACCGGACACAATTCCAGACTCCGGACTAATACTGAGCATTTCGTAATAGAAAAACCCAATATCACTTTTACCGAACCCGGGGATCGAACCCGAGACGTCGCGTACGCATTACAACTGGCCTGTCGAGGCATCCATCGATATTATTATTATTTTGTACTAATAAGTAAGTACTTACATACATAGACTCACGCCTGTTTCCAATAGGGGTAGGTAGAGACAACGAATTTCCACTTGCTACGATCCTTGCAAACTCCTCTTTGGTCTCACTCTCATTAAATTTTTCATACATGCACCTTTCTCGAGAATATCTCGGACTTAATCTATGAAAGTTCGCCGAGGCCTTCCCATCCAACTGTACCATTCACACTCGTCAATAAGTATCATGAATGCAAAAACCCGGTCAAGTGCCAGTCGTACTCGTGTACTGAAGGGTACGGACCCTATTCAATTTTTACTTTTTGTTACTTCCATTTGTTAAAATAACCGCCATAATAACACAATTAAATAAGTACCTATTCTGTGAAAAGGAAAATTTCAGCCGCCTACTTATTATTATTGAAAAGATAGGAGTCCATAAAAGGTAGGTCACAGACGGCGCGGCAGGATGTTCTTCAAAATGATTATATTGAATAAGGCCGCGTTTCTGTGTGTCTATAGCTTTTGCTAGCAGCCCCGCCCGCGTGAATGTATTTAATGAAATGAAATGAAATAGTTTTATTAATCATGTAGGCAATTAAAATAGCGCTTATGACAAGTCAGTACAAAATAAAGAAACTTATGTATAAAAATCATATCAACTAATGTATACATAACATACATAGCATCGACAAATACACTAGGCAATTACACTAAATTGTTTATTTGTTGTCTTTTTATTTTACATTATTAACAGTATTTGTAATATGGAAACGTCCATTATTAATTATTAAATATTTTGAGTCGGTATGGACCACTGCATTTACCGAAACGGCACGAGTTTTAAAACTACCACCGGATCCAAAACGACCCAGCTTGAGAAGACCCGGCGAAACAAACTCAGTTTATCCTGAACATCCATCATGCCCTCGTTTGTTGTATTCGCTTCGTATACGTCATTGATGTTGCGTGCCGTTTGCGCCGCGTTGCTACCACGAAGGTACTCATCAAAGTACTCATATTCCATAATTACTCGAATATTTTACGTATTTGCTGACGTAATTGACGACGAAAAAAAATCAATTGCGATGAAAACGCTAATCAATAGAAAAGACTGATTTTGAAAAAAGAATTCCATCTCATTCAAATAAAAAATCATTTGAAATTGGAATTCATAGCCAAACAAAAATATTTTTTTACATTAAATGGCCAGTACTGCAGAACGACAAATTCATAGATAAAGAAAGACCTACTATATATAATTCATAGTCCTCTAGACCAGGGAAGGGCGACCGGTCGATTGCGACAAGGCTAAGAACCTAACATTTCATTAGCGTTCAACAATTTGATTTAGACGACCATTTATTTTTTAAGAAAACCTGTCTTAAATGTAGCATAATATATGCATATAGTTTGGACCTTTTCTTAGTAGATCGTGCAGTCTCGGCACTAAAATGTAGAGTAGATTGCGGATTGTATAAAGTTGTCTGTACCTGCTCTTGATTTCCCTAAAATCATTAATTCATTGCAGTTGCTATTTTTCTATATAATATGTTGGGCTAACCTTTGCCAAGTGACACTGGGCCGCCTAACATAATTGTGGGCTCGAGATATGTCCTGCGCGCGAGAGGAAACTATCGACGCAAATATCTCAGTTAAACGTATTAACATTCGGTAAAATTATGTCGTCATATTAGGGTCCGTAGACAAATAACCACAGAGAGGTAAAAATTACTATTTTCTCTACTTTTGACATAATAATAAATAAATACACCCAACAGTCACACACATAGTCTTGATCCCACACTAGGTAAACCTGTATCGTGGGTATCAGAAACTACGAGGGACTTGGTCCCTGGGATTTTATTTTTAAATAAAGGGTCTGCCTCGGTGGCGCAGTTGTAATGCGTACGCGTTACAATTGAGGGTAACGCTGAGGTCTCGGGTTCAATCCCCGGGTCGCGTAAAGTGGTATTGGTTTTCTCTATTACGATATGCTCAGTATCTGCCCGGAGTCTGGAATTTGTGCCCGGTATGGCGATAGGATCGCCCCCTATCACATCGTGGGACGGAGATACGCTCGGCGAAATGTGGGTGTACTGGTTACACCTCTACCTACCCATTCGGGGATTACAGGCGTGAGTGCATATGTATATATGTAAAGAATCTGTGCTTGTAACACTGGTTTTTGGAGCTATCGAGAACTCGCTAACGCTTTACAATACTTACCAGGACATATCTTCCATATTCCCTAAGGATGAACTTGCCGCTCTGGAGTGTGATGGCAACTGGCTGCGACATCAGAGACTTGATACAGTGCGCCGTGCCGACCACCTTAAACAAATAATTGCAGTGAAATTGTGAACTTAAAATAAAAATAAAAATAAAATAAATAAATAAATAAATACATCCAACAGTCACACACATAGTCCTGACCCCACACTAGGTTAACCTGTATCGTAGGTATCAGGAACTACGAGGGACTTGCGGTCCCACAACAAATATAGCCTTTCTACTATGCACTAGCACTGTGCGATGCGTCTGTGTGCTAGTGGGACACTTGATTACTCTCGACACGTGTATTTAAAATGAATGGCATGTTTTACGAACTATATCCGTGAGTCACTACGGGGGGTCTTAGTTGAAACCAGCGCCAGGCAATTTACCTTGCCTGGCATTATGCTGAACTAACCTGCCCTTGCCCTTTCAGCACCATATCACAAGACACACTGCCCTTCCCTTTATACTATTTTTTATTTTATTTCATTATTATTTTTTTACTCTGTATGTTTTAGTATTGTGTATTCTTGTTTTTATCTGTCTATGTTGTGTATGCGTGCTGAATAAATGTTTTCTTTCTTTCTTTCTTTACATGAGAACTTAACCTAATTAAAATAAAATCTTGTTGCGTATTAAAATAGTTACAATTATGTAGTGTGTTTATATTTGTATTAGTGCGTGTTGGTAGTAGTCGCCTCTGTGGCGTAGGCCTCTCCTAACCCTTTCCAAACATCTCTTTCCCGTGCCTTCCGCATCCAATGAGATCCACATCTGTGGTTGAAAATGTCTCTCCATCTTTTGCTTGTTGTGTAATTGTGAACTTTACACTAATTTAAACGGAGCTTTAAACTAATTAATGGCATTTTCAGTGGTTTCTAGAATAAATTGATCAGAAATTAGTCATAAAACTGGTATAACATTCTTTTTGGATTCTATAACGTGAATATCTTTTTTTTATAAAATAAAACTGCCAAAAAACTAAAAACATCCAAATAAAATAATCTTTAGTCGGTGTTATTGCAATGTGATGTTCATTTATAGATGAAAGCACCGAATTAAAGTTGTTTATTTTTGGCTTATTAGTTTTTTGTGAATTTTTATTTTGTGATGTTGGTTTTTTTTTATTTCGATTCTCTGTTATTGTGCCCGGTATTACGATAGGCTCACCCCCTATTACATCATGACACGGAAATAAGCTCGGCGAAATGTGGGTCTACTGGTTACACTAGGAATCAAACTTCCTATGCAAAATGGTATCTTCGCCAACTGATACGGCTATTTCTAGGAGCTAATTGGAACAGCATTTCCTCTGCTTCATCACATGCGTCTACGTAATAGTTAATGCGATTATGAGGCGGCCTAGCTGCAAGGTCCTCACATATTTTATGTACGTAAATGTGCTACGCAATTATTTACCAATATTGGTTAATATTAGTCTTTATTTGACCACATACAATACTCCACAAGGTGGTAGATCTTTTGTATGCGAGAGGCCATCTGGGTTGGTACCACCGCTTTGTCCGTTTCTGCCGCCAAGCAACAGTGTGTGAGCACTGTTGTGTTCCGGTCCAAAATAAATTACTGATAATTATGTTTGGGGTTGACGAGTATAACAATGCGGTATACGGTACTTCATAATTCAAAATTATATATATAGGTACATATACATTTCTTCTTGGCGACAGAAATAGACAAAGCGACCTCCGCTTCACCCAGACGGCTTTTTGCATAAAAGGGACCTACCATCTAGTAAAATTCAACATAATGGTAAACTACAAGGGAATTGAAAAACAGCAGATTATTGAATGTTATCTTATGATCAGGTGGTACAGGTCATATTACTGGTGGCTCAAACAGCACCTTCCCTTCCCAAAGGTAAGGCATATTTATTCATAGAAGGGGATTTGGGCCCCCGGATAGATATCCGATAATTCACCATACAACATTTTTGAGTGGTAGAGCCACACTGAAGACACTTCTGTCTACGGCACGAATGGGCCGGGTCGTCCGGGTCGTTACCACTGTCTCACAGAAAACCGGCGTAAAGTAGCAGCTTGCTGCTGCGTTTCGTACGGTGAGTGAGATATCCGGAGGCCTAAACCCCCTCCCCTCCCAATCCCTTACTTATCCACTTCCTTTAAGGTCGGCAACGCACCCACAATTCTTTTGGTATTGTGGAATTACGTCCACAATACCAATTCATTTCAATACCAAGTCATTTACGGTCAAGTGACCCACTTGCTCGTTTGCCGGCCTATGCTATAAAAAAATACAACAACAGCAAGGTGATACTTTACGTCAGTTTTCTGTGCGACAGTAATAACAATCGGCCCATTCACTCTGTAAAAATTGTCTACAGAGTGGCTCTACGTGTAGAGCCAAATCCTAAGATCCTCTAAGCCTTATCGTATGTGCAATATAAAAAAATAAGCCCAAAAACCAGTCCTATAAAAGTGTTTATCAGTATAAAGTTACGTAAATGGCTAATACTTGTCTATAATCAATAATAATGTTTGTCGCACAGACCAGCGGCGCAACATTCTTTTAAATGTCAATTTACTCAATTTATGCTAATCACTAAAACTTTCTAATAATATATTCTGAACGGGTGATAATTTGCCATACTAATGGCTGTTTTCGACATAGTAAACACAGAAGATCGATAAATATGTACGTAAATAGCAACAGGCGGGGGTGTGGCGGACACATTTTGTCTTTTTCAAGGACTTTAAATACGATATACGTGGTCGCCAAGGCAGTATAATCTTATATTTTGCCACCAAAACTATGGTGAGTTCATCAAAATAAGATTATTAGAACGATAACTCTCATATGAATCTGCTAAAAAATATGGCTCCACTTACACATGCAAAGGTAAAATCACACGTAACACTCATACACGCAACAAAAATTAATGAACGTTCAAAATCAACTTTATTTCATAAAAGTTAATGACTAAATATTAAATTTCTACATCGAGATACGAGTTACGACGTTCTGCACCGCGCAAAAAATTTGTCGCATCAAGTGTCAATTAGAGATTATTATGCACAGACTTTTATAGCCCCGCCCCCTTGCACAGAGTATTGGTGGGGTCATTTTTTGCTTGAGATACGTGTAAGACCGTACGTACGATACGTCCGGTATGGCGATAGGTTCGCCCCCTATCACATTGTGGGACGGACATACGCTCGGCGAAATGTGGGTGTACTAGTTACACCTCTGCCTACCCCTTCGGGGATTACAGGCGTGAGTGCGTATGAGATACGTGTAAGAGAATTTCTTCCGAAAAAGAAATAGGTGGTAGTGTTGGTTTGATTACATACACGATGTCACAAAAAAAATACGAAATAAGTCGTATTTTTTTTTGCGCAGTCTGATTTGGACCAATAAATACAATAACGTTTCATTCAAATAATAATTAAAATAATATTTTTCTTAATAAGGCAATGTAAGGCCAAGGCCAATAAAAAAAAACAGTTGACCATCGGAATTAGCTGTGCAGCACGGAGCGATGTGCCTACTGAGTATTGAAGCGTTCGCGCGGGTTATTGATCCCGATTTTAGTATCGGTACGCTTTACATTGCGGGCTTACGTATCTCAAATTGCAAGTAAACAGCAAAAGAATCCGTTTACAGCAATAGCTCGCGAATTTCAATTTAATATTGGTTTTTTGAAAATTGCAGCACGGTCCATCGATTAAATATAGATAAAAATGATTTTGCACAAATAATCACAACGGATATACGGAATAATAACAATGAAAACTATTGCTTCTTAATTTATTTAAATGTCAAAAAACTTAATTTTTTCACAGATTAGTCATTTTGGATATGCGGCCTCTCCTGACCCGAGTCGATGCCTCTATCCCAGATCGGCGTAGCGCTTGGAGTAGCAGCTTAGTTTACCTTAAGGTAGGGGCTAGGGCCGGCCCCGACTGTTGCTACAAAGTGACTTGGGTGCGTACTGCGTATCGGCAACGTCTCCCCCCTCACCCCACCGCACCTTACCTTCTCCAGATCCCTTCGTCGACATACTATGACTTTTACTGTGATTGCGCCATAAATAATTTTCCACCAGAGCATAGCACCGAAATTATTGTGCAACAAACAAAAAATTATACGAACTTCGCAAATAATAATGAGATTTACATATTTTTGAAAGCAATAAATTTTACATATTTTTTTACTTGGCGAGTTCGGTCCTAAATATTCATCCCGAAATTCGATACACACACGTGTTATAGCGTTTATAAATAGTATTCTAGAACATATTAAAACATGTGTATAAAAACAAACATTGAAATGAAATGAAATAGATTTATTCATCATGTAGGCAATTAAAATAGCGCTTATGACAAGTCAGTACAAAATAAAGAAACTTATGTAAGTACAGAAATCATATCCGCTAATATATACATAACATACATAGCATCGTCAAAATACACTGGGCAACTATAAATTATACAATATTTTTATTATGGAATAGTCCAGAATCGTTAAGTATTATTATTATTTCTTCTTTTTTTATGGGTCGATATGGACCATAGGCATATAGGCATTACCGAAACGGCACGTGGTTTAAAACTACCACCGGATCCAAAACGACCCAACCTGAGAAGACCCGGCGAAACAAACTCAGTGGGCTTACTTTACCACTGGATTTTACGCGGTGCGACCCAGTCCTGAGAAGATCCAGCTAGTCAAACTCAAAAAAAGTTATAAAAAAAGTTAATTAATTCATAGTTAACGGGTCAAACCCAACGAATAAACAGGCTTTACATCGCAAAAGTATTTAGTACGTTGATTTAAAACGTGTATCAGTCTCTCGTGGGATTTCGATACAGTTTTTTTATCGTGGGACGGCAAAGAATCTACACTGGACCTATTGTTAGGTAAATTGCAGTACTAATATATCAACCGTCGAGATTCGAGAGACATGGCGTTCCTAGACGGTTGGCAGAATTATTCCGACCTGAAGTTTGGTGTTATGACTTTTTTTTATTGCATAGGCAGGCAATCGAGCAAGTGGGTCACCTGATGGTAAGTGATCTCCACCGCCCATGTACGCCCACAATATCTAAAGAGTCATGGGCGCGTTGCCGACCTTAAAGGAAAGGGATAATTAAGGGATTGGGAAGGGGAGGGGGATTTGGGCCTCCGGATATCTCACTCACCGTACGAAACGCAGCAGCAAGCTGCTACTTTACGTCGGTTTTCTGTAAAACAGTGGTAACGACCCGGACGAGCCGCTCCATTCATGCTGTAGACAAAATTGTCTACAGCGTGGCTCTACCACTCGTAAGACTGACCCCGGAACGCGACTCGCCTGAATCAGCCATTATGACGGGTATTCACCACGTACAGTGATGATAGCGATCCTGTCGGACACAAAAATTTCTTAACTACCCTCCCACTAGTTTTCATTTTTGCTATGCACCACCAAGTCCCAAGATATACGAAATTACTTTAGATCAGATTGTTCAATTTTAAAATTAATGAACGAATGCACATATTATTACTATTATTATACTACAAATTATAATAACCGGCACGAGATGTGAGCATAGATGGACTTTAGTGGGGACAGCTGAGAGTCCAATTGACGGCGAGTATCGACTTATAAACCAATCGTGTAAAGCATCGGTGACTGCGCTCATTAATTCTGCCAATCAGACCTATAAATGAATTACGCGCAGATGAATTTTGTGCTCCTGACTCGTGCCGATCGCTTTGTCGCTTGATACTTTAAGATACAAGTGTACAATACAATATTTTAACTCATATAGTACTTAACAGGTCGAGTAGGCCCACTCATGCTGTAGAGTACTGTAGAAAAAAAACTGTACTAAAGCGTGACGTACCAATGATACTCGCGATTTTTTTTCTGAGGAAATATTTTGAAAGAATGAAACTTAGAGAATATGACGTTAAGTATAGTTTTTCAATTTCAATTTATTTTATTTAGCAATCCACAATGAACAGGAATGCAGGTATGAAGGTGGTAGATATAAATAATATAAATAATTTCCTTGAATTCAGGGTCCAAAGGTGTCCTTGAAATTCCGAAGTGTCTGCTCACCTTACTAGCACTGGTGATTTTAGATTAGGATTTTTTATTTAATATTTATTTATCTTTACTATCATCGCGAATACGACTGGCTAATAAAACCAAATGATAATTTTATGACAGCCTCCGTAGCACAGTGGGCGAGTAAACGGCTGAGAAACAAGATTTTGGTTCGACCACCTCACTGAGACTAATATTTTTATTAATTTTACAAGTGGTAGAGCCACGCTGTAGACACTTTTGTCTACTGCATGAATGGGCCGACTCATCCGGGTCGTTACCACTGTCTCACAAAAAACTGATGTAAAGTAGCAGCTTTCTGCTGAGTTTAGTACGGTGAGTGAGATATTCGGAGGCCCAAATCCCCTCCCCTTCCCATTCCCTTAATTATCCCTTTCCTGTAAAGTTGGTAACGCGTCCATAATTCTTTTGGTATTGTGGGCGTACATGGGCGGTGGAGATCACTTATCATCAGGTGACCCACTTGCTCATTGGCATATGCTATAAAAAAATCCGATATGTTCTAGTGCCAAGGGCTAGCCTACTTAAGATGAGAAACTGAGGTCCTGGTTTCAAATCTAAGATGGGGGCAATCACAATTTATGTTTAGGTTTCCATTTTAAATTACATGTTGCTTGGGATTGGAATTCATTGGTCGATATGGCGATAGGGTGGCGACCCTATCACATCATGAGACGGAAATCTACCCCTTCATAGATACAGGCATGACCTTATTTTATCTATGTAATAAATATTTGGCTCCAGGTTAAAAGTTAGTTAGTTACACAACTAACGAAACCGCTAGAAGATGACAATATAATTAAAGCAAAGATTTCTTTTTAGGAAAGATTATTGTTTTGGCATTATTCACTAAATCAAAATCGGCGCATAAATAACGAAATTTTACTCTTCCATCCATTTCACTTCCTAAAGAAAGGAATTTCGTCTTGAAATTTAAATGGGACTAACATTGTGCTATAGCCTTTTGAATGAAAAAATTATCACAAAGATGGGACCACTCTTTGAAAGGTTATGCGTGGTTATACATACAAAAAAAACAAATATACACACCGAATTGTGAACCTCCTTCGTTTTTTCATCGGTTAAACAACATTATGTGTTCCTTTCATATTAGTTTTATCTAACATCCATTCAGATCTCAAAAAACAAGTCTCTTTTATTCTAACGCAGTAGTGTGACGCTAAAACTTCGTTGAAGATGGTGAAACTTTAAAAATACCTCATTCACAATTATTTCCTGGTCAATGCCCTCATAGTTTTTGTTTAGATTTGTCAACGGTTCGTGCGCCAATTATTACAAAAAGCTGGCCAGCTGTCGCGTGCGGTTGCAGGTATTCAGTAATAGTAAAACGTTTACTGACAATTGTAACATGTTGAACATCAGAAGGCCAATTCTCGTAATTTTAAACGTTTAAAATATCATTCCGATCTAGTCTCAGCGTCAAGAAAGTTGCAAATGGCATTCTCTTAAACCAATAATCAACGAAACACATTTTTTTATTTTTGCGTAAATTTATGCATTTCTTATTTTGTCTGTCTGTAACAGTAGATATGAAGATCATGATGTGTTAAAAAGCACTAGGACAAATATATGCCATTTCCAAAATGAAATAAATTTTATAATAAAGAAGTCACTTTATTTCTGTGATTACTGGCAATAATGGGCTCAGAACATTCAAAATTCTACCTCTCATGTGTTAACTTTCTTTCTAACATTTTAGCTTTAATATATCAAAAAAGTATACATTATCTGGTTTACATAAAATATACATTTTTTATATCATATGGCGGCAAACAAGCAAGTGCCAGCCCATTCACTCTGTAGACAAGAGTCTACAGCATGCCCTACCACTCAATACCTATCTATACATATACATTATTACATTTTAAATAAACAAACACTGGTGACATCTCAACAACTACCTTAATAGTAACACTCAATTTTACCGAATTTGGAAATCTAGAACTAAAAATCTTTCTCTTCTATCATCTTCCACTTACAGCACATTCAGACAAGCTGACTTGAAAAAAGTTATAAATGATATCACTAACCTGGCCAGCAAGCGCGTGCCTCTGAGTATCAGACACCCATCCCGGATGGAAGTACAGCACAGCGTCTATTGGATCATCTTCTTCCGAGGTACAGCATTGTGTGTCGTACACAAATACTATCATCATCTCCCTGGACAAACAGACACACTGGTCAAGTATGAGTAGGTCTCACATGATGATGGTTCCATACCTACCTTACATAGCATACCGTTTTCTTTTCTTTTTTTATGATTTGTTAGGTTATCTATACTAATATATAAAGCTGAAGAGATTGTTTGGTTAAACGCGCTAATCTCAGGAACTACTGGTCCGATTTGAAAAATTCTTTCAGTGTTCCATAGCCCATTTATTGAGGAAGGCTATATATATATACGACTTTTTTCCCCGAATAGGTCGTTCACGCGGGCGGAGCCGCAAGCAAAAGCTAGTCTACCATAAAAGTTAAGACATAGAGTCCTTTAATAGGACAGACATACAGATGGTGTAAGCTTAAGTAATAGGTTTCTGATAACATTTGAGTTTGAAAGCCTAAAAAGGAGAATAAAGTAAAGACCACAAATTGCAAACTGGAGATTACAATAACTGTATTAAATCTTGTTATGTTTTTACTTTTATTCTTAGGTATAGGTTTGATAGGTATAAATATTAGATGGCAAGCTTAATTTTTGTTAAATGTCTCAAGATTAATTATGATATTACTAATAGAAATAAAAAAGTCTATTAAGTATAGATCAATTAAAAAGATAGTTTTATTATTATTATTTATATTTATTAATGGTTGCAATAACACATAATAAAATATTTAATTAGCATATACAGGTACTGTTTGCAAATGCTTTTAACTATTAAAGTACATTAATATTAACAAAAAATATAACACTTGCCGAAAGATACAAAATGGAATGGTTTTGTGAACGTTATTACCTACTAAAATATGTAAATATGTGTACTTTATTTTACTGGTAGATTAAATAATAAGATATTGCATACATAGCGAATTAATTACATTCTCATGAAAGATTTATCCTTGTAACTTAGGCCGATTAATTGTAAAAGATTATTACATGTAAGTTTATCCAACCACAGAAGCGTGTAGGCGTTTGTCGTCTTAGATTACAGTAAAATAATACTCTTTCACGCTAGATAGAGAATTATGAACTTACTTTGCCATTTTGGTTGTATATCGCAACACTTCACTAACGTTAAAAATTTCTCACACCATTTGTTCGGTTTCTATATGGAGTAATATTGTAGAATATAAAATAATCACAACTAATCATTTATTTTCATGATTTTTATAAAATAATAATGCAATCGTCCGTCTCTCGCAATCGCCGAGTTGACACTTGTTTTTTTTCACAAATCACAGTGTTGCTGGTAGGAATAAATCTTGATCGCATGAAACTCATTTTTTGATGGAGTAACTTCTTGTTTAGTTTTTAAGTTTAATAATAGATGGCAGCCTTCAACAAATTTTATTTCTGCGAATGGAATGTGAAACTGCATGATTTTCCAACATCATTATGATTAAAATGATGTTCTACATACTCGTTATGAATGCCAGTCGATATATTAGGAAAAAATACATTGTTTACATTTACCCTAGCATGTATAAAATGGACATATAGCTCAATACCTACGTTACTAAATACTGAGGCGATATTGTTAGGTTCTTAGCTACATACGTTTTTATAAATTATTTAGTAAATTTCATTTTAAATAGATAGATGCATCGTTTGTTAAAGTATTGGCATATTATTAGAGAGTAAGGAGTAAAGTCTACTCGTAGTGGGTTTAGCTTTTAAAATGAATACACCCAAGTACTAGTAAGTCACCTCTCATAAGTCATAACCTACTTGATTCGTTAAAAAGGTGGGCAGTTCAAATTCCTGGAATCTTTAGGACTGCGGGGAGACTTTGTTTATCTCTGCGTACTATATCGTCTTCCACGGGGAGTGCTTTGACGAACTGTTTAAGGTGGTTCTAATTTCACCATTTTACCATCGCACCACCCGGCACCGTTGCAAAGTTCATTCATTCTACATGGAAACAATCCCGTCTAGCATGGCGCATTTATGTATACCATGCACGTGTGAATGAATTCCCTGTTTCAGTATTCCCCGAGCGCTATGACATACATACATATATACATAAACTCACATCTGTTTCCCATAGGGGTAGGCAGAGACAAAGGATTTAAACAATTGTATTCCTTCAACGGTAGGCATTGGCGCTTGAGTGTGCCCCTGTCATTGGCGATGTTCATGAACAGCGGCAAGCCGTAACCTTTTACCCTCCTGTACCACATGCGGGCCACTGGCTCGTCCGCCTATAAAGGCAATAAAAAAATACATATTTATAAAATCAACGTAAACTAATGTATTGTGGTAGGTTTGCTTTTGGACAAAAAAGAACGCGGGCGGACCAAAATGTCCGTATAATTATTATCATTAGTATTCAATTTCAGGCACGATATATTAAAACAATATGACCATATAAGTATTATATTTTCTATGAAATCGATGATAGATTTTGTAGAAACAATAACAATGATGGATGCACTTTGTCCGGTCGCTTTGATGTTCTGGTGTCCGGTCGAATGGGTCCTGAATGGAATTATAATTAATTCCGACTATTCTCGTAGCTCGTGAGGGTCTTGTGGCTTGGTTGGTAACAAGCAGGTACTGCTCTTGAATAGAGCGGGTACAAATTGCTGACTGAAATAGATTTGAGAGAAAATTATTATTTTAGGACCCTAATACACACAAAATAACTTAGCCACATAGAATAAATACTTACTAAAGGTAGATGTCAAATAACGCATACAATCGTAAGCTGAAAATTCGATAAGTGTGATGTGTTTGCTTGCAACGTCACGCACACAAACGCAAGAGAAATGTCAGCAAAAATAAAATGTAAAATGTATTTTTCTAATATTTGTAGTTGGGTATATGTATTCAATACATTGATTTATATCAGTCAGGATCATAAACATGACCAACTGTCAGACCTCAAGACACCGTGAGCTCTTTCTGCGTACATCGGACTGCTGCCAGCTAACTATTTTTAAAAATAAAATGTATACTTTTAAAATGAAGGTAGGCAATGTAACATTAACTTTTCGAGACGACCTGTAACCTCAGTCTCTCCCGTGACCACGAAGGCTGAAAAGCTTTCGCAACGTCGCGACTAATATAAAATTAAACCGCGATAAAATCTGTATAAACTAGTTTTATTTCAGTGTGTAATATTCGCGTAAACAAAAGAAATCACTATAGGTAATAAACATAATATGGTGATCGTAGTTTGGAGCTATATATATGGCTCCAGTTGAACGGCCTAAACTTCGTGCTTGTATTTAGTTTTTATAAGTAGTTAAAGTTAGCCATGGTTATTGTCAGATACTATTAGGTGACGGGAGAGGTCAAAGGCGGATGAAGCGACTTACTTCAGGGCATATTGAGGTCCTTAGACAAGTAGTATTTAACAATTTGTAAGATAATCCTTTGAGTTTTTTTATCCATAAAATAATGATTCGTCTGGTAGCTTCCTCGTCTTTTTTATGGGTTTGGTATCAATATGACAATAGCTTGCTTCATAACACGAGACAAAAATATCAGTGATGCAATACGGATGTTTTTTTTTTTGTCAGCTTCCCCTTAACAGGCGTGATGGATCATGGAAGGTATGTTCATACCAAGAGAACCTCATTGCTAGTCCAGTAAGTTCATAAAACTTATAATTTCTCAGATTTAAACAATGCTATTAATCTGTCATTCCGTCTCAGAAACTGCATACATTACATAAAAACATCGTTGTTCAAGATTGTGTACATTACAGTAACTCAGTTGAAGTCCTTTTTCCTGCGAACAATAAATATAACAAGTAAATAAAATACAAGCAATAAGTCGTGAAATCGAAAATTGCGTAAAAATACAGAAGTTAGAGTTCATTGCCTTCAGAATTTTCATGTCATCGTCAAGCACGTCACGACCCTGTATGGTGCAGGACCGGCGTGAATGGATAGGTGTGGGGCCCCAAATCCAACCAGGGTAAGTGAGTCGACACAACTTTCTTTCGCCCGTCTTCTTTGTGAGATTAAATAATTTTAGAAGATCTTCTATAAGTATTTTTTTTATAGCATAATTCGGCAAACGAGTTAATGGGTCACCTGATAGTGAGTGATCTCCACTGTCCATGTACAGCCAAAAGAATCATGGGCGCGTTGCCGACCTTAAAGGAAAGGCATAATTAAGGGAATGGGAAGGGGAGGGGGATTTGGGCCTCCGGATATCTCACTCATCGTACGAAACGTAGCAGCAAACTGCTACTTTACGCCGGTTTTCTTTAAGACAGAAACCGGCCCATTTATGCTGTAGACAAAACTGTCAAAACCTTAGTCAAAACCGTCTTAGTTTTTCTCATCTTCGGTCGATTATTTATATTTAATAATAAGTTTTAGACTCTGAGACATTTATTATGCTTAGTTCCAATGTTACTCTTGTTCTTCCCTTACTTCTATCGATTCGTAAAAATATTCTCTGTAATTACGCTTTATAATCCACGTAATTAGTATATAGACTCCTTTTTAATATGGTAAAAAGTTCGGATTTACTGCCCCGTGGTTAGTTCTTTGATTCTTACCTGTCTAAAATCACATATTTTCTCTCAATTCGCTTTAGGTCATTTGTACAGTGCGTTTATAGCATGTCCAATTATAGCACGTTCCAATAGTTATTTTTTTATAGCATAGTCCGGCAAACGAGCAAGTGGGTCACCTGATGGTAAGTGATCTCCACCGCCCTTGTACGCCCACAATACCAAAAGAATTATGGGCGCGTTGCCGACCTTAAAGGTAAGGGATAATTAAGGGAATAGGAAGGGGAGGGAATTGGGGCCTCCGGATATTTCACTCATCGTACGAAACGTGTGAAAATGCAGTAGACAAAAGTGTCTACTTCGGTTAGACCGATGTGTAGAGATTCCCTTTTTATTTCTCTACTAACTTTTGATTGTAGCTTTTAATGCAGCTAATGTTCTACCTGTGTGCCAAATTTTATTCAAATTAGTGCAGACACACAACATCCAAACTATTAAATTTGTAACATTACTAGCGTATGCTCGTGGTTCTGCCCGCATGAACGACCCTTTCCGAGATAAAAAGTATTCTATGTCCTAATCCAGGTCATGCTCTACCTCCGTGTCAAATTTCTCCAAAACCGTTCAGCCATTAAGGCGTGACTGAATAACAATCATCCAAATTCACAAACTCACAAACATCCAAACTTTCACATTTATAATAGTAGTAAGAACATATACATAGGCAATCATACCTGTAATCCCCGAAGGGGAAGGCAGAGGTGTAAACCAGTACACCCACATTTCGCCGAGGGTATCTCCATGCCGTAATGTGATAGGGGGCGAGCCTATCGCCATACCGGGCAAAAATTCCAGACTTCGGGCTGATACTGAGCATTTCGTAATAGAAAAAAAACCCAATACAACTTTACCCGACCCGGGAATCGAACCCGAGACCTCAGCGTTAGTTTAATCGTAACGCGTACGCATTACAACTGCGCCACCGAGGCAGGCAATAGTAGTAGGAATTAGGGTATAATTCACGTCATTAGTATAATATTATTTATGTTTGTGGTCAAATAATAACTCCTTGCTCCATCCCTGTTGGCTGTTGATGAATCAGATGCGTAGATATTTTCTTTGTCCGCAGCTCCGGCGCGCGACCGTGCCGTCCGTGAGCGGAATACCGATTCAATAAAAGTAATAAATTAGAATCATCGGAGAAATTTGTTGTTTGCTCAACTGATTCTAAATGTTCTATAGTTTACATTAGTTTGTAAGTTGTTCACTAAACTAGTGTTAGAAGTTACGTGAGACGAGTATTATATTATTAATACCAAACGACAGAAATCCCTTTAACTCACAGTTTATTGGTTACATTTACAATATCCCTGCTTTACAGACCACAACCCGATGTCAGGATTCTCTATAGACCGCTCTCTAGTTATAACTCAAACAACTAGGACCGAATAGTAAACCAGCATAGCTATCGCGTAATGAGCACTTGGACTATCGACTGAGCACTGATATTACTGAACTGGAGACTGTCTGACTGACTGCGGGCAAAAGTCCTCTAGTTCTGGCGACAACCCCTTTTATGCCATTTAACTACCCTTCCACAACTATATCGCACCATTATTATTACAGTGTACCCAACGTTGCTTTCTATATTCCCTACACTGAATGTCGGCATGGTTAACAGTATTTTGGCTTCACCTTTGTCGGATGAGGCCAAGATTTTGTCTACTATTTATTTATTCTGTTTTGGAGGTACCTAGTTGATAAGTTGGTATAATTAGTCTTATTTAAACTTAACGGAAGTGACATTGTCATTTGTGACAAAACTTCCTTAAAAGGACTAAAGGACTACACATCGCCATAATATTTTTAACTAGCATTTACCCGCGGCTCCACCCGCAAATATGTTTTTTTCTGAGATAAAATCCATTTAGCCGTCAAGACGTAATTGATCTACAAACATCCAAACTGACATTAATATAGATAGGTACATAATATGAAATCCCTATTATTAACGGTATTTTTTCCGCTAAGCAGCAATATAAGCACTGTTGGGATGACGAGCGCAGTCCAGTACCATGCAGTGCTTTGTAATTCTAAGTGTGGTGTTCAAAGAATAGAATAAGCAATACGGGTATTTAAACAATTAATAATAATTTTTAATTTTAAAATATGATAATTTGACGGGCTCGGTGGCACAGTTGTAATGCGTACGCGTTACGATTGAGGCTAACGCTGAGGTCTCGGGTTCGATCCCCGGGTCGGGTAAAGTGGTATTGAGTTTTTCTATTACCAAATTCTCAGTATTAGCCCGGAGTCTGGAATTTGTGCCCGGTATGGCGATAGGATCGCCCCCTATCACATAAGGGACGGAGATACGCTCGGCGAAATGTGGGTGTACTGGTTACAACTCTGCCTACCCTTTCGGGGATTTAAGCTAAGATAAAGATAAAGATATTTTTTATTTTCCAAATATGGGTACATATACATGATGGTAACATTAAATTTTTAGCTCAACCATATTTCACCAAGCATAAGCATGCAAAATTAAAATAACAATCACAGAATAAAAATTTAAAACAGTACAAGCATAATCAATTAATACAATTTAGAATATAATAATAATAATAATAATAGTCAGGAATGTTAAATGTTAATTTAATTTATTTTTAATTTTAAATGTTTTATTTTTTAGAAATGTAATATTTAAAAATGTAAAAATCCTTATAAAATATAGAGTACTGTATAGTCAGGAATTACTTTAACTAAACTGCTGCTCCATTAGAAAGTCTGTTACATTGTAATATACTTTGTTTGCTAAAAAACCTCTTATTATTTTTTTTAAATTAAATTGTGTTCAGATCTTTCAAATACTTAGGTAATTTGTTATAGATGACCGGTGCCATGCAGCAAACACTCTTGTGCATTAATGTTGTCTTAGCAGTATGAAACCGTAGCCGGGTATTGTCGCGTCTATTCCGTGGAACAGCATCAGCCAAGCGTTCAAAGCGACTCGGGTTAGTTTTAACAAATAACGCAGTTTCTAAAATATAAATACTAGGTAATGTTAGTATATTATGTTCTTTATAGTAAGGTTTGCAACTGTCATTCATCTTTAGTCTGAACATAGAGCGTATGCATCTTTTTTGGGCTTTGAAAGCTATTTCCCTGTCAGACGAGTTACCCCAAAATATAATACCGTATCTTAGATGGGATTCGACTATTCCATAGTAGGCAGTAAGGAGCGCATCGGTATGTACTACTGATGATAGTGCATGAAGAGCATACGCAGATTTACTCATTTTCTTACACAGACTCTCTATGTGTGGCTTCCAGCATAATTTTTTGTCTATCTCCAGCCCCAGAAATTTTGTGTTTTCTACTTCTTCAATAATACTATCATTATAGTTGATATGTAGGTGGCTCTTACCGGATGCACGTTGGCTGAAGTGTATAATTTTTGTTTTGTTTAAATTTATTTTTAAATTATTATTTACTAACCATTTAATAATCGATTTTAATGAATTGTTAATGTCATTTTCGTATGTATCTACGCTTTTACAAGGTATTGTCATAGTACTGTCGTCCGCAAAAAGTGTCAAAGGATGTTTTATGCATTTTGGCAAGTCATTAATATATAATATAAATAATAGTGGGCCCAACACGCTCCCTTGTGGTACCCCGTACTTAACTTTACGCTCGAATGATTTAAATATTTGTTCATATTTAGTATCAACATTAATTCTATTAATTTCGGTTATTTGAGTTCTATTATGCAAGTACGATTTAATGAGGCTAAGAACATTCCCCCTGATACCGTAAGCATCTAGTTTATCTAAAAGGGTAGTGTGATGGACATAGTCGAACGCCTGGGTCATATCACAAAATATGGCACAGACTGGTGTTCGCTTATCCACATTCATAATAACATTGTGTATAAAGTCATATATTGCCATATTAATTGTTCTATGTCGTCTAAATCCCTTTTGTTCATCACTTAGTATATTAGGCGTTCCGAGAGTCGCCTTGTGGAAGGTTCTTGAGAAAATTGGTTGTCCTGTGAAGCTCATTACATTGATACGCCAATTCCATGAGGGTATGAAAGCCCGCGTACGACATGAAAATGAGTTCACAGCCCAATTCCCGGTTACAAGCGGTGTCAAACAAGGCTGCGTTATGGCTCGAACATTATTTGCCATCTACTTCGCTGTGGTAATGAAAGACGCGCTGAGAGACTGTAATAATCATATCACTCTCAACGTTAGAACTGATAGAAGCGTCTTTGACTTGGCCCGATTCAAGGCCAAGCGTAAGCTTCAGAAGGTTCTCGTGCTCGAGATCCTATATGCTGACGACGTTTGTCTTATGACTGACAGCCCAGAATCCCTACAGCAATACTTAGATAACCTTGCTAGTTCCTGTCGAAAGTTTGGCCTAGTGAATAGTTCCTCAAAAACCCAGGTCTTAAAACAGCCTGCCAGAGGTGGCTCCCCGGATAACAGAGCCATTTGCCTAAATGGTAGTCCCCTCAATGAAGTGACATCATTTCGCTACCTTGGAAGTATTCTTCGTAGTGATAATCGCCTTGAGACCGAACTCTCGGCGCGAATCGCCAATGCTGCTGCAGCTTTTGGTAAGCTGAATCTGCGGGTGTGGAAATCTCATGATCTCGGGCTACATACTAAAACTGCCGTATACAGGGCCATAATTCTGCCTCTACTTCTGTACGCCTCTGAGACATGGTGTCTTTATAAAGATGATATTCGGCGCCTTGATTACATTTCACATGAGATGTCTCAGGACCATTCTACGGATACGCTGGCAAGATCGTGTGCCGAACTCGGAGGTTTTTCGTCGCACCAAACTGGCTGGCATGGAAAGCCTGCTCATTAAGGACCAGCTGCGTTGGTGTGGACACCTTGTCCGCATGGACTCCTTTAGATTGCCTAAACAAGTTTTCTATTCCGAGCTTGAGTGTGGAAATCGCAAACGCGGAGGCCAGTATTTGCGTTACAAGGACGTCCTCAAACGTCATCTTGCTGATTGTGGCTTGTCGTGCAGTTCGTGGGAGGAGCTTGCGATACACAGACCGGAGTGGCGAAGGATTCAAAGATTGGTGTAGAAGACTATGAACGCCTCCGCCTTAAAGACCGTGACACCAAACGCGAACTCCGAAAAACGCGGCCTAAGCCCTCCTACAATTACACTTATAATTCTAGCGGACAGCTCTACTGTCCAACTTGTGATCGCGTGTTTGTGAACAAGATGGGTTTCATGAGTCATCTACGCGCGCATGCCAGAAATAATAATTGACAGGGTGTCGCCGTTGACGGATGCGTCAAGGAGGACATCATCATCAGTATATTAAAATGTTCAATGTATTCGTATAATTCTTTATATATATACTTCTCAAAAATTTTAGATTACAGGCGTGAGTGCGTATATATTAAGAGAGTTAGACCGCCGGAGTCGATAAAGACTGAAGTAAGGTTTGACAGCGTCCGTGGCGCAGTGGGCGAATAGCTGGCTGTGAAACGAGAGGCCGCGGCTCGATTCCCGTACTGAGACAAACGATTTTGTGATCCACAAATAACTGTTTCGGGTCTGTGTGTTATGTTATGTCTCGTAGTTCCTGATACCCACGATACAGGTTCACCTAGTGTGGGGACAGGACTATATGTTTGAATGTTAGGTGTATTACTCTAACTCTTACTGTAATAGCAGAAGACTGACAAACGAGCAAGGGGGTCATTTGATGGTAAACGATCACCACTATCAATGAACCATATCAGTGGCCAGTAAATCGTGGATGCTATAGCCGACTTTTAAGGAAAGGAATGGGGATATTTTAGCCCTTAACAATGTTAGAAAACTACACTAAAATAGTTTACCCCTATCAAATGTTTGTGTAACGATTAACAAACATATTTTAGTTTGACAGGACTAAAATTTTAGTGATTGAATTTAATTATAGTTTTCTTAAAAGTATAAGTAGGTTGGCTGTTAACTAAAACCGAACTAAACCAAAAACTAGTGACGACATAATAGCTATCAGTATGTTTCATTGTATTAATACAACATTACTAAATATTGGTTTCTTGATACCTTTGCTAAAGGATACAACATTTCAAGGCCATTGGTAGCTACGAGCTATGAAAGAAATACAAAAAGGTTCTGTGCGACGAATATTTGTTACAAAAATGTCGCAACATGATTTTAATTATTTATCTAACACCGGCACCCTTCTATCATGTGGATAGTAGCCTTCAATGTGTCCTAGATCATACGTGAGTGACTGGGCCGTACAAAAAGTTCATGCAGTAGAATGCAGTCAAACCGCCCCGCTGCATGCCGCGCCTACCGATACCACATATTTTTAAGACCTCTTTTTAACACGAAACAAAAGTTAATTGCACAGTTAAATGCTATTTATTTTATCGAAATCTTCCTTCTTGCAGGTCAAGCAAATCAAATGTATAACTACCCGATAATTTACTTGCAATATTTCAGTTAAAAAAAAATACAGGTCTACCCAAAATCGCGAAAAATTCGCGGAAAACCAATTTGACATGGGTTACATCGCCGTGTTACGTAAATCTTTATGCTTAATTACAAGTCGCATACGACGTAAGGTCGTAGAAAGTGAATCGACTCGTGTGAACTGTCAAAAAAAGTCCGCCATCTTGGCAGTCTGTGGCGCGCAGCCCGCGCGAGTCGACGCTTCCCGCCGAAACGATATTTGAATTTCGAATGCGAAAGCCATTTTGAATTTTGTAACGCGCGTATTCAAGTTGTGTCATTTTTATTATTTTTTAATTGTGTATTTATTGGATACGTTTTGCGTGTGCTGTGAATGATGTGAATAGAAACAGTTGTGTATACGAATAAACTTGACTTTTCAATAAATTCTTTGTGTACCCACAGGATGGGGAGTTTCGATTTAAGGAGTTGTCCTTCTATTTTTAAAATGGTAAGTTTAACATTTAAAAATATATCTACTATACCTACCAGTTTATTTTTTATACAGCTTAGAAATACGTTAACTATGCGGAAGTGTAAGATACTGGCCACTACTGGCGTTGATAATTAATTTGTGCTGTACACTTTACTTCTTGCTGTCAGGTTTCGTCATGTGTTGTCATTAAGAAATATTATAGCACGTAACTCTTACAAATTTGGCAACTTTTACCGAAAGCACGGAACGCATCTGCGAGCTATGTGTTCCGTAACCGACTGGTTTTCGAACATAATCAGTTTGTAATCGAGCATTCTGTTTGAATTTCTCTCGATTTGATTCAGATTTCACTGTTTTGTTATGCGTAAGATGTATTAAGGGGAAGTTAAATAAATGACTCGCGATATCGCACTCTTTTAAAAGCCAAATATTTGTTTTAAATAATCTTCAGAGAAATAATATAAAACTTTTTCAGGCCTACGGAACAAAGTTACGAAAGTATTTCTGGTAATTTGCAAAACTTTATTATTTGGTTTTCCTGATGCTACCTTTTCCTTATTCACGAAACACGGTAAATATGCCAAAAAAAATTGTAACGTTTTATGGTATATAATTGTTTCGCACTCATTATATCTTTGCACATGAATTATCAGATTTTTCATTTATCTTATTCGACAATGAACAAGCTTGGTGTTAAATCTAAGACACTTCACATATAAAGCCACCTGTAACAAACACGTTATGCGACTACTATACCGGAATGAAAGTTACATGGTTACCGGCCGCGACGTTTAGTATGAAACCTTAGTACTAATGTCTTGGAGGGTTAGGGTGTGTTACACATTATTAGAGTAAGACTAGTCACCTGAAAGTACGTAGTAGACAAGGTGGTAGGTCCCTCGTATGCAAGAGGGCCGTCTGAGTTGGTACCACCATTTTTTCTATTTCTGCCGCCAAGCAACAGTTGTTACTTGTCTCAAAGAAAACTGAAGTGAAGAAGCAGCTAACTGCGTTGCGTACGGCGAGTGATCACCAGGAAACCTAAATCCCAACTCCCTTCTCAATCCTTGTCCTGATGTTGTGGGCATTCAAGGTAGGTGGTGATCACTTACCGTCAGATGACCCACTTGCTCGTTTGCCGGTTTATACTATAAAAAAACATAGACCCTCATATCGCTGCACGATTTATTCGAGTTTAGCTCACAGACGCAGAGCTGCTACTGCAAGTAATGATTGTAAACCAGGATAGATAATTCTAATACATACGCACTCACGCCTGTATTCCCCAAATGGGTAGGCAAAGGTGTAACCCGTAGGTACACCCACATTTTGTCGAGCTTATTTCCGTCGCATGATGTGCTGATAGGAGGCGAGCCTGTCGCCATACCGGGCACAATTCCAGACTCCGGGCTGATACTGAGCATTTCGTAATGTAAATGTCAGCAGTTGTCTCTGAAATAGACAGGAAGATGTAAAAAGGTGTATATAGTTATAATACTTTTTTGGTAAACGTGGCATCTTAGTATCCTAATATATGTTTAGTAATAAACTAATGACTGCCTCGGTGGCGAAGTTGTAATGCGTACGTGTTACAATTGAGGCTAACGCTGAGGTCTCGGGTTCGATCCCCGGGTCGGGTAAAGTGATATTGGGTTTTTCTATTATGAAATTCTCAGTGTCAGCCCGGAGTCTGGAATTTGTGCCCGGTATGGCGATAGGCTCGCCCCCTATCACATTGTGGGACGGAGATACGCTCGGCGAAATGTGGGTGTACTAGTTACACCTCTGCCTACCCCTTCGGGGATTATAGGCGTGAGTGCGTATGTAATAAACTAATTAGCTAGGTTGCCTTGATGCCCAAATTGTAAATTATTGTATTTCACAATTAAATTCTTTCAATTGATTTAATGAATAAATCATTAAATGATTAGCCGGTTCAGTTACATTCCATTTAACCATTTTTAAATCGGTGAATGTTTGTAGTACTTGGAGCTTAAGTAAGGAAATCGATTGGTTAAGTACTTACATTAAGTTAATACTATATTGTGAAATGTTACTTATTTGGTTAACTACATTGCGGGTTTTTAGACCCTTGAGGAAGTATTTTTCTGAATTGCAATACTTATATCGTCTTGTTTCGCGGAGGTGAAATACATATTTTATGTCGTACACTATACAATGCTTAAATTAGATGCGAATTCATGAGGTGTAGCGTAGTCACTTTGCCGAGCGAGGATATGAATCGGCTTAGGATGGGCGAGGTTGGGCTTAGTGGAAGTAGAAGAAGGAAGTAGGCGTTACGCAAACTTTGTACTGGGCTTTAACTTTGCATATGACAAGTGGAAGTTTAACTCTTGAGTCTGAAGTTCTTCCATAAGCCATCACAGATCTAATCTATTTAAGCATCTTTAAGCCTTGGCATGTAAATAATAATAAATAAATAAATAATGATTTATTTATGCAAAGTGAACATGGTACATTTCATGTATGTATGGAAATTTTGAAAACTAATCGAATATCCAGTTTTTTTTAACATTTTTTAATAAAAACTCAAAGGCTATTAAATCATTGTCGTATAATTGTATCCAGGGTCAAAACAAGCAATTTTTGAAATTCTTAAATTTCAATTAAAATAATCTAGATACGTGGAAGTGACCTGAATATTTGACTAATTTGAATGCAAAGGACAATGCGAGGCTAACTTACATTTTTGGCAAATATTTTAGCGTAGATACGGATTCAACATTAAAAAGCTTTATTATAATTTTATGAGAATCTTCGCTGATTAGTTAAATATTTAAATATAAAATTGATATTCATAGCGAATACGGACTTGTTGGTGACTGGACGGCCATGACAAAGATTATGACGAAGACTGGCTTGATGGCAGCAAATAATAATAAATAAATAAATTTTGGAGCGGGAAGATATAACTTTTTTAGACATGTTTCCCTCACCGTTAACGCAAGCGATAATTTACAATTAATACACACATAACTTAGAGAAGTCATTGGTGTGTGCTTTCGAACCTGTAACTTTCGTCTCGACAGTCCGTTCTACTCCCCACTGAGTCATCGTTGCTTATACATTAATAACAAAAAAATATATACCACAGTAAATATAACATCAGTAAGGAATGTCTCATCTACATTGCACGTAGCTGCGTGTCCTTGGCTGCGCTCGTACTGGCCGTACATTCCCCGTCAGATTCCGGCTCCTCGAACAATATCAATATATCGCAGAATAAATCCTGCGCATATTTTTCAATTCACTCAGTTACCTTGACTTGTTCGGAATAACTATTATCTATTTGTGGTCGATGTCGTCTCACTGATGAGATCATATATTAAACAGATTTACATTAATTATCGGTCGCGTAGTACACGAAAATCGACCTATTAAAACCAACTTCAAAAAAAGAGGAGGTTCTCAATTCGGCGATGCAATTTAATTTGACCGGTAGTGACACAGGTACCGACTCTAAAGAGACCTATAGAATTTGTTATTTTTGACTTTTTAGTGTTTTTATTTTGAAGTCGGTTTCTAAGTTTTGTTAAACGTTATTTTATTTGAATTTTGTTCTATTCCGTCAGCTGCGAGATTTGACATTCAGATATTTGTTGTCAGTCTAAGCGTAAAGAATGAATGTTTTATTTTATATAATAAAATGTTGGTATTTGTTATAGACGTTATATATATGTAGCATTCTGCACTCCTCCTTCATACGAGTATAATATGTCAAGTGCAAGCATATGGCTTAAAAAGGGATTCGAACTTGTCTCTTCATGTATTAATTCAATATATTAATTAAGGCCAATTTCTTTAAGACAATTTTATTTCGTTTTTAGATATTGTGTGTCTGATAAGAAATAGTTTTAAGGTAATTTAGTTTTAGGTAGTTATTTTTTAAAAACATAAATGAATACATACATACATACCCACTCATGCCTGTAATACTCGAACCCGAGGTGTAACCAGTGCACCCTTATTTCGCGGAGCTTATTTTCCGTCTAATGATGTAATAGAGGGCGAGCCTATCACCATACCGGGTATAATTTCAACTTTAGGCTAAATAAATAATATAAATTAATATTCCTAAATAAATACTAATTTAACAAATAATAACTACTACGCTAAGATACCACAGACAGATACAGAGAGACAAGGGGTCAAGCTTATAACAATTCTCTTATTCATTGGTTGTTCAAAAGAAAACAATTAAACACAATATCTCGGTGATCGTGTTACAATTAATTGCTTCCAAAATTATAAAAATGACAATTGCTTTTACAAACATAAAATCTCATCCGTGGCCGTAACCACTCGCATTTACTCCTCTATAACTTAGTTTCGGTTTACTTAGTTCCGGAGATTAAGTGTAATGGAGGCTTTCGCTTTTCTGACAAACAGCAATAAACAATCATAAATGAGAGTCGGATTATGTCTCATTTAAGTTGTTGACTAAGTGCGTCGACTCCCATACAAAAGAGTTCAACGCGCTACCATAAGTTTTTGTACTATTGTAAGCCCATGACTTACGTAGAATAGAATTATTATTGATGTCAGAATCAAACAGTTTCTCTTTTATTGTAAATTTTTATGACGTAAATTGTAATATTAATACTTTTAAATTAGCAAATTAGATTATTAGTTTGAAGGGAGCAATTTTTTAAGACTCCGGCAATCACATTATCAGTACGCAACTTAACAGGATCACATGCTTGTGATACAGTAGTACCCCGGTCGACCCGGCTTATACCTGCTGTAAAATAACATGCTAAAGCGTGGCTATACCACATGAGAATTAAGCGTGATTAGTCATGTTTACAGATGTAAAAATCCAAGTGACATAAGCTTAGACATATTTTTATCTAGATGTATCAAGATCCTTTATAGCAACAATAAAGGACATGTCATGATGTAATGTATCTCAATAACGATTCACCTTAGTTTATCCCCAACAAAAAACGTACTAAATGAAGCGTGAAATATCTTGGGTATCGTTTTTCTAAGATGATTTGATTTTTAATATCTAGACACACCGGTATGTCAGCTATATTCGAGAAACAAAAAACACGACGCACCGGCGCGACCGTGTGTATTTTTATTGAATTAATTTAGGTTGGTCTTACGAGTGGCAGAGCCACGCTGTAGACTATTTTGTCTACAGCATGAATGGGCCGGCTCGTCCGGGTCGTTACCACTGTCTCACAGAAAACTGGCGTAAAGTAGCAGCTTGCTGCTGCGTTTCGTACGGTGAGTGAGATATCCGGAGGCCCAAATCCCCCTCCCCTTCCCAATCCCTTATTATCACTTTCCTTTAAGGTCGGCAACGCGCCCATAATTATTTTGTATTGTGGGAGTACATGGGCGGTGGAGATCGGCTTACCATCAGGTGACCCACCTGCTCGTTTGCCGGCCTATACTATATAAAAAATAAAAAAAATAAACCTATTTGGAATTTATTTTTGTTGTTAAGAAAGCTTATTTTCTATCCTATAATTATTAAAGGTGAATTAGGTAGAGACGGAGTCATACGACTCTATCAAATTATCGTGGTTGTAGGGCAATAGTTTTCATAATAATTTCTGTGATTAGTAATTAAACTACCACACTAGATCATGTGAGCAGTGCATTTATATACCCTTTAATTCAAGGTCAACGTAAATCGGTTTACTACAAACGAAACCTTAAATTAAAATCTTAACTAACAGCTCTACGCAGGTGCACTAAACGAGACCTAGTTTCTAAACGAGCCGAATGTTTCTGAATTTCATAAGTGCAGTAACCAATCCATTCACCGCGAGGAACAGAACGCAAAAAATGGCATACATACAGTTGTTATGGCGCGTAATAATTTCGTAACACGATAACTCTACCTTTGTGTACGTAAAACGTTAAAAAGTATGAAAATCACTGGAAAAGGTCGGCTTTATATCTATTTGGTAAGATTTGATTGATTTTATTTTTTATGAGTGGTAGAGTCTCGCTGTAGACACTTTTGTTTACAGCATGAATGGGCCGGCTCGTCCGCGTCGTTACTACTGTCTCACAGAAAACCGACGTAATGTAGCAGCTTGCTGCTGAGTTTCGTACGGTGAGTGAGATATCCGGAGGTTCAAATCCCCCTCCCTTTCCCAATCCCTTAATTATCCCTGTCCCTTAAGGTCGGAACGCACCCACCATTCTTCTTGTGTTGTGAGCGTACATGGGCGGTGGAGATCACTTACCATTAGTTGACCCACTTGATCGTTAACAAAAATAAAAATAGCTCATATTCAAGTGGTAGGCAGAATTGCAACTGGTCTCTCCACGGGTCTTCGGGCTTATTATGTAATAATGGTGGGCCTATCACGTTAATGTGATACTGGTATACCTGTTTAAGTAAATAAATAATACTAAATGAGCCGAGCTTATATTGCGATATCCGGTAAAGTAAACTATTATAAAGACCATTAGTATTAAAATTTTATTGAAAACTGGATTTACTACTATTTAATGATCATTTTTAATTTCTATAGAAACAAAACTTGGTGTCCTTGAGTGATAAAATGACATTAACTTATTAAGTGTATTTTTTTTTAAGATTTTCTTGTGAATTTTAGCTTTATACATACAAGATTTAGTAATATTCTCAAGTAGGTATTCATTCATATAATAAAGATTAAAAACCACAGAGGCCTATAGAAATTGTTAATTTGACTTTCCAGCGTTATTTTTTGATGTCGGTTTTTAAGTTATGTTAAAACTTATTTTATTTTAAAATTTATGATGGTAGGCACAGGTATTGCATGTAAATTCCAATACAATGACACAATCACAATGACTATGTATTATTAGTTGAGAAGTTTCATTTTTTTACTCCGTACTCCGTCATCAGATAGTCTGTCGTCGTCATGACAGCTCCGTGGCGCAGCGGGCGAGTAGTCGGCTGCGAAGCGAGAGGCCGTGGGTTCGATTCCCACACCGAGACAAATGTTTGTGTGAACCACAAATATTGGTCTCGGGTCTGGGTGTTGTGGGACCGCAAGTCCCTCGTAGTTCCCGATACCCACGACACAGGTTTACCTAGTGTGGGGTCAGGACTATGTGTGTGACTGTTGGGTGTATTATTATTATTATAGATCTTAACGAAATTTATATGAGACGACATGGCAACTAAACTCTATAGAATTGTTTTTGTAACAAAATCGTTTCACAATTGGGTGAAAAATCGATGTACATACATAAAAATAAACTCGCCGAATTAAGAACCTATTTTTATGAAGTGTGTTAAAATTTACGAATATAAGAGAGTATACTTAACCTTTATTACAAATATCATCTGATCGTGTTCTAATGGTAGAGCAAAGATCCAATTAAATAATATGACCTTAAGTAAGGTTACACCCAATAACGGACCGAGATATTCTGACTATTATAATTACATTATCAATTTCCGGTCATATCCAAATCTCGAAAGTCAAAGTCAATGATATCGTATTTTGGAACATGAAGGACCTTACTTGTAATTCAGCCTCTACCTCCGTGGACGAGGAGCTAGCTGTGAATCGTTCACGGATTCAATATGTACTGAAATTTATATTTGTGTGGTCGAGTGTCAATTAGTGTTTTGTTTTTTAGTTTATTAAGTCAGTTTCATTTGTATTTTATTCTATTAATTTTAGTGAAAGAATTATCGAAATATGTATTTACCTTCACTAAAATACATATCATTTATTATCATTATCATTTATGTAAATACATAAATGACGAATTTTTTGTGTTTCAATTCTGAATTTAGTCTTTATCCTTTCGAATGAAAAAAGAAATTTCAAAATCGCATCATTCTGTGAAAAGTTATGCATGATTAAACACATACAAAAAACAAATATACGCATTGAATTGAAAACCTCAGTTATTATTGTCAGTTAAAAATATAAAAAATATCACCCTCTAATGGTGAGGTCTAGGACCCACCGAGGGTTAGGGAGCCAGAGTAAAGAACCTCCTCATAATTTGTGCCGTATCTAATAACATAGCCGCTGTATTTATTTTATTATTACTTTTTTCAAATAAAGACGTATGTAAACGCATGCAAGTTGCTCCCAGTGACTTTATACACCTTTGTATGAATCGTTATCAATAGGTGAAATGAATCGAACCCGTTGACCTCACGGATCCGGTCCACAATGTCAACGACAAGACGGACGGGTGAGAGACTGCTCTATTGGAATGTTTTGAGTCGCGACCTAGATCTGACCCATAAATAATTTAATAACCATGTAAAAAGTGAAGTAAACACTCAATTTTACCTATCGATTTGTTTCAATACTGCGAAATATTAAAATCTACTTAAAAAAGAATCCTCTAAGTGTTGCCTTAATTCATTTTCGAGAGAATTCTGACTTCTTGCATTTAACGTACATCCCTTGATCAAAGTAATGACAATTGCTTTATTTTCTACGGGAACTAATTGTAGATTGAAATTTTAAACTATAAAAAATATATATTGTTAAAGAGTAAAAATATTTTGTGGAAGAGTAAATGATAATAGGTATTATTAGATAAATCATAAATACTCAACAACCTTAGATATTAGATTATTATGTCCTGTTCATACACTAGGACAATTAAAACAAATTAAAAAAAAAATAGTTAGAGTATCAGCTGCTATGATAATCTCTAGTCCCAGATTAATTTTTACTTAAAACCAAATCGATTATACCTAATTTTATATATTGTGTATTGTTTTACGATTATGCGGTGAATTAGTTTACATACCTTTAGGTCAGTAAATATAACTAATACCAGATGGTTTGGTTGTGACTAAGCCTAGATTGTTAGTCATACTAAAGATTTCCTTTGTACGAAGATTTAAGAGGCACGTTAGCAATATAGTATATTTATAAAACATTGTTTATTGAACGTTTTGTAAATAAGTAATAGTGCCACAGGCGTCCTCATAAGAGACGTCTACTAATGGGAGGGGTTAAATAAAAAAACCATAGAAATGACCACAACCAAAAACATTAATCATTTACTACAATTGTAGAGCTACAAGTAGATAAGAATATGTACAGCTTTTGGTCGTACACTTAAACTCGGAATAAACATTTTTCCTTATTCAAGAACCTTAATAAGTACTTAACCAGCCATTCGCCTTCTAAAACACGGAAGTCGTTAAATGCTGTGATAGTGTGATTTTTCCGTTTTCTTTTCTACTCTATTAGAAGAAATTAAGGCAAACTTGCTGGAAAGTTTTATACGACATAGAATTTTAATACATACCTATAGTTTCTTTATAGTAGTTATGCTACAAAAAAATTTGCAACATGAATGGGCCGCTTCCAGCTCGATCAGGGTATAAGACTATCTCATAAAAACCAATGTGAAGAGGCAGCTTGCTGTTGCATTTTATATGATGAGTAAGGTTTTCGGAGGTTCAAATTATTATGAAGTGGTAGAGCCACGCTGTATAGTTTTGTCTACAGCATGAATGTGCCAGAAAGACCGGGTAGTTATGACTGTCTTACAGAGAACCAACGTGAAGTAGCAGCTTGCTGCTGCGTTTTATACGATGAGCGCGATATATAGAAGCTCAAATCCAGCTTCCCTTCCCAATCTCTTTCATTAAAAATCGGCAACGCAACTTTGTTTTTTTTGGTGTTGTTGGCGTTAATGGTGGAGATCACTTACCATCGTTTGCTGACCTCGGCTATAAAAAAGGTCAAAACACCCTCCCCCCACCTACTGCACTCCTTACATTAGAAGATCTCTACTCACTTAATTGTTTTACATCGAGCTTTAGCCTAATTTTTCTAATATTTTTAATAACCATTTGATTAATATGAGATATAATATCGGATTCACGTAACGATTGTTAGATATAATATTAGATGAATGTGGGACATGGCGATAAGTTCAACGTCTAGAAAATATTACGTCACGTAGATCCGTCTAGAGTCGATGTTAAAGTAGGTTTTAAGTTATGGTAAAAATATTTTAATGTAATGTCTATCTGGGTGTGATATTTACGAGAAGGTTCAGGTAGATGCTAAATGGATGTTTTTTTTTATGGCATAGGCCGGCAAACGAGCAAGTGATCACCTGATGGTAAGTGATCACTTACGGTGATTACGTACATGGGCGGTGGAGATCCTCCACCGCCCATGTACGCTCACAATACCAAAAGAATCATGAGTGCGTTGCCGACCTTAAAGGAAAGGTATAATTAAGGAATTGGAAAGGGGAGGGGGTTTGGGCCTCCGGTTATCTCACTCACCGTACGAAACGCAGCAAGTAAGCAAGCTGCTACTTTACGCCGGTTTTCTATGAGACAGTGGTAATGACCCGGATGAGCCGGCCCATACATGCTGTAGACAAAAGTGTCTACAGCGTGGCTCTACCACTCATAAATGCTGTTGAAAATGGAAATTTGTTCAAAATAGTAGATTCATTTTGAATTACATGCTCAATGAATTTTGTGGGATTTGCTTTACGAGAATGGAAATTGGTCCAACATAATAGTTTTAATTTGAATTAGAATGAACAATGCTCATATAAACTTAGTGCGTAATGTAGTGACGTAGATATATCGTGGTGTATACGTGTATGTGTGACATAGATATACTGTATATAATATACATATCAATACATATCATATGACTGGCTCGGTGGCGCAGTTGTAATGCGTACGCGTTACGATTGAGGCTAACGCTGAGGTCTCGGGTTCGATCCCCGGGTCGGGTAAAGTGGTATTGGGTTTTTCTATTACGAAATGCTCAGTATCAGCCCGGAGTCTGGAATTTGTGCCCGGTATGGCGATAGGCTCGCCCCCTATCACATCGTGGGACGGAGATACGCTCGGCGAAATGTGGGTGTACTGGCTACACCTCTGCCTACCCCTTCGGGGAGTACAGGCGTGAGTGCGTATGTATACATATCAAAAATGTTATGTTAAATATGGAAAACTACAAATAATAAAGAAATATTAATTTAGATAAAAATAATCTTCCTTTTTAAACTAAAAAATTAATTGTAGTTTTATAATGTAGTGCGTTTTATGTCTTCATTAAATTTTCGTTTGTAATTATCTTTTCTTTGTCTCAATACATATTCATGTAAGTAGATAAATAAATAATAAACAATACACCCAACAGTCACACACATAGTCCCGACCCCACACTAGGTTAACCTGTATCGTGGGTATCAGGAACTACGAGGGACTTGGTCCCACAACACTCAGACCCGAAACATTACACAAACATTTTTGGATTACACAAACATTTGTCACGGTGTGGGAATCGAACCCACGGCCTCACGCTTCGCAGCCGGCTACTCGCCCACTGCGCCACGGAGGCTGTCAATATTCTTTATCAATAATCCAGTAAGATCGAACATGCAATTACATTTTTTTTTAAGTAACTACGTATTTCAAAACCAGTTTCGAAAGCTTCACAAAGGAATTCTGTACGATAACTTATTTACAACAAATAGTGGTCTTCCTTGAATAACCTTTAAAAGACACTGCACAAACAACACCAACTGCGTATTAATAATACGGTATACAATATTTATCTTGAGTGCGTATATGCTTTTGCCTACCTACCTACTTGTGCCTACATACCTATATACTTTTCCCATTCTTATCGCACTGCGTCTGGACAATACTGCGCAGGTATGCAAGGAGTATAAGGCCTAAGACTAATAGTAGTTAAACGTACAAACGGAACTTTCTACTCATATTTCCTTGCTGTACGTAATTGTTTGCTGTCGGTATTGAGTCAATGTTGGGCGGCGGTGTTGGCTAATCGCTTCCTTCCTTAACTCAACTTTCTTGACACGACCCTTAGAATATACTCCTATAGCTATATTTTTTTGTTTATTTTTGCTATTTCCTTGGGAATGTTTCAACAGTCCTAAATACTTGAAATAGAGCATGTAAATATACGATTTTCAGGTGTGTGACTGCCTCGGTGGCGCAGTTATGGCCTCGGCGAAATGTGGGTATACTAGTTACATGTCGGTCTACTCCTTCGGGGAGTACAGTCGTTAGTGTGCATATACTCATTCTGTACGTTGGTATGATTCCCATCTATGTTTATAATAAGTCTATTTTTTCGTTAATTGTCGTCGTTTTTGGACTCTGTTTATTACCAGGTTTTGACCTTGTTTTGGATTAAGATTGATTCCTGTTGATAGTCTTGAGAAAACATTTTAATTATTCTGTCAACATTAGCTCTCATTTTCGTACTATACGAGTAGATATGTATATGTGGACTGGTCTCCTCAGATTGCCTTTTATTAATTATTAATAATTGTATTGTAACAATTAATTGGTCTGCTTAGATTCGGATTACTGTTAGATCCCCTAAATGGGCACCCGTATCAATCCCAAATTGACACTGTTTTTCTATGAACGTATTAGTTACAACGTAAATTATCTAAGTTTTGTAATAACAAATATAAATTAAATAAAAAAATGACAAACATTTAAAAGACCTACGGCTGACATTCTTGGTGCTTCTTCTCAGACCAGTGGGCATTTGCGAAGCACCGGTAGATTCCAAACTCGAGTTGTAAAAGTGCCCTTGACGGCCTAATTACTGAATAAATGATTTGATTTGTTTTGATGACGTATTCTAATGTTCTATATATATATATATATCTAATTTGGAGATGACATTCAATTTTAAGAAATATAAATAGCTGAGATGATATTAAATTTCAGGCCGCATCATTTACGCAAGTATTGAGATACATATGTGTAGAAACGTAGAACTTCAATTAACAGAGATGTAAAATTAACAAGTTGGAATCATGAGAAAAGTGAAACTGAGGGCATGTACTTTATGCTACTGGATGGTATCATGCAATAGACCATCATCGTAAAAAAAACATTTCTATCAACCTGTACCAATACTGACTCAATCGAGAATTCGTTACTTTAACTGCTGGCATTCTGTCAATTTCCACGACTACAAGCACTTTTATTAGTCGTAGAGCCAAGCTGTAGACAGTTTTGTCTACAGCATGAATGGACCGGTTCGTCCGAGTCGTTACCACTGTCTCACAGAAAACTGGCGCAAAGTAGCAGCTTGCTGCTGCGTTTCGTACGGTGAGTGAGATATCCCCCTCCCCTTCCCAATCCCTTAATCCCTTTCCTATATGGTCGGCAACGCGCTCATGATTCTTCTAGTATTGTGAGCGTACATGGGTGGTGGATATCACTTACCATCACTAACTATCAGTGACCCACTGGCTCATTTGCAGGCCTATGCAATAAAAAAAACCTAAATATTTTAAATAAGAGCACTACGATAATAAAATCACATGAACATACTATATGTTCTAGAAAATGGCTGTTATATTTATACGTTTTTTGTGCGCGGCTGTCGGTATAGAGTTATTAACCTTTATTAGAAAATAAAACCTAATAAAAAAACACAAAGTTGTTAATTTTCATTTTTAGTTTTTGTTAGTCGTTTTTAGTTTTGGTATAAAGTTTCTTTTTAATATTTTTAGTAAAAGAATGATCAAAATCGGTGCATAATGGACGAAGTTATAATCTTTCATCCCCGAATCCGCCCCCGTAGGTATATTAAAATATATCGCATGGGAATACATATGGGACTGCAATTTAACTTAGTGTTTTCTCGTATCCATACTTCATTGGTACTTATTGTTAACTTACAAGCTATTTTCAGTAGTTAATTTCGTGATATTCATTACAAAAAGCGTTTTTTTGACTGTCGTAGTGTATTGTAACAGGTAGTTAAAAGTCTTTACGCCATGTCACGTTTTGATAATCATAATGTAATTACGTGTAGATTTCTTTGCTGTTTTGTTTTTTTGCATTAGTGAGCATTATGTAAAAAATGATAATTTGAGGAAAGATTTAAATACACAATAAATAATAATAAATACACCCAACAGTCACACTAGGTTAACCTGTCTCGTGGGTATCAGGAACTACGAGGGACTTGCGGTCCCACAACACCCAGGCCCGAAACACATATTTGGGGATCACACAAACATTTGTCTCGGTGCGGGAATTGAACCCACGGCCTTTCGCTTCGCAGCCGGCTACGCGCCCACTACGCCACTCACTCCGTCACAAGATGTGATAGGGGGAAGGCCTATTGCCATATATGAGCATTTCGTAATAGTAAACCACAATATCACTATTACTCGACCCGGGTATCGAACCCGAGACCTCAGCGTCATACTCAGTCGTAACGCGTACGTATTACAACTGCGCTACGGAGGCAGTCTTAAGTCTTCTTGTCTGGTATTATGCTGAACCCTTTCAGCATCATGAGACACGCTGCCTATCTCCTCATCTTATTTTTTGTTCTGAGAACATATTATTTTTTACCTTGTTTTGTTTCTATTAATTGTTTTAGTGTTTTTCTGTGTTGAATAAATGTTTTTATTTCTGTCTGTTACCGAAATTAATGATCATGAACTAAATTTTTTATTGGTTCTCTTTAGAATAACATCGTCAGGTTTTCAAGGTAGTATTGGATGGGTAAATGAACCAAGAATGTAATTTGTACAGGCATGCCAAGGTCGGAGGTGAGACTGGCGAAAGTCGTCTTCAGACAAGTACAAGTTAAAAATATTTTCTCGCGCAAATTGTTATCTGTCAATTATTCTAGTATGTGAATACTACGGACGTGTGAAATACATATTAATTGTTTTTGGGTAAAAAAATTACACTTTACTAGAATATTTTTCAAAAGATTTTGTAGACATAGTAAACAAAGTCACAGGTTCGAAACTAGTCTCAAGAGCATGTACCTCTGACTTTTCTAAGTTACTGTATATTCATTGTGAATCGCTAGCCATAGTTCTGAAGGAATTGTGCATACCTGGGAATTGTCAATGAGATTTTTTTTAAGTTTCTGAAGTCTACTTACCCGCTTTAGGCCAGAGTGGTGGACTAAGGCCTAAACCCTCTCATTAAATAGAGGAGGCCCGTGCCCAGCAATGGGGGCTATAATTGGGGGCAATAATATGGGGCTCATATTTAATTTATTTAAATATATCACCATGTGCTTTTCACTAGTAGGTACATTAATAATGGATTTATTATACCCAATTCGACCCCTTCCGAAAAATAATAACCCACAAAATTACAAGGATCTTCGTCCTATAAGCATATTGCCCTGTTTGTCCAAGGTGTTGGAAAGAGTAGTGTATCTCCAAATGACTGATTTTCTTGAATCAAGTGGTATTCTACCAGACCTACAGTCAGGTTTTAGGAAAGGACGTGGGACTATGACAGCTCTAGCCGACGTCGTGGGAAACATCCTTGAAGCCCGGGATCGTGGAGAGGGGACGATTTTGACACTGCTCGATTACTCGCGGGCCTTTGATTCAATTAACATCTCACTTCTTTTATCAAAACTCTCATACTACGGGTTTGAATACCAAACAGTAAGATGGTTTGAGAGTTATCTTACTGGTCGATCGCAGCGAGTTCAGATTCGTATGAAAGATGGAACAACTTTGTCATCTTCTCCACGACCGTTAACCAGAGGAGTCCCACAGGGGTCGCTTTTGGGTATACTATATAGTGCAGACATGACCAGTAACATCAAATATTGCAAATATCATGTGTACGCGGATGACACTCAATTATATGCCTCTTTTAATGCCAGAAGCACTTCATCCGCGGTATCTGTGCTAAACTCTGAACTGGACAAAATTGCTGCGTGGTCTTTAACTAACTCACTGGTGCTGAACGCTCAGAAATCCAAGTATATTGTGTTAGGCAGTAAAAATCAAATAAATGCAATTATATCTGCACAACCCGATGTGAAAATTATGAAACAGAGTATACAAAGGGTAGAAAATGCATGTAACTTGGGTCTGGTGATCGATCCGGAGCTGCGTTTTGAGGCTCACATCAATGGTGTAGTAAAAAACTGTTTCTACAGGTTAAAAGTTCTGTACAGGATAAGGGATTTTCTTAGTATCGCAACGAGAAAGAGATTAGTAGATTGCTTAATACTTTCAAAATTTAATTATTGTGACGCCGTATACGGACCGTGCCTTCTATCCCGTACAGAACGATTAATTCAACGCGTGCAGAATGCGTGTGCCCGATATTGTTTCCGTATACCCCGGAGAAACCACGTCACACCATATCTGAATCAAAATAACGTCCTTAAGATGTGTGCGCGGCGTAAATTGCACTTAGCAAGTTTATTGTTTGGAGTGCTTCACACACACAAACCAGGATACCTGTACGATAAGTTAAGCTGGAGACAGGATTATTATAGCTACTCCACTCGGTCCATATCCAATCCGCTCCGGATGCCCCTACATAAAACCGCCGCTTTCAGAGGATGTTTCAAGTTTGCCGCCACTCGCTGTTGGAATGATTTGCCCCCTCCCGTAAGATCCCTGAAAACAAAAGAAAATTTTAAATTATATTTGAAGAAATACCTACTAGAGGAACAGAAAACTGAGCAAACAATGCGTTTTAAATGAATAAGGGCTTACCAACTCTTTATAATCCATATGCAAGACAAATTCACTTCCTGACGGCTTGTGGCGGTTTTATCATTTATCATTATGACAAAAAAAAATATTTTTATAGTGTAATATTCCTTTAAGTTTGCGTCGCCCTAGGTTTTTCGTTTGTCGCCTTTGAACAATGCACATATAATAACACAGTTATGGATACTATCGATCGTCCCTCGGAAGCACAATTGCATTAAGTCTGTGATATTACATATATATTTACCTTTATAGTGATAACTCTTTCTTTCTTTTTTGTTTTTTTTTTTTTTATATATATTGCCTCCATATTGTTTATACACCAATAGAATACTTGTGACTCCAAATACTTAATATTTAGAAATAAACTATAATTTATCTTGTATCTGCATCGAAACAAGATAATTGTATCCGTGACCGCGCGGCACGGCCGCCCGCGCAGGGTATATGTATATTTGAGGCCTCGCTAGCATTGCGTCCGGATGTCACTTAAGGTAAGGTGTGTTGCGGGTCACACCACAGCACAGCATTACGCTGAGTGGTCACCTACCTGTCATAACTCACAGCCACAACGTGCAATAATCCTGCTATACCTATTGCATAATTTAAATAGATGTATGCATGTTGTGTTATGTGTTGTGATAAATAAATTACTTTTCTTTCTTTCTTTCTTCAATTATCCCCGAAACCAAAACCATAGGTTTTAACACGGTTTTTAATACTGGCAAACCTAAAACAATTTGTTCAAGGTTGTTTGTAATGTAGTATGAGTTGAAACCCACAATATAGAGATGATTGTAGTGTGAGAGTACGAATGTAAGGCTTTATTTATTTATTTTATAGCATAGAGCATTCACCAAATAGCATACTATATACTACTAGAAATACTGTAGTGACGACGAAAAATACTGTAGCCGGCTTCTCGCATATGAGGGACTCACCACCTAGTTTTTTTAGTACATAGGCCTACGTTTTTTTTATCCTGGCATGGCAAAGGGAATACACTGGATCTAAGTATAGAGCAGTTCAAATATAATTTTAGTGGTAGAGCCACGTTGAAGACAGTTTTTTCCACAGCATTAATGGACCGGCTCGTCCGGGTTATTACCACTGTTTCACAGAAAACTGGCGTAAAGTAGGAGCTTAATGCTGCGTTCCGTACGGTGAGTGAGATATCCGGAGATAGTCGGCAACGCGCAATTGATTTATGTTCTGTCTTAACTCCAAAGGCTTAAAATGCCAAATAGACAAATATGTACAAATGTATGCCTCCCAAACCTTGCAAAACTCCCATACAATTGGTTTCCGAAGGCGAACCATCAAGCGTGACAATCTTCAGTATCCAGCGGCTCAGCAAGGCAATAACGATGTAGACAACATTGTCTATTGTTTCAGAAGGTTCTCGGTGGCAACATAACTACAGTTCGTAGTTATCTATATGTTGGAATTTTTGGTATGGGTAAAGTAATTAGGGTTGATCTTGAATTTTAAAGGTTAGATGTTATGATTTGTGATTGTAGTTCTTCAAAGTGGGTTAAAAGGAAGTACTGTAGCCATCAAATTAGTTTTATTAATATTTATTGTTGTTGTATTGACTGCCTCGGTGGCGCAGTTGTAATACGTACGCGGTTCGACTGTTGTGCTGAGGTCTTTGGTTCGATCCACGGGTCGAGTAAAGTGATATTGGCTTTTCTGTCATGAAATGCTTAGTATCAACCTGAAGTCTGGAAATGTGCCCAATATGGCAATAGGCTCGCCCTTCTATCACATCATGGGTCGGAAATTAGCTCGGCGAAGTATACTAGTTACACCTCAGCGTACCCCTTTGAGGAGTACAGGCGTAAGTGCGTATGTATGTTATATTAATTAATTTATGTAGAGTTGCTGAATATCTATTACGCTATCATTATTAAGGGTTACTTAAGCCTTTAGAGGGCTACTTTGTCAATGTTTTTATTTGTGATAAGTCAATTTCGGTTACAACCATAATTATGGGCAAAATAACCCATAACGACGGTGCTTAAGTATATTGTAACGATTAAGTATATTGTGACAGCCTCCGTGGCGCAGCGGGCGAGTAGCCGGCAGCGAAGCGAGAGGCCGTGGGTTCGATTCCCACTCTGAGACAAATGTTTGTGTGAACCACAAATATTGGTCTCGGGTCTGGGTGTTGTGGGACCGCAAGTCCTTCGTAGTTCCTGATACCCACGACACAGGTTTACTTAGTGTGGGGTCAGGACTATGTGTGTGACTGTTGGGTGTATTTATTTATTTATTTATTATTCTATATATGGAATCCATTATAACAATCATTATGATTACAAAGTACATAAAAATCTATGAAACACTACCAAATTTTCTGATATCAGTACCCCTGATTACAAGTTGTTATATACATATCCATTACCAAATCTTAACTTAACGCAAGATAAATATTACATGAGATGAAGCCACACGTAATGTCTGCGTCGGATTTCATACTCGACCTACATACTTCAAATGAAATTCTTTGCTTGATAAACTTGGTTGAAAAATCTCTACATGGCTCTCGCTCTACAAGTCGAATGAAATGTTTCTTGTATAATTATGTCACAATTATGTTGATTACTTTAATCATGTGTTTACATTATTTTATAGTTTTGAAAGATATTGCGATAAAAGAGGATTAATATGATAATACATCAATAAAAGATATGATGGATTTTTGAAGTTGTGTTTTTACGAGTATTAGGTGTCTTAATATTAGATTTCAACGCGTTCAATCTCTACCTTATGGTTTCTAAAATAACGTGTATTTTTGTAATAAAATTTGCCTATTAAATAATAACGTATTTTGAAAATAATGTACGTGTTCACGGATATTTTTTAAATACCGACCATAAAGAGCGATGTTATAAATTTGACATCTTTGACCGTTTTTGTCTGTGCGTATATTGTATATGTGTAAGTGTGTGTATGGATTTGTCTGTGGCATAGTAGCACCATAACGAATGAGCCGATTTTGATGCGTTTTTTGTTGTTTCAAAGCTAATTTGATTAAAATGGTTCTTAGCTATGTTAGAAGAACATCTGATTAGCCGTTTAAAAGTAACAGAACTCTTTCTAATTAATGTCAGGGGGTTTTATTTCATGAGCCACTGTATCTATTAAATTGAACACGGATTTATAAAATGTTGGCGTACATTGACAATACTATAGTAATGCCACCTAATAACACATAACCGAAATAACTTAAAAAATTACAAAGACCTGTACATTTCTCTCTATTCTAAAAAAAGTAACTGGCGCCGCCGCCGCCGCCGCCGCCGCGGCCGCCGTTGCCAAAAGCTTGTCACGCTATCTCCTCCGAAACCGCTAGGGGTATGGGGTCGAGACCGATACCAATCGATGCAGAATATTGTGGGGAAGAAAGTAAGATATGTCTCATATTCGTCGGACATTAAGCTTGTTTTTATTTTATGTTTTGTGGAAAAACATGGGCAACGCCCCTAGTATAACAAACAATATGACAGCCTCCGTGGCGCAGCGGGCGAGTAGCCAGTTGCGAAGCGTGAGGCCGTGGGTTCGATTCCCGCACCTAGACAAATGTTTGTCTGATTCACAAATAGTTGTCTTGGGTCTGGGTGTTGTGGGACCGCAAGTCCCTCGTAGTTCTTGATACCCACGATACAGGTTAACCTAGTATGTGGTCAGGACTATGTGTGTGACTGTTGGGTGTATTTATTTATTTATTTAATAAGTACTAAAAAATTGCACATAACATTTCATTCATTCACATCAAATTAGCACACCTCACTCTCGCGTAATACAGTTATTCGCACGTAACGTGGCTGCTGCGGCGAAAGCGGTTGTCTTCGGACACTACGCTAGAAATTACTGTGACCCTACATTTCCTGTTTTCTTTTAAAATTTTACTTTCTTCGTTGATATGTGATTGTGTGTGTCATAAAATTCATTCATTCATTCATAATTAATTATTATTATTGTGTGTATAGAGAAGTTCCGTCTAAACATTGTTTTTTTGGGTAAGCGCGCTTAAACATGCCTATGTAAAATTAGATGGTCTTGCTTAAATGTATTGGCGAGATGCGTATCGATTCCAGATGCCAAGATGTAAAATTAATACAATTACAGCTTTATTACACACCTCTTTACTTAATATTGTCAATAACCATTTATCGTATAATGGACGTTCCCAATATTCAGTCTATCGACAGCTTTGCTTACTGGTAGTAAAATGTTGACAAATTGAGCAAATCTATCTTTAAATAGAATATAGGGAATGGGCATATGTGAACCCGTCTAAATGAAACACAAAAACCAACTTATTAGTTTTTGTTATATACGCACTCAGGCCTGTAATCCCCGGAGGGGTAGGCAGAGGTGTAACCAATACACCTACATTCCGCCGAGCGTATCTCGGTCCCATGATGTGATAGGGGGTGAGCCCATCGTCATACCGGGCACTAATTCCCGACTCCGGGCTGATACCGAGCTCTTCGTAATAGAAAAACCCAACACCACCTTTACCCGACCCGGCGATCGAAGCCGAGAACTCAGCGTCAGCCTTAGTCACTAGTTTTTGTTAATATATCAATCACATATGTTTTATTATTCACACGTGACATTGTAGAAAATGTTATACAATGGGAACAAGAGCAAGCTGACCGTCAAATAACATAATGAAAGTATTTTCCTGCATTGATTCACTTAAAACTCTATACTAGAGTTCTTATCGTTAGTTATACTGTTGTTTGCGGAATGTAGAGACTAACCGCCTCATTGGACTAGTAGCAGCTTAGACTCTTGTGTCTACAGTACGAATGGGCCAGCTTGTCCGGGTCGTTGCCACTATCTCACAGAAAACCGGCGTAAAGTAGCAGCTTGCTGCTGCGTTTTGTACGGTGAGTGAGATATTCGGAGGCTCAAACCCCCTCCCCTTCCCAATCCCTTAATTGTCCCTTTCGTTTAAGGTCGACAATGCACCATAATTCTTTTGGTATTGAGGGCGTACATGGGTGGTGGCGATCATATACCATCAGGTAACCCACATGATCGTTTGCCGGCCGATGCTATAAAAAAAAATACAACATGAGATTGGAATTTGTACCATATATGATGATGGTTATCTCAGCATGGGATGGAAATAAGCTCGACAAATTAAACTAGTTACTCTCTGCCTACCTTTTCAGGACTGTTCGAATACAATGGCGACTGCCGAGAGTACTTGCGTCTCTCATGATCACACCTTATGCATTGAACCAAAACAGGGCACTTGGCGTCTCACTAACTAAGTTAATAATCCCTTTTCATAGCTTAGTGCGTACGCAACAGCTTGTGTCATCTTACCGGCCTAACATCAAGAGGCTGCAATCGATACGGCCAATCGAGTCAATCGATTTATTTCGTGAAATCGATTACCTTTATTTCATAACATTCTTTTGTCTTCCTCTTTATATTGGTATCGTGACTAGATTGTATTATTGTTGGCTACATAATAGTGATTTTGTTAAGATAAGGATTGATTATAGTTCGTTAGGAAGTTATTTATGTTTTATAACATAGGACGGTAGACGAGCAAGAGAGTCACCTGATGGTAAGTAATCTCCACCGTCCATGATCGCCCACAATACTAGAATAATCATGGGCGCGTTGCCGATAGTAAAGGAAATAATTAAGGTATTGGGTAGGGGAGGGGGATTCGAGCCTCCAGATATCTCAATCATCATACTCAAGGTGGTAGGTCCCTCGTATGCGTGAGGCCGTCTGGGTTGGTACAACCGCTTTGTCTATTTCTGCCGCCAAGTAGCAGTGTGTTAGCACTGTTGTGTTTCTGTTTGAAGTACATTGAAGCTAGTGAAATTACTGGGCATTATGAGACTTAACATCTTATATCTCGGGGTGACGAGCGCAGTACAGTGCCATACAGTTTTCTGTAATGCAGAATTCTGTGTGACGTTGCTTCTGTTAATGAGCAGGCGTGACGCTTAACATCAGCCCAGAATCAACCCAGCAATAAAAAAAAAACAACCCAGCAGCAAGCCACTACTGTACGTCGGTCTTCTATGAGACAGTGTAACTTACAACCCGGTCGAGCCCAGTAATTTTACTGACTTCAATGTCCTAAAAACCGGAACTCAAAAATGTTTACACACTTTGACAAAGCGGTGGTACCTACCCAGACTGCCTCTCGCATATAAGAGACCTACCACCTAGTTACCAGGTCCTAGTAGAATTATATTATTTATAAATTCTACTCTATTTTCTAGAAGCTAGGGTGCTCTAATGAGATACAGCGGTGGTGTGAAAGCAAGACGTGGTCTGTTTACTGACGAGCCGGCGTTCTTTCACTTTTCACTCGAAATTTTGCAACACCTGTGCGTGGATACCTAGATTATTACTTAAGCCTTAGTTTACGGTCTGATTTGAAAGTCGTTTATTGCCTTTGTCCACAGGCATTGATTTGTAATACCGATAAGTAAGAAAATAATTTTCAGGGTTCCGTAGTCAAAGTGTGGCAAAGAAATCCAATTATTAGACCTACGCAGTCGGTCTGTCGGAAAAGAGCTCTTTCTATAGAACAGTAATATACCTATAGCTGACTAGAATATTCATTCACATAGTATGCCTTATTATGGTCCGATATTCTAATAAATGACGAATACGAGTGGTAGAGCCACGCTGTAGACAATTTTGTCTACAGCATGAATGGGCCGGCTCGTCCGGGTCGTTATCACTGTCTCACAGAAAACCGACGTAACGTAGCAGCTTGCAGGTGCTCACTAGCTCGTATACAATAAAAAAAAATATTACACCCACATTTCGCCGAGATTATTTCCGTCATTTAGGGTATTTCTCTCTTACAAATTATAGAAAAACTTTAATTTTATGTGACTGGCAATCCATATGTGATGCGAGTTTTTCTACTATCAAATCCGAACTAAGGAACCTTCAAATATAACGAAAACCCTATAGCCATGTCTGTACCAACTTTTTATTTTTTATTTCCATTCTTTAATGTAATTTAAATAAAAGAACAAACGTTAAAAATGCACAGTCTCTTTGGTGCGCGAGTGCGTCTGGATCGAGATTTTTTTCAAGCTTCAAAATAACTACTTGCGTCGAAGTTTTGGCGAGAATTCTGACAGTGCGGTTGATATCTCATATTTTAATTAATTCCTAAACCAGTTTAAAGTTGGGTTTATCGTATAAAAGTTTTACAAGGTGGTAGGTCCCTCGTATGCGAGGCCGTGTGGGTTGGTACCACCGCTTTGTCTATTTCTGCCGCTAAGCAGCAGTGTGCAAGCACTGTTGTATTCCGGTTTGAAGGACATTGAAGCCAGTGAAATTATGTCTCAGGGTGACGAGTGCAGTCCAATACCAGGCAGTGCTTTGTAATTCAATGTTTCTGTGGTGTTGCCTCTGTTTATGGGCAGGCGTGGCGCTTACCATCAGGCGAGCGACATGCTCATTTCGTCACTCAAGCCAATAAAAAAAGGAGTTGATTTTAGTAAAGAACTACTTATTAATATGATGGTATTTCAGTTGTCAAAAAGATGAACGATGACGAAACGATGACCGTCGGTAGCCATCTGCAGGCCTTCAAAGCGTTTAATTTTTATAACTGACATGACATTTTACTACTCACATATTTTTTCATTTTACCATCATACACATGGCCCTAACCTTTATGTAATTCTGAAATATAAACACCGTAAGAATCAATATCATCGCATGCGAGATACACAGTAATTGAGTTATTTAAATAATTGATTGACAACACTACGTGCTACCGCTGCACGCTGGTGCTGCCCAATTATTATTATGCTTCTTTAGTCATTAAAAAGATTATTAAAGTTAGTATTTTAAAGTAAATCTGATTTATAACCCGTTTGGTCTTAATCATTTTGGTACACGTGGTATAGACCCGGCCCGATGACGACCCTGAAATGCCGAAAGTTTTACATTATTTTATAAGCAACAGAAAATGATACGTAAAAAACCCTTTTATTAAAACACAATCAAAATTGGTTCAGAAATGTGCCGCAGTTATGACTTTAAATGTTGGTATGAGGAAAAGTGGGTGCGTAGTAAGGATATCTCACTATCTCGCTTGCACCATAATGAACATTTTACACCGTGACGTCAAAGTTTGCGTCGTCTGTCATTTGACAATTACCCCTTCTACATGATTTGAATGGCTTCTAACTTATTTGTTTTTGGTCCGATTTATAAAATTCTATCTGCAATCGATTTTGAGTAATGTAGCTTATTGATTTAAATAATTTAAAAAATCTAGTTAACTACCGTATTGTACAGCAAGCTGCCTATTCATCTTCTTAGTTACACTCTTGGCAGAGTAGTCGTGGCCTTCAGTTCAGGGTTGGTGACACACCTAACAATTCGTCACCATTCATCTCGAAATGCTGCTTTTCTGAAAAGCTGCCTACAAAACAGAGTAATTATGACTTTATTACAATTTTCGGATTATATACAGATATGGCTAAAGTAGCTCAAATATACGGAACTCGTTAAACTTTTGCGGTCATTTGACAAACTGTTTAACAGTTCTTTTAGTCAGTTACATGCTAATGTAATATCCGAATAACATAACATGATTTTAACACACTATATGAAGCAGCCTCGTATACAAGATCCTCGTTATTCTTGTTACGATACACTCTCTCCGTCTAAATGTAAGAAAGAAAAGAAAGAAGAAAGAAAAATGGTTAATGTCTCCAGTGATACGCATGCAACAAAACAAAAGAAACATAAATAAATGAATTACAAGTAAATAAAATAATATTAACGCTGCACGCCTGCACCGTGACAACTAGGTTGCTAACAGCATGATGCTGTGTTGCGACTTGCGGCACAAACCATAACACAGCACTGATTTTCAGTAACCACCTAAAAGTGACGTACGGAAGCAAAATCAGTCAATAACACTAAAATATTCCATATCAAACAACAAATGTAGCTTAAATGTCAGGTTTCTGTCATTTATATTCTGGCCTATGTCTTACGAGAATCTCTCCTTGTAACTGGAAGTCCCATTTACATCCAATGATATAAAAGGCCAATTCATTATAACAGCCTCCCTGGCCCAGTGGGCGAGTAGGCGGCTGTGAAGCGAGAGGCTGCGGGAACGATTCCCGCACCGAAACTAAATGTTTGTGTGATCGACAAATATATGTTTCGGATCTGGATGTTTTCACCCCAGAGGGGTTGACAGGCAGGCGGCCGGTCGCAAAAACTACAAGCCAAATATGTATGTAACATGTGTTAAAAAGCATGTTGCGCCGACACCACTGCGCGTGGGATAAGGACCGGTGGAAGAAGAACGATATAAAAGGCCAACTCTACGTTGCCATGAACTACAGCAACTATTATTTACGACTACATTATACGCTTACACGCGGAACTATGCGCCATATTAAAGTGACACAAAGAGCCATGGAGCACTCCATACTCGGTATTAAACTACAAGACCGAGTTCGCAATGTGGAAATCAGACGAAGAACTAAGGTCCGAGATGTCGGGACCACAGTTGCGAACCTGAAATGGAGTCGGGCAAGACATATGGCTAGACAAAGTGACGGCAGGTGGAGTAAGGCAGTAACGGAATGGTGACCGAGACAAGGTAAGCGATATGTCGGTCGTCCGGCGGCGACATGGTCCGACGATATTGTTAACACCGGAGGTCGATATTGGAGGAGAAGATTGGCGCAGGATCGTGGTGAATGGCATATAAAAAGAAAGGCCTATGCCCAGCAGTGGGATGAGAAAGGCTGTGAATGATGATGATGACATTATACCACTTAATATAGAAGTGAATGTACAACATCTAGGCACTAAATAGACCAATGACGTTGGTTATATTCAAGATGCAACCTGTTTCACAAGGACTACATATCGTAAAGAATGTATCATCAACCAGTTATAATAAAATATTCTGTTATTAGACATTTAAAGTCAAAGTCGTGCGTTCCAGCATCACCTCTGATATTTGCGAGTGGACTGTTACTCGGTTGTACCTAATCAGTTTCCATGTTTTATTTATTTTTTATTTGCGTGAATGTCGAGACGAGCAGATCGCTCGCCTGATGTCACACAGAGCTCTGGATTACAGAACACTGCATGGCATTGAACTGCGCTCGTCATAAGATGTTAAGTCTCATGCCCAGTAATTTCACTGGCTTTAATGTCCTTCAAACAGAAACACAACAGTGCTTACACACTTGCTTGGCAGCAGAAATAGACAAAGCGGTGGTACCAACCCAGACGGCTTCTAGAATACGAGGACCTACCTTGTAAAAACTTAAATGTAGTTTTGGGGGATGTTTAGTTGAGTGTCCGGCGAGCAGTATCGTATTCTCGTTTAAACTAATGCGATTTAATAAATAATGCTTACATACATACGCACTCACGCCTGTAATCCCCGAAGGGGTAGGCAGAGGTGTAACCAGTACACCCACATTTCGCCGAGCATATCTCAGTCCCACGATGTGATAGGGGGCGGGCCTATCGCCATACCGGGCACAAAATTCCAGACTCCGGGCTGATACTGAGCATTTCGTAATCGAAAAGCCCAATAACATTTTACCCGACCCGGGGATCGAACCCGAGACCTCAGCGTTGGCATCTATCGTAACGCGTACACATTACAACTGCGCCACCGAGGCAGTAAATTATGCTTCTTGCCGGAAAATGCAAGGGTGACTCGATTTATGTCTATTTCCCGTATTAACCGCTCTTTGGTGTTATTTCAACTGTTAGAAGTACAGGATACGGAAGCTATTGCATTTTCTAATTGTATTCAAATCCGGGTGGGCTCATTAAATAAAACAAGCGAAAGACATTTCATTTTGAGGTTATATAACTTTTTGGTATCCATTCAACGATACGTCGGAACTTGTGTCAAATTACATTTACGTAACAATTTTGACTTGTTTAAACTGACGCTATTTTGCAATTTATAGGTTAGGTTTTACAAGTTATATTTCGTATAAACATTATAAGTTTATAAATAACTAGCTGTTGCCCGCGGATCCGTCCGAATGCCTATTTCCAGGATTAAAGTAGCCTAGTGGGCGACAGCGGTGGGCGCGGCGTGGGGGGTGGTCGCATCAAGCGAGTCCCGTCCGCGTCATCGCGATTGGTGTGAGAAACGCACTTGACAAAAATACTAATATCGCTATAAAAAAATAGGGGTTGATGGTAGAAGGTTGAAAATTGAGGGTTATGTGTATTTTTTAATATCACATTATACAAAAAAAAAGGTGGCAAAAAAAAAAGTATGGTAACTAACATTGTTAAACGAGAATTTTATATATAAGATAGTAAAAGCACTACAATATCACTGCTTTGCCCTCACACTATCTGCAAAGACGAAAAGATGTTTGAATACTTGAAATAATAGCGTATTAAAATAATCTATCATATCCAAAGACTGTAATGTATACTACTAGACGGGCTGTTTAGAAATAAAATCGTGTCACAAACGGGAGTTTGACAGCTCAAACAGAGAGCATGATAGGGGTTCTAGTAAGTGAGATGCGAATATTGAGTTACGGTCAATTGACCACAACTTAGTGGTACAATTTCTATGTACCGCGCAGCTTGTCTAGTAGTATACATTAAAGTCTTTGACCATATCTCAAAATTTACCATGCTAGTACATGAATTACGATTGGTAGGTATATAGTTCATGATGGTCACAATCTATTCTCGGTAAACTTTAAACTATTTAGGCTGTAAACGTCATACGAGGTCAACAACAACTATCGAATTAACGTAGGACTTGTTGAAACATGTAAAAATGGTCATAAATATAAAAGTGGAACCGATTGACAGCTTACTATTGTAAGGTTTCGTTATTTTGTAATAAATAGGTGTAGTTAAGTAAAGAAAGGAGGCTACTTAAAGAGACTCGGCTGATGGATTCATTCTAGACCATTCTGGACAGGAAGTGTGTTGCATAAACTTTGGGTTAGTTACATACGCACTCACGCCTGTAATGCCCGAAGTGGTAGGCAGAGGTGTAACCAGTACACCCACATTTCGCCGAGCGTATCTCCATCCCATGATGTGATAGGGGGCGAGCCTATCGCCATACCGGGCACAAATTCCTGACTCCGGGCTGATACTGAGCTTTTCGTAATAGAAAAACCCAATATCACATTTACCCGACCCGGGGATCGAACCTGAGACCTTGGCGTCAGCCTTAGTCGTAACACGTACGCATTACAACTGCGCCACCGAGGCAGTTTGGGTTAGTTGTTGAAGGTAAAAACCGAGACTCTGTGAACCCCATCACAGTTTACTTAAGGGTTATTAAAAAAAATTAAACATTGTCGATGAAGTATCAACCTAATGCCAATGAAATTAAATTGTAAAATTGTTAATCTATGTTTGGTTTCAAATCCACAAGGTCGCGTGTTGTCAACTTTGACATTATTGCGAGCTGCAGGATTGCTTAATGATATGCCACGACTTCGAGTAAAAAATTCTTTAGACTATTTTCCTTTTAGAAACACAACAGCGTGTTACTAAATATCACGTGTAAATTATATAAAACATTGGCAGACAGCCTCCGTGGCGCAGCGGGCGAGTAGCCGGTTGCGAAGCGTGAGGCCGTGGGTTCGATTCCCGCACCTTGACAAATGTTTGTCTGATCCACAAATATTTGTCTCGGGTCTGGGTGTTGTGGGACCACAAGTCCCTCGTAGTTGCTGATACCCACGATACAGGTTTACCTAGTGTGGGGTCAGGACTATGTGTGTGACTGTTGGGTGTATTTATTTATTTATTATTTAAATAGTTGCACTCCTATACATATATTTAACATGACTATCGTATTGCTAGGCACAGGCTTCTACTAAAAACCTACTTCAAATTATACCACTTCTTTCTTTCTGCCTGGTGTTATCGCGCCCTAATATCAGGGTCCGCCTTCTACGACGTTCGTACCATACGAGTAGGTTTGACGGTAATTGGTATTATATGGCATGACCCGCCGTTTAACCCCCACAACCCGCAACGGGAACTAAGTTTCGCCATTGCCTCGTCCGTTAATCAGCAGATATACCACTGTAAAGTAAAAAAAAAAAACAATTTCTATAGGTCTATTTGGAGTTGGTACCTGTCTAGCTGCCGGATATAAAATTGCAACGACTCCAATTTGTTAACAAAATATATTATACTAGCTTTTGCCCGCGACTTCGTCCGCGGGGAATAGTTACTTTGGGATAACGAGAAATTTTCGCCTATAGCCTTCCTCAATAAATGGGCTATCTAACCCTGAAAGAATTTTTCAAATCGTCCGAGTAGTTCCTGAGATTAACGCGTTCAACCAAACAAACTCTTCAGCTTTATAATATTAGTATAGATTTTTAAATTTTAAGTAGTAGATGAACTGCTAAATGTAATTTTCTACAGTGTGGCTCTGTCCCTTATAAATCAAAGATAATACACACAGCACAATAGACGTTTAAGCTTGTTTATAGCTATTGATGATTTAAGGTACTGAAATAATACTTTTTAATAGCATAGGGCGACAAACGATAAAGTCACCTGATTGTAAGTGATCTCCACCGCCCATGTATGTCCACAATACCAGAAGAGACACGTTGCCGACCTTAAAGGAAAGGGATAATAAAGGATTGAGAAAGGGAGGGGCTTTGGGCCTCCAGGTATCTCATTCACCGTACGAAACGCAGCAGCAACTACTTTACGTCGGTTTTCTGTGGGAGTGGTAATGACCCGGGCGAGCTGGCCCACTTATGTTGTAGATTGTCTACAGCGTGACTCTACAGCTTAAAAATGAACTAAGTATACATGGTTGTATACTAGGTTTAGTTCTTATGATAAAATATCTCATCCCTTATAAAATTACCTATATTTCAGTAAATATATACTTTTACCTACACACAACACCATCTAGATATTGACTTTCCCTTTCCGTATATTATTTTATTACAAAAGTACTAATCTATAGTATAGTTAATTAGAAATCTGAAAGTTTGTTATCGTTTAACTTCATCTTTATCAAACTTGACTTGCTGTAAGATCGAGCAGATTTACAATAAAAAAATGGTTTTACTAAAACTTAATAACAAAATTTAATAATTCGTTTATGTAGGTAACTAGCAAGTGGGTCACCTGATGGTAAGTGATCTCCACCGCCCATGTACATGACAGCGACCATCTTACACCCATCTTTTCGGATGCATAGAAACCACAATATGTCCTATCCAGTTACATTTTAATTTGGCTGTCTCTTTTTCCAAATCCGCAATACCCGTTTTGGCGCGGAAATCAGTTTACGTACGCGATCTAGGGAGGGGGATATATCCTTCAGATTTCTCTGAGACATTGGTACCACCCCAGTCGAGCCGGCTCATTGTAGACGAAACCGGTTGTGGCTTCTATCACTTAAAATATTTGTGTGTGTTTAGTTGCAATCATATGTCCGAGCAACACTTTTTATGGAACAGTTCAATTTAGGTAGCGCTTAAAAATTATATAATGACTTTCTAAGTTGGAAAGTGGACGTAAGATGCGTAAAGTATTATTTGTAATAGAGTAGTGGACATAAATTTAAAACTTAATTAATATGACTTATAGATCTTTATTAACCGTGAAGTCAAATGTAAAAAAATACTTACAGAAGCAATGTAGCGTTTATATTTTATAATCAATCGATATTCAAGAATAAATATAATTAATTATAATGTTTTCTATATTGCTCAAATTTAATAATAAAAACTAAAACTTGCTATGAACATAGTGGTCAATTTCCCAAGTCTTTTTATTGTGGCGCTTTACTACTACTGTCCTAGAAAAAAATCTGGGTGATTATCAATCAGTACTAGTGTTTATGTTGGTCTCGTTTACTTCAGCCTATGGTCAATTTAGCACATCTAAGTTAATTCATGTAATTTGTGTTCGATGTCCGATAAAGATCATCTAGACTTTTGATGGCTTTTTGTTGCATAATCACTAATAGTAAATGCCCAGCCACTTATCGTTTTTTTAAAGTACTAAAACATTGTTGACATAAAAAATACACCTTTTCTTATGCCAATGCGACGTGACCAATAAATATTTCATCCAAATATCACGCTCTTTTTACAAATCAAAGATTATTATGTCATTTTATTTGCAGTAATAAACCATTATTATTGGCAACATTTTGGTCGAGCCGCACCGCTCCAATGCACACAATTAGACTGATTGTTATTGCGAAGTATTTCATTTTGATGGTATTTTAGTAATTATTCCACTTTATTAATGAAGCTATTTTTTGTTGTGAAATTATTATGGGATTTGTTTCATTGCGTGTGGTTCAATGGTGGTAAATTTGACAATTGTGGTTTATGTGGTGTATTTATTATAGGCTATTTATGTTAGTACATTTTATTTTAGAATAAAATATACTGTTTTAAAACAAACTATATTTTTATTATAAAAACATATTCGTTGCGACGTTTCTACGTAAATGTCACATGAGTAATAAAAATGATCTTTAGAATTAGAATGACCTGTCACCTGATTAAAAGTTAAAAAAAAAAACAATATCACAAAGCTATAAAAATCAAATGAACTTTTGAACATAACAAAATATTCATCATCAAATAATCACAAATGCATGAATCACTAAACAATATTGGTAGTCTATTCATCGGTATCGTCATATTATTTATGAACAGAAATTAGAAAACAACAAACAGGGTAGGTACCGACACTATAATACGATTTACAAAAATTAATGGTCAAAATTAATTAATTTGAATGATACATACAAAAAAAAACTGGCATTCTTATCACCCTCAATAAGTATATTCAAATAATCAATTTTATTTTTAATATTGGCATTTCGTCGCTTAGCTAACAATACCGCGTAACTCGAAAATTGCCCATGTGATATTGTCATTGGATAAATTGTTTTTGCCACGTATCCAATAATTTTACACAAATGTTTTAATTAACCATACAAAGCACGATATTCAAATAGTTCTGTCACCGCGTAATTCATTAGTTACATCACACTTGTCCATAAAAAATATCCACTTTTATGTCTCTCCTAAAAACTAAGCCAATTTAACTTGCGAGGTATTGTGATGGGTTTGTATTGTATTGAGATGTTAGTTAAGTGACGATTTCTAAATTCCAATATCATACAGCCTCCTTTAAGCCCAATAAAAAAAATTCAAGCGTTGACATTTTTAAAAAGAACTAATTCCGAAGACCGAGAGACCAGACCGTCGGCATGCCGTTTCACAACACACTTTCACACCTCGGCGTAAAGGTAGAGGTCGACGGGATTACGTAGCGAGATGAACCAAACTGTGATGTCATTTGTCACTGGGTGATTTAAAATACAACTTGCTTGTAATAAAACATTTTACGGCTTTTACCTACATATGGTACTTTAAATACATACGCACTCACGCCTGTTATCCCCGAAGAGGTATAACCAGTACACCCACATTTCGCCAAGCGTATCTCCGTCCCACGATGTGATAGGGCGCTAGCCTATCGCCATTCCGGGCACAAATTCCAGACTCCGGGCTGATACTGAGCATTTTGTAATAGAAAAACCCTGTACCACTTTACCCGACCCGGGGATCGAACCCAAGAGGCGTTAGCCTCAATCGTAACGCGTACGCATTACAACTGCGACACCGAGGCAGGTACTTTAAAGTATCAAGATTTAGGTGCGGCTTTATTAGAGAGTTTTGGATTTGACCAGCTTATTTTCTTAAGCCGAGGTCCGAAGTATGATTTGAAACACAATATAATTTTCATAATTAAATGCACATGCGAATTGACGGTTTATCAATTAAAACATAAATAAAATTGGTCAGTAAATATTTTAGTTAAAACTATAGAGAGTTTGGACGCCAAATTTTAAGGGGTCATTTAGGATTTTCAATGGAAAACTGAACTACTAACATTTAGCTTTAAATCTTCTTGTATGCGCTATATTTTATCGGTCACTATAAGTGACCACATTCGTTTCGCCACACTCGAAGTTCAAAAATAATCATTTCCTTGCGACCCCGCCTTAATTATTTGGTAATAATATCAGAATTTAACAAAATTAAGTCACCGTGATTTTGTAAGTACACGACCGTTTTGCATACCGAATGGACCGGTTCGCTCTGGGTGGTATCAATGTCTCATAAAAAACAGATTTGAAGAGACAACTTGATGCTGTGAATCGTACGCGATGAGTGCAACCCCAACTACTTTTTAAGGTTGGCAACTCATACATTAATCTTTTTGGTAGGTAGTCAATATCCATCCCATAATGTGACGATGATGTGATAGGGGTCAAGCCTATCGTCATACCGGGTATAATTCCAGGCTGATACTGAGCATTTCGTAAAACCCAATATCACTTTTACCTGACCCGGAGTTTAATCGGAGACCCCAGCACAGCAGTCGTATCGCGTACGCGTTACAACTGCGCCACTGAGGCACACATTAACATAATCTTACTTTCGCCGGACCATTAACATGTTGAAAAGTTTGCCGGCTCATGTGTTCCTTCTTACAATATAGTTTAAACGGAGTGTGAAGAATTAGGCAAGGCGGCATAATTTTGCCGACCTACGATAGAAAGTCTGTCGTTGGTCGACAGTATTCTTGGATTGCGCTACACTTACCATCAGTTCTAGCGTAGTCACTTTGCCGAGCTAGGATTTAAAAAAAAACATTATCCAACTGTCAGAAGGTCTTTTGTACTATCATTAAAGTCGACACGATGCCGTTTCATCAGAATTATAAAACAGAGCCATTTCCATATTCAAATTCACCGATTGATTTTGCACGCAGCCATCTGTGAAATGTTTTATTATGAAACACAAACAAAATAAATGATAAAGCAACGACTGTTATTATAATTTCGTCTTTCTTTTGTTCTTTGATTTTATTTGCCTCAAATCAAATTGCCCTATTGGTTTAATAGCAGTATACTTAGGCTTAGAAATGACGTGAAGTGCTGAGTTCAAATCCTGGGTCGGGCATTCACAATTAATTTTGTAGCTTCGATTAGAAAATTTACGAGATGTCAGGGATGGAAATTGGCACCTCGTTTTTTTATTAGCTTGAGTGACGAAACAATCTGGTGGCCTGCCTGACGTCAGGTGGTCTGTCAACCCCTATGGGGATGACAACGACATTTTTAGAGAATTACTAGCTGTTGCCCGCGGCTCCGCCCGCGTGAATGCCTATTTCCAGGAATAAAGTAGCCTAGTGGGCGCCCCCGGTGAGAAACGCGCTTGACAAAAATACTAATGTTGCTATTAAAAAATAGGGGTTGATCGTAGAAGGTTGAAAATTAAGGCTTGTATGTATTTTTAATGCTGTATCATAAAAAAATAAAAACAGAAAAAAATGTCTAAAAATAAAAATAAAAAATTAGGGGTGGACCACCCTTAACATTTAGGGGGATGAAAAATAGATGTTGGCCGATTCTCAGACCTACCCGATATGCACACAAAATTTCATACAAATCGGTCCAGCCGTTTCGGAGGAGTATGGGAACGAACATTGTGACACGAGAATTTTATATATAAGATAGTATTGAATATCTGATCCAGAAAGTACCGAATATAAAGTACACCAGCTGTTTTAATGTGTGTATTGTTTGATTCTCAGTACTCGTTGTTTTTTACTATTTCATTGAACCATGCATTGAAACTAATATTGCCAATACACAATTTCCTTAATAAAAAACGCACGTTTTACAAACCGTTAAATGTTTTTCACTTTTCACAGTTTCATAACGTAGGGCTTCTGTTATTGCACGCCAATTATCGCCTATGCGTGAAAATTGTGAAATTCTTATCATCTACAATAGTGTTGTTTCTTTTTATTTATTCCAATTTATTCCCTTTGAAGGATTAGGCAAAGGAATTCAAGAGCATACAGCCGCGACTGTCATGAAATGTTAAAACATTTTACTAAACTGCAAAGAAATGAGTCTAATGTTTTTGTTAATGTATATGATAAAATGAAAATCTTACTAAATAAATAACTGTTAGTGGAATTGTCGTCTCAACTACGTTTTTTATTAGAATACTAATTGAGTACGACGGGCGACCGAAAATAAACTAAAAGGTAACCATTACGATTCAATGTCATTTATCAGTTGTTTGAATTAGCGGGTTTTTTAAGGTTTCATTCAAGATGTTTATTATACAATGTCTTGGTTATTGTTTAAGATACGTATACACACATACTTAAAAGTTCTATAAAATCATTTCGAAGGTATGTCAGTCTACCAAACCGCATTTGGCCAGCGTGGAGAACTTTAGTTAAGTTAGCTAACTTCCTCTCATAATTGAAGGAGGCCCGTGCCCAGCAGTGGGAGTGGGAGCAGCTTTCTGAAGTGTATATCGTTTCAGAAAGTGGAAACAAATTGCAGCTCTGCCTGCCCGTTTCTAGTATAGACTTGTCGATATTTTAAATTATATCTTAAACAATACTGCCTAGATGGCGCATTTGTAATGCGTACGCGTTACGATTAATTAGTATTTAGACTAAGGAAGAGTTTAACACAGAATATTTATATTAGGTATGTGTTAGTTGTTTTTTTCTCGCTATATTGAGATACAACATGTTGGAATACCCAAAGCAAATGACAAATAACATGAGTAATATTATACGGCGTTATATCACTTCAAAGGTATATGTGTTTTATATTGTGAAATGTTTCCTTTATATAAATCCTTTGTATAAACCCTTTATTTGTCAATAATGGCAATACTTTGTGTGTTTTTTTATTGGCTTGAATGACGAGACGAGCAGGTCGCTCGCATGTTAAGCGCCATGCCTACCCATAAATAGAAGCAATACCACAACTTTGAATTACAAAGTACTGCATGGCACTGGATTGCGCTCGTTAACCCGAGACATAAGTTGTTTAGTCTTATAATGCCCAATAATTTCACAATCACAACAGATATAGACAACGCGGTTGTACGTTGTTAAAAATATTATTAAATTATATTATACTAGCTTTTGCCCGCGACTCCGCCCGCGTGAATAGACTTTTCCGAAATAAAACATAGCCTATAACCATCTCCAGGGTCCCATCTATCTCTACATCAAAAGTCATCAAAATCGGTTCAGTGATTTAGGCGTGTAAGCGTAACAAACAAATAGATATATATATATTTCATAAAAAGTATCCTATGTTACTTCTTATAACTCCAAGGATATGTGTACAAAGTTTCATGATGATCGGTTAAGTAGTTTTCGCGTGAAAGGGTAACAAACAAACTTACATTCACGTTTATAATATTAGTATGATTTAAGTATAATATTATAAAATTGTCCTATGTATATCCCGGAACAGCTACATTGCCGGATGTCAATACTCGTCTCTACTATGCATCAACTTAATAGAGAGTTCAATCTAAGGTCATCTGCTGTTAGAATTATTAATTTCTTTAAAGTGCAATGTAGTGTTGCATTGCTGGTACGAGTACTAGTGATGTTACATAACTCTTTAACTTCTTTCATGTTATTATTGTTTTATAGATTTTATCCATAATTTATTTAATTATTAAAATACAAGAAAAGAAAAACTTATGAGCTACTACAATGTCCCACAAAACTGTACAAACAATTTGACTGCAGGATCAGCAAAACTATACAAAGTATATACTACGATATATAATACGACTAAGAACATAACACTACGAGTACCTTCATAGTGTTATGTTCTTATAAATTACAAAAGAATTTATTTGACTGCCTCGGTGGCGCAGTTGTAATGCGTACGCGTTACAATTGAGGCTAACTCTGAGGTCTCGGGTTCGATCCCCAGGTCGGGTAAAGTGGTATTGGGTTTTTCTATTTCGAAATTCTCAGTATCAGCCCGGAGTCTGGAATTTGTGCCCGGTATGGCGATATCACATCGTGGGACGGTGATACGCTTGGCGAAATGTGGGTGTACTAGTTACACCTCTGCCTACCCCTTCGGAGATTACAGGCGTGAGTGCGTATGTATGTAATTTATTTAATATACTTAGTTATAACGTAATTATATATTGTTAACACCCAACCTCCTCATGATTCTTTTGGTTTTATGGGCGTACTTGGGCGGTGGAGATCACTTACCATCAGGTGAGCCACGCACACGCATACATTTGTTACATCGCTAATCTATTATTTCACAATTACTTTGGAATTCCATAGTGATGTACCAATATTGCATGTAGCGATACTTATGCCGAGGACCTTTTACCGTCGTAATACTGTCGCAACTTTAATAGTGTCACCTGAATCCTTTAAGGAATCGAACCTTCAACAACTAGTACAGTTATTGGTACAGTTCTATTAGAATACCGTTACATAAGTAACCTTTTACTGTAAATATTTTAAGTTGATAGTTTAAACATAAAATGTGTTGTCCTTCTACTATTATAAGTGTGAAAATTTGGATGTTTGTGAATTTGAATGTTTGTTAATCAATCACACCTTAATAGGTAGACCATAACCTGGATTAGGACATATGCTACCCTTTTTATCCCGGAAAAGGCTACTCACGCGGGTGGATCCGCGAGCGAAAGCTAGTAAACTATATAGGTTCTTAATAACTAATTCAAGGTAGTAAATCGTTATAATTTTATAATCTGTTTTTATTTAAAAATGTCAATTTTATGACAAAAGGTCGACGCTTTCTTATTTTTAAAGCCTAAATTCATACGACGCGACTTCATGTCGAAATATGATTCTAAATTTAAATTCCACCAAGTGAATGCCATTCCAAAAGAAATCATTGCTTAGCCTCCTTGATCTGAGTTACTGCACTTGATATGAAAAGAAAATGAATTAATGTAATTAATTATATTCATAATTTCTTGCCATAATTGTGTAATGTTTTATTAAAAGACACGTGAATATTATAATCAATCATATAAATAACTCAAGCAGGTGGAGCTGTATGTTCCCGGATACCATTGCCCATCAAGAAAATAAGTGTAAATAATAACATTCCAAATTCAAACTATCATGTAGACGTCAATCAAAGAGGAATAGTGTGTTACAAGAGGAATGCACAGCAGGCGGCTCATCGCGACCCGCCGCTCTTACATCACTGCGTGGCAATAGCTTTCTATAATACATAATTCTGTTAGCACCATCCTCGCACCGTGTAAATATTAAAAATAAATAAATCTCTGCGGTGCGGTTTGACGATGTAAGTCTTTGGGCAGGAAAAATCTGCACTTGAGTAGTTTGTAATGTAAAATTATGCATATTGTCAGTCGATCTTGCGGAGTGTTTTTAGGGTTCCTTATTTCAGAAACTTCAGTCGAAACGAAACTCAATACGGAGTACGGGCGTAACTCAAACTCAAAACTCAATTCAACGCGTATATATATTTTTTGTTCTTAACTCTTTGTACTGTAACTTTCACGAAGTGTTACGATTTTAATGATTATTTTTTTATTCGAAAGTGTTCTTTTAGCTTTAAGTTAGAGCCATTTAAATCTGGGATGAAATACTAAACATTTGACATTCATGCACCGACTGTGACCCTTTCACTAAAAGCAGTAAAACACTATTAATAAAACAGACTCAAAAAAAATGTTCGAGTCTGTTTACCTCTATCAATCATTGACTATTAAATTGCAATAGCACCGACTCCAAATTTGTTAATTGTATTATTACCTTTTTGTTTTTTTAACAGTTAATTTGTGTGATATCTAACAGTTTTTAATAAAAAATGTTAATAAGTATGTGTTTCTTATTATACAGGTAAGCGTCAAAATCAATGGCCTACAGTTGATGTGGTTTTCCTACAATCAGGTAATCGAAATATTAAGATCAATTTAAGGTTTGACAATGTACCTAAATAAACCGTAATTTTAAGCGACTTCAGTTATAGTTACGCGTTTTATTATCTATTAATACATACATACACGCCCCAATGCGAGGGTGCGCCTTCTCATACCATAGATTCGACGGTATTTGGTATAATATGGGACGACCCGCCGCACCCTCTTGCCCCCATCTCAATCCATTGACTAAATGGCACATAAACAAGCATGAATCCAGTGTCATAAAATGCTTAGTAACTCAAAGTTCTGTGTGGTGTAGTTTCTATTCATGGGCAGGCGGTGCGTTTTCCATTATCTTGTAGAATTGGCCTTCTGTTCGGTCGTCATTCAAGCTGATAAAATAAATAAACCATCAATTTATTTATGTTATTTGGATTATTGTTACATTGTGAACTATTTAGTCAAGGGCTATAGACATCACTAAATTATTTATTTCTGAACCAATGGCTGTCTGTCTGCAAAGGGCCATCTTAAGTAACTGTTTATCGAAATACCGCATCTGATCTCGAAGATTTCAGTTTACTTTGTCGAAATATTAATGACGACACCGTATTTCTTCACGCATACAAAAATGTTAAACAGAAACACCATTCGGCACTATTGCGTACCGATTATAATCGATATGTTTCTGATTAATTAACGATTAACACAACTATTCGTTCGTCATTGCCCATAACCACGAATATTTTAAAGTTTACATTATTGTAACAAAAGTGACTGTAGAATCGATAAAATATTTTATGGATCGGTTTTAAAGTCCATTATCGTTAATCAGCTGAACTGTGAACGAAATACGAATAAGATCTGCGTGCGAATAGTTCATTGGGCAACTGAATGTTGTAACTGGCTGTTTGTATTATATTATTGTCTATGCATTGTAGACGTTCTAATTTTGTAATTTAAAAAATAATCGAATGGAATATTATTTTTTATTATTTTATGCAAGGTGACCAATTTATAAAATAGGCCATAAAAATAAAGGTGCCATTATTAGCGATCAGATTCTTAAAACATTTTATAAAATATATTTTATTTAGATATGGGTCTCACTACTCTACGAAAAATTTGAAGTCAGTGATTATGCAACTCTGGAACTGGTTTCGAACCTGAGACTTCGTCTCGGTAGTCAGTACCACTCCCCACTGATCTATATTACTGCTTTTTAAAGGTAATATTTTCTCTTCAATTGCTTTACTAAATAAATAAATAAATACACCCAACAGTCACACACATAGTCCCGACCCCACACTAGGTTAACCTGTATCGTGGGTATCGGGAACTACGAGAGACATGCGGTCCCACAACACCCAGCCCGAAACAAATATTTGCGGATTAGTCAAACATTCGTCTCGGTGTGGGAATCGAACCCACGGCCTCACGTTTCGCAGCCGGCTACTCGCCCACTGCGCCACGGAGGCTGTCAATCTAATACTAATCATGATCATTGCTTATGTTCCAGCTTACTAAACACATACAAAATATTGGTTGACTAGTGCGAATACAATTTTAATTTATTCTAAAGTGATTTGCAATGGAATGTAATTAATTAAATGTGCAATTTTAATCTGCACCGATTGGGTGTACTGGTTACACCTCTGCCTACCCCTTCGGGGATTACAGGCGTGAGTGCGTATGTTTTAATCTGCACCGAGCTATATTGCAATTTTTGTATGCAGTTTACAATGCACCAACTTGCTATATACTTACTAGATTTTTTAAATTTATTGACTATTCTTCCGACTTGTCTATGTATAACCTGCTTGTCACAACATAGTTAAAGCTATAAACTTTGCCAAGGTTTTTAGATCAGCCAGAACTTCGGAAACAAAGCATCTGGACAATTAATAGTAAATACATGTTTGAAATAGTAAAATAGTTTATTTAGATTTAAGGTGACCATGACCGGGGACTAGACACGTGATGATGTAACCGACCTTGCCTCGTTCTTGTACTCGTATCGTTGACAAATTAGCCACTTCGATTTGCGTTTGGGCAATTTAGCATTGTCTTTCGGACAAAGTAATCAAGGCAAAAACCGTATTTAGCATTCGCGGATATTCGAGCATGATTTTAAATTTAAATTTGGAATATAATTACGCGGAAATTCTTCGCATCATTTGATAAAAACGTCGCGTCGCGTCGTTCAGAATCTTGTTTTGTTTTTTTTTGGGTAATTTATAATTCCAGCCATCTTCATCGCTTATGATTATTTTTTTTAACCAAGGACGTATTGTGATTTAATTTTGTAAAATCAATACCCGAGAGGCAGTACAAAATGCCTTTGAAGAGCTTGTGCATCCCGTTCAGCCGATATCTTGCAGAAGAGCACCGATAAATTCGCTGGCAAACACGCCTCGATAACATAGGTGGTTACTTTGATTGAATGAAATAAAAAATACGAATATTAGTTAACATAAGCTGAGCATGAACTGCAAACATTAACTGGATCTGAGTGTGGGAATAGTCGAACTCCACGACATGCCTAACTGACATTTAAAGTTAATTAGCAACTCAGCGCTGGACTTTCCTGTAATGTTTTCATTGATCGACATCAAAATTTCCGTTTCCTATTGCAATACCTGCATACCTGAGAATTTCGAAGCTATATGAAGTCTTAACAAACTTGCTGGCCTGATGCGGGTTAGAATAGCACCCGAAATGGGCCAGCGTGGTGCACTAAAGCCTAGCTCCTCTCATTCAGTAGAGGAAACCTGTGCCCAGGGGTAGGACAGTATAATACAGGGCTCATGTTATTTTTCAATACACCTTACAGGAATACCAGATACATGTGGCGTACAGCAGACAGAAAGCCTCCGTGAGGTAGTGGGCGAATAGTCGACTGTGATATGTGAGGCCGCTGGTTCGATCCCCACACCGAAAAAAATATTTGTTTAGTCCACAAATATTTTTTGCGGGTCTGGGTGTTGTGAGACCGAAAGTCTCTTGTAGTGCCTGTGAGGCAATTCTCACTTCCCACGAAATAATCTCGGATTCGAATCAGCGATTCTCTACTGTAAAATTTCGAATATCAAAGTAATTTTTTCGAATCTTGTATTCTCAGCTACAATCGAAATAAAATGTGTAAAAATCTCTATTCGAAGGAGCAAAATGTTGCCATTATAAAACATAAACAGCGCGCGAGGCGTTCCGTTCAACGTAAGTAATGCGATTTTTAATCGCATGCGATAATTTACCATGAACAATATTGATAAATATATTTAAATGTATAACGTATTACAACAAGTGTAGTATACGTATTTTTTTATTATTAACATAAATAATGAGATAATAATTATGAGAAGATTATAAAATAAGTTTTAAAATTGCCAATTCCTAAGGTTTACAGTAATGGAACGTAATATGGAAATCAAAGTTTAAGCGGGAAACCTAGTATATCTAAGTTTAGATTTCATGTTATTCTCGTTGTGTCTATTTTGCTCTCAAAATGAATACAATCCAAAAAAAACTACTCAAGTAGCAGAAGCATTTTCTTCCAAATGGTGGAAGCGGATCTACATCTGCTAAGTGTAAAATTTTCACCAATATTTTCTAAGCGTGAAGATGAAAAAAGATGGATAAATTTCAGAAAAATTAAATGCCCTGACTGGCGCAGGCGCAAACAAATAGTGGGAGAAAAAATACAGACCAAATTACTATTTGAAGCCCAAAATCCCGCTCCCCTTACCAATACCCCAATTATCCCGTTCCTAGGTATTATGGGCGTACATGGGCGGTGAAAATCACTTAATATCAGGTGACCCACTAGCTCGTTTGCCTGTCTATGCTACAAAAAATATGTTTATTTAAGTATTCTTCCAATTAATTAGATATTATTCTAATTTGTTGCACTTGTTACAAAAATATATAGAGTTATATAATATATAAAAGTAGAGTCAGGATTTAGAGTATATTAAATACTTTCACTGCTATAAAATCCATCAGTCATTTGTAACCATCTAATTTACTGCGACATTTTAACTTCTCTAAGCAAGTAAATAAGTAGGTAAAACTTGGGTAAAACAGGAAATAAAACATAGAACATACAGTTAATATATTTTAATAAACTACCACTTCGGAAATAAATAGGTTTACAAGGTGGTAGGTCCCTCGTTTGCGAGGGACCGGCTGGGTTGGTACCACCGTTTTGTCTATTTCTGCCGCCAAGCAACAATGTGTAAGCACTGTTGTGTTCCGGTGTGAAGGACATTGAAGCCAGTGTAATTACTGGGCATTATGAGACATAACACCTTATGTCTCAGGGTGACGAGCGCAATCCAGTGTCATGCAGTGCTTTATTTAAAGTTCTGTGTGGCGTTGCTTCTGTTTATGGGCAGGCGTGGCGCTTACCATCAGGCGAGCGACCTGCTCGTCTTGTCATTCAATCTAATAAAAAAAAAAAAAAAAAAAAAAAGGTTTATAAATACATCTTTCATTATTTGTTAAATTGCCATATCCACTTTCCCGACACACTCGTACCACAAGCTTAGTCACAAGCAATTGCAATCATCAACAATATCGAACACACAAACAAGCTAGCTTCCTTTAGCATATTTATTGTTTGTAATACCTATACATATGCACTCACGCCTGTATTTCCCGTAGGGGTAGGCAGAAGTACACCTCTGTACCTGTATTAATGTGGACACCCACATGAATACTACATAATGTACTGGTTGCAACCAGTACACCCACATTTCGCCGATATTCTTTCCCTCTCATTTAGTAATAGGGGGCGAGTTGTTTGTAATATTTACTTTGTTTATCCATTTTCAGACATAGTATGATCGTAAAGTGAATGTAAAAAGAAAATTGTAATTAATAAATAAATATTTTGACAGTTGACATTGTCATTGGTATTCGACATTTACGTTTCGAACGCTCTCTACCATTCGAAGTAACTCTATCAGCAACCTACGAGATATTTCCAGCCCGAGATTCCCAGAATAGTTCAACGTGAATTTCATTCGAAAAAAGTTCGATTCCGAGATTTTTCTCGAATTCGAATTGCGCTACGCGTTACGACTGAGGCTGACGCTGAGGTCTAGGGTTCGATCCCGGGTCGGGAAAATTGATATTAAGTTTTTCTATAACGAAAAGCTCAGTATCAGCCCGAAGTCTGGAATTTGTGCCCGGTATGGCAATAGGCTCGCCCCCTATCACATGGGACGGAGATACGCTCAGCGAAATGTGGGTGTACTGGTTACACCTCTGCCTACCCCTTCGAGGATTACAGAGTGCTTATTAAGTATCAGTAGGATTATAAATGGCGGGCAAGTCGCACCATACCGTCCGCGTCGCGTCGCGTCCGCCTCACCGAGAATCAGTACTGGTTTCCGGGCACTCTCACTTTCATCAGGTGTATCACGGCCAATGGCCCACTGGTAATACGAATACAAATGACTAGACAATTGCCTCCTTGGTATAATATAGTAAATTATTTAAGTTTTGTAATAACAAATATAAATTAAAAAAAATAATGACAAACATATAATTATAGTAAAAAAAATTACAAACTTTGAACATGACAATATTACAAATCCTTTAGTTTTAATAGTTACATAATGATGTACTTTAAAAATTAATTAATTATTCAATTTTAATACACGGTGGCTTAATTAAATATTTTTAGAAATTATTTTGTTATTTAATTATATTATTACATTTAGGTACACATAGCAAAATTATAATTTTTACATTATTATTTAGTTATAGGATTACTATGAAAACTAATTTAAAATGAATATTTATAAATGCTAACAGAATTAAGTTTCAAAAGGTGGTAGGTCCCTCGTTTGCCAGAGGCCGGCTGGGTTGGTACCACCGCTTTGTCTATTTCTGCCGCCAAGCAACAGTGTGTAAGCACTGTTGTGTTCCGGTTTGAAGGATATTGAAGCCAGTGAAATTACTGGGCATTATGAGACTTAACACCTTATGTCTCGGGGTGACGAGCACAGTCCAGGGTCATGCAGTGCTTTGTTATTTAAAGTTCTTTGTGTCGTTGCTTCTGTTTATGAGCAGGCGTGGCGCTTACCATCAGGAGAGCGGCCTGCTCGTCTCGTCGTACAAGCTAATAAAAAGCAAAAAAAAGAAAAAGTAACTAACTATATTTAAGTTAAACGATTAGACCGAATTCTCGCGCGGTGGATCGAAACGATCCGTCGCTATATGCCCGAACATTAAACCATCGAGGAAAAGTGAAAGACCTGTGTCTTATCAATCATAATCAGCCGTAAAAGATGTCAGAATCCACACCGAATCCACACAGCGGGTTCCTGTAACATTTGCTCATAAATAAAAAACCGTTAAGGTCAATGCTTGGGGCTCTTTTTCCGTGTATCCATACATACGTCAGTTCCTTTATTTTTAAATTCCAGGTGATGTAAAGTTTTTAATTTTATTAGCTTGAATGACAAGACGAGCAGGTCGCTCGCCAGATGGTAAGCGCCACGTCTGCTCATAAACAGAGCACGCACGCCATACAGAACTTTAAATAACTAAGCACTGCATGATACTGTACTGAGCTCGTTACCCCGAGACATAAGATGTTAAGTCTCATAATGCCCAGTAATTTCACTGGCTTGTTGTTAAGCTTAATATAATTAATAAGCTTGTTGAAGAGTCATTTCATTCAATGGCGCTGTTTAGATTATTTTTTAATGAAATATATATTTAAATAGATCGCCTCATCGGTCTTAAGAGATGTAAAGTCTCACAATGCCCAGTAATGTAATGTCCTTTAAACCGAAACACAACAGTGCTTACACACGGCTGTTTGGCGGCAGAAATAGCAGCGACAAAGCGGTTCTACCAATTCAGACGGCCTCTCGCATTAGAGAGACCTAACACCTTGTAAACGCCGGCTTATTTAACACATGTTACAGAAAGATTTGGCTTGTAATTTTTACGAACGGCCGTCTGCCTGACGTCAACCCCTATAAAAATACACTATTAAATATTAATACACAGCTTACCTTGGCCTTATTAAAAATAGCGTCCACCCCTAATGAGTAATGGTTGAATCAGTATCGCATTACAAACACGACAGTTCGAACTAGATCATGTCCTGACCTTGGCACTCGACTCACCTTACTGTCTCATCATATCATACGTACATACATACGCACTCACGCCTGTAATCCCCGAAGGGGTAGGCAGAGGTGTAACTAGTACACTCACATTTCGCCGAGCGTCCGTTCCTTATGTAATAGGGGGCGAGCCTATCGCCATACCGGGCACAAATTCCAGACTCCGGACTGATATTGAGCATTTTGAAATAGAAAAACCCAATACCACTTTACCCAGCCCCGGGATCAAACCCGAGACCTCAGCCGGCCGACTAAGCAAGCCGGGATAATTTTGCCGATCTGCGATAGATTCAGTGTCTATCGTTGGTCGACAGTATTCATGGATTGCTTACACTTACCATCAGGTGTAGCGTAGTCACTTTGTCGAGCCAGAATAATAGAAAAAATCAAGAAAGAATATACGAAAATACATTTCACCTGACATTTCTTTTGCGTTTGTGTGCGTGACGTTGCAAGTAAACACACACTTCGCGAATTTTCAGCTTACGATTGTGAGTATGCGTTGTTTGGACATCTCCCTTCTAGAAGTAGTAAGGTTTAGTCATTTATAATTTACAGATATACTTCTATTTGATGCTGGGGGATGTTGGAAGTTAATATGACAATTAATAATTGATAGTTTTTTTTATGAACGTATTAGTTATAACGTAAATTATTTAAGTTTTTGTAATAGCAAGCCTTGAGATTGGGCTTCAAATGAATGGGACAAAAACCAAGTTGATGACCAATAGCACGAGATCTATTGTGGAGATAGACGGACAAATAATAGACTATGTCGACGAATACGTTTACTTGGGACAGATAGTTTCTTTCAGGAATAGAGAAGACCAGGAAATTACCCAGCGGGTGGAAAATTCTTGGAGGAGCTATTGGTCCCTGAAAGATTTTCTAAGAGGAAACCTTCCACTAGCTCTAAAACGTAAACTAGTCGACATGTGCATCTTGCCCGTCTTAACCTACGGTGCCCAAACCTGGTCATTAACCGAGTCACAGAAGCTCAGACTCAAGGTGTGCCAACGAGCGATGGAGCGCAATATACTCGGTGTTAAACTAACTGACCATGTCAAAAACACCGAATTGCGTTGCAAAACTCGCATCGTAGACGTAGGGAGAAAGGCTGCCTCATTGAAATGGAACTGGGCGGGGCATGTGCTTCGAATGGGTCCGGATCGTTGGGCAAAACTGGTTACTAACTGGAATCCAACGAATGGTCATAGAAAACGCGGACGACCGAAAAAGAGATGGAGAGACGAATTGGACGCATTCGAGGTGAAATGGGAGAAGCTGATAGAGGACCGAATCCAGTGGAAGAGTAAAGGGGAGGCCTTTGCACAGCAGTGGGACACAGTGTAGGCTATTAAAAAAAATAAAAAAAAATAACAAATATAAATTAATAAAAAATGACAATCATTCAAAAGACCAGTGGGCATTTGCGAAGCATCGGTAGATTCCAAACTCGACGTGTAAAAGTGCCCTTGACGGCCTAATTACTGAATACATTATTTGATTTGATTTGATTTAATAAGGAAAAAAACATTTTATCTAAACCGATGTATCTCTATAATTGTGGTGACATTAACAAAGTAATTTATGCATTAGCATAACTTTCTGATTTTTTATTGCCTCATTGGTCTAATTGCAGCGTAAATAGACTGAGATCCTGTTCTCATAGAACTATAGGTGCAGCACTAGTTTCACTTCTGCCTATCCTTTAGGGAATATAGGCGTTGGTTTTGTTATGTTTCAATTTTATTTCTGTAAGTGCAATTTTAAATATATAAACACTCTCTAACCGATCCGAAGTTAAATTTATACAACACCAACACTCAATACATTGCAAAAATGCCAATAGGATATTGCGAAACGAGTAAGTTATTCGTATCGGAAAGCAGTTACACATACCAGTATTCTAAACCTACCTTGGACACTCATTTATAAATCACATCGCGGAAAACAAGCGATTAAAAATTCATTTACACCATAAAATTGAATTAGGATTCAAGTTTGGAACGCAAATTCCCTTTCAACACAAACACTTGACCCGTAGACGTGAGCGTGTTGCGCATCGTTCGTGAATCGATTCAAAGTCACTGTTGCGAAACGATATCGAAGTGACCTTTGAACACGTGGTTGCAGTTCAACTTTAGGTTCGCAGATATTCTTGTAGAATTTCTAGTTGGTACATTTTCAGACGACAGTATTCGTGGCGCAGTGGGCGAGTAGTCGGTGTTGAAACAAGAGGCCTTCGATTCCCGCAGCGAAACAAGTGTTTCTGTGATCCACAAAAAAATATTTCGGGTTTTAGTGTTGTGGGACCGCAAGTCCCTCGTAGTTCCTGATACTCACGATACAGGTTAACCTAGTGTGCGTCAAGCTATGTGTGTGAGTGTTGGGTGAATTTATTTACCTACTATTCTATTGATTTTATAGAATTGAGTAAAGTTCATATAAAATTAGATGTCCTGATTGACTGATTCATCAACGCTCAGATCAAACCACTAGACCTAAAAAAAGCTGAAATTTTGACAGCGTATTCCAATACTGTCAAATTTTTTTTTATGTGTGAAAAATGGCGGAATAGTTTATATAGGAAATTATATTTTTCTGGTGTTATTTATGAAATTATTTATAAAGTTTATTATACGATACAATTAAGAAACATGTATTTCGGTGTTTATCAAAATTCAATCACTAAACGCGGCCGGAACCGTGAGAATAGTTCTAGCTAGTATTTTAAGATGAGGTATTACAGTTTATTATTTAATAAAGCCTGACATTTGACCTAGATTGAGTTTGAAAAAAGAACTGTCTATTGAGTAAATTCGCTTATTAAACCAAGTCACGATTTAAAAAAAAAACAATCTAAATAGTACTTTGAAATAAAACTAGTTTATACGGATTTTATCGCGGTTTAATTTTATTTTAGTCCCGACGTTTCCGATAAAAGCCGAATAAACTAGTATTATTTCAATGTGCTATATTCGTGTAAACATAAGAAATCTGAAACTTGAAATATTTTGATAATAATTTCGTGACTTGGTTTAGTTTGTCATAGCCCATGTCAGAATTGTAAAATAAAACATTTGAACCGACGAAAAACGAAGGAGAAACCCAGTTCGTCTGTATATTTTAATGTGTTCACGTACATGCATAAATTCTACATTTGTGGGCCAATTTAGATGATTATTTTGGTATTCGATAGGGTTTACTTTGATGGTGATCCTACTTAAATTTGAAGGAAAATGCCAACCCTAAAGGGATGAAAACGAGCATGATGACTCTTTCACTAAAAACAGTAAAATAAAAGCTTTATAACAATAAATAAAAACCAACTTAAGAAAACAAAAACCTTATAAATATAATTAAATAATTTTGAGTCGGTGGTGTCATTTACTCAGCAATAACGCCGAATCAATATTTAAATTTTATTTTTAGCCTTTTAGTTTTTTTTTGTGTTGTTTCATTTTTGTTGATTCAACGGATGTTCGTCAGATGGTTTCACTTAATTGTTCGACACCAGTTTCACCAAAATTGACTAAATTAAATCACCTATTATTTACATAAAATATATTTTAACCAAAATGAATATTCATTTTTGCCATATCCGCGTTTCGTCGTATCCATATGTCACAAACTTTATGTAATTCCAACTCGATTTTGTATATTTGCCTCTTAGGGGATACAGGCATGAGCGAGCGAGAGAGATGATTAAATATAAGTTTACGTCTCTATTCGTATGTGCTAGATTATTTAGTATATAATACGTTTCCGTTTAGATCTGAAGAGACTATACAAAGAAACAAACAAAGAAATTAAAAAATGTTATAAGTCGTACAGATTAAGCACATTGAAAAAGCACTTGGAAACCTCAAGAAGCGCCAAAAAAGCATTTAAAGAACTAGATAGAACAAAGATTTGGATACCATCCCTCCGGGCTGGATCTAGCATAAGTAAATCTCGTACAGAGATTATCAACATAGCTACAGATTTCTATACCAAATTATACTACCAACCCAAATTGGTACCAGACCCGGTGAAAATCAGCAAGATAAGCTCATCACAAGCAACCGTACAAATGTTCCACGAATCCGAAATTCTAAAACAAATACAAAAACTAAAAACTAACAAATGTCCAGGGCCGGATGGTATCACAAGTGAACATATACAATACGCCAAAATGCTTTTATTGAAACCACTGACATACCTATTTAATAAAATTCTAGACAAAGGCGTTGTTCCGCAGAACTGGACTGAATCAGAAATTATATTACTCTACAAAAAAGGAGATCCAGCCGATATAGGAAACTATCGACCTATAAGCCTTATGCCCTGTTTCTATAAACTTTTCGCTTCTTGCATACTCGACAGAATAACACCCGTCATCGATAGCCACCAGCCATACGAACAAGCTGGCTTTAGAAAAGGCTTCAGCACTATAGATCATATCCAGGTACTGGAGCAAACAATAGAAAAATATTTGGAATTCCGTAGACCGCTTTACTTAGTCTTTATAGACTACAAAAAAGCCTTTGACTCCATCTCACAAAACAGCATTTGGGAAGCTTTACATAATCAGAACATAAATGTCAAATACATTAACATCTTACAAGACATTTACTCCAAAAGCACAAGCAGAGTTAGACTAGAAAGAACAGGCAAAAGTATTAATATAAATCGTGGAGTAAGACAGGGCGATCCAATTTCACCCAAACTATTTATAGCCGTCTTACAAAATATCATGAAAGATTTACCCTGGGAAACTCAAGGAATCTGTGTGGACGGAAAGTTCATGAGTCATTTGAGGTTTGCGGACGACATCGTTTTGTTATCAGAAAATCCAAAAAAATTGAATACTATGATAAACGAACTCCAAACAACAAGTAAAAATGTAGGGCTGGAGATGAATCTAGAAAAAACAAAAATTATGACCAACGACAAGACAGTACCAATGTTCGTAGATAATAACCAACTTGAGTATGTACAGGAATACATTTATCTAGGAAAACAAATATCATTTAAAACAAAGAGAAATGTGGAAGAAATTGATAGAAGGATAGCCATAACTTGGAAAAAGTTTTGGGCTCATAAAGAAATATTAAAATCACAGCTCCCAATAAAAACTAAATCAATAGTTATGGATACAGCTATACTACCTTGCCTTACCTACGGCTGCCAGACGTGTGTGACGTTTGATCAAAGAACAAAATTAAAGATACAGTCTACACAAAGAGCGATGGAGAGAAGCTGTTTAGGTATCAGTCTAAGAGACAGAGTAAAAAACACTGAAATAAGAAATAAAACAAATATAACTGATGCCTTACTCTTCGCACAAATTATGAAATGGAAATGGGCTGGTCATATATCAAGATATACAGACAACAGATGCGACGATAAACGTAACAAAATGGATGGGACCACATGGATTCAGAGGAAGAGGTAGGCCCAATATCAGATGGCAGGATGATATAACTGCAACTATAGGCAGTAACTGTCTCAACATTGCAAAAGATAGAGACACCTGGCACTCTTTGGAGGAGGCTTTTACCCGTCAGGGGTCCACACAAACTTCGACCTTAATGTTGTAATTTAATTTATATTTCAATTGTAATTTAAATCTTATTTTAATTTCTAATTAATCCATTTACAAAATTATAAATCATAATAAAAAATTAAAAACTAAATTAATTATTAAATCTTTAAAAAAAAAAAAAAATATGTTTACTAAATAATATCATAATATAAATCAATTAGAATGTATTAACCTAAATATAATTTATGAAATATCTTTTAATTAACTAAATTGTAATCATGCAAGTTTGTTGGAATAAATAAGCTTTATTATTATTATTATTAATACGTTTCCAATACAATCCGCTAGATGCTCTGTTGTATGCAGTGTGTGGTTGGTTTGCATGACATTAAAGCCAGTGAAATTACTGGGAATTTAGAGACTTAACAACTTATGTCTCGGGGTGACTCCAGTGCCATCCAGTACCATGTAGTTCAAAGTTCTTTATGGTGTTGTTTTTGTTTATGGGCGGTAGTAGTATTTACCATCAGCTGCTCGTTTCATCATAGTCATTGAAGATAAAAAAACGTATCTACATAGGTACTTAATTTTATAAGCATTGATGACGTGACAGCTATCGAATAACTCGCACTAGGGCTATAGTATCCTAGTTATTATACAAAATATCATTAGCTTCCATATTACATATTGTAATATTGAAAAAAACCTCCCAGTAATTAATTACGAAACGCACACGATCGGTTTATTCCGATAATCCGGCTAAAGTTTCTTAACGCGTTACACAAGGCGGTGTGGCCGAAACACACAGGCGCCATTTACGTTGCAGATACTGGCTGGAATTAACATGTATATTCGATAAAATTTGTCCAAAGTAAAGAATATTTTAATGCATTTAAAAATGATATACTCAAATGTATTACAGAAAAGTGTGGTCAATTTTAAGTAACGTATAGTGTGTGTGCGTGATTGACTAACAAACATCTAAATTCATAAACTCAGAACATCCAAACTTTCACATTTATTTATTATTACATATTATATTATATATTTACATGTATAAATGTGTAATATTTTGGATATATATTACAAATTAATGCAAGTCAACATATAATATAATCATAGATCAATTAAAAATATTTCCTATTGACAGCTTTCGTGGCGTAGTGGGTGAGTAGCCGGCTGTGGAACGAGGACTACAGTTTCGAAATCCATACATAAATACGAAAAATGTTTTCTGAGTCTAGGTGTCGTAGGACAATCTTAAAGTATGCCGTATTTTCTGTATTTCTGATAAATTTGATATATCTCGGGCCATCAAAAAAAGTGTAAAGTATCACAGATATAACGTTAAGCCCTGATGCTTGTCGATATATTTTTTATAGCACCTACCAGCAAACGAACAAGTCAGTCACCTGATGGTAAGTGATCTCCACCACCATGTACGATACTCGAAGAATCATGGGCGCATTGCCGACTTTAAAGGAAAGGGGAAGGGGACTTGGGCCTTCGGATATCTATCTCACCATACAGAACGCAGCAGCTAGCCGCTGCTTTACGTCAGTTTTCTGTAAGACAGTGGTAACGACCCGGTCGAGCCGGCCCTTTCGTGCTGTAGACAAAACTGTCTACAGCGTGGCTCTACCACTCGTAACTCGTTATACTCATTATGTCACTCACTTTAATCTCATGCATAATTATTTGATTTATAATTAATTAAAAGAGGTACAAACCGCATCTCATTCATATATTTACGTTTATATTTACATTGCAACATTTCGTGTCCTACAAAATGTGTAAACCAAATTCATATTTAATGACGCAAAACTACATAATGTTAATGTATTGACTAATAATTCCATCAGAAACGATTTATTTCTACATAATAATATTTAAGTCAATGAATCACAAATATTGTACATCGACCAAAGTGAGTCATGATGCAATAAATACCAACAAATAGCCTTTAAACTGGAATTATTAGACTAAAGATATAATAGATGTGTCGTTAAATGTCGGAAATTGTAAATTCTAATCAAATATTTTAACTGCGCCACCGAGGCAGTCATAAAAAAGTATAGTTTATTTTTAAGGTCTATACGAATAGAGAAGTTCTTGGTAGCATATTAAGAAGTTGCAGTCAAACCGCTGGCATGAAGAAATACATAAAATAAATACACCCAACAGACACGCAAACCTGACCCCACACTAGGTTAACCTGTATCGTGGGTATCAGGAACTACGAGCGACTTGCGGTCCTACAACACCCAGACCCGAAATAAATCTTTGTGGGTCACACAAAAATTTGTCTCAGTGCGGGAATCGAACCCACGGCCTCACGCTTCGCAGCCGGCTACTCGCATACTGCGCCACGGAGACATTCGAAATAATAATATTATGTCAATGGCATTAAATCAGTGGATCCTGAGTATACTCGGATTGCTGTCGGAACAGCATTCTGATCTAACTCGAATCAGGGAAAAACCTGAGACTGATTTCTCTACGAGCATTCTAATGCAACTGGATGATCCCGTCACATGGTCAATTCGAGCGCATGTTACAGAACAAGGAAGTGTTTAAGTGAAACGGTTGCAGAAGGCATCGTGGCTTCAACCAGTAATTTGTATGGTAAACGTAGAGAAACTTGTATGGTCGCTTGCATTATTGTATGAATATGCAGTGGTTTTAAAATTTCGATATACGAGAGAGAATTAAGCTTAGGCGACGAGGATCCCCAAAATTATAACAATAAATAAGTTACACATTGCAAAATTGACTACCTCGGTGGCGCAGTTGTTATGCGTGTGCGTTACTACTGAGGCTGACGCTGAGGTCTCGGGTTCGATCCCCGGGTCGGCTAAAAGTGATATTGGATTTTTCTATTACGAAAAGCTCAGTATCAGCCCGGAGTCTGGATTTTGTGCTGGGTATGGCGATAGGCCCGCCCTCTATCACATCATGGGACGGAGATAAGCTCGGCGAAATTTGAGTGTACTGTTACACCTCTGCCTACCCCTTCGGGGATTACAGGCGTGAGTGCGTATGTACATTGCAATAAACTACGAAAGATTTGATCCAGTAGATTTAGCATGTATTTATTAGCTTAAGTAACAACGAGCAGTTTGCTCGTCTAATGGTAAACGCCATGCTGCCAATAGATCTAACATCACATAGATCCTTGAATAACAAAGCATTGCGTGGCATTGGACTGCGTTCCTCAATCTGAGGTATAAGTGGTTGAGTCTCATAATGCCCAATAATTTTACTGGCTTCAGTGTCCTTCAAACCAAAACACAACAGTGCTTATATACTGCTGATTGGCGGCAGAAATATATAAAGCGGCGGTGTCAACGCAGACGGCCTCTAGCATACGAAGGATCTACTACCTAGTACTCGTAATATCAACATTGAAATTATTTAGAAATGGTTTCTACATCTTCACGCCTGTACTCCCTGAAGGGGTAGGCAGAGGTGTAAATAGTTCCGTCCCATGATGTGATAAGGGTCGAGACTATCGCCATTGGGCACAATTCTAGACTCCGGGTTAGGCCAGCGTGGTGGACTAAGTCCTAATCTCTCTCATTAGTAGAGACCCGTGTCCAACAGTGGGACAGGGTTAAAAATATACCTTCTTCTTCACCAGAATGGTCCGCCGTCAATCATCTTAAAAAATCAATTCCAAACACCCTAGAAAGCGATTTAAAAAAGTGGACTGACCAGTCGTGCGTACGCAGAAAGTGAAAACTTGCTTTCGAGACGGCGTACCCTGCCCAGGAATTGAACCTTGCGTAACACCTGCATGTATAGTGTAGACAGGTGATGGAATGTCTTTTTGTACCAAATGTACTAGAGATTTATATCATGTTTTAACCTGTTTAGTATTTGTTTTTTTAGTTTTGCGATCGCGTGTTTATAGTCTTGGGTTTTTTTTCTTTTAATAGCTTGAATGATGAAACTAGCATCGCTTGATGATAAAGCTTGCTCACTAACAGGAGCAAAGCCATTCAGAACTTTGAATTACAAACCACTACCATCTTTAGAGTAGGTGCCTATGTCGCTGCCGGATAAATAAAATTGTACCAGTGTTTTTATTTTGAAGTAGGTTTCTAAGTTTTGTTAAAACTTCTTTTTAAGTTTTTTGTGGTAGTTATAGCTAAGCATGTGAATTCCAATACAATAACACAATCACGTCAATTGTATGTATATGTTGTCCATTGGGGAGTTTATTTTTTTTATTCCGTACTCCGTCATCAGATTTTAACTAAATTTATATGGGACCACATCGCAGCTAAATTCTTATCGAATGAAATTTGTTCTAACAAAATCGGTTAACAATTGGCGGAGAAATCGATGTACATACATAAAATAAACAAAAAAATTATACGCGCCGAATTGAGAACCTCCTCTTATTTTGAAGTCAGTTGAAAAAAGACATTAGTATGCCCTCAAAAACCACCTTCCATAAAATGATGAGTGATTCGACACAAGTTTGCGTGCAGCCTCCGACACAGTTACAACATCAGGGAAGTTAGCACATGGCCGGGACCCGTTCCAGTCGATTATTGTGTTAAACGCGGTTATGAATGTACCTAAACAAGATGTATATTGGTAAGTAGAGTAGCATTTAAGGTTCTTTTCCTGTGTTGCTCTCTTTTTTTATAGTATAGGCCGGCAAACGAGCAAGTGGGTTACCTGATGGCAAGTGATCTCCTTCGCCCATTAACGCCTACAATACCAAGAGAATCATGGGGGCATTGCCGACCTTAAAGAAAAAGGATAATTAAGGGATTGTGAAGGGGAGGAGGATTTGGGTCTCCGGATATCTCTTTCACCGTACGAAACGCAGAAGCAAGCTCCTACTTTACGCCGTTTTTCTGTGAGACAGTGGTACCGACCCGGATGAGCCGGCCCATTCATGCTGTAGACAAAACTATCGACAGTGTGGCTCTACCACTCAAAAACACAGTGCAGTAACATCCTAAATTTCATATTTATAATATTAGTATTATATTATTATAAGTAGTAAGATAAGTTGTCTTGATTTTAAGTTTCTCGTACCCTTTTTATACGAAACTAAAAATTACCACACGATGTGGGGTAAACCAACAACATAATGATGATTATGAATAACAACACTTAAATATTTCAATATACTTAAATGTTATTTAAACAATACTTAACTCAAAACGATATGTCAAAATCACGGCGTTGGGTGTAATTGGGGCGTGTTAGAGTAGTTTTTTAATGAACAAACAATAGCTTACAAGTGTATTGTAAGTGTCATTAGATCACGCAACACTTGTGCAATATACATTATGCAAATTTAAAACTACCTCGGTGGCGCAGTTGTAATGCGTACGCGGTATAACTGGTGTGCTGAGGTCTCGGGTTCGATCGCCGGATCGGGTAAAAATGATATTAAGTTTTTCTATTTCAAATTGCTCAGTATCAGCCCCTAGTCTGGATTTGTGTCCGGTATGGTGATAGGCTCACCCCCTATCACATTATAGGATGAAAATAAGCTCGCGAAATGGTGTACTGGTAACACCTCTGCCTCCCCCTTCGGGGATTACAGGCGTGAGTGCGTATGTATTATGCAAATGTTTTACAACGCCCACATATAGCAGAGAGGTGCAATATAAACCTAGAGTTTGATATGGGACGGGTTATCCCCTTAACCCCTTAAAATTTCATCCATTTGTAACTGCGGGATCGTAGCGTCCCAACGAATGGACTGGTACAAACAACAGACGCACTCTAATGTATTACATTCACATTGTTGCGAAAATTGCTAAACACAGTCGCACGCGCATCTTTAGACCTGGCATTTGGAAAGTCATAAGAATGTTGCAAATAATTGGTATTACAACAGAAATAATACACATGTAATATGCATGGAAAATGTTGTAATATGAAAAAATCTCGATATATTAGTACCTGATACATATTTCTATCCCCCATAGGGATCATTGTACACATGGTGAAATACCTGATGGTATGTGATCTCCACAGCCTATGTATGCTCACTTACTCTTTTGCCGGCCTATGCTATAAAAAACTTTGCTGTGCCACGATAAAAAAGTCATAACTTTTTTATATATTAATACGAATATACAAGTCAGTTTCACACAAAGGTTAAAGATAAAGATATTTTTATTTTGCAAATAATAATAATAATAAATACACCCAACAGTCACACACATAGTCCTGACCCCACACTAGGTTAACCTGTATCGTGGGTATCAGGAACTACGAGGGACTTGCGGTCCCACAACACCCAGACCCGAGACAAATATTAGTGGATCACACAAACATTTGTCTCGGTGCGGGAATCGAACCCACGGCCTCTCGCTTCGCAGCCGGCTACTCGCCCGCTGCGCCACGGAGGCTGTCAGGTACAAATATGGGTACAGTTTAAAAAACACATGGTGGTGGTATTAGACGTATAGTTCAATCATATTTAACCTTTAGACATGCAAAATTACAATGAATAGTATGTGAAATAATTTAAATTTAAACATACTTATCTATAATTAAGATTAATTTTAAACTGACAAAGCGAAATGATTTAAGAATAGTATCAAAAGCTGGTTATTTATATCAACAACAACAATAGCATATCGTTTAAACACTACATTCAGAAATTAAACTTAAAAAAAAAAGTTATAATAATAATAATAATAATAATAAGCCCGCAGGGCAGCTTGTGGTGAGCTGTTGGGGAGTAGCGACCCTACGTACCCGAGTGCTCCCGGGGGAGGCTCCTGTTCATCATCTCTAGCTCGCCTTCACTGGCCGGCTGGAGTGAACACTGATGAGGAACAGGTCCCCCACCTCTGGCTTGCCTTCACCCGCCGGTTAGAGTGTAGTCGCGAGAGCTTCATGCTCGAAGGGTGGATGTGAAACGTAAGTGGTGAGTGGGCAACGTGATGGGACCCTAAGGTAGCAAATGATCGTTGTATAAAGCCCAGTGACACCTCTCCACCCTTTAGCCACTCATCTGGGTGTTGCTCCCTTGTCGCTTTTTCTAATGACTATTTTGGGGAGCCCATCTACCTGAGTTGGCGAGTCACCACCTGCCTATTTTTTCCATGTTTTTAACATAGGTCAGGCAGGTGCCATAGTCTTTCCCATAGACCCGATTATCCAAGTCACCAACACCTCCCCTCAATAAAACAGTATATATTAATTTTTGCCCATCCCTACAATAGTCCTACACCAACCGGGGGCTGTCCTTGGATACACTTTTATAGTGTATACAAGGATAGCCGTCGGGCGGTGTCACATCACCTTAATACATTAAAATTGTCTAACGGGCCTCTACGTGTTGGCTTCGGCCCCACGCATGCCTTCCAAATGTCCGGGACTCTGTAGTCCCGAGATTATGGGATGACAAACAATAATAATAATACTAGCCCTGTATTATACAAGTCCCACTGCTGGGCACGGGCCTCCTCTACTGAATGAGAAGGGTTAGACCTTAGTCCACCACGCTGGCCTAATGCGGGTTGACAGACTTCACATACCTTCGAAATTCTAATGAAGAACTTCTCAGGTATGCAGGTTTCCTCACGATGTTACCTTCACCGTTAAAGCAAGCGATAATTAACCATTAATACACACATAACTTAGAAAAGTCAGAGGTGTATGCTCTTGAGGCTGGTTTCGAACCTGCGACTTTAATATCGACAGTCCGTACCACTCGCCACTGAGCTATCACTGCTACCCAAAAAAAACGTTAGCAATATAATATGTACAGTTATAGCAGTACATTTCTAAGCTCATAGTCATGATGCATACAAAATTGCCGCACATTATCCAACCACTGTTACGGCAACACCACGCTTGTTACCGACTACCATTATTGAATCATTATTACTCTGATATTTTATATTTATTATTATATTTGTGCCGGTACTCCATTTCCAAGTCCTATTGAAGTTATTTCCTGCCTGGTACCGTACCGTAACTGTTTCGTTAACAATAGCGTTATGAATATTCCGTCAGATGCCACATATAGTGGGTCTGAATGCCTTCCTATAACTGTAGCGGGTGGTCCTTTTTCGGTTTGGTTCAAGGTTGGTTTTTAGTTCAGTACGTTTTTTGTGTCAATTGCGGTGCATGCCATGTTGGGTGGTATTGTTTGTTTTTGCTTTAATAAATAAATAAATACACACAAAAGCCACACATATAGTCCTGACCCCACACTAGGTTAACCGTGGTCGTATCGTGGGTATCAACAACTACGATGGTCTAACAACACCCAGACCCGAAACAAATATTTGTGGATCACACCAACATTTGTCTTGGTGTGGGAATCGAACCCACGGCCTCTCGATTCACAGCCGGCTATTCATCCACTGTTTGCTAACTCGCAACCGTCATGCCAATAAACAGTAGTAATAATAACTTTGAATTACAAAGTACTGCATGACCTTATGCGCTCATGATTCCGTGAGATGCTAAGCCTCATAGTATTCAATAAAGTAATCGGCTTTAACATAGAAATAAGCTAAGCGTTAGTACTTACCCACATGGACCTCCAGATTTTTTTAAATATCGTTGGCAGGTAAACGAGCAGGTGGGTCACCTAATGGTAAGTGTTCTCCAGCGCCCATATACGCCCACAATACTAAAAAGATCATAAGTGCGTGGCCGACCTTAAAGGAAAGGGATAATTAAGGGATTCGGAAGCGGAGGGGGATTTTGGCCTCCGGATATCTCACGCACCGTACGAAACGCAACTGTAAGCTGCTACTTTACGCCGGTTTCCTGTGAGATAGTGAACGACCCGGACGAGCCGTCCCATTCATGCTGTAGACAAAACTGTCTAAGGCGTGGCTCTACCACTCAAAAAATATAAGTGACCCAGGTGCCACATAATAATAATACAATAGACCTACCACCTAACCAACTAATTAGTGTTCTTTCAGTACTCTATATTACATATTTTTCAAAACCATCATATTTTAATGGTTTTTAGTGTTATTTTGTTCTTGTCGCATTATAATGATTGATATTCCGTCATAGAACGAATTCATATCTAATCATTCCTATTTTTCCACGTTTTCTTATAAATCAGTCGTTTAAATTCAGTAAATGTGTTATTTCATGAATTTTATTTAATTCCGTGTCAAATTCTATAAAGGAACTGAAATTCAATCAAACATAGAAAGAATATAGTATGTTCTTAAGTCTTTTATACGGTGCAGTTGCAGCAATATTTTTAGGCAATGATGTCACTCAACTGTGGGGTCATCGCATTAGCTTAGAAAAATATATATTCTCTATCTATTTCTCGATGTTGATAATTAATGTGTTTACCAAATTTGGTATCAAAATAATATCTCTAAAATGGCGTTTAAAATTAGATTACATTTATTTTTTAGACCTTTTTAATTTATGTTTCCGTGAGTTTTTAACGCTCCTTGGTCATGTCAAGCATTCCATTCCAGTTACACAATCTAAATAAGGTTGTCACGAATTCTATAAAGGAAGTAGATAATGGTACATTGACGAACTGTGGTAGAGTTCATAACTCTATTTATATGATACATCCAGGAGATATTGTAAACATCATTATCATGGCGATAGGCTCGCCACTTGTCACATCATGAGATGGAAATAAGCCCGGCGAACCGTGGGTGTACTAGTCACACCTCTGCTTACACTTTCGGGGATGGAGGCGTGAGCTTATGTTATGTAATCATCATGAAAATTCTGTTTGAGTAATTTTAGTTCCTTTCGTTTAACTTCACTTATCCTATATAGCTTAAAATATTTGAATATTATGAAACCAAACACAATCAAAACATCTATTAACGACACCATAGAGATTGGTGTAAAAATTAAAAGATCATGAGATATAAATCGAACCCTATCATAAAAACATTCTAGAATTAATTGGAAAATATTGTTTTTATATTCACACGTGCAAAAAAACAAATCACCATCTCTAAACACATCTTATCTTATTTTTATAGTTTTATTAGCCAATTAAATATCTTCACTAATGTGATTTTTATAAAATGGTATAATGTGACACCCACATGTCACCTGTCTTTGGCTAGGAGTTAGTGAACTAGGTATATTAAATCCACGTCCATACCAAAGACATCAACGCGCTCGCTGTATTAACTCATCGTTTTTCAAAGTTTGCATTGTATGAACAATACACAATGGCCAGAGATTTCTTGTTTAATAGCATAGGAAGTTGAAGCTTTGTTTGTATAACTCTATGCTAACCTTATGTGTCACTTGAAATTATTTCGTTAATGCCTTGTGAGTGACTGCTTCGGTGGCGCAGTTGTAATGTGTACGCGTTACGATTGAGGTCAGCGCTGAGGTCACGGGTTCGATTCCCGGGTCGGGTAAAGTGGTGTTGGGTTTTTCTATTACCAAAATGCTCAGTATCAACTCGGAGTCTGGAATTTGTGCCCGGTATGGCGATAGGCTCGCCCCCTATCACATTAGGGACGGAAATACGCTCAGCGAAATGTGGGTGTACTGGTTACACCTCTGCCTACCCCTTAGGGGATTACAGGCGTGAGTGCGTATGTATGTAAAAAAATATGTTCTCTTATTATATGGAAAGTTAATTTTCTTTTTCTTTTTTCCAGGACACAACGATATGGTTATCAGTAATATTAGCGGTTCTGTCATCATCAATACCCAGTGAGTATTTTATAATAATTTATTTACAGTTTTAATTAATCAGATTAAAATATATTCTGATTACAGTGTAAGTAGGTCACCAATATCTTAGGCCCAAAGCCAATCTTACCTTGACGTGCTACACTCTGCTGATTAACGGAAGAGGCAATGGCGAAACTTGGTTCCCGTTGCAGGTTGTGGGGCTCAGTCTGACCCTGAGGAAGTCTATGGGCTTAAGGTGTTGGTGATTCACCTATTCTCAATCCACAAATATCTGTTTCGGTTCTGAGTATTGTAAGACCGAAAGTCTCTCTTAATTCTTGATACCCACGACACAAGATCAATCATATTTATAGGGTTATGTGTGTGATTGTTGGATTATTTATTTATTTATACGAAGTGATTATACTAGTTGTATATTTTTGCACCTGACTGGCTAACGGCCACCATAAAACATTGATTACGCAAAAACATTAAAACAAGTTATTTTAGATGATATGTAAATATTTATTGTTCATGTTTCCTGCAACGACAGGTTCCACCAACAGTCACGTCTAGGACTCAAAAATCACGAACTAAATCTAGATTAAACCGTGTTGACCTTTTAACGAAAGTTCGTGAGGATTTGAGCTTATGCTTAAAAAGGCAGGTCCTGAAATCGGTGATGTGTGAAATCTAAAGCACTCGCTACATTACGACGTATTAGACGAATTTTATTTTCCTAATGGAAACAATTTGAACAATTTGACTGCCTCGGTGGTGCAGTTTTAATGCGTACGTATTACGACTGAGGCTGGCGCTGAGGTCTCGGGTTCGATCCCCGGGTCGTATAAAGTGATATTGCGTTTTTCTATTACTCAGTATCAGCCCGGTATCTGGAATTTTGCCCGGTATAGCGATAGGCTCGCCCTCTATCACACCATGGGACAGAGATACGCTTGGCGAAATGTGGGTGAACTAGTTACACCTCTGCCTACCCCTTCGGGGATTACAGGCGTGAATGCGTATGCGTAAACAATTTGAAAATGGAACATCATCGCCATTTGATACATCGTCGTAGTAATGCGCGAGTCTATAGTATATCTTATAGATATGTAAAAGATTAGGAATGTTCAAGAAAGGTAACTTTGCTAATGCGAATTTTTCCAACATGTCATCATATGACACCCACATCTCTTATATCTTTGGCCAGACTGCATGCCGAGAAGTCATTGACTTATATTCAGCGAAGTAGCGTAAAAATGTGTCGAAGACATTTCACTATTTAATTTAATAAATAGTGTTAAATATGTTTATATCGATAGATATAATATACTGGATGACAGTTAATTTTAATATAACCCCACATTGGCTATAGCGTTATATTTACTTTTACAATAAATAAATAAATAATAAACAAAATAAGTATTAATTCTGCGTCCATACAAAAGACATCAACGCACTAAGTCAAGTTAATAACTTAATTTTTCAATCTTAATCTATTAAGCCTACACATTCAATGTTAAATGAATTAAAATGTCTTAGTACTGTTTAGTGGTAGCATATATCATTTGTAGGCTGGGAGATTTTGGGTTCGATTCCTAAGTCGGCAACACTTTTTGTGTGATTTTATAACAGGATTGGGCCCTGCTGACAGGGTTAGGCTCCACGTACCTATGATTCTTTTAGTATTATGAGTTTTCATGGCCAGTAGAGATAATTTACTATCAAGTAACCTACTTGTTTGTTTGCCTTAATCTCCTTTAAAAAGAAAAATCCTCTAGAAAATGAGTTTCTAAAAAGGTACATTGTGATCACTCATCTCTTACTTAATTAAATTATGATGAAAATAATTCTTCATGGAAATACATTGAACCCACGACCACACAGTATTTTTTTTCTATTAGCGTTAAAAATAGCAATGTCATATAAATTCACAAGCGGCTAAACAATGCGCCATTACTGCCCACTTACGCCCACCCAAGGATTCTCGGCCTTTGGAGTGTGTAACATAGTATTTTGTGAAACTGAATATTTAAAACTATTAAGAAGTTGTAGCTTTATAGTTATAATAATAAGTTTTAATAATATAAGTCCACTATGTAGGCACATATATCTGACTTTCGTTCCAATTTTCCCAGACTTATCTTAAATCGTAGTTTGCAAAGCATCATAAGGATCCTGGTGAGAAACTTTTTATGGAAAAACGCATATTTTAAATCACCCCAAGAAACTATGGCAAAATTTGTTAATTTTTTAATACATACATACGCACTCCCGCCTGCAATCCCCGAAGGGGTAGGCAGAGGTGTAACCAGTCCACCCACATTTCGCCGAGCGCATCTCAGTCCCACGATGTGATAGGGGGCGAGCCTATCGCGATTTTTAATTCGTTTTTTAATTGACTTAAAAATTCTCAATTCGGCAAGTTTTTTTTTATTTTTATTTGCTTTTTTAATGTATCTGTATTTCTCCGCCAATAGTAGACCGATTTTATTGAAAAAAAACCAAATCGATACAGTTTAGTTTAGTTTTAGTGGTCCCATATAAATTTAGTTAAGATCTGATGAAGGAGTAGAGTAAAAAATGAAACTCCTTAATGAATAACAGCATAGTCATCGCAATTATATTGTTGTATTGGAATTTACATGCTATTGCTGTAACTTACAACAAAAATTGAGATATAAAATAAGTTTTAACAAAACTTAAAAACCGACTTCAAAAAATAACATTGAAAAATAAAAAATAACAATTTCTATAGATCTCTTTGGAGTCGGTGCAAATTCATTTGCCGGCAGCTGCACTGTTAAAACATATTTTATTGCAGTTCGCAGGGTTTACACTGTGGGTGTACTCATGTATATTCAGTTGGAATTTGATGACGGGTTATAAGGGGATATGAGACACTCCTCAACGGGTTAAAGCAAACTTCTCACGATTTTGAACTCTGCATACAATGAGATAAAGTTAAATTTATTTCAGCACGGAATCTCGTAGTAATTCTTTTATTACATAGTGATATCTGTGGGTTTTAAGACTTTACCCGGAAGAGTGAGCAGGCCCAAACATGTCGGACAACGCCCAAATCTCCTAGTAGATAACACAATCATGACGAATGTCTTGTTATCTATCATTGAAGTTTCTTTTTACTTCGCACGTCATCACCATATCCGTCATCATAAAATTACAATAACTTATACAAAATCTTTCCTATTTTCCTTCACCCAATTGACAAACCAGCCTGACCACAGCCATTTGGCTATGACCAGAATTATGGCGGCGGGAAACTGTAACAATTTACGGTGTAGCCACACTTCATTTAGTAGTGTCGACATTCGCGTAATATCTTTTATGTTGACACTAATTTATATAACAGGGTTGCCACGTTTACCAATTAATATTTCATAAAAAAAAAATTGAAGAACATTCAACGTCAATTAGCAAACCTTAAGGGAACCTTACTTTTAAGATCGGTAATGTATCCATGATACCTCAGGTATTTAGGATGTTCATGGGCGGTGGAAGCTCATTTACCATCAGTTGACCCATTTACTCGTTTGCCGGTTTCCGCTATAAAAAAGAACCATCTCGACCAGCTTTAAAACAAATTACCTAGATAAAAAAACGTAATAAAATACCTAGATTAAAAATTACGTAAACAAATTAGTCCAAATTTCCACACACCCACAGACAGACAAAAATGTTCAAACCAGTAACATCCCTTTCTTTGTTGGGGCTTTAAAAAAATTACAATAGGGTTGCCACAACTACCTGATTTCACAAACATTTCCTGGAAGAACTTTGTCGTTTCCCTTTGAGGTATTCTGCATGCTTCTGATTTAAAAATAGACTAATATTATTTTTCAGACACCTGGCTACCACCATGCCATATATCAGCAAAAATTCTGCTATAATGTATACGTAAAAACGTAACAAATTAAACTCACATTCAGTTTTTTCTTACTACTTCGCGTAATACTTATGGCCTCACTCAATTAGCTAACCAAGTTGCCACATATACTAATAAATATTATAAATATTACGAATTTATTATAATTGACTCTATCGTAATCATTACGAATAAATATTTAAATGTCTGTATATAATTTATATTTGTGAAAAATAATATAATCTCAGAGCTATCTTCAATAGCTGTCATGCTATATATATTATATATATAATAGGTATTATGATGGCCTAAAACCAGATGATCGTAAAGCACGCCGCGCAGAATCGGTCGCGTATTTTTTTCTTTATTTGTTTGAATGACGAGACGAGCAGGTCACTCGCCTGATTTTAAGCGCCTCTCCATATACTGAAGCAACGTCACAACTCTGGATTACAGAACACTGCATAGAACTGAACTACGCTCGTCATCCCGAGACATTAAATGTAAAGTCTCATAATGCCCAGTGATTTCACTGGCTTCAATGTCCTTCACACCGGAACACAACAGTACTTACACACTGCTGCTTGGTGGCAGAAATAGATAAAGCGGTGGTACCAACCCAGACAGCCTCTTTCATACGAGGGACCTACCAACTTGTAAAGTCACGAAGAAATGACATAATAAATTTAGGTTCGTGTGTGTGAAACAAGTACGCGTAACTCTTTGTGCGGCGAAATGTCACGGAAGTGTGGATGCAGCTTTAGACGCCGATGATATTCCGTTTTCACACTTTTCAAAATGTTACCATACAATAATGATGCCGGCGCGGCGTGTAATACGTCTGACTCTGACGCAAGCCTTACCCTTCTGATGAAATTGAGTTTAAAATAGTTCATAAATGATTGTAACAGCCATTATGCTTTATTGTATTGCGCCTACAATAGTTAAAAAGTTTTAAAACCGTTAATTGTCCAATTTAATTCCATCAATATAATAAATAATAATTAGAATTTCACAGACCAATTTTGTTATTTCTATTGCTAATACTGTATTGATCTGTTATGCAATAAAATATGTTTTAAGTTAGTGTAATAACCTCTTATAAGTGTAAAATAAATGGTATAACATATGTTATACCATTTATTTTGATTTGAGTGGTAGAGCCACGCTGTAGACATTTGTGTCTACAGCACGAATGGGCCGACTTGTCCGAGTCGTTACCACTGTCTCACAGAAAACCGGCGTAAAGTAGCAGCTTGCTGCTGCGTTTCGTACGGTGAGTGAGATATCCGGAGGAGCAAACCTCCTCCCCTTCCCAATCCCTTAATTATCCCTTTCCTTTAAGGTCGGCAACGCACCCATAATTCTTTTGGTATTCTTTTAACTTCTGTAACTAATTATGTAATCCAGCGAAGAACAAACAGCAAATTTAATAAGCTTCTAAAATTTACAAGATACTTAATTTTTAACGAGTACACAAGCACACAGGTTTACCATGACCTAGATTAGGATATAGGCTACTTTTTATCCCGAAAAAGACAGTTCAACCGCTAGTATTATTCTAAAAAAAGCGAGGGCTTAAGGTACCTTTTAAATAATACAATATTTCTTATACACGATTTATGATACCTAGTCTGTGACTAATAATTTCCTTTTTAACAGACTTCAATAATCATTTTGTTTCTCTTCTTTGTTTCAATATCAAAACGGGCGTTTGGGTCTCAATCTAAACCAATTATTTTGATATCATCTATTAATTTATATCTGGCAACCCTACAGTCATATCGTTCCAACCGGTAAACGCTAAATGAAGTAAGCGAACAATTTTGCGATCATTTTCCGCCGCATTAGTTCCATATTTTATGGAGACAACGCCAGAAATACAAACACCATTCCTAATCTGTTTTAAATTTGGATATAGAGCCTTCAATATTGCAGATACAATATTAAAACAAAGACTTTAATATATACTACTAGACGGTCTGTTTAGAAGTAAAATTGCGTCACATGACGCGGGAGTTTGACAGCTCACAAACAGGGAGCGCCATAGGGGTTCTATTTGAGAGTAACCGAGATGGTAATATTGAGTTACGATCAATTGACCGCAACATAGTGGTACAACTTCTATGTACCTCGCAGCTTGCCTAGTAGTATACATAAAAGTCTTTGTATTTAAAATATGGTAAAATACTATAGACGGATGGTGTAAAGACTTTCAAATACTTTCAATGGTCGCGTCAAACAAATGAGAACGCTATTGACGTCGTTGACTGTCAAAACTATTCTGAAGGCAAATTCTCCTCCCCTTTCCAACCCCCATCCTTTTTCTATAATGTCCGCAACGGACCCATAATTCTTCTGGTAAAGTCGCTTTTCATGAATGGAGATCACCTACCATCAGGCTCGTTTGTTGGCCTCCACCATACTAAAAATAACTATAACGTTTAACAAAACTTAGAAACCGACTTCAATGTACAGCAATACCATGAAAATTTCAATACAATAACACAATCGCGACGAGTATACTGTTGTCCGTTGAGGAGTTTTTTTTTCTCCATACTCTGTCATCAGATCTTAACAAAAATTGTATATATATATTTTTTTTTATTATATAGGCCGACAAACGAGCAAGTGAGTCACCTGATGGTAAGTGAACACCACCGCCCATGTACGCCCACAATACCAAAAGAATCATGGGCGCGTTGCCGACCTTAGAGGAAAGTGATAAATTAGGGATTGGGACGGGGAGGGGATTTAGGCCTCCGGATATCCCACTCACCGTACGAAACGCAGCAGCAAGCTGCTACTTTACGTCGGTTTTCTGTGAGATAGTGGTAACGACCCGGACGAGCCGGCCCATTCATGCTGTAGACAAAATTGTCTACAGCGTGGCTCTACCACTCGTGGGACTACATCGCAGCTAAACTCTATCGAGTGAATTTTTTTCCTACAAAATCGGTCCACAATTGGCGGAGAAATCTATGTATATAGATAAAATATTAAAAACGCGCCGAATTGAGAACCTCCTCCTTTTTTGAAGTCAGTTAATCTTACAATTCTTTACTAATGTTTTAATTACTTTCCAGCATCATCGAGCGAGCCGCGCGTGGTATGCTATTACACAAACTGGTCAGTGTACCGGCCAGGCACAGCACGGTTCAACCCGCAGAACATCAACCCGTATCTATGCACACATCTTATCTACGCCTTCGGTGGCTTCACAAAGGACAACACGCTCAAACCTTTTGACAAGTACCAGGATATTGAGAAAGGTAAGAATGTAAAATATTTCTGTATAGGCCATGAAGCTGGCCTCGTACCAAGATTATGACCCAAAAAGCGTTCGCTTGACTTATTGGAGGGAGACATGAGAGGCAGGTCTCAGTATGGAGGAAGCTCAAGATCGCACGAAGTGGAAGCGTTTAAGTACGAAGGTGGAACCTGGCAGTAAGCCGGTATAATGCCAGGCATAAAAAAAGGCTATGGAGCTGGCATTAAGACTCATTTAAATAGAAAGTTTTTTTTATAGTATAGGCCGGCAAACGAGCATGTGGGTCACCTGTTGGTAAGTGACCTCCACTGCCCATGTACGCCCATAATACTAAAATTATCATGGGCGCGTTGCCGACCTTAAAGGAAAGGGATACTTTAGAGATTGGGAAGGGGAGGGGAATTTGGGCCTCCGAATATCTCACTCACCGTACTAAACGCAGCAGCAAGCTGGTACTTTACGCCGGTTTTCTGTGAGACAGTGGGAACGACCCGGACGAGCCGGCCCATTCATGATGTAGACAAAACTGTCTACAGCGTGGCTCTACCACTCAAGCACTCAAAAAAGACACAATTTTGTTTACAAGGCCACGTCATACAGTTTGAAGACGAATCTCATAATATGGCCTAGTAAATGACATTCTGTGGATTTCTTTGCTTCCTGCATTGCCGGAATCAGTGACTGAAGGATGCCATTTACCATTCACAAACGCCGATGATAACAAACAGACGGACCGTCAGCTTGTTTGCCCATAAAAAATCAAAGAAATATAAATTTATCAATTAAATCTAGCAATTTAATGCAAGGTGCATTAATTATGTATGCATGTATGAAAAAATTTATAAGAGTGATTGAGGCCAAAGACGTATGCAAGGATCGTAGCAAGTGGAAATCCGTTGTCTCTGCCTACCCCTATGAAAAACAGGCGTGAGACTATGCATGTATGCATGTATTAATTATCTGAATTTTATACTCCCTCATTTGCGTTTGACGCTTAAACTAGTGTACCGAGTTATTCGAATATTTACGAAAATATGTATCCCAATAACGCCCTTGGCCGATAGTATTCCAAAGGTATTAATTTCATACATATACGTCAGCTATCGTCAAATCTCGCACCAGGTACACTGTTTCGCTATCCGAATAATTTCATTATACATATCATACCAATTTCTAGTTTTTTTTTTTATTGCAAAGGGCGACAAACGAGCAAGTGGGTCACCTGATGGTAAGTGATCACCACCGCCCATGCACGCTCACAATACCAAAAGAATTATGGGCGCGTTGCCGACCTTAAAGGAAAGGGATAATTAAGGGATTGGGAAGGGGAGGGGGATTTGGGCCTCCGGTTATCTCACACACCGTACGAAACGCAGCAGCAAGCTGCTACTTTAGGCCGGTTTTCTGTGAGACAGTGGTAACGACCCGGACGAGCCGGCCCATTCATGCTGTAGACAAAAGTGTCTACAGCGTGGCTCTACCACTCTAGATTAACTCACATCATTATTGTACGCTCTATGTTTTCATTCGAATACTCATAAGACTGTTCATTTAAGGTGGCTATGCCAAGTTCACGGGTCTGAAGACCTACAACAAAGAGTTGAAGACGATGCTGGCTATCGGCGGATGGAATGAGGGCTCCTCGAGGTTCTCGCCCATGGTCGGCTCCAGAGACAGGAGGAAGGAATTTGTCAGGAATGCTATTAAGGTAATTTATATTTTGCACATTTTTTTTGGTTGAATGAAGCACGAGCAGGTCACTCGCCTGATGGTAAGAAGCCTACTCATAAACAGAAGCAAAGCTACACAGAACTTTAAATAACAAAGCACTGCATGACACTGGATTGCGCTCTTCACCCCGAGACTTAAGGTGTTAAGTCTCATAATGCTCAGTAATTTCACTGGCTTCAATGCCCTTCAAACCAGAACACAACAGTGCTTACTCACTGTTGCTTGGCGGCAGATATACAAAGCGGTGGTACCAACCAAGCCGGCCTCTCGCATACGAGGAACCTTCCACCTTGTAATTTTGTCTTGAGTTGCCAGTTTTTAAAAATACTATTTTCAAATCTATATGTTTACCAATTTCAATAAGGTTTTTTGTGAATAACACCTTCTATAGTATATCATTAAAATTACAATCTAGCACCTGAGTAGTAAATGATAGTGACAAATGTTACACGATAGCCACCTAGTTATAAATGAAGTATAGATTACTGTTACGTTTTGGCCACGCTTATGTTACATAAACTAATTTAGTATTATAAGCCGTGGAAAGTGTAATCATAGCAATCATCCCGTCCGACGAGTGAAAGCTATGAACCGTGGAATAATGTCGAATTTATTATGTAGAGTCCAATTCCATGACTATTGTACCGGATATTATACTTAATTAGGTTTTGATTCAAATAAAACTACATTTCATCAAACTACATTCAAATAAGACTGCCTCGGTGGCGCAGTTGTAATGCGTACGAGTTACGACTGAGGCTGACGCTGAGGTCTCGGTTAGATCTCCGGGTCGGGTAAAAGCGATATTGAGTTTTTCTCTTACGAATTGCTCAGTATCAGCCCGGAGTCTGGAATTGTGCTCGGTATGGCGACAGGCTCGCCTCCTATCACATCATGGGACGGAGATACGCTCGGCGAAATGTGTGTGTACTGGATACACCTCTGACTACCCCTGCGGGGAATACTACCGTGAGTGCGTACACTTTTAAAATTTCCAAAGCCACCCAATCTTTACACATGCTACACAGCATACGTATAATTAGTTATTATGAATGTAACAATCATATTGCATGAATGCACGAGTGGGTTAAGGATATTGAATGAATGCGTCAGTGAACAATTGTAGGAGTCGAGTCAATCACGTGTAGATGCATAATATGCATGTAGACATCAGTTTATGGAAGGATGGAATTATTTGGATTGAAAAACCGGACCAAAAACAAGCCCAATGAGTTTGTCGCTAGCTAGCTGCTAGCTAGCTAAGTTAGCTGGATCTTCTCAGGACTGGGTCGCGCCGCGTAAAATCCAGTGGTAAAGTAAGCCCACTGAGTTTTTTTTCGCCGGGTCTTCTCAGGCTGGGTCGTTTTGGATCCGGTGGTAGTTTTTAAAACAAGTGCCGTTTCGGTAATGCCTATGGTCCATATCGACCCATAAAAAAGAAGAAAAACTAAAATAATAATAATACTTAACAATTCTGGACTAATATAAAAATATTGTAAAATTTATAGTTGCCCAGTGTATTTGATGATGCTATGTATGTTATGTATACATTAGTTGATATGATTTCTATACATAAGTTTCTGTATTTTGTACTGAATTGTCATAAGCGCTATTTTGATTGCCTACATGATTAATAAAACTATTTAATTTCATTTCGGATGACCAATTAGTGGTATTTCAACTGAGCAACTTCGTGCTTCGGAGGGCACGTAAAAAGTCGGTACCGGCTGATATCAACTGACAGCAGTTCTTAAGCCAAGTAGGAGGCATTCAAAACTTTGACACTATAAAGAAATACAATTTACATTATTTGTATTGTATTATATTATTGATTATTTGTTTTGAATTGTCACAGATCACAATTAATTTTACAGTAAAAACCATTGATTGTTTTTGCATTTGCACGTCATGACGTAAGGTAGCCAATAAATTTCTCCAGGGTATCTATCTCTATACCAAAATTCATCAAAATCGGTTGAGCGATTTAGGCGTGAAAGCGTAACAAACTAACTCACTTTGGCATTTATAATAGTAGGATTAAATGAACAAATTTTTAACCTAAACACATCCTCCAGTTCCTCAGACAGAACCGATTCGACGGCCTCGACCTGGATTGGGAGTATCCATCGTTCCGTGACGGAGGCAAGCCCAAAGACCGAGACAACTACGCCAGGCTGGTGCGAGAACTTAGGGAAGAGTTCGAGAGAGAAGCTGAGAAGACTGGCAAACCTCGTCTACTTCTCACCATGGCAGTGCCCGCCGGAATAGAGTATATACAGAAGGGATATGATGTGGAGACTTTAAATCGGTGAGTGATTATTTTTATTATCTTGAATGACGAAACGCGCATCCCTCTTAGAATGTAAAAAATCAAAACGAAACATTCCAACAGGTCGACTCACGTCAGAGGCTAGCAACCGTTTACAAATAGGAGAAATCTGATTACAAATCTCTCTAAGATGACTCGAAGGTATTTCGAACTCACCGACCCAGACCACGGAATACAGAACCTACTGTATTTTCTCTCCGCTTTTTTATAAAGTTCTATTCAGATTTTAGCCTCACAGAATCAATCGTTTTTTTCATTGAAATAAAACTAATTTATACGGATTTTATCGCGGTTTAATTTTTATTTTAGTCCCGACGTTTCGAAAGCTTTTCAGCCTTCGTGGTCACGGGAGAGACTGAGGTGTAGGTCGTCTCGAAAAGTTAATGTTACAATGGCTACCTTCATTTTAAAATTATACATTTATTTTTAATTATTTAAAAAGTTAGTTATACTAATAAAAGGTTATAGGCAAGTTCTGCGATATAAATGAATGACGAGGACCAAGGATGGTTGGAAATCTCTACTAGTCATGATATATGATCGAGCATATAACATTTCTTATGAAATACTACTTCTTGAAAGAAGAGACTTTTCACAGTCGCTGCGATTTCGAAAACAACCCTGAAAATAAACAATCTTAACGTGAAATCGATCTCGAGATCTATTTAAAAGTGTCATAAGCGGTCGGTAATTGCATCATATAAACTTAATATCCAATTGATGTACAGCATTTAACGCATGCAAATACTGTTGCGAAACGGTATACATCACGACTATTGGCTAATATCTTAATTCAATGTCATATTAGGCAATGTTTAGGTATGTGTGGTGTAAGGGATAGGACGAATAATATGTACGGCGAGCGGACTGCTACTTACCTCGTGCCGCGATTAATAAACAAACTACCCCCTGATTTACGCGATAGTCTGACGCTTAGTAATATTAAATTTAAACTTAAGTCGTACTTTCTAAATAATTTAAAAAATAAACAAGATTCATAGACAAAGCAAAATAATTTCACACTCCTAATTTTATTATAAGCTAACAGTTATAATACTTATCATAATTAACATCTTATTATTATTGCTGTTTGTTATTATGAAAATCAGAAATCTCATGTCAACTATAGATAGCATTAATACAAACCTTAGTGGTTTCTTAGATGCTATTACTGTACAATTATTTGTAATTCTTTGTAAACGGTAAATAAATGGAAAAAAAAATGTAATTATAGCCTAGAACCATTTAGAATACGACACGAATGATCTAGAAAAATGTAGCGAGACCGGATCGCTAATGTAGAGGTATAAAAGAAATTAATTAAAATAATATGGCGGTAGGCTCGCCTCCTATCACATCGTGGGACGGAGATACGCTTGGCGAAATGTAGGTGTACTCGTTACACCTCTGCCTACCCCTTCTTCGGGGATTACAGGCGTGAGTGCGTATGTATGTAATTAAATTACATTAATTACTTTTAATTTATGTTTCTTAATAAAATATTTAGGTTTCTTCTTGGATAGCCTCCGTGGCGTAGTAGGCGAGTAGCCGCTGTGATGCGAGAGGCTGCGGGTTCGATTCCCGCACTGAGACAAAAAGTTTATATGATGCATAAATATTTGTTTCGGGTGTGGGTGTTTTCCTCCCAGAGGAGTTGACGTCAGGCAGGCGGCCGGTCGTAAAAACTAGAAGTCAAATATTATAGGAACATGTGTTAAAAGGCATGTTGCGCCGACCCCACTGCGAATGGGATAAGAACGAGGAAGATAAGGAGGTGGAAGGAATTTATTTTTATAATTTGAAAATTAATTGAATCTAGTTATTTTAAAAAGTGCGTCATTCAACATGATCTAAATAAGTTTATGCTTTCGCAGCTAAATATTCTAGTAGCTAACATCGAATTGTGAACCTCCTCCTTTTTTGAAGTCGGTTAAAAACTGTATACATAATAGGCGAAGTCCTGGCATCGCCTTTATATTTTAGGAGGGTGTTGATTTTATATCATAGGCCTCGTGTAAGACGGTATTACTTGAAATTTAACTTCTAAGGGAACAAAGCTAGTTACAAAGTTTGTATAAAAAATAATATTTAATCATCACCATCATCATCAGCCTCAATTCGTCCACTGCTGGACATAGACCTTTCCAAGTTGGCGCCACCCTTGACGGTCCTCCGCCTTCCTCATCCAGCCGCTTCCCGGCACGTCTCTTAGGTCGTCGGTCCAGCGGGCTCGAGGTCGACCCACACTGCACTTTGATGGACGTGGTCTCCACTCTAGTGCCCCGAGTAGTACTCTATAATATTTAATTGTCAAATATAATTCACGTGGAAGAAAAGATAAGAAGTAATAATGAATATACCGCTAACCATCCATTCTTTAAGCCAAACGCTAACCGTGTTAATGTATGCGCGCGTACGGACTGTCGCGACGTCTCTGTGGAATGTTAATGAATTACAAAGTGCAGTTCGCGTCTACGTTATTATTATTTGACAGCTCCCACCCTTTATGTTCACTTGTTATTGTAACCATGATTTATTACCATTTGAAGTAATATATTCAAACATACGCGTAAAGATGTTTACACAATATCTTCGGAAAAAAAATTACTGACTGTAATGGCGGTTTGAACTAAGATCATAATATTAAATGTCTTTTAAATGTTAAAAAACACTATATTATATTACTCATCATTGTTGACAATTGAGCATCTTTATAAAGATGTCTACGTATTGATCTTTATTTTTAGATATTGCTATTTCAATACTTGACATTGGCGAAATCATCGAAAACCGATGGGGCCATAATCTAAAAATATAATAGAATATTACTCATTCATAAATGCTGTTTCTTAATGTATCCGTCGGTAACGTAACGGGGATCGAACCCGAGACCTCAGCATCAGTCTCAGTCGCAACTTGTACGCATTACAACTGCGCTACCGAGGCAGTCAATATTACAAACCATATTATCAACTTACACTCATTATCAAGAGAAGAATGAAGAATAAACGAGAAGATGTATGAATGTGGAAGAGGCGAAAGAGGTGTATCAGGATCGTAGCTTGTGGTACTCAATAATCTCTGCCTACCCCCATGGGACATAGGCGTGCTTGTGTATGTATGTATGTATGTACTTATTTTCAAGTTAAATAACGTAGGTAATAAAGTTTTTTAATGAGTCAACGCGTCGCAATGCCTTTCACAAGCCGACGCAAGCCCTCATAATAGAATGCACAATAGGGAACGTTGCTCGTGGGATGACCATGAGTTTACAACATACAACAGGAGGCCAATTCTCGTAATTTTAAATGTTCAAAATATCATTCCGATCTAGTCTCAGCGTCAAGAAAGTTGCAAATGGCATTCTCTTAAACCAATAATCAACGTCAAATGTGAACATAAACCGTAATGAGATTGAATGTAGAATAAAAGTTGACTAAAGCCAAAACGGTATAATGCTACTGCTAATGCTAGGTGCATTTGACGTTGATTATTGGTTTAAGAGAATGCCATTTGCAACTTTATTGGCGCTGAGACTAGTTCGGAATGATATTTTCAACGTTTAAAATTACGAGAATTGGCCTTCAGACTTCTAACAACATACAACATTACTATCATAACACAATGGTCCGCATTTGCATGTCGGTTGAGGATTGTGCGAGTTTATAATGACATTTTTGTATTATTTATTATGCTTTCGCGATATATTGTCCGGTGTGTGAATGCCTCAGTAGCGCAGTTGTAATGCGTTGCGATTGAGGCTGACGCTGAGCTATCGGGTCGATGCCTGGGTCGCGTAAAAGTGATATTGGGTTTTTCTATTACGAATTGCTTATTATCAGCCCGGAGTCTAAAATTGTGCCCGGTATGGTGATAGGCTCGCCCTCTATCACATCATGGGACGAAGATAAGCTCGGCGAACTTTTGGCGATTACACTTTATATACAGTATGTAACAAAAACCCTTTTTGGGTCGTGAAGATAGGCAAATAGACAGCTTAATAAAAATAGTTAAATTAAAATAATTATAAACAGAAGAGAGATACTATACTTACACAGATAGCGTAAAAAATGAACATAATTAATAAATGTTACTTATATTTGAATTCCGGTATTAACGAAGCCGCGCGGCGCGGCGCATTTGATACGTGGAGGCCGCAACTTGCTATCTAGCTCTGGCTTCAAGTCATCACTTTTGCAGAGGTAATCAATCGAAATACGATTTACAAACAATAAATTAAAGTTTATAAAATAAATATAATTATTTTTATAGTCCATTTTTCGTATGCGAGGTTCACTACGTTTGAATATCCATTCTGATATCACGTAAAATGCCCAACAGGGTTACATATTGTATAACCGGTAAGCAGTGTGTCCAAATGTACTCGTAGGTGCGCAAGTCTTCGTCAAATGCCTAAATCATAATACAAGAAGGTATGCGAGTTATAAACTTATGAATGACATTTGCACAGAACCTTAAAGAGCGTTGTTTATGCAACTTGTTTAAAGTTAATTATCAGATAATATTTTTTTTTTTTCTTTATTGTTTATAGAGGGTTAAATCATTACAGATTATGTCACCCTCATTGTGGCAACAATTTTAACTAAGAGTAAAAGTAACAGATCAACTTGGACTATTTCTAAGCTTTATGCCTATATTTACGAGCCTGTACAGTGCCCTGGCAACTTCTGAAGTAGGATTTGCGAGGACGCTATTACATTCTCCAGTCTCGCGAAATTTCTCATGAATCATTATCAAATGACGTCTCTGCGGCTCGTTCCGGAGACACTCCATAATGATATGGTATACATCCTCAAGGACATCGCATTCGCTACAATTCGGAGAATTCACTTTACGCATTAAGAATGCGAAGTTATTGAGTGGGATATGTATCAGATAATATAATAATATCCAAAAAAAGGGTAATCATTATCCAATGGTTGCCTGGAAGAGATCACTTTTAGTGATAAGGCCGCCACTTGTGGCACATTTATTATTAAGCTGTTTTCTGTTTTTGTTGTTTTTGTTGCTGTGTGTCTACAATAAAGAGTTACTATCTATCTATTTATCTAATCATCAATTATATCCAATCGTGAATCAAAGTCGTGATAGGGAAGTAATCTAATGTCCAGATTAACCATGGCCTTGAACTTTGATGTACACCTGATTAGCAAAAAGTCCACGAGTTGCTGCGACGCGACGGGTCCGCCCACGGTACGATGAGTTATCGTAAAGTAAGCGAGTCGTTAAACATTGCTGTTTTTTATCAAAGACTTTAATGTATACTACTAGACAAACTGCGCGGTAAATAGAAATTGTACTACTAAGTTTTTTTTTGTTTTTTTTTTTACTGGCACGGCAAAGTGACTACGCTACACCTGATGTTAAGTGCAGCGCAATCCAAGAATACTGTCGACCAACGACAGACGATGTATCTATCGTAGGTCGGCAAAATTATGCCGGCCTGCAAATTGTGGTCAATTGACCGTAACTCAATGTTACCATCTCGCTTACTCTCAACTAGAAACCCTATCGCGCTCTCTGTTTGAGCTGTCAAACTCCCGCCTTATGTGACGCAATTTTGCTTGTAAACTGCCCGTCTAATAGTATACATTAAAGTCTATATTTTTTATACGTAATATGCTCGCGTTTGGCCACTATAACGTCTGAATGGTAAGCGATGATGTGGCCTAAGATGAAGCACGCTTTATGGGGATCTTGTAGTAAAAAATATATGGGTTTTTCGTGATTAGTTGATGACTAGATTAAAACTATATGGCATAATATATTATATAGTTTTTTTAAATAATAAATACACCCAACATTCACACACATAGTCCTGACCCCACACTAGGTAAACCTGGATCGCGGGTATCAGGAACTACAAGGGACTTGCGGTCCCACAACACCCAGACCCGAGACCAATATTTGTGGTTCACACAAACATTTGTCCCGGTGTGGGAATCGAACCCACGGCCTCTCGCTTCGCAGCCGTCTACTCGCCCGCTGCATTTTATGTATATACAACGTCTATAGAAAAGGTGTGGATAGTTTTAAGCGATGTATAGTGTACGATATAAGTATTTCATCCACAATAGTGCCAAATCCTATTGCATTGTTAGGACATATATAGAATGTTCTTCTTCATCGAACGAGTAACATGTCGATATCGACTTGCAACTTTGGACAACATTAAATTATAAACATTGATACTTCAGGACTCCTTTTATTTCAATTTTGTATAATTTAAAATTTATTTTAAACCATATAAATTTTGCACACTCTTTCAGTGCTGGTAACATAATTTCGTATAACAAATATGTATTTTTCAAAATGGCCGCCGACGGGTGCCCTATATTCCTACCTTCCTTTCTTTACAACCCACTTGATATGGATATTAAATGAAAGGGCCTAACGAGTACAGTGCGAGATGAGGGGAGTGTTGTTAAACGCTCATCGTTCAATTTTCGATTTTGACAATTATTTAATACTTTTGCAATTAGTTTCAAAATTTTCCACTGCTAACATATCATTGTTGTACTCCAAATTAATCCTGTAACCATCCCTCATCCGCAGATACCTTGATTGGATGAACCTGTTGACCTACGACTACCACTCTGCGTTCGAGCCGGCAGTCAACCATCACGCACCGCTCTACCCTCTCGAAGAACCCAATGAATACAGCGTTGACACTGAACTGAACATTGTAAGCACTATAGCACTACAGTATGGTTTAGCAACTTGGAGGTCAACTCTCTTAACTTTAAATGTTCAAAATATCGTTCCAATCGCGCGATCTAGTCTCAATGTCAAGAAAGTTGCAAATGGTATTCTCTTAAACCAATAATCAACGTCAAATGTGAACATAGAACGTACTGATATAGAAAGTAGAATAAAAGTTTACTGAAACCAAAACGGTATTTTGCTAACTGACGTTTATATAATTGGCCTTATATTAAACGTCAAAATTGTAACTGAATTGAGATTGCAATGAGATTGAGATGAGATTATAATGACACCGGACTGAACTTAAAGAGCAGCAGAATACCATTTTTTAGTAAAATGAAAATCGAATCTCAATTCAGTTAAAATTCATTCGCAGTGTCAGTTAAATACGAGAATTGACCTTCTGTTCAATGGTTTAAAAGGCTTTCGTAAAAATTCCTACAAATGTTTGTCATTTTTTTCCCCAGGACTACACAATCAAATTCTACCTAGAGAGCGGTGCTGAGCCTGACAAGCTTGTCCTGGGCATCCCCACGTATGGACGGTCATACACGCTGTTCAACGCTGATGCCGTGGAGATCGGATCTCCTGCTGATGGCCCGGGAGAACAAGGAGATGCTACTAAAGAGAAGGGATACCTGGCCTATTACGAAGTGAGAATAAAATTCATATTGACTAGTTTTTACTCAAGACTCCGCCCGCGTGAATATCTTTGTCTGGAACAAAAAGTAGCCATAGGTCAATGTCTATCAGTATGCCAAATTTCATTCAAATCAATTCAGCCGTTGAGGCGTGTTTGACAAACATCCAAATTCACAAACTTATAAACATCCAAACTTTCACATTTATATCAGTAGCAAGTAAGATGAACCATTGGTCTTGTCGCAGCGCACATGAACTATTGATTGGCAGATATTGAGTTCAAATCGTAGGACAGACAACATTTGTCAATTTTTTTACTCGATTTGTCTGAATTTTTAGTCAATGTGTTTGTAGTCAGGATATACTCCAGGTCGGCATAATTCGGGCAACCATCGAGGGACACGATATCTCTCTCTCTCTAAGGTGCTGTGCAGTCCTATGGCGTGTCAGGATAAAAAAAAACACTTATCTGTTTCAGATCTGCGAATCGATAAAACCGAAGAAAAGAAAGCGTGAGACCTACTCCGAAGAGGACTCTGAGGAGTACTCCGAAGAAGAAGAAGAGGAAGAGGAGAAGGAGTGGACGGTGATGCATCCCAACGCCAATGCCATGGGGCCAGTGGCGTACAGGGGCAACCAATGGGTCGGATACGATGATATCGATATAGTCAGGAAGAAGGCCGAGTATGTCGCTGAGAATGGACTTGGAGGTTAGAAAAAAAATAATTTTATATAGTTGCTTATAAATAATATAGAAAAATCGGGACACTAAAAAGTCCAGAATTAAAAAATAATTTAAAAAATGTAACACCCGACTGTATAAAGACAATTTTTTCAATTATTTTTACATGACGTAAATTCTTGTTTACACTTTGTTCATTTTCAACTGTTAGGTTTAATATATAATTTTTCCACCGCCTATGTACGCCCACGATACCAAAAGAATTATGGGCGCGTGGGCCGATCTTAAAGGAAAGGGATTGGGAATGAGAGGGGGATTTGGGCCTCCGGATATCTCACTCACCATACGAGAAACGCAGCAGCAAGCTGCTACTTTACCCGGACGAGCCGGCACATTCATGCTGTAGACAAAAGTGTCTACAGCGTGGCTCTACCACTTAAGTTTTGTTAACACTTTTTACTGTCCATTATTTTTACTTATGACAGCCTCCGTGGCGCAGCGGGCGAGTAGCCGGCTACGAAGCGAGAGCCTGTGGGTTCGATTCCCACACTGAGACAAATGTTTAAGTGATCCACAAAAATTTGTTTCGGGTCTGGATGTTGTGGGACCGCAAGTCCCTCGTAGTTCGTGATACCCACGATACAGGTTTTACCTAGTGTGGGGTCAGGACTATGTGTGTGACTGTTGGCTGTATTTATTTATTTTAATGTCTTTAATTCTCTAATGTTTCTATCTCATTCCTCATATCACATATTTTGTCAACAGGTATAATGTTCTGGTCGATCGACAATGATGACTTCCGCGGCACGTGTCACGGCAAGCCCTACCCGCTTATCGAAGCAGCTAAAGAATCCTACATCAGTAAACTAGCGTGAGTTCAACATACTACTCCTCCTCCTACTCCTGAGTGGTAGAGCCACGCTGTAGACAGTTATGTCTACAGCATGAATGGGCCGGCTCGCCCGGGTCGTTACCACTGTCTCACAGAAAACCGACGTAAAGTAGCGGCTTGCTGCTGCGTTTCGTACGGTGTGTGAGATATCCGGAGGCCCAAATTCTCCTCCCCTTCCCAATCCAGTACGTATCCCTTTCCTTTAAGGTTGGCAACGCGCCCATGATTATTTTAGTATTGTGGGCGTACATGGACGATGCAGATCACTTACCATCAGGTGACCCAGTTGCTCGTTTGCCGGCCTATGCTATAAAAAAATAAAAAATAAACTACTAATATTACGAACTAGAATTTGCTCTGCGTGAATATTCACGATATGTTTCGGTTTGAAGGGCATTGAAGCCAGTGAAATTATTGGGCATTATAAAACTAACAACTTACGCCGCAGGGTGACGTACGCAGACGATATAGATCTTTGTAATTCTTAGTTCTGTGTGGTGTTGCTTCTATTTATGAGCGCTTACCATCAAGCGAGCGATCTACTTGTTTCGTCTTTACGACCTATTATGGTTTAAAGAGAAGTGACTTTTAATCTCCTTTTCCGAGATAAATAGTATGTCTTAATCCAGGTTATATATCCAAATTCACTTTCATATCCTACTACTATTATAGGATTGGGATGTTTTTTAACCAATCACGCAATGGCTGAACGGATTTAGATGAAATTTGGCACACAGGTAGACCATTACCAATGAAATTCCGCCAAATGCTATGTTTAAAGAAAGTTGCATAAAAGAATATAAATGTTACTTAATATGTAGTGAGCGTTTTCACCGCCCGAGGGCATTTTACCACTTAAAGTTTACTTTCGATGTCTTACAAACCAATTGTAATTTGTTATTTGTATTAATGTGTTTTTAATTATGATTGATCCGCGTTCTTTCGTTAGGATTTTATTATTAAACTGTGTAATAAACTACTTTTTAACCGACTTCAAAAAAGGAAGAGATTCTCAATTCGGCGCGTTTTTTTTTTTTTTTGTTTTTTTTTGTATGTACATCGATTTCTCCGCCAATTGTGGACCGATTTTGTAGAAAAAACTTTCACTCGATAGAGTTTAGCTGCGATGTGGTCCCATATAAATTTGGTTAAAATCTGATGACGGAGTACGAAGAAAATAAAACCCCTCAACGAACAACAGTACACTCGTCGCGATTGTGTTATTCTATTGGAATTTACATGCAACTGCTGTACATTGAGACAAAATGTTTGTGTGAACCACAAATATTGGTCTCGGGTCTGGGTTTTGTGGGACCGCAAGTCCCTCGTAGTTCCTGATACCCACGATACAGGTTTACCTAGTGTGCGGTCAGGACTATGTGTGTGACTGTTGGATGTTTATTATTATTATTATTGTAATCGGTTTCTAAGTTTTATTAAACGATATATTATTTATACTATAAAGAAAGAAAAACAATATATTTTGTCAACTCTCAACGCGCCCATACGCGCTCTACAATTAAAATTACTAAAGTTACTAAGTTACGCCTCTGACTCCCTCGGCTTAGAATTTGGAATGGGAAGGGAGAAATAGAGAGATGAGGATTAGCTAAGAGATTTAGGACTTTGGATATCGTTCTCACCGTACGAAACGGAACAGTAAGCTGCCATTTTATAAATCAATTAATAACAAATTAAATCTATACTAATATATAAAGCTGAAGAGTTTGTTTGGTTGAACGCGCTAATCTCAGGAACTACTGGTCAGATTTGAAAAATTCTTTCAGTGTTAGATAGCCCATTTATTGAGGAAGGCTATAGGCTATATAAGACTTTTTTCCCGGAATAGGCCGTTCACGCCGGCGGAGCCGCGAGCAAAAGTCGAGCCGGTTAATTCATGCTGTAAACAGTGTTGCAAGTATATTTACAAGTAATTTGTTGGGCTACTGCCGTAAAAAGCAGGTTGATGATGCTGAATTCGTTCTTCTACAGATCTACTGAGAAGGCAGTTACTGTAAAGTCATCTTCGTCGGGCTCGCGGTCTGGCGGCAGAAGAAAGCATCGACCGAAGACTACCAAAACTACCACTACGACGACCACTAGTACTACCACGCCGAAACCCACCACTACTAAGTGAGTATTGTTTCAGGATTATACATTGAAACTGCCTTGGTGGCGCAGTTGTAATGCGTACGCGTTATGATTGAGGTCTCGGGTTCGATCCCCGGATCGGGTAAAGTGGTATTGGGTTTTTCTATTACGAAATGCTCAATATCAGCTCGGAGCCTGGAACTTTGCCCGGTATGGCGATAGGCTCGCCCCCTATCATATGAGGGACGGAGGTACGCTCGGCGAAATGTGGGTGTACTGGTTACACCTCTGCCTACTCCTTAGGGGATTACGGGTGTGAGTGCGTATGTATGTACAACGAAACTTATTTTGAATTAGCTGTAGGAGAGTGCCTGTTTTTTTTACATGACTGGATAGCGACCACACTGACTTGTTGTGATAAGTCGTGTTCCAGGATCAGCCAGTGTATATCCAGGTACTAAGGGCGGCATAATCCTGGCAGCAGTCGAGAGACATTGCGCCCCGTAATGGTTGCAAAAGGTCGATAATTTATTTGGACTATTGTACTTAAACACAGAAAGAAGAGTGTTGATTCTTTCTTCTTTCTACATACATACATATACATACGCACTCACGCCTGTAATCCCCGTAGGGGTAGGCGGAGGTGTAACCAGTACACCCACATTTTGCCGAGCGTATCTCCGTCCCACGATGTGATAGGTGGCGAGCCTAGCGCCATACCGGGCACAAATTCCAGACTCCGGGCTGATACAGGGCATTACGTAATAGAAACACCCAATACCACTTTACCCGACCCGGGGATCGAACCCGAGACCTCAGCGTTTGCCCCAATTGTAACGTGTACACATTACAACTGCGCCACCGAGGCAGTCTTTTTCTTTCTGCCTGGCGTTATCTCGGCTTAATGCTAGGGTCCGCCTTCTCATCAAGAATTGACGGTGGATTTGAAACTACACATATTCATCTTACAGTTTGAAGTTTAAATCCATAAGGAACCACGTACTCTCAGACTCTGGAATGAACTTCCCTCTACGGTATATCCTCAGCTTTATGACATGTCCTCCTTCAAACAAGGTGCAAAAAGAAATTTTCACGGTAGGCAGCGGCTTGGCTGTACCCCTGGCATTGCTGATGTCTATGGGCGACGGTAACCACTTACCATCAGGTGGACCGTTTGCTCTTCTGCCTTCCAAGGCCAATAAAAAAAAACGGCATTGCACCTTTTTTTTTGTTTATTAGATTGAGTGACGAAACGAGCGTGTGTCACACGCCTGATGGTAAACGTCACGCCTGCTCATAAACAGAAGCAACACCACACAGAACTTTAAATAACAAAGCACTGCATGATACTGGACTGCGCTCGTCACCCCGAGACACAAGGTGTCAAGTCTCATAATGCCTAATAATTACACTGGCTTCAATGTCCTTCAAACCGGAACACAACAGTGATTATACACTGTTGCTTGGCGGCAGAAATAGACAAAGCGGTGGTACCAACCCAGCCGGCCTCTCGCATACGAGGAACCTACCACCTTGTAAACTCTTGACATACCTACTCTTGACATAGCTCTGTTCCCCATTGTATTATGTTGTATAAAGATAATATTATGTATTGCAGGAGCAATAAACGCAAGAATGCGTTGACGAGCAGTACTCCAGCGTGGAACATCATCACTCCTGAACCTCCCACCACACCAGATCCTGGATCAGGTTTGTATTTTTTTTTATTAATTTTTATCTGATCCACATCATATTTCGGGTCTGGATGTTTTTTTCCACAGAAGGGACAAGTAGACGGCCGAAAGTAAAAACTACAAGCCACATCTTTCTGTAACATTGTTAAAAGCATGTTGCGCCGACCCCAATGCGAGTGGGATAAGAGCAGGTGGAAGAAGATGACATGAATAGATGAATAGAGATGCGCCATTCATTAATGACAATGCTCGAGCAAATTTTAATCCAATTGACAGCTTCCGTGGCGCAGTGGGCGAGTAGCCGGCTGGAAAGCGAGAGGCCGTGGGTTCGATTCCCACACCGAGACAAATGTTTGTGTGATCCACAAATATTTGTTTCGCGTCTGGGTGTTGTGGGTTGGCAAGTCCCTAATAGTTCCTGATACCCACGATACAGGTTAATCTAGTGTGGGGTCAGAACCAAGTGTGACTGTTGGGTATATTTATGTATGTAATTATGACCATAATTTCTTGATTATGTCAATAAATACTAATGTTATTTGTTTTTATAGACTTCAAGTGCGTGGACGAAGGTTTCTACCCTCACCCTCGCGACTGCAAGAAGTACTTCTGGTGTTTGGACTCCGGACCCTCGAACCTTGGAATAGTCGCCAACCTGTTCACTTGTCCTTCGGGTAAGATGTTTTAAGATTGTATTGTCACCTTCCGTGGCTCAGTGGGTGAATAATACTCAATACTCAATGTATTTATTGCTCATCATAATGTTACAAAGATGTTAAATGATACAGTAGGTACATCATGGACCCTGTCGGGCACGGCAAAACTTAAGAACATAGGAGAGAGAAGGAAGTCATTTTTGATATTGTAATACTGTAGCGATTCAATATTTTCTTTATTTATGAGTGGTAGAGTCACGCTGTAGACACTTTTGTCTACAGCATGAACGGGCCGGCTCGTCCGGGTCGTTACCACTGTCTCACAGAAAACCGACGTAAAGTAGCAGCTTGCTGCTGCGTTTCGTACGGTGAGTGAAATATCCGGAGGCCCAAATCCCCTTCCTAATCCCTTACCTTTAAGGTTGGCAACGCACCCGTAATTTTTTTGTATTGTGGGCGTACATGGGCGGTGGAGATCACTTACCATCAGGTGATCCACTTGCTCGTTCTCCGGCCTATAGAATAAAAAAAAACTACTACTGAGCAATATCTTCCCCAGGTCTACACTTTAACAAGGCAGCTGACTCCTGCGACTTCGCTCGCAACGTGCACTGCAAAATAGCAGCTGCGACCACCAAACCGCCTCCCAAAGCCACCACCAAAACCACCCCCACAACCACCACAACCACCACAACTAGGAAACCGTTGAGGATCAGCACCAAGAACTCAGTACTGTTTAGGACTACGACTACTACGACTACACCTGAACCTGAGGTATGATAATACACGGATTTAAAACTTAATTCTTTTTATGTGATAAAGTAACGCTGTGGACAATTTTGTCTACAGCATAAATGGGTCGGTTCGACTAGGTTATTTTTATATAGCATATTTTTTTTATTTTTTTTTATAGTATAGGCTGGCAAACGAGCAAGTGGGTCACCTGATGGTAAGCGATCTCCACCGCCCATGTACGCCCACAATACAAAAGAATTATGGGCGCGTTGCCGACCTTAAAGGAAAGGGATAATAAGGGATTGGGAAGGGGAGGGGTATTTGGGCCTCCGGATATCTCACTCACCGTACGAAACGCAGCAGCAAGCTGCTACTTTACGCCGGTTTTCTGTGAGACAGTGGTAACGACCCGGACGAGCCGGCCCATTCATGCTGTAGACAAAATTGTCTACAGCGTGGCTCTACCACTCGTAATTGTATGTGGTGTATATGTATATGTTTTTGTTATTTTACAGTCTGAGGAATACGAAGACGAATCAGCCGGAGATGCCATTGATGATGCTGAGGATCCGAAGGTTATCAAGGAACTGATTGATCTCATTAAGAAAGTTGGTAAGTGCATTGAAATCGTACGGTGAAATATTTAAATAGATGAATTAAACATATTGTATGTGATAGAATCCAACAAAAGGAATACAATCATTTACTACAATTTTGGTTTAAAATCATATCACTTCATTGGTCTAGTGGCAGCGCGCTAAAACTGAAAACCGCGAAGTTCTGGATTTATTATTTATTTAGCTTTAGATGAAGATACGCTCGCCTGATGGTAAGCGTCTAAAGCCTTCGAATTATGGATTACTGCATGCCACTGAACTGCGCTCATCACCCTGACACATAAAATTTTTAGTCTCATAATGCACAGTAACTTTACTGGCTTCAGAGTCCTTCAAAACGAAATACAACAAAGCTTAGATACTCCAGCTCAGCAGAAATAAACAAAGCGGTGGTACCAACCCTTCTCTCGCATACGAGGGACCTGCCACCTCGTATGTCAACTCTTTGTACAATAATAATGGCTTTTTTAAGTCGTAATTATTTTTTTTGTCCACGCCATAGTGGATTTGATAGCCTCCGTAGCGCAGAGAGCGAGTAGCCAGCTGCGAAGCGTGATGCCGTGGGTTCGGTTCCCACACCGAGTCAAATGTTTGTCTAATCCACAAATATTTGTTTCGGGTCTGGGTGTTGTGGGTGGGCAAGTCCCTCGTAGTTCCTGATACCCACGATATAGGTTTACCTAGTGTGCGGTCGGGACTATGTGTGTGACTGTTAGGTGTATAAAAAAAAATATAAAAAAAAAAAATGATTCCCTAAAGTTAACTTAGCAGAATAGATTCACACAACATACTTTATCCAGGTGGTATTGAACAACTAGAGAAACAGCTGCATCTATCAGAGACTCCCCAACTCAGTACATCTGATGGTATCGTCACCACCACACCATCATCCTACAAAAAGAAACTCTACCAGAAGGTGCTCGAGAGAACCAGAGGGAAGAACAAGTAAGTGACAGTGTAATTTGTGAGAGAGTATACTACCCACGTAGTCATTGTCAGTGACAAAGCCAGGTTGGAGGCAGTTATGACTACAGAATGAATGGGCCGGCTCGACCGGGTGGTCACCAGAAAACTAGCGTAAAGTAGCAGCTTGCTGCTGCGTTTCGTACGGTGAGTGAGATATCTGAAGGCACAAATATCCCCTTCCCTTTCCCAATCCCTTAATCCCTTTTATAAGGTCGGCAACGTGTCCATGATTCTTCTAGTATTGTGGGCGTACATGGGCGCTGGAGATCACTTACCATCAGGTGACCCACTGCTCGAATACGCTACTTAAATAGAATAAAAAAGGCAGTTGTGACTACAGCATGAAGGGTCTACTCGACCGGATTGTTACCACTATCAAAACTGTCGTGAAGTATCTGCTTGCTATTGCATTTCATACGGTAAGTATCCTCGATTATCTTTCCTTCTGATATTATGGATGTTCATGGCCAGTGGATATCACTTACCATCAGGTGACTCACTTGCTCGTTTACCGCCGTCTGGTATTAAAAACGCATAGGGTCATTGGAGATCAGAGACAATGAGTTACATTGTTGATTACGACCCTTTGTTTATAGCTGATGGGAGAGTACATTATTCTAAATAGTGGCTAGTACTGGCAACGAAAGTTCTTCGGTTAGCCAGTTACTTCAGACCACTTCATGCCGGGATGTAATGTTTCTCGATGTCTTATGTTTCGAATTGCATTGTACTTACCATTAGGGAAAGTGGATTCATAATGAATAGGATGAATATTATATCGAATAAATAAAAAAAAAAAACTCAGAATAAAAATCGAAAGCGGAACGGAATTATTATTTTTATTGGTATTGAATTTTCACATAATGCTTATTTTGTAAGGTAGATTACAAAAAGTTGTACGTTTTTGGCCTTAAATCAAAACACAATTTAAATTCTTTCATCGTAGATATACACTGTTTGCAATTAAGTCCACACCAACTAATTACTTTCTAAATAACATATTATTATAATTGAGTTAGGTATTTAAAATATCCATATTTAAAGTGATGTCTCCATTACAGATTTGGTACCAACAGCATATTGGAGGATGCAATCCAGAACAGTCGACGAGCGCCACAAAACCAAGGAATCGAACCTACTTCTGACAAGGACAAGTTATTGAGGAATGATCGACCGCAGTGAGTATACAACCTGAGTACTTGATTATTATAACTTTCATAAATTATTTACAAGGTGGTAGGTCCCTCGTTTGCGAGAGACCGGCTGGGTTGGTACCACCGCTTTGTCTATTTCTGCCACCAAGCAACAATGTGTAAGCACTGTTGTGTTCCGGTGTGAAGGACATTGAAGCTAGTGTCATTACTGGGCATTATGAGACTTAACACCTTATGTCTCGGGGTGACGAGCGCAGTCCAGTGTCATGCAGTGCTTTATTTAAAGTTCTGTGTGGCGTTGCTTCTGTTAATGGGCAGGCGTGGCGCTTACCATCAGGCGAACGACCTGCTCGTCTTGTCATTCAATCTAATAAAAAAAAAACTCCGAAATCAAGCAAAAAGATACCTATAATTTCAAAATAGCTGAACAGATGTCGATTCAACCAGCTATCAAAAAAACCACATTGAATTTTATGAAAATAATACACGTCTCTACCAAATTCTTTCTGCCTGGCGCTATCTCGGTTTGATGCCAGGGTCCGCCGTCCCATAATGATATGACGATGGATTTGGTATTATATGGAACGACCTGCCGTCTGACTCCCACAACCCGCAACGTGAATCAAATTTCCCCATTGCTTCGTCCGTTAATCAGCAGAGTGTACCACGTACAGGTGAAGTTGGCTTTGGGCCTACGATGTTGGTGACCCATTTACACTCCACAAAGAATGCATGACTAGTAATCTATATATTATATAAAAGCGAAATACCATTGACTCACTGATTAATCACGATTTCTCAAAAACTACTAAAGCTAGGATCATGTTTGGTCAGAAGATAGTGTGTGTAATGTAGGGGCCGCTAAGAACGGGCTTTTGGAAATTTTATAATAATTTTAGTGGGTTAAATTGGCATTGGAACGAAAAAGGGCTGTGAAATTGAGTACAAATATTACCTATTAAAAATAATAAGCTTGAGACTTTTGAGCGGGCGGAGCCGCGGGTAACTGCTAGTGTAATATATTAACTGCAGCCTAATTTTTTAACCGATTTTGATTCTGATTTACGTAAAGTAATATACAAACTCAAAAAAACAAGGAACTATCCTACTCTGTTACAAAACAGATACACGACGATCAACCGCCAACGTCCATCCACGTCAACTCCTGAGCCTGACAGTGAGGAATTAGAAGAGTCTGAGGAGGTCCAAAGTCCCAAATCGAGGATAGTGGAAGCAGTCAACGTCGGCACCTCCACCAAACAATACGTCAACATCAGGAGAGCGAGACCGACGACCACATCTGATACTGCTGATGATACTCCTTCCAGGTTAGTTGCTGTTGAAACTACTATAATTTTTACACGGCTTCTAGTTTCAATAAGAGGCCGTGGATTCCATTCTCGCACTGAGTCACGGAACGACTGGTTGGCTAACCGAAAATCTCTCATAGTTCCTAATATCCACAATATAAGATAATCGTCTCTAACTTTCGGTCCAGTCTTTACAACTACGTATGTTACTTGAGTGTCATATAAAACGTTAAAATAATTTAAGATATATAAACTAGCTGTCCCGCGCGGTTTTACCCGCAACATATAATTCATAGTAAGGACCCGATTGCAGCACCATCCCCCGGGTTGATTTGTGAATCTAAACCATGCAGGGCGCCACCCAAACGCATACAAAATTCATTCAAATTGGTCCAACCGTTTAGGTCCTAAACTTTAGGAGGAGTTTAGTGGCATACACACGTACAGTAGAATTATATATATAAAAATTAAATACTGATCATTTTATTCTGGCTACAAAGACTACACTGCAACTGATGGTATGTATAGTGCAGTCCAAATATAATGTCAATCACCAAAAAACATCACCAGAATCATGTCGGTCTGAAATTACTAGACAAACACCAGTTGACGTGGATATTTGTTACAGAAACTCTTTGTTTGAAAGACAAGAACCCCTGGCAGCAGTGTCAGAACCCACCAACTCCTTGGATATACTCAGCGCGAGAAGAGAGAATGTTCCAGAATATGTGACTATCAGGAGACAACGACCTAGTACTGAGGAGACTACTACTGTACAGTGAGTATCTGTAAATAAATATACACCGGACTAAGCATTTGAATAATAAAACGATCAAATTCACATTGGATTATCAATATAAAAGATTGATTGATAGATTAGTGCCAAATAGCAATCACAGCATGCTGGTAGAATTTTATACATCTATACAACATTTGAAATAGTTTTCTATGTGGTAGGTTAAATTTTGTCGTAGCGAATGCGTGGGGTACGGATCCTGTGTACACTTTACTAATACTTATTTTTTATATGAAAAAAAAGAATATTATAAAAGATATAGGTACTGAAATAAATATTTTGCTTTGAATTGAATAATTTTCTGATGTTTTCAACATAGCAAGACAATAAAAAAATTGTTTAATTTTACAGATATCAAAACGCGGAAGTCGAAGAGGAAGGACAGCAAACCGCTTTAGAAAAGGAAATCTCTTCACAACCTCAATATACTTCTATAACCAGAACTCGTTCCACTACCATACAACCATCCGAAGAGCCAACCACTCCTGAACCCACTATAACTAGGACTCGTTCTACTGTACCGTCCTCCGAGGAACCTAGTAGTCCAGAACCTACTACCGTCCTTGCCGTCCAAATATCCTCTTTACTTAACTCATTGAGCTCTGAAGTTGATACCATTCCTGAAACCACCGCTGCCCAAGCGACAGAAGCTGCGCCAACAACAACAATTTCAACTACAACTACAACCACTACTACAACTGCTGCCACGTCGAGTGCTCCAACACGAAGGACTGTGCTGAGACGCCGAGGACCTTCCACCAGTAGTGCCACATCGACCACATCGGCCCCGCCTATAACCCAGGTGAGTCCAAGGATTATTGCATTCAGACGTCGTCGGCCATTAGCTAACGATAACGAAATATATTTGGATTCCGAAGAATTGGGTTTCACTTCTAGAAGAGTTAGGTCAACAACGCCTGATAGTAGGGAAGTATATGAGCCAGTGAACAGAGAAACTGCGTTTAGAGGTTTTAGAACTAGATTTCAAATTTCTTCAACGACGAATGACGATTCGGTACCAGCAGCTGCAACACCTGTGTCGCGAGGTCGAGTAAGACCGCAAATCAATGCAGCTGAAATTGAGTCATTGACTCCTGTAGATGATACACCACAATTTGTTCCTAGACAATTCAGTCCTAAAATTGATAGGCGCTTCCGTATTAGACCCGCTGTAGTCGACCAAGTATCTGATAGCGAACCCGCTGCGGCTACTATAGAAGTTAGGCGACCGAGCATTTTGCCGAGAGGACGCAGTCGATTCACAGTTAATGCCACCGCTGAATCTCCATCTAAGGCACCTGTTGTTGGGTCAAATGTTGGCCAAAGACGACCGACATTTGCTAGGTTTACTCCACGTCCTTTTACGACAACAACAAATGACGGAGTTGACCCGTCTTCTACGCAACGTATTGCATCCCGTCTTCCGTTCGGTAGAACTAGGCCTACACCTGCAGCAGCTCCTGTTATTCAAGCCAGGAAATTACCTTTCCCCTCTCGACTATCTACTACAACAACACCTTTACCAGAAGAGAGCGACGAAGAGCCAGAAAATAGAAATGACGATATTTCTTTGTCGGAAACTGCTATCGAAGAAAAAGAACATAACGATGATGACGAAGAAGATCAAAGAGTTCATATAGAGAAAATAATATTAAATTCTGACAACGACGAGGCAGTCCCCACTGAAGCATTACCCCTAGATGATTCAGGCAGGAAGAAATTTAGAGTGATTAGACGTAGGCCTACTTCAACAACGCCTGCTACTATAATTGAACCTTCTAGCGACGGACCGGCTACTGCCCCACAGAGAATACGTAAAATTATACGAAAAAAAATTAAACCTACTGAAGAAGAACCGGGAATCATTGCAAAGTCTGTAGGCTATCTTAACTCGAGTAATAAAGGGAGTTCTGCGACGATATTTAATTACGGTGAAAAAACTAAAAGCACGATCCCTATGCCGTCTACCACTGTGCCGACTACTTCGAAAATTACAACAGAAAAAGTGACTGAAAAAATTAAAGATGTAACTGAAAAAATAGACGATGTGACCGAAGCTACAACTGAAAGAGCTGAATTATTTACAGAAGCAAACATAGATCAATTAAAAGATATTGAAAATTCTGAGGGTGAAACATTTAATGACAAAGAAGAACAAGAAGTAATCAATGAACAAGATGAATCTAAACAGCAAGAAGAATCAAAAGAGCTAGAAGGACCTACAGAGCATGAAAGACCTAAGACGCAAGAAGGACCTAAAGAGCAAGAAGGACCTACAGAGCAAAAAGAAGCTACAGAGCAACAAGGGCCTACAGAGCAACAAGGACCTAAAGAGCAAGTAGAACGTAAAGAGCAAATAGGACCTATAGAGCAAGAAGAAGCTAAAGAAGAAGAAGAGACTAAAGAGCGTGACGAAATTATAAAGCAGTCAGAAATAAATGATTATAAAAAGAAAGACGAAGTGAAAGAGAATAATGTGGACCAAACAACAATCGCGAACGTAGATGTAGAAGCTAAATTTGACCCAGAAATGAACGTACAAACAGAACAAAAAACCGATGGCATAGAAACTCAAAATAAAGAACCAACGACTACTGCAACGTCTGAGACAGAAACAAGTGAATATCAATCAGAAACCACAACGGTGAGCACTACGCCACTTACTTCGCCACGGACAAGATTACCCTATAGACCTCAAAAAAGATTATTTACTTCAACGACGCCTTCTGCTATACCCTCAAGTAGCAGAACATTCAGTCGCAAATATAACCCTGGAGTATACACAAGCCCTCCTACTTTCGATCGAGAACCATTTAAACCTTCAACAAGAAGACCATTTTCTTCTAAAATATTCACGAGAAAACCATTTACACCCAGAACTACACCTAGACAAGAAGAGGAGGAGGAGGAGGAAGAAGAATATAATGAAGATGAGGAACTTTTACAGGAAGAACCAGAAAATCCATTTATTATTGTGCCACAAACTCAACTGTTTACCAGAAAACCAGATGATTTAGAGGAAAGTGTAGATTTGGAGGAAAGCGAAGACTCTGAAGAATTATTGGAAGAAGAAGAAGATATACCTGAGGATGATGAACCACAGAATAAATTTACAACTACAACAAGAAAACTATCTTTCAAACCAAGAGTTGTTAATTCAAATACTTTCAGAGCATCATCGCCTACAACAGAAATACCGAAACGTTTTGGAAGCTTTCAAAATAGAACTGGAATCATTACCAGATTTAGTAGCAACAAACCTGGTAATAGTACCAAAACACGTGTCCAAAATGTGCCTAAGGGATACAATACTCCAGTAGCTGGACCAACACCCAAAATAACGGCACTTGCACTTAATGAGACACAAAATGATGTAACAGAAAAAGTTAAAGAAATGACTACCACAAATGCTCCCTTAACAGAAGGTGAAGGTGGTACGACGCAAGATGATGATTATCTGTCGATGACTGAAGCAAGCACTACTGTATCTGATGACACAAAATCGGTTTCAACGAATACAATAGAGAGTGAAACAGCTACTGTACAGATGGAGCTTGATACTAGACCTGATGACTACTTAGAAAACACAGAAGCTACTACCAACTTACCAACTACGCTAGCCATGGAGAGTAACCCTCCACAAGAGACTATTTTTGCGCAGACTACTCCAAGTTCTACAACTACAATATTAACAACTCAAATACCACTTGAAACTACGATCACATCTACTACCACTACCACTAGTACCACTCCACCACCGCCCATTATAAAAACACAATTTGATAAATTATTCTCAGTTAGCCGAGTAGTAGAAGTATCATCAAAGTTAGATAAGCACCGCTTGAATAAAAATAACGAAACTACTCACATTGAAGAAGGACAAATCAAAGTAGAAAAGAAACCAGTTGTAGACAAAATTGGCGAAGTCAGCAGATTTAGTCTTATTAAAATAGTTGAGGAAGAAATACCGATATACTTGACGAAACTTGGTCATGTATATCCAGTAGACAATCCTCCAGACAACCCGATAAGAATTGATGAGGCTAGGAACGCAAGAGCGCTAAATTCCAAAACCTATCCTGAATTACCGAAAGAAAACCTCGTTGCTTCTGAGAGTATAAATGAAGCTTACAGGCATGTTAAGGCTATTTCAGAACATCATATCACCAAAAACCAGGCTGAACATGTGCCGGGCGATGACTTTTTAAGTTACATTAACCATGACAAAAAAGATAAGATACAGGAGGATCCTTTATTCGCCCAGTGGCAGTTTATACCTGCTGCTTATGAAACTGAAAAGACTAAACAGAACAGACAATCCAAGAGCTTTGAAATAATAACACCGCGGTCTATGCTTACAAACCCATCGACATTATCTCTAGAAGGCCTTTTTAAGACAGAGCATCCGATAATGCCTAGAAAAGCTAGTGATTCAAACCAACCTTTCATTGTGTATTCTGCATCAGTACCAAGTGTAACTGAAAATGTGAATAATGTTCAGCCAAATATACAAAAATCTGAACCTAGTCACAACATTGTAACGTCTGTCAAAGGCCAGGAGTTTAGTGGAGCGCCTTCACTCGAAGAAGAAACTACAGTTAAATATCTTACAAGTATGTTTGTTGTTCCAATAACTGAGAGTACAACAACGATTACAACAACAACAGAAAGTACAAGTCCTATAATAGAGTTGTTGACGACACAATCAACAGCGAAACCCATAACCATATCTACAACAACAACAACGACGACTACAGAAGCTCCAACAACAGAAGTAGCAACAGAAGAAACTACAACAATAAAACTGTCTCCTCTAGAGGCTAAAAAAAACAAATTCTCTTTTCCAAGAAGGCCTATTATTAAAACAAATTTGACTAGAACAGCAGCCCCACCACGCGTTGTAAATAAAAATAACTTAATAGTGTCTGCAAATCAAACACAAAAATCTAATAAGACATCGACATTTAATAAGTCTCGGTTTACAGTAAATAGGGTACAAAATGTCCCCGTAGATGTCAGAAAAAAGATAGGCAATGTCAAAGCGACTACCAAAAGTTACACCACAGAAGCGCCTAAAACAACAACCGAAAGAAAAACGTATTTTAATCAACTAAGGCCAGGATTTCAAAGACCTACTTTCGTTCCGAGAAGAACAACACCTCCACAAAGCAATGGAGACACTTAACTCGAAACTTAATTAAGTGGATAGAAAGACCCAACTGGTTCTAAGTTCTAACCAGTTTCTCTGGCCATAACCATTTTTTAAATTTATAATATGTAACACGATTCTGGAGTCCGAATATTTCATAACTTATTAATGATTCAATCGAGATTTTATTATTATAAAGGCCGTATGTACGTAAGATAAAAAACGTATCAATTTCTGTAGTCATATTTTAGGTTTTATAGCTTTAATTTAGGTGTAACTTGGAAGTTTTTTGTACCAAAAAATGTATATTATTAATATTTTAGTCCGTTTTGGTATAGTAAAGGCTTTCACCCAACAAATTGTCGTAGGTTATTTTAGTGTTGTATTATTTAAAACTAATAATATTGTATCGTTACCAACAAATGTAAATACGAGAAGTAGGTAAGGGAATTTTATGTAATGAATGGCGTTTTGTAACAAAAATGATATTAAAGGATTGTAATAAAATATTAGTGATTATGTTTTACATTTTCTTTAGTTGTAAGTTTATGGAGATTTAGTTATAAGCATCCTTATGAACATTTTTGAGCAACAACGTAGAGTATGTACTTCAAAATATCTGCAAAGGTAAGTGATTCATTGTAATTGATTTACATGTGCATACATTTAAAAGCAATAAACGTACAACTTACACGTCTTTTTACATAATAACAGGATAATACGGTAGCAGTTCAACCAACACTACCAGTAACAATTTGAACAATTATTGATAACATTATTATAAAACCAATCACCAATAAACCTATTCTTTTCAACTTGTCAACGCAGAATAATATTCAACAAACTTTCTATAGATATTGTATACAGAATCAACACAAAGCATCGAGACAATGCATCAATTTGACACTTTAGTGTGAAAAAACCAAATACGAGCTGATTGTGCGTATAATCGAGCTATTGTTCCCGCACTATTGTGGCCGATGGCCCGCTGTGAGAAGCAAAAACTTGATGATCACAATAAATATTTTGAAAGCGAATCTAACGTTGATATTGCAGTCTAAAGAGTTGAATCAAGTCCGTCATGGTTTTGTTTAATTGACAATAAAATATATGGCTAAAGGCTTTACCACCAATATGTCCCGCCTTTCTCGCTAAGACCAATAAGTCGCCAAACTTAAATCAAAATTGGAAGCAGTGGGGGCTACAAGAAATAAAAACAATGTGTTTGCATAATTAACATTTATTTTTGATAATATTTTATATAAATCGCTAATGGATGATTGATTATATTACACATAATTCAAAATAGGGTTTATTACTTTGTAGTAATATATTTATTACAATGCATGAGGGCCACCATTTTGTTATTGGCGTCATTTTGTTGAGACAGCACTGAATTACCAAAAAACTTCTTTAAACTTATTATAGGTATCAAATTATTGTAAACATATACATAGAAGTAGCGTTTAAACTGATTCAACACTAAATAATAGTAAAACTAATACGCTATTCGATAATTAATTATTGAAAGGAGTTTTTGCACAGATTACTCAAGCTGGATAATATGATTGTGATCATGTAAGCGAACTGGACTCTGCATTCGGCACAGGCGCCCTTCTCTTTACAAAATTTAGATTTACCTTAGCCTAAACCTAGTTTACAGTCATAAAATTAGAACTATTATCCACTTAACTATTATCCACTTGCCAATTTATACAATGGTAGAAAATCGACCGTAAAACTTACAACACTAGTTTCTTCATGTTTTTGTAAAGTTGTTTCATAAATCATGAGAAGACTTTATTTGATATACAAATTGATCGAACACGCTTCATTTCGGAAACTTGATTTCTTACTTGAAAGGAACTGAGTGTATTCAATGGCGAGTTATACAAAAAAAAATATTATAAAATCCTTGGAGTACGTAATATAGATTTTATACCTTTAACGTCAGTTGGTCTAATTATTATTTTAGCGTACTTAAGCTGTTCAGGTTCAGAATTTGATCACCAGATCGTGAAGTTTTTGGATTTGTAACACATGAATAGCCAGAACTAGTATTGTGCCCAATATATCGATAGACTTGTCCCCAATTACAACAGGGGACGGAAATAAGCTCCGCGTACTGTGGTACTACTTGCACCTTAGGGACCTATACAAGGTTTATGTATGTATGCAATATCACATTTAGTATCTCTGGAAACATTAAGATGCTTTAAAGTGTCGCCTTGAGAGATAAACTCAGCATTTTTTTTTCTCCACCTAATAGAGGTTTCTTTGTAAGTACTGAATTCAGAGTTTGAAATAATTATCCGACAGTACCAAACAGAGTGCTACCGGATCAAGTATTGTTTAACCAGTGTTGGGAGTAATTATGTTATCTCTCACTAGAAGCTGCCTAATCCAAGCCCAGATCTAGGGGGGGGGGGGGGGGGCAAACCAGGGCACCCGCCTGGGGTGGCAATTACAGGGGGCGTCAAAATCATAGTATAATATGATTACAAATAAAAAAACTTGTTCCACAAAGCCCCTAGCATACGGAAGCCTGGTTGGATGACCGTCGACTTGTAGGAAAAAGGCGCCACACAGGCCCTTTGTGCATCATTCTTTTAGTTTTTTTAAAAGTAATTCATCTCAAACGCTGGAGAGAGGGCGTCACTATCAAGTTTCTGCCCCGGCTCGATAAAGTCGTAGATCCGGGGCTTGCCTAATCAAATGTAATTCTAACTAACAGCTCTCTTGTTATCATTTACTGTGGACATCATTTGTTTTAATTTTATACTTACGGTCAATTATTGTGAGTACATTTATAAAGTGTTAGGTCTCTTGTATGCGAGTGTTGGTTGTTGTGTAGTCCACATTTTCTATTTCTGCTGCCAGGTTAGGCGTAAAGCATTTTTGTGTTCCGTTTTGAATTATTGAAGCTACTAAATTAAGTAGGGCAAGAGACTTAACATCTTTTGCCTCGGTGTAACGAGCGTAGTACAGTACCACGCAGTAGATACGTTGTAACTTGTAATACAAAGTTTACCAGTTTTACAATGAGTACCAGAGACTAATTGATTATACTTTGATACATATTTCTTAAGTATTTCATACTACTGACTGCGTCGGTGGCGCAGTTGTAATGCGTACACGTTACGACTGAGGCTGACACTGATGTCTCGAGTTTGATCCCCGGGTCGGGTAAAAGTGATATTGAGTTTTTATATTACGAATTGCTCAGTATCAGCCTGGAGTCTGGAATTGTGCCCGGTATGGCGATAGGCTTATCATATCATGGGACGGAGATACGCTCGGCGAAATGTGGGTAATGGTTACACCTCTGCTTACCCCTTCGGGGATTACAGGCGTGAGTGCGTATGTATGTATATCTCATTCTAAGTAAAATGTATTTTTCTTATGAAAATAAAGTTCTTTAAACCGAAGTTCAGAGCAGTGTTACTAGGTGTGGGCATGTGTGAGTGATTGTCCGATCTGGGAATTGAGGCCAGGACCTCACGGTTCTCAGTCTTAGTACGTAACTACTACATCAATGAGATCATATACCGTACCAACTTATAACAATCAATATGTATCAGTTTATCTATACTTTGAATCTTGGTAACATGTGGTAACCACCAAAGTTAACACTGCCTACCCCAGTAGGTATTTGTAGCCCCATTTGGATTAAACTATAAGCCAGTGTTCCAGCGTAGAACTGTCAGGATCGGTCATAGCGTTACTTCTGGTCCCTTTATCGAGTTCTTTAATTAGGAAACCTTAACCCTCTTTGATTTTTTTAATGTTACTTACATACGCACTCACGCCTGTAATCCCCAAAGGTGTAACCAGTATACCCACACTTCGCCTAGCGAATCTTCGTCCCATGATGTGATAGGGGGCGAGCGTATCGCCATACCGGGCACAATATCAGATTCCGGGCTGATACTGAGCATTTCGTAATAGAAAAACCCAATATCACTTTTACCCGACCCGAGGATCGAATCCGAGACCTCAGCGTCAGTCTCAGTCGTAACGCGCACGCATTACAACTGCGCCACCGAGGCAGTCAGTTTCTTCGCTATCTCACATAGCATATTGTATAGGCAGAATATTCTTTATTGCACACCAAATAAAGTAAAATAAATACAAGGATCATACAGTAAGGATGATATAATGGGCGGTCTTATCGCATACGGCGATTTCTTCCATAAAACCTTAATGGACAGAAATTTTAGATACTGAAAGAACGAGAGAAGTTCGCTCGAATAATTTACACATATAAATATGGAAATAATTTACGGTATTGCCGGACTGCCTCGGTAACGCAGTTGTAATGCGTACGCGTTACGATTAAGCTAAGGCTGAGGTCTCGGGATCGATCCCCGGGTCGGGTATGGTGGTATTGGGTTTTTCTATTTCGAAATGCTCAGTATCAGTCCGGAGTCTGGAATTTGTGCCCGGTATGGCGATAGACTCGCCCCCTATCACATCGTGGGACGGAGATATACGCTCGGCGAAATGTGGGTGTACTAGTTACACCTCAGCCTACCCCTTCGGGGATTACAGGCGTGAGTGCGTATGTATGTATATATGTAATTTACGGTATTGTACAATTTGCAGAAATCGATAAGTTCAAATTGCACATGTTTTATTGCAACTTTCCTTGACTACATTGAAAACCGTGAGAATATCCGCTCATTTGGAATTATGTTGCAAATGAGCACATGATACTATGATATCGACTATAAACTACCAAGAAAGTAATTGGCAAATGTTATGATACAAGAATTGTCCTAAAAACATTAACGTCCTTCGTACAATTGAGTAAAATGAAAATTTATAATGTTCAAATTAAATAAACCTTGTAATTGAGAATATTTTTAAAACATGTGGGATACATTGTGAATTTAAACACACCTAACAAAAAGTTATTTGTGTAGAGTAATACATTCTTATACATATAAATAGTTATAGCAGATGATTACCACTTCCATCATAGTCATCATGTTTATTATAACCGCATGAAATATTATATATATACATATACGCACTCACGCCTGTAATCCCCGAAGGGGTAGGCAGAGGCGTAACTAGTACACCCACATTTCGCCGAGCGTATCTCCGTCCCACGATGTGATAGGGGGCGAGCCTATCGCCATACCGGGCACAAATTCCAGACTCCGGGCTGATACTGAGCATTTCGAAATAGAAAAACCCAATACCACTTTACCCGACCCGGGGATCGAACCCGAGACCTCAGCGTTAGCCTCAATCGTAACGCGTATGCATTACAACTGCGCCACCGAGGCAGTCAAATATTACTTGATGATTAATGTCTTTACGAATATTCTACAATTAATACTGTAAAGGTTATAACTCTTTACTCATATTCCAAGGCATAACATCACTTAACATATCCTTGTTGTGTTTTGTATGAAAGAGAAGGCAAACAAGCATACAGGTCACCTGATGGTAAGTGATCTCCGCCGCCCATTTCAACCTCAATACCATAGAAATCGTCCATTACATTCTTAGTATATATAAATGTACTCTGTGGTTTACATGTCGCCTAAATAGTATTGTAACACGCCTGCTGCTCTCTGCTAAAAAATACATCAAAGTAATTCAAATGGCAAGTGGATTTACGCATTATATTTCTGTTTTTTTTTTAACTTTTATTGTATTAATGACGGAACATACTACAAAAATATTCAATATATAATGGAGTGACTCAAAAATTCTGAATATTACTATTATCGAGATACAAAATTAGAGAATAGTGTTTAACTGGATGTACACAAGCTGACCCCGGAACGCGACCCACCTTATCGCACCATTATTACTGCCTCGGTGGCGCAGTTGTAATGCGTACGCGTTACGATTGAGTCTAAAGCTGATATCTCGGGTTCTATCCCCGGGTCGGGTAAAGTGGTATTGGGTTTTTCTATTACGAAATGCTCAGTATCAGCCCCGGAGTCTGGAATTTGTGCTCGCTATGGCGATAGGCTCGCCCCCTATCACATCTTGCGACGGAGATACGCTCGGCGAAATGTGGGTGTACTGGTTACACCTCTGCCTACCTCTTCGGGGATTACAGGCGTGAGTGTGTATGTATGTATGTATGTATGACGGGGTTTTGACATGTTGATAGTCGTCACTAGCCAGTCAGGTACGAATAAATTTGTATCTAAACATTTTAACTGAATAGATAGAAGTTCCGTTACACACCTAGATGGTATCATCGCGTGACTAGATTGCAAGGATGACGGTTTCCAAACCGCAGATATGTTTTCGACTGATTAGTTCTCAGTTACAAAAGTTATTCAGTTTCTTTACATAGAATTCGTTTTGCAACTCATACAAAATGTTTTGCAGATTGGCGGCAAATTCGGTTTGATAGCGAAACAAATTATTCCACAAAAAATATGTCAGTTCTTTTTTATATCTTTAGTTAAACTTTATAATAAAATAAATAATGATATAAATGATGTCCGTAGTTATAACGATATAATAATATGCTAGTTTGCCACTTTTACGTATATTCATTTCTGAGACAAGGGATTTGGGTTAGGTTAATAAAGTAAACGCGCAAATTGACTTGTTTTATTTTGCAATTCTCATAAAATGTTCTATTCCTTCGCCCCGAACCAAATCATAGACAAGAGACTTCTGCAGGATCACGATCCGCCATCTTGATTTTCCGCTTGACCTCGCCGTCATTGTTCTTTTTCCTTATGTTCAACTGGCTTCCCGCTTCTTTTATCATATAGATCTGCTCACGTTATGCCTTCTGTGCTGCATAAATCTTCCATTTTTCTGATGTGTTTCTGTAACAAAATAAAAAACGGTTAAAACTGTTAATATTATTTACTTCTTTTATTTTTTTAAGATCTTGATAACACATGCTGCGGAATAATATAAAATTTTACTACGTCCATAATTAATTAAAAAAAAAAACTGTATTGTAATTAATGAGGTAGCCCGTATAAGTCATATTTATATTGCTTATTATCAGTTTTTTTATTTTAATGGCACACGTTTCTCGATTACGCAACCAACCAAACTACGTTGGATAATATCGAACCATAGACAATTTGCGCTAGAGAAAGCGGTTCTCGTCCGGTTTGCTTATTCCGACAATATTGACACTACAAATGGTGAAAATCAAGTGTTTTTTTATTTAGTCACGCTTAATAATTCTGATATATAACCGTAAAAAGTAGTCTGTGTTAAATAATTCTTGGAAATAATTGCTGCGAAATGTAAACATTTTAATCGACACGGTGGCTGAACATAGTTTTGGTCTATGCATACAAATTTTAAGTTTTATATAATTTTATTTATAGACTCTAGCTCCTCGGCCTTTGCTTAGACTGTCAGAGTTACAGATGTGACACAGACTTCATTTCATATATATCTAGTAAATAGCATGTAATTGAAGACTGGCACTAACTCAACTGAAGACGCGTATTCTATAAGTATGGGGGAATGAACTACGTCAAAAACGCTTTAGTTGTGTTCTCTATTTCTGTTGACCTTGTAATCAACAAATAACGTCACATAAAAATAAGTACCTATAATAATTTCAATTTAAGATTGATATTTTTCTGACATTACAAAGGTGTTAAGTAAGTGAAGCCGCGCCGCGATCCCTCACTAGACTCAATTAGAGACGATCCCGAAGTATAATGCTCGTTCGATGCCAAGTTGTTTTGCAACTAAGGCGCGGTCAGTACACGGCCCGGCCTAGTGTATTAAGATTTAAGTCACATGCCATCCAATTAGTTAAACAAGACTTATTTATTACTGTATTATATTTAATGTACCAAATTACTCGTTATTGATGTCCATTTTCACCGGGGTTTGTTTAACTTTAGTTCATCTTTAACGTCTATTACACTGACGCGTCGAAACTACGCGACGCGACGTTCAAATAAGTTGATGTTGCACCGCTTTCATGTGTGTTGGGTTTTCGGCGTCAACTAATGTTAAACAAAAGTTAGTGAAATGGGTGCAGTGACAGAATTTGCTATTTTAAATGATAGTTCTGCCTCATAAAATTTTAAACATATTTAAAGTTGTTTCCCACGAAAATGATTATATTAACAATTTTGAAGTATTAAATATACTTTGATATATATTATTGTATACTTTATGAACCGGTTATACAATACCATGAATTGCAAAATAATTTAAAACCTAAAATAATTTAAAATATTTTAATAGTGCTACGGATGACAGCCTCCGTGGCGCAGCGGGCGAGTAGCCGGTTGCGAAGCGTGAGGCCGTGGGTTCGATTCCCGCATCTAGACAAATGTTTGTCTGATTCACAAATATTTGTTTAGGGTCTGGGTGTTGTGGGACCGCAAGTCCCTCGTAGTTCTTGATACCCACGATACAGGTTTACCTAGTGTGAGGTCAGGACTATGTGTGTGACTGTTGGGTGTTGGGTGTATTATTTAATTAAATTAGTCTGTTACAACTATTTCTGGCATCCATATATTTATACGGGTGTCAAAATTTTTGTTAATAATTAAGTTAGCCGCTACGACTCCACAGACAAATAAGAACAAAGAAATGAAACTTATAACACCACTCTTTTTTACGGGAACAAAAATATTACCTTAAGAAATTAATTTTCATGTGATATATAGTCGTACTAAAAAAACTGCCTCTGTGGCGCAGAGAGTGAGTAGCCGTCTGTGAAGCGAGAGGCTGCGGGTTCGATTTCATCGAGACAAATGTTTGTGAGATCCACATTTTTTTTGGGTCTGGCTGTTTTCTCCCCAGCGGGTTTTAATTCAGGCAGGCGGCGGTCGTAAAAGCTCCATGACGAATCTTTCTGTAACATGTGTTTAACATGTGTAAAGGATGTTGCGCCGACCCCACTGCGTATGGGAATGGGGACAAGTGGACGAAGAAGAAGATAGTCGTACTAAAAAACAGACATTTATATTCATTTTGAAACATGATAATTTTTACTTTTTCCTAGTAACCAGGCACATGTTCTGCAATGTTGACCGTAATAAAACTAGTTTTATACTTCCTGTCCAGCCTCTTTTACTACAGACCTCTTTCACTACATATAAGATGAACACACATTTACCTCTCTATCAGCTACGTAAAGTTTTTACTAGTTTTAATGCCATGTTCATTTAATTTTGCTCGAAACGTATTATATTATTAATTTGCTTAACTACAATGTTTTATATATTATAACTTGCAGATATTGTAAACAAACTCTTCCGACATTTGTGTTAATTACTTAGGTTTTGTGTGTAGATAAATATGTATTTCAATCAGAGACCTCCTAAGACATGCCGGTACACTGAAACACTGGTACACTGAAAGCTATTGCCTTTATTTCATGTGTACTGAGTAGCACACGACATTTTTATTGAGATATTCATAATAATATATCGGAATTGATTTAAATGTAAAAGGAATTAGAATGCATATGGATTAAACCCATTGTTGATGTCGTAAAATAGCTCACGGTGAAAATAGTATTTTTTTTACTTATATTCTGTCCAATTCTATTGAAAAACTCTATATATTGTAAATCCTCAACATGGCCGACAATAATCTAAACTAAAACCACAAAGCAATCGTGTAAATTATATCTAATACTATACATAATTTGCGTGACAGAGGACAAAAGAAATTAATTCACGGAATTCTCAATAGTTTCCTTGCTTATTCAAATACACCTGCCAATTTTATCAATATCAATTTAAAGCCTAAATTTATCAATTTAGGGTTGGAAGAGGGCGCCCGAGGAGAACATATGCGGATCAAATAAATGACATTCTCCGAAAAGGGCTCGTCACGAGTACCCTCAACCGACGAAAATGTATGAGAAGATGTATGAATGTGGAAGAGGGGAAAGAGGTGTGTCAGGATCGTAGCTTGTGGTACTCAATAGTCTCTGCCTACCCCTATGGGACATAGGCGTGAGTGTGTATGTATGTATCAATTTAAAGCTCTGTTAAACATAAATTAATTTTAATTAATGCGAAATAAGAACGTTATTCCATTGTGATAATCTATGAATTTCTATGAAACACCTGCAGTACTACAATTGAAATCTTGCTACGAAGGGCGATAAACCAATATAAAATAGTAAAACACTAGATTATAGATTTTCTATATACTTATTTTTTATTAATGAGCCTCGCCAGGTCCGGAAAGTCGGATAATGCTTACAAATTCGTACTGAATCGTAAAAATGAACATTGCGGAAGCGCATAATTTTAATCATAGTACTAAGTACCCTATAGGGTAAGACGTCAGGCAGGCGACCGGTCGTAAAAACTATAAGTCAAGTCTTTCTGTAACATATTTAAGCATGTTGCGCCGATCCCACTGCGTGGGATAAGGGCATGTGGAAGAGAAAAGAGTACTAAGGTAGAAAGATAAAAAGATAGTGGCTTACGTTAAATACATTTATAAAAAGCATATTTGAGTAAAAATGCCGTGTAGTCATCGCATAACCAATTTTCAGTGAAACTTGTGCCATTAGATACATTTTACAACATTATGTAAGGCGATAACGTAAACGATAACTATATTACTATGAAATTTAGGAGATATCCACTAAAACGAGCATCTGTCATCTACTTAGCACAATTGAGAATACTTTGTGCAACTTTTTAGACCCGGCTTCGTAGGAGAAAGCGAACGATAATTCAATGAACAGAAATTCTTAGAATATACAGTAATTCGTATATAATTTGTAATTTTCATATAAAAGTTTGCGACTACCTTTGAGAGACACAACTTCTCTTTTTGACGACATTTTAGTTTATTATTCATTTGAATAAGTAATACAGCTTAGAAAAAAATATTAATAATTGAAGAATAAAATTGACTGCATTATAGCTCAGAATAATTTCTTAGTTGTAACTATAGGATGGCGATAAGAGTAAAACAAACGAAAGAGCAGTCAAAGAGTGTACTTTTAACAATTATCTCATAAATATATGCTTACGTATAATAATAATATAATCTTCTTCTGCTTATCGAATGGTTAGTGGCCAACCTAGTGTCAGAGTTTTTCAAGCCACCCGAAGGCCTCCGACTTGGCTTAACGACTGCTATCAGTTGATAACAGCCGGGACCGACATTTTACGTGCCCTCCGAAGCACGGAGACGCTCTGTTGAAATACCACTAAGCGGTCACCCATCCATAGACTGACCGCAACCAAGGGTTGCTTAACTCGCTTATCGTTTACTGATTAGTGAGTGCAACTAGCTATAAGCGCCTCATATATAATAATAATATAATGAGTAAATAAGATCCTATACATTTCTTTTTATTACTTTTTATTAGCCTGAACGACGAAACGAGCAGGTCGCTCGGCTAATGGTAAGCGCCACGCTTGCCCATAAACAAACACAACACAGCACTTTGAATTACATAGCACTGGTCACCCCGAGACATGTTGTTCATTCATTGCCGAGATATTTCTTTCTTATTGGCTTCAACGTCCTTCAAACTAGAATACAACAATGCTTACACACTGTTGCTTGCCGGCAGAAATAAACTAACCGGTGATACCAACCCAGACGACCTCTCATATACGAAGGACTACCTAGTAAAAAAAGTAATATAAAAAGAACATAATAAAGAACTAGGTAAACAGGTGAATAAAAAGAGTAGAATAAATGAAGTAGGTTAAGAAAAATTATAAATACTTGTTTAGCGGTTACTAGTTACTACGGTTGAGTCATGTTGTCACACCTACCGTTGCATAATATAATTAAACTCACAGTTGTAAGAGGGTTGCCAGACTTGTTATAATTACCGTACTTAAATCATAAATAAATTATTAGGACATGCATGACAAGTTCCAATGTATGCCACTGATTTAATGAATGCACTGAGGTTTTTTTGTGATTGAGTATGGCATTTTTTTTTATAAAAAAGAAGGCTAACAAACAGTGTCGTATTGATTGTTTAAATTGCTAAATATTTTACTAAGCCTATCCAATATATAAATACACCCAACAGTCACACACATAGTTCTGACCTTATACTAGGATAACCTATCGTGGGTATCAGAAACTCCGAAGGACTTACAGTTCCACAACATTGACCAAAAACAAATATTTGTGAATGACTCAAACATCTGTCACGATTCGTGGATCAAACTACGATGGCCTCTGGTTTCACAGCTCATTGCACCACGAAGGGTGTCAATGACTGGCTACGGTTTTTACTAACAGAACAATAAAAATTTATACAAGCTTCTTCTTCCACATGTTCTTATCCTACACGCAGTGGAGTGGGCGCAACATGCTTTTTACAACATGTTACAGAAAGATTTCGCTTGTAGTTTTTACGACCGGCCACCCGCCTGACGTCAACCCCTCTGGGGAAAAAACACCCACACCTGAAACAAATATTTCAGGATCATATTTTTGTCTCGATGCGGGAATCCAACCCGCTGCTTCTCGCTTCACGCCCGGCTCGCCCTTTTGCGCCACGACAAAATGTTGTACAAGCTAATACACCTAAAACGATATATACAAACCTCAAAGTATTTTTATTTTTAGCTAACGAACTATTCCGTAAAATCCTGACAACTAGCAACTCTAAAAGTAGGAAGTAAGCAGTTGTAAAGTGCAAATGTTTATAATGCGCAATAAACATGCATTTTATGATTAGTATTCAAGACAGAATGACTCAGTTATTAGTGTTTACTATTCTTGCCACAATGGAAAACATACCGGAAAATATATTGACTAGAATACTAGAGTACTCTACCGGACTACAGTGGGTTACTAAATGGTCTAACAATACTTTAGTTATGCCATAGGACTTTATGTTATACGTGTAAAATAACTTGGTAGGCCTGAAGTTACTGTCAAGTGGGTCGTTTCGTCACGGCTATTGATTTTAAAATTAAAGTTACCAGGAGGCGTAGACTATGCACGTCGGAACTGAGAAAAACCAGTCAATATCGATTACGATATATCAAGAAAAAACATCTTGATGTATGTGAGTTTTGTTGCATCTTATAAAAAATATCTACTTGAGATTCGAGCTATTATCGTCTTTTTATTTTGAAAAAAAAAATGTTTGATATGATTTGTATACTTGACAAAAAAATCGAAAATCGAAATAAAATAGATATTATTGCCAAAAATATCGATGTACCGATGTTTGTTTGTATAATGTAGGGTGTGGATTGAGTGTCTTCAGACTGGGCAAGTGATTTTGTATTGTATGGCTATGCACTTTCCTAAATACATAGAATTAACTTGTTTTAATATAATCTGCATCCTTGAGCTTGTAGCTTCGATTCTGTTTAAAGGTCCGCCCACCTGAATAACGCCGATAAAACTTAGAATGTCCAATTTATCAGTGACCCAATATTGAACACGAATTTAGAATGTTGTGTTCAATTGACTTGACCTAATCATAGGATTGCAATATATAGATAAATAGATATATCAAGCCTGTACTTGTGAAGGTTTAGGCAGAGAAGCAACGAGGTAGGTTTTTAGTCTTTAAGGCTGCTCTGAAGTCAGTCAAGAGGGGTGTACTAGTTATTGTTTTTAAGAGACAGGATAATAAAAGCCGTAGCGTATGGTTCTGATCTACATTTTAATATTTCTGTTAGGTACAATAGGTGAATTATGTCACTATATCAGGAACAAAATTCTGTATAATGAAATGTAAATGACAGAAATGATCTTCGGAATTGTACTACAAACCTTTTTATACTTAACCAGACCAAGGAAAAAAATTATGTAATCTTCGTAGTATCATTTTAGAAAGTACGGAAACTACAAAGTGAATGTAATGAGACAACTTTTTTTTAAACTTTAATCAGCAATCAAACTGGTTGTTTTACAATATTTATTAGTAATACGTTTGCATAACATATAATATTCCTATGCCATTAACTAACAGATGGTCTGATAGAACCAGTTTGGAAGGAAATCAAAAAATATATTAACATATTGAAAGGAAGTTCCAATCCTAATAATAGAAATTTATATCCAATGCCCATTAAAATAAACATAACATAAATTATCATAGGAAAACATTTAAAGATATTAATTTAAGCTATCGAATATCGCTAATATATTCAACGGAAATCAACAGCAGTAAAAATACAAACCAACCTAACCTCTTGAACGATCGTAAATTACAAATCAGAAACACACCAGAAAGCTGATAATAATAAAATAATTTAATTTGGAAATGATAATATAATATGTAGAAAGCTCATTAACGTTAACTATACACATTACTTAATCAGTACACATTACCTAATTGATCAATAATGACAGTTCACTACATAAGTTGATCTGAGTAAAACGCGGAAATTATATCTTGAAAGCCTTACAATTATAAATATTTGTTTTAAAAAGGAATATTTAATTCTAAATTGTCTATGATAAGTTAATCTGCACATATGATTCTACGCAGTAACTTCGTATGACCTTCTACAAAACAAACATCTATATATACGAAAAGAACTCAGCTCTTTATATGATAATATTCATATAATCCTTATTCAAATATTGCACATGAATTAAATAAAACCATTTGCAAAAAATTAAGGCTAAGGCGTGCATAATACTATCGGTTTTATTCCTTATTTAAATTAAATAAACAAATACACGAATTAAAATAAATTCCGTACAAACAGCTACAAAAAACCTTAAGTAGTCACATCTTAACGAAACCTACTCAAAGGCCCTTATTGTATGGCAAGTTTCGACATCGAGACACGCGGCTTATGCAAATATCATTCAAGATCAGAGCAAATATTGCATAACGAGTCAATAGCCCAGGCCCCAAGCAAACCGGAGCCTATAGTATTTGTGTTGCGACAAGCCTCATCTTAAGCTATCGTTAGAAAGTAGGAAGGAATGTATACCCTTTACATCGCTAGCTCTTCCTGTAATCATCAAACTATGTGTAATGATGGTATTAAAGTAACTTCTAGTATTTATTTAGCCTATGTGAATTTCTCGATGTAAAATCGAATCTCCATACCTGTGGGCCTAGCACGAATATCTTGCGAGAACGTATTCGTATCGAAATGTCGAAAAATTGTTCGAAACTTCATACAAATGCTAGCGTTCTCTATTCGAATACTTATTCGTAAGTTGTTCGTGCTCGCCCTGTGTTCCTGAAATGTCAACAAATATATACCCACTTTCCAAATAATTCCTGTTGTCAAATACAAAAAATACAAGGGATAATTTAAAAATACTTGCTTACATTTCTGGAATACAAATGGTATTAGGCCTTAACTTTCTCCCAAAGACAAAGCTGACATGCTTAAATTTAACAGAAGATCTGCATCTAAAATAATAAATATAAATCGTAATTATGTGTACATTACAAAAATATGCCCACAGTGATTATTATTCTGTACTTCACAGTATTTTATGCCCAAGTTTGATGCAGTTTCCACAAATAAATGATATGAAGTATGGTATGCGCAAAGTTTTTTAGTAACGTACTCGTATCGTCATTCAAGAAAAACCGCTCCTTATGTTGCTTCACAACAGCAATTACACTCGAATCACGTTTTCAATTATATATAATTATGAATTACTGTAAATTTCTAAGAATGCATACATTCGCACTCACGCCTGTAATCCTCGAAGGGGTAGGCAGAGGTGTAACCAGTACGCCGTGCGTATCTCCGTCCCATGATGTGATAGGGGACGATCCTATTGCCATACCGGGCACAATTCCAGATTCGGGCTGATACTAAATATTTCGCAATAGAAAAACCCAATATCACTTTTACCCGGCCCGGGGATCGAACCTGAGACCTCAGCTTCAGTCTCAGCCGTAACGCGAACGCATTACAACTGCGCCACCGAGGCAGTCATGAGAATAAATGAATACATACTTTGTTTTCTTAAATCTATCTATGTCGTGCAAAGACTTTTATGTATACTACTAGACGGGCTGTTTAGAAGTAAAATTGCGTCACATAACGCGGGAGTTTGACAGCTCACAGACAGGGAGCGCGAAAGTTCTAGTTGAGAGTAAGCGAGATGGTAATATTGAGGTACGGTCAATTGACCGCAACTTACCGGTACAATTTCTATGTACCGCGCAGCTTGGTATGCATTAAAGTCTTTGATGTCGTGGTCAAATTTTGGATGTATTAATTGCACACAAATAAATGTTGAACATATAAATTAAACAAACTATTGACAAATCTCATTAGATCGATTACACAAAGGACAAACATTTTATATGTTAAACAGAAGTGCGTGTTTGAAAAACGTTATTCCACGGTCAAACCGCTCGGTCACGTCTCCACATGAATTATTCTTTTTGCGCAATTTATAAAGTTTTTTGACGAAACAGCAGCGTTTGTGTATGGTTATTATGGTAAATTCCTGTGCCCTTAACATTTTACTGTGTGATAATCCCATGTCTCAGCTATTACGCTACATTATGGTATCATTACTCGACCTACGGGCTTGTATAACTGCATACAATTAGTTTTTCTTACCTTTACTACAGTAAAGGTCATTCATTCAATTCCTGTAGAAAATAAAAATCGTTGATATTTTACACAGATACTTTAAGTAAGTGGCCGTTCCCAATATTCTATCTATCGACAGATTTCATTACTGGCAGTAAAATTTTGACACTTTTTGTATGGAAGATCTGTCAAAACAATACTGATAGTAAGCAAATGTGTCGATAGACAGTATATAGGGAACTGCCATAAATCATTTTGAACTGACGCTTAGTGTGGATCGATTCGATGTTCTATAGAAGTAGTTAACAATATAAGACTGGTTAGGTAAACGAATTATATTGAGCTGTGTTATCTCCAGCAGTCTTACAATAAAACCTTGATAACCATCTAATAAGGCTTCATTGGCTCACTGCCAGACAAATCTAAACTCCAAATTCAAATCCACCCACAGAGCTACCAACATGACGTTTCAAAGTTTTTTACGACACAAGGAAGTATTAACATACGTCCTCAATTAAAATACAACTAAAATAAAACACTAGGAACAATTTAATTATAATAGGTACCTTACGAATAAAATGAGGACGATTCACAAATATATTTTACATTACCCGTCGCCCTTGCGATCCATAATTGGGGCTGGTGGAATGCCGCTTCTCATATGTCAGTCATGGCTGACTTGTCTACGGACTTGTCGTATAAGGGGTTTATGACTAATTGACACATAACTAGGATTGAAGCATGGATCCAGGAGGGCATTTAATGTATTTTGTATTTGTACTTGTTTTGTGCCTAACTGATTGAAGATAAAATTATTGTGCGCTGAGAAAATGAGATTCAATGCTAATAGCTAATAGATATGAATAGCTGAAAAGTCAAATAAATACAGCGAGTTTTGAGTAAAAAAGGATTAAACATTATGATCATCACATTCGATCGAGATGTGAGACGTAAAAAAGATACTGTTGTTTTTATTTGTAAACGATTTTATAATTGGTTTCCGCGTGGATTTTACGTTGAAATAAAAACAAAAAACATTATTTTGTATCGATTATATTCATTATTTTTTTCAATAATTAAATTCAATTACAATGCGGGGATATAGTCAAAATCCACCGCCAAACTATGATGTGGATCCTGGCTTAACCATAGATACATCATACAGGAATAACAAAGCCGATATAACGGCGGGCAAAATTATATTCAACTAGCTTTTGCTCGCGGTCCGTCTGTCTGAACGGACTTTTCCGGGATAAAAAGTAGTCTATGACCTACTCGAGGTCGTGGTCTACCTGTGTGTACAATTTTACTCAAAACCGTTCAGTCGTTAAGACATGATTGACTAACAAAACATCCACACCAACTCCCAACCTCAGGGACATCCAAACTTTCAATCTATGTTCAAGAAATATATGTATTTTGGTTATCCTTTTTCATCTTCTATATTTACGCAACTTTAGAACGAAGCCAATGTAAACTAACCGATTAGTATATATAAGTATATATACCATATTGCAAAATGGTACTCGTCACTCCTAACACATGTAAAACTACGTGTTTGAATTTATTCATTCAACAGCCAGCATCCAGTTAAAGGTCACTACAATCCTAGAATAACAATGAAATAGCCTTACAATACACTTACAGAATCTTAAAGCGGATCGATAAACCTGTGTTTTCCTCCTGCGCCGTTAAATACTAAAATAACACTATTGTATGCAATATACGGTCTTAAAAATATGTACGCGTCATGCATTTATATCGTTAACGGTTTATTAAATCAATAGGTATTGGTTTATAATGTTTTTGCCTAGCGTAACAGCTAACATGATGTCACAGTCATTCTAGAATCTTCTTCTTCCACCCACTGTCAACCCCTCTGGGGAGAAAACACATAGACCATTGTGGATCACACAACCATTTGTCTTGGTGCGGGAAACGAGCCCGTGGCCTCTCGTTTCACAGTCGGCTACTCGCCCACTGCGCCACAAAGGCTGTCAATTGTCATTCTAGAATCTAGACATAGGCAGTATTTTTACTAAAGCATATTTTAATATTATAAGTTTCCATTACCGCCATCTATAAATCACAACACGACACTAAAATGGCTATACTGCCAACCTAATAAAATTATAGCTACTACTGGAACATAATATAGACACACATTACAAAACACAGAATCTTCGGCTAGCAAACTCAAGGACACCGTAGGCGGTAGTATTAAAGTTATTCATAATTGCCAAGTGCCTAATGAATTCCATACAAGTTCAGAGAAGCTTGGCGAAGAGTCGATCACCTTGAGTACAAAAGTTGAGGCATGTCTCAGATCTTGATTAAAATCTGGTTACTTTATAACCGAACTACTTACAAAACTATATAATTTGTAGTATGTATATATACCTATGTATAACAATCTGCACGATACTCGACATTCCATCGTCAATGCAAATAAAAAACATTAATGACACATTTTGTTTTTATTTCCATTATCTTTTAAACAATTTATTCTTTAAACACGACTAGAATATGATTATTTCATGTTTTGCAAAAACACGTGTTTTTATATTGGCGTAAACATGAAATTAATAGTTTAGAACTAATTGCTGGTTGTAATTATGTTGAAAGATACATGTGCTACTCAGCAAGTAGAGCGTATGTACCACGTTGTACAACAGAATGTTACGATGTAATTACTGTGACAATGTGCTATACATACATCATACTTTCTTTGAGAAGAATGCATTGACCAAATTGGAGATTCGACAAGTGGTTCTCAAAGTTTAAACATTCAGTTTATTGATTTTATATTGATTTATTACTTACATTATGCTAGTACATGGTCGGAATCTAATATGATGAAGCAAACATTTACATTAAAAAAGCTTAATATCATTAGCAGTACTACGATTTAATAAAATTTATTTTAAACTAGTAACCGATGTTACCAGTACTTAAACCTGAAAATCTCACAAAGCTGTTAATAGCAGGTTGTCTATGATTACTTTCTAACAGTACCCAACTACACGTGCTACTGTTAGATTTTTAAAAAATACTCTTAAATTGAGAGGCTGTTGTGATTAAAGTAAGTTTTATGTATAGATGGACCAACTTAACTGTGAATTGAAGAGCGTCGCTCTGTTAGCTCCAAATTTGTCATTTCATGAATTCATTATGAGCGTTATTTCAGGTGTTATGACACTTAAATTTCATATTCGTTTATTTTCAGCCAAGTTCCAGAAATTATAAACATGACTTTCAGGATAAGAAAAAAATAAACTTTCAACGTTAGCATCGTCATTTCTATATAAAAAATCGTCTGGATGTTTAGTAACAGTGAAATTGTAGACACCCATGATCCAAAAACCTAGACATGTTAATTTGTATGTTTAGTGGATGAAGACATTCCTTTCCACTAACTGAGTAGTTAACTAAACCACTAAAACTTCCACTAGCCACTAGATAGCAACATTTACATACTAGTGGTGTGTCCAACCCACTAAAGCTAGGGGTAATTCCACTAAGTTGGCAACACTGTCTGTAGTTCCATTTCACAGATATTTTAGTGGCTCTGTACTACATAACGTTTCATTTGCCATTTCACAGATATTTTGGTGGCTCTGTACTGTGGTTTATTTTCTTTTTGTTTCGCATCTGGCTATAAATAAAACCCTCAATTGATGTACACACACAGAGAAAGTTATACCAATCTAACCTACATAAAACTACTTTTTAAATAAAAAAATATATAAAGGGTCAACGGACAACATTGACAAGTTGTTTTATGACACAAACATGTCATCGGGCGAGTATGCGCGCCATTTTAGGTGAGTGTTGCCACACCTACGGGCTATTATGAGTTTTACAATACATCCCACGTTTACGACAATATATTTATGCTAGTTCATCAGCCGCGCCATTTTGAATTTATTTAGATTAGGTATACATAGATAATTAATTACGCATTGATATGAATTTTATTGATCATAGCTTCTGGAATAAAAAGCCTATAGTACTCAAGAATAATATAGTTACCTATTGGTGAAATAATTTACATAATCGCATCAGTAGTTTCAGAGATTTCCCTCTACAAACAAACTTACAAAGTATACTTCGTTATAATATCGAAAATGAAGAATATAGTGAATTTTGCTACGACTGTTTTTCTCCATTGAAATACATTTTCCTGTAATACAGTTTTCAAAAAAAAATATCCTCTAGGAAAAAAATCTATAGATCTTGAACGAAGTATACCTATGCTCTTTTAAATAATAATACTTAATACTTGTAATTTGAAACCAATAGTCAACAACAGTCACTGACTCACAAAAAACCGACGTATAAAGTTGCGGCTTGGTGCTGCGTTTCGTATGATGAGATATCCGTAGGCCCTCTTCTCTCCCTCCCTTTCCTATTCCTTTAATTACCCTTTTAAGGTCGGCAACGCGCCCATGATTCTTCTGGTATTGTGGGCGTACATGGGTGGCGATCACTTAACAGGTGACGCACTTACTAGTTTACAGGATTATGCTACAAAAAACAACTATACAACAAGTCTTACATTACATAACCTCTCAAAATAAACACGCTTACCGACACTAGATAAATTCTAGATGAATCAGCTCGATACGTCGCCACACTGCACCGGTATGTTTACGTGAATAACGAAACTTTGTCATTGTAATGCATTAAACCTGATTTTTGGAATGTTTAAGATATTGCGATGTATTTATTACACAGTTTCACATCTCAAATAATGTCGAGGTTATGTTACGTAGAGGTGAGCGGATATGTTCACTTTACAGGAAAATATAAAATGCAAATGATCGTTTACTTTTAGAGGAAATTCAAATGAAGCTACACACTAGCTTTAATGATATGGCAAATCCTTTTTGACAAATCTACGAATATTACGAATCTGATACAGGTATTTTACGAAGTTATAGTTGATTTATTTATAAATAACTCGGACTTTTTCAAGTCAGTGATAAAAATAGCATTTCTTGTCCTTTTACCATTCATACGAATTCTGTGTTTCTGTGTCAAGCTTCAACTGTATTAATGACAGTTTCTGAGTTCGATTTTATTGTAAAAACAATTAATTTAATCACTAAAGATATTGTTATTAACAAAATCTTATTACACTATCTGCTACAGTGTACCTACGAGTATATCTAATAACTTCAAGCTCGAATAATTTTGCCGACCTTCGAAAGACGCAAAGACTCTTGACGGTTTAGGTTATATTTGGGTTGTCACTTAGCCATGTCAGGATTAAAAAATTAAATCGCTAATCGCTCCGCCTGTGGTCGCATCGCTAGTCGCGTCACGTGTATTTTGCCAACCATTGAAGCGTGCCTGTATGTCTGTTCGTTATGAACCCTATATCGCTTATGTTTAATTAATATCGATTTCACTCTATGATTCATTCACTTTGTGTCACAAAATTAAAGTGTCAATAAAAAAAACAATTTAAACTATTAACTGTTTAATTGAGGTATTTTTAATTAATATAAATGTATTAATTAAAAAACCGTTCTTCATTCAATTTGTTTATTAAATATGCACGGAACTAATTTATAATTACGCATAAATTAAGCCAAATTAATTCTCAGTTTTAAAACTATTTGCAAGTATTCGATTTTAATTAGAAACAATAGGTACTAAAGTTTTATTTTACGCAGAACTTTGATGTTTAGTATATTCGTCGTTAAGCAACGGAATAAGGTTCATATCATAAACTATACACATCGAAAGTCGTCTCTTCATTTAATACATTTCTATTTCTAATTATATTATTCATCTTCATAAATGTGTATTTTTAGTTTGATTAATTATATCAATAAAATACTTCAAACATATAAAATATACGAGTGATCAAAAAAGAAAATCGCTATTCGGAAAGTCGCCCTTGCTTAAAACAGGTTTCCATAAAAAATTAAATTCCTAGAAACTTGATTACAAAACCATAAAAAACTTATTTGCATACATCGACGGCAATTCCAAGTGTTGCGTAGATACCATCTGCGGAGATTACGACAAATGGCTTTGGTTTTTTTACAGCCTCCGTGGCGCAGCGGGCGTGTAGCTGCGAAGTGTGAGGCCGTGGGTTCGATTCCCGTACCGAGACAAATGTTTGTGCGATCCACAAATATTTGTTTCTGGTTTGGGTGTTGTGGGAGCGCAAGTCCCTCGTAGTTCCTGATACTCACGATACAAGTTAATCTAGTGTGGGGTCAGGACTATGTGTGTGACTATTGGGTGTGTTTGTATTTATTACGTTGTCCATGTCGTATGTAAATTAAGTAAGAGTTAAGCGATTCAAACAATGATAGAGTCCGTCAACCGTGAGTCGTAAGCTCGTAAGGTCTTGAATTTGATTCTTTGTTCGGGCTTTCTTCACACCAACAAGCATTAGACCAGTAGTGTACTATGGCCCAAAGAAGTATCGGGAACGGAAAACCAATTTGAACTTAAAAAGGGAACTTGTCTTTTAAAAGAGATACCAAGTTCAAATTCAAATCATTTATCCTGTAAATTGGATCATAAATACCACTTTTACATGTTAATAAGCTAAATAACATTATTTTAAACCAACGGTTTATTAATTGTAAAGAAAACTAATGTGATAAAGCGCCCGTACTCGTAATAGACTCATTATAGAATAAATGGTCTCAATATTGAATTAGTATTTGTTTTTATATTAAATAACTTCAACAACATTACAGACGTGACCTTCAGTGGTCCGCTCAAACAAATATTCTATACAATGTTTACGTTTTTTGATTAAAAATAGTTCTAAGACCGCAAAGTTAACCGCATGTTGTTGCCTTTAGATAGATAGATAACACTTTATTGTACACCATGCAGAATATTACAGTAAAGAACAAACAAAATTATAAATGTAACAATAGGCGGTCTTATCGCTAATAGCGATCTCTACCAGACAACAAAAAGTTATTGCCTTTAACGAACGAAGCACTCATCGGTGCATGTGGCTCTGGCTATTACATTTATCGCAATCATTGATAGTGGTACTGCCTCAATGGCAGGTACACGGTACCACTGCTGTGCTGAGGTCTCGGGTTCGATTCCCGGGTCGGGTAAAAACGATATTGGGTTTTTCTATTACGAAATGTTCAGTATCAGCCCGGAGTCTGGAATTGTGCCCGGTATGGCGATAGGCTCGCCTCCTATCACATCATGGACGGAAATAAGCTCAGTGAAATTTGGGGTTTCTGGTTACACCTGTGTTAACCTACCCCTTTCGGGATTATAGGCATGAGTGCGTATATATGTTTAACAGTGGTAAAATTGCGACTTTATATCTTTATGCTTGAAAACATATCACAGTAAATAAAATATACATAAAACACATCTATGAATCTTTTGAATCGAGGATCTAGCTCGTATGTCCCTGTTATTAAAATATATTATTGCAATACCACTTTTTTACCTATTCCAAGAGGCAAAATGACAAAGATAAAGTGACATTGTAGAAGCCCTTCAATATTGTAATGCGATGTGGGTATTCAAATTCAATAACGTATCAAATTTATAATTATCTTTATTTGTACTCGGTCAAGCAGTAAGGGCAACGCGTATAAAATCATTGGTCAAAGTCAAACATTGTTAATTAGTACCTATTTCACGGTATAACGAGGAAGGATTAAGAAAAAATCTTTTAGCTTGTGGTAGAGCCACGCTGTAGACAGTTTTGTCTACAGCACGACTGGGCCGGCTCAACTGTGTCATTACCACTGTCTCACAGAAAACTGACGTAAGGTAGCGGCTTGTTGGCTAAATCCCCTTCCTTTTTCCAATCCCTTAACTATCCCTTTCCTTTAAGGTCGTCAACGCGCCCATGATTCTTGTAGTATAGTGAGCGTTTATGGGCGGGGGGGATCACTTACCATCAGGTGACCCACTGGCTCATTTACTGTAGTAGAAAAAAGAGTATGAATTGTTGTACTCCTTGTTTTCTATAAATTACTCTCGCACATAAGGGGAAAACAGTACATAATTTAATGTTGTATTATAGGTTTACATTATGACCATCAGTTTTTTTATTTCTACTTGGCGTTATCCTGGATTAGTGTCCGCTTTTCCATCATGATTTGATTTGATTTGGTATTTACGAGTGGTAGAGCCACGCTGTAGACAATTTTGTCTACAGCATGAATGGGCCGGCTCGTCCGGGTCGTTACCACTGTCTCACAGAAAACCGGCGTAAATTAGCAGCTTGCTGCTGCGTTTCGTACGGTGAGTGAGATATCCGGAGCCCATATCCCCCTCCCTTTCCCAATCCCTTATTATCCCTTTCCTTTAAGGTCGGCAACGCGCCCATAATTCTTTTGTATTGTTGGCGTACATGGGCGGTGGAGATCGCTTACCATCAGGTGACCCACTTGCTCGTTTGCCGGCCTATACCATAAAAAAAAAAAAATAATAATATGCGAGTCGACCCCCACAACCCGCAACGGGAACCAAGTTTTGCCATCGCCTCTTCCGTTAATAAGCAGAGTGTACCACGTATAGGTGAGGTTGGCTTTGAACCTAAGATTTTGGTGATCCAATAACACTCCCTTATCATCATTACACGTTCATATTTTCCAAATATAAGAAGATTGCCGAAGCGCATAACTTAAATCGGAGTACTCTACATTTTATATTATATGAACAAATTGATATCAGTCCAAAAATGGACATAGATAAAAAATCACGAAGCTTATTTGATACGTCCATTTTCCTTAGAGATTGGCAAAACTTTATACAAATTAATTTCTCTTTATTTAGTAAAACATGTTTTTAAGGATATATCTAGAATTTACTATATCAGATTATTATTCTTTACAAACTCTACAAATCAAGAAACTTTGTAGAGTTAAGTAGTCTCTATTTTGAAACAACATTTCCATTTACAATTTGGTTCATTATTATTCATTAAATACAGTTATTTAATTATATTTAAATTATATTATCGTGAAAGCAATGCATGAATATTCAGAGATAGTTAACACATCAAATTTATTTTTTACTCTAAGAGACTAGAGATTTCCACGCTTACAAATAAGGATACGAGTGACAATAATTAATCGATTACATCATTAACAGGTATAAACGTGGGAAACAATAGTACATTTAATTTTATAGTCGTGTAAGCAATATGATATTGAAAAATATTATGCTGTATCTAATCATTTAATTTATCTTTTTGTATGTTAATTGTTGATTTTGAGGTTGACTTGTTGTATGTTGGTTGTGAGGATGATAAATAAAAATAACATTGTTTATAATAAATAAATTTATGTAGTATTAAGTTATGTTTATGTTTAAGATAATAAATTTATTTTAAACTGTTATTTTCATAATACTCTTACATACATATTGTTATTTCTTATTATTAAGTATCTTGATATGGAATGGCGCGAATGTAGAAAGCTGGGTTTTCAACTCTGCTACGAGCAGAGTTAAGCTTTAATGTAATGTTATTGGAATATAATGTTAATCTAAATTAAAAATAAAACAAGACCTACCATTTTATCGAGAAAAAACTACCGATACATAATGATTTACCGCCAAAAACATTTGCGTCAGACAACTCCAAGCGATTAGGTATCACATTCCAATCACGTTGCATCATAGATAAATTTAATATACTGACCATAGATCTTCTTCCACAGGGTCCGAAGCGCAACTTCCTTCGTCGCACCAAAGCGACAGCACCTCCAGAGACAACTGATGTAGAGCCCACTGAGAGTTCCCTCACTACCACGAGCAGATTCACAACACGGCGCGGCGTTTCGAAATTCAAACTTCGCAAGGAATTGGAGAAGGAAGTGAAGAATACGAAGAACGTTACGGAGAATGATGCGGAGAAGTCCAAGGATCGTAACAGACGACCGGCTCCGGTCGGCGGGCCGCGGCGCAGTGAGCGACCGACTGCGACGCGCAATTTCGCGCGACGCAAGCCCGGTGGGGCAAACGGTGAGTCCGGTTTTATTGTGTTGCCAATGTTGTGGTAGAAATTCCGAGATGTTTGAATAAGTTAGATATTGTAATGAATGGTTTTGAACAATGTAGTTCATATATTTTAAAATAGCCGTGTTCGAATCAGTTTACTTATGCTGGATATGTTTACGCGATTTAAGTATTTCCGTTTATCAATGTTAACGCAATGATATAAACTGTATTGTTTACTATGAATATTTAAAGATAAATAGCATATATTATAATATATCATACGTTTTATGATAGACATTACAATGATAATGTCGATTCATATTTACATATTTATCACAAAATTTAAATTGTTTACCTACACGATTCGCTATATTCAAAGATCCATATTCATTATATAGTTAATTCGCTGAAATAACCACTTAACAGATAGAGCGAGATTATTACAAATAAAATAAAATATATTTGAGTAAATATTTAATAATAAAATATCATACTAATCTCGGAACTCTATGAATGTTGGCAACAGTATTTGTTTATAGTAGGTATTATAGGATTTCTATGGAAAGCTGAGATACGGGGAAATCTACCGATAGGTCGTCGCCATCCGTGACCTTTGCCAAGCTCACTACGAGAGAAAACTTATACAGAGAAATGATTTACCGCGCACTTTTTTGTATTTCCGTCTAAAAATTTGCAGAATGGATTGTAAGTTTATAACCATAGTTTAAATTCACGATTAGAGGAATAATAATAACTTTAAACCGAAAATTATGCGAAATGTTTCTTTTTATAGCTTAGGTTGATAAACAAGCAAGTGGGGCACCTGATGGTTAGTGATCTCCACCGCCCATAAACACCCACAATACCAAAAGAAACATGGACGTGTTGCCATCCTTCAAGGGGAGGTATAATTAATGGATGGGGAAGGAGGTAACTTATATTCCCTGTATTTAGGCCTCCGGATATCTCACTCATCACTCAACAGTTAACTGTTACGTTTAGCAACTATTCACTTTGTTTTTCTGTAACACAGTGTGTACCGCCCCGATCAAAATTATTTAAAAAACCCCCGCGAAATTTACCACGGGAATGCAAAAGCTTGCTGGATTTCAATCCCTTTACGTAGTTTGTGTTTGTATTGAAAGTGCAAACAAATCGATAATGTTGTAGCAACACCATGGGCTCGTGACGTCGTGCAACCGCAAGGCCGCATGAGGGTATTGCAATACTCCAAGTAATTACGAACAACATAAACACATAACATAGACGTTGGTTTCAAATAAATATTCTATTTATTTTATATTGACTTCAAATTCGTTGGGACGGAGATGTTTGGATGTATGATTGAGGTACCTGTGCCTCTTTTAAATGGTTTATGAGTAATTGACTAAAGTAGAATAGACAATGTCTAACCTAACTATTCAACGTTACACGTAAGACGAGGCAGTATGGTCGAAAGACTATAGCCTGTACTATGAACGAATAAAAAAAAGGAGTTTTGGCGGGAATTCTTACAGTGCGGTGGCTCTCTTGTTTTAATTATTTCCTAAACTAGTTTAAAGTTGTGTTTGTTGTACAAAAGTGGTGTAGTTTTGTGCAATAATCATTAACGATGATGAATAGTGTATGGAAACATTGAAATAAGTGGATTTGGGTGATTTTTGATCAAGGGTATTGTCGACCTTGTACTTTCGATTCTCTTGAAGAAAGTCGTCTAAGAAGCATTGAACTGAAAGGAATTATCACCATAACTCCAGCAAGACCTTGAAATCGGCCACACCCCTGTTTCATCGTTCTTGGAATATAAGAAAAGATATAACTAATGACTTGGCAGCATGGTCTCTGATCTTAGCCGGTTCCTTATGGAACAAAAAAAACAAAAAAAAAAAAGAATAAAAAAAAACTATTCAACGACTAATCTAGAATTTTGAAGAAGCTCTTAATTTTAATACACTTTGCAACTACCATAGTGGCTCATGTCTAGATCTAGTTATGACAGGCCGATATAATTAATGCGATTGTCGAGAGATTTTCATTATTCTACATTATACTTAGACTGCACTGTATTTACTATATGATGCAACTTAATATAATCATTAAAATAAATAGAACCTCATTTAAATAAAATTATTTACTTTCACAAGCGATGGTTTCTTAAATTATAGTGTTTTAGTTGAGTAACTAACAGGCGTTAGTTTAGGCATTAAAATTATTTATTTATTTATTTATTTATTTAATACATGGAAAACTTACAGACAATAGTATACAAAATAGCAGTAATATAGATGACAGAAAGCCAATAACAAGTTCTCACTTATAGCAATATATTAGGTTTACATATTACAAATGTGAACAAACACAAAACCTACGAACTAGCGAAATTAATGCTCTAATATTATAGCCCAGGTACATAAATCAAAGCACACTGCTTATTGAAAGAAACTAAGGCTCAAGCACCTCCTCGCTAAGGACACACTCGATGTAAAAGGATCGAGACCATGCTGTTTACATAATGTATTAAAATTTCTGCTTGCACGCACTAAGTAGCTGTTTTGCCTATAATTCGACGATGCCTTTTGTACACGTAAGGGTGGGTTGAAACGAATTGACTTCGGTGGAATATTAAAATAAATTTTCGCCAGAAGCTCCGGACTGTCGATATTGTTATTCAAAATTTTTAACAGAAATATAAAATCACCAATCTCTCGACGACTACTGAGTGGTAGAAGATGGAACTTCTTACAAAGTGGGAGATACTCATTAGAGCTATACGGGATCTTCTGGTGAAAACAGAGGTATTTGATGAAACGTTTTTGTATATTTTCTATACGGTCTATATATTTGTGATAACGTGGGTTCCAGATCTGCGACGCGTACTCAAGGTGATTTCTGACAAACGTACAGTACAATATTTTGAGCGTTTTTGCCTCCGTAAAACATTTAGAGAGCCGCATTATAAACCCTAGGGATTTTGATGCTTTCCTGACTACAGATTCGATATGCGTATCAAAACCTAACTTACAGTCGTGATGCACTCCTAGGTCACGAATAGTGTTGCACCTCTGTATGATTCGGTAACGTAAGCTTATGTCCACCCGAAATGATAGGCAAAGTTGTAACCGGTGTGGAAGCGCTGAATTCGCTGAACTTATCTTAGTTCTATTAACTGATAGAGATTGAGCATATTGAGAAGAAAATCTAATCTCGACTATTTCGTCTATGGTAGTACCATAGATACATCATAAAGGCTACTAACGTGTGTTTCTCAAATCTACAAACTCATGCAAGTTTTTATTTACGATCTCGGGTTCAAACCCTTGATCACACCGGCTTCAGTCTAGGATGGACTAAATAGTCAAAGACAAAGGAAATTTATGTACATTAAACACACATAATTTTGTAAAATCAATGTCTAGATAAGTATTAAAAGAGGCAGTAACCCATGACTTTGTTTCGACATTTATCCCATAAAATGCTGAAAAATGCTTACAAGAGATCTTTACCTTTATTTACGAGTATGTAGATGGAGAACTCTTTATTTTATTTTATTTATTTATTTTGGATCGCCAATTGGTGTACATATAAAACTTATAATGTAACAAACAAATATAACATACTACCCAGTTACAGGCAAACACAACTAACACAAGTAATGCACCAGATATTTATTAATAAACTAAAATATAATTAAAACACAACATAATTATTTATAATATATTTAATATATATTTCTCAAACTTTAACTCTCTTTTCATGCTTATATGGCAAGGTAGTACTCCTGATTAATATGACATCTAAAATTGATATCTAGACCTAGATTGGTACTTAAGTATACATAATAAATGAATAATTTAATGATGCAAAACAATTCTCACTCATTTTCTGTATATTGAGTGACTAAGCGCGAGTTAATTGACTCTAATTATAGGAGCGGCTTTTACCTAGTCCAGTTATTAAGTAGGTGAAACTACTCCCATTAGAACATAATACTGATAACTTTTACTTATGATTATATGGGAATTTCTAAGCCCAGTGACAGCCTCCGTGGTGCAATAGGTGACTAGCCAACTGTGAAATGATAAGCCGCAAGTTTGATCCCTGCGCCGAGATAAATGTTTACGTGTTCCACAAATACTAGATAGGTCTCTTCTATTCGAGAGACCGTCTGGGTTGGTACCACCGCTTTTTCTATATCTGACACCAAGCAGCAGTGTGTACTATTCTAATCATAACTAATATTATAAATGCGAAAGTGAGTTTGTTTTTTACGCTTTCACGCCTAAATCGTTGAACCGATTTCGATTAAATTTGGTACAGAGATAGATGAGACCCTGAAGACGGTTATAGGCTACTTTTTATCCCGTAAAAGGTTGTTCACGCGGGTGGAGCCGGGAGCAAAAGTTACTTCTAAATAATAGTAGATCGTAAATATCTGTGTAATAGAGGTTCCCTTCTAAAATTTAAATTGGATGAATAGTTTCATAATGAGACTTAAAATGGTCGGCTGAGGAGCATATACCATACTAGAAAAGTATAATTCGTAAAGCTATCTGAGTCACAAGATGTTCCATATTCGGATAATTCTGTCGTAAACATTTATTCCGAGCTGTCGTGGGACTGAAGTCTCTTGTAATTTTGGAAGTGACTTAGGCAATGTTAGTGACATTAGGACTAGTATAGCTACCCGATAAATCTACCGAGGCATTCATTTCATTCGTTAATTTATTTGGATTAATCGAAATTTAACTTAGTTTTAAATAAATAAATTGTCTTTGTTTTAAACTCTCTAAAATATAAATAATATTTGGTAATACTTTAGAATAATCGAATGTTTGTGTGATCCACAAATATTTGTTTCTGGTCTGGGTGTTTTCTTGGGTGTAATGGTTACTCTGCCTACCCCTTCGGGGATTACAAGCGTGAGTGCGTATGTATGTATGTTTAATATTGTAACAGGTCAGCATCAGGTCATCATCATCACATATATATTTTCGAAGTAGAAGCGCATACCTTTTATATACGTATATTTTCAAATGGCATCGCAAAAATAAACCACATCTGTTGCCAAAAAACCAGTCGAATGTCTTATGGTGTAAAACACGCATACATAACCAAATTGTTATGGATATAATAACTGTACTAAACGTATGGTGGTAATGGGACTAAAATCGATGCCACACCTTTATTCTATGGCAAATTGACGTTATTTTTTATGGTATTGTCAGTGAAATTGATTTCGTTTATATAATGTGTATAAGAAACAAAATAAAAAATATACCTATTCGTTTAGGGCAAACTTCCAGACTCCGGAGTGATACTGAAAATTTCGTAATAAAAACAACCCGAGACGGAAATAAGCTCGGCGAAATATAGGTGTACTCACCTCTGCCTACCCCTTTGGGGAGTACAGGCGTGAGTGGGTATGTATGTATTTTAAAACATAAATCAATGCAAACCACGGACAAGAACTAGTGTAACATTTAACTCTTGTTTAAGGAAATGACAACTACAATTAATATAGGTCTTACTCGTATGCAATGCGGTTAATATCAAGTTAATGCGGCATATAGGTTGGAATGTGGTGTGAAGCAGGGTTGTACTTGAGCTTCCTTACCATTTTCAACTTGTATATTATACTAGCTTTTGCTCGCGCCCGCGTGAATAGACTTTTCCGAAATAGAACGTAGCCTTTAACCGACTCGGAAAGCTGATGAATATGCGATGCGCTCGACACCCTGAGACATAAGATGTTAAGTCCCTTTATGCCTAGTAATTTCATTGGCTTTAATGTCCTTAAAACCGGAAAATCGGTGGTAATTACACAGACGGCCTCTCGCATACGAGGGACCTACCATACATACCTAGGAACAAAGTGCACCTAGTTACCTACATTAAAACTACAAGTTACATTCTATTTCTACATAGAGCTCACAACAACACGTGACAAAATTCTTAAAAGAGCATTTAAATGGTTCAATGACGTTACAATGAAAGTTAATTATGTTTGTAGTATAAATGTTGCAACGTCTGTGAACAGCCGTGAGATGATTAGACCATCATTGTCAAAATGCACTCGACTTTGGTGCTTGTTTTCGTTTGTTACTCTGCATGGCTCAAGGATTTGTATTATTTCGCTTACTACTATACTACAAGCACACATTATAAGGGATATTTCAGAGGGGCTAGCACGATTATCTTGCGAGAACGTATTCGTATCGAAAAGTCAAAAAATTGATTGAACCTTCATACAAATTCAATTCGTTCTCGATTCAAATACTTAATTGTAAGTTGTTCGTGCTCACCCCTCAGTGTTATGAAAGCCTCCGTGGCGCAGTGGGCGAGTAGGCGGCTGCGAAGCGTGTGTTTGATTCCCGCATCGAGACAAATGTTTGTGTGACCCGACCCACAAATATTTGTTTCGAGTCTGGGTGTTGTGGGCCCTGGGTGTATCTCGTAGTTCTTGATACGGGATACCCACGATTCAGGTTAACCTAGTGTGGGGTCTCAGGACTATATGTGTGACTGTTGGGTGTATTATTTATTTATTTATAAAATAATATTAAAGCAACATATATTTCACATTAGGTAATTCGCTTTTTATTCGTTTAAGTTCTAGAAATTATCAAAGCGACTTTCAGGATACCAAAAAATAGATATCTTCAACTACAAAATCGTTATTTATTTCAAATAAATCGGCTGGATATTTATGAACAGTGAAATTGCATACTCATGATCCAAAAACCTAGACATGTTAATTTGTTTGTTTAGTGGTTGAATAGTTAACTAGACAGCAAAATTTAGACACTAGCGGCGCGGCGCGGCGGGTCCAATCCACCAAATCTAATTTCACTAAGTTAGGAACAATGTCTATAGTTCAATTTTCTGCCATTTCACAGTTAGGTTGGTCCATCTATAAAGCTAATGGTCCAAGAGTCCAGAGCCCCTAATACTTTTTTTTTGAAAGACGAAATGTGGGCCATCGAGTATTGTTTATATGTACGAGTACATTGAATGCCAACATACCAGCTAAGTTGGTTAGACGGCCGATTTACCAGTACCAGGTGTGAAAGCTAACTAAAAATATGACTAACTTATCATATTTTCTCACGCGTGATTTTTACATATATTACTTAGGGGACTATTTCAAACATATATTTCTTTAGTCACACAAATCGTAAGGGCCAGACACCAATTCTTTTCGCGCGACACTACGGTCTCTTATATCAGTCGCGCATCTCAATACAGGCCTAAAGATGTTAATCTGTCATTACCGGTCCGGGATCTTCCGCGATGCCTTTCTCTCGTTACGCGTCATTACCTGTGTTACCGCGCTACGGGCGTCAACAATGGATTATGCAATGACGCGTGCGATGGAGGCCAATTCTCGTAATTTTAAATGTTCAAAATATCATTCCGATCTAGTCTCAGCGTCAAGAAAGTTGCAAATGGCATTCTCTCAAACCAATAATCAACGTCAAATGCACGTAGCATTAGCAGTAGCATTATACCGTTTTGTCTTCAGTCAACTTTTATTCTATATTCAATTTTATTACGATCTATGTTCACATTTGACGTTGATTATTGGTTTGAGAGAATGCCATTTGCAACTTTCTTGACGCTGAGACTAGATCGGAATGATATTTTGAACATTTAAAATTACGAGAATTGGCCTACTGAGCTCTGCCACTGGATGTTGACCGAGAACTTTCTCTCGCACTCACGTATTGTTAAGATTTTTTGCAGATCTCACGTCACTATAATTTGATTGCGGTGTTTTTGACGCAGTTCTATGTTTTTTGCGGTTTTTGTTTCGTTTGATTTCAATTTTGTTGTTCGTTGTTTTGTGAGGTGTCATTTAATTAATGACTGAACTGCCTTGCTGTTTAGTTCCGATGACTGCATGTTTCTGCAGTTTACTGAGAAGTCATAATTTCGGATTAAGTTATCTTTAAGCTTCAATGTAGAGTATGCCACACTCTAGCTAGAGAACAATCCAGAAAGGTTTCTGAAGCAGAATTTCTTCTATTTAAAGCCATTATGTCTGGTCTTAAGATATTTTAAACTTAACGAGTCAGTGTTATCCATATTAATATAAATGTCAAAGTAACTCTGTCTGTTTGTTTTTATTTTCACGATTTTTTCACGACTGAACCACTGAACCGATTTTGATGAAATTTGATACGAAGAAAGTTTGAACCCTAAGGAAGGACTAGGTTACATTTTATCCCATGGGTGAATTAAGCTAGCCAACGTGGCCAACACCGAAGATTTGGTAGAAACGGTAGGCAGCGGCTTGGCTGTGCTCTGGCATTGCTGAAGTCCATGGGCGGCGGTACCCACTTACCATCATGTGGGCCGTCTGCCTATCTAGGCAATAATTTTTTTTTAAAAAAACTACAATCCGGCTAACCACCTTCCAGATTAATAAATAAATACACCCAACAGTCACACACATAGTCCTGAACTCACACTAGGTTAACCTGTATCGTGGGTAACAGGACCTACGAAGGACTTGCGGTCCCACAACACTCAGACCCGAAACATTTGTCTCGGTGTGGGAATCGAACCCATCGCCTCTCGCTTCGCGACCGGATACTCGCCGACTGCGCCACGGAGTTTCTCCTTATCAATCTTCATTTCTGACAACAGAAAACATTAATTTTAAATGCCACCAAAATGACAGCCTCCGTGGCGCAGCGGGCGAGTAGCCGGTTGCGAAGCGTGAGGCCGTGGGTTCGATTCCCGCACCTAGACAAATGTTTATCTGATTCACAAATATTTGTCTCGGGTCTGGGTGTTGTGGGACCGCAAGTCCCTCTTAGTTCTTGATACCCACGATACAGGTTTACTTAGTGTGGGGTCAGGACTATGTGTGTGACTGTTGGGTGTATTAATTTATTTATTTTAAAATCTAACAACAGAAAAAACCTTACGCCTTTGATGCCTTCTTCTTCCGTCCTTTGTTGCAAACCCAAGCACCTGTGATGGCAATCCGATCGAGATAAGTGAAAGCAATCGGTCAAGTGCGTCGGACCGCGACGCCTCCATAGCCTGTCTGCCCACTCACAAATCATACTTTCATTATTATGTAAATTTGTTATGCACCATTGATGAAGACTTGCTAAAAATATCAGTAAGTTTGACCAATGATTTACGTTTTTTTTTATTCGCTTGAGTGACGAAACGAGCAAGTCGCTCGCATGATGGTAAGCGCCTCGCCTGTCCATAAACAGAAGCAACACCACGCAGAACTTTGAATTACAAAGTACTGCATGGCATTGGACTGCGCTCGTCATCCCGAGACATCAGATGTTAAGTCTCATAATGCCCACAATGGAACACAAAAATCTCACAATGGAACACAACAGTGCTTACACTATTGTTTGGCGACAGAAATAGAGAAAGCGGTGGTACCAACCCAGACGGCCGCTCGTATACGAGGGACCTACCACGTTGGAAATACTCACTAAGAAATTTTCTAACATTGAAGTTTTCTACCTAATAGTTCAGTCTCGATTGGACTGTACCTACTGCACTGTAGTTGTCAATGTGGAAGGTCCCTCGTATGCGAGATGCCGTCTGGGTTGGTACCACCGCTTTGTCTATTTCTTTCACCAAGCAGCATTGTGTAAGCTCTGTTGTATTTCGGTTTGAAGGATATTGAAGCCAGTGAAATTACTCGGCATTATGAGACTTTACAACTTGTCTTGGGCTAATGAACGTAGTCCAGTGTCATGTAGTGCTTTATTATTCAAGGTTCTATGTGTTATATATAACCACAATACAGGTTTACCTAGTGTGGGGTCAGGACTTTGTGTGTGACTGTTGGGTGTATTTTTATATTTTAAATGAATTCAAATTACTTATAAACTGAATAGATAAAATGTCATTTTTTTCTGTTTACTCTCGAGATGATAAAAACACGAATAACAAGTTTGTAAGCGGAATAGCAAATGATGCGTGTAATTTGTTTCCGATGTTGTGACAGGCTTGCAAGTTTGCAACTTGTCTGATTGAAAATGAGTCGAAAGTTGATATCTTAGTTAGTATTACATTTTATACTTAGATATTAACTTTCTCTACCCAGAGGGGTTGACGTCAGGTAGGCGGCCGGTCGTAAAAACTACATGCTTAACCTTTCTGTAACATGTGTTAAAAAGCATGTTGTGCTGATCCCACTGCGAGTGGGATAAGAATAGGTGGAAGAAGAGAGTATAACATTTTTATAGCAGAGGCCGGCAAACCAGTAAGTGGTTCACCTGATGTTAAGTGATCTCCACCGCCCAAAAGTAACAATACCACTAGAATTATGGTACCGAATTTAATTATGTTGCCCAACTTTTTATTTATTTATATGCTTGAGCATAGATGAATTATACATTTGTCTATGGCTTGTGTGACGACTCGAACAGGTCACTCGCCTGATGATAACCACGGCTACCCATAAACAGATCAACACCACACATAATTATACTTCTTTTTATATAGCGTAGGCGTACGATCCAGTGGGCCACCTGATGGTAAGTGATCTCCAACGCCCACATGGACGGGCGAACATACGCCCATCATACCAAAAGAATCATGGGAGCGTTGCCGACCTTAAAGGAAAGGGATTGGGAAGGGATTAGGGCCTCCGGATATCTCACTCACCGTACGAAACGCAGCAGCTAACTGCTACTTTACGCCAGTTCTCTATGAGACAGTGGTAACAACCCGGACGAGCCGGCCCATTCATGCTGTAGAGAAAACTGTCAGCCTTTTCTACTATTTACATCCTAACTAATATTATAAATGTGAAAGTAAGTTTGATTGTTGTGTGTTACGCTTTGACACCTAACTCACTGAACCGATTATAGTGAATTTTGGTAGAGATATATCGGACCCTAGAGACAGGTATAGGCTACTTTTTATCCCGGAAAAGTCTGTTCACGGGAGCCGGGAGCAAAAGCTTGTTTACAATAAAACATCACAATTTGACTATGGTAAAAAAATGCCATGCCCGAAGTAGCACTTTAGCCCAACATATGATATACATTTCAACATATAAACCAACTAGTTGTAATGTTTGCTTGCGAAATAATGTGAAGGGCCGTTTTATGGATATTCATTGAGAGGATTGCACAAGCGAAGATGCTTACTTCGTGACCTAATTAGTTTGAGGTATCAAAGGCATATTTTATTACTTTAGTAATTTTCTGCCTCGGTGATGCAGTTGTAATGCGTACGCGTTACGTCTCGGGTTAAATCCCCGGGTCGGGTAAAAGTTATATTTAATTTTTCTATTACGAAATGCTCATTGTCATCCCGGAGTCTGGAATTGTGCCCAGTATAGTGATACGCTCGCCTCCTATCACATTATGGCACGGCAAAACTAGGTATCACTAGTTGCACTTCTGCTTACGCATGGGGATAAAGGCGTGATCTTATATATGTACATACATATGTATAATATATGTATATGTATATACATATATTATAAACTATAAAATTAAATTATTCGGTAAACTATTGCACATTGAGTAAATGCTTGCAGGCAAAAGTACCACAATAATAAAATTGTCACTTCAGAAATGGATGTCATACAAAGATTGCAAATTGCATATCTGTCATGCAAGTCGACAATTGGTTCGTGGGAAAGTCCCCCCCCTGCCCCCCCCCCCCCATCTTCCCCTCCCGTCTAAACCTGTGTTCCCACGGTCTGGTTATGACACACGCGTCCGCGCCATGGCATTTTCACATTGTTAGCCAACTAAAATGTTGCTCCTCATTTAGAATTTGGAAAAATATGCAGTCTTTTTACGTTTTGAAAAGTAGATTAAGTAACGTTTTAGTAATTAATTTTAAGTATTTAGTATGTGTATTAATTGTTAACTATCACTTGCTTTAACGGTGAAGGAAACATTGTGAGGAAACCTGCATACCTGAGAAGTTCTTCATAAGAATTTCGAAGGTATGTGAAGTCTGCCAACCCGCATTAGGTCAGCGTGGTGGACTGAGGCCTAAGCCCTCTCATTCAGTAGAAGAGGCCCGTGCCCAGCAGTGGAACGTATATAATACAGGGCTAGTATTAATATTAGTATGCTATCGGTCAAGTTTATTGTAGGTTTTTTACTGAGTGCCGTACACATGTGAAAATCGTATGATGGCTCAGCTTGCTTTCAGAGAGTTACGTTCGGTGGTCAGCCGATGTACATCCAGTTAGATAGCCCGGGATATTATAACGATCACCAAGGAATGGAACGTCTCTCGTGGGCCGACACTATTTTTTTTTTATTAGTATGAGTGACAACACGAGCAGGTCGCTCGCCTGATGGTAAGCGCCACGCCTGCTAATAATGAGAAAGAAAACCACTCAGAACCTTGAATTACAAATCACGCATGGCGTTGGTCTGCGCTCGTCACCCCGAGACATAGGATGCTATAAGTTTCATAATGCCCAATAATTTCACTGGTTTCAATGTCCTTTAAACCGGAACACAACAGCGCTTACACACTGCTGCTAGGTGGCAGAAATTGATAAAGCGGTGGTATCCAGACAGCCGTTCGCATACGAGGGAACTACCACATTTGCTCTACTTATTGTGCTTACCATGCCTAGTGCACTGTACTTACTATCGGACGATCTCAATCTCAATCTTAACTTCGATCCCAGAAATTAACGATCCAACCTAAGTTATTCGTTCGCGTCACTTTCAAACTGTATTCTTATCGGCTCATAGGATCGATCCAGAGATTCAAACTAAGATCTATAATGAAATCCGCAGTATGAGGTAGAGTGTAGAATGAAAAAATGAACACATTCACAACTATAAAATCGCGTTTTTGTAATATACATAAAAAGATAGTTATCGTAGTTAAGCAAAGTTGAAAACGAAATGTGCACCTATCTACGAAATATGACAATTACAACAGCAACATTTTATCGCACCAATACAGTGAAATCGAGAATAAATTAGATCAATCACACGGCAGCATGTGTGCCAACATGACATTGGTCTGGTGCTGTCGACACCCGTAGTGTCGTGTCGCAATGATGTCAAATGTGTGTGGGTTTCATTTCCGCGTTTGAACTAATATTTGAACGTTTGCGGTTGGGTTGTGGCACAATTTAAAGACAGCTTATTTATTTATTTCCCACTTAACACTACTTTTACAGGGTCGCCCCCCAATACAGTAGTGTCTATTTACTGCTTACAATTATTTATTACTAGCTGTTGCCCGCGGTTCCGCCCGCGTGAAAATAAAACGTAGCCTATAACCGTCTCCAGTGTCCCATCTATCTCTACATCAATTCATCAAAATCGGTTTAGTGATTTAGCCGTGAAAGCGTAACAAACAAATAGATAACTTTATTTCATAAAAAGTATCCTATATTCCTTCTTATACCTCCAAGAATATGTGTACAAAGTTTCATGATGATCTGTTAAGTAGTTTCCGCGTGAAAGCGTAACAAACAAACTTACATTCACATTTATAATATTAGTATGATTTATTGAATTTATAGAAGGCTTATGTTTGATCAATGGATACTTTCTCCATGACTTATGTTATGGTTTGGGAGTTCATGTAGTAAGTCTATTCATTTCACCAGAACTTTTAAAGGACTGAATTCTGCCTCGGTGGTGCAGTTGTAATGCGTACGCGTCACGATGAGATCTCGGGTTTGATCCTGGAATCAACCCCGACCCTGGGGTCGGGTAAAAATGATAAAATAAAAACAACGCGGAGTCTGGAATTGCGCCCGGTATAGCTATAGGCCCGCCCCCTATCACATCATGGGACGCAGATATCGAAACCTCAAACACAAATTGGTATCACCGAAGAATTGACCCAGGACCCCATAGTTCTCAGTTATGGTACTTTGCCACTAGACCAATGAGCACTTCTCTACTATTAAAATGGATTATGCCTTCTACCACCATGCTAGTTGAATGCGGGTTGTAAAAAAAAGGGAAAAAAACCGCCGATTTGAGAACATCCTCCTTTAACAAGACGGTTAAAAAAGGAATAGTTTTCAACAAAAACTCGTATTTGATGTCTGATAACGTATAAATGATACATTGTTTAGTAAACACAGTGATTTCATTACCCGGTCGGTAGTTACACGGTCCGTGCGCGTCTACAATACATTGTAGATGAATATCTTGTCTATGGTTTTTGTATGGATCGTCTAAATCACATCCTCTTGTGTACATTTATGACTTTTAAGAGGCTAATGCACACTATAGAACATTAGGTTAGTCGTACATTCAATATTACGAGACCTATGTAACGCCAATTGCGGGGTATAATTTATATCTTGGGATATTTGATATATTCATACACAAACTTTTTCTCGCTTACCTCTTAGGGGATTACAGGCGTGAGTATGTATAGGTTACCGTAGTCAATTTCCATATGGAATCCAAACCCACGCCACTCCAGCGCATATTTTGCTTATTGTTCGCTACGGGCCACTCCCCATATCTTTAATCTGCATATAAATCAACCATATGAGATACATCACTGGGTCACCTTGTGAGCCACATATCCGCCCAGTAAATCGATATTGTAAACATTGATATTACAGGTAGGCTTTGATATTAAGCAATATAAATGCAAGGTAGTATGTAAATATTGTGGCGCAGCGGGCGAGTAGCCGGTTGCGAAGCGTGAGGCCGTGGGTTCGATTCCCGCACCTAGATAAATGTTTGTGTAATCCACAAATATTTGTCTTGGGTCTGGGTGTTGTGGGACCGCAAGTCCCTCGTAGTTCTTGATACCCACGATACAGGTTTAACCTAGTGTGGGGTCAGGACTATGTGTGTGACTGTTGGGGTGTATATGTATATGTATATGTTAGACTCAATGCCAAGGTCGCGTGGCTACCGTGGTCGAGCCTATTCTATTCTTTCTATATATTAATACGTGAAGAGTTTTTGAGTGGCCGTGTGGCTCTACACGGTACAGTTTTGTCTACAGCATGAATGGGTCGGCTCGTCCGGGTCGTTATTACTGTCTCACAGAAAACCGGCGTAAAGTAGCAGCTTGCTAAGTAGTAAAGATATCAATACAAGCGAACGCACTAGCGGTTTTTTCACTGCGACTGACCGCAACTGGTTTTCAATATGGCGCGTGGCAAAAAACCGCTCTCTTAGTTTTGATATTTCTTTGAAACCTCTATTTATTAATAATAGGGCAACAGCTAACCAAATAATTTATTTTCTTCATTATTTTAATAGGAACCACAACAACACTAGCGCCATCTAGCGGCTCGACTACAGGCACAACCCGCCGTCCGTTCCGCATCGCCGCCCGTCGTCGACCATCAAGTACCACCACTACTACCACTACCACTACCACGACGACAACTACAGAAGAACCCACCACCATTACTGACGATCCTGTAGAAATTGAAGAATCTTTACAAGAAATTGGCGACACAGGTATGCTAATAAAATAACGTTTAACAAAACTTAGAAACCGACTAAAAAAAAACACTGAAAAGTTAAAAATAACCTTTTCTATAGGTATCTTCATAGTCGGTGCCTATGTCGCTGCCGGTCAAATAAAATTGCACCGACTCCAAAAAGACCTATAGAAATTGTTATTTTTTGTTGTATGTGTTTTTATTTTGAAATCGGTTTCTAAGTTTGTTACGCGTTTTTTTATTTTTAAATTATTGGTGATTACAGCAATAGCATGTAAATGTCAATGTAAACACAATCACGACGAGTGTACTGTTGTCCGTTAAGGGGTTTTATTTTTTTACTCCGTACTCCGTCATCACATCTTAACCAAATTTGTATGAGACCACATCTGCTACTGGATGAATAACGCAATTCACACCAATAATCTAATTTCAGATGCCATCGAAGACCCAAGTCTCGAACCACGCGAACCAAAGATATCAAACAAGATCCAAAGACGACCGCTGGTGACCCTCAAGGACGAGTCTAAAGACCAGAATCCTTCCGCCACCAACGAAGAAGAGAGCAAGAGGCAGAGCAAGAAGTACAGCTCTACCTTCAAGCAGAACCAACTCGAGGACCTACTGAAATCGAAGAGTAGGCAGGAGACTACTACTGAGTTTAGAACTACTGTTGAAGGTTAATATCCAGTGTTTTACTATTATTCAGGTATTCTAAAGAAAAAATTAAGTAAGTCCCGATAAATTATTCCTTTTTTTCATAACTTTGTTATTAATTAATATTTTGTTTCATTTCATAGTCCAAGATTTATACACGCTGTCGTCCAAAGCCTTATCTTATCTAATTAATGCAATCGTGTGATATCGTGCGCGAAACCAAAAATACAATTTCGAATGGAATACGAAATAATCTTGAACTGGCCTTGACATATTCGTAAGACACTGAAATTCGTGTCACAATGACTTCTTCTTGACTGCTGAGTAACACAGACTTGTTCGTGAATCTTAAGTCACAGTGATATTTGTGAGGCACAGTGACTTATTCATTAGACACAGTAACGTTAGTTAACTTGAAATCGAACTCAAACTATCTCAAACAAAACTCGAAAGGAACTTGTATGGAACTGATGGCTTTTACTATACTCCTACGTTTTTAACTTTGTGATCTCTTTTCAATTTTCGGCATAGCCGTCGTTTAAATCTGTTAACGTTACTGCACATTTGTTCTTTCACATTATTCACGAACACTTCTTACTTCCCACAGAAATCAGCGCCGAAACTGCCTTAGCTTTAGCCACACACCAACTGCTGACTGCACCTGTGCCGATCACCCAAAACTTCGATGACATAGACCCTTCCAAGACAAAAACTACACAGTCATACAAATACACAAGTGCGCAGTTCAACGAGTTTACGGACAACAAGACACCTGTCTACGAAAAATACCCAAGCACACCGTCTTACAGAAATACAGCAACTAATGATTATGCTCAGACAACTAGCGGTGTGCTTAGTACACAGTTTGATACACCAAAGCTATTGCCGACTACATCAGAAGTCACTAATCCAACGACTCCACTTACTTACCGTACAATAGATTCTAGTCAACGTGGTTACTCTACTTTATCAACATTGCCTGATTCTGCAGAAATAACTTCAACCTACGACGCTCCAAAAACAACTACATTTAGTCAATCAACCAGATATTCAAGGCCGACTGGATTTTCGACATTGAGAACTGATTATGATTCTTCAAGAATATCTACTTTCTTTGATACTGCTATTCCCACTGCCACTAATACTTTCTCGACCAACCCAAGGTCATATTTCTCAACTTTAACAACTGAATATGAAACTCCTACCTTCACTTCAACTTACGATGCACCAAGATCTACGAATACATTCTCAACGAAGGATTCAAGTGAACTGACATACCCTACTGGTACCACGGACTTTAACACTCGTGAGTCTTCAACAGATTTTGAAACACCAAGAACAATAGCGTCTAGGAGGAGGCCAACTTCGTCAGCTACGACTCAAACCGAATTGAATACTGATGAAATAACTCCGTCCAGCATCGATACTCCGAGGACAAGATACACGAGTACGCCGAGCAATACAATAACTCAAGAATACTTTGAGACAACTCGTGGAACATTTGCCGACACTCCCACAGAATACAGGTCTAGAATTTCATCGACTTCCAACAGTCCTGACCCAACTACAATAGCTGTAACAAAAAGAACGAGACAACGGCTTTCATCGCCAAATATCATCAATACTGGGTACACAGGAGTGTCTGAGAGAGTCAGGTCATCAACTCCTCGATACGTAGCATCGACGGAGAGGTTCCTGACCGGTCCTGCTGAGGATACCAGCTTTTCCACAGCAGGATACTCAGTGTCCAGTCAAGAGCCCTCGTATTTTACGAGGGAATACTTGTTGGAATCCCCTGTTACCAAGACATACGATGGTGAGTGACATTATTATATTCTAATTTTTTATGCTTTTTATCTTTTTTTTCTTATTATCAAAATGATAATCATTAAGTTCAGAAATACTACATATTTATTTCTCTCTTTCTGTCTGGTTTTATCCCGGTTTAATGCCAAGGTCCGCCTTTTCGTACCATTGATTTGACGGTATCCACCATCTGACCCCCACAACCCGCAAGTACTACATTTTTTATGAAAAAAAATTGTTTAAAATTACACAGGAAAGAAATGACATCCCTTCTTTTTAGTAGTTACGATTTAAAGTAATTCCTTAGCGTAAACGTTGAAACTATTCTGAAATTTCTGTAAAACCCATCACATACCAAATAAGGCATGTGATTGTTCCTTAAAACTGACCAAAAATATCTTTCAGATGAATACCAATACCTATCACCAAAGACAACACCACAACCCCGACAACGTAAGATCTTCAGAAAGAAGATCCAGAGACGTATTTCTACCACCATTCGCCCCACCACATCCTCGACCACCACCGAGACGCCGAAGACCACCAAACCCTTCGAGAAGATCACCAGGGCGCCTGTCAAGACTTACAAGCCTATAGTTAATTATGATTACTATGATGACAGTGAGGAGAAGTTGGTAGAAAAATACGTGGCAGGGACTAAAGTGGTGTTGCATGATGAAGGTAAGCCTCTTTATGACGAACCTGACGTTAAAATTAACATGGCATCTTTCATTAGATGTCTGATATCAGATCCATGTATAGGTTTAGGTCATGGGAATATTTTAGGCGCATTTTTACTGCAATTACTTGGACAAAAATACTTTGTTGTGTTTCTCCTTTAACTTTATTTTAGAATTGATTCTACATTTTTTTTTGTTAGGTTTCGATAACGAGACAAGCACGTCGCTCGCCTAATGGCAAGCGTTACGCCCGCCCATAAACAGAATACTAATTAGAACTTCGAATTATGAAGTACTGCATGCCACTGAACTGTTCTCATCACCCTGAGACACTAGGTGTTAAGTGTCATAATGCCCAGTAATTTCATTGGCCTCAATGTCCTTGAACCCGGAACACAACAGTGTTTACACACAACGAAAAATAGACAAAGCGGTGTTACCTACTATGTTTTATATTTTTAACAATATCGTAACATTTTTCTACTTTTTTTTACTTGCGAATTAATCACATGGTATATTTCGAATCGAATAATTCTAGACACTATATACCTTTTTAAATTTTCAGGTACAATCGAATGCCTAGACGTAGGTAACTTCCCCCACCCGACGTCGTGCAAGAAGTTTATATCCTGCGCAAGAATGGAGAGCGGCTCACCCACTGGGTGGGAATACATTTGCCCCAAAGGTCTCAGCTTCGATCCTGTCGGAGGTATTTGCAACTGGTCTGCCGGACTAGGTTGTGATGAGAAAGATGTATAGGGTACTGACGTCAAAATTATTAAATAGTAGAAAATGTATAAATTGGTAACACGAGTCGACGGTTTAGTTATTTGCGAATTACTGTTTTTGAATATATTTTTTTCACAAATTAGAAAAAAAGGAAATGAGATATTTTTGAGATAGTTTTTATCTTCTTCATAGAAGCAGGAATAATTATTATTATTTGCATCTCTTTTTTAAAATTAACTATTGCGATAGAAGCGTCATAGTTAAACAAACCATTGATTTACAAATGAACAAATAAAAATTTCAAATTAATTATACAATTTCACGTGGCCGTTTGCACGTGAAACTTTTAGATATGTGATATAAAAACTTCCATTTTTATGCGCAACCAAATGCGGAATTCCTTTAGTAGAGATTTTTTATAATTTCGATTTATTCTTATTCCAGTACATACATATAGGTATATTTTTATAAAAATACAATGTATAATATGAATAAATAAATGCAATATATTGTATTTATTGCAATAAATCAATATATAAGTGATATGTATTGTGTATCGTTGACTGAAAAAGTTATTTAACAATTTTAAGTGTTTAAAAATGTGGTTACTGAATGGGTTGATTACCGTTTATTAAATACACATCCCTTAAATATAATAGGTATACTTTTAATTTGAAACAATTCTAGTATTTTTAGTTGACATTCAAATTATGAAATTAGTACGCCGCTTAGATTTCATTATTATGTGTGTCTTTTAGAATAGATTATTTAAATAAAACATCGCTCACTCACTTAGTGAATTGCTTTACATTGTGTTGCCCGAAATTAGATTTTTATTTAATATCTACTATTTTATGTATATATGATTGTAAGTAATCAACCTCACCAGTATAACAGTTTTTTAATATACTTTCCTAATTAATAAAATTATTCTAAGTCAAAACATTTTGTTACTTTTATAACTTTTTTATGTAATATGTACGAACACTGCCAATTTTATACTGTTTAGAATATCTTTTATATTATTAGCGGAATGGCGTAATAGCAAATTTATGTGACAATTACGGAATGTGCCTTAACTATTATATTATCGTAGACTTAAGAATTGTGACTTAATTATTAAGAAATAAAAAAATAAATATATTCTGTGTTTTTTGTTTGTTATTTCCTTCAATGAATTATAAAATGTAATGTACCTGAATCCTAAGATTTATATACAAGCTCCTAACTCAATAAAATACTTCTTTAGTGTCGGGTTCGAGTCTCGTGTCGGGATATATTTATAATTCATGCACACTATCCAAAACTCTTTAAAAAATAATACCTATAGTATTTCAAAAACCGCAAACAAATACGCAAACTCTCGACGCATCGGATAGGAAATTAAGGAATATTTCAAACTGATGTACTAGGAATGCATAAATCCCAAGAGGTATCAGTGCACTAGACAGAGGTTGTGTTCACGCTAAAAAAACAAAACGCCGAGCGCCAGCTAAAATGAGGAATATTTCAAACTGATGTACTAGGAATGCATAAATCCCAAGAGGTATCAGTGCACTAGACAAAGGTTGTGTTCACGCTAAAAAAACAAAACGCCGAGCGCCAGCTAAAATGAGGAATATTTCAAACTGATGTACTAGGAATGCATAAATCCCAAGAGGTATCAGTGCACTAGACAGAGGTTGTGTTCACGCTAAAAAAACAAAACGCCGAGCGCCAGCTAAAATAAGGAATATTTCAAACTGATGTACTAGGAATGCATAAATCCCAAGAGGTATCAATCAGTGCACTAGACAGAGGTTGTGTTCACGCTAAAAAACAAAACGCCGAGCGTCAGCTAAAATAAGGAATATTTCAAACTGATGTACTAGGAATGCATAAATCCCAAGAGGTATCAGTGCACTAGACAGAGGTTGTGTTCACGCTAAAAACAACAAAACGCCGAGCGCCAGCTAAAATAAGGAATATTTCAAACTGATGTACTAGGAATGCATAAATCCCAAGAGGTATTAGTGCACTACACAGAGGTTGTGTTCACGCTAAAAATGAAATAATTGCATTAAGTACTAGGTACCTACAAATGGTGATAAACGCTCAAATATCCACATTCTAAGTACATCGTAACCTCACGCCGTTATCCCCGAAGGGATAGTCAGAAGTACAACTAACAGAAGTCAAACTGAAAGAAATTGTATCCACGTTTCGCCGAGCTTATTTCTGTCCCATGATGTTTCGCCTCCTATGGGCAAGCATATTATCACACCTAGCACAAATTCCAATCTTGGGCAATTCAGGTGTGATTTTTCGAATCGGAAACTCAAACATAATATATTGTTATTGTCCGACCTGGGAATTGAACCCAGGATCTTACGGTTCTCAGCCTCAGTACGCTGCCAGTAGACCAACGAAACGATAATATCCACGTTGTAGGGTTAGAAAATAACTCAAAATTGTATTAAATCAATTTATGTATTTACAACGTCCGCTTGCTAATATTAACGTATCCTATGCCCACACACGTCATCTTGATCTTCTGCGCTGCCTGCACTTGTTCATCATCAGAATCTTCGTCTTCCTCCTGTTTTTGGACCTCTAGCTTAAACATCACGCCGAAAAACTCTTTTAGATGTTGCAGGAATGTTATCGTATAGTCTGATAGAGGGCCCACCTGGAACAGAAATACGGTCTTTAATTTTTGCATTTTGCTTAATTGAGCGTATGTTTTATTAGACTTCAAAAATATAGTATATTTTTATGTAGGTTATGCGATATCTCCAACAAATGTGGACCTACCTTGATGACTCTTGTATTCGACAGGGTTTACGTCTTGGGTTATTTTAAGAAAATGCCCATGTGACTATGGAAGCTAGTATGAACTATTATAGTATTGAACCATTGTGACACAATGATACACACTCACGCCTGTAATCCCCAAAGGGGTAGGCAGAAGTGTAGCCAGTACACCCACATTTCGCCGAGCGTATCTCCGTCCCATGATGTGATAGGCGGCGAGCCTGTCGCCATATCGGGCACAATTCCAGACTCCGGGCTGATACTGAGCATTTCGTAATAGAAACACTCAAGATCACTGCGACTGAATTTTAACCAAACTGAGATGAAATTGTGATTTGACTAAAAAATTGTATTCTGCTTCTGTTTCATTTCGATCTCATTACAATCTCAATTTTGACATTTATATAAGGACAAGTGTCATTTAAAAATGTTAGTAGAATGCCGTTTTTGGTTCAGTCAACTTTTAATCTAAATTCATATTTGACATTGATTATTGGTCTATGACAATACCCTTTCGCACAACGACAAGAACAACATAGATCGGAATGATATTTTGAACATTTTTAATTACGAGCAGCGTTCTGATTCCTATACTGTGCTGATACTCACAATACACTCGCTGACGTCCTTCTGTCCGAGCGCCATCCACAGCGCCAGCAGCCACTGGAAGCCGGAGTCGACGGCACCGCCGCGGTAGATCTCATCCAGTAACCGCTGAGCACACTCGCGACCTAAATCTTCAGGTAGGGTGATTTCACCTTTGCCGCCTTCCACTGATTTCTATAAAGGGATTAGATATTATTTATTACACTTTTACAATTTAACACATGAATGCAAAAAATGTTATGTCGCTCGAAACACAAGCAGCGTTGGTTATGACTGCATCTCTACAAAGATACTTAAAGCGACTGCTAATGAGATATGTTGTCACTTAAATCATTAATCTTAGTATTTGTGCTGGTACATATCCAGATGCCCTAAAAATATCTATAGTAACACCGTTATTTAAGAAATAAAACAGATAGCTAATAGAGTACTACAGACCTATATCACTTATTTCTGTAATTTTTTTTTTTTTTTAGAAGTACATATATAAAGAATTATACGAATACATTGAACATTTTAATATACTAAGTGATGAACAAAAGGGATTTAGACGACATAGAAAAAAAAAATTGTCCTTAGGTAACTATACTCACTGCTTCAGCACAATAGAATGTCTTGTCATTGGTCTCAGCAACAAGGCTGATGCCGAACCCTGGGCTCTTGCCGGCATTGGAGCCGCGGCACTGGTCTGTGTTTATGTACACATCGGGGAGAAACTTTAGCATTACCTGCAAACAATCATTATCATGAATATTTTTAATTGGAAAACTTAATAAAAGCTATGAGATAAATTTTAATATTTTAGATTTTATTGCTTGTGTGGTAAGGCGTGATTCCAAGGGGGTGTGAGGCAATAAATAAAAGATCTATAAATTCTGGATTCGTGCTTCAGATTGGAAGCAAAATTAGTAGTTTATGACGACTCTAAACTTTTCTAATAATACCATATAAATTCTAATAATTTCGCTAGTTTTTTGAATGGAATTTAGGATGCTTGTTTTGTATGGACCAAGAAATATATACTTTTTTAACGATATCCATGGCTTTGATAACGTCTAAGACGGCTAATTCTCATATTTAACTGACACTGCGACAGAATTTTAACCAAACAGAGATTAGATTACGATTTGATTAAAAAATGGTATTCTGCTCCTCTTTAAGTTCAGTCCGGTTTCAATATGATCTCATCTCGATCTCAATTCAGTCACAATTTTGACGTTAATAATAATAAGGACATGTGTCAGTTAAAAATGTTAGCAAAATGCTGTTTTGGCTTCAGTCAACGTTTAATCTATTTTTGATATAATTTCCATCTATGTCAACATTTGACGTTGTTTATTATTATTGGTCTATGAGAATACCATTTGCTACTTTCTTGACACTGAGACTAGATGGGAATGATGTTTTGAACATTTTTAATTATGACAATTCTTTTGATGTAAGTACATTCAAATAAAATATAGTGTAAAAAAAATGTCAATATCACATACCCCCTTGGCTGACTCCACAACCCTATTAGCCATTGTGGGCGACACACGGAGCGCGTACACAACTCCTCGTATCCTCTTCACCAGCCCCCATTTGGTCCACTGCAGGGGCCGCAAGTGCCGACGTACTGGACACTTGAATACCACCTCACCACCACCAAGTGGTGGGGCTCCTGTTAGAGGAAATTTTTAGAATCAGCATGACATAAGCTTATACATGTATCCCCGAAGGGATAGGCAGAGGTGTAACCAGTACACTGACATTTCACCGAGTTTATTTCCGTTCCATCCATCCCATGTGATAGGGGATGAGCCTATCCCAATACAGGGCACAAACTCAGTGCTGATACTGAGCATTCGAAATAGTAAATATAACTTTTACCTTACCTGGGGATTGAACCTGAGACCTCAGCACAGCAGTTGTACCACATACGTACTACAAATTCGCCATCGAGGCTGTTAGTATGATAATTAACATAACTATTTACCTCGTCTCACAACTTTAAGCTCCAATCCATCATCAACCAGTATGAACTTCAATAATATAGGAAGAGCTGCAGATTTGATTTTATCCACGGAGACATCCAGATCGCTGTGTGTAACACCCTGTAACACTGCATTTAGAGGCTCCTTGCAGAATGGGCCAAGTGCCAACAACACTTCAAGGTAGTACCCTGGAAATGCAGGTTTTTTATATTAAATAATTATTATTTATCACACTAATATTATTGATTAAGATTAAATATGAAATGAATGACAATTCACACAACCTATAACATTGTTTTTATCAAAATTGTTATGATTTTTCCAAGGGGATTTAAATCATTTAGTATGTGAATTGCACTTATATGAATCCTTCACTTTTTTATTTATAAATTTGGAATCTGCAATGAAAGATATTTATAAATAAACTAGCTGTTGGCTGCGGCTCCGCCCGCGTGAATGCCTATTTCCAGGATTAAAGTAGCCTAGTGGGCGCATCAAGCGAGTCCCCAGGAGAAATGCGCTTGACAAAAATACTAATGTCACTATTAAAAAATAGGGGTTGATCGTAGAGGGTTGAAAATTTAAGGTTGTATGTATTTTTTAATGCTGTATCATAAAAAATAAAAACAAAAAATTTTGTCCATAAAACAAAAAATAAAATTAGCAGTGGACTACCCTTAACATTTAGGGGGATGAAAAATAGATGTTGGCCAATTTCTCAGACCTACCGATATCCACACAAAATTTCATACAAATCGGTCTAGCTCTATCGGAGGAGTATGGGAACGAACATTGTGACACGAGAATGTTATATATAAGATAAATACACCACTGTTATTTTACACTCACATAGTCCTAATCCCACAGTAAGATATGATTATCTTGTGTTGTGGGTATGAGGAACTATGAGACACTTTTGATCTCACAACACCCAGACCCGAAGGAAATATTTGCAGATAAGACAAATATTTTCTCAGTACGGAAATCGAACCCGCATCCTCCATTTCACGGTCGAATACTTGCCCACTGTGCTACAGGGGTTGTATGATTTAAATATATATTATTAAATATAGTAATATAGGTATAATGTGAAAGTATAATAATATCATGCAATGTTCTCTCCAATTTTAGGAAACTAGCGACAATAAAACAATAACTACTATATTACAAAGCAATATTGAGAAATATGCAATCACGAAACTAGCTATTATAAAAACCACAGCTTATACTTTCTAGTTTGGTTCAACAATCTACATCTAAGAATAATGCCTGATGGTTATATTAGAAATGTCTCCAAAAACTAAATGCATAATACTAACCTATACCCCTCTGAGGACAGCAACTGTGATTCACTTGACCGCCTATCAAAATACCGGGCTGGAAGTACACAGAAGTGCCTGTCTCACTGAGCTCCACTCTAGTACCGTTCGTCACTTTATCTAAAAGCCTTATGAAGTTCACTTCATACTCCCTCAACCCTGGATCATCGTGTGTACTCCTTATTTCTTCTATTTTAATCGCGCGTCCACTTAATGTTGATAAAAGTAGCCTTTGCCGGAAGAAATTACTGCCTTTGTATTTGAGAATATCATTCTCTACTACTGCTGGCATTTTGTGGTGTTTTTGATGAAATTATTGTCTTATTATTTCGTAAAATTTCGTAAACATTTTCACACGTGTAAGTGACACTGACAATTGACTGACAAATCCTTTTTTCTTTTTAAATTTTCCCTTTATATTGAGAAGGCAAAAGATTCTAGCCCATACAGCATCAGCATTAGTTATTTAATTACATTCTTATTTTCCAACAACGAAGAAACGCGAGTGTGACCGATTTCATGTTGTTTCCTTTCAGTACAATAGTGATGTTTCGACATAATACGGGAATTTCCAACTGAACTCGCCAATTTGTGTTTTTTTTTGTTTGTTTGTTCCTTAAGGAACCAGCATAGACCATGCTGCCAAGTCATTCGTTTTAATCTTTTCTTATATTCCAAGAACGATGAAACGGGGGTGTGACCGATTTCAAGGTCTTGCTGGAGTTTTAGTGTTAATTCTTTCAGTTCGATGCTTCTTAGACGACTTTCTTCAAGCGGATCGAACGTACAAGGTCGATCGACACCCTTGGTCAAAAATCACCTAAATTCACTTGTTTCAATATTTCCATACACTATTTATCAGCGTTAATGATTATTGCACAAAACCACACCACTTTTATACAACAAACACAATTTTAAACCAGTTTAGGAAATAATTAAAATAAGAGAGACACCGCACTGTCAGAATTCCCGCTAAAACCCCCAATTTGTGACTTTGGTCAACTCAACTGTCAACTGTCAGTTCATGTCAGTTAGTCGTGAAAAAAATATATTGAGGTTGTTTTGATAGTCTTTTTAGAGAAGTATAATTTAAATTATAAATAAAAGGTGTCGAATAAAACAATAATGAATGTATCAGTTGACGACGTAGTCTTACCTGGTGACCACTGTGAAGATATCACCGCAGCAGGTGAGAAAGCAAAAATCATCCTCGGTCCTGGACTCAGAAAGGAAATAGACGGAGTTTTCATAACAAAAGCAGGCGTATTGAGAAAACGAGCACCAAATACTTTTTGGGTAGACAGTTACCAGAAGCGGTACGTACCGGCAAGGGGAGAAAATGTAATAGGAGTAGTTACACAAAAAGCAGGCGATATATTTCGAGTGGACGTTGGCGGAAGTTGTAGCGCGTCGCTCTCGTACCTCTCCTTTGAAGGCGCCACGAAGAAAAACAGACCTTCGGTCAAAATCGGCGATGTAATTTACGCTAAAATGTTAAACGCAAGCAAGGACATGGAGCCCGAACTCGTTTGCGTCGACTCTCATGGAAAGAAAGGCCGTTTGGGCGTCTTAGAAGATGGCTTTGTCTTTAAATGCTCCCTAAACCTGATTCGGAAGATATTAAACACTAACTGCCCTCTATTGGAGTCATTAAAGAACGAATGGCCATTTGAGTTAGCTGCTGGAATGAATGGCAGGATTTGGATTAAAGCTAACAGTATGAGAGAGACTGTAGCAGTGGGGAATGCTATACTAGGCTCAGAGTACTTAAGCAATGAGGAGATTAAAAATATGTGCACTAATATTGCTAGTATACTCGCTGGTCATATATCATGATAATAAAAGTATTGAATTCTTATGCTTGAATTTTACTTTAATTCATCAAATATTTAGCAATTCCTAGGCATTATTCTATTAATCATCAATTCATTATAATTAAATCTTAGCATCCTTAAGCCCATTTAGATGCATGCAGAGTTTATTATTTATGCTTTTTAGTCATTGTACATTAGCCCAAAATAGAAAAAACAAAAAATATATGCTAAGCATATTGTCCACTTAAGCCGACAGGCTGATGGCACCCACAGTGCAGTTGGTGAGTAGGATAGCCATAGGATCAATCTATGCACTAAGAATGTTTATGGAATAGTATATTGTACTGCCCACTGCTGGGCATTGGCCTCCTCTATTACTATGAGATTAATGTTGATTGGCAGACTTCTACCTTTGAGATGCTATAGAGGTCTCATGCTGGTGTCCTCACTATATTTCCTTTACCTTTAAAGCAAACGATAATTAACAATTCATACACATTTAACTTAGAATAGTCACAAGGTGTACACTCTTAGGGTTGTTTTCAACCTGCTACTTTCTGCTTGGCAGTCTGTACCACTCCATGCCAACCAATCTGTCACTGTTTATGTGATCTACAAATACCTATTTGTCTGTCTGATTATTATAATACAGTCTCTTATATAATAAATCTTGATCTCTACAATAGAAATAATCATAATATTTTACCAAATTCTTGAACTAGCATGGATTTTTACGTTCATACTAGGGTCTTTAGTATCACAAGTTTCGAAACATTAAATGTTGAGGATTGCAGTTTTAAGTCGAATAAAACAAAATCGAACAGTGACGGAGAATTTATTTTGGCAAATGCAACTAACCTAATCATTTCGAAATCTCAATACATAATGTAAAACTACAATTGTGTTTCAAACATCTCAGTACCTATTGAATAAATATGTATATTACAATTATTAATGTTCAAGCCACACCACTTCTCCTATATACACATCACTCTGGCCCTGAGCACATGTGCGTATTTTTATCGATTTCAATAAACTCGATACGATATATCGACATTATAAGCGGCAACAAGGTCGACCATGTCATTGTACGCTATGATTTACAAAGCTTTGCTACCCCTCATCTCAAAATTAGGTCTCCACATTTATCAGTCTCTTGTTTTTTACAATCATTTTAAATCAAATTCAACAATAACAAAACTTTTTTTAAATGAACACTATCCTTACTTATAATTTACAAGTAGATTTGTAGGTATAACATGGCAACACTTATTACATAGGAACGTGATTGTGTCGATATTGATCAAAGATCGATAAAAACGCGCACTCACACCGTCACTTCAGCATTAAATTTACAAACAATTAACTATCAATTTAATAGGAGTTGAGTGACCAGAATAATTTACTTTTGTTCATATTGATTGTTTCAAAAACGATAATAAAACTCGAGCGTTACCTTTTTGTTTTTTACAATTTCAAAATAATTTTCATTTTTTTTTCTTTTTATGATGATAAATAATGATATATGTATCTACTAATCACACTTTTCAACGCCTGAAATTTGCAAACGAATCTAAAATTGGAGAATATATTAGTAGATTTTCTTTTTACTAAGATAACCAACCACATAATAAACAGAGTTCAAATTTATTCTCTTCTCGTAATATACTACGACTATGATATTTTTTTAAATTTAGCATGGAAATTATAAATAGAACACCGTCTGCGTCTCATTCTTCGTAGTACGGCGGAACCCTTACATCTCCATTTTCTAGACCCGAACGCGCAACTGACGTCTCCACTGCGAAATCATCCTAGTACCTAAAGATAAGCCTCTTAGAAACACTATGATAAATTGGTAACTTTTAAAAAGATTACACAAATAAATGTACACACCGTATGAACAGTAACTATCAAGTTCAACTCCAACAACCTACCAAAAGGAATGTTATTCTTTTTTATTTACACAAAAAAACAATCGAGTAATATATATCGCCGTGATTTTTATCGAGTTTTGTCGATAGCATTCGAAAAGTCTGTGATTTCATTCATATCAACTAACAAAAATGTAATATTATTTCTGGTATATTATGGACATTACACATAGGTAAAACACAGTATATACCTCACTGCCAATACTGTAAGTTTGCAATCTTTGTTTTTTTTGGCTAACGTTTTATTACCATTAATTATAGAAAACATAAATTAAATCGATATCGATAGTCTATTTAAATCTGAACACCTACTATATATACATCTCCCAGCCAATGATCCAACGAATATCGATAATCGATTAAACATTACATAATATCCAATTATCGACAAACATCAATAAAAATCAGAATCGTCTACTAATCATGTACAAATGCTATTTACTTGGTCTATAGGACTAAAATAAATAAATTCAAACTGCAATAGGTCATGGAGAGATAACAAGTGACGTCCCACTGGAACACACTACTGTATTACTACAATTGAAAACCTGTAATCGTTATATGATAATCGTTAACCCTTAAGTAAATATTAAGATCGAACAGTTTAGAGATATTGAGTGCGCTGGCATTTGACGGTATTATTATTTTTTTTACATTTCGCTATGTTGTAAAACCTAGCTTATTTACAATAGTGCTTTTAAAATTTCAAGTATGATAAAAATTAATACTTATTCGCCAATATTTATAATTTTTCGACTATAAAATTATTTACAGACTTCGAAATATAATTTAATTTTGTCGTCATTATTAATTTTAGAGAAACTTGCATCTATGTACCTACCGCTTTTTTAGACTTTATCGATAATAGATAATATCAAATAATCAAATACCAGCGCACTCAAAACGACAATCAATCACAGCAAAAATTCGTAACACTGTACATAATATATATACAAGTTTTTTTTTCCTTTTAACAAAGCAGTCAACTTTCAATTTACTCATTAATTAAATACGAAAATATAATATAATCTACTAGTTCAGAGATCGAGACATTACTTGCTATAGTATATTAAATATTAACACAATGTACAGCAATTTATACACCATGATTTTTAAGTGTTTTTCGAAATATACGTACGCAGCTCAAAGTTTACTATCCTTTAACAGCGTGCGATAAAAATATAACAAAATATTAGAAAACAACAAAATCGGAAGTTTGTTAAAATATATGGTTTCGCAATACCTCTTACAACATTAACGCCGAGTTGTCCTTTTGCCATCACTACGTAATAAGTGTGTTACTTTATTTAACGGTAATTTAGACTTATGTGACTTTACGTAATTTTACTATATATCTTATTCTTTTGTTTTTTTTTAAACAATAATAAACTTTGGACGTAGTACGTACATACCTGAAAACATGGTGTTTGTTATATACACTAAGTAGCGTTGACCCGTCTGTTACACTGGAGAATATTAAAACAATAAATAATTTTCCATCTGTACATATATCGAGATATATTCGTTTGCATTGAACGAAATTCGCGTGTTCTTTCCACATATTCCATTTTGGAATATTTGAAAAGAATCAATGTCGTTTTGCATTCGTATAAAGAACACACTATTAAGTATTATCGATATTTAGAATTCGTATGCTTAAATAATCGATTAAATTATGCGCAGTCACACAGCATAGTAGTTCGTATCCCTAAGTCTCATCTTACAATTTATAATTATTTTCAAATTATGCGTTACTTATAAGTTGTTTTCTTATATCGATAAATCATACATATTATGTATATGATACAGTCTCACCCATAGTAATTTGATCATGGAAAATTGGAAGCGATTTCGCCACAGTTCAACATGATAATAATAATATTATAAGACATAATCGATATTTTAAAGAAACCGGAAAACAATATAAGTAATGACGTCACATGAAATACTGCCGTACAATGAGTTTATATAGGTGTTATTTTTTTTACATCAATGTCCTGAAAACGTTAAAATATCTGTGGACGCGTCAAATGACTTCACATGCCATGTTGACATACAGTGACTTTATACAGACTGTTATACTATGTTACATCAAGCGTGTGATCGCGTGAAATGTCGCTAGTGTCTGACGCAGAGCATGGGCGGCGTGGGCCGGTCTCAGAACACAGAATCAGCAGAGCGGGAAAGATGCACGGGGTGTGAGGGTGAGCGAGCGAGACGTTTCTTGGGCAGTTTCTGTAGCGTGGTCAACAACGTCGGGAACTCGGGCCGGTCGCACGACCGGTACGACCAGCACTGCATCAGAATGTCCTGGAAAACCATTTTTTTATCAGACCCACTGTTCTACTGCTAGGCAAAAGTCTACTCCTTTTAAAGTCGGTAGGTAGCTGCTGTGCAGTCAAAATATAAAGAAATAATCGATGAAAATTTAACATTACATGGGCCATTTTGCCGCGGACGTTACAAACGGTTTTATTGTTACAATGAGTTTGAAACAAGCCATGGTAAGTCCCTGGTTCAATTTAGTATACCTTAATGTCTCTGGACGCCTGCATGTTGGCGAGCGATTGTTTAACCCCCTTGCCGACCTGCCAGATGATTGCCTCCGGTGGCTGGCCTTTGAACGGAAACTCACCGCACAGCAGCTCGTACCATACAGTCCTGCAATAAAAACAATCCAGTGAATGAATAAAGCCCTATTAAACTGGTGTGTGTAGCATGCCGATAATTTGCGGTAACTGTTTTAGGTCGCGGCTCCACTCACGTTAAAATCTTTTTAATGTAATAAAATATAGACTATTTTTATTAGCACTCAGAGATAATGTAGCTTCTAATTTGTGAACGATTTTCAGAATTAAATCAGTAGTTCCAGGAATTAACCCCTACAATATCAACAAATTTACGAACTTTACCTCTTTATAATATTTAATGTAGGTAACAAAGTCACTGCGCTCGCGCATGGTTGAAAGTATCGATATCGAAACACTTCGCGCGTTTTTATTTGCACTAACCCTGTCAGCAACGGTCCATCTCTCATCATACGTATGCCATCGGCGAGGAGCGTGCTTTAATTTGTAGATAATCTGCTTTGGGCATCGCATTGGAGGCGCCCGGTTTAACAGCTTGCATGATAGGACCCATTAAATAATATCCATGATGCTTTCTCCACTTGTAAATATCTTTGTGCTCGAGGTTAATACCTCCTTAGTTCATTATATTGTCTCCAGCTTTGCTATGGACGAAGTGGAAAATTTTATATATGCTACTTACTATCGTAATTTTTTTTTTAATATCCTGTTTCGGCGAAGTGACTACTCTGCACTTAATGGTAAGTGTTGCGCAATCAAATAGTGTCGACCAACAACAGAAAATATATATACAAAGTATTACAGAAAGGTGTGGTCATATTTTAGGGTCATTACACACATCTTACAGTAAGCAATTATGTACCGGTTCTTTTCAAAACGGATTTATCCTAAAATTAGCGTTAATTTTAATCACTCGTTTATTAAGTTCGATAAGATTGATCACATCATTATTAATTATTTTAATAGACACTGACTATTTTAAAAACTTGAACAACGTGTACGTAATTTTACAAACATACGTACGTAATTTGTAAACACAACAACACACATTAATTAAACACAAATTAACACCTGAAAGAGCTTGTGTTGTGAAGCCGATATACCTATCTTCTAGAAGGACTTTAAAGATATCATTCTCGGGTCTTCCATCTATAGATTTTGTGTAATACAGCCGACGAGCACCCCAACACAAAACTCAAATTCATAATAGGTACTTGTTTTTAATCAAAGACAAAATATTTTTATCTCATAATCATACTTCAAAAACTTAGAAATTGTCGATCTGACTGCGTCAATAAATCTTGGCATTTGACAGCTATTAAATGTTTGTTTAATAATACAAAATTGAAATGAAAGGAGGTCTAAAGTATCACTTTTATTATTTAGTGTTGTCTAAAGTTTAAAGTTACTCATTCGATAAAAAAGAAAGTTCTATATTAATGACCTATGATTATGTACGGATTTCGTATTCTTGGGGGTGAAATACTGAATCGTACACTATACATTGCTTAAATGTACATACACCTTTCTGTAACACGTTGTATAGCAGGTCGGCAGAATTATTCCGGCCTGCCTAATTGCTTCTTCACACTCAATTTAAATGATCCATTTTGTAGGAAGGAGCGATCACGTGTGCCGGCAACTTATTCCACAGCTTTATGGTCTGGCAGAAGTCATATTTTGCGAACTTTTTAGTTCGAGTCGAGATGCGCGATATAAAAGATTATATTTTTATCTTTATTTATAGTTATTGCTGTTTAATACACATCATTGGCGAAATCATCGAAAATCGACAGAGCCATAATCTAAAATTACAATAGAAAAGACAGCTTCGCATTCTCAGGAATTCACGTAGTTTTATAGCTCGTTGTCGATACCTATCCCGATCCAGATATGAATAGTTTCTAGTGGAAGCATCTGAGGGTATATCCTCGAAACCAAAACAATACGTACCCGAAAGCGTAAACATCTGTCGCTTTAGAGAAGGGCAGGTGTAGAGAAGCGTGAGGTGTTAGTGCACGTATCACCTCCGGAGCTAGGTAACATAACCAACCAGGAGGAATGCCGAGGCTGTCACCACGGGCACTGAAAAAAATGGAAAATAATATTTAATACTAGCTTATGCTCGCGGCTCCGCCCGCGTATACGGCCTTTTCCGGGATAAAAACTAGCCTATGTCCTAATCCAGGTCATGGTCTACCTGTGTGCCAAATTTAATGCAAAACTGTTCAACTGCCAAGGCGTGATTGACTAACGTCCAAAATCACAAACTCAAGCATCCAAACTTTCATATTTATAATAGTAATAAAAAATAAAATATATAGTAAGAAGATCGTGTTTCAGAAATATGGTACCATTAATACTCCACTTACAGGGAGGGTTGGTTGGTAACTTATTAGTATATACAACTTGTTACAGAAAGATGAGGTCAAACTTTAGCAATATATCATAGTGTATAAGTATTTCAACACCCGTAGTATCAAATCCAATTCCATTGCTAGGATATAGCATTTTCTTTTTTATCGAATGTCTACATGTCGATTTTCGACTTGTAATTTTGGACAACACTAAATGATTAATAGCTGATACGAATAAAGCCGTTACTAGGCGCGCAAAGGTAATGCAAATAATATGTAGTGATGTGCCCGACCTCAATAAACAAGTGATTAAAACTACCGTGAAATTTTACGATGTCTAGATATTGATAAAATCCGGTACATAAGCACTCACTGTCCGGTGTATATAACGACTCTTAAATATGACCACACCTTATTGTAACACGTTGTATAATAAATTCTTATAATGTATTTTGTCACAGAAGAAATAATTGCTTCATGCTGTCACAAATATATTAAATACTTACTTGTTTCCGAAGCAAAGTTTGGTGACGCTGAACAGGCCAAAATCGGTGATTACCACCTTACCGTTCTCGAGGAATATATTCTTAGATTTCAAGTCTTTGTGAATGATACCGCGTGCGTGCAAATATCCCATGCCCTGCGGAACAAACTGTCAATCAGCAAATTTTTTTAAATAGTGAAATATTTTTTTTCTATAATTGACCATACAATCGCAATAGCATCGATTCAAAATTAGTTATTTCTATATTAACTTTTTTTAATTTTTATTTTTGAAAGTTTTTGTTATTTTGAGTTGTATATAATATATAAAAAAAACACAATGCATTACCCTATACCTCGGTTAAATCATACCTGCGAGATCTGCTGTGCGACTAGCACGCTCTTGTTGGCCGTGAACTTGTCTTTGCGCAAGTGGATGTGTGTGTACAGAGTCATGCCCTTGCACAGTGACGTCACGATGGCGAGACGAGGTGGCTTCATGCACGCGCCCATAAACAAAACCAGGTTCTCGTGACGGGTCTTACGGAAAGTTGCCACCTGGGGATTTTTTTTGTTGATTATAATCATAAAAAAATATTTTAGAGACGAGGCTTATTTACACTTAGACATACGTCTATGTAATGAGGCAATGTTTAAATCGGAACACGTGAATCCATTTAAGCTGATTCTGAGCGAACAGCCCCGACTTGACGCAAAAGGAGTCTTATTAAGATAAAAGCAGGGTTCGAAACAGAACTACTTGAGTGTGACAAAACCTGTCAAAACACAGCTCGTCCTGAGGCGAAAAAATTTGCTCATTGCGAAGCATGCCTAATACTGGTATTCCACGGTGCATCGGATAAGGACAAGCTCGCGCTGGCGCACGGTGTATATAGTGAGTTGTCCGTAGTAACGCGGACGCGTCCGTAGCAGTGTGCCCGTAACCGTCGCGAGTCGGTCACTTTAAAGATGCGGTGCTAGTTTCCTATCACTCTTGTGCAGCGTTCTCTTTCACTAAGCATTTTGGGATGATAAAATAACTCCAAATTTCCTAGGGACACGCACACAGTCTCAGTGCGTTGCATGACCTCTACAAAACTACACACAGTCGATGCGGAAAGCCGCGTTCGAGTCGAGACCTATCGCCTAGAACAGTTTCACCTCGTCATGTATCATGTTTTTTTTTATAGTATAGGCCGGCAAACGAGCAAGTGGGTCACCTGATGGTAAGTGATCTCCACCGCCCATGTACGTCCACAATACCAAAAGAATCATGGATGCGTTGCCGACCTTAAAGGAAAGGGATAATTAAGGGATTGGGAAGGGGAGGGGGTTTGGGCCTCCGGATATCTCACTCACCGTACGAAACGCAGCAGCAAGCTGCTACTTTACGCCGGTTTTCTGTGAGACAGTGGTAATGACCCGGACGAGCCGGCACATACATACTGTAGACAAGTGTATACAGCGTGGCTCTACCACTCAAATGTATCGCGTACAGTAACAGTACTCACCTCGTGTTTGAATGTGTCGAGCGGCACACAGTCGTCGCTGAGCGAGTGCACATGCAGCAGCTTCACTGCGACGGCGCCGTGCCAGCTGCCGCGGTACACGGTGCCGAACCTACCCGCGCCGATCACCTCGAACAGTTTCAGCTCGTCGTACGGTATGTCCCATTCTTTCATCGACAACTGCATACGACACAAATGGAAAAATTCAGTCGATACATGTACACAACCCGTAAATAACTAAAGGTTACTCTACAACCTAAAGCCTAAACCATACTAGAGTGCTTTCATCTTTTGTTTGACGACTTTCTACAACACTGGTCTTACGTGTAAAAATTATTGAACTACACGATCGCGACCGCTCGTAGATTATGCCAAAAACGTAATTCAAATAACATACATGACAGGAAGATGCAATTCGAAAATGAAAGCAAACGATAGCATAAAACCATTAACTGTCCTAATTTAATTTTAACAACGAAATCATTCAGTATCGTCTACTCAATTTGGTAGTAGGATACTTAAAACCACTGTACAATGACATGACGAAAAATACTGAGTTTTTGTTTACATTATCAGACTGAGTATTTACAATTGAACATATTAAAAACAAAGTGAATTTCGACGAAAAGATAACCGAGACATCTACTTAAAAAATATTGTAGGCCTAGTACGAGATACAAATACGCTCATAGTTTTCGAATTCGTTTAACATTACTACCGTCGAAGTGTCAAACTAATAATTCATACGGTAATAAAGGAAATAATCGCTTGAAAACTAATTTCAAATTCGACTAATATGAAATAAAATTACCCATATTATTTATTTTAATTTATCATAGTTCCCACTGTGGCTACTGACACTCGACGTATTGAGAGAAAACGAAAACTTTCATCGTTTTAGAAAACTATTAAAACTTGCACTAGACCTACTGTTTTAAATCAAAGTACTCACTTCCTCAAACAATCTACGTCGATGTAGTATTAATGTAGCCATCATAAAAACTTCCACATATATAAACACTTTATTTACACCAAAATCACAACAATTTGTTCTTTAATCAACTGACACAGGAAAAACTAACAAAAACTTATATAAAATATTTTAAACATAGACCCATAAATCAACAGGAAGAAATGATTGTTGTCTCATAAAAAAAGCAAAAAGAAAAAATCCGATTTAATTATACCAAATAGCAAAATAAATATTAATCAAAGTGGTATAATTTTTATCAACTTATAACACAACACTGAGATCATATTTACAAGAAAAAAATTAAATCAAAGATTTAAAGTAAAATAATAAAAATATTTTTGAGCTATAAATATGTTGTTTAAAACAATACAATACATCTCAACAGTTTACAGCTTACACTGAATATTATCTGAGCTTTGTGTGTTATCAGTATGGAAGGAAGCTCCGACGCGACGCGGCTATTTCATTATCAACATGATTTACAAGTTCGACACTCTACGAACGGTTGATGTAGGGCCAAAATACATCTCATATCTGTTATGGTTTACTGGTTTTTACGGGGGTGAAGGGTTGCACAAGGGGTATGGAAACATGTGATAACTTGTTTGGTTTTTTCAATTCTCAATAAGACAACGTCACTTCCTTGGGAACCAAACTTATGTTAATAATAACAGCAAGTTGTCAATCACAACAGTTGTTATTATATTAGTCATCTAATACATTCATATTAGGTTAAAATTGATTTTTCTAAAGTTAGATATCAAGTTAGTTGAGTCTTAAATATATTAAATATGTGTGTGCACTTATAGCGACATTAACAGTGATACTTTAGACCTCCTTTCATTTTATTATTTTATAATTAAAAGACATAAAACAGTTGTCAAATGTCAATATTTATTTGACGCATCCAGTTCAGCAATTTCTGATTTTATGAAGTATGACTACCGAGTTCAAAAAATATGTTGTATTTGATATTTCACTAAAAACAAGTATTATGTATTGGTATTTTGTATTGGCGCAACTGATAACAGCTTTTAAGAGGCTCGTCGACTGTATTAAACCAAGTTAATAGATGGAAGACCCAAAATTAAGTCTTTAAAATGCTTCTAGAGGATGGTGCCTATATCGTCTTCAGCACACAGTCTCTTTCAGGTGTTAATTTGTGTTTAAATTACTAGTTACATACGTATGTCCGTAGAATTACGTACAACTTATTCAAGTTTATTAAAAAGTGAGTGTCGTTCATAATAATTAAAAGTGGTGTAATCAATCATATCGATTTTAATAAACGAGTGATTGAAATTAACGTGAAATTTTATGATGTTTTGGTTTTGAAAAAATTCGGTACATAAGTACGAATTGTACGGTGTATGTAATGACCCTAAAATATGACCACACCTTTCTGTAACACGTTGTATAAAGCATAGGCCGGCAAACGAGCAAATGGGTCACCTGATGGTAAGTGATCTCCACCGCCCATGTACGCCCACAATACCAAAACAATTATGTTGCGCGTTGCCGACCTTAAAGGAAAGGGATAATTAAGGGGTTGGGAATGGGAGAGGGATTTAGGCCTCCGGATATCTCACTCACCGTACGAAACGCAGCAGTAAGCTGCTACTTTACGCCGGTTTTCTGTGAGACAGTGGTAACGACCTAGACGAGCCGGCTCATTCATGTTGTAGATAAAAATGTCTACAGCGTGGTTCTACCACTCTCAAATACCCGTGTAAGGATAATATCTCGCTTTTGTTTATTATTTTCTTAATTTAACTATTTATATCAAGCTGTCTATTTGTCTATCTTCACGACCCTAAAAGGACCAACAGGGATTTTGTTACACACTGTATATATAAATAGCTATGAAACCAATTTGAGAGCTGCCCAATATGACACATTTCCTTTCCAGCCACTATATTTGCTGACAGATTTTATTTTAGATGTGACCAAAATCTCAATCTCATTATTTAGCTGACCATTTAAATCATAACTAATTATAAAAGCCCGGTAATAGGCAGGCTGGCCATACTCCTAAAACTTTTCGACGTCATATCTGTATTCGTTGTTAATTATCGCTCGCTTAAATGCTGAAACAAAACACCCTGAGAAAATCTATCAACCTGCATTTGGCTAGCGTGATAGACTAAGGCCTAACCATGGCATTAGTGTGGCACAGTAGATATTATAATACAAAGCTGATAATAGGTCTTTCTCTATGGTATTGCCGTTCGGTACCACAAAAAGGTTAAGGTATTTTTTCCATCTTTTTTATTCATATTAATCAAAGTAAGCAGTAAGCACCCATGCTATCGATGCATCTTTTTCAGCGCAGTGGCAATTTATCAATGCCCTTCTTGAAAAAATCGATTGCACGGAACGCAACAAACTTTTCAAAAGGTAAGGCTTCCAAAGGCTGCACAAAATATAAAAATACAAGTTACAATAGCTAGGGTCGGAAGCTCTCCGTCATCCGCTGTACTCACCACACCTTGCTGCTATATACTTCTACCTTTTCAGCAAAGCAACGGCAATTTCATTATTAAAGATCTATTATTATAATAATAACACAGCCCGATCTACATAGAAAGGCGGAGAATGTAGCTCGGGTTCGCACTCGCTCTCCCCCCCAAAACGGTTGTTCTGTCGAAACGTCGTCGTCGGACGACTGTATGTGTTGGAATAAATGTTAAAACGAATGTTTAGGAGGAATAACCATTTAATAAATACCGAGTACAACCGTCAGTCAGCTAACTACATATAATTCGAAACATTAAAGCCTGACACATAGACCATGTGTTGTCTATGTATGAATATGGAGTTTACATTCAAGTATATTTCAACAGTATGTATTCCTAGAGTGTTATGATAATATGTGATATACTCACGCTGTTCTGTCTCGGCCAGCGCGAGTTGTTGGTGTGGTCGAGTGAGTCGGCTCGACTGTCTGTGGAACCGGAACCGGAACCCGACCCGGAGATACAACGCGAACGCTCTACAACAATCAGTTATTAATAATAATTGTAACTTCTAAACTTCAAAAACTATATTCGATTTTGCTTTTGATGTGAAAACTTCTTTAGCCGCGTTGGGCACTTTTTGGTAGGGGAAAATGTTATGGGTTCGCGTCACTGACATGCTTATAGCAGTATATGTGTAGCTATACAGCTGAAGTATTGTACAACATTAGTGCTGTGTATATCTTATAAGTGAAATTGGATGGATTTAGTGAAAAGTTCAATGTTATAATACACATTGGGTATTGTTGAAATAGTCTTTGTTTGATTATTATTTGAATCGTTTAATTGTAGAATCATTGTGCAGTACAATAGCGAGTACTAAAAAAACACATAAACATGCATATAATTGTTACTAGGAGTGTCAATAGATGTGAAAATCTGATTAATGTTGAATTTTGATTCAAACATTATGAAATTTCAAATTTTAATACTAAAAGTTCTAAGTTTTCACTTCTATCGGCAGTCTCTACACAATATTTTTTGTTTAATTCCAATTTACTGCAAAATCGATACCTATGTCGGCACAAATGTCTATGATTTAATGTCGTAAAAGGATCAGAATATTGTCAACTTTCACTTCTAAATAGTCTAGTAGTTCTAGCAGGGTAAGTGATGGTAAGTGATCTATACCGCCCATTTACACCCACGATATCAGGAGACTCATGGAGGCGTTGCCGACTTTAAAGAGAAGCGATAGTTAAAGGTATTTGTGCCTCCCGATATCTCACTACTCGTACGAAACGCAACAGCTGTTACTTCACATCGGTTTTCTTTGAGATAGTGGCAACAACTCGGTCGAGCCAGCTCATTCATGCTGTAGATTAAACTGGCTACAGTGTGGCGCTACCACTTATAACAAGAATTAGATTAATCTTAGTGAGAGACAGCCTCCGTGGCGCAGTGAGAGAGTAGCCGACTGCGAAGCGAGAGGCCGTGGGTTCGATTCCCACACCGATACAAATGTTTGTGTGGTCCATAAGCATTTGTTCCGGGTCTGAGTGTTGTGGGTTGGCAAGTCCCTCGTAGTTCTTGATACTCACGATACAGGTTTACCTAGTGTGGGGTCAGGACTATGTGTGTGACTGTTGGGTGTATTTATTTATTTTATTTATGAACATACCGCTTTTTAGACTGGATGTGAGTTCGTCCTTATCATTCCCAGATCGTGCCGGAGACTGTCCCAGAACGCTTGTGGAGTTGTTCAGACTTGACACTGGCGGCTTTACTTCTGTTCACAAATGGACCCAGTTACGCCAAAATGTAACTAACAAATTATCAATAACGACACAAAACTGATCAGAATGTGTTACATTACCGCTCAGCAAAAATTTACCAAGAATTATTCACATTTAACAAAAAACCATATATATCAGCCAACTCTAACATTTCGGTAATGTCATTGGGATACCTATATGCCACTTTCGGATCGGACAGGGTTTTTTTTACATAATGTATGTCTGTCTTCACAACCCAAAAAAGGCCAACAGGGTTTTTGTTACATACTGTATAATATTTTTTTGATAAATAAATGGAGATATTATTACACATTGTAATGAACTGGCTCGAAGGACCAAAAATAAATATACACCTGTATAGACATTTACTATTAGTAATTGTAAAGCATCATGTATACCTGGGAAATGGAACTGATGTTTGTTGTGATGCGGCTGGTGGTGCTGTTGGTGCTGTTGGTGCTGTTGGTGCTGGTGGTGGTGGTGGTGTTGGTGGTGGTGTTGGTGGGGGGTCGCGTGGGGGGTGGCGTGCGGCGTGGCGTGGGGGGTGGCGACGGGCGCGGCGGGCGCGGCGGGGGCCAGCGCGGGTGACGACGGCGTCGAGCTGTTGCACGACGACGTGTTGGACGACGAGTCGGGACCGCCGCCACCCTGCAACATCACCTCATTATACATTGTGCATACACTATATATACATCACATATGGCGACCGATTGATCGACGGCGATGTACGAGTATTAAGTATAGTGTATACATACATCCCGGACGTGGTGCATGACAGGTGGCGCGTGTCTCCGTCTCGGTCGGTTGGTGAGTGAGGACAGGAACCCGCGACTTCCCATCGGCGATGCGCACATGTACCCGCCTGCTACGACATACAACATATATAAAAACACTAATGCTAGGTTTCTGAAAGACGGATCAATGTTAAATTAACGAATCAAATATCAAATCTCATGTCAAGTCGAAATTGAGTTGCTAGAAGCATGATCAACACCTTTGATTTGACACACATGTTAGCTAACATAACTTTCAAATTAATATGAAAATTCGTATGTCAAACGGTACTAAAGAGAGATAAAATATTTTTTTTTTCACTAAATAATGTTTCAGCAACTCGAATTGACTTGACAGCGATGTCAACTCAAAGTTCTGTTAATTGAATGTTGATTTGATCAGCCTTTCAGAAACCGGGCGTTAAGACCACTGCATACACGATAGTTTTAACATCGGTGATCGGCGATTTTACAACTGCATTATAATATAGATTGATTTGATACAAAAAAATGAAACAGCGCCTTACCATCTTTGTGAAATTTTTCTTTAAACGCGACCACGAACTCTGGCGGTAGACCGCACGACGGAGGCACTTTACTTTCACAATCTCTGCAATGGAAATAATAATTTTACTATATTGTATATAAATATATTGAAATTGGATCTTAGGATACTAAAAGTGTCGGCTTTTCTGATACCTACGACATAATACACGGTATTTAAAAAGATCTAATCGTTAACAATATGTGACATCAATTAAAAAAAGATCTGTAATTTTTATTATAATTGGATGAATACAAGGTTAGTCGGAGAAGGTGAATTAAGCCTAAAGGACATAAAACTAACCATAATCTTGAACAACTTTTTCAATAAACCCAATATTTTTGAGTGGTACAGCCACGCTGTGGACTGTGGCAGTGCCACACTGTAGACACTTTTGTCTACAGCATGAATTGGTCGGGTCGCCCGGGTTGTTACCACTGTCTCACAGAAGACCGGCATAAAGTAGCAATTTGCTGGTGCGTTTCTTACGGTGAGTGAGATATCCAGAGGCCCAAATCCCTTAATTATCTTTTTCCTTTATCGGCGGATCGGCAACGCGCCCATGATTCTTTTGGTACTGTGGGCGTGGGTGGTGGAGATCACTTACCATCAGGTGAGCGAGAGCGACTATACTTTAAGTTGGCCACGGCTTAGTACACCCTTTCTGACTAACCTTGTAGAGTATCTTCAAACAAAGCCATCTCAAATGAAACCAGTTTTCAAATCAGTGGATTCGTTTAAGTGCACCACAAACAGATACCAAGACCGAGGTTAAATTTATAAAACATCTGTTTAAAAAAGGCACAGGCAGTTATTTACCTGTGACATTTAAACTTGCACTCCTTGCATTTGAGTCCCGCGCCGAAGAGCATCTGCTTGTCGCAGTAGTCGCAGGTGGCGATCATGTTGAAGGTCTTGGTGAAGCGGTGCGCGATGTCGTGCGCCATGCAGCGGCTCACCGTCGGCGTGCGCGGCGTGCGCGGCGACCGCGGCGACCGCGGCGCTGCCGATATACCCTGCCGATATACAGTGCACAGTGACAGTGACAGTGACAGTGACAGTGACAGTGACAGTGACAGTGACAGTGACAGTGACAGTGACAGTGACAGTGACAGTGCACAGTGACAGTGACAGTGACAGTGCTCAGTGACAGTGACAGTGCACAGTGACAGTGACAGTGCACAGTGACAGTGACAGTGCACAGTGACAGTTTACAGTGACAGTGCACAGTATATACACAAACTGACTTATGCTCGTGGCTCTGCCCGCCTATGTCCTAATCCAGGTCATGGTCTATCTGTGTACCAAATTACATCCAAAACCGTTCTGGCGTTCATGCGTGATTGACTATCAAACATTAAAATTTTACACATTCATAATAGTAGTAGGATTATAGGATTACATATACGTGTTTGGTTTCAATATCTTTCCACCATCTTCATGAGATCCTTAACGGCCAACCACGATACACATGACAAACTATCTTTCTTTCTTTCTACTTGGCGTTATACCGGCTTGATGCCAGTGTCCGCCTTCTTGTACAATATTTTTGACGGTATTTGGTGTATATATATGGAGCGACCCACCGTATGACTCTCATTTATTTATTTATTTATTTATTAATAATTTTACATACAAGCTTACAGTAGGTACACCAAAACGCTTACATGCTAAATATAACAGATACAAGATTTACAAGGCAACAATAAATAATGAACAAAGATCATTGTATAGTAGATATATCCCAAATTAAAGTGCTTAGGAACGAATATGCGTTCCTATACATAACATGGCCTTTATCAGAAAACATGTCGGCATCCAACCTGTCCTCCAAAAACGCATTTACTGAAACCATACGACATGGCAGACGATAAAAAGTAAAATTGATCGCATCGTCAATCGACTCACTTGCTCGTTTGACAACCCAGACGAAATCAGTCAGTAGTTACAATATTGTTTCAAATAAGGTATTGAAAAAAGCTAGTAGTTTTGGATTCTAGTATGATTTTAAGAATTTACAATACAACGTTTTTTATTTTAAATTTCATCAAATCATTTACTCGCGGATCCACCAGCGTGACTATTTATTCTGGAATAAAAAGTAGCCATGGTTCTAATACAGGTCAATACAATGATCTATCCGTTCTAAGGCGTGTTTGGTTCACAAACACCCAAATTCACAGACTGGCAAAAATCCAAACTTTCACTTTTATAATATTACCTTAATTATTGGTTCTTTAACGACCTAGGATATTCATTACTTTGAATAAGCCACTGTCTAAAAACATGTAAAATTGTGCAAGAACAGATATCATCAGTCATCCTTACGTTATTGTTGTAATAATGTAGCGGGCGATGTATCGGCGTGTGATCGGACTCTGTGTCATGTGGAGGGGAGGCGGGGGGTGAGCCATCACACTCGCCACCCTCGCCACCGACATCCACACCACCCAGGGCAGACGATTGGCTGTTATCGCTGCAATATAGAAAAAATATTATAAGTTAAAAACTTCAAAATCTGAATCGCGATGCGTTTGCGGTTACCCCGTGAAGAGTTTCCCATTTTCCCTCGTACTTCGCCATTAGATCTTAACCTAAGTTATATGGGACCACCCTGCGGATTAACCTTATCGCATACAAAACGAATTATCCAATCGATCTTCATTTTGCAGAGATATCACATAAAAAATATCATCATCAGCCTGAATTCGTCCACTGCTGGACATAGGCCTTTCCAAGTTGGCGCCACCCTTGACGGTCCTCCGCCTTCCTCATCCAGCCGCTTCCCGGTACGTCTCTTAGGTCGTCGGTCCAGTGGTGAGGCGGTGAGGCGGTGAGGCGGTGAGGCGGTGAGGCGGTGAGGCGGTGAGGCGGTGAGGCGGTGAGGCGGTGAGGCGGTGAGGCGGTGAGGCGGTGAGGCGGTGAGGCGGTGAGGCGGTGAGGCGGTGAGGCAGCTCGAGGTCGGCCTACACTACGCTTGGAGAGACAATATAAAAAATCTAAATACAGGTGTATTGAAAACCTCCACCGTTATGAATTTGATTGAATACGAATAAAAAAAAATGATTATATAATTGTGATTTCTTAGGTTTACGCGAATATTACACATTGAAATAAAACTAGTTTATACGGATTTTGACCACGACCCGTGACCACGAAGGCTGAAAAGCTTTCGAAACGTCGGGACTAAAATAGAAATTAAACCGCGATAAAATCCGTATAAACTAGTTTTATATATAATTGGTTTTCTTTCAAAACGATTTTAACATCAATGATGAAGTATTGTTATGGTTTATAATAAAATATCGCTTTAAATTTTTATAATAATTTACTTAACGCAAAATTTAAAGCGAGTATTCATTTTGAACCTTGTCGTGAATATGAGATATTAAGCACACCTACTCAAACATATCGATATTTTTTCTTGATATATCGAAATTTTTGCTATATATTTTATATAGATAAATCTGATCGAGTGCGGAAATCATATCAAAAACAATACTTTTATATCTAAGTAAGGGTGCTAAGAGTTCGAAAAATCATTCTTTTTTTAAATACAAAAATACGTACAAATGTCGATATATAGATATTTTATTTCCGATACATCAGGATAATTATCGATACTTTTATAAATATCGATACGATATTTATGTATATCGACACTTTCGCACCAGCTCTGGTTGTATTAGAGTAGTACCTAAGATCGGAGGCATCTGGTCGTGCGGAGAGCTGCGACTCGTGCGAGCGCGACTTGGTGAGCGGCGCCAGCGGGACCAGCGGACCCAGCGGGACCAGCGCACACGGGACAGGGACCGGGACCGGGACGGGGACGGCGGCGGGGACACGACTGCTCTGGTTGCGCTTACCCACCGGGGTGGTCGGCGACTTGCCACCTGACGACAAAATAAACATCTTTATAAACTAGAGGTAGGCAGAGGTGCTTCGAGTGCACCCACGATTTACAGAGTATTTTTCCATACATGATCCGATAAGTAGGGAGTCTATCGCTATATCAAGCACCATCATAAGATCTGAATGATTTTCGAATCGAAAGCTCCAACACAAATAATTATGATTACCCGCTAGTGATTTGAACCCAAGACCACCACCGGTTTCTTACCCTTAGTAAGCTGCCACTAGACCAATAAGTCGATTATTGACAATAACAGTAGTTTAATTTAAACAATTCTCTCCACAAACCTTTCTTCCCCTGCGGCGTGGAGTGGTGCGAGTCAGTGCCGGAGTCTCCGGGGAGCGAGGGCCGCGCCCCTCTCGCTCGGGGAGCGCGGGGCGAGGCCCTGGCGTGCCGCTCCCACGAGTCCCAGAATAATTGCAGCTCTGCGCCTGGCTCACCGCGACCTAGTGCCTCTGTTGATATCACAATATTACATTACTGTCTTTGATTTTTGTTTTCTGTCTGTACTTTTGGCGGGAAAAAAACAATACCTGAGCGACAATAAAAAATGGTTTTGGTGATTTTTTTGCCTCCCATCCAGCCGATATCTTCAAGAAGGGCATCGATAAATTGCTACTGCACTGGCAAAGATGCAAAGATAGCATGGGTGGTTACTTTGATTGATAGAAATTAAAAAGATAGAAAAATAATACTTTTTTCGTACAGAACGGCATTTTCATAAGTAACCTATTATTCATATTTACCGCATTAAATAACAAAAACAGTTAGTTACCTACATAATTACATAATTAGTATCAGGTTAATATGTTTAATGTAATGTATAAGTATTACTTACAAAATATGTAGCATATATTCATGAATATTTACTAATTATTTTATATACACGTAATTTGATTCTTCTCTGCATCACCCAGGGTTGACTGGTAGACAATGCCTCTGGCATTAAGTCCGCCTTTATACGTTTGTATATAAAGTTAAATAAATCAATGTAAGATGGATTTATGGAGAAATCGATACTTTTCTCATTAGTCAATTGATAGTTTATAAGCGACTTAAAATAGGAGGTTCTCAATTGACTATACCAAAAATGTTTAAGGTTTTTATATATTATTTCGTCACCGATATAAGTCCTGAGGCGGTGCATGGCGCGACACAGCCGCAACACCTCCTCGTCTCGCGCGCCCGCCAGCAACGCGCGCACCTCGTGGTCAGAGCGCTCGCGCAGCGACTCCAATGAACATATGCGGGAGCATACCGCCTGTATACAATGAAATCAAATAGTTTATTAATCATTTAGCCAATTAAATGATTAATAAACTATATACTAACTCTATACAATGGTTTTTTTATACATACGCACTCACGCCTGTAATCCCCGAAGACCCGGGTAGGCAGAAGTGTAACCAGTACACCCACATTTCGCCAAGCGTATCTCCGTCCCATGATGTGATAGGGGGCGAGCCTATCGCCATACCGGGCACAAATTCCAGACTCCGGGTTCATATTGAGCATATCGTAATAGAAAAACCCAATAACACTTTACGCGACCCGGGAATTGAACCAGAGACCTCGGCGTCAGCCTTAGTCGTAACGCGCACGCATTACAACCGAGGCAGTTAGTGGTTTTTTATGATTACAGATATATATTTTTTATATTATAGGCCGGTAAAGGAGCAAGTGCGTCACTTGATGGTAAGTGATCTCCACCGCCCATGTACGCTCACAATACCAAAAGCATCATGGGGGCGTTGCCGACCTAAAAGATAAGGTTAAGGTAGCGGCAGGATCGGGCGAATTGGACGCGTTTAAGCAGGAAAACGGGCGGTACTAAGCCGGGATAACGCCAGGCAGAAAGAAAGAGGAAGACAGGAAGCGGCACACGTGAGCACAACCTTCAATTGTGCAGTATAACTTGATTGGCGAAATGAAGGAGCGAGGGCAGCCGCGAACGGCCCCGTTAACGGCCTTTTTTCGAGATAAAAGTAGCCTATGTCCTAGTCCAGGTCTACCTGTGTGCCAAATGTCACCCGAAACTGTTCAGCCATTAAGGCGTGATTGACAAACAAACACCCAAATTCATAAACATCCATACTTTCACATTTATATTAGTAGTAGAATTAAGTATGGTTTCAGTTGAAAGTCAACCTTCATAGTCCAAAACAAGCAGTTAATTAGATGTGCCCTTCAGAAGACTCTTGATTGGTGTAATTAAACTCTTAGGGGTCAATTGCTGCAAATATCCATGTAGCTGTGACCTGTCACACTTTAGATGACGTCACATATTCATATTATTCTCAAATCAACAATTGAATCGATGTGATCACTGATCACTAATGTAGGCCTAGTACAAGTTTTAATAGTTTTCCTAAACGATGAAAGTTTTCGTTTTCTCTCCATACATCAAATATAAGTAGCCACTAGTGGGAACTATGATGAATTAAAATTAATAATATGGTTAATTTTATTTCATATTAGTCGACTAAGAAATTTATTTTCAAGCGATTCTTTCCTTTATTAATTACCGTATTGACACTTCGACGGTAGTAATTTTATACAAATTCGAAAACTGTGAACGTATCTGTAACTCGTACTAGGCCTACAGTTATATTGTCTTTACACTATTAGCGGGTTTACACGGTTCCATTTTAGTTGATCAACTAACTTGAATCAACAAAAACTGTATGGTGATTTCTTATGTTTACGCGAATATTACACATTGAAATATAACTGGTTTATACGGATTTTATCGCGGTTTAATTTTTATTTCAGCTCCGACGTTTCGAAAGCTTTTCAGCCTTCGTGGTCACGGTAGACCACCAACTAAACTAAAAATTACACCGCGATAAAATCCGTATAAACTAGTTTTATTTCAAAAACTGTATGGTTTTAACCGACTTCAGCCGAACTGAGCCGCTCTTATTTTTGTACAGGACAAATGAACTGCCTCTGGTATGTTTCACTAGTGTGCATAAAGCAATAAACACTTGTGTCACTAGTTCAGTACGTACCTCTATGGAGTCAGGGCTCAGTCCCACGACCCTGAGCCACTGCGCGAGGCATGGCACGCCGCCTAGTTCGCGACGCAGATCCTCACCGAAGCCGGCTTTGATCACCAGTTGACGGGAGAAGTGCTTCACCAATTTGCCCTGGGGAAGAAAAATTATTTCAACTAAACATGTCGTGGAGTGTGAGTGGGTCATCAACATCTTAGGCCCAAAGCTAACCACCGGCACGTGGTACACTCTGTTAATTAACGGACGAGGAAATGGCAAAACTTGGTTCCCGTGGCGGTTTTTTTACGTATTAGGCTCGCGTTTGGCCACTATAACGTCTGATGGTAAGCGATGATGTGGCCTAAGATGAAGCACGCTTGCCTAGCAAAAAACGATTACCTCGCGAGACGCGGGGTTATGGGGATCAGACGGCGGGTCGCCCCATATAATTCCAAATACGTAATGGTAGAAGAAGACGAACCCTCGTATGAAGCCGTAATAACGCGAGGCAGAAAGAAAGATCAGATATAACCATCAGAAGAAATTATTTCAATGACAGTGTTACATGTAGATACGATAGCTGTAAAACTGAGATCCTGAGCGCAATTTTCAGATAAGTTTTACTGGTGGGAGGATATCTGATGACAGTAGCCGGCTGTGAAGTCAGAGGCCGCGGGTGCGATTCCCGCATCGAGACAAATGTGTGTATGATCAACATATGGACTGCACTGTGCAATAACTTCCAGTGATAACTTTGCCATGCCCGGATTTAAAAATACTCCGATCAATACATGATACGGAAAACCCTAGGGCAACCGTATCTTCACTTGACCACACATTATACCTATTATTAATTAATCCAACACTATAAATAAGCAATTAGAAATTACACGCATATTGTATGTTACGTTTTCCTTCCCTATTATGTGGGGGTACCGAAACAAACGCATGTGCGTAGATAACTGGCGTAAGTAGCAACTTGCTGCTGTGTTTCGTACGGTGAGTGAGATATCCGGAGGCCCAAACCCACTCCCCTTCCCAATCCCTTAATTATCCCTTTTATTTAAAAGGTCGGCAATGCATCTATAATTCTTTTAGTATTGTGGGCGTACATGGGCGGTGGAGATCACTCACCATCAGGTGACCCACTTGCTCGTTTGCCGCCCTATGCTATAAAAAAAATGTGCCTATAGCCTACGAGGCATCGCTTGAGGACATTCTAGATGGTGTTACCGAGTTATGACTAACTCGCAAGTTATGTGCACTTCGCGTTTAAATTTATTATTATGACATACGGACTGACTAATTGTTTTATTATGGCAATCAATTAGTTGTTTGATTGAATCATACTAATATTATAAATGTGAATGTAAGTTTGTTTGTTACGCTTTCACGCGTAAACTACTTAACCGATCATCATGAAACTTTGTACATATTCTTGGAGGTATAAGAAATAACATAGGATACTTTTTATGAAAAAAAAAAATATCTTTTTGTTTGTTACGCTTTCACGCCTAAATCACTGAACCGATTTTGATGAATTTTTGTAGAGATAGATAGGACCCTGGGCGGAGCCGCGAGCAAAAGCTAGTTGTTTATAAATAAACATTGAAAATAAGTTACGTATCGCGTACGTAGTATTTATTTTTATCCGTATACTTATAATTATTTTGATACTAACTTTTGCTTGCGGCTCCACCAGCGTGAATGTATGTTATTGGGATAAAAGTATGCTATGTGTTATGTCCTATTCTACGTCATTACTTGTGTGCCAAATATCATTCAAATCGGTTCAGCCGTTAAGAAAGCGTGTTTGATTAAAAAACATCCAAATTACAAAGCCACAAACGTACAAAATTTCATATTTATAACATTAACAGGAGGAAGTGACAGCCAGTGACTCAAGGCGCAGTGGGGAGTAGCCGGTTGTGAAGCGAGAGGCCGAGGGTTCGATTCCCGCACCGAGACTAAATGTTTAAATGATCCACAAATATTTATTTCGTGTCTGGATGTTTTCTCTACAAACGGATTGGTTAGGCAGGCGGCCGATCGTAAAAACTACAATCCAAATCTTTGTGTAACATGTGTTGAAAAGCATTCTCCGCTGGCCCCACTTCGTGTGGGATAAGGGCAGGTGGAAAATGAGTAGGAGTAAGTTCTCAGGCGGACCCCACGGTAGGCAGACACTTGGCTGTCGGAAACAGATGTCATTCTGATTATTGTGACAACCATAGTACTTTTTTTATCGGATCCCAGTCGTTTTTTGTATATACATACGCATTCACGCCCGTAATCCCCGAAGGGGTAGGCAGAGGTGTAACCAATAACCCACATTTCGCCGAGCGTATCTCCGTCCCACGATGTGATAGGGGGCGAGCCTATCGCCATACCGGGCACAAGTTCCAGACTCCCGGCTGATATTGAGGATTTCGTAATACAAAAACCCAATACCACTTTACCCGACCCGGGGATCGAACCCGAGACCTCAGCGTTAGCCTCAATCATAACGCGTACACATTACAACTGCGCCACCAAGGTAGTCATAGCAGTTTTTTGTATCACAGTTAAAAATGTTAACAATATTATCAGCGCGTTTGTCCACTATTACTCATGGGGGCCGATAAATGCGCATTACTCAGACCTACATTGTTTACAAACAACGCCCCCTAAATTAAAATACCACAAGCGAAAGCTGGTGAAAATATGTATTGCCAAGAGCCGAATAAAAAAGAAATATAAAAGGAAATAAATAAAATAAATAAATACACGCAACAGTCACACACATAGTCCTGACCCCACACTAGGTAAACCTGTATCGTGGGTATCAAGAACTACGAGGGACTTGCGGTCCCACAACACCCAGACCAGAGACAAATATTTGTGGATCAGACAAACATTCGAGACGAAAATTGTAAGTTCGAAACCAGTCCCATGAGCGTACACCTCTGACTTTTCTAAGTTATACGCAATCACGCCTGTAATCCTCGAAGGGGTAGGCAGAGGTGTAACCAAAACTCAATACCACTTTACCCGACTCGGGGATCGAACCCGAGACCTCAGCATTAGCCTCAATCGTAACGCGTACGATTACAACTGCGCCACCGAGGCAGTCAAATAAAAAGGAAATATAAAACGGCAATGTAAACACTCATTGTGCGTGACGTTGCCATAGCACTTTTTCGAAAAATAAGTCCAGCATCGAGAGCGGCAACAGCAACGCCTAATGTAAACGAGGTATTTTTTTTAAAGCTTGTGTGACGAAACGAGCAGGTCGCTCGCCTGATGGTAAGCGCCACGCCTGCCCATAAACAGAAGCAACGCCACACAGAACTTTGAATTACAAATCACTGCATGGCATTGGAGTGCGCTCGTCACCCCGAGACATAAGATGTTAAGTTTCATAATGCCCAGTAATTTCACTGGCTTCAATGTCCTTGAAACCGAAACACAATGCTGCTTACATACTGCTGCTTGGCGGCAGAAATAGACAAAGCGGTGGTACCAACCCAGACGGCCTCTCGCATACGGGGGATCTACCACCTTTTAAAGTATCACCTGCACGTGGTACACTCTGCTGATTAACAGATGAGGCAATGGCGAAACTTGGTTCCCATTGCGGGTTGTGGGGGTCAGACAGCGCGGTGAGTCGCCCTATTTAATATACCGTCAAATCTATGGTACCAGCCAGACCCTGGCATTAAGCTGGGATATCGCCAGGCAGAAATAAGAAAGAATCTTAACCCTTGTTTCCGTGCACATACTTCAAGATAAGCTATTAAAAATACTTTTTTTTGTATCCTAGCTCGACAATGTGACTACGCTACACCTGATGGTAAGTGTAGCGCAATCCATGAATACTGTCGACCAACGATAGATTGTATCTATCGTAGACATTTATAAAGGTAAAACAACAGGCTCTTATTTCCGCCCATGTGTTACTACCTAGTATTTAAATCGTCATTTCCGTGAAGACAGACGGCGCCGCCGATACTGACGCGAATACACAGTTTAAAAGTAAAATCAGTATTTCACCAATCCGTGGCATACAAAGGAAATTAGATGCGAATAAGTATACATATATGCTTAGTTGTAATGGTACGTATATACACGCTTAAGGTCGAATGTCAGCACTAAGCCTGTGAAATCCAATAATATTTAGTTTTTTTTTATACGCTTTTATTAGCTTCATGTGTAAGCAGTGATAGCTCAACGGGGATTGGTATGGATTGTCGAGACGAAAGTCGCAGGTTCGAAACCAGCCCCAAGTGCATACACCTCTGACTTTTCTAAGTTATGTGTGTATTAATTGTTAATTATCACTTGCTTTAACGGTGAAGGAAACATCGTGAGGAAACCTACATACATGAGAAGTTCTTCATAAGAATTTCGAAGGTATGTGAAGTCTGCCAACCCGCATTAGGCTAGCGTGGTGGACTAAGGCCTAACCCCTCTCATACAGTAGAGGAGGCCCGTGCCCAGCAGTGGGACGTATATAATAATACTAGTTATTATTATTTATTAGCTTCATACGTATGTATGTATGTATGTAACGGAAACTTTGAACATGATTTTGACCCCCTTCAAAACGCCGGATTAACTCGAAATTTGGCATACTTATCAAGGACCGAGGACAATTCAAAAAAAATATTTAATTAATTTTAATGATTGAAAATCATTGAAAATAAATAATAGTTTATAAAAACGAAAAAAACACAATTTTATAGAAAATGCAACTAAAAACTGAGAGACTGCCTCGGTGGCGCTGAAGCTGATCTCGGGTTCGATCCCCAGGTCGAGTAATAGTGTTATTGGGTTTTTCTATTACGAAAAAGCCGTATCAACCCGGAGTCTCGAATTTGTGCCCGGTATGGCGATAGATTCGCTCCCTATCACATCATGGGACGGGGATATGCTCGACGAAATGTGGGTGTACTAGTTACACCTCTGCCTACCCCTTCGGGTAATACAGGCGTAAGTGCGTATGTATGTGCAACCAAAAAAATGAAAAATAAATAGTTAAAATAAAAAGACGCTTTTATAGAAAATCCAAGTAAAAAATAAAAAATTTATAATAGTTTAAAATATGTTATTGTAAAAAAATCGTGGGGTGCATGGTATCAATAGTTAAAAATATTTTATTGACAAATATGAGTAGAAGGATTATAATTTTGATAATACATATCTTAAAATGCATTATTTATTTTTCATGTTTTAGTTGGATTTTTTAAATTGCATTTTCCATTGATTAAATGTGTAATAATAATTTTGCCCAAATAATCACAATTAATTACACTATGCAATATGAATATAAATTGAATGTTATGTGTGGTGTTGCTTCTGTTCATGTGCAGGCCTGACGCTTACAATCAGACGAGTGTCCTGCTCGTTTCGTCATTCATGTTAATAAAATAATTTTAGTCAAATATTAAGAAGAGGAAAAAGTAAAAAATCAAGTGTGTGGGGTACGGAACCGTCCGTACGCGAATCCGACTTACACTGTCCCTTTAGAATGCAAAAATTCTAAAACGAAACGTGCCATCGCGTCGCGTCCTCTCATCTATGTATCGTATTATGTCACACGTTGATCTCTCGACCAATCACAATCAAACGGCACGAACGTTCGTGACGCCTTTTTACGCCACATTCTAACCCCGCTAGAATAGCGGATTTTTTAAAAACGTACACGATTTTAACTTTCATACCCAGGTCACTTTATTAGTGATCTGTTCTGCATAGTCCCATTCTTTTCCACGCGCTAGGAAATTTTACCGCGGCGCGGCGTTTAAATGTATGCCCGATGTAAGACGATTAAGTCGCCTTTTGATACGAAATTAATGGACTTGGGATACAAGTATTACACTATTTCTTTTTTTTCCACCCAACAGTCACACCCATGGTCCTGACCCCACACTAGGTTAACCTGTATCGTGGGTATAAAGAACTACATTTGTGTTTACCAACAAACATTTGTGGATCACACAAACATTTGTCCCGATGCGGAAATCGAACCCACGGCCTACGGCTACTTACCCACTGCGCCACGGAAGGTGTTATTTGGAAATTAAAAGATTAATATAAGCCAAGACTACTAAACAACGCCCAATATTTTCGCACACACGTCAGCTGTAAGCCATGTAGCAAGGAATTCGAAATGAGGTGCAGTGAGCCATATCTTCGAATTAGCATTGAATCAGCTGCCGACTGGCGATCCATTGTCGCACGCATTACGAACGAATCGGCAAACCTTTTGCGGTCTTATGGCATCATCGTAGATAGTGAAGACATGGGGAATTTTGCGAGTTATTCATGCTGTAGACACTTTTGTCTACAGCATGAATGGGCCGGCTCGTCCGGGTCGTTACCACTGTCTCACAGAAAACCGGTGTCAAGTAGCAGCTTGCTGCTGCATTTCATACGGTGAGTGAGATATCCGGAGTCCCAAACCTCTACCCTTCCCAATCCCTTAATTATCCCTTTCTTTTAAGGTCGGCAACGCACCCATAATTCTTTGGTATTGTGGGCATACATGGGCGGTGGAGATCACTTACCATCAGGTGAACCACTTGCTCGGTTGCCGGCTTACGCTATAAAAAAAAGAAAAACAGAGTTTCGACCGATTTTGCTATCTTCAAGTAAATATTTATCAGATAAAATATAAGACGACAAAATACGGATTTACCATGCGGTTGTAATGTGTCACCTCGCAGATAACATATATTCATATGTTGAAAAATGGATGCTTAAAATATACTCAAGTGAAGTCTCCTCTTTTAGGATTAAATTTCTCCTGGCGACTGTACTTTAATTCATTATTTATGGATTATCCGATCGAGGTCTGCGAGGCCTGCAATGCAGCAAGCAATGCCAGAACACAGCCAAGCCGCTGTCTACCATAAAATACCAACGTTTAAGTATTTCACTTTAACTTTAATTCTGAAGACGAATTTTGAAGTACATAATAAAAATATATAATAATAAAAATAATTTAAAAAAATACCAGCCTGTATAATACACTGCTGGACATGGGCCTCCTCTATCGAATGAGAGGGGTTAGGCCTTAATCCACCACCTTGGCCTAAAGCAGATTGGCGGACTTCACGCACCTTCCAAACTACCATCCACATATTCTCATGTATGCATGTTTCCTTCACCGTTAAGCAAGTGATAATTATCAATTTTTATTATATTGTAATAATAAAAAACAATTGACAAATTTAATCAACCAAAAGGGGCATGTGGTGGGTATAATGCTTTATAAGTTTGTTTGTCTGTCACTCAATTCTCAAGTGCTAAATATTTTATCATTGGACACAATATGTGATTGTCATAATACACATGTACTGCACAATCTAAAGATAAAGTATTTGCAATCTCTTATTTTCACACAACAGTACTATTCCATATATATCTCTTATCTTACAACAGAACTACTCCTACCTCGATTGAGATAATTTATTTTTAACTGACATTTCAAAAAGCAGGCTACATGCTATCATTTTTCATGGAAACTAACCAATTGAGGAAATTCTTAACTTGACTGTACAAATATTCCTTATATTAAAATATATAAATTATTCACTACAAGCAAAATAATTTACTTAGTTTGTGTCCTACAAATTATTAATAGCCGGAATTTAAATGTATTAATAAAATAGTTGTCTTTGTACCTGTCTATCTAATAATTTCTTCATGCATCAAATCAAAACTGCTGAACGGATTTCAATGCAGGTTTCACTATTATGTTAAGTGATCTTCAGTGAATATATTTATACTGTATGTAAGGGAAACGCTTCCGAAAACGAAGATAGGTGGTAGTGTTGCTATTGCAAACACGACAGTACTGAAATAATTGCGACTGAAACAGACCTATTTTAAAAAAAAACACGCCTTGTCTTGTTTGAATCAATAAATACAGAGACGTTTCATTCAAATAGTAATAAAAATCGTATTTTAATTAATAACGAAATGTAAAGCAAGTAAAAAAAACAGTTGACGTGCGGAATCAACCGTGCAGTGCGGCGCACGGAGAGTTATGCCTAATGAGTATTGAAGCGCGGTAATGCGTGCGGGCCATTGCCCTCGACTTTAGTGTTACTCGTAGTATGCTTTACATTATATTGCATTTCCAAAATGGCAAGGAAACAGCAAAAGAATAATGTTTTCCATTTATGATAAGGTAGTGTTTTATAACCAACTATCAGTTGCCCGCGGCTCCGCCCGTGTAAAAGTCTATTTTCTGGGATAAAAGTTGCCTGTTCTAATTCTTGTCTTGGTCTACCTGTATGCCGAATTTTACTCAAATCCATTCAGCCGTTAAGGCATAATTGATCTACAAACAAATTAACCCCTTAAAATGTAAATTTCCAAAAACCCTTTCTTAGTGGGCCCCTTACATTACACAAACTACCATCTGACCAAATTTCATGATTCTAGCTTTAGTAGTTTTGAGTTTTCGTGTTTAATCAATCAGTGAGTGAATTCACTTTATATATAGATTACTGCTCCGCGCCCATGGGTCGTAGCGTGATGATATATAGTTATAAACCATTGTCTCCACAAAACAAACTGTGAATATAAAATAAATACTTTCATACTCTGTTCAACCCCCTTCCCCCCTTTTGCAAGAGGAATTTAAAAAAAATGTGAATCACATATTTCATTCTTTATGATAAGCAATATTTATAATTTGACAGACGTATTCCATTCAATAATAATAGAATAAAAGTTGACTAAAGCCAAAACGGTATAATGCTAGGTGCATTTGATGTTGATTATTGGTTTAAGAGAATGCCATTTGCAACTTTCTTGACGCTGAGACTAGATCGGAATTATATTTTGAACGTTTAAAATTACGAGAATTGGCCTTCTGGTATTTAATCTTTTTTATTGCAGATACACACTGAATGAAGCCACAAGCAATTTTGTTTTTACAATAATACTTATTAAGAAAACTTTATATAGTTGAAATACTATGCACACAAATTAATTTAAAAACTTATTGTTTATTAAACCTGAGCCAAAACCTCTTTTCTCATTGAAGGAAGGGGTTCAGATCCATAATATTCCACCATTTGGTCCAGTATTGTTTGGCATATCTCAATTTCTAGAATAAAGTAAAGCTTTTTAGGGAAGATTACTAAAAATTTCAACTTACTAGGTGTGTATTCAAGAAGTGTCCTAATTATTATTTAAAATTCATAAAACTAATTATATATTTGAGAAATACCAATTATTATCAATATTTATATTAACAATTAATTAAAAAAGTATATTAAAATTCAATTACTTTTTTGATCTAAGCAGAAGAAATGTTAAAATAGTTTTAGTAAGCCTCAATACAGCACATTAGTCTTCATACCATCCATGAAATGAATTATTTCAACATATAGTTCAAAGTTCATCACCTTGTAAAACTTATAGTGTGTTGCATAAATAACTATATTTGTACTGTTTAAAAATAAAATAAAGTCATATAATAATTCATATAATAATGACAGATAAAAAAACAAATCACATGCAACAGTGTCGCTAAGATCTGCTTGTCTAATCTTATCTGTGTGCGTGCAGGTCACCCATCCACATTCTATTGATTCAACAAACACCATAATCTACCTGTAAATATTCCCTCTCAACATCTACAAACTACTCACAACTTATCTCTACATAGAAACATACTTTCATAAAATATTTTACATTCAAGCTTTTATTTTTAAAAGCATTTAAAAAAGTATGTATAAAGTTGGAAAAAGCATTTCTGTTCAACAAGTACGCGGCTATATTGATGCAAAAACTAGTTCAAGGTGAGAGAGACGCGTCTCACACCCCTTTTGCAACGGCAATGAACTATTCACCTCCCTCCCGTAGAAAAGCTCGAGTCCTTGTGTCGCCAACGATCGGCACACGAGTTTCAAGGGCACCCAGTGTTTCCCTATCCCTATGTTACACTATAATGCCTATAAACCTACCTCCAGGGTCCGGATCTCCTGCTGCGTCAGTTCGGCGCTTGTGGAACATTGTGTTCGTAAACCCTCGAGTCTGTCAGCTGAAACGTCGATCATTGACTGGATCGTCTCTATCGTTTGAATTGCATCACGAACTCTCTTTATTTCGTACTCGCTATCTGCATCCATTACAAATATCACAGCACTATACACGGTCCGCTAAACACTATATATAAATAAAAAACAGCTTATTCATTTTATAAAAATGAATAAAAACAATACAGATGTTATATTGCCGATACAGCGGCCATATCCAAAGAAAATCTATATTTTTGTCTATGTCCACGCATTGTCACACCACAAACAATAATATTTTGACAGTTGACATTCACGTATTATCACCGACGTTGACTGAGAATATAATCACCGACGGAAAACCAGCAAAAAACATGGAAATTGTGGTAGCAAAAACTAATAATATGGCTCAGCATTTATATCGTTAGGTAAACAGAAGAACGTAACGATGAATGCTTATTATGATGAATGTAACAAAACTTTAATAGCTGATCTACACGTTTGCCAACAGTTTACACATTGTACCACCTAGATCCAGCGTTTGGCTTGACTCGATTGAAATTGTAATCGTTGGCAATGCGGGTGCCAGACATAGCTCCAATGGTTGAACATTTATTTGAAGATCTTTCAACACACATTTGATCACATGCGTTGCAAATATTTGCGCTCACAATCATGAAATAGACGACAAATAGGATGGATGATTTTGTGGACGTGGTATGCCTATATTAGTTATGTGCATGTAATTTCCACACGGTTCTCCGTGAAGCAACTCAATAAATTCTAGGACACTTTCGTTGCCCCAGTCACACCTTGATTGAATTTTTTATAAGTAGCTAACGCACACGCAACTAGACTTTGCGCAAGGTTAGCAGGCTACCCAAACATTTGAACTTTGAACGCTTTGATGTGCGCTCAAAAACCGTCACGGGACAGCAAATTCCAAATGTTTGTTCAAACTTTGCACACATACGCAAATACCTGTGCCACACTTCGCGAGTTTGTAGGTATTTGCGTATTTGAAGCTATGTCTGGCGCAGGCATAAACAAAACGAAGCCAAACCCCAAACCCCCTAGGTATATATGCTACAACACGATTAGAAGTGAGGAAGTTCGAAAATGTAGACTTAATGTAGCATATTATAATATTTAACACAATGATGATATTTCTAATATAAAATACTATGACTAAAATAAAGCCATCGGTATATGCATGTATAAAAAGGGGAATAAATTTTAATATTGTTGTGTTATAAATAGGAAAAATCAATCATTATTCTTAAACGTTTTTGCTTACAAATTCATCTTATTGATAGTAATTTATATTAAAAATATTAACGGCTATTTTATACCTACTTTATTTAAGTAAGCAAGTAGTTATGTATTACAATAATATATATGTCCCGACCTTTGTAGCTTCGTTGCGGGTATAGCGGTATAAAGCATTGAAATCTGTCATGGGATGGCAAGCGTGTAGATCGGTTTTGTCTTAGTTTATGGGTGTATGCTTTTTTCAATGTAGCAATATTATCAATCTATGCCATTTAATTTGGCATTTGGCAATAAATTTTTAGTCTATGACATATATCAATGAAGTGCAGACGTTTGTTGTGAAATTTGTTTCCTATTATTTCGCCTTCCGTCGTATAATTAGTTCTGTAATGTAATAAAAAATATATAGGAACTAAATATATTTTTACATTAAACGTAGCTCGTGTGATTTTTTTCTTGAGTGTCTAGATGTAGTTATAGTAGAATGTTTTTCGAGCGTGTATTATTGCCTGTAATCTGCCTTGGAATAGAAGGTAAATATTTGTTTGTTATGAAGAAAATCCTTGGAAAAAAAGGAACAAAAAGTCTTATAAAAACAAACACTCTGGTGTAAAAATAGTGTTTGAATTTTGATGTATATCATTTTTATTTTAGTTTTCCCATGGGTGGTCGGGGGAGAAGTGGATATTCGGGAGGTGTTAGCCGACAAAGGTACCAATGTGACGATACCGTGTGGCGGACTGATCACGATGCCTACGCCTAACGTGCAATGGGTCCACCGCGGGAACAAGACACACCATGAAGTGCTGGTGAGTCCTAAGTCCTAAGAACTTAAATAAATGATTATTTTGTGCTTTTTAATATGTCTTCAAGATTTCAGAGCAGTCTCCGTAGCAATCATTATCAATTAAACTGATTCAAACAATTATTTAAACAGTCGTATTGGACTAGGACTATGTATTAGCAAAGTTGAGTTAGGGCACTGAACTTTTAATTTTAAAACCTTTTTTATTGACTGTATACACAGTACTAATTTTTAGTAGTTGTAAGTAGTTGGAACCATGTGCAAGCATAAATTTAAATATAATTCTTTAGGATGCTATACATTTTTGCCCCTATGCATAGAAAAGACATTTTTCTGGGGTGGTTCCTATTCAAAATTACAGCTTCTGAAATCATATAAGACATCTTTCAGGTGATTTCTGAGTTTCTGAGATTCTGAGATGGGACAGGCTGTCCTAAGCTATTCCCTTCCTATGCCTGTGCTTACACCTTAACTGTGTCTTTTAAACATGTACCTTTATTACCCTGACTAAAAATTTATTTATTTGGAAATATTCTTTATTTCACAGTGCATAATAATTTCACATAATAGTTTAATTTATTAAACTCCAAGGCATACATAGAACAGTGATAGCTCAGCGGGGAGTGGTATGGACTGTCGAGACGAAAGTCGCAGGTTCGAAACCAGCCCCAAGTGCATACACCTCTGACTTTTCTAAGTTATGTGTGTATTCATTGTTAATTACCACTTGCTTTAACAGTGAAGGAAACATCGTGAGGAAACCTGCATACCTGAGAAGTTCTTCATAAGAATTTCAAAGGTATGTGAAGTGGCATTAGGCCAGCGTGGTGGACTAAAGCCTAACCCCTCTCATTCAGAGGAGACCCGTGCCTAGCAGTGGGATGTATATAAAACAGGGCTAGTATTATTATTATTTGTACAGTACAGTCATGTTGCAAATATATCTATTGAAATGGATAATATTTAAATTCAATTCAATTTAGGACATTTCCAAATTAAGAAAAATACCTACTTTAAACATCAATATTGAAACATCCAGCATGTATATGAATTACAACGAAATGTTATGAAAAAAAACCGTAATAAAATGTTTAAGTAACCAATAAAGTGTAAAGGCAAAATAAAAGACCTTAATTTTTTACGCGGTCTCTCATTTTGAAGTTTTTAGTTTACGATTTGTACCGCTCTGTCTCAAGCGGCTCGAAAAGATAAAGATTTATGTTAATGTATTTTATTTAAAATAAAAAGCTGAACAGCTTTCGAAACGTCGGGAATAAAAATAAAAACCGCGATAAAATCCATATAAACTACTTTTATTTCAATATTTTATTTAATTTCATATTCCATTTTGTAATAAGTAATATAGTGTTTTAATTTGGTTCTCGATGTTGGAAAAAAGCAGTGGTAGGCTAGCAGGTGTGAGAAGGACTGACGAGACGAAAAGTTCGGGTTCGACTCCAGGGCACACATATCAGGCTTTTCGAAGTTACGTGCTCATTATAACTATCGCTCACTTCAACGGCGATAGTCAACTTCCTGGGAAAACCCCTCATTCACACACCCCTTGCTCTCGTAAATCACACACACACACACAAACCCACGCTTTCACACACCCCTTGCTCTCGTAAACCATACACACACACACACACACACACACGCACGCACGCACGCACGCACGGTCGCACGCACGTACGCACGCACGCACACACGCACACACACACACACACACACACACACACACACACACACACACACACACACACACACACACACACACACACACACACACACACACACACACACAAACATAAACACGCTCATTGACTTCACTCACGCTAACAATTTTTTTTCATTATTTTAATTGGTTTCTCAAGACACAGGATCCGCCTAATTTGAGAACCCCGGGCAAATGTTTTTGTATCTTTCTATATTTAAATAAAGATTTTTTCATTTTCATTTTCATATCGATTCGAAAAAATCGCACAACAGTTGCCTGGGATCGGAATTTGATCCTGATATGGCGATAGGTTCGGACGGAAATAAGGTCCATGAATCATGGGTATACTAGTTGCACCAAAGCCTACGTGTTCGAGGATATAAATGTCATGTTCCTGTTATGTTATTAAAAGTTTATTATTATTTGTATCTTGCAACGTAGTCACTACTTCGCAATGTAACAAAACAGGCCAACTTTTTTTAAAAAATAAAAGACAAAAAACATTCAAAAGTAAAAATAACCAATATTTAGTCGTTGATTTTTTTTATCATACAAATTTTAGTAAAAGGAACATCAAATTCGGTGATAAATGACGAGGTTTTATTTATTCTTTAATCCCTGGTTTCACCTCACGGGTGGGGAGTATCTTTATAAAATGTATAAGATCTTCAATGAGCTATAATACCCGTCATATGAAAAAAGAATTATCAAAATCGGATCACTCTGTGGAAAGTATACATATAAAAAAACTAATATATTGCCGAATCGACAACTATTCAGTTTATTTCCTCAGTTAAAAATAGTCTAATACGCCTGAAATCCCAATGGTGTGTGGTTTTTATTGTACACAACGATAATGCATTGTGGTTTTCTTATCATAACCGAATGACATCTTTCATTTGTGACAACGAGTAACGATGACCCACGAGTCACATCTAATGGCGCAATTTATAGTGAAACTCAGTTGATGAAGACACGTTATGATCTGTTTTCATATATTTACCATATTATGATGATTGCACTGCCTCGGTGGCGCGGCGGCGGTAGCGGCAATGCGTACGCGTTACGACTGAGGTTGACGCTGACGTCTCGGTTTCGATCCCCGGGTCGGGTATAAGTGATTGGGGTTTTCTATTATGAAATGCTCAGTATCAGCCTGGAGTCTGGAATTGTGACCGGTATGCTCGGCAAAATGTGGGTGGTACTGGTTCCACCTCTGCCTACCCCTTCGGGGATTATAGGCGTGAGTGTGTATGTATGTATGATTTTGTATATACGAGTAAAATTGAGTTTAATCGGCCCGAAGCCAACTTCACCTGCAAGTGGTACACTCTGTTGAATGGTCCCCGTATATAATATTCTTATATTTTAACATTAATTTAGTCCGTTTGGGTTGGTACCATCGCTTTATCTATATCTACCGCCAAGCAGCAGTGTTAAGCACCGCTGTGTTTCAGTTTGAAGGACATATTATTGGACATAATGTGACTTAACATCTTGTGTCTCGGGAATGACTGGTACAGTGCAGTGTCATGCAGTACCTGCTCGTCATTTCATACAGGCTTATAAAATACTAGTTATTTATATAAACATATATAAATATAAATTGAACAACCTCCTCTCTCGTGTGGGGCCTTTCTTAGTACTAATTAATACACAGCTGTTCCAACATTATTTACGTTATAATACACTGTCTTCACAACGTTTACATAAGCCGAGACTAATCTCAGTACACCTGTGCCGATGCTTTGTATAGTTTAAAAGAAAATTCCATATCTAAAATACTCTCCATCAGTTTTACAGCATAAGTACGTTGCCACCTAACCAATGAAAAGATCCTTGCTATTGTTATTATACCTTTTGTCACTTATAATTTTAATACTGAAAATACCTATATATTACTCCATATTTTAAACCTCATATAGGTAAATACCTACTGTAGAACTATGTGTAAGGTTTTTAATATAGGTATATACATACGCGCTTACGCCTGTAATCCACGTAGGGTTAGGCAGAGGTTTAACTAGTACACCCACATTTCGCCAAGCTTATCTCCGTCCCACGATGTGATAGGGGGCGGGCCTATCGCCATACCGGGCACAATTCTAGACTCCGGACTGATCCTGAGCACTTCGTAATAGAATAACCCAATATCACTTTTACTCGACCCGGGGATCGAACCTCAGCGTAGGCCTCAGTTGTAACGTGTACGCATTACAACTGCGCCACCGAGGCAGTGACCGAGTACCTAGTTAAAATCTGGCATAAACCAATGTTTCCTTTTTCTTATTGTGAACACTCGACCTAATTCACTAACTACTTTGTGAGATTCTGTCGCAAAATATTTTGGCAACTTAAAGTATTAAAAAAGTCAGCTGCTTCAAATGGCATTATGATGTGTTGACACAGGCTTTTTTACTATCCTCGTCTTCAAATATCGTTCAGTGTCATCATAAAGTCCCTTCAACTCACTGCAAAGAGTTTGAAGGGTTTACCGGAACAGACAATAGGCTTTCTATAGGTCGTGTGCTGCTTTCTATAGGCGACGATAGGCGCTTTACCCCAGTGGGGTCTTCTACATAATATTTGCAACAACCATTTATGTAAAAAATGCTTATAAACTGATCTAGTTTATTTTTAACCGAGAAAAAAATGGAGGAATGTTCTTAATATTATGTTTTAGTCCGCAAAATGAGGCCCGATTTGGTCGATAATATTTTTGTATTCGATAGAGTTTGTATACCTAGGGAGGTGTCATTTAAATTTAAAGTAAGGGGTTGAAATCGGGGACTTAAGACTATAACTTGGACACTTATGCAGCGATTTTGGTGATTATTTCACTAAATACATTAAAAAAAGATTCCGACGAATTGAGTACCTTCTTCGTTTTTGAAGTCTGTTAAAAATAGTAGAATAAAAAGTTTTAACAAAAAAATTTAACCGACACAAAAAGATAAAAATAAACTTAAACAGTTTTGAATCGGTGGATCAGATCACACAAACATTCGCGTCGGTGCGGTAATCGAATCCGCGACCTCTGGTTTCACAACCGGCTACTCAGCCGCTGCGCTACTGTCAAAATATAATATGCGAGACATGTTCCGCTAGAAAAATCTATATTCACGATATTCCCTACTGTCATCGTAAGTTTATAAGGTTATGGGAATATTTTCATACGACACCCGTAAAACTTGCACTTGACGACTTTTCTACTTTGTTGCTCGGTGCCAGAATCAACCGAGAGGTCTCCGAGTAGTGTTACCCCGCGTCCGAATTAGGCCGGACATTGTTAGGCTTGTTCGTCCAAATTAGACGAATGTCCAGCTTTTTTACTCGGCTGTTGGCGAGTTTTAAGTCTCTTTTTATACTAGCTGTATATCCATTTGAAAAAAACATGCGGGGTAGTCTTTGGGGACTGCCGATAGAAGTGAAAACTAAGTAACTTGTGAATTGTATCGCTGAGCTATTAGACTATTATTTTCAAATTATTTTTGGATTATAAAGAAGTGTTTATGACCAAAGTATATCATTGTACATATATACACAGTATACATATAGCTCATGGGAAGCGTGCGGTGACGATAACGCGAGTTTTACGCTTTTTGTTCACCCAAAAAGTGCTCAACGCGCCTAAAAAAGATTTCATTTCAAAAACATTAAAACCATTTGTTTTTCTACGTACATACATATATCCGGCATTATTTTTTATTTCTGGTTACCCTATCTTCCAGCATAGACCACGGGTAGTTCCAAATATTGTTACTTGTGTAATTTTCTCGTACTGGTGGCAATTTTCAAGTACTCGATTGTCTTACTAAAGTTTTGTGTTGAAAATTGTCTTTCTGTTTTCTGCAGCGTAGTTTCCAAATGGTTTTCATTTTATGGCATTCGCTTAGCAATTTCTTATTTTCTAAATCTCTGTAATGATACGATTAAAAAAAAAGTGAATTCATTGAGATAATTCATATACTAAGAATAATCAAATACAGTGCTATTTTTTGTTCTTAATCTTATTTCTAGCCATAAAAGCAATAAAAATAATGTATATATATATCCCATGCGCAAAAATGCTGTAGACCGGTGTAATAGGTCTTTCGGACCTTGCGCCTATAGACTTCTCCTTTTTCCATATTTTGGACAACTTTTTGGCGGGAAAAATATTCAATACCCGAGGGGCAGTACAAAATGCCTTTGAATAGTTTGTTACTTCCCATACAGACGATTTCTTCAAGAAAGGCATCGATAAATTGCACCTGCGCTGGCAAAGATGCATCGATAGTTACTTCGATGAATAGAAAAAAAAATGTAAAAAAATACTTTATTTTTTTTCGTACAGAATGGCAACTTCATAGGTAAATAAATACCTATTATGATGTATTTGTAAATAAATTAAATTATGACAGTATAGGTGCGTTGTTACTCGTAAGTTCTGTGACTAATCGAAAACTTCCATTTTTGCGGCAGTTAAAAACTACAATAAAATGATTACATGATTAGGACACTTCTGAGTCTTCTCTTCAAGTCTTCATTTCAAAGTTAATATAATTGGACGGTGCCAAATATACGAAGGCCGAAACGAATTGTTATTTTTGGAAGCGACAATTAAAATGATCAAGCTGACCCGTTTCGGTCGAGCTTGTATTTGTATTGCTAATTGGCAAATATTGTATTCGTTTTGTGTTAAAACATCGGTTTTGGTGGTTTTCTTTGAATTGCGATCTGATTGCGTTTTATATTTGTTGCCCGCACTAATTAAATTATTAATTATTTATTCTATTAGTAACACGAGAGTTCGACCAAAGCGGTCTACAGATGTGCGAGTTTCTCCATCAGAACACAAAGAACATAATTTCCAAAATTTTAACAACTTTAGGGCGGGGAAAAAATCAATAGACGAGAATCTCCCCCTCCCCCCCGTCCAGCCGATTGCTTCAAGAAGGGCATCCATAAATTGCCACTGCGCTGGCAAAGATGCAAAGATAGCATGGGTGGTTATATTGATTAATAGATATAAAAAAAGGGAAAATAAATTTAACTTTTTTCGTACTGAACGGCAGTTTTATACACCTATAATTTTTTTATTCCTTGCCTTTCAAACTGCTTGTGATGCACAATGCATCTCGCGATGATCGCCACAGTTATGTTGGCATGTCTAACTGGATGTACCAATGTCGGCAATGCACCCATGATTCTCATCGTATCGAGAGTGTTCATGGGCATGATTATTGAGTTAAAATTGTTTGGCCGCTTATGTGTTACTCTTTTGTACAGTTATATAAAGTTTTTATATACAGAGATTGGGATTGGTTTTAGGTTCCCGTACCTTAAAAGCAAAAACCGGTCAAGTTACGGCAAGTACTTAGTTATCCCTTTCTTTATGGTCGGCAACGCGCCCATGATTCTTTTGTTATTGTAGGCGTACATGGGCAGTGGAGATCACTTACCATCAGGTGACCCACTGGCTCGTTTGCCGACCTATGATATTAAAAGAAGAAGAAAATTTTAACACCCATGTTTTTTTACCTTTTCTACATACGAATATTGGATTTCCTATTTAATTGACACTACGAATTAATTTTAACCGTACTTACTGAGATTAAATTTTGATATTCTGCTCCTCTTTAAGTTCAATCCGGTGTATCTATTGGCAGCCTCCGTGGCGTAGCGGGCGAGTAGCCGGCTGCGAAGCGAGAGGCCGTGGGTTCGATTCCCGCACCGAGACAAATATTTGTGTGATCCACAAGAATTTGGTTCGGGTCTGGGTGTTGTGGGACCGCAAGTCCCTCGTAGTTCCTGATACCCACGATACAGGCTTACCTAGTGTGGAGTCAGGACTATGTGTGTGACTGTTGGGTGTATTTATTTATTTATTTATCTATGAGATTATATCCGGTAATATAATCTCATCTCGATCTCATTGCAACATTTGGCGATGATAATTGATTTAAGAGACTAGATCGGAATAATATTTTGAACATTTTAAATTAAGAGAATTGGTTTGTATTCTGTGCTCCGCGTAATATCACATGATATAATAATACGTTTACATAATATTTAGTCGTATCGTAATTTGTATGTAATGTATGCTTGTAAAACCTCACACTATCTCGTTTTTATATAAACCAGTTATTCGACACTTTTTGTGACGCTTTATAAGTGTGCTATGGTGTCTACACGCTACATGCTTCCATTAGCTTAGATTAAAATTATTAATGTAAGTAATAATAATACATACGCACTCACGCCTGTAATCCTCGAAGGGGTAGGCAGAGGTGTAACCAGTACACCCACATTTCGCCGAGCGTATTTCCGTCCCTTATGTGATAGGAGGCGAGCCTATCGCCATACCGGGCACAAATTGCAGACTCCGGGCTGATATTGAGCATTTCATAATAGAATAACCCAATACCACTTTTTCCGACCCGCGGATCGAACCCGAGACCTCAGCATTAGCCTCAATCGTAACAACTGCTACAACTGCGCCACCGAGGCATTAATAATAATTTATTGCTTTTAATGATATCCTTTCTTCTTATATGACTGCTGAAGTGGCCGAGTAACCGCCTGTGAAACAAGAGGTCGCGATTTATTTATAACTTAGATTGATGTATATCGTAGAACATCTTTTTGTTCTACCTGCCCTTATTCCACTCGTAATGGCGTCGGCGCAATATGCTTTTTTAACACATGTTACCAAAGACTTTAATGTATACTACTAGACAAGCTGCGCGGTACATAGAAATTGTACCTCCGGGCTGATACTGAGCATTTCGTAATAGAAAAACCCAATATCACTTTTACCCGACTCGGGGATCGAACCTGATACCTCAGCTTCAGCATTAGCCGTAACGCGTACGCATTACAACTGCGCAACCGAGGCAGTCTAATAAATGTGTCTCTAATAAATAAATATAACCAACAGCACACACGTATTCCTGTACCCACACTAAGATACAAGTCCTGTGTGGCGTAGTTCAACACTATGCACGGTTCCACAATACGCAGGCTAGAAATAAATTTGTGGATAAAATAAACATTAGTAAATAAGAATGTAAATATAGTAGAAAAGTCTCTAATCATTTATGTTAGAGGGAACTAGAGTGGATCATAGATAGCAAAACACTGATACCCCAGCGGGGAGTGATTCGTACTAGAGGAGAGTTGCAGTTTGGAAACCAACCCCAATAACATGTACCTCAACTTTTCAAATTTACATGTGTATTCATTAATTATCGCTTTCTTTAACAGTGAAGGAAACATTGTGAGGAAACCTGCATACCTCAGAAGTTCTTTATAAGAAATTCGAAGGTATGTGAAGTCTGTCAACCCGCATTAGGCCAGCGTGGTGGACTAAGGCCTAACCCCTCTCATTCAGTAGAGGAGGACCGTGCCCAGCAGTGGGACGTATTTAATACTCGTTTAAAAAAGAAAGTAAGAATGTAAATAAAAAAAGTGTCTCGTCATTTGACAGCCTCCGTGGCGCAGTGGGCGAATAGCCGGTTGTGTAACGAGAGGCCGCGGATTCGATCGCCGCACCGAGATAAATGTTTGTGTAGTCCACAAATATTTGTTTCGTGTCTGAGTGTTGTGGGACCGCAAGTCCCTCGTAGTTTCTGATACCCACAATATAGGTTAAACCTAATGTACGGGAGTAAATGAAAGAGAATGTAAATAAAAGAAATGTAGATCACATACATACATAATATTACGTCAAACAAACGCACGAGTTACTTGATTTTTATAATTGATTAATATTAATGCGGCGTCTTGGACGCAAATTATCAATACTTGTTTGTATATATAATAATTAACGTCATAATCTGATGGCGGTGACGGAATACGTTGCACGATACTTCCATTTTTATAAAGCAACTGAACGACAAAATAACCAACTCACTCGCCTAATGGCATGCGTCAGGCCTCATAAACACTCAAAACTTAACATTAGGAAGCCCTGCATAACACTGGTCTGCGCTCGTAACCCCGAGACATAAGTTGATAAGTCTCATAATGCAGTAATTTCACTGGCTTCAATGTCCTTCAAACCGGAACACAACAGTGCTTACACACTGTTGTTTGGCGGCAGAAATAGACAAAGCAGTGGTACCAACCCAGGCAGCCTCTCGCATACGAGGGACCTACTACCTTGTCCTTTAAACTGGAACATAGTAACTGAAACATCAGATTGAAGTCTTAACGATGTTATAACGTCTTATACGCTTTTTTTTCTTAGCTTTAGTTACAAAACGAGCAGGTTGCTCGCCTGATGATAAGCGTCACGCCTGCCCATAAACAGAAGCAACACCACACAGAACTTCGAATTACAAAACAATGCATGGCGCTGGAGTGCGCTGGCCACCCCGAGACATAAGATTAGTCTCATATTGCCCAGTAATTACACTGGCTTCAATAAAATCATCTTTCTTCAATTCATCTTTGTATATGTTTTCATCCCAGTATTGATAAAGACAAAAAAGTGTGACCAGCTTATTATACAGAAGGTTACATATTACGCACATATACATTTTAAATCTAAACACATACCGGTTCTAGTGACTCAATCTTTTCCTTCACCTTTAAAATATACTTGCTACTTAACACATTAATTTATTAATGAACAACGACAATTTTGTATAAATCCATAATCATACTAATATTATAAATGTGAATGTAAGTTTGTTTGTTACGTTTTCACGCGGAAACTACTTAACCAATCATCATGAAACTTTGTACACATATTTTTGGAGGTATAAGAAGTAACACTAGTAACACAGGATACTGTTTATGAAAAAAAATAATTATTTGTTTGTTACGCTTTCACGCCTAAATCACTGAACCGATTTTGATGAATTTTGATGTAGAGATAGATGGGACCCTGGAGACGGTTATAGGCTCCGTTTTATTTTCACACGGCGGAGCCGCGGGCAACAGCTAGTAATATTATAAATGTAAAAGTAACCCTGTCTGTCTGTAACGTTTTCACAGCTAAACGGCTGAACGAATTTCAATTACATTTTGATAAGAAAATTATAATCCTGGGGAAGGACATGAGGTACATTTTGGCCTGGCAAAAAAAATTGTGTTCATAACAAAAACAAAGCTAGCCCAATATAAGCCAAATCATGTGTTTCAAATGTTATTACCTACATTGGTAGGCTACTAATGCTGAGAAAGTTAGGTCCTAAGTTCAAATCTTAGGTCGATAATCACAATTTGTATGTGTCTTTGATTCGAAATTTATAAGTATATCAATTGTCACTTACCGGGAACAGGACATATTGTGTGCCTCATATGTACAATATGCTCGTCACCTATCACATCATGGGACGGAAATAAAATCGGCAACACGTTGATATATTGTAGTAGTTGCATATCTCCCGACCCCATCGCCACAACGGGTATGGCCTAATTGATTTATTTATTACCTTTTGTTCACGGCTCTACCCACATAACTGTCTTACTTACAGTTAGTAAGATTAGGATTAGGTAGTTAGGATTCTACACACATTGCATCCATAATAAATTCGTCTGGCATGCTATGGGTCATGGGCAGACGAGATAACAATGAAGAATTATAAATAACTTACTATCAAGTGACCCACTTGCTCATTTGCCAGCTTTTGATATAACAGATATTGTAAGCTGGCATGCCAATTTTATATTTCAAATTTACGGTAACATTCAAAGCTTTTCTTATTCCTCATTTCGTAATTACTAAAACGTTGCCTTGAGCTAAATGCTTTCAATTTTATTCGGCCTAGCCAGAATTTTTACTTAAACCGTGTCAAAAGGTCCAAAGAAATTTAGTAGGAGTCTTGAGAAATAAAACTGTGCCCCAATTTCGATAGGGAGGATAAAGGCCTTACATTACATTTGTAAAACACAGGTGTCCTTTTGTCTAGATTGTTTGCAATGTTTTGTACGACTCAAGAGAGGAGGAAATGTACATGCATACATACGTAAGGGATAAAAGCTCACGCTTTTTTGGGCAGTGGAGTTTGATGGGGTAGGCAGAGGTGCAACTAGTGCTACACCCACTTTTCGCGGAGCTTATTTCTGTCGCACAATGTCATAGGGTGAACTTATCACAATCCTGTGCAATTTTCGAATAAAAAACTCCAAACAAGTTGTGATTGCCCTCCCTGGTAATTGAAACCAGGACCTTACGGTTCTCAGCTGTAGTACGCTGACACTAGACTAATGAGAAGAAGAATTGTATTGTTGTTTTTTTCTGAATTTGGATAATGTGAAATTGCTTCTGAATTAGAAATTATCGAAGTTCTGATGCAACACCGAAAACTAAGTGTAAATATAGAAAATTAGACCGTTTATTATATCAATGTTTTGTCATTCCTCATAAATAAAATAGAAATTGTTCCTGAGGAACAAAACACATCGCCACTCCTCTTTAGTTTACGAAAACCTTCATATCAAGTGTCTATTTATTTGCATTTTGTCAACTATTTTGTAATCGATTAGATTTTTTTATTGGCTGGCTATGTAGTAGTCACCATCGCTCATGGCCATTGGTAATGCGAGTGACACATCCAAGCCTCTGTCTACTTCATTTTTGAGATACCAAAACCTATATGATTTCTATCAACAGCACAAGAGATCTTGCAATTTCAATTCATTAACTCCTATCAAACCATGCATCCGATATGTCCAGCCAATCATGCCAATAAACCAAAATACCAGTAATACTAATAAAATATCGGTTATGAGTTGGTTGAATCTGGCTTCATAATACTAACCGACGCGTTCCGACCGCTGCATACTCGGTGACACCGGTAAAGGATCTCAATCTGAGATGATGCCTTTAAATGTTGGATCTTTTTTGCACAGAAAATAGAGTATGCGTTGGGGACGAGGTTTTAAATAAGATATCTATGAAGTTTTTTATTGGCTTGAATGACGAAATGAGCAGCTTGCTCGACTGATGGTAAAAGCCACGCCAATAAACAGAAGCAACACCACACAGAGCTTTGAATTATAAAGTAATGAATGACACTGACTGCGTTCCTCACCCTGAGATATAAATGGTTAAATGTCATTCTTTCTGCCTGGCGTTATGCCGGCTTAATGTCAGGGTCCACCATCCCATGATGATTTGACGGTGGTTTTGATATTATGCGGGGCGACTCGCTGTCTGACCCCCACAATCCGCAATGGGAACCGAGTTTCACCATTACCTCGTCCGTTAAATCACCTGAGAGCAGGAGAGGTTGGCTTTGAGTCTAAGATGTTAGTGGTCCACTTACACTCCTATTGCAGGCGACCGGTCGTAAAAACTACATGCCAAACCTTTCTGTGACATGTGTTAAAAAGCATGTTGCACCGACCCCACTGCGAGTGGGATAAGGACAGGTGGAAGGAAGAAGGAAGGAAGGTGTTGTCATGTCATATCATGGTTCATTACATTTAGAAAATCCAGCAGCATTATCCCTTATTTGACAATTAAGACATATTTTGCTCTGTAACCGATTTTCTGATTTCACTACAGGGTCTTTGAGGCGCATAACCCACTTGATGATTTCCACTTAGTATGGATACCGGTTGAACTATTAACAAACACAGACTAGGCGGTGGTAACTAGCTCTTCCAATTTGTGTTTTCGGTTCTCAGGCCTCGATAGTTAAATCCGTCTGGATCGTGCGGTCGTATCTGGTGCGTTCCGCCGCGGCCGATGCAATTGTGGGTGCCGAGCCTACATGGCCTTGCATGAGCCAAGCACTGATGGTTTTTGATGGGAAGTAGTTATCTGATACTATTTTTAATCTTTTTAAAGATGTCTACGTTTTGATCTTTATTTCTGATATTGCTATTATAATACTTGACATTGGCGAAATCATTGAAAATCGATGGGGCCATAATCTAAAAATAGAATAGAATAGATGCTATTCTATCTATTTATCTGTTGGTAACTGATCACATCCATAAACACTTACTACGTCAAAGGATGCATTGTTGCCAACCTGTCAGAAAAGAAAGAAGAATGGAGGAGGTGGGGGATAAAAGATGGGGGGAAGGGCGGATGTTCGAACCGCAACAGCCATTCTTCTTCGATTTCGGTTTTCTATGAGACTGTAGTGTTTTGGTTTTGCTGCTTTCACACGTGTTGGTTGACCTTTGAAGGTTGGATTTTGAACTTAAATAGTAAACGTAGAGCACGCGGCGATAACCGGTCAGTTCCGCCGGTGAAATTGTAGCTGCGGTGCCCGCTCGGCCTTGCATGACGGACGAGTGCGCCAGTCTGATTGGCGACGTCCAATGTTCATTTGCTTCTACGTCATGTTGACGCAGATTTAGGCGGTTCTTATGCAGGTTTTGTTAGTAAATTACCTGATTACATTGCGGTTGGAAGAAGTTTTGGAGTTTAGTTTTAACTTATTGTAATGAATCAGGAGGGTTTTAAAGTACATAAGTTTCAATGTTTGATTTAATTGGACATATTAGCATTTCGAAGGAATTGCAGGTAATTGGTCCTCGTAACATACAATTCATGCAATTTGTTTTAATCCTTGTTATTAAATTAATAGCTGAATTTTCGAATGATGTAAGAAATGTGCCTCCGTGGAGCAGCGGGCGAGTAGCCGGTTGCGAAGCGTGTGGGTTCGATTCCCGCACCCTGACAAATGTTTGTCTGATCCACAAATATTTGTCCCGGGTCTGTTGTGGGACCGCAAGTCCCTCGTAGTTCTTGATACCCACGATACAGGTTTACCTAGTGTGGGGTCAGGACTATGTGTGTGACTGTTGGGTGTATTTTTTTTATTTTATGACTAAGTGCCGCGCTCGCGGATTCGATTAATTTGTAATTACTTCGTATCCGATTATTCATCATAAACGTCAGATAAGATTATCTCTGACTAAATAACGAAACATAAAACGTTTATTCTATTAATTAACAAAGCATTCAATAATGGCATCCCAAGAAATGACTTAATGACAATTAAAGTTAACTGACGTGCGGTAGTAACCAATAGGAATTAGTAAAATGCATTGATTGTATTAACTTACAAGGTGGTAGGACAACCGTCTTGGTTGGTACCACCGCTTTGTGCCGCTTTGTGCCGCTTTGTGTCTGCCGCCAAGCAACAGTGTGTCAGCACTGTCGTGTTCCGGTTTCAAGGACATTGAAGCCAATGAAATTATCTTATGTCTCGGGGTGACGAGCGCAGTCCAGTGCCATGCAGTGCTTTGTTATTCAAAGTTTTGTGTGGCGTTGCTTCTGTTTATGGACAGGCGTGGGTGGCGCTTACCATCAGGCGAGCGACTTGCTGGTCTTGTCATTCAAGCTAATAAAATAAACTGGTTTATCTATCAGACATCCGTCTCTGTCGTATGTTTTGTTACTTAACTGTACATTACCATGTGATGAGTGGTGACGTGACATACTTTGAGACTGAGCATTGTAGTTTCAATTAAAACGGCTAGAAGTTATTTATTGTATGAATTGTTGTACAGCACATTCACATCTTTTGTTAATATTATTATGCATTGAACTGTTTATTAGTGCTTCCTTTGCTGTCATCTAATACCATCTTGACGACATCTTTAGAAATGTTAAACAATTTAACAATTGTTTAGCTTCAGGTATTTACGTATGTTTTTTATTCTTTGATTTGTTCATACACAACTAACTCCCGTTTCCAAACTAGCATTTACTCGCGGCACCGCCCGCGTGAACGTTTTTTAAATCATTTAAAAATGCGTTAAAATTATCCGACGGACCAGTACTGCCGGAATAAAAAGAACATCCTAACACAGGACATGGTATACCTGAGTGCTGAGCTTCATCCATATCAATTCAGTGGCTAAGGCGTGATTGTCTGATAAATATCCCAATGCAGAAACATCCTAACTTTCACACTCTCTCAACTCATGTTAGTTGAATTGATTCCATTTCCAAAATAATATCCAAAATACGCTCGGCGAAATGTGGGTGTACTAGTTACACCCTCTGCCTACCCCTTCGGGATTACAGGCGTGAGTGCGTATGTATGTATGTATCGAAAATAGCATTTGAACTGAATCATGCACCTATCGCAGAATTCGACAATCCAATTCATAATGATTGTGGCACGCATGTAGACGGTCCGCTCCCGACGCGAGTCGCGACGGCCTCGCCGATATCTGGATGGAACTGGTATCCATTCGGAGATAATCAGCGGCCCCACTTGGTGCGAGACGAGGCGCATACGACACGAGTCACTCGTCATTACTGCGGAGGATGGACGAAAATAAACGAGATTAGATCCTGTTATTGCAAGTATATTGTCCTGGACGTGAAGAGTCGTTTTGGTTATCATAAAGCCTCATTTAGATATTGAAATGAATTATTTCCAGCATTTTATTGGCCAGTATGGTAGGCTGCCTCGGTGGCGCAGTTGTAATGCGTACGCGTTACGATTGAGGCCAACGCTGAGGTCTCGGGTTCGATCCCCGGTTCGAGTAAAGTTGTATTGGGTTTTTCTATTACGAAATGCTCAGTATCAGCCCGGAGTCTGGAAATTTTGCCCGGTATGGCGATAGGCTCGCCCCCTATCACATAAGGGACGGAGATACGCTCGGCGAAATGTAGGTGAACTGGTTACACCTCTGCCTACTCCTTGCGGGATTACAAGCGTGAGTGCGTATGTATGTATGTAGTATGGTAGACAAAAGCCATGATCTCTCCCAGCAGTTACACAGTTTAATAAGACTGATAGTAGTATGGTATTCAACGAACTAGCATAACTACCTTGACCTTTAATACTTTCTATCTACATCCCCATAATACTTAAGCTTGAAGATATAATCTTTGAAAGAAGTATTTCAAAGTGCGACGCTAACGAGTTGTGGAACTTTTGGGGCACAGTGAAGCGGCTAAGGGATTACGGGTGAATGGGCCGCTTTCTCAAGAGACTGCTGGCTTAGAGACCGCAGTTGAGCCGTTCCATTGATGCGGTTAAGTGATATTTGATCGTGTGACTGGAAGGAAGCAAAAAAAAATTAAGAGCCGGCTGGAGGAAAGGTTAATTTTCTTCAGTATCTAATGCTTCTGATGCCAATTGTATCCCTATAAGCGACTTAATATTCAACTACTATTACAAGTACATAGGCACTCACGCCTGTAATCCCCGAAAGGATAGACAGAGGTGTAACCAGTACACCCACATTCATCCCATGATGTGATAGGGGGCGAGCCTATCGCCATACCGGGCACAAATTCCAGACTCCGGGCTGATACTGAGCATTTCGTAATAGAAACACCCAATACCACTTTACCCGACCCGGGGATCGAACCCGAGACCTCAGCCTTAGCCTCAATCGTAACGCGTACGCATTACAACTGCGCCACCGAGGCAGTCTTACAAGTATTACAGGTATATGACTGTTAAAAACCTTCGAACCACCGATTTGCCCATGGAATACTTAACTCCGAGTTCAGCCATAGACACATCAGAAAAGCATATCTGTGGTTCAGCTAAAGGAGGAGTAGGAGGTCACTTTACATGAATTACAGAGTGTTAATTACATTTAGACGAATATGGTTTATGCGTGGGTCTGAAAAGCGTGACTTCGAAAGATGATTATAAGATCAGGTTTTCAACTGATGTCCGAAGTGCCCAGGTAAATTTGTTTCATTATTTCCAAAAATACCGTGAAACCACAAACAACACAAAAAATTGCGACTCCAATGTGAGGATATTAATTTACGTATGCTTTGTTTTATTCAGCATTGTCTGTCTCGCGGCGTGGCTAATTTGCCCACAATGGCGGAATGGGGGGGCAAACCAAACCTGTATTGTCTACGTGGTGCGTGGGTAATGCGACGAATTTAAAGGAGGCCACTGTGTGAATGGCAGCTAGTAGGAATCTGAACTTCGTGGAGTAATCGGATTATTGAATTTTATATTTTGTAGACAGCATTTTCCTTGTAAACATGTAATTTGCATGAATAGTCCGTGTTTGAATGTGGTTTCTTTGTTCCAAATGCTGTAGTAATCGCGTTAGTTTCTTTTTCATTACGTATAAGAACCCGATGCTTAAACATACTTATGAGTATAGCCTTGAAATTACTTACTTCCTTTTACCATCACATATATACGAGGCATGCCTTTTAAGTTTTGTCGTTTGAAGAAAAAAAATACAACTAGAACCTTATAGTACTTTTTATTGTTTTTCAAAGTATTCACCACGTAGCTTAGTACACTTTTCCATTCGCTCAAACCAGTTATTATAACATTTATTCCACTCTAAAGTGGGGGTGTTCAAAATGGCTGACTTGAGAGCGTCGCTGCTTCTTCACCAGACTGGAACCTTTGACCACGAAAACTTTCTTAATTTTAGGAAATGTAAAGAAATCGTTAGGGCTTAGGTCAGGACTGTATGGAGGATGGTCAAGAATTTCTATTTCCTGCTTCATATACTCAATCGTTTGACGAGCGCTATGTGAGCTTGCGTTCTTGTGGTGCAGGATGATGCGTCGATTTAAGTTAGATTTTCGATGCTCGGCGATGACTTGTGGTAAACAAACTGTGGTATACCGCTCTGCGTTAACCGTTCTACGATCTTCAAGTGCAATAGTCGCAACATGGCCGGTTTTTCCAACGAACGTGGCCACCATCTTCTTTGTAGTGCTTCGAGAACGAACAACTTTAGTCGGCTTGGCTCGTCTTGAAAGACCCAGATTGTAGATTGTTCTTTGGAATCAGGATCGTAGGCATAGATCCAAGATTCGTCACCACTGATGATGTCGTAGACGTGATTTGACTCTCCTCGGTTAAACCTTTGCAGAGTTTTCTTACACTATCTGACGCGGGCCGCCCTGTGATCGTCGGAAAGCAGATGCGGTATCCAACGGCAAACTAGCTTTCTCACACCAAGTGCTTCATGCAAAATCTTCTAAATGGTTGTCCCTGAGATGCCTAATAGAGCCTCTATCTCTCGATACGTCACATGACGATCTTCGAGAATTAGTTGTCTCACAGCAGTGATGTTATCTTCAGTGAAGGCGGATTTTGGGCGTCCTTCGCGAGATTTGTCACTAACACTAGTATGTCCACGCTGGAATTCTAAATACCAGCGTTCGACAGTCCGCAGACATGGGGCTTCATCACTAAACACAGATGTTAGCTCTTCAAAACACTGAAGCCGTGTCAGGCCTCTTCTAAAGTTGTAGAAAATTATTGCACGAACATTTTCCTTATAAAGATTCATTTTCGTACGTAACCTGACAGATTCCAATCGATGCTCTGACTAAACAATATCATTAATCCTAATACTTTTAACTGTTTTGAGATTCTAAATTTAAACACAATCGAATATAGATCAGTTCCAAATTCAAAATTGCCGCGAAATATGGAAACGACAGAACTTAAAAGACATGCCTTATTATACAAAGGAATGTTTACAACGCCTTGACTCAAAACCGAAATCACATCTCGCACATATTTATTTTAGAACATCTCTGCATACAACGCCATTTATATTTTCAATTTCCTAATGGAAAAAACGACCTCGACGCCACCCCGAGGAATATAATTCACAATCGAAATACACGAGTGTCAGCTGAACCAATTTCGAATCGGAATCCATTAAAATCTTTACCCGTGCAATAACAATTTGGCGGAATTAATCGCGGGGACGACGCGTCATATACTAAATTGGCAGATGGCTCCATTTGAACGCAATCATTATTTATAGTGGTCTATCAAATGTTGATGGATGCGCTTTATTAAACGCCCAAGTTCAATACTTTGTTTGTTTGATTGGTCACCTTGTTTGCTTATATCAAGCGAAAGCAATATATTAGTCAGTTTAGCTTGAAAACGATAACCAAAAATAGAGATATAGTAGTCAACAGGCGAAATGGCAATGCTCAGTTTACTAATTTATATTAGCGCTGTTCAAGTGTAATTACAACTTTTACACCCGGTTTCTGCAATGCTGATCAATGTAAGAATTAATTAATCAAATGTCAATTCTCATGTCAAGTCGAAATTGAGTTGCTAAAAGCGTGGTTGCTAGAACCTTTGATTTAACACACATGTAACATAGCTTTCAAATTAATATGAAAAATGGAATGCCAATAAACGCTATTAGAGCGACATCAGATATTACATTATTTTTCACTCAACATTTCAGCAACTCAAATTAATTTGACAGCGGTATCTAAATCAAAGTTCTGTTACATAAATGTTGTTTGACCAGCCTTTCAGAGACCGCGTTTTAGTATACTATTTTGACTTTGAGTGTTGTTTAACTGCTCTACCACCAGGCAAAGGTCAATGACGCGGAAAGACAAGCTACAATATAATTCTAAACGAGGAAGTGCTTATTAAAAGGCAACATCTCCATAAATGTGTGATATAAGAAAGATGTTGTTCGTTTCGCTTCATTTTCTCCAAAATATTTTGTTTATGTCCTTAGGAAAAACGTCACGAAGGCTACGAAACGTAAGAGCCTTTGTCGATTTCTCTGTAAAAAAATCGGAAAATTTTACTTTTGAAAATCAAGTCCACAAAAGATTTCAGTAGGAGGCCAGCAAAATACCAATATTTCTGTATTTCACGAAAGAGGTACTACACGAGGCCCGAATTAACGAAGTTCTTAAAGTTGCAGAAAACTCCAGCAAAGGGAAAACGCCTTCTGAATAACAATCAATGTATGTAAATTGCATTACGGAATGAATATTCATGTTTATGTTCATTAATGTTCTTATAATTAATGGATTTGAACAGTATTTCCTTTTTTTTAAACTAGATGTTTTTAAAGATGTATGGTATATTTTTTTTTAAGTTTTTTTTTGTTAATTGCGTTGTGCCGTTAGCCTATATTGATTTTACAGCTTCACCTGACAGTAAAGCCGGCCCTTGTGGCGTTCTAGCCAGGAATATATACTATCTATATATTAGTGATTAAGGATAGAGGCGCCTTTTAGAAGGCTCAGGGCCTCAACTTGAACAACCAATGGGGAATTGAACATCCGATGTCTCTGCACATCACCGAGGGTCCGTTTTGGGAGCATGCACACCCTGATGTACCTTAACTACTGTAAGTACGTGGACCCTTGTGACCAACGAGGTGATCATAAAAATGATGATACTTTTTTTACTAGCTCCGTATTATACATGTCCCACAGCTGGGCACGGGCCTCCTCTACTTAATAAGAGGGGACAGGCCTTAGTCCACCACGCTGGCATAATGCGGGTTGACAGACTTCACATATCTTCAAAATTCTTATGGAGAACTTGTCAGGTATGCAGGTTTTCTCACGATGTTTCCTTCACCGTTACAGCAAGCGATAATTAAGAATTAATACACACGTAAAAAAGTCAGAGGTGTGAGGAGGATGTGCTCTTAGTAAAGTGTGTAGCTCTTAAAGATAGAATTGTGTGATGAGACTTAGGTATATATTATACGAAATGACTGGCATATTGTTGCGGCTTGTATTTTTAATGTTAATTTAATGATTATTGTACGGATGTCGGTGTAAATGTCACGAGATAACAAAATACGGCACAGCAGCGAAATTACATTACATTACCTTAGAGATGTGATCTTCCAGTGCAAAGTTATTATACGCTTTATTTCTTATATCTTTATTTATTTAAAGTATTATATTATACGATAAATATGATTTTGGCGCCCCCCGAAACTGCCGCTCAGGGCGGATGCCCCGGTTTGCCCAAGATCCGGGGCTGCCGATAATATCCTATATCTCAAAAACTATACATCCTAATTTATAGAAACCAATATTCGTTGGAAGTACTTTTTAAGTTATGCTGCCTTGACCTTTTCCGAATTTTCCAACCCTTAGATTTAAAGTTAGAGAGGGGGGAAACATTTTCACGACTGGACACGCAAATCTCATAAAGTATGCCATAAAGTGGCGATTATCTTACAATATATGTATACACACGGTTGAATTCAAAAATAAGATAAACAAAGACCAGAAGGGCAATTCTCGTAATTTTAAATGTTCAAAATATAATTCCGATCTAGTCTCAGCGTCAAGAAAGTTGCAAATGGCATTCTCTTAAACCAATTATCAATGTCAAATGCACCTAGCATTAGCAGTAGCATTATACCGTTTTGGCTTTAGTCAACGTTTATTCTACATTCAATCTCATTACGATCTATGTTCACATTTGACGTAGGTAGACTTTTTTTCGGCGGTAGGTGTAAAAAAGTTAACACATATTCGTAAATCAGCTGATAATTTTATTTAAAATAATTATAAATTCAACAATTTCGTACCTTATTCGGATTGCTTTGTGTGCCATACAGTATATTAACACAGTTCATAGATTTTCAACACCACACATGCAATAATTCTTGGAACACCACCTGCCAGCTAAACACCTGTTCATATATATCTTTTTTTTTTTTTTTTCTAATACAAGTAAATTTACTTGACGCAATGGCTCAATTAGTGAGTATTGAAAAGGCTCAAAATAAACTGGAGGAATGCTTCTCACAAAGAATGGCCGAACTTGAAGCAAAGCTGCAGTCTGGAGGATCAGGCAAGGACACAGTGGCGCGTGTCGCAGAAGAGTTCCGGACATTTAGGGAGCTTATGTTCGAGATGCTCCGACTGTTGAGGAAGCAAATTGCTGACTGTGTTCATGCTGTGGATGCAATCGAGTCTAGGCACCGTCGGAAGGCACTTATTTTCTTTGGAGTTCCTGAGACAACAAAAGAAAACTGCATAACTCTGGTTCTGGATGCAATTAATATTAATATGGCCTTGAAGGACATATCTGCAGCAGAGATCTCTGCATGCCATAGAATTGGGGCATCTAATCAGGATCACCACCGGCCAATTCTTGTCCGTTTCTCACAGCTCGACCATCGATCCGCAGTCTGGAGAGCCAAATCTAAGCTCAAGAGTACACCGATTTCCGTGAAGGAGTTCCTGACTAGACCTCGGCAGCTAGTTTTCGGTAAGGCTCGGCAACATTTCGGTATGCGAGCGGTTTGGACCCAGGACGGTGTAGTCGTCGTGAAAACCCCAGATGGTAGTCGTGTCAAGGTAACCTCCTTCGATGAGCTGAGTCCCTTGACGATTAAATACCCCAGGGCGGCTTCATCGACGTCTGGAAGCGGCGATGACCCTGCAGCAACCCCGGGTTCCAAGCATAAACCGCGTAAGAACTGAATGTGTGAAACTGTGTCTCGTTGAATCCGATATTTCAGTTATAATAATCCTATTTTTCGTATATCTTCTTCTTCAATATATATTATTTTTCAAAGTTCACACTTTCACAATACTGAATCTAGTTAGTGTTTGATGTCGCTATTTGTTTTTACTGGTATACCCACAAGCCACAGCACAAATATTTATTTGTCACAATTATTGACTTTAATGACGTTTGGTTGACGTTTAGTTTTTTAATTTTTTCTCATATGGCTACAAGCACTGAGTTGCTGTGCTACGCCAAATGTCTATTTTTTACGTACCATTAACGTTTCGTTCCGAAACCAATTAAGTTTGTGTTGTTTTCTTTTTCTTTGTGCCGTGGGTTGAGTAATTTATGTACCTATGCTAATACAGTCGTAATGTTTATTAATCCTTTATTTTATCTTTTGTATGTGCGCAGGTTGGCTGGCGGGTGGTGCAGAGACTGATCTCGTACACCTGTTTGTAGGCTTTTTTTAATATATATTTTTTACGTATTATATTTTTAGTATATACATATATATGACTTCAGACGATGATTCTTTTCATTCTGTAAATGATTCTACAACTTCGTCCGGTAATGAAAGTTTTTGCTCAGTTACTGATGGACTGGGTGACTTGGTGCGCCAAACATTTAACCAGCAATCTGCCCACAGTTTCAATATCTGCCACATCAATGCTCAGAGTGTGCCAAGTCACTACAGTGATTTATCAGAAGCGTTCGTAGATGCCAATGTCCATGCCGTCCTGATTTCTGAGAGTTGGCTCAAACCTCATCTTGCCTCAACCCTATACCCCCTTCCTGGCTTCATTCTTGTTAGAAATGACCAAGTCGACAGGAGAGGGGGTGGGGTAGCTATCTATTTACGTAGCGATTTTAAATATAATATAGTTGCCTCTTCTTCTCTTTGTTCTGCTTCTGCGGAGTATCTCTTTCTTGAGGTTTGGGTCAAGGGAGTAAAAACTTTACTTGGTGTTGTCTACTGTCCCCCATCTCTTGACTATTTCTCCAGTCTGGAATCAGTTCTGGAATCCTTGGGATCAGAATATGCACATCACATTATCATGGGCGATTTTAATACTGATCTCCTTGCCCTCCACTCCCCTCGATCCCGTAAACTCCTTTCCATTCTTGAGTCCGTTAGCTTGCATGTGCTTCCACTACAAGCCACCCACCACAATGCCGATGGTAATGACACTTGGCTCGACATTATCCTCACTTCCGCTCCGTCTCTGGTTTCCTCACATGGTCAGTATCTAGCTCCTGGTTTCTCTCACCATGACCTTATATACTTAAGTTACGCCTTAAAACCCGCCAAATCCCCACCCAAGGTATTGCACTTGCGTTGTTTTGGTCGCATGGATATGGACAAACTTGATAGGGATGCAGCGAAATTTAATTGGGACCATCTATCAGCAGTCTCTTCTATTGATGAGAAAGTAAATATCTTTAATGCCAACATCATTGCCCTCTTCGATGCCCATGCCCCTATTAAAAAAATTAAATTAAAGCGTCCTCCTGCACCATGGATGACGCGTGGTGTTCGGATGGCGATGAGGCGAAGGGACCGGGCTTTTCGGAAATATAAGAAGGATCGCTCAGAAGAGAACAGGTGCCTTTTTAAGGTTGCAAGGAATCGGTGTAATCAGATGGTGCGTAATGCTAAACGCCGTCATATTCTCAGTAATATTTCTTCATCGTCCCCTGCCAGTATTTGGAAGTTCCTCCGGACTCTAGGTATTGGCAGAAAGAAAATCTTGGAATTCCATGGGGCGACTATTGGATTGGATGACATAAACCGCCATTTCTCAACTGCTCATTTAATTGATCACCAAACCAAACGTCGTACCATGGATTTTTTAGCTGATCTTCCAGGACCTAAAATTGACCCCTTTCTGTTTTCTCCAGTTCCGCCTGGTGAGATCAAAAAGATAATCCTCTCTATTAAGTCCAATGCGACCGGCTGCGACAACATCAGCCGTCGTATGATAACCCCAATCCTGGATCATCTTCTCCCTGCCATTTCCCACATTATTAATGTGTCCCTAACGACTGGTATTTTTCCGTCTTTATGGCGGAAAGCCTTTGTTATTCCTCTTCCCAAAACCCCCAACCCTTCACTCGTAAACCATTTTCGTCCTATCTCTATTCTTCCTTTTCTTTCTAAGGTGCTGGAGGCCTGTGCCCACAAGCAGCTGTCCAGGTTCGTGCATCTTAATAACCTGTTGTGCCCCTTGCAATCTGGATTCCGACCTGGTCACAGCACTGTATCCGCGCTCCTCAAAGTGACTGGCGATATTAGGGCGGGTATGGAAGACACCAAAGTCACTGTATTGGCTTTGGTAGATTTCTCAAACGCCTTCAATACCGTCAGTCACGATATCCTTCTTGCAATCCTCTCCCATCTCTTGATCTCTCCTGCGGCACTGGAATGGTTTTCATCTTATCTTCAGGGACGTCAGCAGTCGGTGCGACTCAACGAGTCGTCATCAAATTGGTGTAATATCGACTCTGGAGTCCCTCAAGGCGGCATTCTTTCCCCGTTGTTATTTTCTATCTTTATTAACCTCTTAACTAACAATCTTCAGTGTGCGTACCATCTGTATGCCGATGACTTACAGATTTATTCTCGGGCTGGCGTCGATGATGTGGTCGCAGCAGTCGAAAGGGTGAACAGGGATCTGGCACATATCAAGAACTGGTCTGACAGTTTCGGTCTGTCTGTGAACCCCTCTAAGTGTCAGGCAATAATTGTGGGCAGCTCAAGGATGATGAGCAGACTGGATATCACCAAGATTCCAACTGTCACATTTAATGGATCTGTCATCCCTTGGTGTCCCAGTGTTAGGGATCTTGGGCTACATATCGACTCCACCCTGAGCTGGCGTTTTCAGGTAACCTCTGTCAGCCGGAAAGTCACCGGTACTCTTCGTGCTCTATATCGCCTGAAAAATTTCCTCCCTTCTGAAACCAAGACTTTGCTTGTGCAATCCCTTATCCTTCCAGTAATCGACTATGGTGATGTGTGCTATTTTGATCTGAATGCAGATCATCTTAACAAGCTTGACCGTCTTCTCAATAACTGCATTCGATTTATCTTTAATCTTCGTAAATATGACCACGTTTCCTCTTATCGTACGCAATTACAATGGCTACCGATTCGCCAACGCCGATCTTTGCGAGCACTCACAACTCTCTTCTCGCTACTTACATCCCCTACGCCGCCTTCTTATTTATCTTCTGACTTTATTTATCTTTCTGATAGCCATGATAGGAATCTTCGCTCTTCTAACAATCTTCTCCTCAAATGTCCTCCTCATTCCTCTGACTTCACCCACTCTTCTTTCGCTATTCAATCTATACTTCTCTGGAACGCACTCCCACTGGAAATCAGGTCGTGCACCACACGAGTGGCTTTCAAGTTGAGAGTTCGTCAACTATTGTTGGACGGATTGGTAGAATCACATTAGTTTCTCCTACATATCGTATATATTTATGTATTGTATTGTATTTTATTGTATTTATTATATATTTTTGTATGTTTATATATATTTTTTTTCTTTTTCGGTTGTACGTTTTATGTCATATTTTTATATTTTGTATCTTCCTTTTTTTGCACCTACTTTGATCATCTCTGCATCGCCCTAAGGTTGACTGGTAGAGAATGCCTTTGGCATTAAGTCCGCCTTTATACATTGTATATAAAGTGTAAATAAAATAAATATTTTGAACATTTAAAATTACGTGAATTGGCCTCCTGATGACAGTACACTATTTAATAGCAGTGGTCAGTGATTGTAGTTTTTGTTTGATGAAAGTTGATACATACTTGACACGAGCGCCCTTGGTGTTCGCATGCAGTCTACAATTTCGTTTACCTCGTAATTTATTTATCTCACGCTAGATACGTATTTAGTTTCCACGTATTTTTCACAGCGTTAAAGTGATAAAAATAAGGAAAAAGAAAATATACACCTATACCGGGTGTAAGCGAAACGTTTGCGACAACGACGACAGGTCACAGCTAGTGCTTGCTGGTGATAACAGACATGATACCACAAAAAAATCGCGAAATAAGTAAATTTTTATGTTCCTCGCACAATTTTGTCTGGACCAATAAATACAATGTCATACATACATACTCACGCCTATGCCCCATGGTGGTAGGCAGACACTATTGAGTGACACAAGCTACGATCCTGAGACACCTCTTTCGCCTCTTCCACATTCAAAACCTCTTTAACAAAAGAATAAAATATCCTATGCCTCCTCACTCACTATAAGTTTCCATTTAAAGCCAGCTGCTATACTAGTGCTAATGCGATGGCGAGCGCAGGGGCTAACCCTGGTTTAAAGCCGGTGTCTGAAAGAAAGAAAGGTTATGTTAGCCATAAATGTTGCCATGTTAGTCTCTTGAAAGCTATCCCTTACAAATACCACCTTAGTTTTCAATGTCGTATAATCATGAGCCCCAGCAAGCCGTTTGTCTGACTAATTGAAAAGGCCAACTGGTGTCCCAGATTATGACGGCGCGGGTCAAAACAAGCGCAACTTGTTGAGCCGCCTCTTCTGTTACCGCGCGGCCTATTCAGAGGCCATTCAGCCGGCACTTATTGAGTGGCGGCCAGCTAATTGGCTTTTCATATTAGTACAACTGGTAATTTAGGTATATAGTTTCAATTCAAACATGACAGCTCCGTGGCGCAGCGGGCGAGTAGTCGGTTGCGAAGCGAGAGGCCGTGAGTTCGATTCCCACACCGAGACAAATGTTTGTGTGATCCACAAATATTGGTCTCGGGTCTGGGTGTTGTGGGACCGCAAGTCCCTCGTAGTTCCTGATACCCACGACACAGGTTTGCCTAGTGTGGGGTCAGGACTATGTTTGTGACTGTAGGGTGTATTATAATTCGAGATTGCCTCGGTGGCGCAGTTGTAATGCGTACGCGCTACGATTAAGCTAACTCTGAGGTCTCGGGTTCGATCCCCGGGTCGGGTAAAGTGGAATTGAGTTTTTCTATTACGAAATGCTCAGTATAATCCCGGAGTCTGGAATGTGTGCCCGGTATGGCGATAGGCTCGCCCCCTATCACATCGTGGGACGGAGATACGCTCGGCGAAATGTGGGTGTACTAGTTACACGTGTGTACACACGCGTGAGTGCGTATGAGTATCAGTATATTTTCAATTATATATGATAGCCTCTGTGGCCCAGAACGCGAGTGGCCGCAAGTTCAGTTATCACGAGACGGGGTGTTTGTGTGACCCACAAATATTTGTTTCGGTTCTTGATGTTGACGTTGGGCAGGCGGCCAGTCGTGGAAACTGCAAGCCAGATTCTGTAACATGTGTTTAAAGAGCATTTTGCGCCAAGCCCACTGCGAGTGCGATGGGAGCAGATGGAAGGAGAGTTTAAATTATTGATAACCGTTGGCTGGTGAATGTTTTTTTTTATGTGAATTGTAATAGGCATCAGTCTTTATATGAATGGGCTAGCTCGTCCGAGTCGTTACCACTGTGTCACTGAAAACCGGCGTAAAGTAGTGAGATATCCGGAGGCCAAAAATTCTCCTCCACTTCCCAATCCCTTACTTATCCCTTTCCTTTAACGTCAGCAACGCGCCCATGATTATTTTAGTATTGCGAGCGTACATGGGCGGTTGAGATCACTTACCATCAGGTGACCCACTTGCTCGTTTGCCGGCCTATGCTATAAAAAAATACATAATAATATACTTACCACCAACATTACACTTTTTTTTGGTAACTGTATATGTCTTACGTTCAAAATGCTGCTAGCAGGAACTTCCAACGAATAAGGACGCAATGGATTCATTGAGACGTAAAATCGAAGCTAATAAGGAAACGACTTTTATCACGCTTCCATTAATTGTAAAACTGAAGGCCGACCAGTTATAGAACAGCTTGTAACGTTGCGTAATTATATAACAATTGTTTTTGTGGCAGAGGATGGCGAACGAGCATGTAGGTCACCTGAGGGTAAGTGATCTCCGCCGCCCATCAACATCCGCCATACATGAAGAATCATCGACGCCTTGCCGACCTTAAAGACTGATTAGGGGATTCGGAAGAGGCGGGGATATGATATACCCACTAATCGTACGAAAAACAACAGAAAACTGCGTGGCGCTTATCATCAGGCGAGCGACCTGCTCGTTACGTCACTCAAGCTAAAAAAAAAGTATATATCGAACATATCCTAATTTTATAAAATGCAAGTTAATTAATAAATATACACAATGAACTTGAAACTAATATGTATTTATTTCACTATAATTTCGCAATGAAAATTTATAAACAGAATAAAATTACGAAGTAAGTGCGAATAAAATAATAAATATCAAACCATCATCCACCTCAGTGCAGTAACTAACTGGATAGGGGGGTTACGTATATGATTATTCTGAATTCGAAATACAATATTTATAAATAGGTCTTAACCTATGAAATTGCCGTTCTGTACGGAAAAAGTTGAAGTATTTTTTTCATCTTTTTTATATTAATCGAAGTAACCACCCATGCTGTCGATTCATCTTTGCCAGCGCAGTGGCAATTTATCGATGCCATTCTTGAAGACAACGGCTGGACGAGAGACAAAAAGTCTTCGAAGGCATTTTGTACTGCCTCTCGGGTATTGAATTTTTCTCCCGCCAAAATGTTGTTAGACCTATTATATATAAATAAATAAAGATAATTATCGTTTCAAACCCCTAACTCTCACAAGTACTTAACATAGATATATCAGTATTCAGTACTGATAATGTAAAAAAAAAACTGCGGTTGACAACAGGGTCATCAGTCAGTAGCAAAATATGTACATTAAAATACAAAGCCACATCAATCATGTAGCCACACCTCCATTTCGAATGGCTGACCATTTACTATAACTGTGCGTTTCCATTGTAGCGTAGCAGGCTATGAAAATTGATGCATGTTTACACTGAAATAGAGACGAATGGAGATGTGGATTTCAAACAATCTGATCTACGTATTCCTTTTTGGCGCATATTCGCTGTGACTGCAACCCAGTACTATTCCGCTTTTCGGTAATTCCGCTTGACTAATCCCACTAATTTTTTAAACTATTGTACACTCTTTTTGAGTGGTAGAGCCAAGCTGTACACAGTTTTGTCTACAGCATGTATGGGCCGGCTCGTCCGGGTTGTTACCACTGTCTCACAGAAAACCGCCGTAAAGTAGCAGTTTGCTGCTGCGTTTCGTACGGTGAGGGAGATATCCGGAGGCTCAAATCTCCCTCCCCTTCCCAATCCCTTAAATATTCTTTTCCTTTAAGGTTGGCAACGCGCCCATGATTCTTTTGGTATTGTGGGCGTACATGGGCGGTGGTGATCGCTTACCAACAGGTGACACACTTGCTCGTTTGCCGCCCTATGCAATAATAAAAAATATGTAGAAGTGTGGGTGTACATGAGTTTGTGAATTTGGATGTTTGTTAGTCAATCACGCCTTAACAGCTGAACGGTTTTGTGTGAAATTTGGCACATAGGTACACTATGACCTGCATTAAGATATAGGCTACTTTTTATCTTACTCTCCGTAAAGGCCATTCAAGCAGGCGGAGCCGCGAGCAAAAGCTAATATAAATATACACTCTGCTAACAGTTTTCACTGAAACGGAGTGGAGGGGAGATATGAAATACAAGTTATGTTATTGATCTATTACTGCAAATCTCTTCTCCGTTTCGCTTCGATGGAAATAGATTAGCTGTACGGTGCAGAATTCTTTGACAAGTAGGATAGAACAAAATTTTATGAGGATTTGCAGCTATAGATTAATCAGATTGTAACCACATCTCCGCTTTGCTTCGCTTTAGTGTAAACATCTCTCGCTCGTCTGAAGCGGCTGAAGCGCTGTCACTAGACACGAAGACCGCGTTCATTTTCGATTGTTAAAACAAAATATCATCCTCGGTGAGCACAAAAGCGGATTGTTTACGCGACAATGCGTGTGTCGCTGCGATGCTTTTAGCGCGTTCATTCAGCGTGATTAGAGGGGGGCCCCATGACGTTGTGCCGCTTTGTGAACCGCGCATTCGCTAATGACGATATGTCATATGTCTAAATGACCATGTAATGTTGTATGTGAAACGTATGGGCAATCTGGTGGTCTTTTTTAAAAATATTTGTTAACAAATCTCTAGAAACATGTATTGTTACGTTATTCGTCTCTGGCATGTACTAGAGTCTGAGACAACATATTTTAATATTGCGTTTTTTAACTTCCTAAAACCTAAGGGATGCGTGATATTCTTCAATAATTGAAAACACACTTGGAAGCGAAGTTAACCCTTATAATTAAAAAAGAAACAATGATAGCATGAAATGTGTAAGACATATTAGAAACATTAAACTCAGCTTTTACAAAAAACTTAAACCACTTGTGAATGTGCGTTGCTTGTAGATCGCATCGAGAATTAAAAACACGACACTGCACCGGTACCAATTTACGACGCTTTATTTATTTAGTCTGCAAAGTGACATAAGAATTTTAGGCAAATATTATACAGTGGGCTTATGGCCGTTCCCAATATTCTGTCTATCGAAAGATTTGCTTACTGGCAGTAAAATGTTGACACATTTTGTATGGAAGATCTGTCAAAACACCATTGATAGTAAGTAAATCTATTTTTAAATAGATTATAGGGAACGGCTATTATTAGGATATAAATGAATGAAAAATGAAAATGAAACACGACATATATGCGCGCGAGAGAGATAATTTTTAGGGTTCGTAGACAAAATAGTCAGGTGAAAGTTCAAATCAAAGCATTGTATGCTGATGAGGAAGCTCTCACACTTACAGCCAGATTTGTTTAATAGAAATATAAAATATTGAACTATAACATTTTTTTTTTTTTTTTTTTTTATAGTATAAGCTGGCAAACGAGCAAGTGGGTCGCCTGATGGTAAGCGATCTCCACCGCCCATTTACGCTCACAATACAAAAGAATTATGGGCGCGTTGCCGACCTTAAAGGAAAGGGATAATAAGGGATTGGGAAGGGGAGGGGGATTTGGGCCTCCGGATATCTCACTCACTGTACGAAACGCAGCAGCAAGCTGCTACTTTACGCCGGTTTTCTGTGAGACAGTGGTAACGACCCGGACGAGCCGGCCCATTCATGCTGTAGACAAAATTGTCTACAGCGTGGCTCTACCACTCGTACAAAATTCGTATAATGGGTAACAATAATTGACTATTAAACTACAGTACCACCGATTCAAATTGTTGTAAACGATTGTTTACTTTTATTTATAGATTTTTAGAGTCGGTTTTTATTTTTTGTTAAAACAGTTTTATTTATAATTTATGTTGCTTGAAATTTCCAGCAATAAATCATTTGTTTTATTGTTGCTTTCTTTCAAAATGAAAATTTTCAGAGCTCCAAAGATCATAAGGCCAACGGAAATTTATCATCATTATGAACATAAGGATTTGTCAGAATTTTGACGTACCATTCATATAGGAATAAAAACGGTGGGTAGCGTACAGTACTAGAAAACGCCGGCCAAGTGCGATCGAAATAAGATAACTAGAACGATAACTCTCATATTAATCTGCCAAAATACGCCTCGACTTTGCAAAGGTAAACACGTAACACTCATACACGCAACAAAAAGTAATGAACGTTCAAAATCAACTTTATTTCATTAAAGTTAATGTCTAAATATTAAATTTCTAAATCGAGATAAGACGTTCTGCACCGTGCGAAAAATTAGACGTATTAAGTGTCAACTAGTAGAGATCATGAATCAATTTTTATGAATTGAACGAGCTGCGCAGACTTTTATAGCCCCGCCCCCTTGCATAGAGTTTCGGTGGGATATTATTTTTTGGTTGAGTTACGTTTCTTGTCATCTTATTTCGATGTCAAGCGTAAAGAAACATTGCGTCCCTCGACGATCGGCAGAATTATGCCGGCTTGAATTTACCTTGATATACAACGTGTTACAGAAAGGTGTAGTCGTTACATACACCTGACAGTGAATACTAACGGATCTTATCAAAATCTAGACATCCTTAAATTCACGCTAATTTTAATCACTCGTTTAAATCTATAAGGTCAATCGCATCCTTACGATGAAGTGAAGTGCGTGAGCGAGAATAACAATGCTAGAGTAAGACATAAGCTCAGCTGTTTATCGTTTAGTGCTGTCGAAAGTCGATTAACTACATGTTACTCATTCGATAAAATAGAAAATGATTTATTTAAGTCATAGCAATGCAATCGGATTTAGTACTACGGGGGGGTAAAATACTTATATCGTACATTATACGTTACTTAAATATACAACATGTGATAAAAACCCTGTTGGTCCTTTTGGCTGTGTTATGAGAATCGATATTCAAACATAAGGAAATATCTCTAATGAGAAATATGTAACAAAAATGGGACAGATGGTGAGCCAGCAGCTCAGTGAAAGTGGTATTTTAAATGAAATACTCCTAAAACTATGATTTTAGATGTTTTACATGCGTATTAGTAAAACGGCGACTCGCTGTAATAGTAAAAAGGTGTACGAGTAACTACCACTTTCGATAAACCACCGGGTGATCGCCAATCGTTTGTTCGTTTTTTATTTTTATGGTAGATTTTTCTTAATTGAGATATTTCTTTACGTTTGTATAGCGATTCTAATAACGTGGTTAAAAGGAACAACATGGTTTTTGATACATATTGTATAATCAAACGTTCACATTTCGATTTTGTCTGCACAATTTTCCAGACTCGTACGGGGGTGAAAGTTTGTCCTCGTAAGATTTTTACAATTCGTGGCTTCGACAGTTATTCACTTGAAACTCGTAGGCATAACTCACGAGGGGTGCCTTAAACCGGGGTGGAAATAGGGTTGCCAACTGTTAGTTTCCGAGAAAACTTCGATTTTATGAAACAGTTATTTAAAAGTGTAGTGTGTAATATAATTAGGTATACATGTTAGTTAAGTTTGTAATCGTTAGTTTAGGGTCATTGGTGTATAGTGGTTAAATTCAGTAGAAATGGGAGCTCTGAGAAGTATGTGTGGTGTAACTATGAGAGACAGAGTAAGAAATAGTGAGGTAAGAGAGAGGTGTGGTGTGAGAAAGGACGTAGTCATGAAGATTGAGAAAGGAATACTAAGATGGTTTGAGCATGTAGAGAGGATGGATGAAAGAAGATTGACGAAACAAATACACATGGCGAGTGTTAATGGCACAGTTGGGAGGGGAAGGCCTCGGCGAACTTTCATAGATCAAGTTGGAGATATTCTCGAGAAAGGCCAGGTCAGGAGTACCCTAAACCGACGTGCATGTATGAAAAATATAATGAGAGTGAATGAGGCCAAAGAGTTATGCAAGGATCGTAGCAAGTGGAAATCCGTTGTCTCTGCCTACCCCTATGGGAAACAGGCGTGAGTCTATGTATGTATGATTAAATTCTAACAAATAGTATGATCTACCAGTGTTGTGTTCCGGTTTGAAGTAAATGGAAGTCCGTAAAATTACTGGGCATCATGAGACTTAACATCTTATGTCCAGGGATGAGCGCAATGCAGAACCATGTAGCAGTTTGTAATTCTAAGGGTTGAGTGGTGTTTATGAACACTTACCATCAGGAGGGCGACCTGCTCGTCTCATTCAGGCGACTAAATGTAATATAACTATGACGCTATTGCTCATTTTGGAAACGCAGGGATAATAAAAGTTTATCTGATTTAAGTCCGATGTCAGTCATCCAGATTGACATATTTAGGGTTTCATAGCAATAAAAAGAATCCTTACAGTTTTACCACGCTCCACCATTCCTTTGATAGTATCAAAATGCCCGTCTGTCCGTTTGCACGCATTTGAATTGACCATATTTTTTTCTTTTCTTCTGCTTATGGCTTCGCACTTCTTGTGCATACAGCCAAATTCAAGGAATTGATCATAGATTGGGTGTCCACCAAATTTGGAAGGAGGTTTGTGTATGAATAATAAAATAAAACACAAATAAAGTACACACACCTATGTACGAATTATATTCATAAAGGTTACAATATTGTTCGATAAGTTATCGATTACACAAACCTATGTTCGCGCAATAATTATAAAATCGCTATTCAACTGTTACAATATAAAAAATTGATTAAGTTTTTACGACACTGTTTATGACATTTGACACACTATGTATTTATTCTGTTAAGTTTTGTATTGTGGGTAAGATATCCAGAGGTACTAATTTCCATCCTTTTGTCAATCTTTTAATTACTTATCACTTTCCTTTAAGATCGGCAACGCATCCATGCTTCTTCAGGTATTGTGGATGTGTAGATCACTTACCATCGGGCGTAGTAAAATAATCATCTAAATCGGTGTATAAATGACGAAGTTTTAGTATTACATCCCTGATATCATCCCCTTAGGTTGGAATTTCTTCTTGCTTGAATGGTAGAGCCATGCTGTAGACTGTTTTACCTACAGCGTGAATGGGCCGGCTCGTCCGGTTCGTTACCACTGCCTCACAGAAAACCGGCGTAAAGTAGCAGCTTGCTGGTGCGTTTCGTACGGTAAATGAGATATCCGGAGGCCCCAATCCCTCTCCCCTTGCCAATCCCTTAATTATCCCATTCCTTTACGGTCGGCAACGCGCCCCTAATTCTTTTGATATTGTGGGCGTACATGGGCGGTGGAGATCACTTACCATCAGGCCTAGGCTAAAAAAAATATATATATGGGACCAATTTTCTTATACTTTCGTATGAAAAAAGAATCATCTATATCGGTACATTATGCGCGGTTATAAGTATATCCATATAAAAACAACGCGTCGAATTGAGAACCTCGTGTTTTTATCGTCGGTTAAACACGAGCAGACATATTAGTCTCATAGAACGAAACTTCCCAACTTTATATTTCAACTATTACTCACTATTACCCCTGGGTCCGGGGTATTTGTGTAAGAATTCTGGCAAGCCTGCAGGGAAGTCGACCCCTCCGGAACCGAGTCATACGGCGAGGCGACGCGACGCAATAAATTCTCATTTCTAACTATGATAATGGCGGGAAGGATTCATACAGTCTTAATCGAATTCATGCTTGTGTGTTTTAAATCCGATGAAACTGGAATGTTCTATTTCAATGTTCGTATTGGCGGACAAATACATAGAGCTGTAACTGTGGTTATCTGTACTGAAGTAGGTACTACGCTTAAGGGTATGCGCTTGTGCAGTCTACTTTTTTACGAAATACGAATATGGACGCAATTTCAGATCGAGCCTGGTCAGTCACTCAAGAAAAAATCAATAGGTGTATGTAACAAACAATATGTAAGATGACCCACTTGCTCGTTTGCCGGAAAAACTAACATGATTTGAGATTAAATAATGTGATGGCATTTAGTATTTCTGAATCTGAATGTTGACAGGGAGAGGTGGAAAGGCGAAAAATTCTCCTAAATACGGGTCGGTTACAGAACCTTCTTTTTGTAAGTCGGTTAAAAAAATAGAAATGCAGTGAGTTCAATAATATACAAACGTTTATTGCGTATGCGTATCTTTATTTTTCTAGGGGCAGCGTACTTAGACTGAGAAATCGGTGAGGATCTAGGTTCAGAACCCAGGTCGGCCAACCACAAGTTTTCGTTTCGAAATATAGCAAGTGAATTGTTCGGTATGACGATGGGATCGGCACCTTTCACATCATAGGACGGAAGTAAGCTTATAGCATATTAACTTTAAATATGTCAAATCTCACACCCGTCCATGCGCGCATACTGCTTAAAAAGTGGCCCAAGTTTCTCTTCACGTATAATTTAAAGAAGATACCAGACAACATTCAAGTTATTCATTATGTGATTAGTAAAACGCGGGAAGTCGTTAATAGCATTCTTTGTTTTTTTATCTCTTAAGTGCGGTCAAGGGCGATCATTCAAACTACCTAACACATTGTACTCAGTATTAAATTTATTGTGATACAATATGAATACCATCTGCAAAGTGGGATTTATCTCTTTATGTATTAGCCTGAATGACGAAACGAGCTGGTCGCCCTCCTGATGGTAAGTGGCACGTCTTCCAATAAAAAGTAGCAAATAAAGCATGGCATATCACTGCGCTCTTCACCCCGAGGCATAACATGTTAAGTCTCATGCCCCAGTGTATTCACTGGCTTCAATGTCCTTAAAACCAAAACTTTTTTTGAGTGGTAGAGCCTCGGTGTAGAAAATTTTGTCTACAGCATGAATGGGCCGCCTCGTCCGGGTCGTTACCACTGTCTCACAGAAAAGTAAAGTAGCAGCTTGCTGTTGCGTTTCGTACAGCGAGTGGGATATCCGGAGGCCCAAATCTCCCTCCCCTTCCCGATCCCTTAATTATCCCTTTCCTTTAAGGTCGGCAATGCACCTATGATTCTTTTGGTATTGTGAGCATATATGGGCGGTGGAGATCATTTACCATCAGGTGACCCACTTGCTCGTTTCCGACCTATGCCATAAAAAAACAACATTGCTAACACACTGCTGCTTGGCGGGAGAAATAGACAACGCGGTGGTACCAACCCAGACGGTCTCTCGCATTCGAGGAACCTACCACCTAGACTATCTTCGTCATAAATTCGAACACCAAATTGATATCCTCTAGATTTAAGAGAAGTGTAGATACTTATAAGGGTGAACGTCCATTTATCCGCGCCGAATATGATACGATAACTGCGGATGATGCAGTTCGGCAGCGCGGAAAATTGTGTTATATATGATCTATGGTCATCCCACATCATATGACTACTGCAATAATATAACATTTAACAAAACTTAGAAACCGACTTCAATGTACAGCAATACCATGAAAATTCCAATACAATAACACAATCGCGACGAGTGTACTGTTGTTCGTTGAGGTGTTTTTTTTTCTCCGTACTCCTTCATCAGATCTTAACCAAATTTATATGGGACCACATCGCAGCTAAACTCTATCGATTGAATGATTTCCTACAAAATCGGTCCACAATTGGCGGAGAAATCGATCTTGCAATCGATTTTCAGTGCACTTTTTAATATAGTCAGAGTCAATGTGAACCTAAAATAATCAGTGTATTAAGTGGATGCAGTCGAAGCTATGGTCAAGTCTTGGAAACTTGAATTATAATGCACTTTAATCGAAGACGTATTGGGCGAGTAGCCGGCTGCGAAGCGAGAGGGCGTCGGTTTGATTCCGGCACCGAGACAAATGTTTGTGTAATCCACAAATATAATAGTGATGTAATAATTGTTTCGGGTCTGGGTGTTTTGAGTCCGCAAGCCCCTCGTAGTTCCTGACACCCACAATACAGGTTAACCTAATGTGAGGTTTGGACTATGTGCGTGACTGTTGAGTGTATTTATTATTATTATTGTAAAGTTTTAACAAATTCTTGAGTTACATGACTCGCAGAACATAATGTATACCAGTTTTATTTTTGTTTACATACAAACATACATACGTACTCACGCCTGTAATCCCCAAACGGGTAGGCAGAGGTGTAACCAATACACCCACATTTCGCCGAGCGTATCTCCATCCCTCGATGTGATAGGGGGCGAGCCTATCGCCATACCGGGCACAAATTCCAGACTGCGGACTGATACTGAGCATGAACCGCAGTTATTGTATCATTTCCTAATAGAAAAACCCAATACTTACCACTTTACCCGATCCAGGGATCGAACCCGAGACCTCAGCGTTGGCATCAATCGTAACGCGTACGCATTACAACTGCGCCACCGAGGCAGTTTATAATCGAATATTGTTATTTTAATCAACTTAAATGTGAATAGAACGATGTAAGTATGGGAATGTTGACAGAATTTGGTATAATTTGGTAGGGTGTTGCCGCCTTGTCGGTAAACAAAGCAATAATATTTTATGCACGACATAAATGGCTCAATATTTATGTCATCAACGCGTCAGCTGAGGGGTGAACTGTTTAATATCATTTTCGAAAGAGTTTCATCGTCTCGTTGGCCTGTGAGGTTTCGGACATGCTTGTGTGAGCTTGTGTAAGATAGTAAAATAGTAAAGATTTTCAGGAACCGAGACTACAGAGCCTCTATCATACTCAGTTATGGTCGTTCCCAATAATCTGTCTATCGACAGATTTTCTTACTGGCAGTGTAATGTTAAACGAGTTTAACACAACAATCCTTCGCTAACGCTTAATACCGTATTTTAGGAGACATTCATTATGTATATTATTTTTATTGTTATCCTTTACCATAAATATATAGTATAATTTTATGGTTTTGGTATGTCTAGTTAGGTGCCAATTTAGTTATCTGTATGTGGAGGCTTTTAATGAGCAATTTAGTTTTTACATGTTTCTATTATTTTCTTTTTCTATTGTTATTATTTTGTAATCCTTCCTAAAATAAATAAATATATAATGATAAGACGATTAACTGATTGAAATAGATATTTTTACTAGTTTCAATCGGCAAGTTACATTGATTTTGATAGCCTCCGTGACCAGCGGGCGATTAGCGAGAGGCCGTGGGTTCGATTCCCGCATCGAGACAAATGTTTGTGTGATCTAAAAATATTTGTTTCGGGTCTCGGTTTTGTGGGACCGCAAGTCCTTTGTAGTTCCTGTAAACCCAAGTTAGCCTAGTGTGGGGTCAGGACTATATGTGTGACTGTTGGGTGTATTTATTTATATAGGTCCGTCATTATGCATCCACAGATAAAGAGCCAGACTTTCGTAGCGATTGTGCTATGTAGTAAATGACTTCTAAATCGTTGCTATAGTGTTCCATAGCATTTAATTACGCTCATGTGAATAACAATATTTTAGGTTTGACTTAAACTGGTGTAATATAAAAAAAAACAAAAGCTAAAAAGGATGGCTCATAATGGCTAATATTTATGTTGAGAACGTTAAACGAAGCGTAAAGAGATATTTTTAGGCGCGTATGCTGATTGTTATTTGGTAAAATAACAAATATATAAAGTAAATATAATTGTGATGTGGATGAAATACAGTATCTTTTGATTATAAAAAAATATATGCGTCGCATTGGGAACTTCGTTTTTTATGTCAGTTTTAAACTACAATAACATTTTAGCTTGACCTCACTAAATATACTGAATGTAGCTAAAACGACGCTGGTCTCTTGTGCTCGCACACCAATCCACGCTGCCCAAGCCGGTGTTTCGTCACGGATATTCTAAAATTCGATGACAGAGGCGTGTACGGCTTTTGCGGCGCATTTAGTTGTACGTTCATTCTCAGAGACCACATTAGGTTAGGCACGGGCGGGTCCGGCTGAAGCCGGGGCGCTTCTCGCCTTGGGAACCCAGTGCCGTTCCTAATGCGCCGAACCGCAAGGTTTTTAGTTAGTATGGCCGGCGCCGCGTAGGGTGTATATAGTGTTAGAGACTCGGTCCAGCGATCGTCCGGATGTTTTCCTTCTATCCCGGGCGGCTTAACGTTGCGTCCTAAAACCGGTTGAGCCTAACATAACCGTTCCGCCTCCCCCCAAGGCGGGGCGGTAGTGATAAACTTTTCCCCGCAACAACGAAAAAACGGTTGGCGAAAACGGGCATTGTTAGTATAAAATTACTTAGGCACAATGTTGTTATACCTAATAGTAATTGGAATATTTATAGTTCAAGCACTACTATAAATATTTTAAGGCGCTATGAGATGATTTAACTTCTTGTTCACTTTGACTTCTTTAACTAGTCTTTAAGTAGTTTTTGAGTGTTAGAGCCACGCTGTAGACAGTTCTGGATTTCAGAATGGGCCGGCTCGTCCGGGTCGTTACCACTGTCACTACGGTGGAGATCACTTACCATCAGGTGATCCACTTGCTCGTTTGCCGGCCTATACTATAAAAAAGTAGAAATTATACACACAAGTGCTGAATAAACGAAATGAAAATGAACCTTCTCTTCGCGATAACCGTCTGAGTATACGAGTATTGGAGAGCGTTCCGAATCCTTAGGATTGATTGTTCCCCGATTAAGAACCTATAATGTGCGTCGCGACAGGCTGAAGGTAGTAAAGTGTAGGCGTCGCGACGGCACGGCGTCGTCTACGTATTGTTGGAGTTGGTCACCATGCCATGCCACACCTGAGACATGCCGTGAAGTATAGTATACTTATACTCTAATAGCCGTTCCCTATATTATATTTAAAGATAGATTTGCTTACTATCAATAGTGTTTTGACAGATCTTCCATACGAAATGTGTCAACATTTTATTGCCATTAAGCAAATATGTCGATAGACAGAATATTAGGAACGGTTATAAGCAAGTGATTGTAAGCTATTACGTGCGTTTACGAGCTATATTTGACATATAACCAAGACATATTTGTCTAATTTGTTTGCTTGTTGTGAAGCCGAAAGTCTCTAGTAATTCCTGATATCCACGACACAAGATAAGCCTATCTTACTGTGGGGTCAGGACTATGTGTGTGCCTGTTGGGTGTTATTTCTTTATTATTATAACCAACCTTAAATCGTTTATTGTAAAGGGCCATCATATTATACAATAACACAAAAACCTAATTATACTTAACCAAAAGGCACCGGCTCTTAATGGATCCACTAAAAGGGGAAACAGCTCTTATTTAGGCAACGGAACTTGTTACATAAAAGTTTAATGTCGGTTTAACACTGATTTGGTAATTATTGTGGGTCTTGAACTCAGTCGCACGAAACATTTGTCCTTTAAACATTAAATAGGGGAAGATAGACGAGGTGTATCGTCTTTCTGCCACTGAAACTTTATATATTATTTTTCAAGAAGGCCAGCAAACACTTTTTTCTATAGCAAGAATGGGCCCGCTCGTTACCACTGTCTTACAGAAAACCAACATAAAGTAGCAACTTTGTGTTTCGTACAGTGAGTGAGATATCCGGACGCCCAAATCCCCCTCCCCTTCGCAATTCCTTAATTATCCCTTTTCTTTAAGGTCGGCAACGCGCTCATGATTCTTTTGGTATTGTGGGCGTACATTGCCGGTGAAGATCACTTACCATCAGGTGACCCATTTGCTCGTTTGCCGGCCTATGCTATAAAAAAACCCCTTTCCTTTAAGTCAAGTCGAAATTGAGTTACTAGAAGCGTGGTCAATACCTTTGATTGACACACATGTTATTTAACATAATTTTCAAATTAATATGTTATTTTCTTATGTCAAACACTACTAAAGAGATATCAAATATTATTATTTTTTTCAATAAACATTTCAGCAACTCGAATTGATTTGATATCGGTGTCAAATCAAAGTTCTGTTAGTTGAATGTTGATATGATCAGCCTTTCAGAAACCGGGTGTAAGTGTTGTTGAAATTGTATTGATACAATAGAAAAACTTTTTACAGTCCAACATGCAAAATGAACAAAACTACCACAAAAACATATACGCTTAATAAATAGTATAAAGTTTGGAACCTTTTTTGCCAACCTACTGCGACGTTAATTAAAGCTCTCAGCTTACCAGCGGTTCGGGTCTTAACTTTCTTGCTGATTCTGCTCGGTAGTTATATAGATTCCGAATAGAAGGTAGACTCGGACTTTTATAAAGGTTTTTAAATGGTATGGGAGTCATGCTCAATAATCATTATTTTGTGTTATAATGTTCCTCTTGGCATAAACTGAGCTGCTTTAACCCAAATTAAATTGTATTAATGTAGTATCAATATTGTAAATCAGTTTTTTAAAAAAAAGGCAACGTTAGAGTTTCTTGTAAAAGTAAAGTGTAAAAGTGCTCTTGGTGGCCTAAATAATTATAAAGGATTTGATTTCTACACAGAAATCTACAATTAGCAAAAAGTCCACTTTTTTATTCGTATTAGGCTTGCGTTTGGCCCCTATCTCGCCTGATTGTGAGCGATGATGTGGCCTAAGATGAAGCACGCTTGCCTAGTAAACGATTCACTCGCGACTTGAAGACACCCAGATTATATTTATCGGCTATTTATTTCACTTAAGTGTTATTTGTGAATACAGGCCTAAGAAACAAATGAGGTACTGAGTTCAAATCTTAGGTCAGGCATTCATTTGTGTAAGTATTTTGATTCAAAATAATCATACATGATTTGCCTGTTATTAGAATTTGTATACGATATGCATCGAAATAAGATAACTAGAACGATAACTCTTATATGAATCTGCCAAAAATACGGCTCCACTTACTTACACACGCAAAGGTAAAATCACACGTAACATTCATACGCGCAACAAAAATTAATGAACGTTCAAAATCAACTTTATTTCATAAAAGTTAATGTCTAAATAATAATTTATAATTGATGAATGAACGAGCTGCACAGACTTTTATAGCCCCACCCCATTGCACAGAGTTTTGATGGGGTCATTTATTTGCTTCTAGTTACGTTTCTTGACATCTTATTTCAATAACGATATGGCAAGAAGCTCACATAATTAGTATAATTTGCACTGCAGCCAATTACATAGAGCCACTATAAGAAAATATCATAATTTTTTATTTTAATAAAATCTTTCAACCTAAAACCTATTTTAGAAAAAACTCTTATTAGTCTAACGAAGTAAATCAGACGTAATTTAAATACCGTTTCGAAGATAGTGTTTAGACTTTTAGGCGATACCGAATAACGTAGGCCAAACGGCCTTGTGGTGTCGGGCCTTGAACGGCGATCAATATAGAGTGGCCCAGTCTGCCCCGCACTGAGGTTACGTATCCACTAGGGACGTGCGACATCGACAGTTTATACGCGAAACAAAGTGCCAATTTATTGTCGAAATTTGGATGAGATTGAGCCACGTGCTGTGGCCAGTTTTATTAATGTGGTAGAGCCATACCGCGCTGTACTACCTAGTTTAAGTACAGGAACGTTTATTCTAACTATAAAAACTAATAATAATAATAACTAATAAAATTCTATTTCTACTATTATGTTTCGCGCACACACGAAACCATTATCTCTCACTCCAACCTTAGTCAACTGTTTGATTGTGTTATATTTACACCCTGTTTCTGAAAGTCTAATCAAATCATCATTCAACTGACAGAACTTTGATTTTGACACCGATGTCAAATCTATTCGAGTTGCTAAATCGATATTTAGTAAAAATATTTATAATATTTGATGTCTCTTTAGTACCGTTTGACATACGATTTTTCATATTAATTTGAAAATTATGTTAACTAACATGTGTGTCAAATCAAAGGCGTTGATCACGCTTCTAGTAACTCAATTTCGATTTGACATGAGATTTGACATTTGATTAGTTAATTTTACTTTGATCAGCCTTTCAGAAGTCAGGCGTTAATCTATGATTCTACTTTATTCGTTTTCTCTTGTTGTCTCCATCATTTGTCTAGTGGCAGCTTACCAAGACTGAGAGCCGTGAGGTTCTGGGTTCAAATCACAGGTCAGGCAGTACACACACATTTTAATACAATGTGTTAAAAATTTCTTTTCGAAAAATCACATCTATTTCCCGAGATTTGAATTAGTACCCGGTATGGCGGTGGGCTCGTCTTCTATCATATCATGGGACGACAATAAACTCGCCGAAACGTGGGTGCACTAGATACACATCTGCCTACCCCTTCGCTGATAAAGGCATAAGCTTATTTGATTTGATTGTGGGCTCCTTTTCTCCGCACTTAGCCCGTTGAATGTCGGGCCATTGTGCGTGGCATAAGCTTATATTATATTGTCTGCGTCGTTCTCCTACATAACCACTAGGGACGAATGACATCGATGTTCGTGTTCAATAGATGTAGTAGCAGTTTATTGTGTAACGTATTTCTTTTGATACAACGTATCACGCGGCCTTGTTGATTGGCCACCCGTCTGCCAGTGTTACGCATCCACTAGGGACGTGCGACATTGATAGTTGCGTTCGAAGTATTGTAGGTAAAAGCTGTTCGTTGTGACCTATTTATTTTTGTCCAAAGTGTAATGCGGCCTTGTTGATTAGCTAGACGTCTGCCCCGCTCTATTACGTATCCACTAGGGATGCGCGACATCGATGGTCGCGGTTGTTTTTTTTTTAAAGGCAATAATAATTATTCTTAATTTGTGCTGTAATATATTTTTTATTTGCTATAATGCCCTAGCTAATTACCGTCTCTCGGCCTCTTCCCTTCACTCGGTCTTTCATCATTAATCAAAACGAGATCATATTTAGCTCTTGTTTTCCTATACTACCTTTGTACATACATACTTACTCACGTCTGTAAACCCCGAAGGGGTAGATATAGGTACAACCAGTACACCCACAATTCGCCGAGCTTTATTTCCATCCCATGATATGATAGGGGGCGAGCCTCTCGCAATACCGGGCACAATTACAATCTCCGTGCTGATACTGAGCATTTCGTAATAGAAAACCCCAATATTACTTTTACCCGACCCGGGGATCGACCCGAGGCCTCAACACAGCAGTCGTATCGCGTACCCATTATAACTGCGCCACCGAGGCAGTATATGACAGCCTCCGTAGGTTCGATTCCCTCATCGAGACAAATGTTTGTGTGACCCACAAATATTTGTTTCGGGTCTGGGTGTTGTGGGACAGCAAGTCCCTCGCAGTTTCTGATACCCACGATACAGGTTAAACTAGTGTGGGTGTCAGGACTATGTGTGTGACTGTTGGGTGTATTTATTATTTATATGGCCTTGCTGAGTGGCTATCTATTCAAGTTCCTACTGTTCTAACTAGCATTATCGGGTTCGTGTCACATCGATATTACACTTCACCAGTATTAACGCCTCTCTATCATAAATGTTGTATGTTTTGGACGCGGTATTTTTAGATGGCGACTAACGGTCAAGGGCAGGTGACAATAACAATGTTTATATTATAAAAACATTACTATAAGGTTGTATTTAAATGAGCACTTAAATAACTTAAATAGTCTTACTGCTGTATTCTAGTACGTACGTAGTGGTGGTTTCTATACACGTCATTGGTTAGTTTTGGCCAATGACTTCAATGTACGAGTATACTGCTAGACGGGCTGTTTAGAAGTACATAATATTATATAACGCGGGAGTTTGACAGCTCACAAACAGAGAGCGCGATAAGGGTTCTAGTTGAGAGTAAGCGAGACGGTAATATTGAGTTACGGTCAATTGACCGCAACTTTGTAGTACAATTTCTATGTACCGCACAGCTTGTCTAGTAGTATACATTAAAGTCTTTGGTTTTGGCGCTAAATATAAACAGACCAATCATGTACAAAGAAATCTACACTTAGCAAATAGCTTACTTGAGTATTGTTTGTGAATACGGGTCTTGGTAAAGTTTCCCTTACTAGTTTGTTTCTCTGGGTCATAAGATAGAATTAGCGACTCCGGACTCGCACTATATTACTTTCTGCCAGGCTTCATATCGGCGTGGTATTAAATTCCGTCTTCCTACTAGAAACGTCTAAGTAGACGTTTCCAAATTCTAGTTCGTTCTATCTTGTAGATCCTCCGGATTGAGAACGTTGGCAACATTGGCTCTCATGTCTCCCTCTAATAAGTCAAGCCAGCGAGTTTTTTGAACCATCTACGGGATCGTACCCATGGTACATACCAACTGGTACGGACCTATACTATGCGGACGAAAATATTCGCGGATTACAGTGCTAGAAACGTCTGTTTGGGCACAGGATATTGTTAGACAGACATTTCCTCCTAGACACTAGACTAGACTAGTCACATGACACTCGGTATTTAAAGCCCATGCGAAGTTATTTGGTGTTATGCTCTGGGAAATGGAACTGAAATTGAGCTTATAACATTTTGTTTCACCAGTTCCTTGCTCACTAAATAGACAAATACTTGGTGTATTTACTCAATAACAATTGCTAAAAATCGAAACACTTCATTTAAAAACAGAACAATTCTAACATTTCTCAAAGACAATCTCACAAATAAAAGCTTAGAGCAAACATTTTTCTCCTAACGTTCCGATTCAGTGCCAAGTCTAATGAATTTAAGGTGTCGCGTCGTTTGGCTTATTTTATGTAGTACGTTAGTACTAATTAACCTAATTATGCCTTTACAATAAGAATATTGTAAAGGCATAATTAGGTGCCTGCCCGAAGTGGGACGGAGGACGTGAAGGGGGAAAGTTAATTATATCAGGCTTAACTTTTCTTAGCTCTGAACTTAATGATGTTCTTATTCACGGAAGTTCGGAATTCAATTTGCATTTGCCGATTGTTATTATGGTTTTGTGAATATAATATGATGCGAATTTATTGGTTTCTTTTAGTTTATAATTTATTATTGCAATTCATATACGATCTAAAATGATTGTCTTCTTAATTGAATTCTTGTTATGTATGTGTTGTAAGAAGCAATTGACTTCACACCACAGTTGCATCTATCTGATCACCAATATCGGCCTATATTAATCCATTTTCGGCCGAACGCTTTTTAAATAGTTGAGACCGGCGATGAATACCCACAAACCAGAAGTAACATAAAGCCGACCTCCAAGGAATGGAAAGTCTCTTTCGATTTGAGCCTCCATAAATTTCACTCATTTTGTGTAACGTAACAGCTGCCACACTCGTCTTTTTTTCTGAGACGGTGGTACTAATCCGGCCTATTCATGCTGTAGACGAAACTCTTTGCACGGCACTAGGTCCTACTTATAAAATTGAGTTTCTACGTTTACTTCATCTTCATTATCTTCAGCCTCTTAACCAGCACGTCAAGTCTAACGGTCTCCAGTTGGCCTTACAATGTTGTCCGATCAAAGGGCTGCTGGTCTGCCCACAGATCTTTTGCCCAGTCTCGGCCACCATTCCGCAATTTATTTATTTAAAACTTTATATACACAACTTGTATAAAGGCGAACTTAATGCCATTTCGCATTATCTACCAGTCTACCTTTGAGTGATGCAGAGACGAGATGATGTGGGCGTATAAGAAAAGTGATAGAAAGAAGTAGACAAGACACAAAACTACATAAATTTACTTATTACAATACTATACATATAAACATACATTCATACATACATATAAAAATAAGATATTATCTAGCTACATAAGTATATATCTATAGCATAAGTATGTATATATATATAAGTACATAATAAAAATACGTATAATACATCATATATATCTGCTAATGATGAGATTCCGCTACTACACCAGACAGACGCAATTGCCTTACACGGTACACCATCTTGCATACTCTCTTGTAACCAAGTATCCGATTTTTACTAGAACTATCTAACCTAATGTTTTATTCCAGATGGACAGAAGCCTGCTCCTGACACTGATCGATGTGGATGACGCTGGTCTGTACGAGTGCGGGGTAGAGAACGAAACTGCGTATGTCGACAGAGTCAACCTTACAGTACGAAGTAAGTGAACCTCAACGCCAGAATCTGGGCGCTTCAGGAGGTTATGGAACCATTAGTCCCTCATAGATCCTAATACAGGTAGAGACACCAATCGTGAATACAAGTTTCACTTGCGCAGTAGGTGTGATTGGCGGAATGAAATAGCGCGGGGCGCCGACGCTTCACGCGATTGGTTCGTTAGTTGATGCTCGTCGTCTATTGGACTCTCAACAGTCCTCACTAGTATGTATCTGTGCTCACGACTCATGCCGATAATAATACCCATGATAAAGCTTATCGTTTCGTCTAGCTTCGACAGATATATATCGACAGCCTCCGTGGCGCATTGGGCGAGTAACCGCTTATCAAATGTGAGGATGCGGGTCGATCTCCGCACCGAGACAAATATATGCCTAATTCGCAAATATTTATTTTTGAGACCGAAAGTCTCTCGTAGTTCCTGATATCCATGACACAAGATAATCGTATCTGACTGGTGGGTCAAGACTATATGTGTGACTGTTGGGTATTATTTATTTATTTAGCTTTGTTAGTTTTGGTAGAGAGGTGATTACTTATCGGATGAGCACCTTGCGCGTTTGCCAGCTTTCTGATATAAAAATGGTTTACCATGCCCCTTAAATCCATTCCACGTAAATCAACTCTGTAACAACTAAACACCTAGGCAGCTTATTAACCATCCATGACAACGTCGCGTGACTAAACGTATTAAATGTCGCTAAATAAAACTAATTATGTTAAATAACATTTTTATAACACGTGCACGAACGCTGAGAATCTGTAAGGGGTGGTTGGGGATACATAGATTGTTTTTATTACCTTGAGTGACGAAACGAGCAGGTCGCTCGCCTGATGGTAAACGTCACGCTTGCCGATAAACAGAAGCAACACCACACAAAACTTAGAATTTCAAATCATTGCATGGCATTGGACTGCGCGGCGCAGCGGGCGAGTAGCCGGCTGCGAAGCGAGAGGCCGTGGGTTCGATTCCCGCACTGAAACAAATGTTTGTGTGATCCACAAAACAATTGTTTCGGGTCTGGGTGTTATGGACCGCAAGTCCCTCGTAGCTGGTACCTACCGATACAGGTTTACCTAGTGTGGGGTCAGGACTATGTGTGTGACGGTTGGGTGTATTTTATTTATTTTAAGATGTTGTTTAAAAATTCGCGCACTACTATTGCTTCGAACTTAACGTTTATAAATTCATCTCACAATGCCCAGATCCTTTAACAGATATTTATGAGTCACCCATATATTTGTCTCAGTGCATGGTTCAAACCTGAAGCCTCTTATTACTCGCCCACCGCATCAGAGCGTTGAGTGGTAGAACCATGCTGTAGACACTTTTGTCTACAGCATGAATGGGCCGGCTCGTCCGGGTCTTTACCACTGTCTCACAGAAAACTGACGTAAAGTAGTAGCTTGCTGCTGCGTTTTGTTAGGTGTGTGAGATATCCGGAGGCTCAAATCCCCCTCCCCTTCCCAGTCCCTTACTTATCCCTTCCCTTTAAGGTCAACGCGCCCTTGATTCTTTCGGTATTGTGGCCATACGTGGGCGGTAGATATCGCTTACCCTGATGGTAAGTAAGATGATGGCCCACTTGGTCGTTTGCTGACCTATGCCATAAAATAAAATCACGGAGGATATTATCCGGCTTCAAATCCTTGTTTTCCAAATGTGAGGATGACATCCCTGTTTTATGGAGACATAGGGGTATGAGGCTAGTATTCAAACCTCCTCGGGTGGTGGGCGAAAAATATTATATTCCTCGGGACAAACAACAATCCCGCTGTGATATAAATGGTGATTTCATAAAACGAGACTGCTCTAGACGATTTGTAGTGTGGCTATGTTTTATAATGGCAAATGTGGATAAATTTTTCTGTAACGGATTTTTGCTTTTATTCGCCAATGATTAATTTTGTTTATAGAAGACGGGGCAAACGTTATTCCTTATTCCTTCCTCACCTTTCCTTAACAGAACCACGCGTGCTGGCTTGCGAAACCATAGCTTCGTGGTCTCTTCCATCTCGGCTCGGACCAAGAGGTTCGCAAAATCGTATTTCTGTCGGACCATAAAGCTGTGGAATAGCTTGCCGGCGCACGTGTTTCCTCCTTCCTATAACTTGGGATCCTTTAAACGGAGTGTGAAGAAGCAACTAAGCAGGCCGGCATAATTCTGCCGATCTGCGATAGATTCAGTGTCTATCGTTGGTCGACAGTATTCATGGATTGCGCTATACTTACCATCAGGTGTAGCGTAGTCACTTTGCCGAGCCAGGATAAAAAAAAAAAAACGTGCATGAGGGTCACATGTAAGTGATCACCACCGCCCATGGACACCTACACCACTCAGTGCGTTGCCGGTCTTTGATATAAGAATAGGCTTTTTTCTTGAAGGTCCCTAAGTCGTATCGGTCTGGAAATACCGAGAAGCTGTCTTTATTTGTCTTTAGGTGTTTTATAAATCAATTCTTGAGCATGGCACGTTTAGTGCCTAGTCTATTATTTGTTTACCTCCAAGCGTTTTAATTTGAATGATGAGACGAGCAGGTCGCTCGCCCGTTGGTAAGCGCCAAGCCTGCCCATTAACAGTGCCACCACGACTCAGAACTGTTATATGGCACCGCTCTGTGGTCATCATCCCGAGCCATAAGATGTTAAGTATACCCATTAAATCCTTCGTTATAACGTACCATAAACCAACAGTTAATAATAAAAACTTCGTTTAATGAAACTAGACAAAAAAAAGACAATTTTTAATGTCAATTACATCCACGACGCGCGCCATTTATTTAATATTCCATAATCAAAGCATGAATGTTTAATGTAACAGCAGTGATTACTCGTTTGGGACCGTCTGCAGAATTCATTAAAGTTTAAAATAAAAACACGGCACGGCATGTTAATCCACGGGGAAATAAAATATTTGTCTGTGCCTAGAGTCGGGAGAGGCAAAGAACCCTGATAATAAGCTCGTAAGTTCGTATTAAAAACTTAGATACTGACATATCGAATCAGATAACAGCCTCCGATGCGCAGCGGCTGCGAAGCGAGAGGCCGTGGGTTCGATTCCCGCACCGATAAAAATATTTGTTTCGGGACTGGGTGTGATGGGACCCAAGTCCCTCGTAGTTTCTGATACCCACGATACAGGTTAACCTAGTGTGGGGTCAGGACTATGTGTGTGACTGTTGGGTGTGTTTATTTATCCACTGCAAGAGTCCTGTACCGTGGGTATCAGGAACTTCGAGAGACTTACGGTCCCACAGTATCCGGGTAGGACCTTTTGAACCACACAAACATTTGTCTATTTGCAGAGTTCGAAGATTGGCCAGATGGCCAGCGATTCTAAAGTTTCTTTCCTGTCCATCTATCATCTGAACTACACATTAGCATGGATATTTCAAAGTAAATTCGATCATTCATTTTATAGGAACACGTTTGAGTACACCACCACACACTAGAACTAATGAAACCTGCGACATTGCACCGATCAATAGTCGCAATGGTGCATGATATCGTAAAAATCTATATTAACTATAAAGTGTTGCCACCCTACCGCAATAAAACCGTACCTGAAGATGAGTACGAAGCACCGAAGGTCACTTAATGACTGATATTATTTAGCAGCCAGTGTAAATAGAACTCTAGCCGTACTGTATTAATGCATATTATGGTGGAAAATATTGCAACAAAAAATATTATGCCGTAGAAACGGTTTCATACAAAATGCAGGAACATGGCTTAGAAGGATTTCCGCAATATGTGAGACTTGGTTCAATTTAATGTGTGGAGGGCTTTATGAGTTATAACTTAATAGCTTAGATTGCGGTTCTGCCCGCGTAGATCTTTTTTCGGGGATAAAAGTTACCTTTTTTATCCTGACCCGTCAAAGTGACTACTCTACACCTGATGGCTATTGCGCAATCCAAGAATAGTGTCGACCAACGACAGACAATATGTTTATTCTAGGTTGGCAGAATTATGCTGGTCTGCCTAACAGCTTCTACATACTCCGATTAATGGACCTTATGTTTTTGTAGAGTTATGCAAGGACCGTAGCAAGTGGAAATCCGTTGTCTCTGCCTATCCTATGGGAAACAGGCGTGAGTCTATGTATGTATGTATGTTGCAGGAAGAAGGGAACATGTGTACCGAAAAACTATTGCACAGTTGCATGATGGATCATATTCGATATTTTTACTGACATAACCCTTTTAACCCAATTCTTGAAGCTATTACGGATTTTTTAGCTAAAATTTTCTATTTAACCTCCTGATATGTATCAAGAGGTCCATGATGTAATGACACCTATTGAAGTGAAAACTTCTTTAGCCGCGTTGGGCACTTGGTAGCGGAAAATCTTATGGGTCTTCTTATCTTCGCGTCACCGACATGCTCATGACGCGCAGCGGCCGTGTGGATGGCTGAAATCTTGTGCGTTCGCGTCACCGACATGCTTATAGCAGTATATCTGTAGCTATACAGCTGACGTATTGTGCAACATTAGTGCTGTGCGTATCTTATTAGTGAAATTGAATGGATTTAGTGAAACGTTCAATGTGTATATATACTGTGCATTGTTGAAATAGTGTTTTTGTTTGATTATTATTTGAATCATTTAATTGTAGAATCATTGCGCAATACAATAGTGAGTACTAAAAAACCATAGTAAACATGAATACAATTGTTGCTCGGAGTGTCAATAGATGTGAATGTGACGTTGATTATTAGTTTAAGAGAATGCCATTTGCAACTTTCTTGACGCTGAGACTAGATCGGAATGATATTTTGAACATATAAAATTACGAGAATTGGCCTTCCGATTGATGTTAGTAATTTTAATTCAAACATTATGTTATTTCAAATTTTAATACTAAAAGTTCTAAGTTTTCACTTCTATCGGCAGTCTCTATAACTGCCATTTTTTTTCTTCTTTTTTGTTTGTTGTAAAAATCTTCTTCCGCTGCTTTTTTTTTCGAAAAATGTCTTTGTGAAGTGGCTTGTATCGCATTAATAATAATCTACCACACAATTTACTCGTCATAGATCAAGTTAAACTGGTCGTATCTCTTGATATAATCTCACGGGACGGACTATTTTTTCCAATCACTGGGCGTGTTAGTTATGATTTGCATATGCTTACTGGAGTCGTTACAGTAATGAACAAAAAACCGTAATTATATTAGTGGTGCATTTAACTGAGATATAAATATTTTAAGGATAATCTTATTATTATTATTATTATTTACGAGTGGTAGAGCCACGCTGTAGACAATTTTGTCTACAGCATGAATGGGCCGACTCGTCCGGGTCGTTACCACTGTCTCACTGAAAACCGGCGTAAAGTAGCAGCTTGCTGCTGCGTTTCGTACGGTGAGTGAGATATCTGGAGGCCCAAATATCCCCCTCCTCTTTCCAATCCCTTATTATCCCTTTCCTTTAAGGTCGGCAACGCGCCCGTAATTCTTTTGAATTGTGGGCGTACATGGGCGGTGGAGATCGCTTACCATCAGGTGGCCCAATTGCTCGTTTGCCGGTCTATACTATAAAAAAAAAAAAAAACTGACAGTAGTAAGATGTATATAAATGAAGTTGTTAAAGATGTGACTCTATATCAATAGATATATAAAACAAAGTCGCTAGCTGCGTCTGTCTGTTTTTTGTCCACTTATTTCTCCCAAACTATGCAATGGATTTAGATGACATTTATTTTTAATATAGCATAGGCCGGCAAACGAGCAAGTGGGTCACCTGATGGTAAGTGATCTCCGTGATAACGCTCACGCATTACAACTGCGCCACCGAGGCAGTCGGAGTAATCAAATAAATCGGAGGAATAATTAATGTCCTTGGAAATTCATGAACTACGCAACTGACATCTCAAAGCCAGTAATTTGGTGTAGCGACAGGGCTGGCCGGATGATCGATAAAATTTCATTTGGCTGGTGCTGTACAGACGGCAAATATTTACATTGGATGTTGACTCGACGGAATATCCGATGGCTAGGGTTGCCACCTAATAAGAGCTTCCCTGGATTTGTCCTGTCATTGGGAGTTCGGTTAAGCCCCTCAGTGAGCGCTGCAGTGCTGGGCATTTTTGAATGATGAAGCGAGCAGATCGCTCGCCTGCACATAAACAGACACAACTACACACAGAACTTTGAATTACGAAACACTGCTTGACACTGGACCGCGCTCGTCACCCAGAGATCTAAGTTGTTAAATCTCATAATGCCCCGTAACTTTACTGGACTCAACGTCCTTCAAACCGAAACAGCAGAGAAATAAACAAAGCGGTACCAACCCCGACTATCCCTTGCATACATGATGCCTACGTACCTAGTTATTATTTAAGTTACATACATACGCACTCACGCCTGTAATCCCCGAAGGGGTAGGCAGAGATGTAACCAGTAGACCCACATATGGCCAAGAGTATCTCCGTCCCTTATGAGATAGGGACGACTCTATCGCCATACCGGACACAAATTCCAGTTTCCGGGCTGATACTGAGCATTTCGTAATAAAAAACCCAATACCACTTTACCCGACCCGGGATCGTACCCGACACCTCAGCGTTGGTCTCAATCGTAACGCGTACGCATTACAACTGCGCCACCGAAGCAGTTTCTTAAGTTATTATTGATAATTTTGTCCATCACTAATTCATATCATGGTAAATTACTTCTGCGTCCTTACCACTGTTTAAATGAAAAGGCATACTCACTTTATATTTATATACCTGTTCACTAGCGGATCCATGGGGGGGGGGGGGGGGGGTTTGGGTAAATTAATCTTGATATTATCCTACTATATCTATCCTATTATCCTACTTTCTTAGTACTACCTACAATATAATTTTCATTTTACTTATTCCATTTTAAGTAGCTATAGTATGTTCTCAATTTTTTTTTATTCCAATTTATGGTCCCCCCCCCCCCTCAAGTCAACCAACACCCTGGATCCGCCACTGTACCTGTTCAAACAGTTGACACTTTGTAATTTCCTAATATTATGCGTTTTATGTTACTAATTAAACGATACTGCTAATGGAATTAAGTGTTACTTTGGTGTTCGGATATTGTATATATATAGTTTACGCAAACGTTGGATAAATATTGATTTGAGATTGGACAAAAAACTATGGAGTACGTCTGTAGCATGGTTTATCAAAATTTGTAGTACAGTTCTTTTCGGAGTCGCTGCAATTTAATTCAACCAGCACCGACTCACTCAAGATCTCTACTTTCTTTCATTAAAGAACTCCCAGTATCCTGCTACTCTTATAAATGTGAAAGTTTGGATATTTGTAAATTTGGATGTTTGTTAGTCAATCACGCCTTAACAGCTGAACAGTTTTGGGTGAAATTTGGCACACAGGTAGACCATGAACTGGATTAGGACATAGACTTTTTTTATCCCGAAAAAGTCAATTCACGCGGGCGCAGCCGCGAGCAAATGCGAGCTAGTGATTAATAATCATTAATATAAAGCTTTAAAACACTGAAAAGATCCAACATAAACCATCGACCATACACTACCGTCACCATGAAATTCCGTACGATTCACAGATGTATGCATAACATAATTATTTACTCCGTTACCTTTGCAACAGCGACCACCGCTCGGCACAATGAATCGTAGTGATTGCCTCGTAATGTGGTTGTAATGGTGCAACTCCACTGAAGCGGAGCGGTGACGCGGGGGAATCAACCAATCGAATTGTTTGAAATTAACAAATCCGCTCCGCTCTGCTTTAAATATAATATAACCGAATCGTCACAACCCCCGATGTTGAGTAGAAAAAGGTCTGTCATTTCTAAATGGCTTAATAGATTTTCTTCAAACCTAGCCGTTTAAAGCCGTTTGTATGGTTCATAGAACCATATCGATTACACCAGTTCCTAATAAAATTTAAATAGGTCCATTTGTATAGGCGCTACGGTGCTACAGATAGATACCTAGACTTACCGACAGACAGACAAAGAGGAACACCCCCTCTTGTTTGACGGGGGTAAAAATAACGTTAGCGGAACGAAGCCGTATTGTTTGACAAATGATAGGTGCATCACTAATGGCCGTTCCCAAAATTCTGTTTGCCGATAGATTTACTTACTGGCATTTAATTTCTGCCACATTTTGTATGAAGATATGTCAAAACTCTATTGACAGTAAGGAAATCTATCTGTAAATAGAATATAGGGCACGGCCATTAGGGTACTTATATTGTCAAAATATTAGATCAAATATGACATCAAGCAATTTCCTTCACCATATGGATATAAGATATTTACCCACACGTCTATCCTACCTAGCTTAGAGTTGCGTGCAGCAGAGAGGAGATATGCATGAATATAACAAACCAAATACAAAAACCAATTTGTTTTTCACATCTCCGCTCCGCCCCGCTCCGGTTTAGTAGAAACACAAAACGCTTCTGACAGATAAGCATCGCACCGCTTTCGGTGGAAACTCACCCTAACGCACAAACAACAACTAAAATAATTATTATAATGTTTGGAATTATATATGCTGCTGTATTTTATGGTTTTATTATCTCACGTTCGCTTTGCGGGGAAATGTGCGCGATTACGTGTCACGAATTTTCACTTATGCAGTGTTTCTGTTTGACAGCCACCGTGGCGCAGCGCGCGAGTAGCCGGCTGTGGAACGGGAGGCGGGAATTTTGTGTGATCCACAAATATTTTTTCGGGTTTGGGTGTTGTGAGACCGAAAGTCTCTCTTGATACCCACGACACAAGGCTCGTTTTTTAATGTGGAATCAGGACTATGTGTGTGACTGTTGGGTGTATTTGTTTATTTATTCTGTGCCGTGATAATAATAGTGGTAGAAATAGCTATGTCGAACACAAATCCAATCCCAAGCAAATCATATGCATAAGCAAAATATGAAAAAATAATTATTAGGTAACGGAAATCAAACAGAACTGAACCGTGAATTTTGGTGTCAGTTATCCGAAGTTCATGTATGCGTATCCCACACTAATAAAATTATGCTAATTAAATCGGTTTCTGGATTTTAAATTTCATGTCTTTTTAGGTTTTTCTCGCGGTTCCGTCCGCGTGTAAGAGTTATTCTTACTTTAAAGAGTAGTAGAGTGGTAGAGTCACGCTGCAGACACTTGTCTACAGCATGTATGGGCCGGCTCGTCCGGGTCGTTACCACTGTCTCACTGAAAACCGGCGTAAAGTAGCAGCTTGCTGCTGCGTTTCGTACGGTGAGTGAGATATCTGGAGGCCCAAATATCCCCCTCCCCTTCCCAATCCCTTATTATCCCTTTCCTTTAAGGTCGGCAACGCGCCCGTAATTCTTTTGTATTGTGGGCGTACATGGGCGGTGGAGATCGCTTACCATCAGGTGGCCCAATTGCTCATTTGCCGGTCTATACTATAAAAAAAAAAAACTGACAGTAGTAAGATGTATATAAATGAAGTTGTTAAAGATGTGACTCTATATCAATAGATATATAAAACAAAGTCGCTAGCTGCGTCTGTCTGTTTATTTGTCCGCGAAAAAGTCAATTCACGCGGGCGCAGCCGCGAGCAAATGCGAGCTAGTGATTAATAATCATTAGTATAAAGCTTTAAAACACCGAAAAGATCCAACATAAACCATCGACCATACACTACCGTCACCATGAAATTCCGTACGATTCACAGATGTATGCATAACATAATTATTTACTCCGTTACCTTTGCAACAGCGACCACCGCTCGGCACAATGAATCGTAGTGATTGCCTCGTAATGTGGTTGTAATGGTGCAACTCCACTGAAGCGGAGCGGTGACGCGGGGAATCAACCAATCGAATTGTTTGAAATTAACAAATCCGCTCCGCTCTGCTTTAAATATAATATAACCGAATCGTCACAACCCCCGATGTTGAGTAGAAAAAGGTCTGTCATTTCTAAATGGCTTAATAGATTTTCTTCAAACCTAGCCGTTTAAAGCCGTTTGTATGGTTCATAGAACCATATCGATTACACCAGTTCCTAATAAAATTTAAATAGGTCCATTTGTATAGGCGCTACGGTGCTACAGATAGATACCTAGACTTACCGACAGACAGACAAAGAGGAACACCCCCTCTTGTTTGACGGGGGTAAAAATAACGTTAGCGGAACGAAGCCGTATTGTTTGACAAATGATAGGTGCATCACTAATGGCCGTTCCCAAAATTCTGTTTGCCGATAGATTTACTTACTGGCATTTAATTTCTGCCACATTTTGTATGAAGATATGTCAAAACTCTATTGACAGTAAGGAAATCTATCTGTAAATAGAATATAGGGCACGGCCATTAGGGTACTTATATTGTCAAAATATTAGGTCAAATATGACATCAAGCAATTTCCTTCACCATATGGATATAAGATATTTACCCACAGGTCTGTCCTACCTAGCTTAGAGTTGCGTGCAGCGGAGAGGAGACATGCAGGAATATAACAAACCAAATACAAAAACTAATTTGTTTTTCACATCTCCGCTCCGCCCCGCTCCGGTTTAGTAGAAACACAAAACGCTTCTCACAGATAAGCATCGCCCCGCTTTCGGTGGAAACTCACCCTAACGCACAAACAACAACTAAAATAATTATTATAATGTTTGGAATTATATATGCTGCTGTATTTTATGGTGTTATTACATCACGTTCGCTTTGCGGGGAAATGTGCGACGATTACGTGTCACGAATTTTCACTTATGCAGTGTTTCTGTTTGACAGCCACCGTGACGCAGCGCGCGAGTAGCCGGCTGTGGAACGGGAGGCGGGAATTTTGTGTGATCCACAAATATTTTTTCGGGTTTGGGTGTTGTGAGACCGAAAGTCTCTCTTGATACCCACGACACAAGGCTCGTTTTTTAATGTGGAATCAGGACTATGTGTGTGACTGTTGGGTGTATTTGTTTATTTATTCTGTGCCGTGATAATAATAGTGGTAGAAATAGCTATGTCGAACACAAATCCAATCCCAAGCAAATCATATGCATAAGCAAAATATGAAAAAATAATTATTAGGTAACGGAAATCAAATAGAACTGAACCGTGAATTTTGGTGTCAGTTATCCGAAGTTCATGTATGCGTATCCCACACTAATAAAATTATGCTAATTAAATCGGTTTCTGGATTTTAAATTTCATGTCTTTTTAGGTTTTTCTCGCGGTTCCGTCCGCGTGTAAGAGTTATTCTTACTAAAAGAGTAGTAGAGTGGTAGTCACGCTGCAGACACTTGTCTACAGCATGTATGGGCCGGCTCGTCCGGGTCATTACCACTGTCTCACAAAAAACCGGCGTAAAGTTGCAGCTTGCTGCTGCGTTTCGTACGGTGAGTGAGATACAAACCCACTCCCCTTCCCAATCCCTTAATTATCCTTTATTACTAACTTACTAATAATCCCTTAATTATATTTTAAGGTCGGCACCTATGATTGTTTTGGTAGTGTGGGCGTACATGGGCGGTGGAGATTACTTACCGTCAGGTGACCCACTTGCTCGTTTGCCGGCCTATACCATAAACAAAAAAAAAATAAGCATTTTATTCCCAATGAAAAAAAAAACATATAGGGTAATGTAGCTTCCTATTGGTGCAAGAATTTGCAGAATCAGATCAATAGTTCCAGAGTATATTCCCTACAAACAAAGTCATAAACTAGTAAGCTTTAGGTACCTTTCTAGCATAGAATTTTTGATTTACGAGTACTTGGAGGGATAGTACGGGAGTGCAAGTTGATATACTTTTAATCGGGTTTCGGGGTTAGCTAGCATATATTATAGTAAGTGGCCCAATACTTAGGTCCAGAACCAACCTCACTTACACGTGGTACACTCTGCTGATTAAAGGTCGAGGTAATGGCGCAACTGGGATCTCGTTGCGGGTTGTGGGGGGTCCGGATGGCCCTATATAATACCAAATACCGTCAAATGTGTGGTACGAGAAGGCGAACCCTGTCATTTAGCCAAGATAACGCAAAATTGTCACCAGAAGCTCTAATTCGTATTTAAAATAAATACAACAAACACGTTATCACACGACTGCCTCGGTGACTTATTACAACTACGTACGCGTTACGACTGAGGCTGACGCTGAGGTCTCAGGTTCGATCCCCGGGTCGGATAAAAGTGATATTGGGTTTTTCTATAACGAAATACCATCAGTATACCTGGTATACTGATGGTATTTCGTTGAGCTGATGCTGTATTCGTGAGCTGATACCAACGGGTATCAGCTCTGAATCTGGAATTGTGCCCAGTAGTCTCGCCCCTATCACATCATGGGACATACGCTCAGCGAACTTGGGTGTACTGGTTACCCCTTCGGGGATTACAGGCGTGAAGGCGTATGTATGTAAACAAATTATCATTTTATACACCAGATTCGTCACAGTTCCTTGAGCAACACGTATATCAACAGTGAAGCAAAGAATTTAATGTATACTACTAGACGGGCTGTTTAGAAGTAATATTGCGTCATATAACGCGGGAGTTTGACAGCTCACAGACAGAGAGCGCGAGAGGAGTTTCTAGTTGAGAGTAAGCGAGATGGTAATATTGAGTTACGGTCAATTGACCGCAACTTAGTAGTACAATTTCTATGTACCGTGCAGCTTGTCTAGTAGTATACATTAAAGTCTTTGCAGTGAAGGCATTATTCCGCCGGCATGTAAAACACAAAAGGGCTCAGGTATGTCCATTGTGAGTGGAATGTAGGTCACCTCAATCGAGTCACAACTCTATTCACGCTCTTAGGATATAAAGGCTTCAAAGACCTGCATATGTGTATGATAATCTCTCAAGGGAATTCATGGCCCAGATGAGTATAAGCAATGTGAATAAGCATTGTTATAATAAGTGTTTTGGGTTGAAATTTTGATCCATAACCTTTCTTTTTCTTTAGATTGTGCCAACAGTTGCTATTATTTTTTTGTAAATAAATAAATAAACACACCCAAGAGTCACACACATAGTCCTGACCCCACACTCGGTTAACCTGTACCGTGGGTATCAAGAACTACGAGGGACTTGCGGTCCACACACCCAGACTCGAAACAAATATTTATGGGTCACACAAACATTTGTCTCGGTGCGGGAATCGAACCCACGGCCTCACGCTTCGCAGCCGGTTACTCGCCCACTGCGCCACGGAGGCTATCAAAATAATATATTATTAAGGGCCTTACACTACCGCACACATATTTTTGCACCGACCCTACTGTGGGTGACAGAAGAGCAGGTGGAAGGGAAAAAGGATGTTAGCGAGGGACTGCCTCGGTGGCGCAGTTATTATACGTACGGCTTGTAATGTACGACTACTCTACTGAGTGAAGTACTCGTATAGTGAAACTTTTACAAAGAGAATAAGACTTTTTATTGCTTAGGGCGACAAACGAGCAAGTGGGTCACGTGATGGTAAGTGATCACCACCGCACATGAACGCCCACAAAACCAAAAGAGTCATGGGCGCGTTGCCGACCTTAAAGGAAAGGGATAATTATGGGATTGGGAGGGGGAGAGGATTTGGGCTTCCGGATATCTCACTCACCGCACGAAACGCAGCAGCAAGGTGCTACTTTGCGTCGGTTATCTGTCAGACAGTGGTAACGACCCGGACGAGCCGGCCCATTCAAGCTGTAGACAAAATTGTCTACAACGTGGCAACCACTTGTAAGACCTAAGCATTTATTTAACATTTATTTATTTATTTAAATAAAGCACTGCCACGTTGTATATATTTTTACAATTACATATAATTGTTGTTACAATATAAATGACAATGACTGATAATAATATGTACAATAAGTATGGCGTACTTAGCATTCACTATAGTACTCAAACTTAATGTAAGACTAACTCAAATTTAATGTAAGACTAACTCAAATTTTATGTAAGACTAACTCAAATTTAATGTAAGACTAACTCAAATTTAATGTAAGACTAACTCAAATTTAATGTAAGACTAACTCAAATTTAATGTAAGACTAACTCAAATTTAATGTAAGACTAACTCAAATTTAATGTAAGACTAACTCAAATTTAATGTAAGACTAACTCAAATTTAATGTAAGACTAACTCAAATTTAATGTAAGACTAACTCAAATTTAATGTAAGACTAACTCAAATTGAATGTAAGACTAACATGTAATAACTTTGTCCACAGCCGAGCCACAACCATTAGTGAACGTGACCGTACACGCGTCGACAATTCTCGCTCTGATCCTGTGGAACGTGGGCGGTGACGGAGGGCATCCCATCATTGACTTCACAGCGCAGTACCGCTCCGCCATGCCGGTCAACGGCACGCTCGAGCCGTGGCGGCCGATCAGCCCGAACCACATCAGCCCTAACTCGGTAAGCGATCGGATGGAGAGAGCCCAAGCGTTGATCATATACATATAAATAGAATAGAAAATGTGCAAAATTAATTGTTAAATTAATAATTTAAAATACCGTAAATTAGTTCCTAAAAATATATGTACATATGAAGACAAATTATATACATACGCACTCACGCCTGTAATCCCCGAAGGGGTAGGCAGAGGTGTAATCAGTACACCCACATTTCGCCGAGCGCATCTCCGTCCCATAATGTGATAGGGGGCGAGCCTATCGCCATACCGGGCACAAATTCCAGACTCCGGTCTGATATTGGAGTATTTCGTAATATAACCCGACCCGGGGATCGAACCCGAGACCTCAGCGTTGGCCTCAATCGTAACGCGTACACATTACAACTGCGCCACCGAGGCAGTCGAGTGCACAAAGCTACAAATTATATATTTTTTAAATTCGGTCCTTGAGTTTCAGAAGAGAAATGCTTAGCGTGGTGTCTCTACATAAAATATTAAATAGTACCTGTGACAGTTCAATGACATTGAGAAAGTTTGCTCTTAATGTCCCTTCACGTCCTCTGCGCAAGCATGTTTATGCATGCTGTGTTTACCTGTAGTCTAAGTTGCAATAGGTTCAATTGTTATTAGTGTTAATATTTAATGTACTACGTATGTATTATTGTAAACTTTGTTGGCAATCCTCAAATAAAATAAAAAAATGATTCTCACACTGATCCTGTAGAACCGCTTACCATCAGGCGGGCCGCCTGCTCGTCTGTCTATCTGGGCAATTAACTCAAATAATAAAATAAATTAAAAAAAATATTCTCGCGCTGATCCTGTAGAACCGCTTACCATCAGGCGGGCCGCCTGCTCGTCTGTCTATCTGTGCAATAAGCAAAAAAAGAACGTTGGCGATGACTCCTGGCTTGAGGGCCTACTGACATATCTGGCACCAGTCCTAGACAAAGACTTACATGTATATACTACTAGATCGACTGCTCCATACATAGAAATTGCACGCAAAGTTACGGTCAATTCACCGTAATTCAATATTACTATCTTGCTTACTCTTAACTAGAACTAGGTAAGCGAAGCACACGCGTTTACCTAGCCACAGGTGCAACTAGTGAACAAACATATCGCCGAGCTTATTTCACTCCCATGATGTGATAGGGGGGGTGAGCCTATCGCCATACCTACCCTTCACAAAGTTGAAGCCCGGACAATACATGTGGTATTTTGAATCGAAAACTCAAATACAAATTGTGATTGCGCGATTAGGAATTGAAGCCAGAATCTCACGATTCTCAGCATTAACTGTTGTTAGGGTATTCGTTTTTTTATTTGTAAATAGGGTAGTTTCCTATATTGAATTTTATACATTATTTTATAAGCAACAGAAAATGATACGCAAAAGAAACCCTTTTATTAAAACACAATCAAAATTGGTTCAGAAATGTGCCCGCAGTTATGACTTTAAATGTTGGTATGAGGAAAAGTGGGTGCGTAGTAGGGATATCTCACTATCTCGCTTGCACGCGTGCACCATAATGAACATTTTACACAGTGACGTCAAAGGTTGCGTCGTCTGTCATTTGACAATTGCCCCTTCTACGGGATTTGAATGGCTTCTAACTTATTTATTTATGGTCCGATTTATAAAATTCTTTCTGCAATGGATTTTGAATAACGTAACTTATTGATTTAAATAATAAAAAACATCTAGTCAACTACCCTATCTCACGATTCTCAGCATTAATAAACTGTTGTTAGGGTATTCGTTTTTTTATTTGTAAATTGAGGGTGTCATAAGAAAATAGAGTCGGGTATATTGAAATAATAATGGCGCGACACAGTAGTAGAAGGGTGGATAAATCGTGTAAATGAGGTCGTCACCGTAGTTGGAGCGCCCAGTCTCCCAGACGCTCGTACGCTTAGTTGATCAGTTTACAATCGATGGTCCCAGTGTTTATTACGCGGTAGCTCTGCTTGTTCGCCATATAATTCTTAGTTGTAATTAATTAGAGAGCGGTCTCTAGAGTATAATCCTGACATGTGGTTGTGGTCTGTAAAGCAGTAACATTGTAAAAGTGACCAATAGACCAGTTTGTATTTCCCTAAATATTCTGGATTGAAAAACCGGAGCAAAAACAAGCCCACTGAGTTTGTCTAGCCGGATCTTCTCAGGCTGGGTCGTTTTGGATCCGGTGGTAGTTTTAAAACACGTGCCGTTTCGGTAATGCCTATGGTCCATATCGACCCATAAAAAAAGAAGAAATAATAATAATACTTAACAATTCTGGACTATTCCATAATAAAAATATTGTAAAATGTATAGTTGCCTAGTGTATTTTGATGATGCTATGTACTTGTATGTTATGTATACATTAGTTGATATGATTTCTATACATAAGTTTCTTTATTTTGTACTGACTTGTCATAAGCGCTATTTTAATTGCCTACATGATTAATAAAACTATTTCATTTCATTTCAATAAAATATGAGTCAAAGTGAATACCATAGTTTTGATTTATTTAATAATACTCGTCACACGTAACTTCTAACGTATTATTACATCAATGAGGCGATTTGTTACAAAAATCAAATTTCTAAACAATAATATCATAACTGGTTCTATGTTCCAGCGACAAATTGACGTGTACCACTTGGAGCCGAACGCGTCATACTGGTTCAGGGTGTGGGCCAACAACGTGCTGGGCCCCGGACCGCCGGTGGAGGTTCTCGCCACCACGCTCTACAGCGATCAGGAGGCTGGTAAGTGTCATCTAACATCGTATGTTACTCTGTTCTCTGATCCACCATACTAGCTTGTTTTTAACATTATTTCGACCAGACCATCGAAATAACATAACTAGAACGATAACTCTCATATGAATCTGCCAAAAATACGGCTCCACTTACTTACACACGCAAAGGTAAAATCACACGTAACACTCATACGCGCAACAAAAATTAATGAACGTTCAAAATAAACTTTATTTCATTAAAGTTAATTTCTAGATCGAGATACGACGTTAAAAAAATTTGACGTATCAAGTGTCAACTAGAGATTATTATGCACAGACTTTTATAGCCCCGCCCCCCTAGTACAGAGTTTTGGTGGGGTCATTTTTTTGCTTAAGTCACGTTTCTTGTCATCTTATTTCGATAATGTTTGTACTCAACTGGATATTCAAAACCTGCCATAGTGGCTTGTTCAGGCGACTCGCGTTCCGGGGTCAGCCAGTGTATATCCAGTAACTTCAGGCCGGCATAATTCCGCCGACAGTCTTGGACGGAACGTCTCTTTACGGTCGGCACTATATTTGGACTGCACTGTACTTAACATTAGGTCCAGTGTAGTTACTATGGCGTGCCAGGATAATAGGTCACCAAAAACAAAGTTTGCATTAATTAATACGCTGTAATATTTAAAGCCTACAGATTCAACTGTTTCAATTCAGTTAATTACATCCATCAATAATGGTGATTTTAACATAATAAAACGGCTTTAATGAGATTTCTCTATATAGAGTTCGGAATTTCCTTAAAAGAAAAACTTGTAGAACGCGGGAGAAAAACAATAAAACGATTTATTTGTATTTGCATTCTCACAGAACTCTACAAGCACTTCCTGGAAGGTGCGGAATCGTTCGACCCACGCACATGGGTGGCGGCCGTGTGCGTAGTGATGGGGACGCTGGTGGTGCTCGCGGCCGGCACGTGCGCAGTGTTGTGCCGCGAGTGGCGCCGCGACGGTGAGCCCAACACTGCCTAGCGCACCACCGCCGCCTACCCGCTGCCCCGACTCTACTTCCTATGGCAGTACTAGATTTGCGAACTATCGATCAACACTTAATGTGTCGGTCGGAATTTCGAACACTTAATTTGTCGTTCGAAATTTCGAACGATTGATGAGTCGTTCTACTATATATCTCTAATGCAGAATGTTGCTTGGTGATTGATTTGATTGCGCTAATCAATCACTCAATTATGTAATTGTAACATGTCTGTATAGGACATTTTTACTTTGTGGTGGAGTTATCGCTCGAACAATTAAAATTAATTGTATCAACAATCGTTCTAACATTTCAAATATATTTGAGAGTTAAGTTAAAGGCCTAATTATCTTTCTGAATTTTAAATTTATAAACGAATTAATAGTCTGAACGACTCAATTGTTTGATAGATCGTTCGAATTAATCAAATTTCTATAGGTTTATAATATCGGGCATAGTGAGTAAGCGGAGGTGGGGATAAGCGCACGGAATCTACGGTAGCGATTAGTGATATTATTAACTAAGAACAATATTGTACATTTCGATCAAACAGCTTACGGCCTTATTCATAATCATTTAAAATTAGTATTTTAACGTATGACTGTTTTTCTTTTGGCGTTTATTTAAATTCGAAAGTAACAACACGTTATAGAACTAAAATGCTGGTGATAAATCTTTATGAATGAAGGTGTTAGACTACAGTCAAAAGACTGCAGTAATATTTGGTTCGTTAGGTGTTATTGCGTTATCCTTTATTATATATTTAATATCGATTGTTATTAGTATCGATAAGTTGTTCGTGATCACATTCGCTTAGTTAAGGTATAGATTTTGAAGAACCTTAAAACACACTAGCGTTTTGTCGTCGATTTTTCTGCCGTAATAATTCTTGCCTAGATGGCGCTACTTGTCGTTTTGACGGTTAATTTTAAATACATTATATCTGTGATTTTTCGCTTGACTGAGGACCAATTATTAATGTTATTTGTTCAAGGAAAGTGATATTAAATGACGGATTTGCAAAATTTAGGCATTCCATACAATAATGACATAAAACTGGATAATAATATATTGACAGAGGTTTTTATAAATAGGTGTTCTTTAAATTATACAAATAATACATTTAGATAGAGGTCGAATAACTTTCTATGGTATCATCCTACCATGCATACAAAATAAAAGACTAAAATATATAAACGCTAATGTGTTTTGAACATTTTGTTATGAAGGAATTCGACTCTTGTATCGACTTTTACTATTTCCACAGACAATTTAACTAGCTATTAGTAGTAAATTTAAAACTCTTAAAAGACATTTTACTCGAATTATTGCAAACATTAATATGCTTAAAACATTTTAAATAATCTCAAACAACATTTCTAAAAATCACAATTTATATGCACATTCAATTTAAGCACAACTTTACTTACAATTAATAAAATTACAATTATTAGTGCCAAGGAATTAGATTTTAAAAGTTAACTTCCAATTTTAAAGTTTATAAGTATAGAGTTTTAATAAAAAAAGTCGATAAAGACAAAAAATAATTGATCCTGTAATAAATATATTGATAAGAATACACCGTGATATTGGTGCTATGCGTTATTCTTAAGGCTTTAAGCTCAAGGTATGTTTCTATCTAAAACTGGAGTAAATACATATACATACATACGCACTCACGCCTTTATAGGCGTATTACTCCCAGAAGGGGTAGGCAGAGGTGTAACTAGTACACCCACATTTCGCCGAGCGTATCTCCGTCCCGCGATGTAATAGGGGGCGAGCCTATCGCCTGAGCTGGAGTAAATACTATTTCTTTTTATTTTAACATCTGTGATACCGTCTGAGAGAACCTTAAAAATAACATCCGTTATGCTTTACGTCTGGCTTCTCTAATTGAAAATGTACTTACGCTTGATAATTCTTTAATTAATATTTTGGCTCCCATTTGCGATGAAAGTGAAAATATTTATATTTCCAATACCTCCCTATCTTTCTATTTGATTAATTTCGTTGCGAGATAAACGATAGTTTCGCATTCCCAGAGACTCCTCAAACTTCATTGCTCGGTGACGACATAAGCATGCCACTAATCCTGGCTTACAGGAGTTACAGTGGCGAGCGTGTGGGCTAGATTGAAAATAAATATCTCCTGAGATTCAGAATAGAATGAGAAATATCGATTAATTTCTTAAACTGTTAATATCGATAATTAATTTACTTATGTATTTTTACTCATTAGTATTTGATACTCATAAATATCGATACAAGCAACTATCCCTAATATCGATAATCTATTATTTGTGTTTAACGACATAAACTTCAATCAATACTTAAAAAATCAAATGCGCCCTTTCTGGGCAAAGGTCCTCTCACATCACTACTTTTTAGCGTATTAGCCCGTGAATGCGGCATTTACCCTGTGGCATCTAATAAGTTATAATTATTTCACTACCTTAAAACATTTGACAGCCTCCGTGGCGCAGCGGGCGAGTAGCTGGTTGCGAAGCGTGAGGACGTGGGTTCGATTCCCGCACCTAGACAAATGTTTGTCTTCACAAATATTTGTCTCGGGTCTGGGTGTTGTGGGTTGGCAAGTCCCTCGTAGTTCTTGATACCCACGATACAGGTTTACCTAGTGTGCGGTCAGGACTATGTGTGTGACTGTTGGGTGTATTTATTTATTATTATTTATTTTACAAATCATATAATACTATGTTTGGTAGATGAAGCGTTTGTTAAATATTTTTATGTCCAAATTACGTCCGCCTCTAACTTCATAATCAACTCCAGTTTTAGCATGAAACAACTACCTAATTATAAAATAAATGAACCAATACCAAAAAGCAATAATAGTATACAAATATACTTGAATACGCTTCGCTGTACATACGCTAAGAATATAATTTAATTACAAATCACATAGTGTTATAGGTGAAAAGTGCCTGCAATCTAAATTAGTTACCTCCCTACTTTAAACAATAATTCAATTCATACTTGTACGACTTGATATTCGTTCGTGACGTTTTGTATATACTATAAATATTACACACTTAAAGTGTATACAACACTCTAAGTGTGTAACATTTATAGTGTATTATATACACTTTACCTAACAATATTTACATAAATATGAAAGGCGACGGCTGACGGCTCACTGTAAAATCAATCAAAACTGTCTCACAGAAAACTGGCGTAAAGTAGCAGCTTGCTGCTGCGTTTCGTACGGTGAGTGAGATATCCGGAGGCCCAAATCCCCCTCCCCTTCCCAATCCCTTATTATCCCTTTCCTTTAAGGTCGGCAACGCGCCCATAATTCTTTTGTATTGTGGGCGTACATGGGCGGTGGAAATCGCTTACCATCAGGTGACCCACTTGCTCGTTTGCCGGCCTATACTATTAAAAAAAAAACATATTTTACATTGAAATTAAACTAGTATATACGGATTTAATCGCGGTTCAGTCTCTCCCGTGACCACGAAGGCTGAAAAGCTTTCGAAACGTCGGGACTAAAATAAAAATTAAACCGCGATAAAATCCGTATAAACTAGTTTTATTTCAATGTGTAATATTCGCGTAAACCTAAGAAATCACATATTTTACAATTTCACGCATATATGTCTAACAAGACGTGATCGAATGATTTTAATTATTTGGTAAACTTTAATATCTGTAACTGTGAAAAATATTCTGTATCTAATTTTCTATAATAGCAATAGTTCGATAATTTTTGACACAAAATCAAACTATCTTCTGCATAAAAATCAGGGAAAGTTCGTGTAATATTTAAAAATAACTCGTTAAAAAATTACAGATTTAGGCCTTTTTTGATGTCACGGGGATTTGTGGGCGCGTGCGTATCTGGCCCACATGTGCGCCGTTGGCATTCTATCGATTCATACATACTTTTTAAATTATAGGCACTTTTTACTGCTAGGCTTATGGACCAATAAATACATCTACGACACGTCAATTATATCAATAGAATTGAAAAAAAACAAGCTCGTAACGTCACTATAGCTTAAATTCGATGACTTCGAGTAAAAAGTGTAGAAAATTCGCTATCGGTATTTTCAATAAAAATACAGTAGGTGGTAGGTATTCATTAAGGGTAAGATTTTTTAATGATTGCACTCTCTCTTGTGTTCCTTATTCAAGGATTAGGTAATATTAATTAAAACGTTTTTAATGTTAATTTGTTTCGTTTTGGTGCAATCACCCTGTGGATTTTTAATAATAAAATTAAGAATCTCGCACCCAACTAATGAACATGGGATATAAAAATAAAATAATAATATTTAAAAGGATCTTGAATTAAGCCGAAAACGCCTCGCTTTTGGATTTGATATTATAACAAAACAATAATATGAATAAATTAGTTATTCAATTAAATTGTAGTGCCTTTGATATTGGATTTGTTGTAAGAGTTTGTTTCTGATAAATATTCATCAATAAATTATTATTTAACCTCGCTCCGGAGTTGTTAGATTATACTGTTATGAGAAGTTAAAATAAAATAACCATTTATCATTAGACATCCGTTGTCGAGATTTTGATGCTAAATTGATCTTCAAAACTCAAACTCAAACTTTGACATTATTACGCATTATCTGTATTAAAATATAAAAACAGATAGCATTTGTAAGTCTACAAGCTCTTGCAACAAACTTAAATTTTAAATTCGCTTACATAATAATAAAACAATTAGTCGATTACTAGTTACGAGCTATAATCATTAAAAATATAAACAAATTAAATAATTTATAGGATAAGGTCTAATATTGCTTGATATTACGTGAATTAAAAATAATATTATAATAAATTTTTATCCGCATTCACTAGGACGAGTAATAGAATTTTGAATAAAACAATTCGTATTTAAAAAGCATTTAGCTAATAGTGTTAAGTAATATTTACCGTAATTTTAAAAGTTCTTGCCAAAATATTGTTCGCATTATAGAAAACAAAGCACAATATTAAAAAAATATTCCAAATTTTTCTTTTATACAGGGATTAATTTTCTATTTAAATTCAATAATATATATTTAACTATTTTCTAAAAATATACTTGAGTATAGGTATCTTGGTAGAAGGTTTCAGTCTGAGTTTGCGCTCAGCGCTCATAGATGGCGCTTGTTTCGTATTTTGATCCGAACTAATTTCGTACTACCTTCGTCCGGAAGTAAAAAGTAATAATTGCCTTTTTCGAATATTTATTAAATCTTCGTGTAATATAATTATAGACGCACTTCTCTTGTGATGAACACTGGACCACTTTGCTATGCCTCGGACCATTAGTAACTTGTCTATTGTATTGTTAGGAGTAGGGCTAACGCATTAAATGCACTTTATATAAGCTTTATACGTAAGGTGACATTTTGTGACGGAATAACGTGAGATTATCTTTGAATTGACCTAAATATGTATTGAACATATCCGGACGAGACATAGATTTTTTTAAATAGTATTTGCTATTTTTTTTTTCATTTGGAGGTAAGTAGGCGGCCCCTGGCACTAGCCGGGGATGACGCCAGGTAGAAAGAAACAAAGAAGTATTTGCCATAAATAGATGCGTTATCTAAAATTATGCGAATTTAACGCTTAATTTTTCATCATACGATTTATTATATAACAGAACTAAAGAAAATCCCAATAGTATAAAAGATCACGTATGGAAACCAAGCGTGCCGATTTTTACTACATAGACTGACGTGTCATGGCGGTGTGCATAGACTAAATAATGCGCGTTGGCGAGTTACGCAAAAATGTTACACGAAATATCGGAACGATGTACTATAAATACGACACCTATTGTACTATCCACGAAAATAATATGAAAGTGATCTATAGAATATAGTGATATTGTTATATATTACCTGGCAACACAGCATACAACAATTGAGACGCATTAAGGATTGTGGAGGTAAGGAGTAGTGTCTTAAAGGTCTTCATAAAAAAAGGTAGCCGCCAAAATGTATGAAATAATGGCGCTAGTGCAGCTTGAGGGTATGACATTTGTTAATAAAGCAAAACAGCACAAAATATTAACCATTCTGATGAATACAGTAGTGCGGGCAAATTAAATAAATTGAGTATTTTTAACGTAGTATGAATATTTAGACCAGCATAACTTTTACATTTTTCCCTCCAGCTACAGCAGCGCCATCTTAATTTCATACATAAAGAATACTTTTTTTTTAACACAAAGATACTTCTTGCTTCTACTCTCCATATGCCTCATTTAGATGATGCTGTTTTAAAGCACTTGGCATCACGTAACTAGAGTAAAGGTTGCCTCCACAGTTCTAATATAACTTTATAAAACTCAACTTTACATCGCTATCACCTTTTGTGGACCAATCTCTCTTTCTATCAGATATCTCGAGACTTCACGCAAGAAAGAGAAAACGGGCCGCAAACAGTGAAATAGCGATACAATGTTGAGCCTCATGCTGGTTTATATCAATAAATATGACATGTGGTTAGACAGCATATTGTATGCAGCAATATGCTGTCTAACCACATACTAAACAGTATCGTGTAAATGAGTCCTTAATATGGTTTAAAGTAACGTTTGCATCGTCATTCAATAGACAGAATAAAATGTGTTTATTTACAGGATATTTATCTGTAAGCTTTTAATTTTATTTAACTAGCATATAGATTACTGAAACATAGCCAAAGTTTTCGAATCGATTCGCTTAGCATAGTCGAGTGCAGTTTTAAAAGAGATGCAATGATGGATAACATATTTAATAAAATTGTATGGAATCTGTCCAAACGACAATATAGAGTTATAACATTATGCCGATAGCGTAGACAATATATAGAAACTCGCTTTTAGATTTGTGCATTTTTAGACGCGTATAGGAAGACAATTATGCATTCATTATCAACGATACTTTGTTATAAATATTTTCTTCATAATTAAACATTAAAGCGAGTTTCGTAACTTTCGATCTTTCCGCATGACTTTTGCATAATATCTTTCTAATTTTAAAACAACAGCGCAGTAAATGCAAATTTTTATTCATTCAAATTTTTTTCTTCTTTCCCCTCTATCGCACTCGCTTGGAACGCACGCTTGGACTGCGGGGCTGCACACTAACAAACACACATACACATGGTAACCGGTATGTATACTAACCTAACCTAACCCTAACCCAACATCCTAACCCAACTTGTAACCCAACCCACCACTCACAGAGTACGGAGAGGAGCAAGACGTAATAGAACTAGTGCCTAACATAATACTGAACCCTGGCTTTATGGAGATGGACCCGATAAGGCCCCAGGACTCCTTCGCCGCCAACATCATCAAGTCGACGGAGAGTCCCGGGCCAGGAAAGCCGAGGAGAGTCTGATTCTCGTCCATACTTAACCTTAGAATATTCTATCGTACCGATTCCGGCCTATTGTCATGATCATGAACTAATGACGAGCGTATGACGAGAAAAATATAAAATGTCAGACATGACATATTCCATTTTTAAATTCGCCGTCGCATTAATGATGAGTCAAAATTGATGTGTAGTTAACTAACGTCTTAAGGCCATTTTCAATAATAAATCTTAGTTTGGTTATCCGGATAGTTCTCAAAAGTCAACCAATCAAACGAAGTAATTTGTACGCATGACCTTCAAACTGTATTCTGATTGGCTCATTTGCGCAATCTATCTGAAGTATGAAACTAAGATAGATAGATATTGAAAATGGCCGTTAAGCGTTGATTGAAATATTATTATGAATTTTCACTATCAGTATATCAAAAAAGGTTCACGAAATCAATTATTCCACACGCGAATGGCGCAAGGGTAAAGAAGGACATATCAAAACCGCTATGTTAATTGAAGTTAATTATAGAAGAATCGGATTGATAGGATATTGTAATGGTTGTTTAGCTATCTGCGCTCGATTTTACAACGCGTAAGTTTTTGTGTCGAATTATTTTCTCCAAATTTTACGTGTACTGTGATGGGTTTTAAAAAAGCGGTGTGTCTGACAGTGACGTCAGTTGTCAATTTGAGGGAATTTCAATGACGTATATTTTGAGAAAATAATTTGACTTTATAATAAGCTTAAAACTAATCATTGAGAGAGATGATTTCTAGTTTTGTAAAAGTTTCGTGATTTAATATTAGGGCGGGGGTGCCAACTGAATAAAAAATTACTAGTTAGTAGTTTCAGCTGCGTATTTTACATTTTTTTTATTCGTATAAGAACTGATGCTTGCATTTACTTTTGATATAGGTATTTACACTGTTGCGTAAGTCTGACACGAGCGCTTTATTTCTATCTACTGGCAACCCCGATGCATAAGTACATTTTTAGGGAGAATATTGCTTACCGTTCGAAATAAATTGTTAAATGTTGCTAGCTGAATGTAGTGGTAGTGATATTTTGAATTAATTTTTTTTGCAACATTAGATGTATTTTTGTAACGAGATCTCATATAATTAATATTAATGAAGTTTTGAATGAGAATGCATACGTTTCGTTATTTTTTGTGTTTATTATAATTGTGATTTTCATCTGTGATTTAAGTTTTCCACATTGGTTTTGTAATAAAATATAAGATACTTGTATATATTTATTAGGATATGGATAGCGTTTTGGAGAATGGTGCGAGAACTTGATTAGTTATATTGTGTAAGGCTTATCATGCACGACGCGACGCCCGGGCGAGTGATCGCTCGGTTATCTAGCCTAAGATGATCACTGCTTATTACAGTATGTTGGTGTTAATAAAATGACAATACGGTAGTGAAACTCGTGTTATCAATGTTATGTAGGTATATAAAATCCACATTACACTCGAAGGCAATGATGCGGTTATGTAAAAAAATAATTTTCATCGATATAGATAAATGTTACGTAATATTTAAAATGACGTGTACGGTGAGTTCAGTACGGTACGGTGGATGCACGGCGCGGTTCGTGACGTCACCGTCCGCGTGGTCATTACGCGGTGCAGGCGTGAGAGAGAGATATTGAGATGATTTCACTACAAGCAACTATCACATTATTATTATTGTTTAATAATTTAATTCATAAAATATAATCGGTTGTTTTGTTATATTTAAAAATCCAAATATTTCTTGCCACTATTTTTCTATCAATTTGGATTTTTTATTTAGAGTATTCTCAGTGGATACCCAGAGCTGTAAAAATAGTGTTTGTAATGGCGTGCTACAATCTTGTCCTTTAGGATAGTTAGCACACGATTTTTCAGGTTTTTTACGTCGAACTAGATATTATGTGCTAGTGTACGATTTACTTTGTTTCGAATAGTTTTTGGGGTAGTTGGAAGATTGTGTGTATGCATCATTATACTGCGGTCCCACATTGAACCTATTGTGTTGGAGTCAATACCACCCCCATGTGTTGTTTGGTATTGGACGAGAATTTAATGTTGATATGAAGATTGCTTCCTAACATCCTCCAATGCCCGACGTCAACCAATGTGGTTTTGGTTTTTGGGCGTAATGAATGAAAGGATAACGGAGGAAGGGGATAGCCAAATAAGTATTGGATGCAATGTCTGGTGAACATTGGGCCAGTGTGGACGCAAAACTAGAGCCCATGCATGACGGCCGCAGTGTACACACGAAGCGATGTTCGATCATCACTGTACCGTACTGACTTTCTGTATGTATGACGTAGGTCCATAGAGAACAACACTCAAGGAGCTCTTTGCTAAGTGTCGATTCCAGTACACGTGATTGGTCTATTTTTGGCGCCAAACATAAACGGACCAATCACGTGTACAGAAAGCAGATATAGAAGCAAATAGCAGCTAGAGAAGCAAACTAGTTTGATATTGTATCGTTCTAAGTCTTTACTGCCGATTCTCAACTTGCGTCTTCCTTTATATGCGTCTTGGATCACTGCACATGCTGTATGCGCTGCGAGCTGTCATACACATACTTGTGGCATGTGCATTATTGCATGCGTCATGCAACAGAGGAAGACACAGCTTGCAAGTTGAAAGAATACTAGTAAAACATAGCGTAATGAAAAGACGCCATGTTATATAAATATAATATAATATATATGTAAGTATAATTGTTGCATAAGTGTAGAGCGGTTTATTTTTATACACATTGCGTACACATATCACGGAGCCTTAGATGTTACAGATTATATATGTATAATAAACTACCCCCCACCCCTCTTCTCCTCGTCTCTTGTACTTTCAGTGGTTTCTTCACTTGAAACTTCTCTTCGTTGACAAGGTGCGTCAAAATTGTTCAGTTTTCTTTCTTTACGTTATATGCATTTAAAATATTTTAAGCTATCATGTTAGCTAAAATTATCATTAAATATTTAAATATGTTCACGTCTCATAATGAAGAAAACTCTACAATTTTGAACCCTATTTCTTCTGAACTATTTCTTTAAATAAAAAACTTTTCTCTCCTTGACATGTTTAGACGTGCTCAACTGATAAAGAAATCTGAAATAATTAAAAATTAATGCAAAACTTTACGAGATCTTGAACTGAGTTCAAAATTTACTTCTAGAAATTTCTTTACTATTCTACCATTAATGGTATTGAGATAAAAGCCAATGTTGGTTTTTTGTGCAAATATTTAAATACAGGACGAAGACATCAATTATGCGTATCGGCAATATTTGTTTTTAGTACGAATATACAATGAATACCCGGTCATCCGGTTCCGGTCAGTCACTCAAAATAAAAACAACTACATAAACTAATGTATCAAGTTTGTATTAAGTCATCATCAACTAATATTCGTATTTTCAGAATTTCCGAAACGCATTCTTTATATTGTAGTACTGTATATAATATTGGCATACCTATCTACACTTTTCCATGATTCCATGTAATTTTCTATCCTTTTCTTGTAAAGCCTCATTGCCTTTCTGTGTATTCACTACCTATGTATATAACTCCTTACTTCCTTTTCTTGTACAGCCTCATTGCCTTTCTGTGTATTCACTACCTATGTATATAACTCCTTACTTAAATATGTCTTAATTCACTATTATGCGATGTTATGGGCGTTATTTGAGATTGGATTGCATATTATAAAACATAGATAAATAAATAAATACATCCAATAGTCACACAAATGTTTATGTAATTCACAAATATATGTTTCGGGCCCATGTGTTAAGGGACAGTAAGTCCCTCGTAGTTCCTGTGGGGTCCAAACTATTGTGGGGTCAGGAATATGTGTGTGACTGTTGGGTATGTATTGAGTGGTAGAGCCATGCTGTAGACACTTGTCTACAGCATGAATGGGCCGGCTAGTCCAGGTCGTTACCGCTGTCTCACAGAAATCCGGCGTAAAGTAGCAGCTTGCTACTGCGTTTCGTACGGTGAGTGAGATATCCGGAGGCCCAAATCTCTTCTCCTTCCCAATCGCTTAATTATCCCTTTCCTTTAAGGTCGGCAACGCATCCATAATTCTTTTGGTATTGTGGGCGTACATGGGCGGTGGAGATCACTTAACATAAGGTGACCCACATGCTCCTTTGCCGGTCTATGCTATAAAAAACAAAATCTCAACTAACGCCAATCCCATCGCTCCTATGTCTTCACATGAAAGTCATTCCTACACTGCGTTGTGCTTTTTAACTAAATGTATGTATGTTCGATGTATATATGTATAGTGTATGCTACGTCAATTATATATACATATGTGCATGTTTCATGATATTTCCGCACTTTTAATTATTACTTACGATCGCTTTGTACGGCGACAAGTTCTGTCAATCGTCAATTTTGCATAGTTTTTCTGAAGAGTCGCAGTTTATGATAATATTGAATTGAAAATAAGGTTTGAAATGTAACTTATGGCAGATTTTTTAAGAGAATGTTGTTTTAATGTAAAGTAAAAGTATATTGTGAATGAACTTGATTAAAAAATGTATTGTAATTATAAAAATACGTAAGAATAAATGTAATTTCTATTTTACTAGGGGTTATTCGAAATCTATTTGGTCTTATTTAATAAATAACATTTCCCATTAGAGAAAGTGAGACAAAAGTCACATGTATGAATCGAAGTAAGTACAAATCTGTAAAAACATATCTCTGTGCCGTCGTAAAAAGCGATCGTAAAAAAAATGTGTGTATTTGCACTTACTTATTTATTCGATATAAAACAATTAAAATTATTTTTGTATATGCATTCATTATATTATATATACTGATCACTGACTTGTATTGTTACGCTTATTTTATATTAACTTCCAGCAATGAAACATAAATTTAAGGACTTAGTTGGCCTGCCATACTATTAAATTCAAATTATACTGGCTTTTTTGCTTTTAATTATATCTTCAGAATTAAAGGCTTATGTTATTAACTATGATGTCTTAACTTCTACGTGGAACTGAGTTTTTTTTCTTTACCGACCAGTTGTTGGAAATCACCAAGTGTAGTATAGCAGATTAATGTATTTATTTTATAATGTTTTTATTTATTTATGTCATTTTCTCTCACTTTATCTTTAATAAAGGACGCCCGAGCCTCATTTCTATTAAAAGTTGAATCGTCTTACCTTGCGTCCGTTATGGCGCATTTTAATGCTTTTCTTTCTTAAATATACAACGTGTTACAGAAAGGTGTGGTCATATTTTAGGGTCATTACATACACCGTACAATTAGTACTTATGTACCGGATCTTTTCAAAACCAAGACATCCGAAAATTTCACGTAAAATTTAATCACTCGTTTATTAAGATCGATCAGATTGATGACATCACTATTCATTATTATGAACTATACTAACTTTTTAATAAACTTGAATAAGATGCACGTAATTCTACGGACATACGTACGTAACTTGTTATTTAAACACAAATTAACACCTGAAAGAGATTGTGTGTTGAAGACAAATAGGTACCATCCTTTAGAAGCATGTTAAAGACTTCATTCACGGGTCTTCCATCTATGAATTTGGCTTATTACAGTCGACGATCCTCTTAAAAACTTTTATCAGGTACACCAATACATAATACTTATTTTTAGTCAATTACAACATATTTTTTTAACTCGTAATCATACTTCATAAAATCAGAACTTGCCGAACTGACTGCGTCAAATAAATATTGATATTTGACAACTGTTTAATGTTTTTTTAAGTATAAAATAATTAAATGAAAGGAGGTTTCTAGTATCATTGTTTATCATTTAGTGTTGTCCAAAGTTTAAAGTCGATATCGACATGTTACTCATTCGATAAAAAAGAAAATTCTATAATTATTGTACTAGCAATGCAATCGGATTTGGTACTATGGGAGATAAATACTTATACCCTACACTATACATTGCTTAAATTTGCCCGCCCCTTTCTATAACACGTTGTATATAAATCGCTGCTCCGAGTATTTTTATATTCGTGAGATTAAGTATAAAGAAAATCGGATATTTTAATCTGAAATTATGTGCTCTAATAACCCACAATCTAATTCCGTATGTCTAAGACTCAAAATTTAATGACAGTACGTGTCATTTTAGATTAGATTATCTCTACTTTCTTGATTTTTCGATATAGAATCCTAAATTCCGCGTTCTCATTTCAACGCTTCGATTTCTCATTTTTTATTTATATTTAATTGTCCTTAACTTGCAACACATTAAATTACCCATTCCTATGTGTGCCCAACTAATCTTATAAAACTCCCTAAAGAAAATTTGCCCACAACACTATCTAACCCCATAAATGTCGTGCTTATCCTACGCTACCTATTCGTAACCCGTCCTAGGGTACAAAAGACCCAATAATAGGGTCGATCTACTAATAAAGAGAGAATTAATGTATTTCAAATGTCACGCTAATGTATTTTAGATGTATTGCTTGTAGAAGTAAAATTGTATTCGGCTGTGTGTGCAAATTATATAGGGGTGTCACGACCCTAATTTGTAAAGTGAAACTTTGTAGCAGTGGATGTTATGGCAATTTTATATTAAATTAGAACGAAGGGTTATCCATCAATTATTTGACGCACAAAGCAAAGGAAGGGGGCAATAAAGGGTGCAGTGTGCCCTTCGCAAAGTCATGTTTATTGCGAGGTAACAATAAATACAAATTAGTGGGAATATTAAAGCCCCATTTACATAGCGTTTGTCGCACCACGGAGGGTAAAATCAGAAAACTCTTTTACGAGACCGCGTCATAGAATATGATAATGAGATTCGTATGATGTGAACTCGTAACCAGATATTTCTGTTATTTTCTCGCCTAATGTACCTATGTCGTTCGGAGACTCGCAACATGTAAATGGGGCTTTAATCCAATAATCTTCTTATATATAAAAATCAATTGCTGTTCGTTAGTTTCGCTAAAACTTAAAAACGGTTGGACCGATTGTGATGAAACTTTTTGTGGGTGTTAGAGTAGGTCCCTGGATGGTTTATATTTACAATTGGATCCGTTAGGTCGCTCTGCAAGCGGTAGATGTTGCGGGTGAAACCGCGGGGGACAACTAGTTTGAAATACAAATGAGTCACGTGACACGTCAATACGGGAACGTGTATTACATTGGAGTTCACTTGACAAGGACGTTGTGGAGTCAATGTTCCATGAAATTTGTCTGACGTAATTTATGGATTCCTTAATATAACGTGAAGAACCAATAAATTCGTATATAATGTTTAAGAGATGAAACTTTATATGGGACATAATATGTGAATACACAATAGCAAGTTTTAGTTTAATAAAAAATTGAGTATACAATTTTAGAAGAAGATTATTGTGTTGGGGATAGATGATTTTATCAGTATTTCTGTTTGTTTTTAAAAGGTAAAGAATAGGAGAAGGTTTTCAATTCGACTTGTATATTTGTTTTTTTTTAGTATCAATAACAACACATAACTTTCACAGAATGATTTTGATGATTATTTTTGTGTTTGATAGGGTATAACTTATATTTGATCCCGTCCTTAAGGGGGTGAAATCAGGGATGATGGACTTCGGCGTTTACGCACTGATTTTAATTATTCTTGCACTAGAAGTTGTACAAAAGACTAATCCATTCACTGCTACAGAATTTCATTTCAAAAGAAGGCGATGAATTAGCATTCGGTTAGTTACGTTAGTCTGAATAAAATTATACCATTAACGGAATTTAGTGAATAATCACGTCATGTTTTACACGCTCGTGTTTATTGATGACAACTTACTATGTAGCTTTTTTATGGCATAGGCCGACAAACGAGCAAGTCACCTGATGGTAAGTGATCTCCACCGCCCATGTACGCCCACAATACCAAAGGATTCATGGGTGCATTGCCGACCTTAATGGAAAGGGATAATTAAGGGATTGGGAAGGGGATTGGGCCTCCAGATATCTCACTCACCGTACTAAAAGCAGCAGCAAGCAGTACCGGCGTAAAGTAGCAACTTTACGCCGGTTTTCTGTGAGACAGTGGTAATGACCCGGACGAGCCTGCCCATACATGCTGTAGACAAAAGTATCTACAGCGTGGCTCTACCACTCATAAGGTTATATAATATGCGTAGTGCTGCACCAAATTTAATGTTATATTTTTTCACTTGGAACTAAAGGAAAAAAAGCCTTTAATTATAAATTCTTTAAACTTTGTTGGAGGTCCTTAAATAAATAAATAAATAAATAAATAAACTTATGCAATGTCACAAATCATGCTTATCATTTTATACATAAAAAGACGGTTTATTTTATTTGTAATACACATCGATAAATTCCAAAATGAAGTTTTTAATAATACATACATACATAGATAGACTCACGCCTGTTTCCCATAGGGGAATAATAAAAATTAATACATTTTTTTAATAATGCGTATCATAAATAATAAAATATGGTAAATAATAAACTGTGAAACCAGAATCCATAGGTACCGAGACAAGTATTTGTATCCTCCGAGTTTTTATCGATCTAAGTGGTATGGGACCTTAAGTCCCGCGTACTTCTTGATACTTATGACACAAGATATTGTGTTTGAATTCAGAAGTGCTTTTTTCACATATATGTAAATCGATCATCAATAAACGGGATGGTGTAGCATAGACATTGTAGCTAAGGGTTGTATTAGCTTAGTGGTTGAACGCTAGCGTAGTACCGGAGTCGATTGTGATTGGAAGCGAAGACTGGTGGCGGTGACAAAGGGACGGAGGTATATTGTATGTAATGTACTTAGATCATATTAATACATTGATATACATTAACTACACTGATATACAAAAACTCAAACGCAAAAGTCATACGCAAATGTACGACGGTTTCGAATCCCGACCATAAGTTTAATATTTAAAGTTGTTTTTTGAATGTTATAACCCCTAAATATTTAGAAAATGACATATAATTTCTAAGTAAATAGATGATCTTCAAACATCCAAGAATCATCTCAAATAAATTACTTTTTATATAATAATAGCGCCTTTATTTTTCCATTTGGGATTAACGGAATTTACGCAAGTATTTTATTAATTTTTTTAGGAATGTCGCGTTTCGTCAACATTTGACGTATATATCTTGTGTTTTTGTATATGAATGGAGTTTGCAACAACGTTTGACTATAGTGGTCGTTGATAAGTTTTCTATCAATTTTATAGAAACTAACATTGTTTTTTGGCGGCTATTTTTGTATTCGTATAGCCACCGCCAATTTATAATATTATTTGCAAATACAAGCTAAATTATCTTTAACGACCCAAACACTTTAATGTATACTACTAGACAAGCTGTGCGGTACATGGGAATTGTACCACTAAGTTGCGGTCAATTGACCGTAACTCAATATTACCATCTCGCTTAGTCTTAACTAGAACCCCTATCGCGCTCCCATTTTGTGATCTGTCAAACTCGCGCAAAATGTGACACAATTTTACTTCTAAACAGCCCGTCTAGTAGAATACAAGTTTTTGTAACGACCGGTTTGTTCTTGTCACGGACTAAAGATATAAACTAGACTTTGAATGTCCATACTACTTCGCGTGTGTATCTTGCGTAACTTATTGTGTAACGTGCTACCGCACCATTTATGCGCACCGCGATGACAAAGTCACTGTATGTTGTAAAAATTGGCACGCTTGGTTTCCATATGACTTCTTACGGAGTTTATTATATTCTTACACAGTGAATATACAACATATTATGACGGAGAATACTGATCTCCGATCATCCTTAATATTAAGTTGATATAAACTATAAGTATGTTATTATAAACTTTACGGTCCTTCGAACCAAGACAAATCTTTTTTACATTTTTTTCCATTTAACAAGAAATATTGATATTTATTTACACCGCACAGTATTTAAAATAATGGTATGCGATCGAGCGAGTGATATTAAATTTAATCAATATCTTTTATTTAATTGCTTTGTTCGTTATGTGAGTTTTTATGCCAGTTTTTAAACAAACGTTATACAATTTAGAATATTAGTGACCAAAGAGGTGACTATTTTAATTTGTCTTCGTTTTTTTAAATTCTACACCTCAAAAACATTCCTCCATTTTTTTTATTATTGTACCGTTAATTTTAGAACATCATTGTAATTATGTTAATTAAGAAAACACTCACGTTATTCTGTCTTCTTGTATGTTTATTATTATTAAGTGAAAACAACCGCGCTGCTTTATAAAATTGTGCAGTATATTACTTTGATAATTCCGATTTATTATCATTTATTCGTCTAAACTTCGTGTATCAAAGCAGGACTGCTGGCATAATGTTTTAAGTTAGTTTGCCTCCGTGATAATTCCGTTTACTTTATATTAAAGTAATATTTTAGAATAAGATCGCCTTTTTATGAATGAAGCACGTCCAATGTAATAGGGCAGCGAACTATATTTTATTTTGCTATTATAGTATATTATCTAATGTTAAGTGTATTGTGTTACCAAAACGTTATTATTTCTGATTTATTGGCGATATTTTTATATAATAAGTAAGATTAAGATTAAGGCACGACCGTTCGGGAAGACGTAATTGGCATTTCTCAGATATTATCGTGTTAAATTAAAAGACATTTTGATTATTTCGTCTTCCCGGCGCGGTGTGGTTGAAGTAAGTACACTACGATATCTGTTGATGGTGTATAGAGTAAAGCTTTTTGTCCTGTCTGCCGTCTACAATAGATAGTAATGCCTCTTAAACTAGAAGAAATCACTTTTCACGCGCATTCACTGTGTTTGGCGCAAACTTATAATGGAGTGAACAAAATTAATATGGAAATTAAAAAGATAAAGTAATTACGAGTAAGTCGGTTTATCATCAATTATGTGATATATTTAAAATATCAACAATGGTCGTTAGAATACGACGGCATAGATAATAAATAAAAATAGTTGGCGCCAAACACCATCACTAATTCCAACGAATATTGTTTGAATTCTACGTATGAAATATAATTTATATGCTGATGATAAAAGCCATTGAGCCAGTCACAAGACGCCGCTATGCTACTTTTATTGAGTATTTGAAGGGAGTTATTGATTATTGCAAATATTTTTCTATCTTATTACAGTAGCGGTATCTTGTGATTTGGATATTTTGTATCGCGACAGACTGATAAAATTAAGTGATTGATTCCAAATAACGGTTTTTACATTATCCGTGGTTGATATTTTTATTAATTTTAAGAATATTTATTCCAAAAATGAAAGTGCAATAATTTAATGTTCTGATTCAAGATTCAAATAATATATATTTTTTGTCAAATATATTTTGTTGCTGGCTATATGTAAGACTGTTCGAAGTCTAGAATCTCGCTTGGATCACTATTTAGCCAGCTTTTTATGATTTGTTTAAGTTTTGATTTTGTAAGCCTCTTGCGGGTATTAATGTTGAATAACATTGTTGTAATGTTGGAAATCATTCCCATTAAAACACATTTTACACATACTATATCTTTTATTTGAATCCTACAATAGACACCTGCTACAAATAATAGAACATCGAAGTAATACCGAGATTTGTCAAAATCAAATATATTTTTACCATGTGAATAAACTGGTTACAATCATAAATTTACAAATAATGCTAAACACATTAAATTAACAGCCTGAATATGCTAGAGTATTCTAGCGTTCAAAGCCCATCAATAGTACCTATATAGGGTACAACGGTGTAGTCAGGAACTATGTTCGATAAATAGGCAGGTAGTGACAGAACATGTACGGGTGACAGCGAAGCGTGAAGTGAAGCCGATGCTAGTTTTCTTCGCCTAATTACATCATTTTATACCAATAAACTTTATTTTTGTAAACTTAAAGTTACACATTTTATGGATGTAACTAGCATCTGTTTCTCATCCTGTGCCATAGCCAAGACTTAAAAATATTAAGCATATAGGTAGATAACAGATTCACAAGAGTTTTGACGGAACTTCTGACAGTGCGGTGGCTCTCTTGTTTTAATTATTTCCTAAACTAGTTTAAAGTTGTGTTTGTTGTATAAAAGTGGTGTGGTTTTGTGCAATAATCATTTACGATGATGAATAGTTTATGGAAACATTGAAATAAGTGAATTTAGGTGATTTTTGACCAAGGGTATCGATCGACCTTGTGCGTTCGATCCGCTTGAAGAAAGTCGTCTAAGAAGCATTGAACTGAAAGGAATTAACTCCAAAACTCCAACAAGACCTTGAAATGGGTCACACCCCCGTTTCGTCATTCTTGAAAATATAAGAAAAGAATATAACTAATGACTTGGCAGCATGGTCTCTGATCTTAGCCGGTTCCTTAAGGAACAAACAAAAAAAAATAAACAGATTCACAAGCACAGACCACAGACTACTTAGAAAGAACTGTTCACAAGTCATAAACCGCAGTAAGTATTTGAAGGTTTCGTAATTTGCGATGACCACTTCTAACTACGGATCTGTGGCAGAGCGTAAGTATATCAGTAAGTAAATGCTTGTGATATGAATGGCCCTTTATTCTTGGAAACAGAGACTGGTTCTATTGCCTCTGGTATCTGGTGGAAATCCCATCGTTTCGTGCACACGCGAGAACAGCTTTAAGGTACTCTTAGGACGTCTTCAGTCGTCACGCTGTCTAAATCAGATTCCAATATCTGAAACAAAGACGAACTAAAGTTGCATATTCCCAAAGATATAGTCTGGTAACAAAGTAAAATTCTTTTTTTTCTAACACCTGGCGTTCAGAGCCGTGGACGTCGACATCAGCTTTGCGAGGCTTCTTTCATTTCCCAGTTAGAATGAAAATCTTAAATTAAAAGAGAAGAATTATACCTACACTATTAAATGAGTATTCGAGTATTGTAAATTGTTGCCAAATTAAAAATTAGAACAACAAATCCAAATTAATGACTCGGGGTTTCGCGAATCTTGTGTGCGGAATCACCTAACTTTCCCAGTGTAGCCAGACGGCTGGATAAATACTATACTCACGCGTACTTTACATAAATACGAATAACTAAGCTTTTAAGAACTCGTAAAACTTTCTTGCGCGGCCCCCTATGGCGCGAGGTCTTTTGGTAACGGGAGGACGAATTTGGGCCTACGAAAATTCACATTCGCAAAAGCAAGCTGCCATTTTAGTTCGGTTTTTTGTGGGACTAATATTAACTTGGTCGAACATGCTGTAGACAAAAGTGTCTACAGTGTGGATTGTAACTGTAATTACAAAATACTCCTCAAATGTAACAACCTTAAAGTCCATGATCTGCAGAGCCTCCTCTAAAGCGATCAGCCCAGGGTCATCGGGAGTGAAAACACGACACTCTTCGTCGAAGAACCTTTCCATCTTCAGCTTTAGCTCGTCGTCATACCGTCGGAGACGCTCTTGTGTGTTTGTGTCTTCTGTCACATCTGATGAAGAGTTTTGGAAGCTGGAAAATGTTAGATAATTTTAAAATCAAAGCTTCGTGTTCAAATTTCAGATAGTTGGTGTTTCCGACAAATTAGCTTGACTTAGAAATAAAAACCAGTAGGTAAATAGGTACTCTTGAATACCTGTGAAATCGCTTCTTAGACTATGAAGTATAAAATAACTCTTGAATAACATTTTATTACCTAGTATCATGTTTTTTTTTATTTTTTTTATGGCATAGGCCGGCAAACGAGCAAGTGGGTCACCTGATGGTAAGTGATCCCACCGCCCATGTACGCCCACAATACCAAAGTATCATGGGTGCGTTGCCGACCTTAAAGGAAAGGGATAATAAAGGAATTGGGAAGGGGAGGGGGTTTGGGCCTCCGGATATCTCACTCACCGTACGAAACGCAGCAGCAAGCTGCTACTTTACGCCGGTTTTCTGTGAGACAGTGGTAATGACCTGGACGAGCCGGCCCATACGTGCTGTAGACAAAAGTGTCTACAGCGTGGCTCTACCACTCAAAAAAAATTATTACCTATTGAGTGAAGCGAGATATCCGCGTGGAAAGGCGTCGAGTGCCGCTCTCATTTGATCCCAAGGGTCACTTAAACTTCTACTCTTTAGCTGTGGAAATATAAATACAAAGAATACTTTAATCCCATCATTAAAACACTGTAACACCCGTATTATTCAGAAATCATATAATCTCACAGTGTGCCCGCGAACTCTTAAGGATCATAAATCCAATTCTAAAACTATGATAGAATAGGTTACGGCCCAATATGTTTTTATGTCCAAACTAGTCTGTCCTAATAGACTCCTATAGTTCTTGGTTTACCTGTGCCCAAATGTTATACAAATTCCGTCATACAAACATTCAAACTTTTACATTTATACCATACCTACATTAATAAGTATTGCGAGTCATCCAATTTCTTTGGTCATTACATTTGAAATACATTTGACATTACAAATACATTTGACGAGTGGCGTACCCTTCACAAATTATTTGATATTTACATAATTGCTGTTAGGTATTATTACTTACGCAAGTATTTTTTCTGAATACTGTTAATCAGATTAAAATGTGTGGCGGACGGTGGTGGTATATATAAATTATAATTGTACATTACTAGGTGGTAGGTCCCTCGTATGCAAGAGGACCGTCTGGGTTGGTACCACCGCGTCTATTTCTGCCGCCAAGCAGCAGTGTGTAAGTACTGTTGTGTTACTGTTTGAAAGACATTGAAGCCAGTGAAATTACTGAGCATTATGAGACTTAACATCTTACGTCTCAGGGTGACGAGCGCAGTCCAATGCCATGCAGTGCTTTTTAATTCAAAGTTCTGTGTGGTGGTGCTTCCGTTTATGGGCAGGCGTGGCGCTTACCATCAGGCTAACGACCTGCTCGTTTCGTCACTAAAGCTAATTAAAAAAGACATACTGTCTTTTTTACTTCTCTGGTAATATTATGGATGATTATAGTATGCTGAAGCCAATGGATCGGAAACTTATATCCCGGTCTTAGTCCTAGTTAGACCGTAGAATCATATCTTAGTTGGTAACATAGAATATATGTGTTCACTACGTTGCGGTTGCTTCCCTGCTGTTAACAGTTGTATTCAGAAGAGCAGTGGATACTAACTAGCAAGGCCGCTGTCATATAACAAACGGTACGACCGTTCTAGGCGCGGACTCCAGGTTAGAAGCGTCTTTACATGTCCATTCTCTCAGTTCAGGCTTTAAACATTCTAAACCGCTTACCATCAGGCGAGTAAACTGCTCGTCTCGTCATTTAAGCAAATAAAAATCATGGGTATAGATGCGTTATATTCTGATCTCGCTCCATCCTAAAAGTTGTCTCGGGCTAGAACTGCCAGTTTGTAGAGCTAGTGTTCTACGTGGGCTATCACACGTTATCAATCCACGAACACACAAGACTAAAGTGAACGTGATCATGGCCGTGTACGTTCCTCTTTCTATGGAACAGCTTGAATCGAACTCAAACAATGACGAAATCAAATCCTTTGAACAGTTACATAGATCGTGTCTGGACACACGTATACGCGTATGAAAAGACTTCCGTTACTCTTTAAGTCCACAGAAAAAGATTATTTAACCAATAAACAAAGTAGAAGTCTAGGAGTCTTTTAGCCGTGCTTAAAATACGTAGGTACTAATTAGGTATTTGTTAATGTGGCAATGATAGGAAAATTTGGATACACAAAAGGCTTCCTCGACTTACACACCATGACGAACTCCTGTAACCAAATAATTAACCAAAAAACAAGTAACACCTTGCCATAAACAGCCGAAATATCTAATCAATTTTTATTATTAATTAAGACGAAAACGTAACTGTTTACGGCCAGCTTAAAAGTTATGACTATGTACTCATTCTAAGATACATAAGGTCCTGTGTGGGGGTATTATTCTATGTGTATAGGTATCTACAACAATTCGAAATTGTTGATCCTTCAACCCCTTACGTAACTTACCCGTCTATACCTCCCATAATCGATCTCCGAGTCCGTCATAGCCCTGGACAGAGCGAGACTGGAGTCAGTACTGTAGGTCTTCATCTCGTACTCATCGCAGCCAGTGAGGACACTGTCACTCCGCGTGCTAAGCGTCTCGTCACGGTCACTCCATAGGTACGGGGATAGAGTGACTTCTGGGATTTCCAGCTCATTCACCATTTGTGAACGGTTTTTTGGTATCGAATTTAGTAATGCTTCGAACATTTGCATTTTATCAAGAGCGCGCTTGATCGTATAGCGTGGTTAAAGGTCTCTATTGAAGAAAGGGATACACTAGGTATCTTATTATTGTTATTTCTATGAATTTTATTAATTTAAGATCCTGGAGACTTCACTGCTCTTTTTTATTAAGCAATATTCGTGCTCGATTTCAGTGTATTATTCCGTTCCATAAAAAAGGTACATATAAACTTAATAAGCCATAAAATAATATTTGAGTAATTAATTGAATATGGAACTAAAATTAAAATCCAGACCTAAGCTTTATCATGTAAAATCTGTAAATGGTCTCTCAAATTGGAGTATATTTTTTTGACATTCAAATGACCAATGCAGGCTTTACTTTTTAGTATTCGATACCTAATCTACTCCGATTACAATCAACTACAACATTACAACAAAAAAAAACTTACAAAACATCTTAAAAAATAATAAATTTACTTTCACAAATCCAAACGCCAGACATACGTAAAACATAATAACCGTTAAGATATTATTTAACAATCAAACCGATTCGTTTTTTAAATATTTTCTCATTAAAACCACACAGAATTACTGTCCGCAAGTAGCGCGTCAGAGGTCACGTACCGCGGACTACACGGTGTCACAATCTACAAGACTAGGCCGAACGGACCAGCTACCTTAGACCGTTTTAAATGTTTAGTCGATACGTGATGGCAACCATGTCTCTTTTAGAAATATTCTGATCCTTACGGTATTTTATGAGCAACGAATATTAGATCAATAACGCAGAAATGTAATGATGCAACGTTTATTACTAGGATACCTAAGTAGGTACCTACTAGGATTTTAATTTTCTCGGCTTTTACGTATTTCTGGAATTCGGAAATATCATCGTGGTCCCGGGAATTTCCGGAACTTGAGAATATTGAAGAGCTGAAAAAAAACTCACTTTATACCTTCTTAAACAAATTTACTTTACGTAATTCACGTACGTCATTATAATTATGTTCATTATGTGGAAACTAGCAAAAGATATATAGGTATTTATATTTAACAAATGCAACAATCATGAAACTGTAAATGTAAACTCGGTATTTCAATCACAGAAATACCGAGTATATTACCGTGCAATTTTATAAATAAAAGGTATTATTTAAATTTCGATTTTATCATAACTTACAAATGGTAGGCAGGTAAATAAGTAATATTGTTCAAAAATAGAATACTTTATATTTACCAATTTTATTTAAAAAGGCACTAGTAAACTCCGGTATACCATTATTCCCATCAACAAGCCACTGTGCCGGGCTTTTCACCACGTGTTTGTTTTATTATGTTGTGTCTATCTTCAGTCAGCTTTATACACATTGCTTCCGTGTACATCGTCGTGGATAAAGCATCACTTCCAGGTAATGTTAGTTCGCCTACCATTATTCAAAACATTGAATACTTACGAGAATTAGAACATAAACAATACATAGAGCTGTATCGTCAATGTTGTGAGAATTTCGTTCCTTTAACTCGCGAGTATTGTTTAATTTACAGGCGCAGATACAGGAGGACTTCGTCAAGGTGGATTTCGTGAGAAAGATAATCAATCTATGGTACAATATTCAAGAGAGAATGGATTGGCTAAATGGATTGGCAATGTATTGATTTGCTCTACCTATCTTTCAATTAGATATCTAATAAAATGGATTCCTTTATTTGACAGTCTGAAGTGAAAACTTCTTTAGCCACGTTGGCCACGTTTTGGTAGGGGAAAATCTTATGGGTTCGCGTCACCGACATGCTCATGATGCGCAGCGGCCGTGTGCTGTGCGCGTTAGGCACTTTGTTGGATGGGTGAAATCTCGTGCGTTCGCGTCACTGACATGCTTATAGCAGTATATCTGTAGCTATACAGCTGATGTATTGTGCAACATTAGTGCTGTGTGTATCTTATTAGTGAAATTGAATGGATTTAGTGAAACATTCAATGTGTATATATACTGTGCATTGTTGAAATTTGGTGATAATAATGTAGAGTCCTTAAAGAGGAGCAAAAATACTAAATGACGTTTGATTCTTTATTAATTTGAGCCAAAACAACAAAGTAGGTACATAACACGAAATACAAAACGCATCATATAGTGTATGACGCAGCTTTTGCCGGGAGAATCCCGAAGTCGATTTAAACAATATTGCTGCTTAGACTGCGGCAAGTTGACACTTTTTAAATATCTTTAGAACATAGGTATTTAGAAACTAATATATGTCTTATAAAAAATACAATGCCTTGGAACGAAGACTTTTCGAACAATAATCCTAATGTCACTCCTCACTTGAGGAATGACTGTACGTCATCAGCAACACTCTGACTAGAATGATTTATTATACTGCCAGATATAATAAGCGGCCAACTCAAAAGCACTCCCAAAATTACTCTACAAATATAATATCTAATAATATGCACAGATAGCCGCTTTGATGTCAAGAACTTGGCAGAAGTAAAAGTTTGACACATTCCACGTCTATCGTATGACGCTGGCATCCTCCACCCTATTCGCTGCAGCAATCATCAAAGGTCACTGCCGCACGCCTACATAATTAATAAACAATAAACATTACGTGAACTATTGTAAGTATTGGAATTTGGACAGTTGTCTGGTGTTTACATTGATCGGTGGGTGGTGTGGCACGCTGCCCAAACACTCAGTTCGCGGGTAGATTTAGTCAGCTTCGTGCGTCTCGCCTCTCGCCCTTGTACTTGAATATTGAGATCGAAACAATAGTGATATTTCTTCAATATCGATATAGAGTTATATCGGAGCAGCTTGCCGTCCGTCGCGCGGGCGACGTTCGAGAGTGGAGCAAACTGCAAAATAGTGAGCGAGCTGCGACTTGCGAGCTTCAGTCATGTTTGGATAGCGCGCGCAAATGGACGTCGCGAACATATCGCCGTCGCTGCGGCTGCGCGGCGGCGTCAATAGTCAATGTGACAATAAAAAACATGAGTTGAACAAGTGCACTAGTGCTATGTCGCCGGAGACGCAGCGTTTGTTGCCCCCTACTTCGGAGACCATCATGACGAAGCCGTTCCCGATACGAGGTAACTATTTGATAGTTCATACTAAAAATACATAGAGTTGCGTTGACAGTTGCGCCTGGCCACGGCTGGCGAGTGACGCGTGACGCGCAAAAAACCACGCTGCCGACGAATGCAATTTGCAACAGACGCAATAGTGTCACACATCTCGGGTTCAAAACCGGATGCTGTTGGTTTAAATGGGATTTTAAACCGGTGGCATAATAAATCTTTAACCGACATCACAAGGAGTTCGATATTCGTGTTTGTGTTTTTTATTGGGTACATACATTCCTGCGTATATGTTTTTGATAAATATAATTTAAATTTGTAAAAGCTGTGCAAGTATTATTTATTAACAACATGCTAGTTATAATAATAAGAAATTTATGAAAATAGATCATAAAACCTTACATTCTTTCTCCAAAAAAAAACAACATTTAACAGCTCTACCAGTATTTACATTGTAGAAGTACACGTTTATTTCATTAACTGATGAAGATTTAACCACTACTCAATATTTTTTTTTATTGTAGGTACAATATGTTTTTACATTTTTAATCTTAGGTATAACAATATAAAAATACATTTTCAAATTTTAGTAAGTGACACACTTCTATGGCGAGGCCCAAGACCGAAGCCACCGATGGTTTGAACCCCAAAATGAGGATCTTCCTCACAACGCGTGCCGTGTCTAGCAATATAGCCTTTTGCATATGAATCTTGACCCAACGAGCTATTGAGAGCTTTTGGAGAGTGGAGAGGCCCTGTGATATCGGCATCGGTGGAAACGACTAATAATTGTCGAGATCACATCCCACATGTCAGTAACCTCGTGTACCAAATCTAAATATTTGGGCATCTTCGGCTTAAACGAGATTCTCGTCATACGGAATGGTGATATCAACGGGGTGGCGCGCCATTTGATCTACATCAGGATTATTCAATATAATTTGTAGTGAGAACGAAAGTAACAGAAAATAGACCAAGAACTTTTACAAACAAAACTGCATGTTATGACTCTACCAAAGTTTATGTTGTGTAAATGTACAAATTTTAAATAAATAAAGTCACATACCTACTCGCGCATAGTCCTGAATTCAAACTGTATACCATTTGTATCGAAGACTACTATTTTTCCCATACACATACATAGAGTTCGAACAAATATTTGCGAATGACACAAACATTTGCTTTATTGTGCAAATCGAATATGTATTGTATACAATCAGTTTTAATACTATTATGACAGCCTCCGGCGCAGCGGGTGAATAGCCGGCTCCGAACCAAGAGGACATGGGTTCGATTCCCGCACCGAGGCAAATGTTTGTGTAATCCACAAATATTTTATTCGAGTCTGGGTGTTGTGGGACCGCAAGTTCCTCGCAGTTTCTGATACGATACAGGTTAACCTAGTGTGGAGTCAGGACTGTGTGTGACTGTTGGGTGTATTTATTTATTTATTATGCGTATTACTATTCAAAGTACATACATACGCACTCACGCCTGTAATCCCCGAAGGGGTAGGCAGAGGTGTAACCAGTACACCCACATTTCGCCGAGCGTATTTCCGTCCCTTATGTGATAGGGGACGAGCCTATCGCCATACCGGGCACAAATTCCTTACTCCGGGCTGATACTTAGCATTTCGTAATAGAAAAACCCAATACCACTTTACCCGACCCGGGATCGAAACCAAGACCTCAGCGTTGACCGCAATCGTAACGCGTACGCATTACAACTGCGCCACCGAGGCAGTCAAAGTAATTTATTCAAAGTAATTTAGCGAAATTATCAGATGCGTTTACAGAACATAGACGGACACGAAATAACGTTTCAAATTAGCATGAATTATCGTTGTTATAAATAATTTATGAATCATTCGATTCCTTTTGCATTCGATTTCTTATGATACTTTAACAAACCTGGGTTTCTTCTTCTTATTCTTCGCCTCCTTTCCATTCATCATCATTTCAAAAACGTCTTAAGATTAAACATGGATTAAACAGTAAAGTTATGACGCTATCATAAATGTCTTTGTCTTTAATATTATAAACTTCGTTTTGTCTTTGGTTGTTTTTTTTATATACCTACTCAATATTGGCTGGATGAGTTTTGGCGGGAATTCTGACAGTGCGGTAGCTCTCTTATTTTAATTATTTCCTAAACTAGTTTAAAGTTGTGTTTGTTGTATAAAAGTGGTGTGGTTTTGTACATTGAAATAAGTGAATTAAGTTGATTTTTGACCAAGGGTATTGTCGACCTTGTGCTTTCGATTCGCTTGAAGAAAGTCGTCTAAGAAGCATTGAACTGAAAGGAATTAACACCATAACTTCAACAAGACCTTGAAATCGGCCACACTCCCGTTTCATCGTTCTTGGAATATAAGAAAAGAATATAACTAATGACTTGGCAGCATGGTCTCTGATCTTAGCCGGTTCCTTAAGGAACAAACAAACAAAAAAAAAAAAACTATATTGGCTGGCTCGCGCCCGCACGTCATTTAAGGCGACCACTGAAAACTAGTACTGTGTTGCGGTTCGCGCCACAGTACAGAAATATGCTGAGTGGTCACCCACCTGTCATGGTCACGACATGCAACTGCGTAATAATTAGTTAATTGAGTTTTGTTTTATTTTTCTTAATTTGTTTTGTACTCGTACATGCGTATGTTAAGTATGTCGTCTGTCACAAATAAATTGGTTTTCTTTCTTTTTCTGCTGTGTTTAACCTTTCTGGAAATTGCAGACTAATGACTTACCACGTGGTGGTTACCTAATTGTAGTAAGGGTTTAAATTCTAATAATAAATGCTGGGTTTAATATTCTACCGTAAGTTTAATTCTTTATGGTTACCAATAATCACTTTCTAAACACCTTCCGTCTGTTTCAAAGTGAATCACTTTCTTTGTTTATTGTATTGTATTGTTTGCAAACATAGTATCCTGTCGGCTTATCAGTCAAGTTGCATTGTATGTTTCTATTATTGTTAATCGGCTATTACATTTTATTGCTGCGAATAAAGAATATTTTTTTTTGCGGGATTAGACACTTTTGTTTTCCTTGTACGGTAACTGTACCTGTTTATAAGTATACTACATTTTAACGCAATGTAAAAATACACCTGACACAAATAGACATGTGATCCTGGGGTCAGGACATAGTAGGTAAAACTGTATCGTGGGTATCAGGAATACGAGGGACTTACGGTCCCTATTGTGGATCACGCAATCATTTGTGTTTGCAGGAGAATTCGGGATCTTCCGTCTCAGTTACACACTTCCTGCGTCGCAAGGCTGTCAATCTTCACCAATAAGAGCATCTCGAATCTCGATAGTCGGTAGAATTATGCCGCCCTTAACTTGATGTACACCGGCTAGTCCCAACATGTAACTCATACAAACGAGCCACTGACTGTTTGATAACGTGAGTATGGTGATAAATATTGTTTTTTGAAGTGAAAACTTCTTTAGCATCGTTGTAATTTGAAAATCGATGAAACGAAAAAGTGAACCGAAAAAGAGACAGACACATAAATTCATAAGATTTAACGTGGGAGAAAATGAGATAGGAAGCATTATACAGTTGTGCGCACATGCTTGAGAAAAGGCATCACAACAACCGTGGTGTTTTGTATACGTGTACACAGTAAAAAGAGACAGACACATAAATTCATAAGATTTAACGTGGGAGAAAATGAGATAGGAAGCATTATACATTTCCCGAAATTTTACATTCGTCTCATTATCTTAAAACCAAATTTTTTAAGGTTAAACTTGTACCACGTGTGAATTGCACACATGTTTTTTTTTAACTTAAATGAAGAGTATAGTAGGTCACTCACCTGACTGCCACTTTATCCGATCCTGGTTACAAGAACCCAAATTAGCGTTTTAAAATGAGTTTGAGACTAGAAGGATCCTTCCAAGCCGGATTACATCACAAATTAGATTTAAACCATAGACCAATGAGCCTAAAGACAACATAAACTAAGTTTTATATTATAAAAACACAAACATAATATACAACGTGTTATAGAAAGGGGCGGGCAAATTTAAGCAATGTATAGTATAAGTATAAGTATTTTATCTCCAATAGTACCAAATCTGATTGCTTTGCTAGGACAATAATTATAGAATTTTCTTTTTTATTGAAAGAGTAACATGTCGATATCGACTTTCAACTTTGGACAACACTAAAAGATAAACAATGATACTATAGACCTCCTTTCATTTAAATATATTATAATAAAAAAAAAAAAATTAAACAGTTGTCAAATGTCAATATTTATTTGACGCAGTCAGTTCGGCAAGTTCTGATTTTATGAAGTATGATTACGAGTTCAAAAAATATGTTGTATTTGACTAAAAACAAGCGTGATGTATTGGTACTTTGTGTTGGTGTAACTGATAACAGCTTTTAATAGGATCGTCGACTGTATTAAGCCAAATTCATAGATGGAAGACTCGAGAATGAAGTCTTTAAAATGCTTCTAGAGGATGGTACCTATATCGTCTTCAGCACACAATCACCTACAGGTGTTCATTTGTGTATAAATAACAAGTTAAGTATACGTATTTCCGTAGAATTACGTACATCTTATTCAAGTCTATTAAAAAGTGAGTGTCGTTCATAATAATTAATAGTGATGTCATCAATCTTATCGATCTTAATAAACGAGTGATTGAAATTATCGTGAAATTTTTGGATGTCTTGGTTTTGAAAAGATCCGGTACATAAGTACTAAGTGTAAGGTGTATGTAATGACCCTAAAATATGACCACACCTTTCTGTAACACGTTGTATATGCGGGTAAGAAAACGTCTAATATTTATTGGTCGAGTTAAAAGGGAATCAATTGTTCAAAAACAAGTATGTAAACGACAATAAATCCACCAATGCAATGGAGGCATGTGATGAATTGCATCTAAAGCGGAATTTACACCCTTACACTTTTAGTGAATCTTGCAAAATAATCATTTAAACAATATAAACTTTGAAAGAAATATAAGTACACGTGTCCATATTAGAGCCACGCTGCACTGTAGACAGTTTTGTCTATAGCATGAATGAGCCAAGTCGACCGGGTTATCACCGGCTCACAGGAAACTGACGCAAAGTAACAGCTTGCTCTTGCGTTTCGTACGGTGAGTGAGATATCCAGAGGCCCAATCCTTTCCAATCCCTTAATTATCACTTTATTTTAAGGTCCTTTAGTATTGTGAGCATTCATGTGGGTAGAGATTGCTTACCAACAGGTGACCCACTTGCTCGTTTGTTATAAAAATACTTTATGGCTACTCAAAGATTACCAATCAAACTATAGATGTAAACGAGTCTTCATTATCAATATAAGCTAGTACAAGTTTTATGAAGGAAAATAAGTATTGTGGCGTCTTATAGTTTAGTATGTCTGTGGGTTAAACCTTCAATCGTCAAGTCTCAGCGGTATCTCTTTACAATAATTCGCTTGAATTCGCTTCACTGACATCGGCTATAAAATTACGTTACTTATGTATTTTTTAGAAACCGTATTCCTTCTAGACATTGTAAATAACATTGTAAGTATTCGATTTTCTCGTAGAAAATAGATTTAGGGCGACACCCACTTCTTTTCTGAAATAGAGAGAGTAAATAGAGTCAAAAGTTTCTGTGCGAGTATAAAGGAAAGAAATATTACACGTTACTTAATCTTTCTTTGTGCCAGGCGTTATCCCGGCTTAATGCAAGGGTCTCGCTTTCCATCACGATTTGATATTATTTCATATTTGATATTATGGGGGGGACCCGCCGTCTAAACCCCACAACCTACACCGCATATTGCCTCGTCCGTTAATCAGCAGAGTGTACCACGCGCAGGTGATGTTGGCTTTAGCTCTAATATGATGGTGGCCCACTTACACTCCATTTCACGTTCATTAATAATAAAAAATATATGTAGTGGCGGTAGTGATGGCAAGTGACCTTCGCCGCCCATGAACATCCACAATACCTGAGGAATCATGGATGTCGACTTTAAAGGAAAGGGATAATTAGGGGACTGGAAAGGTGAGGGGGATTTGGGCCTCTGGAAATCTCACTCACTGTACAAAACGCAGCAGCAGGTTGCTACTTCATGTCGGTTATCTGTTAGACAGTCATAATAACCCGGACGAACCGACCCGATAAAAAAATCACATGTGAGTTGCCGGGAATTGTAATTTATGCTCGAAATGAAAAATCATGATAAAGAAATAAGCTCGGCCAACCCTTCGGGGACATAGGTGCGTCGCGGCGGAAGTTTATTGTATATAATATCACATAAATCCAATATTACTTTTACCCGACCCAGGGATCGAACCAGAGACCTCAGTAGTCGTACCGCGTACGCATTACAACTGAGCCACCGAGGCAGTCAACAAAAAACGATAAATTAAAACTTCAAAATAAATCTTTGATGTATTTTTTCTAGTAATCTCGGAGGTCCTCATAATTCATAAGTTATTTAAGTGTCGACCCCCTGTACGATCGATCACCGTGAGGTGACTTCGTAATGAGAATGTCGGTTATGAGTCAACCACCTTCCGATTCCTCAATCAACAGATGGTCACATTTTATGCGAAACACTTCCACTGTCGTATAACAATAAACAACGTTTAAGGCGAAATGGTAGTGACGTTGCCATTGTAATGCTTGCATACTCGGCGTGCGCGCTTCCAATATTTACTTAGCTTTATTATTTAAAAAAAAAATACGCTTTTGCAAAAAAAAAACATAGAAGTATTTGAATGTTGGGAGTAGAATTTGGGACTACAAAATTTTTTTTTGTAAAAATATTTTGGGTAGAAACTGAATGAAATTAATTCAATCCTTCGACGGGACCGTAAAAATGGTTTTTTTTTAGGAAAGTTTACGATTTTTTTCTATCAAGTCAAATATCATTCATCGTGTATCGGCGAACATAATCTGGAGGCCAATTCTCGTAATTTTAAACGTTCAAAATATCATTCCGATCTAATCTCAGCGTCAAGAAAGTTGCAAATGGCATTCTCTTAAACCAATAATCAACGTCAAATGTGAACATAGATCGTAATGAGATTGAATGTAGAATAAAAGTTGACTGAAGCTAAAACGGTATAATGCTACTGCTAATACTAGGTGCATTTGACGTTGATTATTGGTTTAAGAGAATGCCATTTGCAACTTTCTTGACGCTGAGACTGGATCGGAATGATATTTTGAACATTTAAAATTATGAGAATTGGCCTCCAGATCTTAACCAAATTTATATGGGACCACATCGCAGCAAAACTCTATCAAGTGATTTTTTTTCCAACAAAATCGGTCCACAATTGGCGGAGAAATCGGAAAAAGGAAAAAAACGCGCGAATTGAGAACCTCCTCCTTTATTGAAGTCGGTTAAAAATCTTATACAAATAAGCAGCGATAGCTCAGTGGATAGTGGTACAGACTGTCGAGACGAAAGAAGCTGGTACGAAACCAGTGCCAACTCCCAAGAGCATACCTGTGTACTAAATCGCTTCTGCAAAATATCTGAACATACTTCAAATTGAATTGATCACAAAAACCGTACAGCTTTTGTTGATTTAAGTCAATTGATCAACTAAAATGAGGTTTATAACTCTGAATGGCTTGAACGACCTTGATCGAGTCGGTGTCGTTCCGGTCCACGCAGATTCGCTGAAGGGCTCCATTAATTACGCACAAGACAGCCCATAGAGACGTGAATCGTGCTCTAGTTTATCTTTGTTACAACTTACAAGGAAAATATATTTAATTAAACAATTTACCTAATTGGAACTGTGGTTCATATTATAACAACTGCAAGAATCCTACGACACGAAAGTCCAAAGAGAATGTAATCAATACGTTTCGGTGTCCACGGCGCAATGTTTACTTACGACTTTTCGCCACAAAAACGATAATTTCACGATGTTACTTAAAAATAAAATACATACTATACACATAGGCTCACGCCTCATACTCGTAGGGATAAGCAGAGACAACGGATTTCCATTAAAACAGAAATATATGTTATATAATTAATATTGGACATATCGGTGCACTAATACCTTCTATGACGTTGGTATGAAAACCGCCAGGCTTAAGTGGGACTGGGCCGGCCATGTATGTCGAATGAATCCAGACAGATGGGCCAAAAATATTACAGACTGGTCACCAACCGATGGTTACCGACGACGTGGGCGACCTAGGAAGAGATGGAGAGACGACATTGTCAACTTTTCTCGAAAGTGGCAAGAGATCGCCCAGGACCGTGACAAGTGGCAGAAGTTGGGGGAGGCCTTTGCCCAGCAGTGGGACACTAAGTAGGCTAAAAAAAAATAAAAAAAAAATACCTTCTATTATAAAGTCATGTATATGGAAATAATTCATTTCCTTTCCTTTCCATTGCATATTGCATCGTATCAAAAGCCTTATGAAATTACTACCATAAATCTGAAAAATCATTTATACCAATGCATGCCTATAAATTATGAAATACTACCTAACTGTCCTTCGCGGTTTCACTGCAGGCATGTTACTGCCCTGCTCCCATGGGCTATGACGCTATGGCGTGATATATATATACCTTCCGGAATAAATTCTCTAAATGATAGTGAAAACGGCATCTTAATCTGTTGCACAGTTTAGGAGAAATAAGCGGACAAACAGACAGACAGATTTATATTTAAAATTATTTGGACCTGGAATAAAATATTAAGACAAGTATTAGTGATTTTTTATGTTTACGCGAATATTACACATTGAAATAAAACTAGTTTATACGGATTTTATCGCGGTTTATCAGAGACTGGTCTCTCCCGTGACCAAGAAGGCTGAAACGCTTTCGAAACGTCGGGACTAAAATAAAATTAAACCGCGATAAAATTCGTATAAACTAGTTTCATTTCAAAGACAAGTAGTAATTATACTCGTATATTACCAAGTGTTATGAGTTGATGCTCTTTTGCTCTGGCCTACATTTAGTCTTAAATCACGCATAAGTAAATAGTTGTTAAAAGAGACGATAGTAACAATTCCGCGTTTATTAAGCTTGATAGTCGCGCTTTCTTTGTCTACATATTTATTTATATCGTGAATCACGTGTCGATCTTTTTTCACTACGCAGCAGTACGGGTGACGTTCAGGAAGATACCGTGGATAGCAACAGTGTATTTTTATCATTATTATAGCATGCAAATTATTTTGTTTCAATTCAAAGTTGAACGATATTTTAGCGACTATAGATAAACGTTCAATACTAAACGGCTGCGAATGCCTAAAATGTGGCGCTAATGATAATGACGGAAAAACAATGAGTAGATCTTTTTAATCGACTTCAAAAAAGGAGGCGGTTCTCAATTCGACTGTATTTTTTTAAAATGTTTGTTACCTCAGAACATTCGACTGGGTGAACCGATTTTGATGATTCTGTTTTTATTTGAAACCTGGTGCTGTGGCCGTGTGGTCCAATTTAAATTTGTTTAAGATCTGACGACTGACACCGGAGTAAAAAAATAAAACTCCTCAACGGACAACATTACACTCGTTGCGATTGTGTTATTGTATTGGAATTTACATGCTATTGCTGTAACTACGACTAAAAATTGAAAAATAAAATTATGATTAACAAAACTAAGAAACCGACTTCAAAACAAAAAATTACACTCGACACTGAAAAGTCAAAAATAACAAATTCTATAGGTCTCTTTGGAATCGGTGGAATTTTAATTGACCGGTAGCGACACAGGCACCGAAGTGCGCATGCATATGTGTGTACGTAAATACGAAATTTAAACCGCAACGTGACTCTGGAGTAATGTTATTTCGTAAGATCTTTTCGATTGTCATTGATCCCTGACATAAAATGTACGCCTCGGCCCCCGAGTCCTTGGAACTAGGACAATGCGGGGAAACTAGGGCGGATGCTAATCCTATTCATGACCACGTGATTCGCATCAGCGACCTGAAGAGCAACTCAATCGTGACGTGCCATTGATACGAGAATATGCTCAATTATATACAATATCCATTCCAGCAAATAAGGATTTGCTTACTTATTTATTTATTTTGATAATGATTGAAAAGGAGTTAACAATAATTATTCTAAATTCTACACATAGGTACATTATAAACACTTAAGGAACCACCGCATGTGCCAAAGTATATGAATAAATCAAATATTAAATATTAAAATTACATAAATCATTAAAAAATAATTATCTACTTTCGGTTTAGTACAGTTTATTTTACCCAATCTTCTTTCAACCCTAATATCAAGTACACCCACATTTCGCCGAGCGTATCTCCGTCCCATGATGTGATAGGGGGGCGAACCTATCGCCATACCCGGACAATTCCAGACTCCGGGCTGATACTGAGCAATTCGTAATAGAAAAACCCAATATTACTTTTACCCGACCCGGGGATCGAACCCGAGACCTCAACGTCAGCCTTAGTCGTAACGCGTACGCATTACCACTGCGCCACTGAGGCAAATGTATGTAATGTATTAAAATATCACCCACAAATACATTAATATTCATATTAAGTAAGTATACCGAATTTTATTCATAGAAAAAGACAAGTAGATTACTTTTACTCTTTAAATTTCAGTCCATTATGATAAAATATTTCTTACGTAAGCCAAATTGCATAAGATACGAGTATTATGAGATGTGATACAACAATATAATACCTACTATGTTTAAATGTCACGCCTTACAAAAATACTATTTCCGCCCCATTATGTGATAAGGTATGGACCTTTCCCCAGGGTGGTGGTAAGCGTTTCGTGATAGAAAAACCCAATATCACTTTTACCCGATCAGGGATCGAACGGAAAGTAGCAGCTTGTTGCTGCGTTTCGTACAGTGCGTGAGATATCCGGAGGCCCAAATCCCCCTCCCCTTTCCAATCTCGTAACTATCCCTTTCCTTTAAGGTTGGCAACATGCCCATAATTCTTTTGGTATTGTGGGCGTACATGGACGGTGGAGATCACTTACCATCAGGTGACCCACATGCTCGGATCTTGACATTTATTGCATATTCGTACTATATTTTAAAACGAACATTTCCGATAATTTTGATCGTAGTATTGACGTACAATATCGACGTGTTATGACGTCAATACGTTGCATAATCGAAGATAAATGATAAGAATGAAATTGGGCCAACACTCTTATGCAGTGAAAGGCAGTGAAGCTCTTAATGTTTTATGAATTGTATAGGAGTGAGTACCCTAGGTTCTACGTAAAGAACGCATTGATTGTGGATTCGACAAAAGGTACAGATAATTAAAATTCTTAACTATAAGATTGCCGTTCAAAGGGGCTAGCACGAATAACTTCCGAGAACGTATTCATATCGAAATGTCAAAAAATTTATTGAACCTTCATACAAATGCTAGCGTTCTCGATTCGAATACTACTTATTCGTAAGTTGTTCGTGCTCGCCACCCTGTTCGAAAATAAATTAAAGTATGTATTCATTTTCCATACTTTTTATTTCTTTTTTTCGATGACGATGATTTGATACATCCTTTGCCAGCGCACCGGCAATTTATCGATGGTTTTCTTGTCTTTTATTCAATGTTCTCAGACGAGTTGAGAGAGTTGTTGAGATTACTAACCATATGTTGCTCTTTTACCGGCCTTTGCTATAAACAGGTATTTATTTTCCCGTTCGCACCACTCTATCGTAACACACTATAACATACAATACTAAAATCACAATATATCGAATAGAAACATTGTTTGACACAAAAAACCGACATATACGTTCATGAACGGACGCTAAATCGCGCGTCGAATTAACTCCAATACGAACTAGCCCTTACAATGACGATATCTCGCGAATACCGGTTTTGCCAAGTTCACTGTACGTCTAGCAAAGGACGGCAGACATCTGTATTTACAGTGCTATATTGCAGGGTTTGTTGAATACATACCATAATCATTCGCACAATTCAACTTAGCTGTGCTGAATTTAGGCACAAGCGGCGCGGCGTCGCAATCTTTGTTTTTAGAGAAAAGTACCTAAGTATATACAGCGTGTGAAGTAATTAACGTGAGACCAACTATGTGAAATTGCGCGTAACAATTAATAATTGACAACAAAACCTTTGCGATCCCTGACCACAAATCCCGCTTCAGATATTGTCAACTCTTTTTATAAACCTCACCTGCACGTGTTACATTCTGCTGATTAACGGGCGAAACAATGGCGAAACTTGGTTCGAGTTGCGGGATGCGGGGGATAGACGGCAGGTCGCCCCATATAATATCGCCAGAAAGAAGAATATGGCATCATATATTTTTTAACACTTCTTATTATGGTCAACATCCTAGTGCAGTGAGTGAGTAGTCGGTTGTAACAAGAGGCGACGGGTTCAATCCGCACCGAGACTAATGTTTGTATCATCCACAAAAAATTGTTTCGGGTTTATTGGAAGACCGAAATTCTCACGTACTCGTAGTTCATGATGCCCACGACACATGATGACCTTGACCGTGCCTTACGGTGAGATCCGCTGGCCTATCTGTGCGATTATTTTCTATAATCCTGTCACATTTATCTGGCACATGTGGCAACCCTGCGAGTAACCTCGTAACTTGTATATTGCAGAACGAGTTTGCAAGTTAGATTTAAATGCGGCCAATTTCTCTGCTACGCGGATTAACGTTCTCTAATGCCATTTTCTGTAATATAGGATCCTATATGTAACAAGTTTGTCAAATCAAGACTAGTCTGCTGACTAGTCTTGATTTTTTTCAATGTTCATCCATATTATAAATATAATATTGAATTATGCAGTAATAAAATAATAGTAAATTGTTTTATTAAGCTATTTATTAAAATAGACAAATTTGAAAAATAAGCGATTTAGAAGTTAGTGTTAGCGAACCAAACACAAAAAAAAATATTACTTAGGTATGCGTTTAATTCTTTTTGATACGGGAATACAACCTTTAGCCTCCCCAGCCTTCTTAACCCGCTACGTTATAAATATCGTACAAGGAAAAAACTACGTAAATTGAATTAAAATGGTATTCTACAAAAATACTCATGTCTAGTAGTTACATACAAAGCAGTCATAAGCCAATGGCGTCGCGACCTTGACATAGAATTATCACGTTCCGACGCTTTCTCATGTGCGAATCAACACGAAAATAGATTATAAAAATGATTGTGTGTTGTAAAACTGCTTTTTACGAACGGAAACGCTGCCCGATAAAACGGGCGTGACCACGTGCGGATCGCGTGAACTCCGTCGAATGTGTAGAGTACACACTACACAGTACACGGTACACACGAGAACACGTCACACATGTTTAAGTATGATATTAAACATAACCGCACAACAAAAACCGTAATATACAGCATTAAAGCAGATAATTCAACCGTTAGCAGATGCAAATGTATTAAATAATAAATGTAGAGTCTCTGCTGTCTTTCTGTTGATTTGTTCGCGCATCACATAATAACTGCTTAACATTTTTCGTTAAAGGAGTCACTATTTTGTTAAGCGAATCTTGAATAATAATACTAGCCCTGTATTATACATGCACCACTGCTGGGTACCTGCCTCCTAAACAAATGAGAGGCGTTAGGCCTTAGTCCACCACGCTGGCCTATACGGGTTGGCAGACTTCTCATACCTTCCAAATTGTTATAGAGAACTTCTGAAGTTTGCAAGTTTCTTTTACCGTTAAAACAAGCGATAATTAATAATGAATACTCACGTAACTAAGAAAATTCAGACGTCTTTCGTCCGGCAGCCCGTACCACTACTCGCTTAGCTATCGCTGCTAAATTCCTTTACATCGGAATTATTTGGAATACAATTCTTCGTCTTCTTCCACATTTCGACAGCCTCCGTGGCGTAGCGGGTGAGTGACTGCGAAGCGAGAGGCCATGGGTTCGATTCCCACACCGTGACAAATGTTTGTGTGATCCATAAATATTTGTTTCGGGTCTGGGTGTTGTGGGACCGCAATTCCTTGGTAGTTACTGATATCCACAATACAGATTAACCTAGTGTGGGGTCAGGACTAGGTGTGTGACTGTTGGGTGTATTTATTTATTTATCTCACTCGCAATGGGATCGGCGCAACATGCTTTAACACATGTTACAGAAAGATTTGGCTTATAATTTTTACGACCGGCCGCCTGCCTGACGTCAACCCCTGTAGGGAGAAATTATTTGAAACACAATTAAAAACTATAAATAACATGTTGAAGTAACTACATAATCGACGTCACTGCAATAAATTAAATTTTAATCATTCACGTGATTCGGAATATAAGCCAACTAGGTCGATGACTGCATACTTTATCAGTCTCCTGCCGTCCGCGACACCAGCTGGTTTCCGAAGCGATAAATCTATCATTGGACAAAATACAATGGCATCTAGTTATCTTTTTGACCACTTACTATAATTTAGATATGTCAAATTGAAATAATAAAATAAAATATAATAATACTAGCCCCGTATTATATATATGTCCCACTGCTGGGCACGGGCCTCCTCTAGTGAATGAGAGGGGTTAGGCCTTAGTCTACCACGCTGGCCTAATGCAGCTTGGCAGACTTCACATACCTTCGAAATTCTTATGAAAACTTCTCAGGTATGTAGGCTTCCTCACGATGTTTCCTTCACAGTTAAAGCAAGTGATAATTAACAATTAATACACACGTAACTTAGAAAAGTCAGAGGTGTATGCACTTGGGGCTGGTTTCGAACCTTTCGTCTCGACAGTCCATACAGATAGTATGTCAAATACTTAATAATAATTATAATTTTGAAACTTCAAAACTCGAATCGCTGTGCGTTTACTTTCATCCGTTGTCAATTTTCCTGTATTTTCTCGTACTCATCGGATATTTTATATAGCACCACCAAAAATTATCACAATTGTCCATATCAATTTCAGTTTATTGCACTTCACAATTTTTAACATAAGATAACAAATGTGTTATATTTATTACCTATCATGGATACCTGTCGGATGTTTGACGGAGTTATTAATAAATAAATCCAACAGTCACACACATAGTCCTGACCCTACACTATGTTAACCTGTATCGTATGTATCAGGAACTACAAGGGACTTGTGGTCCTACAACACCCAGACCCGAAACAATGATTAGTGGATCATACCAACATTTGCCTCGGTGTGGGAATCGAACCCACGGTCTCCCGTCTCGCAGCCGGCCACTCGCCACGGAGGTTGTCGAAAATATATTTAACAAAGGCAAGTAGGTAGAGTCAAAAGGTTCGTTAATGATTCTTTTATTAGTGGATCACACCAACATTTGCCTCGGTGTGGGAATCGAACCCAATGCCTCTCGCTTCGCAGCTGGCTAATCCCCCACTGCGCCACGAAGGCAGTCAAAGTCAGTTATATGCGTGATCATACATAAAAATATTATTATTATATACAGATTTACAGACGAATTGAGCGCTAATTCTCAGTAGATCCATGAAAGAAATTCCGTATAGTAACGTTCCGTTTCTCACTAGTTCCGTCGACACTTCTGAGAATTTAGTTTCCCACTTTATAGAGTTGAGAATCCCTTAATCCATAGTAATTATGGATGCCAAAGTAACTCTCTCTGTCTGTCTGTTACATTTAAACGGCTGAACGGATTATGAAATTTGGTGAGGAGATAGGTTTATCCTGCGGAAGGACATACGGTACTTTTTGTACCGGAAAAATACATCTACTAGGGCGGAGCCGCGAGCAAAGCAGTCATTTATACGCCGTGGAGATCACATAACATCAGATGATTTTCTTGTTCGTTGCCGGCTTCTGTTATAAAAACCTATAGCATAAAAATAACAAATACTTAATATGTGTTTATTATTCATATGCCTATATCGTTTAAACAGATAGTAATTTCACTTTCCTTGAGGAAAATTTACAACTCTCTCTCCAAATTAGATAAATTACATAAAAAAACTCACAAATATATAATGGTTGGCATTTTTCGTGTATGGGACAATAAGAACCCTTTAATAAATTTGTCATGTCATGTCATTGTCATGAGTCAACCAGGCGTATGCTAGGCGCTTTGTGGAGCATGTTTTTTATTTTTAGTCATATTATATTATTTTGGCGCCCCCTGAAACTGCCCCGGGTGCCCCGGTTTGCCCCCCCCCCCCCCTCCTAGATCCGGGCCTGGAACACGTAAGGACCTATTGATAATAATCAAGACAATGGCCCTAAAGTTTGTACACAATTGTGTTTTACTAAGTTAAGTCTGTTTGTAGGTCGATTCAAAGTGTTCTTTTATAATTCCATATGACGCAGTAGGTATTTGTTTATTTGTTGTGCTCGTATCCAGTTTGCAATAGGTTCGATACAACTATCCACCAATAATCAACGTCAAATGTGAACATAGATCGTAATGAGATTGAATGTAGAATAAAAGTTGACTGAAGCCAAAACGGTATAATGCTACTGCTAATGGTAGGTGCATGATTATTGGTTTAAGAGAATGCCATTTGCAACTTTCTTGACGCTGCGACTAGATCGGAATGATATTTTGAACATTTAAAATTACGAGAATTGGCCTCCTGAGCTATCTACACTGTTCACTTATATTCCCAGATAAGACATTTAATGCTTGTATTGATATCGTTTTTCATTATCTTTATAGGCAATATCGCTTGTGATACATACCGCTGATTGTTTAATTATTGTCTTATGTTACATTGGAGATCATCTTAGCGCCTGTTTCACCGCCTCTTAGGCCCGTATTATAGTATAATACTCAAGTGAGCTCTTTGCTAAATGCTAAGTGTCGATTTGTGTAGACGTGGTTGTTTGGCGCCAAAAATAGACCAATTACGTGCACTGAAATCGACACTTAGCAAAGAGCTCACTTGAGTGTTGTTCTATAATACGGTCCTAACTAGATATGCCACATTTTGTATGGAAGATCTGTCAAAAAAACTGATGATAGTAAGCAAACCTATCTTTATATAGAATACTAGCGGACCCGGCAGACGTTGTCCTGCATGATATTTCAAGCGATTAGGATATTAAACAAAGTATGAAATGAAAGACAAATAATATAATAATTTCATTCTACTAGATACCGACGGCAGCACCATCTGCCGGGCTGATTTGTGAATCTAAACCATCCACGGCGCCACCCAAACGCATACAAAAAATTCATTCAAATCAGCCGTTTAGGAGGAATTCAGTGATATAGGGAACGGCAATAAGCCGTGCAAAGTATACAAAACCGGTTGAGATCAGTCGTATTTACCTTCACCGGGCCGATGCGAATGCAACCAGACACCAGCCAGAACAAATTACATCAATTTGAACTTATGTCACATGTGTTATGTGACGGCAGGGGACGGTGATTTCATCTTATTTAAACGCCATTCAAATTTGTTTTCTTGTTCCGGAACAATCACTGCATCAGACTGTTACGTCCTATTAAAGAACTTGGTCTTTTTAACCGACGACAACGACAGAGGAGGTTCTTAATTCGATTCTTCCGGAAGACTTATATGTATATCACACATGGGATCAGGGCAGTAATGTAATACATAACATACATCCACGCGAGTGGAGCCGCGTACAATAGCTCGTATATTATATTTTACTAATACTACCTACTCGTTTTTTCCCGTCATATTGTTCGAAGAATTGCATAAAGATTAACCACGTACGTCCTTGGTTCAAAAGCATCTTAACAGAAAATACTGTGTACACAAGTTTTATTACGTTCCTACTCCATATTTTTTTCAGATAATTTTTTATAATGAATCATCAACGTAACTTGCAAAAGATAAGCTCAACTATATTTAAAAAAAATAGTACATTTTAATATGCACCACCATTTCTTCAGTTTCGAAAGACTTCCGCGGCGACAGCTTTAGCGTTCAGCCATCCGTGATCGGTCACACCTCGTCGTGGATTCAGCAATAATGTGTTTGGTATATTATGACGTATAGACGCCGAAGATATTCAATTTTTATATTTTGTATACAAAAATAACAAGCTGGTATTGAAAATGTAACACCATCGCTTCACATACGTGTATGCGTCAACAGGTCTGTCGCCTGTCGGCGTCCATTACTCCGTACAATGGCGATATATATTTAATTTGTCATAAATGTTCCAGACGTCAAGGAAGAATTCAAAGAAAGGAATCAACTCTAATCTTTATTTGCTTGATTTTAGTATTACAATGGGTGTTAAAAAATAAATAAATCTCCTCGAGAATCTAGCTACTCTTTGGATGTACCGTGTACAGTTTTTAAATTGTCGACCACCATGAAATCAAATTGTTTTACATACATACATAGACTCACGCCTATTTCCCATAGGGGTAGGCAGAGACAACGGATAAAAAATTGTTTTGTGGATACAAAAAATAACAACATAGAATTAAAAGTTATATTTAAATTTATATTTGATAAAAATACCTATTATTCATAAATAGAATGTTTTTAATCTATTAAATTATTATTATCAATTAAAAACGCGCAGGGTTTCTTTTTTTAGATAAGTAACCACAGTTTTATTGTATATTTTACGTGCCATAAAGAATATATCATTACTAAATATCTTAGTTTTACAAATAGGTAGTTAGTTATCTTCTATAAATACCATAGTCTAAAATATGCCGAGCTTATCATGGAGAGATGGAGAGCATAGTATTTGACACTAGTAATTTTCAGTGCCATACCATATACATATACTACTTTCCTATTACTATTATAAATGTTAAACTTTTGAAGTTTGTCAGTTTGTGAATTTGGATGTTTGTTAGTCTAATCACGTCTTAACGGCTGAACGGTTTTGAATGAAATTTACACACACAGATAGACCGTGACTAGATTAGGGCATACGCTACTTTGTAATATATTTAATGTACATATTTACATTAGTAAATTCAGTTACCTACATGTAATACAGTGACCAAGTGATATAGTAGATAGATATATTGAAAAATTTATGTCCTAGAGAACGACCTAGGTCGTTTCCTAGCCCGGTGTTAGAACTTATCCAATTATAGTGCGCATATCTAAACCATCTTAGCACGGCTTCTTCGTGACGCGGGTTGATGCTAACCGCGCTAACCGCTTAGCAGTTAGCACTTTCGTCAGTTGTTTTAACGTTGATATTAGTGTTGATATAGATATACAAGAGGCATTACATTTGCCCCGTACATAACGAAACTATGTAATATCTATATATCTATTCAGCCTGTATCTACCCACTGCTGGGTATAGGCCTCCTCCAATTCACGCCAATTCTTCCGGTCTTGTGCGAGACGCATCCAGTGTATACCGACGTATCTCACTATATCATCAGTCCAACGGGCTGGTGGTCTGCCACGAGGTCTTCGATCTCAAATGATAATAATTATGATGTAATAGTGGCTCAATTTTTTTACATGTACTACTTTTAATGTTATGTCGCATTTCTATTTTACTATACCTATGGTCGCGGGCTGCGTGCCTGAAAGAGTGAGAACGAGCGAGTGACCTTCAAACTCATCGCCTCATTTGAAGCGGGACCTTGTACTGGCTCATTACAAAAAAGAGGCTTCTCTCACAAACTCATTTAAAAATCGTGTCATATTCAACACTAGTTGATATGTTTAATACGTAACTAATGTCCAGTTCCTATAACCAAAGCCTATAACTTACGAACAGCTACACGTAAAATCCGACTTACCGGTTGAGTGTTAGTTCACTTCAACTTTACTTTTGGATTGAATGGCGACATCAACGGAAGGTTTTTTTTTATAGCATAGGCCGGCAAACGAGCAAGTGCGTCACCTGATGGTAAGTGATCTCCACCGCCCATGTACGCCCACAATACTAAAAGAATTATGGGTGCGTTGCCGACCTTAAAGGAAAGGGATAATTAAGGAATTGGGAAGGGGAGGGGGTTTGGGCCTCCGGATATCTCACTCACCGTACGAAACGCAGCAGCAAGCTGCTATTTTACGCCGGTTTGCGAAAATGTATCCTCATAGAAATAAAAAATGATGTATCTTGCTTTCTTCAATCACAATTGGTAGACTACTTACTCCGCACGTGATGCATGCTAAGGAAATTGCAAACCCACGTGATGTACCCACGCGCCTTAACTACGTCCGACTGCGCGAATTACTGTTATTTGGCAATAATCAAAAATGAGATAAATGTTTCCTTCAGTCATTGGACCTAAAGACCTCGGGTTATCTTTCTACATTTCAACATGCAATTTATGCTGGTTGGTATAGAAGTTTAATGATATATAAATAAATTTATTCAAATTCCAAACTCCGCGCGGATACTGAGCATTTCGTAATAACCCAAAACCACTTTACCCGACCTGGGGATCGAACCCGAGACCTCAGCGTTAGCCTCAATCGTAACGCATACGCATTACAACTGCGCCACCGATACAGTCTGTGAGGCACGATGTGAAAAATTAATACATATTAACTAGGAAAAATAAAATTTTACTCTGTAGAACCGGATTCCTAACTGGTTAGTGGTTAATGCAAGTTCAAATCCAAACTAAAACTAACAATAATGTAGACAGGGCAATATTTCCCAGACCATGTAGACAATGTAAAAATATCGAACACAATTTTATTACTCTATTGTAATTGAAAGAGTTCATCGAAATATAAATAAAACAGTTTTATAGTACAAATGGGGGAAGACTGGGCATACAGTATAAAGAATGTGTGTGTTTTAAATAGCTTTAATAAACTATATACAAACGGCTAGTTTGTATGTGCGGATCCAAATTCCAGACATTTAAAAGGCCTTATTAAAAAGACGTATGGGACAAAATTGTGCAGCAGATATTTTAATAGTTGGAGAGCTGTAACTATAAATACACCCAACACACATAGTCCTGACCCCACACTAGGTAAACCTGTATCGTGGGTATCAGGAGCTACGAGGGACTTGCGGCCCCACAACACCCAGACCCGAAACAAACACTTGTGGATCACACAAACATTTGTCTCGGCGCGGGAATGAAACCCACTCGTTTCGCAGCCGGCTACTCACCCACTGTGCCACGGAGGCTGTCGCTATATTGCAGTCCTTTGTAGAACAGACATTTACAGAAATTGCCTTTCCATTATTTATGGATTCTTGTATAAACTGTAGGATCATTCACATGTGGACCACTCTTTTCTATGAACTAGGTTATGATTTTCTAAAATAAAAATCTTTAATCTTCCTTCATTATACTTAAATGTATGAATGAGCTATAATGGCTATGCGCTATGGCACACACGATACGTATAGCATCGGCGATCGGCGATTTTGCAACTACATCGATACTGTATATGAGACTGGTGAAATGGTTCCATCAACGTGAGCCGATCACCCGTCTGTGCAACTTGCAGGCATACCCACCATAAATACAATAAATACAATCTGTGACTGGTGACTTTCTGCGTTCGATCGCTGTATTGAAATCGCGCGTTTAACCACTGCTTCGATATTGCATCGTGTTTCAGCAAATTCCTGCATTTGATCATGGTGTCGCGCGTTTTAGAGACTCTATCGATATCTACTGGCGGAGAGGTGAAGTGAATGAAAGAGCGGGAGTAGTAGTAGCACGCGCTCGCGCTGACTGTTCAATTGCACATAGATCTTTCGTTACAACACTGAGCCGTGTTCCACTGATGCTAAAAAAATATTGATTTAGTCTGAAATAAATGAATTATTATTATTAAACCCCACTAAATTGCTGCGACTGGCATCCGAATGTGTGCAGAATGCAGCGTTCAGTCGCTGCATCGCGGTTTCAAAGACCTACTTGGACCTATAGTACCTCTTCGGGGATTACAGGAGTGGATGTGCCAACCTTCACTTTAGGTACTGATACACGAGTTTTTTTTTTTATTTTGGCACGTATACTTGTTGCTGTATATACATCTGTTCGGTCAACGTCTGGCTATCCCCAAGGTTAAATTATTTCTTACTTATTTCATGACTTATTTTTCGCTGTTCATTAATACAAGGTGTAAGGGAAACGCTCCTGAAAAAGGAGACAGGTGATAGTGTAGGTGATTACAAACATGATAGCACTAAAAAAACACTAAATAAGTCGACATATTTTTTTAACTTTCCATGCATAGGTAGTCTTTTGTGGACTCATAAATACAATGACGTCACATTCAAATATTAATTAAAATTGTTTTTTTACTCAATAAAATAATGTAAAGCCAATAAAAAACAGTTGACGCAACTGTTCAGCGTGGCACACGGCGCGATGTGCTTACTGAGTATTGAAACGCGGTAATAAGCACGGGTCATTGACCTCGACTAGGGTATTAGTACGCTTTACATTGCGGGCTTAAATTTCAAAAATGGCAAGTAAACAGTAAAATAATAGTGTTTTCCGTTTAAGTTAAGGTAGTGTTTTATTACCGTTTCGGCTTCGGAAGAGGTCTTCTTACACCCGGTATAACTTATGGCACAGCATTTAAAATACAGTGAAAAATATGAACGACGAACATTCAGGAGTTAAAAGCACCGCCTGTTGTCGGATGGTGCGTAACTTTTCTAAAAAGGTCTACACGTTTCGGTCCTGACCGCGACCAGTATAAGGGCCCCAATCGACGAAACAATAGTTTGTGATCGGGAGCGATATTAAGCGAATCTTCGTCGACCAAGAGACTCGAAGCGAATCAAAGTTAAATTATTTGACATTGGTAAGTAGTGTGTTTGTTAATCTACGTTTTAATTTTTAATTAACAGGTCTGTGCTTGGAATTACTGGTTTTTGGATCTATGGAGATCCCGCTAGCGCGTAATGACATGTTTGGATCGTAATTCTGACTCTACCTGATAACTAATCACACACATAACATGTTTATAGCGATCAACAAGTGACAACAATGAATGAAAGTAACAAGTTTTGTGGGTGAGATGCGCTAATTCCGTCCGAACACGACGCTCTACGTCATACAATCCTTGACTTTGAGACGTTTGTGTGCGCCTGTATATTGTTGGCTCTTGGCCTAAAGTGCAGTGGTTATTATTGGCCATTTTTGATGAAAATATGTGTGTAAGAGCTAAAGCATTATGTAATCCTACTAACTAGTATTAGTGTGAAAGTTTAGATGTTTCTAAGTTTATGAATTTGGATTTTTGTTAGTCATACATACATACATACGCACTCACGCCTATAATCCCCAAAGGGGTAGGCAGAGATGTAGCTAGTACACCCACATTTCGCCGAGCGTATCTCCTCCCCACGATGTGATAGGGGTCGAGCCTATCGCCATACCGGGCACAAATTCCAGACTCCGAGCTGATACTGAGCATTTTGTAATAGAAAAACCCACCACCACTTTACCCGACCCGTGGATCGAACCAGAGACCTCAGCGTCAACCTTACGACCTTAGTCGTACCAAACGCGTACGCTTTACAACTGCGCCACCGAGGCAGTATTTTTTTTTATGTACGTACACCGATTTCTCCGTCAACTGTGACCCATTTTGTGGATTTTTTCTTACGATGTAGCATCCATAACGTTGACTAAAACACTGTAACCATTGTGGTATGTATGTTTTGTAAACAATTTAGTTTTAAATAGGCAGTTATTTATGGCTTAGAACTCATATGTATAGAGTCAGCGGTTCATTTCTTTAGAAAAATGAAAGTCATTTATGAAAGCACTATAAATTATTATGACTATTGGATTATCATTTCGTGTCATTCGATTCTATTAGGTGCCTAATATTAACTCGAGCAGTGTGTTTTTTTCACTTCACATTTCATGATCGCCGTTTAGGTTTACCGAAACCAAACATAGTTATCGTCGGATCAGCGCCCTCCAATGATTCAAGGCGAATCCAAATATAGCTAGCTCTATTGATACTCGTAGCTCCTTTCAACTCGACATTGTTGTGAAATCACTTACCTGGAATAATGAACATCCGAAACAAAGTGGCAGAACTGGTTAAGTATGGAACTGCGGGATATGTGTCTGGCCATAGAGTAATAACACATGTCTAGCCGTAGAATAATAATGTCTGGCAAAGACTTTAAAATGTAGGTATATGGATACTACTAGACGGGCTGTTAAGAACTAAAATTGCGTCACATGACGCGAGAGTATGACAGACAGGGAGCGCGATAGGGGTTCTACATACATACATACATAGACTCACGCCTGTTTCCCGTAGGGGTAGGCAGAGACAACGGATTTCCACTTGCTACGATCCTTGCATACCTCTTTGGCCTCATTCACCCTCATTACATTTTTCATACATGCACGTCGGTTTAGGGTACTCCTGACCTGGCCTTTCTCGAGAATATCTCCAGCTTGCTCTATGAAAGTTCGCCGAGCCCTTCCCCTCCCAACTGTACCCTTCACACTCGCCATGTATATTTGTTTCGTCAATCTTCTTTCATCCATCCTCTCTACATGCCCAAACCATCTTAGTATTCCTTTCTCAATCTTTATCACTACATCCTCTCTCACACCACACCTCTATAGGGGTTCTAGTTGAGAGTAAACGAGATGGCGATATTGAGTTACGGTCAATTGACCGTAACTTAGTGGTGCAATTTCTATGTACCGTGCAGCTTGTCTTTTATACATTAAAGTCTTTGGTGTCTAGTAATGAATTTTCTCAATGAAATATAAGCCAGTAAATCAGTTTTCACCAAGAGCTGGGAATGACTATTTTTTGGTGAACACCGGACTTTAAATAACTGCTTCTTCTTTTTCCTTTTCTTTCTGCCTGGCGATATCCCAGCTTAATGCCAGGATCCTTCCCATCATGATTTGACAGTGGATTTGGTACTATGTGGGATGATCTGCCGTCTGAAACTCACAACCCGCAACGGGCGCCAAGTTTCACCATTGCCTCGACCGTTGATCAGCAGAGTGTACCACGTGCAGGACAGGTTGGCTTTGGCTCTAAGGTGTTGGTGGTCCACTTACACTCCTACTTAAATTACTAGACTACTACTAAGACTGCCTCGGTGGCGCAGTTGTAACTTGTAATGCGTACGCGTTACGATTGAGGTCAACGCTGAGGTCTCGGGTTCGATCCCCGGGTCGGGCAAAGTGATATTGGATTTTTCTATTACGAAATGCTCAGTATCAGCCCGGAGTCTGGAATTTGTGCCCGGTATGGCGATAGGCTCGCCTCCTATCACATAAGGGACGGAAATACGCTCGGTGAAATGTGGGTGCACTGGTTACACCTCTGCCTACCCCTTCGGGGATTACAGGCGTGAGTGCGTATGAGTGCGTATATTAAATTACTACTACTGATAACCAGAAAAAGACCTAAAACTTTTGTTTATACCGAACCGGTAACCGACGTAAAGTAGCAGCTAACTGCTGCGATTCGTACGGTGAGTGAGATATCCGGAGTCCCAAATCCCCCTCCCCTTCCCAGTCCCTTAATTATGTCTTTCCTTTATGTATTGTGGGCGTATATGGGCGGTGGAGAACACTTACCATCAGGTGACCCACTTGCTCGTTTGCCGGCCTATGCCATAAAAAAATTTGACCCGGACGAGCCGGTCCATTCATGCTGTAAACAAAAGTGTATACAGCGTGCCTCTACCACTCAGAAATAGATAGAATAGAAATACCACTCACATATACGAGTAGATTGTGACACTCAATGTGATTCGGAGATGAGTCACCAAGATATTCGTCAGATTCCCTATATCTATTCTGCAGGAATAAATTGTTATCGGCACTGTGCAAGGAAGATGTGCGCAAAGTAAGTAGGTACTTAGTTTATCTAGCAGCAGTATGAAGAGTACAGTAGAAATAATATTTACAGTTGAGATAATCGCACGGAACATTAACACCCGGTTTCTGAAATTCAATGATAAATTAACCAATCAATTGCAAATCTCATGTCAAGTCGAAATTGAGTTGCTAGAAATGTGATTAACACATTGATATATTACCTAAAGATGCCATTATTCTACTTCCTAAAGTGAAAGCGAGATCGCGAGATACCAAACATTGGTAAAAGAGAGAGACAAAATGCTTCTTTTTTGTCCCCGTCGTTATTTTGTTTGTCAATAAGTCAGATTCATTTGTTTGTCATATTGTCAGTCGGTTGGTATGACAGAAAATTTTATTCAATAAGTTTTGCGAGCAAATAAAGGAATTGAAGACGCTTATAGTAAATATACACATTGATTGACAAAAAAAGAATGGTGGGGTGTAGTGTGCTAGGCTTTAAAAGCCGTAATGAACGACAAATTGCCGGCATAACCTTTCACTCGTAAGTAGTCGAAAATGTTACTATTTTCCTGTTGTAATGTCATGTGATGTAAAAATTTGTAAACTCTGAAGAAAGATTAAGCATCGAATCTATTAGGAATATAGATTAATAGAGTATTTTTACTCAAAAATTAAAATCGTTTATAGGTTTGGTGCTGCCAGGTTGTAAATTTGATTTACCCAGATTTATTCAAACAATGTTTTAATCTACTATTTCAGGTATTTCAATGTAGGTTGAATTGGGAGCCTGCAAAATATACCAAAATGTGCTATGAACACTTTAGTGAAAGATCACCTATGTAAAAAAAAAAAATTGTTACATGAGAAGCAGTGCCAACAAAACTTAGACATGTGAGTATATATTATTTAAGTTATTGACCGCTACCCCGATTTTATTGGTATTGTGATTGCACTCTGAGCAATGTCAAGGTCTTAGGTTTGATTCCCAGCCATGCAGCTATGGTATATTTGAATAGCTGTTTCGGATGTAAGTCTGGGTGTTAGATATTTGTATGGCGGTTTACCTTAGTATCCTCAATAAAACATTACTCAGTATTATCATAGTGTTGAGTTCACATAAAAAGTTTTTTATATTACGGGTTGTGAGCTCAGAAGGTCTGAACGTTTTACAAGAACTGCAAACTACTGAGCGAAATCTATGCGGGGTAAATTTATATTACAGGTCGCCCCATTAAATTGCCTGTAAACAGCAGATTTTTATATTGTGATTCCTGTGGATTTGAGATTGATCATAGACTTTGTATTCCGTTTCTTGCAGTTTAGACATAAAAAAATAGCTGACTGATGGCATACCTTTTTGGCATTATCTGTAAAAATGTTAATTGTCACCTTACAAATGTTAAGTTATTTATTTAATTAAATGTGCCTCCAGGTACTTCAGAAGATGTTTCCATTACAGAACAACCTAGTCCATCTGCATTGACATCAACCCATAAGAAGAATAAAAAATTATTAAGCAAGATCAGTTAAACTAATGAAAAATTGCGTGTTGTGCGTGAATCAAAACATAGATTAGTAAAAAAAGCTAGCTCCGTTAGAAAGTGGTGTAGCAGAGCTAAAGTGTAAGATGAAAATGTATTCAAAAGAGTTCGATTTACTATCAAATAATGAAACTGAATATGCTGATTTTCTGAAACGGTATACTGATATAGAAAACTGCCACTAAAAATATTCACCCGCACTAATAAATAATTACAGCTCTTTAATGTGAGTTTAAACTTAAAAGATAGGAATTTGACAGTTGTGATATTTTTTCCCAAACATGAAATGGGAAATATATGTAACGTAGCAACATTTCAAAAAATCTAGCTGTCTCATGTGCGGTCACGCCATGGCTCTATCTATAGGTAATATACCAATGGATTAACACCTTTGATTTGACACACATGCTAGCTAACGTATCGTAACTTTCAAATTAATATGAAAAATCGTACGTCAAACGGTACTAAAGAGAGATCAAATATTATTATTTTTTTCACTAAATAACGTTTCAGCAACTCTAATTGATTTGAAAGCGATGTCAACTCAAAGTTCTGTTAGTTGAATGTTGATTTGATCAGCCTTTCAGAAACCGGGCGTAAGAATGGGAATGGAAAAGGGTATTATTAGTATTAATATTTATGCAACTCGTATCCGAGTGTAAGTGGGCTACCAACATCTTAGGCCTAAAGCCAACCTCACCTACACGTAGTACTGTAGGTATATTATGTAGTCTACAATACATTTTTACGTAAACACATACCTAATAATGAGATACCTATGTAATAAACAAACAACTTGGGCCAACTTTGACCATAAGGCATTCATTTAGGTCATATTATTATCTCGACTCAATATTAATTAATTCAATTAGAGGTGAACTTGAGCTAGTTCTATCAGTTCTTAATTTTATCCTATACTTACACCCTAATAAATAAATATATAAACTGAAATCACATCGTCCCATAACAAAATAAGTTCACCATTGTAGCGCAACTGTATCGGACATTATAACTAACTCTAGGATCAACACATTTGTCCTTAAATACTTAAATACTATCTAACTACGTAGTAGAAACAAAATGTTAAACGTGGAAAAGTTATGTGTTCTGTTATCATGCAATTTGCGTAAAGGTTATCGTGGACTAGTTGACATCGGCAACAACTCGCTAAAGTCGTTATACATAAGTGCACCTCGTGATACATGATATGACGCATTTCTCTCGCTAATGCCTTTCGTTTACAATCATTTATAATACGCATAAAATCTCAACGGTTATTTGATAATTTTAACTGACACACAAGAAGTAAGTTATATTACTCTAAGTAGGTACCATATAATAAAATGTAATCTATTGTTTTATGAGGAGACTAAATTCTCTAAATCTTTGTTTTAATTGGGAGTAATTCCCGAGGTTATACTCGTTTTGCGTGTAAAATTTATGAATTATCGAAAATAAATAAACCTAATGGTATAAATTAACTTCTTGTTCATTTAAAAATACTTATTCAAATTTTAGCGATCGCGAATCTGCCCGCGATCCTCACGATCTTTCGTGACGGTTATGATCTCAACTATTTTATTGTAGTGTAGTACGTAGGTACAAAATACATGAATTGGTTAGAGACTTTAATGTATACTAGTAGACGGGCTGTTTAGAAGTAAAATTGCGTCTCAAACGTGGGAGTTTGACAGCTCACAAACAGAGATCGCAATAGAGGTTCTAGTTGAGAGTAAGCGAGATAGTAATATTGGGTTACGGTATTGGACCGCAAATTAGTGGTTCAATTTCTATGTACTTACCGCACAGCTTGTCTAGTAGTATACATTTAAGTATTTGGAATTGGTTAATAATATCACAGCAGTACTAAAAGCTTATAGCCTTCTGCAGACTGCTTCAATTTTATCAATTATGCGTTAACGCGTCCTCGTCCTCCTGTCGCGATAATATAGGGATTAGTAACTAGCAGTGTTTATGATGGCACGCATCCCCATACAAAATGAACTAAAAATATACATCGGTATGTAATGACGACCGATTAAATCACAGTAATTTGAAGGTATTTTAATCCTCGATCATATTGATCACGATCGCGGTCGGGACGGAAATACGTGAAAACGCAATATCACAGTATCAAAGAGGCTATAAAATGAAATACCTATCTCTTCAAATTGATATTGTTCGTCTCTACCAACCTAATATTATGCTACAAAAGTAAACATTTTCAGATATGGAATAGGTCATAGAACGGCCGTCAGCTTGTCAATCGATACTTCTGACGTTGACAGTTCACGTCCTGCTAGCCGCTGAGGCCGGGCGAGTGCAAAAACGATTAATTTTAGTATAAAATTAATTAAGTTAATTCCATAGCGGAACAATTCCGCGATGGATTCAGACGACAACCGCGTTGAAGGCTGGAAATACCTCAATAAACAGTTCTTCGGTGATGGTTCGTACATAAAAACTTTTGAGAATATAATCTTGGAATTCGCACAGTTTATTGTTTCGTCACAATGCCATTGGCATAATTTATGAATACGAGCATCGATTACGTGATTTCAGTTCAGGAAGTGATGTTTTATAATTAGAATTAATAGACAATCTCGGCCAAGAGGTGTTTTCACGAATATTTAGTGATAAGCCAGTTAAGTATAGTGTTGATAAAAATCTGTAATCAGACCTTAATGGGATTATTGAACGCGTGGGAAATTGGGTCAGAACTTATTGAATTTTTAATTAGTTTTATTATATAAGGTTAATTACTGCCTGACATGTAAGGTCAGTGTCTTCAATAAGATGTATGACAATAAAATTGCTTTACACTGATAAACTAAGAGTGCATCGTGTCATTAATTTATTGAAGACCTACCTTTTGCTCGCGGCTGCACTCACGGGAATGTCTTTCCAGGATAAAGAGTAGTATGCCCTAATCCAGGCCATGGTCTTCTTGTTTGCCAAATTTCATCCAAATCTGGTTAGCCATTACGGCATGATTAATTTCACAAACTCAAATATAAACTTTCACATTTATAGTATTACTAGCATAGACAATTTGGTATTGGTTTATTGTATGTGAGAGTCTGTTTAGATCGATCTATCTCTTAATCTATTTGTTATGCCAAGAAGCAATGTGTAAGCACCATTGTGTTTTGGGTTGGGACATTATTTTTCTTAATTTTTTAGGGACATTATGGAGCCATGCCAGCTCCATGGTGCCCTGCATTTCTACTTGACACAGTAGAACAGCAGCATAAATATGGTTTAATTATTTAATACTTACTGTTTTTTGTATGTAATATTTTAAATATTGCAATAAATTTTTATGTATCCCAAAGAGTTAGACTGATTTTCCTCAAAAAAATCCAAGTGTAATTATTTTCCATTACAAAAATAAAGAAATGAAAACTATATTATGACCATAGCTTTTTCACATTTATCTGAGCTTAACTCAGTCTGTCTTTTTCCTAAAATTCACTTATATCAATATAGGTTCCTATTGAAAAAAATGTGAACCGGTAAAGTTGTTTTAGTAATTGCCCCATAATAACAAAGTTATATATAATATCTACACTAGAAAATTGTTTATAACTTATAGTATATGTAAGCATATTTTTTTTGTAAATTGACTATTATTATGTATAACAAAATGATTGTATGATTCACAATTAACATAATCTAGTTTTGTTACATATTATAACCTTTCATAACACAAGAACTTGATTAAGATAAGAGCCTCTGTGCTGTCTGTCTGTTTGTTTGAATCAATGTCACATAAAAACGGCTGAACGGATTTCGCTGCAAGTTTTCTGTTTTGTTAAAAGAAACATAATTATGCTATAAAAACAAAGTTAAAAATAATATTAGCCTCAAAATATAATAGATTGTATTTAAATGATATCTTTAAAAATCCCTTTCCACTAATAAGCTTACATAATTTTTATCTATAAGATAAAAATATATTATGTCAATATTTTTAGAGGTAATTATCTGCAAATATTGTTGCTTGAGGTTTTTAGATAATTCATGTAGTATCTGTAGTTAAATTATGTTCTTATTATTTACTGTTTATACAATAATCTGAACAGTATTTTTTTACAAAACATAACTTCATGTCTGTACCCTGTATAGGGTAAGCAGTGGCACAACTTGTGCACCCATGACTTGTTGAGCTTATTTCCGACCCATGCAATGGTATGATAGGCAACCCCGGATCCACGATTATTTCCGAACTGGGGCAGAAACTTGATAGTGGCGTCCCTCTCTCCAGCATTTGAGATAAATTACTTAAAAAAACTCACAAATATATAATGGTTGGCATTTTTCGTGAATGGGACAATAAAAACCCTTTAATAAATTTGTACTTTTACACTTGTGGGCCTGAGTGACGCCTTTTTCTTACAAGTCGATGGTGAGCCATCCAGCCAGCAGCCAACTTCCGTATGCTAGGCTCTTTGTGAAGCAAAAAAGTTGCCACTCCTTGTACTCATTACCATTTTCAGTGCAAACCACTGCAGTTGTCATGGTTGCAATGATGATTTTATATGCTGGATTTTCTCCTGAAACAATATCCCTCTGTTTTTTGAAACATAATCTGTCAAGATACAAAAGATGATATAAATCGATATAAAGCAACTTTTATATTGCATTATTTTACTAGTGACCGCTCCTGGCTTGATATAGATGCACTTTAGTAAAATGTGTCAAATACATAGACTTCCTCAAAAAGTTATCTAAATGATGCTGAAAACTGTACATTAACAGAAAAATATTATACAAGCTACTTTGTTTTATGTTATGTTGAGAATAAAGATTACAATGTTAGAAATACATTAAGTAATTAAGAATTACTAAGCGAATACAAAGAACTGCCCTAGAATATTTTGAGAATAGAGTTTAAATTGTCTTTTTCTGTTGTCTTCAGGGGAGCGAGCGAACTATGTCAACATACCGCATGTGATCGCAATGGTGGGTCTGCCGGCGCGCGGCAAGACCTACATATCAAAAAAACTGTCGAGATATCTCAACTGGATTGGGATTAATACTAGGGGTAAGTCATGATTCATATTTTCAGATTACTTACTATTCAGGCTCGAAAATAACTTATGTTAAACTATATGGTAAATATTTAAATAATAAAGAGCAAGCAAGGATGGAAAATATTTATATACCTATGGAAAACTTTGTATAAATGCATAAACAAATATTATCCGCATTCCCTTTTTACAAAAAAAAACTTGCATTATTACATGGTTGTGAATCAGGATTATCAAATACCTATTGCCTGCTTGCTATTTATGAAATTCATACCTAAAAAGACGTTGTATACATTTTATAGAGACATGTTATGGTGTAGTAAAAATAAGCATGAGGCGTAGCTTACTAATATACCTACTCGACGCGGCGCGTCTCCAGAAGTATCAAAATTTTGAGAAAACTACACAAATACATATTAACGTTGTGCGGCGTCGTTTCCCCGAGCAAATTGCGCCTCGTCCGTGACTCGGATCACGCTATCGTTTAACCTACCATAGTAGTTGTTATTTATAGTCGGTATGCTACAAAACATCTGTCATAAATGTATTGTTACTTTCGAAGTCTTTCATAATATTATTACATTGTGTAGTGTTCAACCTGGGCGAGTACAGACGTCACGCAACCACTGCGTACACGAGCCATGAGTTCTTCCGCGCGGACAACAAGGAGGCGATGGCGATCCGACAGCAATGCGCATTGGACGCACTGCACGACGTCTGCGAGTGGCTCTCCAAGGGCGGAGAAGTCGCTGTAAGTAGTGTAGCCCTTGTCTCTGGTTTTTTTTTACAGCATAGACCTGTAAACGAGCAAATAGGTCACTTGATGGTAAGTGATATCCATACCATACCATATACCAAAAGAATAATGGGCACGTTGCCCACATTAAAGAAAAGGAATAATTAAGGAACTGGGAAGGGGTAGGAGATTTGTGCCTCCAGATAACGCAGCAGCAAACTGCTACTATACGTCGTTTTCTGTGAAATAGTGGTAACGACCCTGACGAGCCGGCCTATTCATGCTGTAGACAAAACTGTCTACAGCATGGCTCTACCACTCACAGAAACTACCTGGCGTTCTTTCTCGTGCCCTAGATTTGACGGTGGATTCGATATTATGAGGGGCGACCCGCTGTCTAACCATTCGTCACTGCCTCGTCCGTTAAGTGTACCGAGTTGAGTGTACCATGTGCTCGTGTGGTTGGCTTTGGGCTTAATATATCGATGCCCACTTACACTCCAATTACAATTCCTATGTTGAGTATATTCAAGCCATTAAGACTAGGAATCTTTAAGAAAAGAGCTTATTCTTTCCATAAAGTCCGAGGACACACCGACGCAATTCGATGACCCTGGTTTTCTGCTGTTCCATGAATAAGTAAATAACATTGCTATCGAATTACCCTCAAAGGTCAGCAACGCACAGACCCTATATGGACTCTAAAAAAATAACACTGTTTGGTCAAATTGGTAAAAAAGCCTCTTTGGAAAAAAATATAATTTTGACCCACCTTAAAACACGTAGCATACATGTGTACAATACAATATATTATCTAAGTGGCTTGTGCTCGCGACTCCACCCGCGTGAATGGCTTTTTCCAAAATGAAAAGTATGCCTAATGCCTATGTCCTAATCCAGGTCATGGTCTACCTGTATACCAAAGTTCACCTGTTAAGGCGTGATTGACTAACATAATATATCCTAGATAACATTTCTGTTTGAGAAATAAATAATCTTTAACCAACCATTATAATGTAATATTGTTTGCAGGTATTCGATGCGACAAATTCAACGCTAGACCGGCGGCGCATGATCCGTGACATTGTCGTATACAAGATGGGATTTAAGCTGTTCTTTGTTGAATCCATATGTGATGACCCTAGAATTATAGAACAAAATATTATGGTAAGTTCTAATGCTAAACTAATTTTCTTTCTGCCTGGCTTTATCCTGGGTGCAAGGATCTGCCTTCCTACTTAGACGTCTTCACTTCGCCGGATCTTGAGCATCCTCCATAGTGAGAAAATTGGCTCGCATGTTTCCCTGAAATACGTCACGCCAGCGCTTATTGTATTGCGTCGTCCGTGGGATCGTACGATCTGACAGGCATTTGCGACTAACATACTCCTGTGGCTTCCTCAAAACGTGATTTATCAACCTTAAGTTACATTCCTGATTATCTGCCACGTCCCGGACGTCAAGGCTGCCGCGGATGTACTCTTTTTAATGCTAAAGTACTATTAACGTAATAGTTCTAAAAGATTATCAGTTCATCAATCAGATATGGAAATTAAATAATGTAACTTGTAAGGCTCCCATTAATGGTATAATGCATCGTTCTTTATACAGAGATTTAGCTGTCTCTTCTTATTCAACGTGTAGTGTTAGTAATAAAAGGCGACTAAAAGATATTTTTCAAAATTGGTGATAGAGCAAATACAGCCATGTTTTGTATCGTGCTTTTGATTTCGACTCGATTTGACTAATTCGATAACAATTGGATAAGATCCATATTGGATGGATAGTTAAGAAACCTTACGAGCTTGCATACCGTTGAAAGTAGTATAAGGACACTTATGCCGCATCCAGACGTCATTTAACTTTAAATGCAATCAATTTCTTAGAATTCAATTTTTCCACACTCTGAACTAGTAAATTCTTTATTCTCCATTACTTGTACAGAAAATGATTAATGCTCAGTCTCTGAAGTGAAGTCACTACAGAAGTAATTTTAATTGACATATACGAGAAAAAATGGAATTTGGAGAATACTTACACGTAAAAAAATTACGAAATTGAGTGCGGCAGTTAATCAGTTAAGTTCATCCAAGCAACACATAGTTTCTTCGTTGTAAATGTTCATATAAACCAAACCTAAGTCTCATTCCAGGAGGTGAAAGTAAGCAGTCCAGATTATACTAATATACAGAACACGGATAACGTCCTTAACGACTTCCTACTACGGATAGAGCATTACAAAGAGAAATACGAGCCTCTGGACGAGAGTCTCGAGTCTGACTACAGTTTCATGAAGATTTATGATACCGGAGAGAAGGTAGTGGTGCACAAACATGAAGGGCATATACAGAGCCGCATCGTGTACTACCTAATGAACATACATATTGTGCCTAGGACCATTTATTTGACCAGGGTGAGTGGATTAGTTAATTTTGAATTAAACTTTCATTGTTATTAAATGTTAGTTACATTGTTTGAATTTAAGTTTATTATACTCGTATTGTAATATGTATATCAAAATGTATTGATAGCAGTAATTCAATCAAAATATTTATTGAATCTATAAAATGTTATACATTATTTAGATTCTATTTCTTCTGATTTTTCTACGAAGAATTAAGCACATTTTGGAGGATACATTTATTTTTCCCAATTCCTTAATTATCCTTTCCCTTTAAGGTCGGCAACGCGTCCATTCTTTTGGTATTGTCGATGGTCATGGGTGGCGGAGATCACTTACTATCAGGTGACCCACTTGCTCGTTTGCCGGCCTATACTATAAACAAATGTGGACATTATATGATAATTTGTTTATAGCACGGCGAGAGTCTCCACAACCTGCAGGGTCGTATAGGAGGTGACAGCGCGCTGTCCCCGCGCGGGCGGCAGTACGCGCGCGCACTCGCGGGGTACATCGACGCGCAACACATACCCGGGCTGCGGGTCTGGTCCTCGTGGATGCGGCGCGCCATACAGACGGTCACCGATGTACGAGCGCCACAGGAGAGATGGAAGGCGTTGAATGAGATCGATGCGGTGAGATGCTGTTTGTATCATTACCGTTTGTCAAACTCATTACCGTATGTTAGATAATCATTGTTCTATGATCATAACTCATTGACGTGATGTCCATCAATTATCATGTATATTTTACTCATTACGGTAATGAGTACGGTAATTATGTTAGTTACTCAATACCGTGTCTGTAAATTCCTATCATTTTCTTCCCAAGAGGCCGTCTGCGTAGGGACCACCGCTTTGTCTACTTCTACCGGTAAATAACACTAAGCACTTTTATGTTCTACTCTGACCGATATTGAAGTCAATGATAGTACTGAGCATTATGAGAATTAACATCTCATGCCTCGGGATGGTCAGCGCAATGCATTGCGCTGCAGTACTTTGTAATTCAGGATTGGAAATAGTGTTGTTTCTGTTTATGGGTAGGCGTGGCGCTTAGCATCAGACGAGCAGCCTGCTCCTCTCGTCATTCAGGCGAATGTTTCAGTAAACTGTAATTAAACACTACTTATAACTGTAGTCGTATTGCACTTACAATCACTGTTATTCATGCAGGGTATCTGCGAAGAGATGACATACGCAGAAATTCAGGAGAAATACCCGGCGGATTTCAACGCACGCGACGCCAACAAGTTCGCGTACCGATACCCGCGCGGTGAGAGCTACGAGGACCTGGTGGCCAGGCTGGAGCCTGTCATCATGGAGTTGGAACGGCAGGGAAACGTCCTGGTCGTCTCACACCAGGCGGTCATGAGATGCCTGCTCGCGTACTTCCTGGATAAGTCGGCCGGTATTTATCATTACCATTCGTAGCTTTTCCAAAATTAATCACATTTTTTCCAATTGAAAAATCACATACCAGTTAACTGAGACTAGAATTTGTGCCCGATATGGTGGTAGGCTCGTCACCTATTATACTTAGGCCTTCAGGGATAAAAGCGTGAGCCGGTTTTTTTTAACCCCTCAATCGCTCTGCCCGGATTAGTTTACTGGTAAACAGAAGCAGATTTCAACCTTATTGACATGCAGCCTGCTCTCCAAATTTGAGACATAAATGTATTATTGATAAGAGCTATTATGCGATAAAAATATAACTGACGCTTGGAGAACATTCTACTACAGAATAATATCCTGGCGCAGGCCTGGAGAGATTTCAGTATAGAAAGTCAGTGGTCGTATACTATATATATTTTATGAGTGGTAGAGCCATGTTGTAAACACTTTTGTCTACAGCATGTATGGGCCGGCTCGTCCGGATCGTTACCACTGTCTCACAAAAACAGGCGTAAAGTAGCAGCTTGCTGCTGCGTTTCGTACGGTGAGTGAGATATCCGGAGGCCCAGACCTCCTCCCCTTCCCAATTCCTTAATTATCTCTTTCCTTTGAGGTCGGCAACGCACCCATGATTCTTTTGGTATTGTGGGCGTACATGGGCGGTGGAGATCACTTATCATCAGGTGACCGGTCTATTCCATAACAAAAATATATATACAAGGTTGGTAAGTTTAGTAGTGCAACATTCTGAATGCAGCTTTGTTGACAGAGGAGTTGCCGTACCTGCACGTGCCGCTGCACACCGTCATCAAGCTGACGCCCGTCGCGTACGGATGCCGCGAGGAACACATTCAGCTGTCCGTCGACGCCGTGGACACCCACCGGCCCAAACCTTCTGTGAGTATGCACCATCACCGGGCACCCTCCGGACCTTCCAAACAACAATGAACTTTATGTCTTAACTAATAAGGCGTATTATTGCCTAGTCTTCTTGATTAAGCTTTACTTTATAGTCTGTCTCGTCAGTAATAGGGTAGTTGACTAGATTTTTTTAATTATTTAAATCAATAAATTACGTTACTCAAAATCTATTGCAGGAAGAATTTTATAAATCGGACCAAAAATAAATAAGTTAGAAGCCATTCAAATCCTGTAGAAGGGGTAATTGTCAAATAACAGACGACGCAAACTTTGACGTCACTGTGTAAAATGTTCATTATGGTGCACGCGTGCAAGCGAGATAGTGAGATATCCCTACTACACACCCACTTTTCCTCATACCAACATTTAAAGTCATAACTGCGGGCACATTTCTGAACCAATTTTGATTGTGTCTTAATAAAAGGGTTTCTTTTGCGTATGAATTACTGTTGCTTATAAAATAATTTCTTAAATTCAATATAGGAAACTACCCTATTAGCTCTATGTGTAGAGAAATAAGGTGTACCATTGTGGTTGACATTTACTCGATATTCAAGTTTTTCTTCAAGTACCATCCAGACCGTCAGTGACCTCTATATGTTGGGGGATAATAGAGTGTTGTATTGCGTAAAAAAATTACATATGCTTAGTAGTGATGTTGCTAATCGAGTATCAATAATCAATGAATCGAATATTAAATAATCGATCCTAATCGATTGGTATAATTATAACTCATGTAATCGATTATTCATAATCAGTGTCAGTAAAACTCTAGAAGTTTTCAAGATTTAGGAACTATAAAGACTGTAACCGGTAGAGTTTTGATCCCTGGTCACAGTGTTACCAGTCCTAAAAAAATTGTTTATGCTGTAGAATTCAAAAGTTATGTGCTATTGGTTAAAGGCGTTCAATATAAAATAATATTACAATCATACAATGTACTGTGTGCATAAGGTGTAAATCTATATCTATCTATATATATAAAAGCGAAATACCACTCACTCACTGATCACGATTTCTCAAAAACTACTGAAGCTGGGATCATGAAATGATAATCTGTATAATGTGGACGTTAGCTAAGAACGGATTTTTGAAAATTTACATTTTAAGAGGGCAAAAGTAGGGTTTGTACGTTGTATGAAACTTTTTTTATGGAAGAGAATACGATTGTGCAATTGAGCACAAATATTGCTTATTTTAAATAATGGAATATGTGATTCACATTTTTGTGATATTCCACTTGCAAAAGGAGGGAGGGGGGGTTAAACTTTGTATGAAAGTATATATTTGAACTTTTGAACAACTTAACCGATTGGGGTCATATTCGCATATTAATTTACGGGAACGGGAGCCGCGGGTAACTACTAGTTATATTAATATATCTTATGCCTCGATGTGGCGAGCGTAGTCCAGTGCCATTTAATACTTCATAATTCGAAGTTTCATTGGTGTTGATACTGTTTATGCGCATGCATGACGCTTACCATCAGGCGAGCGACCTGCTCGTCTCGTCATTAAAACAAAAAAACTGGGTTTTACCGAGTCATTATGAGTAAACGGAGCGAGGTGTAGTGGACACGAGTAGACTGCGCGTCGTCCAGGGCTCGGCTGTGACAGCTGTGAATATCGTGACAATTATTTTAAGTTTTGGGAATAATTTGGATTTTATAAAAATCACAAGGTAATAATAAAATAATATTTTGATATGTACCTTTACAAATTTGTTTTGTTGGCGAAGCTTCTTATTTTTTGTTGATGTTGATGAATTATGTATTTTTTAAGAGTAGGTAATTAGTAGTAGTTTCGTAAGCGAGCTAGTTAAAAATATGTGACAATGCAATACGAATTTAATTGACATTAACATTTGCTTATTTTCACCGACCTTTGCTTAATTTTAGTTGACCCCTAACTCCTAACATAAAACAAAGCGGTGCGGTGTCAGTTTGTTTACACGTTGCACCATACTTCTTGCACGTGTATCGGGTGTTAGGAGTCAAAAAAAGTGAAGCACTCGTTATAAATGGTCATACAACTGAGTGGTAGAGCCACGCTGTAGACAATTCTGTCTACAGCATGAATGGGCTGGTTCGTCCGGGTAGTTACCACTGTCACAGAAAACCGGCGTAAAGTAGCAGCTTGCTGCTGTGTTTCGTACGGTGAGTGAGATATCCGAAGGCCCAAATTCCCCTCCCCTTCCCAATCCCTAAATTATCCCTTTCCTTTAAGGTCGGCAACGCCCATGATATATTTTAGTATTGTGGGCGTACATGGGCAGTGGAGATCACTTACCATCAGGTGACCCACTTGCTCGTTTGCCGGCCAATACTATAAAAAAAATACAATCGTATCTTTAAAAAAAAATAAGATCCCAATTTTTTTCTGCACTATTTGCAGGATTTTTAAATGAATATTTTTGAGCAAAATGCAGTTGTATTTTATGCATTTATTTTTAATAGTTATTATGATACAGTCAGTCCTCGAAACATTTCCAAGGATTTTGACGAAAATATTTTTTTTCCTATTTTATTTGGTTAATATTATTAGACGAAATGCTTACCGGCTAACTAGATGCTGGTTAAAATCGTATGGGGTGTACTAAATGACAATTTCACATGCTATTTACGTATTTGACAGGTAATTAATTAAAAAAACATGATTAAAAAAAGTATACAACATAGTACAAATATTTTCAAAAATATATTACTTTAAATTAAATAGAAGCATTCTTAAAATGTTGGTTATTTTCTTATTTTTATATTGTATTACTCGTGCCTTTGTTTGTTTTGTTGTGAGTCCACACAATTGTCCAACATTCTAATTATTATTAGTATTTATTGTAAGCAATTAGACCAATCTACGTAAGTACTAAGTATAGGTTGCGAAAAGTTCAAGTTAGATACACATTTATTGAAATAGTATTGACTAAAGAGAAAATACTAATACACATTAAGCCCTGTATAAGCAGGGCTAAAGCCAGCAGCTAAGCAGTGGTCGAGATCGGAACGTGAGTATGAAGTTGGAAGGTTGGACGATTGTGTGTATGCATCGTTAAGTGACAACTATTTTATGAATTAAAAATTATTTTCTTTCAAAATTTTGTTTTCTTTTTTGACCTGGCTTAAATTTTCTTTACATAATGCATAGACTGCAAATAAAGTATATTTAAATTTATTTGATAATAGGTAGACCACAAAACAGAACAATAGATATATATGGTGCAAAGGCCACAATAACTACATAACAATGCGAATCATCATAATAATATCTTTCATTCTATGAAAATGCTTCTAAAGTTTTAAAGATCTCGTTTTACACATGTGAGAAAGAATTATGCGGTTTTTGAATTAATAGATGACTAAATCGAGGACGGACTGCCTGTAATTTTATAAGATTACAATTATTAATCTAAAATACATGAACGTTTTGCAATTCATATTTTTAATTTTAATTAAGTATGGAATTGACGGTTTTTACTCGATAAATGAGATTGATTTTTCAAAGGCATAGACTTCAATGTATATTACTAGACCGGTTGCGGGGAAATGGCGCACTAAGTTACAGTCAATTCGCCGCAACTCAATTGTATCATCTCGCAGCTCCCCTCCCCGGCTCTCCCGCCTCAGCCTCCCGCATTATGTGGCGTTATATTACTTTGAAACGGCCAGTCTAGTAGTACTAATTAAAGTCCTTGGTCAAAGAGCCTTTTGCCATTTCAGTACTTGACTTTATTCTGTGAATTCAGTTCAATTCTAATACTTAACTGAATAACATTGCTGGATTGTATAAGTCAAAACAATTTTGTTTCCAATCTGAAATCGATTAGAACTATCATCTAAGAAATGTGAGCGCAACAAGTTTCATCCGATTTATAAAAATTAAAGTGGAAATAAGTCCTTTTTTTATACAGCCGAAGATATGAGCAAGCCGCTCGCCTGATAGTAAGCGATACTACTGTACATTAACAGTTGCAACAAGACCCAAAACTTTGAATTACTAAGCACTATGTGGCACTTCACTGCGATCGTCATGCTGAGATACAAGTTGATTATTCTCATAATACCCAGTAATTTCACTGGCTACAATGTCCTTCAAACCGAAACACAACAGTGCTTACACACTTCTGCTTGGCAGTAGAAGTAGACGAAGCGGTGGTACCAACCCAGACGGCCTCTCGCATACGAGGGACCTACCACCTGGTAAATGTGCACTACATACCAATTCACTTTTCTGAAGTCGAGGACGTCTCCTGAATCATACAGTTCGAATCATAATCTCTGATTCGAATTGGATATAATGCGTATACACTCACAGCACTGCTGTATTCACGACTGCGCCTTATGGTTTCATAACAAATCGACGAACGTAATATTATCAAAGCGACGGTCAGGCGTTTTAATTTGTAACTAACAAAATGGGTCACGTGATGGTAAGTGATCTCCACTGCCCATTTACGCCCACGATACCAAAAGAATTATGGGCGCGTTGGTGACCTTAAAGGGAGGGGATTTGGGCCTCCTCTACATTACTAACTAATAGATAGGTCAATCGTATGCGAAATCAGTCTAGATAGTTACCACTGCTTTATCTATTTTTACTGTCAAATAGCAATTTGTCAGCACTGTAAATTACTAGGCATTATGAGACTTAACATCTTGGGGTGACGACCGCAGTGCTATGCCATTGTTGCTATTGTTCTTAACGTCATGCGAGCGATCTGCTCGTCTCATTCCAGCTAATGACGTATCTGCCTCAAAATACGGGCTTATTATTTAAATACAATTTGTTCGATATTTTTAACAGGACGAAGAAGATGAGGACGAGCTTGTGTCATCAAAGACAAACGTATGCAACGAATGCATGAATAAAATGCGTAGTATAGTGTGGTCATTGATACGCGACCTTCCTTGGGGGCGACATACGTGGGGGGAAGTGAGGTGGCATGTATTGAGGAGGTATTGAGTGAAGGTTGCGCGCCTTCCCCTTCCCCAGGGCTGCCAATAGCATAACCGTTAATAACCGCCGACGTCAATTTCAAAAAGTCTAATATTTCAATGGCTGAACAGACTTTCTTCAAACCATTGCTAAGAAGCGATCAAACTTGCTCCAAAACCACATTCAAATCATTTATTCGTTGAGGCGCTTTGATTCCATGACAGATGAAGACAAAAGTGTAAAATAAATCTTTTTTGTTATAGGTTAATTATAATACTTACTCAGAGAATATACAAACTGACGTTAACGATTTAGTTTACAATCAATATAACGTAACGTTTAACAAAACTTAGAAACCGACTTCAATATTTAGTGGTAGTTACAGCAATAGCGTGTAAATTCCAATACAATAACACAATCGCGACGAGTGTACTGTTGTCCGTTGAGGAGTTTATTTTTTTTACTCCGTACCCCGTCATCAGATCTTAACCAAATTTATATGGGACCACATCGCAGCTAAGCTCTATCGAGTGAAATGTTTGTCCACAATTGGCGGAGAAATTGATGTACAACCATAAAAAAGCAAAAAAGAAAAAAAAAACTCGCCGAATTGAGAACCTCGTCCTTTTTTAAAGTCGACTAAAAACATAATGATGAGACACAATAATGATGATTAGACTTTTGAGCTTTTTTTAAAAAAATGGTTGCCCAAATGTGTTGATTTTGTTTTGTATGTAATTATATAAGGATAATACGTTGGCCATCCAATTAAACAGTTTTTGTATCTAATTCTAGAATATGGCAGCCCTACTCTTTCCCACATATGCGTTCCCGCGTAAATCTATAATACTTCAATTTCGTCAATGTCTGTTGCGTAGGTGTCGCGGGTAAAATGACCACACTATAGTTATTAGTTTTGTCTCACTAAAAAACGCTGTATAACTCTTTTATACAACGCGCAAAATTACTTGGCCGGGTTGAGGTTGGTCACTTCATTCCTCAATGTATCTCTGTACCTACTCTCTAACTGCTACACTCAGGCACGTCAATTTTAAATGTAATTATGTAATTTATTTCCATACTAGCTTTTGCTGGCGGAACCGCCCGCATGATCGGCCTTTTCCGGGATAAAATGTAGCCTATGTTCTAATCCAGGTCATTCTACCTGTGTGCCAAATTTCATCCAAAACCGTACAGCCGTTACATCAATGTCAATTGATCATAATCTTGATTTTCAGATTGATGTCTCTGAGTAAATCATTCAAATTAATTGAGGTCTCTAAATGCAATAGGTACTCTAAAAACAATAGCCGTGATATCGCTTGTTACTAACTTCACTCCAGCCAAGTTGTTTTGAGTTGTCATGTCACGTGACACTTTATTTCAAAGAACGCAAGAGAAAATATAGTTTATTCTAGAACATTCATTCGTAAGGCACGCATAGAATAGAATTGTTAAAATATTTGTATTTGTGGTAGACAGTTTCAAAGTTTCATATTAATTAGAATATATTTATTGTGAAATGATGTTTGAATGGATTTTTAATGTGTTTTAATATCACAATCACATTTAAAACAATATTTTATTGTAAACATAATTTTCAAATGACCATATAAATAAAACGGAAACTGGACAGCCGCCGAGGCGCAGTGGGCGAGTGGCCGGCTGCGAAGCGAGCGTGGGTTCGATTTATATGTGTGTGACTGTTGTTGTCACACTGTTGGGTGTATTTATTTAATTTAAAAGATATATTTAAATTGCAATCCATATCGTACTTTAATATTACGCCGAATGTGATAACATTATTCATACTGAATAACAGAATATGTGGCAAAATTATGTATCTTCTTCAATAAAAAAATAATTTGTCTATGGTCCTTACAGGTGATACCAGCTCCGCCTATAAAGCCACCCGTCCCGCCTGTACTCAATGGGGACACGAACGGAGAACAGAGCGAGGACAGCCCTTCTCATTAACAACCAAACTCCGACCTACAAATAGATATAAATTGTCTATGACAATAGGATACCTATTTTTTTCGAAATAAATAAAAAATATATCGTGGTTCGAGTTGTCTATGACTGCGTATCTATGTTACAGTGTGGTGCACAATATGCTAAATTGTATAGTCTTACAGATATTGATTGTCTATGGCTTATATCGATGAAAAATACATCACTATGCCTTTAACAGAAAAGTAAATCAATTTATGGTAGAAGATCAGCACTAGCCCGCCAAATTCAATATAATATTTCTTTTCGATTAAATTAACTTTCAAACAGAGAGAGAGGACACGCAAAGAGAAAGCTGACAAATGGGTCAAACATAAAACACTTCTCTTTTTTTCGGAGTTTAGAAAAGGACTTTAAAAATATTACAATGGCTCCAATATATGCTGAAATCTTATATACCTCTAAGACTATATAGCTTTTGATAAATACAAAAATCTATGTATTGTTTATACATATTCATTATGTATGTTAAATATTAAACAGTTCTTGAATGGGATAGACAGGTTGCCTTTATAAAAATTGTGATTAAGTTATTATCTGTATTATTCAGTTTATTTAACAAAATGTTGACGATATATGATGACGTTCACTCCTGTCTACCCTCCAAGAAATGTAGTGTTATAATGCAAATGGTTATAATCCATACAATATAGTATGCAATATATTTTTTATAACATACCATGAAGAGGAAAACACTTTTTTTATGCAGTGGTAGTATATTATTATTTAATTTTTAAACCATTATTTTAAATATTTGTACTATTTCACTTAGTCGTAAAATTGTGATAATTCGGGTATAAAATATGAGTTAATTAAAAATAAGTCAAAAAATATGCTTATGCATTTTTTTATGCTGGCTTTTTGCTCTTGTAAATATAAGTCTAGCTACTAATTCATGAGCCACCTTTTTTAGATATGCCATATTGTTATATTACAGTCCCTAGCACTGCTAATGCGAATAATAAAACAAATCCTCTTTAAAATACTTTATTTAAGCAAAAATAACTCCCATAAACTTAAGGCAAAATGTATGTCCAGGGTTTTAATAAATTATTTTTAAGGCTCATATTAAATACTGAAATGTTTCATTTCATTAATAAATTGAAAATCGAACATCGTCACCATCTAATACGTCATAGTATGGCGCGAAAACAAAGCCCGCTCCACACATTGGACGAGACTTCTCGCCGATTCGGTCTGTCAATGGTCTCTGGCAAAATATAAATGACGAATGTAATATAGACGAGTTTTGTTTTTACAATACATACGTACATACGCATCACGCCTGTAATCCCCGAAGGGGTAGGCAGAGGTGTAACCAGTACACCCACATTTCGCCGAGCGTATCTCCGTTTTTACAATATTTTTCCAAAACTATTGTTTTTAATATCCTCTTCATGGTGCCTGCAGCGTGCGCCACTCTGCCGTAAAGTCGACGAATTTGAGACTGATATGTGAGTTTAGATTTTTAAATTTTAAGTCATGTTATCATTGTATGATGTTATACACGATGTTGCAGAAAGAGGGTACAATATTTACGCCACGCATTGGATGGATTATTTGTAACTTAAAATTAGCGAAGGTAGAAAATGGGATTCACGTTGATTCTGAGTACCTAAGTGGACTTTAAAAATATAAAAACAGTCTTATAGTTTGGTCTAAATAAATAAATCAAACATTTATGAAATATCATTAAATAAAAAATATTATTTATGATAAATGTTTTGAAAGTTTAAAATCATATTATATAACAAATATTCCTTTTTTGAACCTAACAAGGAACGTAACAACGAGTTAACTTGCAAATCCTAGTGTTCAATTAAATTAGGGATGGTTGTAATTTTTTTACTTATGAAATTACTGATTGAAAGACGTCGTACTGTTTTTTACCGTTACTATTCAAACTTTATATGATTTGTTTTGTACCTATTTTCTGCATCATTCTGTATACGACGGCCGCGACACCAGAATAAGCAAGGGGACAGTACCTGTACCGCTTTCTGTTAAACAGATCATTATTTATTCACGATAGGCTCAGCCGATGCGAACGCGTCCGTGAAACGAACGCGCTTTGCCCCCGAGCTTTATATTTTTATATTCTAACATGTTTTAATCCCCCTTTCCTGTTTAATATTTAAATAAAACTGTAAAAAAGAATGTTTCTGCTTTGAATCTTTTGTTTATAAATTGGTATCAAAATAGCACTATTTTTTTGTATTTTTTTTAGCTCTTTTTGGTCTTGAACGGCACTGATAAATGTCCAGCATCTCATAAAGGTCTGTTTTCAAGTAGAAACATAACGTTTTCATCTGTAACAGCTAAGTTATAAATTATATCGAATAAAGTAAGAAAATTTTACATTGTGGCTATGTATATTATTATGTAATTTTATTGTAAAATTGTAATTTAATTTTTATTTTAATATAAGTCTATTTTAAGCGGGACTCTGTGTTTTTTATTCCTATCCCCCTTTAAAAACTGTGGGAAATATACTTTAAATGTTTCAAGGATAATTATTATAGGTACAAAGAAAAAAAATAAGTACACAAAAATAAAAACGCAGTTACAAACATAATAATCAGTACTTTAGTGATTCACCGTTTCTTAACTTTCTTCCTTACAATAAATAGTTTAATGATCTAGCCTCACATTAGACTTATTTGCACCAATGGAATGGCGTTGGACATTGATGTAAGTACCTAAAGATTACGTCCAAAGTTCCACGTCGACCCGCAGCGAGTCTTTTTGACACATCAAAAGCAGTACAAAAAACCCACCCGGCCTTTCATGTAGAGACACTCTACAGCTTGAAGACCACATCTAAAGACGCTATGTAATGTACTGCTTTGTTTCCTTAATTGATTATTTTGGAATTATTATTAATAAACAAAAGGATTTTTTGAGTTTGATTGTCTATTAACGCCATCTCATGACAAATTTCTGCAATCTTTAGAATAATTTAAATACTATTAAAAATGACAGATGTCGCTACTGAGACCATTTGGTTCCCATGCTATGTACAGGAATATTACATACTTCCGATCATATACATTACGTTTATCAATGTGGTCAAATATAAACATCGCGCCGCAACTTATTATGATAAAAGCTGACCTGACAAGTGACAACACACTACTAATAAGTATAGGAGCATACACTTTGTATCGCTTACAAGCTCACAATTTGACGCCGTGTTTTACGCTCGTTTATTGCGTTTTAGCGGTACGAGTACATGACCGTACAATAAGGTTTTCATATGGGATTATTAGACTCGATTATTTCCAATTATTTTACGGTCATTTTCAATGAACTATCTTAATTTGATTCTCCATAGCATAAATGATCCAATGAAATGATTGAAAGTCACACATACAAACCCCTTGGTTTGATTTTCGGGATCTATCTAGAATAATCCAGATATATATTTATTCAAACAAACAGCCGATTTCACTTAACGGTCTTAGTTTGATTCTCCGGATAGATCGCACAAATGAGCTAAGGTCACGTGTACAAATTACTAAGTTTGATTGGTTGTTTTCCGGGATATATCCAGGTAATCAAAGTAAGATAGTTTAATGACATTTTATCGGCTATAAGATCGTATAGTGAAAATTGACGTTACTATGCATTTTATAAATCTAATCAAAATAAACAAGTAAGAAATAGGACTGATAGCTCAGTGGAAAGGGGTATACCTACTGTCGAGACGGAAGTCGCAGGAACGAAACCAGTCTCAAGAGCATACACCTCTGACTTTTCTAAGTTACGTGTGTATTAATTATTTTTGAAGTGAAAACTTCTTTATCGCGTTGAGTACTTTTTGGGGGAACAAAAATCATGGAACTCGCGTCATCGTCACCGAACGCTTCCCATGAGCTATATGTATACTGTGTATATATTATGTGTTAGATATACATCCGTGCGTTATTAGTATACTTACATTATATATATACAATTAAATTGGTCATTAACACTTCTTTACAAAACAAAAATAATTCAAAAATAATAATCTAATAGCTCGACGATACAATTCACAAGTTACTTAGTTTTCACTTCTATCAGCAGTCCCCAAAGACTGCCCCGCATTTTTTGTTGTTGCTTTTTTTATGTATGCATCGATTTCTCTGCCATATGTAGACCGATTTTGCTTGGAAAAGAATTGTAATTTGTCAATGAAGTACCCCTTCCACCAGATTTGAAAGAATGGCTTCTATCTTAGTTGCTTCTGAGCGGAATAATAAAACTATATATCTCATAGATTTGGGGAGCGTAACTTAACAAATCAATTATCCTATTCTACGAAATGAGCTTGTACGCGTGACAAATAGGTACGTCCAATATTGTAAACAGTGCCTAAATATAGAAGCAATCGTATACACTCAGCTTTTAACTACAAACACTGAGTACAAACAATTCAAATAAAACATGTCGTATCTCGTCTACAACCCAAAATAAATTCCCGGATGTTCTGTTACAATACCTATCCCAAAATAACACATAAACATTACAAAATGATATCTAAAAGTGTTGCATAGGGCATGTTTTATGATGCAACAATTGAATGAGCTTCCCTATCGATTCGTAGGCTGACCGAACGTTGATGCGACCTACATAACCTCACGATATATACAGGTCGGATTCTACCGAGTACTGCCTAGATATCCAGGCACCAGCCAACATCTGTACATATGCGAACATGCGAGTAATCAATAAAAGGCTATAGTATAGATAGCCGTAGGTAGCGCCGCGCCGCGCCGCGCCGCGCCGCGCCACGGGCTGTAGGTATATCTATCGCCCAGTTAGGTAGCCCGGCCGAATAAAAACCTCTTTGTGTACAAAGTATACTGCAGCGTGTACCAGTAATGTCTGCTATTAATTCAGCGAAATTGTAAAGCCGAGAGGAAATTACTAAGAATTCAACGCTTTTCTATTGCAGCGTAATACCCGAATAAATCTAATATTTCCATTTTGTATCAATAATTAACATAAATTTTATTTTTATACCAAAATTTATTCACAATGTCCCGCTAAGACAATGAAATAGAGTTCCGTTCCGAAATTTATTATTAAGCGAGCCGCTAGAGACTAGAGTAGTAGGTACATAAGTTCCTTGTGTGAGACACAATTAATACAATTATATTCGTTGCATACTATGCTACCTTGGTGAGGTACCATTTGCTCGAAGCTATGTCTCGATTCTCGCCCTATCGACGTGTAAAGACCAGCGCGATCGCGGGAAACAGTTGTTTTCAATATCATTATTTTTTTCTGACCGAGCCTTAAAAAAAATCAGCGTCGAATTGCGGAGCTCCTCCGTTTTTAGTCGGTTAAAAATAGCATATATGGGCTAAATTTATAGAGAAATCCTGTATTCTTCTTCTTCCACAAGCACATATCCCACTCGCAGCAGAGTCGGCGCAACATGTTTTTATAACACATCTTATGGAATGATTTTGCTTGTAGTTTTTACGATCAGCCGCCTGCCTCAACCCCTCTGTCAGGGAAATCATGTATTATTTGTAGTTAAATTGTCTAAAATAACGCAATAGCAACGTCCATAGTAAAACTCCTTTGAAAGTAATTCTTTCATATATCCATGCTAAGAATATCCATGGATGAAATCAGGTTGAAATCATAGATTTACTTTATTATTTTTTTAATATTAAAATGTTATTCCAAAAAAGTTTTATTATAAAACATTCGGCATTTTATTAGGAAATGAAAGTAGTTACCAGTTGAACATTAACGAAAGAAAATGTTTTCGTTTTGGGTCAAACACATAGTAGTGGCAACGCCATCGATTTATTTATCGATTAGTTTCCATAGATCGCACTCATCCAACTCCTTGTCTATTCCTCTCAGCTGTCAATGACATTTGGACATTCGAAACGTATTTTTACGGAATGTAATTAGTACGATTTTTCAATACAATTTTATTCTTACATAATTAATTACTGTGAAGATTACCTCGGATATGCGTTCATATGTATACATGTATTAAGGAAGTAACATTTTAGTTGGCAGTAAAAAAATCTGCACAATAAAAATGGTATCTACTTTGAATTTAGACGAAAAATATAACAGAGGTGCGTGCGTCATTTTTCAACGTGACCTAATTTGATGAAACAATGGGGAATTTTTGACTACTCTAATCTAATCTAATTATAAACATGTGTTGCAGTGCGGAGGAATTTTTGTTTTTACTTGGACATACAAGACCATGGCCTTGCTAGATCTATATCACGAAGGATACAAGACATGGGTTTGGTAAGTACGTTTTGCCGCCAAAATACACGTAAGGTACATTGTAGAATTTATACCACATAAATATATATAGCATACATCGTAAAGCATATTTGTTTGTTGGTTATTGCTTTGTGTGTGAAAGTAACGAGACAATTTTAAGTATCCCTTTACCTGTAACTGTATTGTTTACATTATGCGTAGTCTGAAATTGGTCATATTATTAACGTTCTGTTTTACGAATTGTGTATCAAAAACAATAGCCGCACCTTTGACTAAATAAAATTGTTAAAAAAGTAGCAGAAATATCCAGGCCACATAATAAATTATAATATTTGGTTTTTATAAAAGTGCCAAGGAAATCTCTCATTAATATCAAAGCAAAAAATAAGATATTTAAAATAGAATTTTATAATTGGGTTTACATTTACGTGAATTGGAACGCAACAACAACGCACCAATGGCGCGCTTCCCCCCTTCCACCGAGATTCGAGTACAGACAGCGCCTCTTGTGAACATAACAAAAACTATCGTGAAATATCTCCATCTTGTGTGACAGGTTTGTGTTTGTTGTTACTTTTTCGATTTTCATTGAGCAAATGTGTATAAATAAGATTAAAAACCATACCAAACATTGCATAATTAACATAGAATCATATAGTTCACTAATTGAACTGGACATTATAAAAAGACTGAACAATAGAAGGTAAATCTAGCAGTGACGAAGTGGCCAATTCAGTGACTAGTATATAGTTACTTATTTTTGTGATAAGCGGAGCGCGGGGGCCTCACGGACGGCTTTTATGTAAGTATATACGTTATGTGTTAGCCACTCGTGCGGCCCGATACAGCGGTTGAGTCACTATCGTTTAGAAAACAGTTTTAAAAACTGTCGCAGTGGCAAGTCGAGCGCGTAGCTCGCGTCCGATTTTAGGTCATCTTTTGTACGGTCGCCGCTAAACTGCCGCCGCGCAGCGAAATGCAGCGGGCCGAGGCCGCGTCGCGCGCTCTCTCGCGTCGCGCTGCACTACATCCATTTTAAATACCGTTTGTAATTTAGTTTCCTTCGAGTTACGCGTGTGTCGCTTAATTTTTGACAGTTGATATTGTTCTGTGAGACGACAAAGGGATGTGAATTTTACTTGTAGTGTAATAAGGGTGAGTTTAGTGTGAGCGTAATGAATGTGTTATTTTTTTGCGCGGGACGGTTGGCGCGAGTGGCGCGGGGCGCGCGGCCGGCCCGCCAGCGTCGCATCGCTCCACCGAACGTATTTCAAGGAAAACTCCATGATGTGTGTGTGTAAAGGTGCGGAGCGGCGTCGATAAATGTCCGCGCGCTCGCTCACGCCCCGTTACATTGTGTCGGCACTCAGCACTCGGCACTGCGCGCTCGATACAAATGTTCCGAGAATGCCCTCTGTGCACGCGGAGGCGGCCCGCAAACCCATCAGCCCCTCAGTGTTCGCACTTGACGTGTGCCGTGTAGTTGCAACACATACATTATGCATATGAGGTGAGGCCGCGCTAGCTAGTAGCTCGCCGCCGCGTCATGTTTCGCGCCTACATACCACTCATGCCTAAAACGAAAACATTTTGATAATTCACAAGAGTTTACAATTTCCAATAAGAGTTGCTAGGATATAATTAGAAATGCCACTTATGGTTTTTGGAAATGGCAACATTCTTAATGCTTGAATCATTTTCAAAACAAATGTAAATGTCCTGAACAGTATCCTGTGTTATATTTTTAGTGTAGTGTGATGTTAATGATATGTAAAGTGGTTCTTGGTGAATATGATGATCTTGAACTCATGAGCCATTGTACAATAACATCATTGTGTATTTTACACATTCACATTTTGCAATTCTTCAAATCTCTATGTCTGAAACTCTAAAGAATGTATCATACATATCAAATGAATTTACATCAATTAATTGGAAATTATATAATTTAGTGGAGGATGTGATATTACTTTAATGTCACTTTAGTCTTTTTGGGAATCAATTCTTTAAACCTTAAGTTTAGAAATGGTATAATAAAATAAAAAAATCTGAATTTGTATTTCGACATTTTCATTCTATGAAAATTAAGAAATTTATTAAATCTTCACTATTATTATGCTGTGAAAATCTTTGATGTCACTCTTAACATTATAATTCACTGTGAACACATTATGATAAAAATACCTATGAGGAAACGTGTTTAATTTACATAATAATATGTCTTTTGCAAGTTCAGGATGAATAGTATTGGGTCGCTAAAACTGGTTGTAGGGTTTTAAGCTAGCTAACAGTATATAAAAGGGGTCATATGAAAAAGGTGACCTTCAATCCACTTTGGACCCCTTGACAATGAAATGAGACCATTTCAAAATGCTTTTGACAAATTTGATCATAAAGGTATAAATATAAAAGGTGTAACCCTATAAGTGAACCGTTATATACAAAAACTGTTGATAAATGTCTTGACTACATAAATCCCGTGAGCACCAAGTGGTCCTAATCTAATACTAATTTCTAGAAGCTTCAAATTCTTGTCTTTAGTACATGGTTTATAGCTGTTAATGTGTATGTATACACTACACAGGCCAATGATAATGTTTTTTTATCATGTCACAGAAAAGTGACTACTTTACAAGGAGGTAGGTCCCTCGTTTGCGAGACCGGCTGGGTTGGTACCACCGCTTTGTCTATTTCTGCCGCCAAGCAACAGTGTGTAAGCACTGTTGTGTTCCAGTGTGAAGGACATTGAAGCCAGTGTAATTACTGGGCATTATGAGACTTAACACCTTATGTCTTGGGGTGACGAGCGCAGTCCAGTGTAATGCAGAGCTTTATTTAAAGTTCTGTGTGGCGTTGCTTCTGTTTATGAGCAGGCGTGGCGCTTACCATCAGGCGAGCGACCTGCTCGTCTCGTCATTCAATGTAATAAAAAATAAAAAAAAAACTGCATCTGGTGTTAAGTACAGTTCAAATGTTCTTACTGTGGTGTGCACCAGTGACATCACCAAAATAATAATAATAATAGCCCAACAGAAGAACAGTGCTGATCTTTTAACCAGCACATACTTAGTTGGGTCTTATTTTTGTGGCAAGCACATTTAATTCAAGTTTAGATTTACCTAAATTTATTGTACCTAAACTGCTTGTTGGAAAAAAAATATTTTCTTTCTTTTTTTCAAATATTGAGACATTGCATCCCTAAACAGAATTATGCCGGCCTGTAGATGCTGGATATACACTGCCTGCACCGAGTGTGCAGGACTACATTTGGTTTTCACTATTTTTGGTTGCTATCCCGTTGGGTAGATATATGTTTCAGATACCTTCCCACCAGCATGTGTGCTGCTTTGTGTACAATGTGCTATAATAATACAATGTGTTGCAGCAACAAGAGGTGTTCCTAACGTCCCGCGTGAGTCACGTGGTCCGCGACCGGAGCCCGTTGGCGCCGGCGCCATGCGCACGTCGTGAGGGCCGCGCGCGCGCCGATGCGATGCTCCAGCGCGTGCCGCAGCACCACCACGAACCGCCACCACAACACCCGCACGCTAAATACGTGCAGATCACTGTACAGAAGGTAATTATTTATTTATGAAAAGTTATAAGAAAAAAAGTAAGTGATTATCACTGTACAGATCTTATAGGTATTATTCAATAAATATTTTAGACAGTGTAAACACAGATTTTTGTTGCAAGATGTTTAGTTTTTATTGTACAGAGAGCTAACAACTGAAATAATTATTTTTTATACAATAAACAATCATAAAATAATTAAATACTCAATACATTAACTTGTATTCCCCATCTGATTTAAGTTATAAATGACTGTGTATGCTAAAATTTCGAATTTGTGTCAATGAATTCTGTGAAAATATTTGTATTGACTCACCAGAAATTTGCTTAGGTGTCCAATAATAAAAAGTGCTTTGTGATTATATTTCATATCTAAATGTTGCATGCAATCTTCTTATATTTTGTATTAGCTATTGTCACTAATGTTTCCTTTCTGTCTACTAACATATATTATATTTGTATCTGCTTGATTTATCCATATATATATTTTACAGCATATTTATTAATCTTTCAGGCTATAAGTCTATTGGATAAACTGTATGACACATTCTTCACGACGCAGCGTAAAGCACATGTCAGACTCTTCACTAAACATTTTATCAAGATTGAGTTTTTGGACAAGTATGAAATCTTTATAAAAGCGAGATCAGCTACATACAATAAACAACAGAGATACAATGTGCTCTTTAATGTTACAGAGTGTGCAGACCAGTTTACAAGGAGTTCGATGAATGGCCCGAGATATCATTAGAACCGGACCCACCAAAAGAGAAGAAAGAAAAAAAAGAATCGCCTGTAAATCTCATTACGTTGAATCAAAATAACAACATTGCAGCAGGTCAGAAGTAAGTGAATATCTTTGAAAATTATTAGGTTCAATTAAAATGATTTCAATGTCTAAAAGTGCATGTTCGTTTCCAGAATGACACGGAAAAGTCGGCCGCGAATCAAAGAAAAAGAAGAGAAAGAACAAAAGGGAGGCTACTGTGAGATGTGCAACAGTGATTATGTGGATGCAGCTTTGCACAGACGTTCACCAAACCACTTAGCATTTGTCAGAGACCACACAAATTTCCTCGCACTGGACTCCCTCATAAGTTCTGGGGCTGATGTCACAACATTCCTGGATAAGGCGACGCCTTTGAATGGGGAGCGGAGGTCGCTACGTAAGATGTGTAATGGCGATGTCGACCAACCTAAAAACAAACGTTCCAAAAGGTCTCAATCCCCAGACTCAACCGTCAACGGCAACCATAGTCCACGACGCAATGGAGGAATAGACGACGAGAGAAAACACAACACAAGGTGTAGTAATAAAAGACAAAATGAGTTGCAAGACGACCGCCAGTACTACAAAGTTGTTAGCACTAAATTGAGGTCCAGTGGTGGGTTTCAAGCAAAGAGGAAAGATTCTCCACCTACATGTAACGGAACAAAACCCCTGGTCGTGAAGTTTAGGAAAGTACGACGTTCAGAGTTGTCAGTACTTAGTGACGAAGCTGAGCAATTTATGTTCCCCAAACGAGCTAGTTCGACGAGCTCATCGTCATCTGACGAAGAGGAGAAGGAACCTGTTATAAGGCGTAAGGTTGCGCAACCATCGCCGCCACCTGCGATCGAGAGGCGGCGACTTGCGCGCCCGCTAGCTTTAAAGGAAGAATCCTCAGAAGAAGACAGTTGGTCTGAGGACAAGAGGAGGCGGAAACGGCAAAAGCCGGCTGTCGCTAGACGGACGCGGCGAACTCCATGTAAATCGACAGAACCACCTAAAGAGGAAGTGGTGGTGGAAGAACCTCCAAAAGAACCTAGTCCTAATCCTCAACCTGAGGCAGAAGTAAGCCCTTTGAGGGAACCAATAGAGAGGTGTATGAAATGGGAAGATGGAAAGTTGAAGTACACTCCGGCTGTAGAACAATTAGAGTTTGCGTTTGAATCGGTGCCATGCAGTGAACCCTGGTATGAGACTTTCAAAAGGCAGGATCAGGATAAAGTGCTCATTAGGAATGTCCCGCAATACTTTGGTAAGTGGAATAAACATTTTTTTCCTCCTGTTTTGTTTTATCTATATTGTTTTGTCAGTTTTGTATTTTTTTTTCTTTTCTATACCTTTAATTACTTCGATTTGCTTTGTGCCAAGTGTGGAAATATTTTTTTTTTCTTCTTTCATTTAATAAGTTTATAAAAAATAAAGGTATAATTGAATACTTCATAGATTTTCGCACTTTAATATCCAGTAATGAAACAATCTTTTAATGCAGAAGATTAAATAAACGATTTTTTTACAGCTCTTTACGCAAAATTACCAAAGTTACCGTACGAAGTCGGACAGCTACCACCACTGAAGCCTAATTGCTGCCCTCTCAGTGACCTAGTCAAACGAGAGGAGAAGCCTGGCCCTTCCCGATCCTACGGCACGCGAGGCATGAAAAAACAAAAGATTCGGAAACGGACGGCCGCCATAATGGCGCTCGAGTCTCATCCGAGGAAGTCACCGAGAGAACACGCATCTACTTTAGCTATACTCGGCTCAGCCGGTCTCTTACACAGGCGGAAAAATAATGAAGATACAAAATCAACAGCCTCAGAGGACACTATTAGTGATATCCACAGCAGTTTAAAAATAGAACCGGTTGTATCAGAGGCCCAGGAAGCCTCCGAGAGACTCCAGCAATTTCTATCTGAGGTTTTTGAGGATGCAGCTGAGTATGACATGTCTGAAGAAGTTATGGAGGGTGAAGCTGCTGTGACCACCTCTACCAACATACCAGATGTGTCTAGCTTAGTGTCAGAGTGTGATGGCTGTGACATCATACGGAACGAGATCAAGGAATCTGTAGACAGGCCGAAGAGTAAACGTGGCAAGTTCAAGAAGAAGAATCGAACAGGCTGGCCAAACAAAAGGAAGCAAAAGAAGGACTCTACGACCAGCAGTGTGGAATACAAAGAGGATCGGTCGTCGGCAGAGCCGCCTGACGATGACACCACGCTAGGCACCAATAGTGATCATGATATGAATTTATCAGAGACTGAGAACGAAAAGACTATCATCGAGAAACCGTTAGAAGTTTCCGAGGAGAACAGAACTTTGACAGAAAGCAATAACGTGTCGCGGGACTGTGCGACAGATGAAGATGCAGAAAAGGACAAAATATCTCAAATAACTCTAAAGTTGGACGACAAGGAATCAAAGATATTAGACAGTGATGATAAGAAATCTCGTTCGGACGACGACAAGGACGCGAAGAAGAAGCGTGTGTTGCCAGGGCTAGAAGGTTGGCTGCAGCCCGTCGTGAGAGTCGCGCGAGTCGACCCCGGTGTTGCCAGACGACTCCGCTCCGCCGGCAGAATGCGCACGCGCGCCAGGTAGCGCCGGGACTTGCCCTGCCAGTAAATACAAACACAAACCTACAGACTACCAACTACCAATGTGTCATATACTTGAACATTTCAGAGGCATCTGCATGTCGTGTGCCACTATTTCGCCTTATTTTAATGGTCTATTCACATATTCATATCCCATGTCCTTTTTGACATCACTATTCATTTATTATAATGCGCATAGACTTCAAAGAAAGGGCCTCACCTGGGTATGTTTCTGTGTATACAACATTAAGCAGTAGATGTATCTACTATAGAGTTATATTTCTGTGAACGGGACAAAATATCAATTCAGACACTTTTCGTTTACGCTCTGTGACCTATTTTAGCAAATGGATGTGGCCCGTATAGAGCATGTGTTGCTACAAAGAAGACTATTTAATTTAATTAATGTTTTAAAAGTTATTTATTGTGTAAATATGTGTTAGAATAGTGCTCAGTGTACATTGTGCAATGGTCAGTCTAAATGACTATGAAACTGGAACAATCAGTATTTGTTTTCTTTTTTATTTCAATGTATGGACACATAAGGTACTACATTGTTGCGTTATCCGTCGAGGAAATGTATTTTTCTAAATTATATCAGTCAAAATAGGCTTTTTGCAAATATTTTTATAATGGGTTTTTTTTATAAAAGATCCCATGTTATGATACAATTTACGACTTTTGCTTCTGTGATTATCATACAGTAAAATGACTTCAAGAAGATTTTTGCATTAATATAGTTTTAAATTATTTTTAATACCTGAAACTTATTAACCTCTCTTTGTTTATTTCAATGACGAGAATTCAACTCTCTCACTATTTAATATTTTTAAAGTTACATGCTAAGTTATCTAGTAGTTGGTGATATAAAAACCATTTGTAACTCCCATAAAATTATGCGATTCGGCAGTTTTCGTCTAAGTAGGAAATATGAACGCCCATTGATGACAATACAAATCTGTTACAATATTAAATTATATTTACTTACTCTTGAGTGACTCATCGGACCCTAATTTCATTGCATATTCGTACTGAGAAATCATAGTAATGTTTCAATATTATGTTAAGATTGAAGATGTTTTGAAAACTTGACATAACTTTCTATATATGGTGTGTGAAAGTATAAAATAATTACCATTCGGACTATTATTTAAAAATAGACGCAACAATGTAATAACTTACGTTTCGAGGCTCGAAACTTGTGTAAGTACTGTTTAATAATAAATACATAAATGTTCAAATATTTGATTATATGCATGTGTGTGTGTAAGTGCGGTGCATTTAGATGTCATGAGCTTAGACTGTACATATATCTCATAACATAATGCCTAGGTACTATGATTACTATAGAAAAACGAATTATCGGAGATGGGGTACAAAATTGTGTTAAAATGAAAATTATAGTAGTTGCCAATGTGTGTTTTCATTGTTACACCAAAATGTACGTATTTTTTATTATATTCATATGGTACATTCGTAAATACGCGCGTAGAATTTCACATTTTAGTACATTCCCGCGTCTCTCTGTGCAAAATATGTCCCCCCTAACAAATATGACGTCACTATACCCCGATTCAAATTCATGGATTAGTGATTACAAATTCATTCGCACTTCAAACACTTAGTAATAACACATCACGCGTCGTGTCGTACCTACATTGTTCACTGAAAGCGTGATGCGGCCACAAAATCAATTTTGTATTAGCCGTTTCCTTTTCCGTTTTCCTGTGTGATTTTGAACCGCAAACACAGACGGTAATCGCTTTTAGATTCAGTCGAAACTAAATTTACAACTACGGACAAATATGATAAATATATAATTTAGAAAGGATGACAATACCTTCTCTGTATTTATTTATTTGCGAACGTATTTTACGAATGGCCTTTATGCACTAGAAATGTTTAAATTGTTAATTTCCAGTGATTTTGTTTGTTAATTTGATAAATAGTATTTTTGTATAAACATTCCTATGCATGTGTGTAGAATACAACAATGGTTTGTATAATAGTTATGTTGCTACTTTGTTTTAAAGAACTTGTGACAAAATCCTGTTTAAAAAGTGAATTTATATCGCCCCATCTCTTTAAATTTCATCATTAAAGTTGTATAAAATATGATACTAACTACTGAAGTTTTATTACACAAGTGCCGAATTCTTCTGAAGTGGGTTATCAAAGCGATTTCGACATATTTGATTTAAGTCATAGCCAAAGATATCCAAAACAAAATACGTCATCTATATTGAATTTCTTGGCTCTGCTTTATGAACTAATGCTATTTTTTTGCTCTTCCTTGGATAGGGTAAACTAGGTCAAACATGGGCGACGAGATGACTCTGTATTACGCGGGGTCGCTATTCCTATTTTCTACCCACATATGGTAAAGTGGAGACTCGCGACGCTTGGTTTGGCTCGGATTTTTGTTTTTAGGCGTTAATTCACTTATTTTACTAAACAATTAAAATCCATTTTGTAACTGGCTTCAGTACTCTAAGGGTGCCAACAGAGTCCTATTTACTATGCCTACGCTGCGCAGCCATATCATATCCATACAAAAGACTGTATTCTAACTTCAAGAGCTTGCCATAACTATAAGACAATATTGTTGAAGGATTCGATCTATATTTGTATAAAAATAAATATACCCAACAATCACACATAGTCCTGACTCTACATTAAGTTTAACCTGTATCGAGAGCTTATGGTCTCATAACACCCAGACCCGAAACCGATAATTGTGGATCACACGAACATTTGTCACGGTGCGGACTGCGCAACACCCAGACCCGAAACCAATACTTGGGGATCACAAACATTTGTCTCAGTCACATCGAACCCGCGGCCTCTCGTTTCATAGCTCGTCCGCTGCATCACGAAGGATACAAAATTAAATGTGAATACAAAAAAATATAGCAATAAAACTTTCACAGAATTTATTATGTATTATAGTGGATATTCTAAATTAAAAATCCTTCGCGTCGCGTCGACACGCACTTGATATGACCTGACCTTTGATTATGAAACACGTCGTTTTACTGGTAACCTAAAGGTCCGATGCATTAAAGGACCTGCAATGATACCATTTAACTTTAAAATATTGCCCAAATATTCATGAAGTAACTATGTACTACTACTTTAGAAGTATAGTAGTATTAAAGTTTTTAAACAGAGTTCGATGCAATCGACGTAGTGTTAGGAATATATACGTGAAAAGGGCGTACATTCTTGGTTTTCCATGGTTTTTATAATACTACTGCGCCTTGCAGTTTTATTATAGCAATAATACGTATGTAAGAAATAAGTATTAAAATTGATGGCTTTGCAGAAATATTGTGCCTACTAGAAACAATTCCAATTATATTATTATTGGCACTCAATAGTCTGCCTACCCTCATGAGATGTAAGACTATGTATTTCGAGGAATCATCAATATAGGTAATACATTAGAGTATTACAATGTGGTAGGTCTCGTATGTAAGAGGCCTTTTGTTTGGTACCAGTTTTCTGCCCCCAAGCAGCAGTGTGTAAGCACTGTTGTGTTTCAGTTTGAGGGACAAAGCCAGTAAAAAAACTGGGCATTATGAGACTTAACAACTTAAGTCTTGGGGTGCCAAACAGTCCAGTGCCATGCACTGCTTTGTAATTCAAAGTTCTATGTGGTTTTCATTCTGTTTATAGGTAGGAGGGGTGCTTACCATCAGGCGAGCAACCTGCTCATTTAGTCATACAGGCGATTTTTTTTAAAGTCCCAACAGGGTAGCTTTAATCATGGTATATAACTACCATAGAAAATTGATATTATAAATTATAATGCACCATGCATTACAATTTTTAAGTTTGTAGATAAATTAGAGGAATCCCTTGAGAATTTATTCTATATTGAAAACAGCTAAAAATAAATCACATATTTCAATTAATCCAAGTGTTCATTAGGAACTAAGTTTACTGAAAACCAAAAGATAACAGCTTGTGTTTGAAAATATAACTATTTAAATAAATAGTGCTTCAAAGAAATAGAAATAAATTCACTTCCTAAATATAAATGATGTGGCATTACAGATCAAATGAAAAACAAATGATCTACTCTAACAGGCATATAATTAATAAAAACTCAATTTACACTTTATACATCGCCTCAGATGGTTTACATCTTTCACATTATTCATTCTTGAACAATGACAAAATCAAACAAATTGGAGCTAATCCCTAACTGAATGCATTGACATCTTAGACCAGCTGCAAATTAAAAACACTGTCAATTTTGTTTATGCTGCATTTCTTATTTCAAATTGTACAACTGGTCTAAAATACAGAGATAATTTGTATTATATTTTATTTATTCGTAGACATCTTCCTTGTCTGCAACATATTGGATGATGTCTTTTGGTCGGACCAGCCTCTCCGCATCTCCATCGGGGATTTCAAAGCCAAACTCATCTTCCATAGCCATGATCACCTCCACATGATCCAATGAGTCTAGACCGAGGTCATTCATGAAGTGACTATCAACAGAAAGCTGAAAATAAAATAAACATCATTAAAACTTCAACCTATGTAAATAAATAAATAAAATAAATACACCCAACAGTCACACACTTAGTCCTGATACCACACTAGGTAAACCTGTATCGTGGGTATCAGGAACTACGAGGGACTTGGGGTCCCACAACACCCAGACCAGAAACAAATATTTGTGGAACATTTGTCTCGGTGTGGGAATCAAACCCACGGCCTCTTGCTTTGTAGCCACCTACTCACCCATTGCGCCATAGAGGCTGTCCATGAAAATAGTAGTACCATGACTACAAAACGTAGTATGTATATTTAAAAGATAAATAAATCTTTGTTTGTAAAGTAAATAAGATACGAGTTTCAGAATAAGCTACCTTTTCAGGGTTAATTTTGTCATAAAGTTGGAGTACAAGAAGTACTCTACTTTTGACAAGTTCTAACGTGAGGGGAGCGCCCTCACTGTACTTGCGGACACCAAATTTCTCGTTCTGAAACAAAATATTTTATAAAAATAAATGTGTACCTGACTAGCACTCAGTTTGTCGTAAGCCCTGCAAACTTTCAGCACTCGCTCCTCGATCTCATGTACGGAGGGCTTAGACTGCGCCCCTGACGAGTATTGTCGTATACGTTGAGAGGGCACCTAAACAGTTGGACCAACACTGAATAACTTTGTTATGCAATATATTTTGAGGTTATACTATTAACTCCAGATATTTATATAAACATTGCGTGCACTACGGTAAATTTTGTTTATAACTTCCATTAAATTGATTTGGTTTAACCTATTGCGTAAAAACCATGTTGTATTGATTGATAAAGCCCTTACCCCATTTTGTAGGCACTGAATATTATATAGTTTTACGGCGGCTTTTACAGTGTGGAACTTTTGTTGCAGGGCTACAGTTGAGAGCCGACACGTCACCGGTGTTCTATAGGTCGTGGATTTTCGTAACAATCCACCAAGAGTACTTCGGAAAAGATTTGCAGCAGCCATTTTTCCGACCCTCACAAAATGCTTCTCAGTTATTTTTTTTACTGACTGACAGCCAGCCGCAATCAGGCAGTTTCAGTGTTGCGAGGTGGCCGTCTCCCATTCCCTCCAGTCTTACGTAGAAAATTCAGGATTTCCATGAAAAGCCACAAAAGTTCTAATTTTTCCCTAATTAAAATGTATGTGCCTCAAACAATAAAATAAACACGATACAATCATATACGACAGTTGCGTAGTGGGGGAGGAGGGGTTATACCCTACCGTGAAAAATAAATGCTTACACTCATTTACACCGAGTCTCCTGCTGGAGTTTCGGTTTATACCGTATACACTCAAATACATATACAAGGGACTTTGTTCTCTTTTACATTTTTGCTGTCAATGTATTCAAAAGTCAGATGACATCTTTTCACTCCAAGGTGATGGAGTTAGTTATTAATAGCAAACTCCTGGCAGTCTTGTAGTAACTTACCTTGAGGATAACCAGCTGATTAACGATCGCGATATGGTTTATATCACGTGTGGTCAAGCCCACAGATGGGCTAAAGCTGTGCAAAGAGAAAGAGTGAGGCTATAGAGAACTTGACATCGCAAAGACATTCGGTAGGGTCTTGCCTCTGCCAGTCCTTATATTGAAGAGTTCATCTTATGGGATCTCTTAGGGGCTCTGCAAGTTAATCGCAGGCTTTTTACTGAAGTAAAAAAACAAAAAAAGTGGCCATTAACTGCAATATGGTGATGCGTCTAATGATGTAGTAGAGAGTTAGTTGGGTTTTAACGGTTAGGTTATGGTCAACACATTAAACAAAAGCGTCTTCATTTTCATATACATCTTTACATTTACATACTCATTCACGCATATATCTCTTGGAGCTAGGCAGAAACTATTGAGCGCCACAAGCTACGATTCTAACATACCTCTTCCATATTCATACATTTCCTTCGGTTGGGGTACTCGTGACGTGTTCTTTATGGAGATAGTTTTTTTATGGGAAAGGCTGGCAAACGAGCAAGTGAGACACCTAATGGTAAGTGATCTCTACCAATCTTTAATAACGTCCATAATAACTAAAGATATATGTACCTACGCGCTGCCGACCCCCTACAAAAACTAATGATAAACAAATAAAAAATGAATTCATGAATGATAAAACATTTACCTCAAAGGGTATAAAATATTACAAGATATTAATATACAAATATATTGTGAATAAAATTGAAGTAATCACACACCAACACTTACGAACTAAGTAAATCTTGATTATGAACACTCACGACTCAATTGTCTTGCAAACAAAAAGACCCGCATCCTATTAGGTCCATCTGTTAGGCAATGAGGCGAATCTGTCTTTGAATTTAACGAAGTTTTGTGTAGGGGAACTAAACGCCCAATTCCCTCCCACACATTGATGTTTATAATCAAAGCTCCCACAATTTTTTCCCCCCAAGAAATCCCCCTAGGGCTTGTATACCCCCAAAATTCCCCTCAGAGCTATTAAATGGCATCACTGGGCAGTGTTTCCAGTACCCGATAGACAAAAAGTTAAAAAGACTGGTCGAAAAATAACATTTTGATCATAAAAGTAACGCTCCCTCAGGATTCTACCTAGGAATACATATTTCAAAAACGATTAATTTTCACATTTCCAAAAAGTTTGTTGTCTTTGACACGTCTACTGTCAGTTGTCAGTTTGACTCATTGTTGACATATTCGTTGTTTTGTGCGAATATTATTGGAAATGAGTTTAATGTTTATATTTAATTAAAAATAATTTAAAATGGGTAACGCTGACACAAAATTAAACTTTAGAAAGGCTGTAGTGCAATTGACATCAAAATCACAGGTAGGATGGATGTTACATTATAAAATTTATTGTTTCTGTAAATCGGTCACAATTATTGATGATTTTTTCTTTTTAGCCTATTGATTCGTCTGACGACAGTTTTTGGGACCAATTTTGGTCGGAGAGCGTGACCAACGTACAGGATGTATTCGCACTTGTACCAGGGGCAGAGATACGAGCGTTACGGGAGGAATCTCCGAACAACCTGGCGACCCTAGTTTACAAGGCTGTAGAAAAAATGGTGAAAACTGTGGACAGCAGCTGCAGGACGCAGAGGGAGCAACAAACCGGTATATTGAAAATTATACATCATTCACTTACTAACTTACTCTGTTGGACATTCTAAAATTGAAAATATAAAATGTGAAGAAGCATACATTCTAACACCATTTGTGTTCGTAACATTATTGAAATAACGTACGACAGAGTTTGATGCAATAATTATGATAATATTTATAATGAGACATTAAATTTAAAACCTGAAATATATGTCTTGTGGTAAGTAATATGAGATGATATGGTTGGACATATAAAGATGGAAGAAAGATGTCTTACGAAAGGTATTTATTGTATGAATGTGAATGGAAGGCTCAATTGACACTAAGGTATATGTATATTGATCAGATAAATCAAAGATCATTAAAAACGCAGTACCCTAACAATATATATTATGTTTTATAGCAGAGGGTGAAATACAAAGTCTTTAATGTATACTACTAGATGGGCTGTTTAGAAGTAAAATTGTGTTACATAATGCGGGAGTTTTACAGCTCACAAACAGGGAGCGTGATAGTGGTTCTAATTGAGAGTAAGCGAGATGGTAATATTGAGTTACGGTCAATTGACCGCAACTTAGTGGTACAATTTCTATGTACCACACAGCTTGTCTAGTAGTATACATTAAAGTCTTTGGCAAAATACGAGCAAGTTGATCACCTGATGGTAAGTGACCTTCACCACCCATAAAGATCTATAATACTAGAAGAATCATGAATGTGTTATGTTCCTTTTATTTAATCTGTACTTTTAGGCGCTTTACAAACATAATATGTATATGTATTCAGATATGGATTGAGCAGGGTGGTATTGGGGGGTCACACCCACCCCCAAATATAAAGCTAATATTAACATAAAATTCCTGGATCTTAATTCCCATTTCCTTAATATGTTGTTGGTATTGGAAATAAAATGTACCCATACATCTCAACTTAAAAATGTTAAAGTCAATATTTCATATATTCAATGGCCTCTATTTTTTTTGTAAAGTGTTTATCAACCTTTCTCAAGGCTCTGTTGGTTAGAAACTGTTCATTTTAATGAATTATTTATACACGCTGCTAATTTCTAGCCCTAAACTGCGCCCGTCTCCTCACCCGCGTACTGCCGTATATGCTGGAGGAACCTGAATGGCACGGCTTCTTCTGGTCATCTTTACCGGCCGCTGCGGAGAATGAATCTGTGCCACTGGCTCAGTCACTCATCAATGCGATATGTGTAAGTTGACTACTTTAATTGAAAACTGCGGCGAATATATTGGTATTGTTGTTACGTGTGCGGCGCCACACACCAGGTGCGTTCAAAAATATTATACGCGAGTGGCGCATAACTGCTGTTGTGTTATCCTTGGCGCTACCCACACCTTGTGTGCTGCGCCGCACGTGCATGCTCGTAAAGTTAATTTCAACGCGCCCTACGTGTGCCGCCGCGTAGGTGTTATGTGAGCTAGTTGCAAATCTGAATATATAAATCCAATATTGTAGTGCCGCGGTCAAACTCTTAATACAGCATGTTCAATTTTATATATAACTGAAAATAATATGATATTATTTTGCGAAACCATAATTAAAATTGTATAAAAATGAGGCTATATAGTTCATATTTTAAATATTGGTATGAGCAAACGTGGGAAAAATTTCTATAACCCACGCAACAATGTTATTATGTGTCTTGTCTTGTGACGTACCTAACAAGCCATGCCGTGCATGCTGTTTCGTCACTCGACAACCACTCCTATCATATTGAAATTGCTACTAAATTATTTGATTTTATCTTTATTTATAAAATTATTTTAAATAATGGATTTTGGGTTATGTACGTTATTAATTAAAAGTAATTTAAATTAATTGCCAGATAGCCTCTTATAACAATATACATGTAGTTGAATGCACTTATTATTAATGCCCAAAACAATGGTGTAAATGCTATATTAAACTTCTTTTTATGACAGCCTCCTTGGCGCAGTGAGCGAGTACCCGGCTGCGATGTGTGAGGTCGTGGGTCGATCCCCGCACCGAGACAAATGTTTGTGTAACCCACAAATATTTGTTTCGGGTCTGGGTGTTGTGGAATCGCAAGTCCCTCATAGTTCTTGATACTTGATAGACATTTTCAGCAACCTTCTTCGTACAATAACCAGACTCAGGACTAAGAAATTCATACCCTATTTTTTATATTAAAGTATGAAAAACGAGCAACTGAGTCGCCTGATGGTAAAAGATCTCCACCGCCCATGAACACTCACAATATCAGAAGAATCATAAATGCGTTGCCGATCTTCAAGGGAAAGATTAATTAAGGGATGGGGAACGGGTGGGGGGTATTTGAGCCTTAAGACCATTCATCGCACGAAACTCAGCTATTTCACGTCGATTTTCTGTGAGATTGATGTAACAGCCCGGTCGAAACTGTCTACAGTGCGGCATGGCTCCTCCCAAACCAATCCCTTAATTACCCCTTCCGTTTAAGGTCCATGATTCTTCTGATATTCTGGGTGTTCATGGACGGTTAGCATCATTTACCATCAGATGACACTTGCACGTTTTCTGACCTATGCTATAAAATGAGTAAATAATGCAATTTGATTTACAATAGTGTCATGGTAATAAATACTGGTTTTATTTTGTCGTAGGATCTTCTATTTTGTCCAGACTTCACCGTGGTTAGCACGAAACGCTCCGGCCCGGTGAGTATTGATTTCTTGATAGCGTCGTCATGGTAACGTTATCTATTAAGTGGTGTACATTGTGCGTCAACTATTCTGTCCTATAAGGACGCATGTTATGTATACATACACACGTAGTACGTACTCACGCCTGTAATCCACGAAAGGGTAGTCAAAGGTGTAACCAGTACACCCACATTTCGCCGAGGTTTCAGATTCAAAAAGAAGAAATAACCATATGACATATTTGTAAAGATTACATTAATTAGCAGTTTTTGGCAGCTTCCTTTAAAAACATATAACAACTTTTAAAATACCATATATTAATATAATTGTTGAAATGTTGTATAATAATAGCCCTCTATTATACACGTCCTACTGCTGGGCACCGGCCTCCTCTACTGAATGAGGGGTTTAGCCCTTAGTTCACCACGCTGACCTACTACAGGTTGGCAGACAATAAAATAACGATATATTGTATGTGTCATACAAATATGTATAGATAAAAATATTATCACTTATGTACAAGCATAAAAATACATAGAAATAATCTCTGTGGATAGATGTTTATCTGAAAAACATAAATATCGTCTTGAAACAATAAAAAATATATTTATATTGTAGTCGCAATATTTTAAATTAAATTATACAATATAATAAATCCATATTCAGATGCAATGTTTGGGGGTTCGACCCCCACATGTATAAACTAGATTCATAAAAGTTCTGATTTTTTTATAGGTACTCATTAGGTAATCAAATCATCTTATTATTGCATTTTATGGCTGTTATATTGGTTTAAAGAAAAATAGTCTTTATTGTCAAACATTACAGTCCTAGTGATAATTCTATAAATAAGTGTGAATTTAATAATCAGAATGCATAATCACTGCCGGATGCGTTTATCTTGTTTTGTTTAACCAAGGTCATGCGACTGCCCTATTTAGTGCCATTCTAAACATTTATAGTAGAATATTGGCTAGAGACCTGAAATATATTATGACTAGTGTTGAGTACGACACGCTTTTTAAATGACTTTGTAAGAGTAGCCTCTTTTTTGTTCGGACCCGGTACGAGGTCCCACTTCAAATGAGGCGAGGCGTCTTTAATGTTGACTCGCTGGTTCTCTCTCTTTCAAACACGCAGCCCGCGTCATGGAATTGGTAACAGAGTAACGCGATACAAAATTTAAGGGAGTACATGAAAAAAAAAATCGTAGCTCTTATTTCGTAATATATGGGACAAATGTAATGCCTCTTGTAAGTCCTACTCAACACTAATTATGACTCCGTTAGATATATGGAGCAGAATAAGACGGGCTAATCACATCAGATACAGAGGTCTAGATTATAATAAGAGCTCATTTAAGAGTCGGTCTTACGGGCGTAAGCCTTCTTTTAGCAAAAAAAAACACTAGCCATTTTTTTTTAACAGTATACCCCGGCAATCGAACACGTGGGTTATCTGATGGTGAGTGAACTCCACCGCCCATGAACGAACACAATACCAGAATGATCATGGTGGCTGACCTGGAAGAAACAGGATAATTAAGGGGTTAGGAAGAGGAAGGTGATTTGGGCCTCCGGATATATCACTTACAGTACGAAACGCAGCAGCAAGCCGCTGTTTTTACGTCGGCTTTCTGGGAGAGAGATGTAACTACCCGGCTTATTCAGACATACAGTTTCATGTACAGCGTCGCTCTACCACTATAGAAATTACATTGAAAAATCTTCAATAAACTGCACATGAGAAATTTTACTATGTTTATTTTCTGTTGTCAATCATAAGTCGTTTTTTTATTTTATTTTATTAGCTTGAATAACGAGACGAGCACGTCGCTCGCCTGATTGTAAGCGCCACGCCTGCTCATAAACAACGCACACAGAAGCAACGCAACACAGAACTTTAAATAACAAACCACTGCATGACACTGGACTGTGCTCGTCATCCTGAGAAGGTGTTAAGTCTCATAATGCCCAGTAATTTCACACTGTTGCTTGACGGCAGAAATAGACAAAGTGGTGGTACCAACCCAGCCGGCCTCTCGCATACGACGGACCTACCACCTTGTAAAAGTTGTTTGGTAAAGGATAAGTACTAGACACTAGTACAGGCAAAGTGAAACGTGTTTTGACACAAGAGTACTTCTTAACACATGGAACATACTGATAAATATCTGTCTATGTATAAACTATTATATAAACTTACATAATGGCATAGAATAAGTGGTAACTGATATGGTCATGAATTGGTGGAGGCTTGTAATTAGTCTAAACCATACATACATACGCACTCACGCCTGCAATCCCCGAAGGGGTAGGCAGAGGTGTAACAAGTACACCCACATTTCGCCGAGCGTATCTCCGTCTCACGATGTGATAGGGGGCGAGCCTATCGCCATACCGGACACAAATTTTAGACTCCTGGCTGATACTGAACATTTCGTAATAGAAAAACCCAATACCACTTAACCCGAAAGGCTCCTTAAGCAGCGTTATTTATCACTGTAATTTTTGTCATACATATATTTATTTATGTAATAATATATACCTATGTATTTGTGTATATATAAAACGTGTTATAGAAAGGGGCGGGCAAATTTAAGCAATGTATAGTATAGCGTATAAGTATTTTATCTCCCATAGTACCAAATCCGATTGCATTGCTAGTACAATAATTATAGAATTTTCTTTTTTATCGAATGAGTAACATGTCGATATCGACTTTTAACTTTGGACAACACTAAATGATACTATATACCTCCTTTCATTTAATTATTTTATAATTAAAAATACATTAAAGAGTTGTCAAATGTCAATATTTATTTGACGCAGTCAGTTCGGTAATTTCTGATTTTATGAAGTATGTTTACGAGTTCAAAAAATATGTTGTTTTTAACTAAAAATAAGTATTATGTATTGGTACTTTGTGTTGGTGTAACTGAACAGCTTTTAAGAGGATCGTCGAATGTATTAAGCCAAATTCATAGATGGAAGACACGAGAATGAAGTCTTTAAAATGCTTCTAGAGGATGGTACCAATATCGTCTTCAGCACACAATCTTTTTCAGGTGTTATTTTGTGTTTAAATTACAAGTTACGTACGTATGTTCGTAGAATTACGTACAACTTATTCAAGTTTATTAAAAAGTGAGTGTCGTTCATAATAATTAATAGTGATTCACCAATCTTATCGATCTTAATAAACGAATGGTCAAAATAAATGTGAAATTTTTGGATTTCTTGGTATTGAAAAGGTCCGGTACATAAGTACTAATTGTAAGGTGTATGTAATGACCCTAAAATATGACCATACCTTTCTGTAACACGTTGTATATATATATATATATATATATATATATATATATATTTACATATATCATATTTATGTATACACTATTTTTGGTTTTATTTCATTTATCTATTACATTATATGGATTATTTTTGCTTATATGTAGAAATTAAAATTATCATTAATAAATATAATGTGTAAATTGTGTATTTATATACTTTAATTTTGTTTGCTTATGTACATCATTTATACCTATCCTCTGTTTGTGACGATCGCCCGCTCTTTCTTCTTCTATATCGTTTTCCATCCTAAGGTTGTCTGGAAGAAATCGCAGTTAGCGATAGGACCGCCATTTGTACTTCGCTATAATTTTTAAGGTTATTTTGTTTTGTTTTTAAAGATGTACAATAAAGAGTTTATAAATAAATAAATACAGACAGTGGTCGTCACTATAATGTTTGGTTTCACCATTGACGGTATATTCAGGAGCGTGCCGAGGAGCTCTCGTCCCTCGACAGTTGCGAGTACATATGGGCGGGAGGCGTGGGGTTCGCTCGGTCGCCGGCGCGCTGCGCGACACACGAGGCGGCTCGCGCGGAACTATTGCGTTTGTTACTCACGTGCTTCAGCGAAACTGTGTACAAGCCGCCACAACAGGCTGCTACACATCATAATAAATGGATCGCGTATGTATAACGTCACATTTTTTTATTAAATTTTTATTCGATACGAAATGGAGTATAATTTGTTCAAAGTTGGGTTGTGTTCCAGTGGTGTTTCTTACTATATGAAGTTCCATTTTATGTCATAGAGGCTTTTTTGGCAGACAGTCACGTCACATTTTTTTTGTGACGTTAACAAATTATCATAAAATTTCAGAAGCACGAATGAAGATACATAAAATTGAAATTATAGAATTTACGTAATAGCTGCAAACTTCATAATGTATACTAAGTTATTTGTAGAATTTTCTAGAGGCCCAATACCCTCTTCCCTTCCCAATCCTTCCTTTGAGGTTGGCATCGGACTCACGAATCTGGTGTTGTGTATGTTCACGGGTGATGGAGGTCATTCACCATCAGGTGACCCACTGTCTCATTTATCGGCCATTTTTCTTCCACCTACCCTTATCCCACACGCAGTGGGGTTGGTGCAACATGTTTTAAACACAAATTACAGAAAGATTTGGCTTGTAGTTTTTACGACCTCATGCCTTACGTCACCACTCTGCCTCCCTTTGCTATAAAAAAAATTAATGTATTTTCCAAACATAAAACAACCCTCCTGCCATATTTTACCATTATTAGTGCAGTAGACCACTCTTTAAAAAAAGCCTGCTTTCGTGGTTCTTCTTCTAAAAACATATTTTATTTGCAGATACTTTACAAGTCCGGAAAACCGGCACGCACTGCCTCTATTCACTTCACTTCTAAACACTGTGTGCTCATACGACCCTGTGGGTCTTGGGCTACCGTATAATCATCTATTGTTCGCGGATACCTTGGAGCCACTTGTTGAGGTATTTTCTGTTGTTTTTTTTTCAATATTATACATACATACGCACTCACGCCTGTACCCCCGAAGGGGTAGGCAGAGGTGTAACAAGTACACCCACATTTCGCCGAGCGTATCTCCGTCCCATAATGTGATAGGGGGCGAGACTATCGCCATACCGGGCACAAATTCCAGACTCCGGACTGATACTGAGCATTTCGTAATAGAAAAACCCAATACCACTTTACCCGACCCGGGAATCGAACTCGAGACCTCAGCGTTAGCTTAATTTTAACGCGTACGCATTACAACTGCGCCACCGAGGCAGTCTCAGTTAAGTTACATGTTACTTTAATATTGGAGTTTGGGACAAATACCCATTAGCATTTGACTCCCTAAATTATTTCTTGAATCCGCCACTGTTATGTTTGATTTCAATTGTATATATTTAATTGATTTTCAGATATGGCTTGTTTAATGTGATGAGTAAGTTATACAGAAAACACTTTAAAATATTTTCATACAAAATACGTCGACACGCACCTTTTTAGATTGGTCCGTTTTTATTTATTTATTTATTTATTTAAAACTTCATATTCACAAAATGTATAAAGGCGGACTTAATGCCAAAGCCATTTTCTACCAGTCTACCTCATGTGGGTGATGCAGAGACGAGACAATGTGGGTGTATATATATCCTGAATAAGAAAATACTAACAAGAATGGAGTAGACAAGATGTTAATACATAAATCTAATCAAGAATCAGAAGACTTACGAAAATACATACATAAATAATGGATATTATATAAAACTTAAATACATATGATATATATATTTGGCCGTTTTTGTTTGGCGCCAAAAGGAGACCAATCACATATACTGAAATCGACACTTAGCCAAGAGCTCTATAATACGGGCCTAAGAGTCTAGGTCCTAGACGATCTCTTCTTGTGATATTAATATGTCGTTTGTCGACAGGTGGCGCTTCAAATCCTCATAGTAACGTTGGACCATGACACAAGCAATGTTGTCAACGAGGAGTCAGATGAAGTAAGTTCTCTTTAGCATTCCCTCTCTTACTCTTATATCCATAGCTTTCCATACTAGCTTTCGCTCGCGATTCTGCCCGCGTGAACGGACTTTTCCGGGATAAAAAGTAGCCTATGTTACTCAGTGATAATGTAGCTTTCTAACGGCAAAAGAATTTTTGAAATCGGTCCAGTAGTTTTTAAGTTTATTCGTTACATACAAAAATACAAAACTTTCCTCTTTATAATATTAGTGTAGATAAGTAAGAAATTGTCTTGAACAATAAGGCCGTAATTTTATTATTTATTTTTACCTGTACGCTGTGTATATTCTGATGTACATACAATGAATATTTTAAATAAATGTTTCACACGCTGTTGTCGAGTAGCTATAAATTTTCCCCTCGTGTAAAATCCCCGTTTACTGATCCGGATATCTTCACAATACAGACGGTGGAGGGACGGCAGTCTTCCAGCCCAGTTCAGATCTAAGGATTAAAGCCCCAATCACTTTACTATGCTGGTATACCGATTAAAAATCTCGAATAGGTCTTCCACGGCGCATGTTGAATGATCCTGGGTACTCGGAGTAAACTCCAGTGGGGCTTCTAGAAATGTTACTCTTTACAAGAAACTTAATAACAAACTCTAAGTTGCTAGTCGGTTTTCTGTAAGATAATGGTATAACCCCAGTCGAACATACATGCTGGAGACAATACTATCTCCAGCTTGGTACCACTAATGGCCGTTCCCAATATTCTATTTATCGACAGATTTGCTTACTGGCAATAAAATGTTGACACTTTTTGTATGGAAGATCTGTCAAAACAATACTGATAGTAAGCAAATGTATCGATAGACAGAATATAGGGAACGGCCATTAGTCATCTTTTAAGACCTAATAATTTTTTGACATTACATACTTCTTTTTGTATGTTCTCCCCCAAGACTCTACCAGACAACCTGTTCATCAACTACCTGTCTCGTATCCATCGCGACGAGGACTTCCAGTTCGCTTTACGAGGCGTGACGCGTCTCCTGAACAACCCTCTCACTCAGACGTACCTGCCCAACTCCGCCAAGAAGGTCAACCTGCATCAGGAGCTGTTGGTGCTGTTCTGGAAGATGTGTGACTACAACAAGGTAAGGTGACGGTAGGCAGCGGCTTTGCTGTGCCCTGGTATTGCAGAAGTCCATTGGGCGGCGGTGACTACTTACCATCAGGTGGCCCGTTTGCTCGTCTGTCTATCCAGGCAGTAAAAAAAAAGGTTATAAAGGCCAGTGTCATGCAGTTCATTGTAGTGCTGGTTGAAGTTGCTGCTGTTTATGCTGTGGCGCTTACCATCAGGTGACTCAGCTCACCATATAAACAATGTTACACAAATTCAAATTTATAACTTATGATGAATACTTTCATCGCAGTAAAATCCAAATTTGACCGATAAAAAGGGTGGTCTCGCATTTGGGGAAATCCCATGCTGAAGCACAGATCAACAAGAACCTTCTCCTGACAACAATTAATAGCAACATAAACTTCATATTTTCTATGAGCATATTTCTATGGTCCTATTTCACAGCATGCTGTGAGATAGGATCATATATGACGTCATATATCAATGATGCAAATATGATAGTGGAATAGCGGCCATAAGCATTCACTGTCATATGTAATGACTATTAAAATATAGACTTAACCTTTTTGTAAAACATTCTATAAATAAAATTTATTTTTTCAGAAATTCATGTACTACGTATTGAAGAGCAGCGACGTTTTGGAAGTGCTAGTTCCCATATTGTATCATCTGAATGACTCGCGAGCTGACCAATGTGAGTAAAATGCTTTACTTTTTAATTTAAAAACAAACATTCATACAGTCTTTTGATACGAAATACTAATATAAATATGACTGCATCGGTGGCGCATTGTAATGCGTACGCGTTATGATTGAGGCCGACTCTGATGTCTCGGGTTCGATCCCCGGGTCGGGTAAAGTGGTATTGGGTTTTTCTATTACGAAATGCTCAGTATCAGCCCGGAGTCTGGAATTTGTGCCTGGTATGGCGATAGGCTCGCCCCCTATCACAAGGGACGGAAATACGCTCGGCGAAATGTGGGTGTACAGGTTACACCTCTGCCTACCCCTTCGGGGATTACAGGCGTGAGTGCGTATGTATGTATGTAAATATTAAATATCCCTTATAATTTTTAAATCTATCTAGTATCTATTAAAACATCGTAAAATATGACGCAATGATACTAAAATTTTGTAATAGTTATAATAGTAGGTATATATTACATCGTATTTTGTAAAAATATATAAATACATGATATAGCAAATTAATACTTTTATTATAAATTTGTTTGTTATCTTTAAAAATAATCACTTTTAGGGTTATACACCCAAATGGTACCAGCGGAACCCTATTTCTGTCACCGACTGTCTGTCCTTTTAGAGACCTCTATCTAATGAATCGTGTCATATAGCTGACTGAATTTTTCACAGTAAGTATATGTGTTATTATGGCGGATTTATAGACAAATAATAATAAAAAGTAAAAAAAAAATTGATATCCCTATTCCGCATGATGAGAACCTCGTAAAAGCCGAAAAAAAGATAAAGTGTCCAAATATCTAGATCGGGCATACGAGGTTACTAACATGTGGGATGTTGACTCGACAATCATTGTCCCGATAGTCGTTTCCGTCCATGGGTTGATTACGAAGAGTCTCGACCAACATCTTCAGAGGCTCTCAATTGGTAGTTGGGTCAGAAGTCAGATGCAGAAGGCGGTATTATTGGACACGGCACGCATTGTGAAGAGGTTCCTCACACTGGGGCCCTAACCGCCGGTGGCTTGGGCCTTAGGCCTCGCCATTGGAGGGTGATACTTTTTATATTTTTAAATGTTTTTTTTTTTAAGTAATGTAATATTTAAAAATGTAAAAAGCCTTTTAAAATAAAGAGTACTGTACATAAAAGTATAAATTTAAGAATGTAGGTGCGCGAGTCCAACTCACACTTCACCGTTTTTTGTACGCAGCCCGCGTCGGCCTAATGCACATCGGCGTGTTCATCCTGTTGCTCCTGTCCGGGGAACGGAACCTGGGCGTCCGTCTGAACAAGCCGTACGCGGCCGCCGTGCCGATGGACATACCCGTGTTCACGGGCACGCACGCGGACTTGCTCGTCGTGGTGTTTCACAAGATCGTCACCACCGGACATCAGCGACTGCAGCCATTGTTCGATTGTCTGCTCACTATACTTGTTAACGGTAAGCATTTATTATTGTTTTTATCCTGGACTAAAATATTATATTTGACAGAACTCTACTTAGAATGTTCAGACGGTTCAGGTTTTATGGAACGGTTTATATAAAATTTAAAAACATCCGACAATTACTGTGAAATAGCTTTAAGTCTCTTAAAATGTTGTAAATATCAATATAATCCCTACTAATATATAATTGAGAAAATAACTCTGTCTGCCTGTTACCTTTTCACGTCTAAAGTACTGGACCGTTTTTAATGAAATTTGGTACGAAGAATTGACCGGAAATTACCTGGATATTGACTTGGCTTTGGCTTAAATTTGACCGGGCTTTGAATGGAAGTTGTCTGGGCTTTGGCTGGAAAGTGCCTGGATATTGCCTGGATAGTGACTGGGCTTTGGCTGAAATTGCCTGGATATTGTCTGGATATTGACTTGGCTTTGGCTTAAATTTGACCGGGCTTTGAATGGAAGTTGTCTGGGCTTTGGCTGGAAAGTGCCTGGATATTGCCTGGATAGTGACTGGGCTTTGGCTGAAATTGCCTGGATATTGACTGGGCTTTGGCTTGAAATTGGCTGGGCTTTGGATGCAGAGCATGGCACTGTGATTGTGATTGGCTGACTGAGCTTGACACTGTGATTGTGATAGGATGACTGAGCTTGACACTGTGATTGTGATAGGTGGACTGAGCTTGACACTGTGACTGATGGCTTGACACTGTGGCTGTGATAGCCTGACTGAGCTTGACACTGTGATAGTGTAAGCCTGACTGAGCATGACATTGTGACTGACAGGCTGACTGATCTTGACACTGTGATTGTGATAGGTGGACTGAGCTTGACACTGTGACTGATGGCTTGACACTGTGGCTGTGATAGCCTGACTGAGCTTGACACTGTGATTGTGATAGGTGGACTGAGCTTGACATTGTGACTGTGATAGCCGTCTGAGCTTGACACTGGACTGAGCTTGAGACACTGTGACTGATGGCTTGACACTATGACTGTGATAGCATGACTGAGCTTGACACTGGAATTTAACTAGGCTTTGGCTTGTATTTGGCTGGAATTTGACTGGGCTTCTAATGTATATTGACTGGGCTTTGGTTGAAATTTGACGCGAAATTGCCTGGATATTGGCTAGGCTTTGACTGGAAATTGTCTGGATATTGGCTGGAATTTGACCGGGCTTTGAATGGAAATGCCCTGGACTTTTAATGGAATTTTTCCGGGCTTTGGCTGGAATATGACCGGGCTTTGAATGGAAATTGGCTGGAATTAGACTGGGCATTGACTGGAAATTGCCTGGATATTACCTGGAATTTGACTGGGCTTTGGCTGGAATTTGACCGGGCTTTGAATGGATATTGGCTGGAGTTTGACTGGGCATTGACTGACATTTTGATGGAAATTGGCTGGAATTTAGCTGGACCTTCACTGAGCTTTGACCGGAATTTGGCTGGATTTTGACCGGTATTTGGTTGGAACTTGACCGGGCTTTAAATGTAATTTGGCTAGAAATTTACCAAGTTTTGGCTGGACCTTGACTGGACCTTGACCGGGCTTTGAATGTAATTTGGCTGGAATTTACAGTTACTGTTAATGAATATTGCAATAAGTTTAATTATATAATTTGTTAGAAAGAATAAGAAAGAAATAATATATATACAAATACGTGGTTGTTTAGTTTGATTTATCTATTAGCATTTTTTAAAGTATTTTTTTTATATCCACAATATGTAAAAAGCCCTGTCCGATCCGAAAGCGGCATATAGGTATCCCAATGAGATTACCGAAAAAAAATAAAAAAAAAATATTATTCATGAAAATAAAAATGTTATTGTATTTCAAAATGCACGTTACTAGTACCCAAATTACCCGAAGTTCCCTAAAATCTAGTAAATTTTTAAAATGTGACAACACCGTCATCGCCGGCATCCTTTGACCATATACAGAAAGAGAACGGCGCGCTCGCCGCGGGCGATCAAAAGAACCGATGACACGTGTATGGCGACTATCCCGACCTTGAACATTTTAATAAGTCAGTTAAGCGCAAAAATTGCTTCCGAGTGGTTGTTCCGTTGTTGTTTGTGTTCAGCGAAATGTCATACTCTAATCAAGAGTATTTTAATATGATATTTTATCTGGGTAGGAGTGACTGCAATTATTCAGTGGCTCGTAGAGATTACGAGATGATGCGTTATCCGGTACCGTCTGAGTATGTCTGAGAGAGTTCAAAGAAGAAGCAGAATTATTTATTGAGAACCCCTTTCGAAGTACTCGTTCTGTGACTCGACAGCTGGGGACTAATCACGTGCAAGTGTGGGCAGTATTAAAAGTAGATGATCAACATTTTTCATCCGATCCGTACGTAAATAGTACAAGTAGTATGTAGAACGATGGATTCGTAGACGCGGACCAACTTCGTGGCAATCACAGTTTCCAAACTTCACGCAAGCAATTCGTTTTGACGAAAATTAGTGAAACTGAAACCGAAATGCGTTCGTGGATTGTAGCAGTTTTTGATTAAATTAAATCGGACACAGATAAGGTAAGAAGCGTTCATTCCATCCTTGTGCGACAGTGGTGACTTTTGTGGGTGGCAGAAACATCGTCACAGGCATCGCAGTTTTGATTACCGAATGATTTTACACACGATCTAATATCACGATGATACATAAAAAGTTGCATAGGAATTATTTATGGTATGTAATGCTCGCTTAAATGTCTGTGCTTGCAGCGGCGTCGTGTGCCGGGTCGGTCACTTCCCTGTAACATGGTTGAGGAGGCCGATGGCTGGCACATGCGTCATACTCGTGAACGGGTGCTGCTTGTGTGGACTGGTCTACTCAGATTGCTTATTATTATTAATAATTGTATTGCAACAATTCATTGGTCTGCTTAGATTCGGACTACTGTTGGATCCCCTGAATGGGCACCTGTATCAATCCCAAATTGACACTGTTTTCTATGAACGTATTAGTTATAACGTAAATTACTTAAGTTTGTAATAAGAAACATAAATTTATAAAACAATTACAAACACCCAAAAGACCTACGGCTGAGTTTCTTGGTGCTTCTTCTCAGACCAGTGGGCATTTCCGAAGCATCGGTAGATTCCAAACTCGACGTGTAAAAGTGCCCTTGGCGGCCTAATTACTGAATAAATGATTTGATTTGATTATATCTAAAATCCAACGATCAACTGGGGTCATGACCTCAAGATGTCACTACCGAACAGGTGTCGCGCGCCGCATCGTGCCGCCTGTCTGTATTGCCATGTAAACTTTCTCGTGTAATTAAATTTTATTTAGGGTATTTTTTTTACTATTTATTCAAAAAGGATTACATCAATAGAACATTATCTCGATACCTAATAACACCTTCACGGATCGGACAGAGTTTATTTTACATATTGTACATGCATCCGGTGTCTGCAGTATCTCCATACTTGAAGACCCTGTCGATGGTGGCATCCACGAAGCTGCTGCACCTCCTGGAAGCGTTCAGCACACCATGGTTCCTGTTCTCTCAACCTCATCACCACCACCTCGTGTTCTTCCTACTAGAGATGTTCAACAACATGATACAGTACCAGTTCGACGGTAGGTCACAGTGGGTAGATACTCACACATGTTACAATTCTTATACTATCTGCATCCCGTAGTAGTGACTGATTATGGTGAGGCGAAAAACCCTCTTGGTATTGTTTTTTACCAGACTGCACCATAAGAGTAATGTTTTTGATTTGTGTACTTACGTTTGTTAGATCTACAACTAAGTATACACGACCTACTTTACAAGGCGATGAGTTAAAATCTTTATTACACTCCTGGGTAGAAAAACTAATCAGAAGTATTAAGAAATTAAAAAACTCCTTTAGTGCATCACAAGATAAACTATAAAGACATAAGCTAACAAATATATGAATTAGCATTAAATAGGGGCCAGTTCAGCATATTGCTAAACTAAAGATGGTCTAGCGTTGATTTAGCTCAACTAACTTCTAGGTTTGAGCAGAGTTGGACACAGTGTAAACTTGATATTTGTTGCAGGTAATTCAAACCTCGTGTACACAATCATTCGCAAGCGCGCAGTATTTCACGCACTCGCCAACTTGCCGCAGGAGCACGGCGCCATCGCGCGCTCACTACAAGCCGCTAAAGGAGCCGCCTTCCTCAATAGTTCCGTCCTGCACAGGTACACACCACGTACATTAACTCCGCCCTGCACAGGTACACACTACGTACATTAACTCCGCCCTGCACAGGTACACACTACGTACATTAACTCCGCCCTGCACAGGTACACACCACGTACATTAACTCCGCCCTGCACAGGTACACACTACGTACATTAACTCCGCCCTGCACAGGTACACACTACGTACATTAACTCCGCCCTGCACAGGTACACTCTACGTACATTAACTCCGCCCTGCACAGGTACACACTACGTACATTAACTCCGCCCTGCACAGGTACACACTACGTACATTAACTCCGCCCTGCACAGGTACACACTACGTACATTAACTCCGCCCTGCACAGGTACACTCTACGTACCTTAACTCCGCCCTGCACAGGTACACTCTACGTACATTAACTCCGCCCTGCACAGGTACACACTACGTACATTAACTCCGCCCTGCACATGTACATCCTACTTTCGAGGTGATGACCAGTGCAGTGTCATGCAGTACTTTATAATTGAAATATCTTAGTGGTGTTGCTACTGTTTATGATCAGACGTGACGCTTAGCATCGTTCGAGCGAACTCCTCATCACGTCATTCAGTGGTATAACTATAAAAAATCTGTATGATTATTTTGTCATGTTTAGGTCGCGCAGTTCCGAATCAGTGGCGGAGACTCCGATGGAAGGGTCCCGTCCTGCTCAGCCCGCGGAGCCAGGTACTCTTAACGCAACGCTGCCAGAAACGCCAGGTCAGTCACAACTTTGTGTAGTCCTTAATCTTTGGATGGAGTAGCCACCGATCACGCATAACAGTAGGCCAATTCTTGTAATTTTAAATGTTCAAAATATCATTCCGATCTAGTCTCAGCGTCAAGAAAGTTGCAAATGGCATTCTCTTAAACCGAGTAACCTTAAACTGAGTGGTATACAGTATGTTAAAAACCCCTGTTGGCCCTTTCTGGGTAATGAAGATAGACATATTAATATAGACAACTTAATAAAAATAGTTAAATTGTAAAAGTAATAAACAGAAGTCAGATATTATCCTCTTAGGTAGTTTAGAAAAATGAACATATAAAAAAAAAAAATGTCTGAAAAGTGATGAACAGCTGACTGATGTGACGTATTAGTGAAGCCGGGCGCGCATGCGGTGCGGCCGGTTTGATGCACGTAGACGCTGCATCTTGCTATCTCGCTCTGGCTCCGAGTCATCGCTCTAAAGTTTAAAATATAAATATGATTATTTTTCATTTTCGCATGCGAGTTAATTCATTACGTTTAATTAAAGTTTAAAAAATAAATATGATTATTTTTATAGTCTCATTTTCGTATTCGAGTTAATTCATTACGTTTGAATATCGATTCTGATATGACAGTTGAAACGTCCAACAGGGTTTTTGTTACATATTGTATATTTGTGAACATAGTGAATATGCGGTCCATGTCCATGTGAATGTAACACAGCGATCGGGTTGATGACTGAGCGTGAGTCAGCGCATCCGCCGCGCGCGTCGCCCGCGCCCGCGCCCGCGCCCGCGCCCGCCGCGCCCTCGCCCGCGCCCGATACAAGCGATCGGTTGTTACCGGGCCGCGCGGGGCCAGACGGGGAGGACCAGCCGCAGGACACCGCCAGCGATGACGAACACAAGGGGAGGACTGTGACACATGTGAGGACACTTTTACAAGCAACTATTTTTTTTTTTTTCTTTATTTATATAACCGACTGCCTCGGTGGCGCAGTTGTAATGCGTAAGCGTTACGATTGAGGTCAACGCTGAGGTCTCGTGTTCGATCCCCGGGTCGGGTAAAGTGGTATTGGGTTTTTCTATTACGAAATGCTCAGTATCAGCCCGGAGTCTGATATTGTGCCCGGTATGGCGATAGGTTCGCCCCCTATCACATAAGGGACGGAGATACGCTAGGCGAAATGTGGGTGTACTGGTTACACCTCTGCCTACCCCTTCGGGGATTACAGGCGTGAGTGCGTATATATTTATTATATTTGGTCTGCGATGTACTTGCAAGGTGGTAGGCCCCTCGTATGCGAGAGGCCGTCTGGGTTGGTACTACCGCATTGTCTATTTTTACCGTCAAGTAGCCGTGTGTAAGTACTGTTGTTTTCCGTTATTTTTTTTTATTCGGTCTACAAAACTGGACATAGACAACAATTTTCCAATTTTTTCATATTTGAAGGGCATTGAAGCCAGTGAAATTACTGGGCATTATGAGACTTAACGTTTAACGGTTCGGAGTGACGAGCGCAGTCCAATAGCACGATAAAACTTCATATGTTAGTTTGCAAGTGGTAAAGCCATGCTGTATATAGTTTTGTTTACGGCATGGATTGGCCGACTCGACGGGGTTGTTACCACTGTCTAGCAGTAAACCGACGTGAAATATTAGTTTGCTGTTACTTTTCTTACGGGGAGTTATATGTGATGTGATCACATCAAATTTAAGGTCAGCAGCACGTCTATGATTATTTTGGTATTTTGTGTCTTTATAGGCAGCGGATTTCACTTATTATCAAATGACCGACTTATTCATTGGCTGCCCTCTGTTATATTTTATTTTGTGTAGCTTAAATCTTTTAACTGAATTTTAAACCAGTTCGACCCCACTGATTGAGCGGAAGTTTTACACACCTTTTTGGTGCTTGTAACTTCAATAAAATATACAAATATACATGGTTTCTTGCAAATTACATTTTAAAAAGTGTTGTCGATAGATCAAAATAAAAAAAACAATAATATCACAAGTTCTGATTATTAAATAAACGTAAATTTACCTTTATACACACGTCATAAGGTAGCTTTTTAAACGAAATCATTATCCGTTCAGCAACATTTCAAATTTGACACTTGTCCATGTGTGTGTCCAGCTTGCTACTGTGTTTCGTACGGTGAGTGAGATATCCGGTGGCCCAAACCCCCTCCCCTTCCCAATTCCTTAATTATCCCTTTCCTTTAAGGTCGGCAACGCACCCATGATTCTTTTGGTATTGTGGGCGTACATAGGCGGTGGAGATCACTTACCATAAGGTGACCCAATTGCTCGTATGCCGGCCTATGTCATAAAAAAAATTTGATAGTAATAACAGTTTATGATTTTTTTCCACCGTAAAACATTGCTTACTCACATAATTTTTGCAACACTGTTTTTCTATACTGTTTTCTAAGCGTTCATGTATCATCTAGTGTAAATTTTATCGAATGTTATAGATGGACAAGATCGTGCGCGACCGTCCTGCGGGGTACAAGACGTTGGGGGGGACGAAGTACTCTAGATGTTAACGGGGGCCGTTGCATTTGTTCCCCTTCCCCGCTGCACAACACTAACATCTAGAGTACCTCGTCTCCCCCAACGTCTTGTACCCCGCAGGACGGTCGCGCACGATCTTGTCCATCTATAGTAACGAGTATTTAAGTCAGTTTCTCACTGTCCAGTTTAGTATCCAGTCGTATACAATAATATATCGAGCAGTGTTCCATAACGTGAACGTCGTGTCGACAGCGGGACAGCATGACGGTGACAAGTGGGGGGGCGCGCAGAGAGGAGGGCGGCGAGGGCGGCGGCGGCGAGTGGCGCGCGTCGGCGGAGTGGGTCGCCGCGTGGCGCTGCAAGCTGCCGCTGCAGACCATCATGCGCCTGCTGCAGGTGCTCGTGCCGCAGGTCGAGAAGATATGCATCGACAAGTCAGTACACATTCTAATATAAAAAAAAACTCGTGTCACAGTGTTTGTTACCAAACTCCTCCGAAATGGCTCGACCAATTCGTGTGCATATCGGGTAGGTCTGAGAATCGGCCAACATCTATTTTTCATACCCCTAAATGATAAGGGTGACAGACCCCAATTTTTTGTATTATTATTTTAGTATGATTTGGCATTTAAAATACATACAACCCTAAACTTTCACCCTTCTACCATCAACCCTTAATTTTTAATTGCGATATTAGTATTTTTGTCACACCGATCGCGATGACGGGACTCGCTTGATGCGATCACCCCCCCACGCCGCGCCCACCGTTGTCGCCCACTGTTTGTATATAAAAAAATTCCACATGGACTACTTTAATACTGGAAATAGGCATTCACGCGGACGGAGCCACGGGCAACAGCTAGTAACAACAAATTATTGAAGTGAAAACTTCTCTAGGCATGTTGTGCATTTTTTAGGTGGGAAAAAAACATTGAACTCGCAACACCGTTACCGACACCTCTGTATACAATATGTAACAAAAACCCTGTCGGGCGTTTTAACTGTGATATCAGAATCGATATTCAAACGTAATGAAATAACTCGCGTATGAAAATGAGATTAAAATTTATCATATTTATTTACTATACATAAATTATTTTATTGTTTGTAATCCGTATTTCGATTGATTACCTCTGCAAGAGCGATGTATCGGAGCCAGAAGGTTGCAGCGTCATCAGTCAGCTGTTCATTACTTTTCAGATGATACATACATACATACGCACTCACGCCTGTAATCCCCGAAGGGGTAGGCAGAGGTGTAACTAGTACACCCACATTTCGCCGAGCGTATCTCCGTCCCACGATGTGATAGGGGGCGAGCCTATCGCCATACCGGGCACAAATTCCAGCCTCCGGGCTGATACTGAGCATTTCGTAATAGAAAAACCCAATACCACTTTACCCGACCTGGGGATCGAACCCGAGACCTCAGAGTTAGCCTCAATTGTAACGCGTACGCATTACAACTGCGCCACCGAGGCAGTCAGATGATATTTTTTAAATATGTTCATTTTACTTAACTCACTGTGTAATGATTATATCTCGCTTGTGTTTATTATTTTGTTAATTGAACTATTTTTATTAAGCTGACTATATGTCTATCTTCACGACCTAGAAAGGGCAATAAAAAAACATAATATGATATTAAGTCTTATAATGTTAATTATTTTTTTATTTTATTGTGACAGCCTCCGTGGCGCAGCGGGCGAGTAGCCGGCTGTGAAGCAAGAGGCCGCGGGTTCGATTCCCGCACCGAGATAAAATGTTTGTGTGATCCATAAATATTTGTTTCGGTTCTGGGTGTTTCCTCCCCAGAGGGGTTGATGTCAGGCAGGCGGCCGGTCGTAATAACTACAAGTCAAATCTTTCTGTAATATGTGAAATGAAATGAAATAGTTTTATTCATCATGTAGGCAATTAAAATAGCGCTTATGACAAGTCAGTACAAAATAAAGAAACTTATGTAATTACAGAAATCATATCAGCTAATGTATACATAACATACATAGCATCGTCAAAATACACTGGGCAACTATAAAGTATATTCCGCCGACCCCACTGCGCGTGGTACAATGTTAATGTTTGTATTGCAGGGGTCTGACGGATGAGTCGGAGATCCTCCGGTTCCTGCAGCACGGCACGCTGGTGGGCTTGCTGCCGGTGCCGCATCCGATACTGATCCGCAAGTACCAAGCCAACGCGGGCACCGCCGCGTGGTTCCGCACCTACCTCTGGGGCGTTATATACATACGGTACGGCACATCTCATCATTCATTTGTTACCCTCATATTTGTAATAGCACCGTTATTGTTGTTAGTGAAGGTAGTCGAGGGAATAACTATGTAAAGCGGGTAGATAATAACATTGAAATGTGGTGGACGTGATTTGCTAAGGTATATAAGAGGGTGCATTGTTATTTGAGGGAATTTAGTCGTGCTTAGAACTCTTTTGTGGTAACGCTGCCCGAGTGTAGTTAGAATAGGGTAGTTGACTAGTTTTTTTTTATTATTTAAATCAATAAGTTACGTTACTCAAAATCTATTGCAGAAAGAATTTTATAAATCGGACCAAAAATAAATAAGATAGAAGCCATTGAAATCCTGTAGAAGGGGTAATTGTCAAATGACAGACGATGCAACCTTTGACGTCACTGTGTAAAATGTTCATTATGGTGCATGCGTGCAAGCGAGATAGTGAGATATCCCTACTACGCACCCACTTTTCCTCATACCAACATTTAAAGTCATAACTGCGGGCACATTTCTGAACCAATTATGATTGTGTTTTAATAAAAGGGTTTCTTTTGATATCATTTTCTGTTGCTTATAAAATAATGTATAAAATTCAATATAGGAAACTACCCTATTGTGAATAATCATAGCAAGTGTAATAAATTGTGAACAGTAATATAATATTGCATTTAATGTGAATACACTATTAAACTCATTGAACATCCTGACGAAGTTATTTATCTTTATTGCACAAAAGTGGTAGTGAGTTTACAATATTACACTAGCTTTTACTCGCCGCTCCGCCCGCGTGAATGTCATTTTCCGGGATAGAAAAGGACCTAAGTAGCCTAGTTACTCCTTATTACATCAACTATCTGCCAGTGAAAGTCCCGTCAAAATCGGTCCAGCCGTTCCAAAGATTAGCCGGAACAAACAGACAGACAGACAAAAATTGTAAAATGTTATTTTGGTATGTGTACCGTATATATATTCATATGCATGTAGTAAAAAGCGGTTATTTCAATATTACAAACAGACATTTCAATTTTATCTATTTGTATAGATGTAACAAAAACCCTGTCGGCCATTTTAACTGTGAGAGATCAGAATCGATATTCAAACGCAATGAAAATACTTGCATACGTAAATTAGACTCTAATAATAATCATATTTATTTTTTAAACTTTAATTTAATTATTTTATTGTTGTAAACCGTATTTCGATTGAATACCTCTGCAAGAGCGATGACTTGGAGCCAGAGCGAGATAGCATGTTGCGGCGTACAAGTAGATCAAACGTGCCGCGCCCCCGGCTTCGTCAATAAACACAGAAATTCAGATATAAATAACATATTTCTTTATGAGTGGTAGAGCCACGCTGTAGACAATTTTGTCTACAGCATGAATGGGCCGGCTCGTCCGGGTCGTTACCACTGTCTCACAGAAAACCGACGTAAAGTAGCAGCTTGCTGCTGCGTTTCGTACGGTGAGTGAGATATCCGGAGGCCCAAATACCCTTCCCAATCCCTTATTATCCCTTTCCTTTAAGGTCGGCAACGCGCCCATAATTCTTTTGTATTGTGGGCGTACATGGGCGGTGGAGATCGCTTACCATCAGGTGACCCCACTTGCTCGTTTGCCAGCTTATACTATAAAAAAAAAAAAAATACATATGTTATTTTTTCTAAGCTACCTGTGTAAAGATAATATCTCGCTTCCGTTTATTATGTTTTTAATTTAACTATTATTATTAAGCTGTCTATAAGTCTATCTTCACGACCCTAAAAGGGCCGACAGGGTTTTTGTTAAATACTGTGTATACAATCAATCATCGATTATAGAATGTTGAAAAATAACTTAAGTATACAAAATCATTTTCCTTGAAAACCATACTGTTCTAGAGAGAGAGTTAGCATATCGAGGATAGTTACGTCCCTATTTTTATCTCGATAGCTTTTGTCGATTTTACGATTAGGGATTTGGGAGCGGGTGATGGGTGTAATTACCATTATTCCCCCATTGAATAAAATAATACCCGGAGTAATTTATTTTGGAAGATAGGTATATATATTGACTGCCTCGGTGGCTCAGTTGTAATGCTTACGCGTTACGATTAAGCTAACGCTGAGGTCTCGGGTTCGATCCCCGGGTCGGGTAAAGCGGTATTGGGTATTTCTAAATTGAAATGCTCAGTATCAGCCCGGAGTCTGGAATTTGTGCCTGGTATGGCGATAGGCTCGCCCTCCTATCACATTACGGGACGAAGATACGCTCAGCGAAATGTGGGTGTACTGGTTACACCTCTGCCTACCCCTTCGGGGATTACAGGCGTGAGTGCGTATGTATATATATCATTAGTAGAGTAGAAATTGTGCTCTTTTACTTACTTCATACTTAATTTTGTATTAAGCTAACCGAAGTTAGCTTAGCTCAGAGTCTTAGTTATATTATAATCAATTAGATAGCGGTCTCTAGAGAATCCTGACATAAGTTTGTGGTACGTTAACATAAACAGTAACATTGTAAAAGGGACCCCAATACACCATAAGTAGAGTTGTTATTTTTTTTTATTTATTTAAAGTTTTGTATTTTAAAAATAATATTCGTGTCATGAGAGTGGTAGAGCCACGCTGTAGACACTTTTGTCTACAGCATGTATGGGCCGGCTCGTCCGGGTCATTACCACTGTCTCACAGACAACCGGCGTAAAGTAGCAGCTTGCTGCTGCGTTTCGTACGGTGAGTGAGATATCCGGAGACCCAAACCCCCTCCCCTTCCCAATTCCTTAATTTTCCCTTTCCTTTAAGGTCGGCAACGCACCCATGATTCTATTGGTATTGTGGCCGTACACGGGCGGTGGAGATCACTTACCATCAGATGACCCACTTGCTCATTTGCCAGCCTATGCCATAAATTAAAAAAATCCGTCTCATGTAACTTCTAAAAATATATTTTTTTTACAGAAATGTGGACCCGCCAATATGGTACGACACAGATGTTAAACTGTTCGAGATACAGCGGGTATGATTGAATCATACCACGACAGTCGCGGCATCTACGTATTACTAAGGTTGATTTCTCAATTTCTTCACAATTTCATTACACTCCGCGCGCAAATGATAGTCACCTGCGGTATTTCAGCTACACGCGTATAATTACTAAAATACGAGCAAAATAATTTAATCGGGCTGAAGTTAAACAGTCGCGGTTATTTTTTTTAATAGGCGCTTAATAACCCTATAGTTGACTAATTTTTTTTTATTATTTAAATCAACGTATCTTACGTTACTTAAGATGCGAAAACATGTAAATGGTGATTAGGTAACTAAACTGTTTATGTTATATATTAATGACACTGTTTGTATTCCAAATAAAATAAAATAAAATCTATTGCAACAAGAATTTTATAAATTGGACCAAAACTAAATAAGTTAGAAGCCATTCAAATCCTGTAGAAGGGGTAATTGTCAAATGTCAGACGACGCAATCTTTGACGTCACTGTGTAAAATGTTCAGTATGGTGCACGCGTGCAAGCGAGATAGTGACATATCCCTACTACGCACCGACTTTTCCTCATACCAACATTTAAAGTCATAACTGCGGGCACATTTCTGAACCAATTTTGATTATGTTTTAATAAAAGGGTTTCTTTTGCGTATCATTTTTCGTTGCTTATAAAATAATATATGAAATTCAATATAGGAAACTAGCCTATTTCAGCCCCGTTAAGGTCTTAATGCGTGTATTGTACCAACGTGTGAAATATCTCAATACAACTTTAACCAATTACGTATATTAAACTGAACCAATAACTATAATGTCCTACAATTAATAGATTCCAGTGGATAAACTAGGGGCAGTGGCGGATCTACATAATTAATGGGGGCTAAAAGTAGCGAAATTATTGTGAGGGACAGGGGGCATTTTGCCCGAACTGAAATATTAAAGAGATGTAAAACCGCGGAATTGGGGATTAGGGGGGACTTGAAGTGCCCAGCAGTACCTTCTGGATTCGCTGGTGCTTCTGAGCTAGTTTTTTCTGATTGACGATTTTTTTTATTGGTTCCTTCGATGTGATTATTATTATCATTGTAGCAAAAAAACCCAGAGAATGTACTTTTTTTTTTACTATTATAGCTATTCTCCTGTATTATAATATTTAGGTCAAAAACATGATATTTTTGACTGAATGATGTTGACATTTTATTGAGAAATAATTGATAGGTTAAAACTGAATGTTATAGATAAACCGGTTCATTCTTGCACATGTTGCTGTGTGAGCTTGTAAATATGTAGTTTTGATTTGTGATAGAGACACGACGACATCATCCTATACATTATGTGTATGAATAATGTATGAAATTTAACATAGGAAACTACCATATTATCTATAAAATGGTGTCATTCAAGTTTTTTGTTATTGAACACGAGTCAATGAATATGATTCCATAAAATTATGAAATAATTAGTACTATTGATTGTTAAATGAAAACTACGAATTGAGCGTAAATATACAACGTGTTACAGAAAGGTGCGGTCATGTTTTAGGGTCATTACATACACCTTACCATTCGTACTTATGTACCCGACCTTTTCAAAACCAAGACATCCTAAAATTTCACGTTAATTTTAATCACTAGTTTATTAAGATCGATAAGATTGATGACATCACTATTAATTATCATGAACGACACTCACTTTTTAATAAACTTGAATATGATGTACGTAATTCTACGGACATACGTACGTAAATTTTAATTAGAACACAAATTAACACCTGAAAGAGACTGTGTGCTAAAGATGTAGGTGTCACCCTCTAGAAGCATGTTAAAGACTTAATTCTCGGGTCTTCCATCTATGAATTTAGCTTAATACAGTCGGCGAGCCTCTTAATACTGACATTTGTCAACTATTTAATGTTTTTTAATTGTAAAATAATTAAATGAAAGTAGGTCTGAAGTATCACTGTCTATTTTTTAGTGTTGTCCAAAGTTGAAAGTCGATATCGACAAGTTACTCATTCGATAAAAAAGAAAATTCTATAATTATGTCCTAGCAATGCAATCGGATTTGGTACTATGGGGGATAAAATACTTATACCCTACACTATACACTGCTCAATTTTTTTTTTATAGTATAGGCCGGCAAACGAGCAAGTGGGTCACCTGATGGTAAGCGATCTCCACCGCCCATGTACGCCCACAATACAAAAGAATTATGGGCGCGTTGCCGACCTTAAAGGAAAGAGATAATAAGGGATTGGGAAGGGGAGGGGGATTTGGGCCTCCGGATATCTCACTCACCGTACGAAACGCAGCAGCAAGCTGCTACTTTACGCCGGTTTTTTGTGAGACAGTGGTAACGCCCGGACGAGCCGGCCCATTCATGCTGTAGACAAAATTGTCTACAGCGTGGCTCTACCACTCGTAAAATTTGCCCGCCCCTTTCTATAACACGTTGTATATGTTTTTATTATTTTGAAATATAAATCGTTACGTTGATCGCATTAAGTATGTAGTTAAATTAATTATTTTACATAAATTGGTAATTATACTATTATTATTTTTTTGTAATATTCAGGTGTAATGAATTTTAGAAGGATTTATTACAAAATGTGTGTATTTTTTATGAAATGAAATCGACTTATGAATGACAAATTACAGCTTTTAGAAAATATTTTATACTTACTGATTATATATAAGGCTTAGAAAAATATAATAGTAGTGAGAATTGTATAAAACAATATTGTTTAATAATTATACGTAATTTTATCACAATTTACGGAAAATCTATAAAAAAAGTTTCTTTCTAGAGTAGAAATGGCGGGCTAGAGCTAAAATTTTTCAGCAGTTACAAGTATTGTTTCCTAATATGGTTTATTCAGCTTTTATGACTGTATTTATTATTAAGTAATGTCCTGTTTCATTAGTATTTCTTGTTAGGGGATGCTTAAATATTATTTAAAGGTCACCTAAATGTCTGGTTGATCCAAACATATTTAAATCCTCCCCCTTCATAGCTAAATGCCGTCGAAACATTATGTACCCTAACTTAAAGGTCCAAGAGCCCAAAGCTCCCAGATATACTTTATTTTCTGAAAGACTAAATGTGGGGCATCACATAGTGTTTATATGTACATTGAATGCCAGAATGAATATTTTTAGTGTCTGGGGGGATGTTTGGCCCTTACAATTTGTCTGGCTGAACAAACATATGTTTGAAATAGTCCCCTAAGTATGACATATATAAAAATCACGCGTGAGAATATAAGAGAAGTTAGTCATATACGATTGGCCGATTTCCAATCGGCCGTCTTACCAACTTAGCTGGCATGCTGGCATTCAATGTACATATAAACAATACTCGATGCCCCGCATTTGGTCTTTCAGAAAATAAACTATGTCTGGGAGCTCTGCTCTTATTCTTTAAGGAAATATTGGTGTAAAGTTGTCTCTAAAAGCACTGTCATTGACTTTAAAAAATATGTCTGAAGAACTTAATTAAAAATGCATTGTTTTCTTTATTGGTATTAAATAAATTTATATTTTTTTTTATGTGCTTGAAGATTATTCTGCTCTATAAATTAATGAACTTGACTTTAATAATGTATATTAAAATTGCTCTTTCAGCTATGTTGAAATAGTTTTGACAGCTAGTCATATTTTTGCCTTATAGTTAGCACTAATAGCGAAGTGTGTTTGTATTTTATATTTTCTCTTCGGCTACTAATTATAGTAAGCGCGTGTTGGTATATTTCGTGAGAAGTATTGCATTTTTTTCGAACAGGACCGGATCCAGAATTCCAGTATGGGAGGTCACAGTATGAAGTTATATATTACACTTTGGTGATTATACATGTCTTGAATTCGGTGTACATTTACTAAAATATTATAATTCAACAAGACTTCATTAACATATATTTTTTAAACATTCTACATTTAGTCCTGACCCCACACTAGGTAAACCTGTATCGTGGGTATCGGGAACTACGAGGGACTTGCCAACCCACAACACCCAGACCCGAAACAAATATTTGTCTCTGTGCGGGAATCAAACCCACGGTCTCACGCTTCGCAGCCGGCTACTTGTTAACTGTGCCAAGGAGACTGTCAATTTTAGTTTTAATTCAATTTCTGGTTAACGCAGATAAAAAATTCAATAGTATAAAAGTTGTGTTAAAAATCGACATTCCTTTTTATCAGCGAAACATAACACAATCCTTAGATATAATATTATTATTATTAATATTGATGATGTAATAAATAATTTAAAAAAATGAGTTTTTCGAATTTCGATAGAAAATGCATGACAAATATCTGTTAGCTTTTGTTGCGATGTATTTACTGGTTTAATTATACCAACAAATATTATGTACCAAATAAAATATTTATTATATTTTTACCTTTACAGTGCACCACACGTCCTGTTGTTTAAATTATAAGTAACTATAATTAAGTGGTGTAACTTAGATTGAAATTATTTATTTCACTTGTGTACTTAAATATTAATGAAGTATATGATATGAGCTTAAAATGGTTGTTTTATTTATTTGAGAAATCTTTGTTATCAACTATCATGAAGAAAAGTTCAGCCAATCAGTTATACATTATAATTATTTATTTTTCATTTGTGTTATGTACACTATTAAGTTATAAATAATATTTACAAAATACAAAATAGAAAAGTAATTACGAATTTATATTGACAATAAAAATTGTATCCATCACTTTCTCACTTCTTAAGCGATTTTCCTTCTTTAATGCTTCAATGTCTATGAATAATCAATAAATCTCCATATAAGGGTCAGTTCAGACCACAATGGCAAAATCTTCGCAAACGTTCGAGACGTTTTGAGAGGCCGGCTGGGTTGGTACCACCGCTTTGTCTATTTCTGCCGCCAATCAACAGTGTGTAAGCACTGTTGTGTTCCAATTTGAAGGACATTGAAGCCAGTGAAATTATTGGGCAATTATGAGAACACCATAAGGTGTGTTATGTAATCTCGGGGTGACGAGCGCAGTCGAGTGTCATGCAGTGCTTTGTTATTTAAAGTTCTGTGTGGCGTTGCTTCTGTTTATGAGCAGGCGTGCGCTTACCATCAGGCGAGCGATCTGCTCGTCTCGTCATTCAAGTTAATAACTTTTTTAAAAAAAAAACCTCTTGTTACAACTCACAGAAAGATTGACGCACAATAAGAAATCTCAGTAGGATACCTATGTTGGGGCTCGAGCAAGCTCGAAAGAGTTTTGGTGTGATCACACAGGCTTACGTAAGGAAACGTTTGGTGTTTGAATACAGTTCTATCTTCAGTGACATAACAGAAATAGGAATAATTTATTTAACAAGTCCAATGATATATCACATAATGTACTATGATGTCCACACTAGGCACAGCACGTTCTTTTTTTATTAGCTTGAGTGACGAGACGAGCAGCTCGCTCGCCTGGTGGTAAGAGCCACGTCTGCTCATAATCAGAAGCAACGCCACACAGAACTTTAAATAACAAAGCACTGCATGACACTGGACTGCGCTCGTCACCCCGAGACATAAGGTGTTAAGTCTCATAATGCCCAGTAATTTCACGGGCTTCAATGTCCTTCACACCGAAACACAATAGTGCTTACACACTGTTGCTTGGCGGCAGAAATAGACAAAGCGGTGATACCAACCCAGCCGGCCTCTCACAAACTAGGTACCTACCACCTTGTATGTATTGTGATTCGTGGCTATCGTGTAAAATGTGCGAGCATTTTCCCGTTTGGTCTAAACTGGCCCAAATCCCCTCCCCTTCCCAATCCCTGAATTATCCCTTTCCTTCAAGGTCGGCAACGCGCCCATATTTTTTTGTATTGTGGGCGTACATGGGCGGTGGAGATCGCTTACCATTAGGTGACCCCCTTGCTCGTTGGCCGGCCTATGCTATAAAAAAAAAACTGACCCTAAAAGTTCATAAATAAAACAGTACATCACAGTTACACAGTTTATTATAATTAAGCATCAGTTACAAAATGAGAAACTGAAGTTCTACAAACAAATCACATTTAACAACGATCGTAATACGCCAACAAATTAAACATCACATTTATTACTCGCTAACGACTAGATCATCTTATAACCTAAACAATCAATAAGTTAAGAAATGGAATTATCATAAAGTAATATATTTTTCTATAATTGTTTTCAGTTCTTTAGTGTCCAAGACCCCAGGAATCCTGTAGGAGCAGATTTATGTAACTGTAAGGTGATTTTTAAATGCAATTTATGATTAAATTCTTGCCAATATTTTAGACATGCGTAAAATATATGTCCATACAATATCAACAAAATATCACAACAAATGAAATAGAATAGGGTAGTTGACTAGATTATTTTATTCTTTAAATCAATAAGTTACATTACTCAAAATCTATTGCAGAATGAATTTTATAAATCGGACCAAAAATAAATAAGTTAGCCATTCAAATCCTGTAGAAGGGGTAATTGTCAAATGACAGACGACGCAAACTTTGACGTCACTGTGTAAAATGTTCATTATGGTGCACGCGTGCAAGCGAGATAGTGAGATATACCTACTACGCACCCACTTTTCCCCATTCCAACATTTAAAGTCATAACTGCGGGCACATTTCTGAACCAATTTTGATTGTGTTTTAATAAAAGGGTTTCTTTTGCGTATCATTTTCTGTTGCCTATAAAATAATGTATAAAATTTAATATAGGAAACTACCCTATTACGAAAAATACATTTATATATCATGTACTTTCATACACCTACAGTTTATTAATTTTAACAAAGAACAATCATTTTAACTGCCTGTAACGTTAATTCTACAAGTTTTACATTTGTAATGATGTGCCTGAGTTAAGAAAATGTTGTTTTTGAAATTATCAATTTTTAAATAGGCAATAACTGTTCCTAAAAATGTGCATTAGTGCTGAAGTGTGATAAGAAGAAATTACAGATAAAATTCATGGAGTTTGATTAGCTTGCTTAGTGAAGTTGATTTTTATGCCTTTATTTTTTAATCATGAAATCTATAGACATGCAAAAGCTAGTGAATTATTTCAGATTGGTAGTAACAAATAAAAGAAACAATATTTTTGTTTATTATCTGGTGGGTTTATGGAAAAAAAAATATATTTCCAATCCTTTTCGTTGAAATTTAGCAATATTAGTTGAATATGTATTTATAAATTGAGGACTTATATGTTTACACTTCAAGATCGAAAAGGGTGTTTCTAATAATAATATGCTGCAACTGGCGTTTAAGTATTTTACAGTAAAAAAAAGACAACATATTTGATAATATAACACAACATAAGCTCATGCTTTATCCCCGAAGGTGTAGGCTGAGGTGTAACTATCGCTGTACCCACGTTTCGCAAGCTTATTACCGTCTCATGATGCGATAGGGGTGAGCCTAATGCCATACAAAGCGATCCTCTGAGAATATATATTAAAATAAGTACAATAAATGACAAAATCTATTATAGATTTATATATCGACAAAATCTATTAGACTGCCTCGGTGGCGCAGTCGTAATACGTACGCGTTACGACTGAGGCTGACGCTGAGGTCTCTGGTTCGATCCCCGGGTCGGGTAAAAGTGATATTGGGTTTTTCTATTACGAAAAGCTCAGTATCAGCCCGGAGTCTGGAATCTGTGCCCGGTATGGCGATAGGCTCGCCCCCTATCACATCGTGGGACAGAGATACGCTCGGCGAAATGTGGGTGTACTGGTTACACCTCTGCCTACCCATTCGGGGATTACAGGCGTGAGTGCGTATGTAAGTACAATAAATTGCAAAACCTATTATAGATTTATATATCACTCATTGAAAAAACCTTACTTGTGCGTAATCCATTTCATACATACATTCAATTAAAAAATAATGAGATCACCGTAAATACGTGTACATTTAAATAATATAAAAATAAATCATTTTGTATTAGAAACACATGCGTAAACTAATGGCGGTGCTTTGGGTAGAGCGGCCGTCAGAATTGTTCCATTTAAAAACCTCACTTAGTGACGCGTAGATATATGCGCCTTAATGTGACTGAGGATGCATCATCATGCTATCGATTTATACACACTTCTTCTTACTCTTATCCCACTCGCAGTGGGGTCGCAAAATGCTTTTTAACACATGTTAGCGAAATATTTTAAGATTTCGGCTCATAGTTTTTAGGACCGGTCGCCTGCTTGACGTCAACTCCTCTGGGAAAAAACACCCAGACTAGAATGAAATATTTGTGTATCACACAAACATTTGTGTCGGTGCGGGAGTCGAACCAGCGGCCTCTCGCTTCACAGCCGGCTACTCGCCCACTGCACCACGGAGGCTGTTTGTTAAGTATTAATTCACAATAATCAATTATTTTTTTCATCTAACATAAAATACACACAATAATCAATGCAAACGGAATTGTATTTAAGATATTGTGCCCAACATTACAATAAATTCGCCATCCAAAACTAGACTATTAGTAAATTATAAATAAAGTACGCAGCCAAGTGCTTCCTTAAATACAATACAAAAATAAATATTTACTCCGTCTGCGCTCCACAACACCCTGTACTTTTAACGGTAATAGAAAAATCGACAGATAATTTATCGATATCGATAGCGTGATAATCATTCCCCAGCACAGCACTACTCTATACACCGGACGACATTCTAAACTATACTAGACATACATAGATTATAGTGGGGTTTCTTTAAAGTTACACATTATGCATCAAAACGGATACAAAACTATTACATTACGTCTAACAGTATTCGCCGATTCTTTGAACACCTTGTTTATTGTTTATTTACAATAAAATCGTCACCACAACAACGTCGTCATTTGACGCGCGTACAAAAACTACAAATTATAATAAAATAAAGTACGAAAAAGTACCCAAGTGCGGATTCGGAAGGTAGGTGCGGGGGTCATGACCCCCCACAGTCAAATACACATAAATACACATTTACACTAAGACTAACATACAAGTATAAATTACACATTAATTAGTAACCTTTTTAATCTGAATCCACACTTTTAGCTGTACGTATACATGAAATAAATAGGGGGATAAACGTAAAATTAATTCTAATATCGTCGATAATACATAAATAAGAGAATTACTTTAAGTTTTTAGTAGATACACCATCTACTCGGTGAGACAGGATTTGAGTGTAAAATATAGACATACCAGGATGGGGTAAGGTTACTTATTATATTAGGCAGTGTCTAAGCTTTGGTGTAATTAAGCTTAAAAAAATGTAGAGTAATATAACAGCGAACATGTTATTTGAGTGTCTTAATACCATTGCAATATTTTAGCTGTGGGAAAATCTGTCATTTGGCCTTAGTATAAAGGGTGCAAATGAATTTCATTAATATAGCAGTGCTAGTCACATGTTATTGCAAGTGTTGCTAATTGTTTGTGTCGAAATCAATTTAAAAATGCTGCAAACATAGTTTTGTGAATTGTGACTTAAAAGTATTATACTTTTAACATAATTACAAATTCCATCAATTAAAACATATAATATGACGTCGTTTCTATTGCGTTATACAATAATCTAGATAAAATAAAAACAAAGATTTGTCCTCATTTCTCACTTGTATTTCCTGATGATTCAGTAAGTATATTTAAAATAATTTCCTGGATCACTTCCAAGTTAATATCAGAGTAGCATTTTATTTATCTGTAATTGGAGCACAATTAAAAACCGCGAGAGCGTTCCCTTCATGTTACAGGTAATGGTAACCTTACCCTTTGTGGTTTATAGTCTAAATGATGAACTCCTGTCTCACCGGTGTGTGCAGCTAGCTGAGTTCACTGTAAGCAGGCGGCGGCGGGCTCGGGTCTCGTGTCGGCATGAGGACTGCGATCTTGTACGGGGGCGGAGCCTCCGCCGGAGTCGTGGGACCCGCACGCTCTACGGGCAGCAGGCCGAGGGATATGTCGTCTGATGGCTCGGGTGGTGGCTAAACGGACAAGTGATATTTTAGTTTACTAAAATTACGTACTTATACATATGAAACAAGTCGTATTCGATTTTTGTTCTCGTACGTAGTACGTAACCATCAGGGCGGCTAGCCGTCTTACATTTATGAGGTGATGTTTTATCTGCTTTTTAGAAAGATCACTACGTAGTACGTATAGTGCTTAAAGTTGAGTAGTGCTTATACTATGTTATTAACCGGTACCTGTTCACTTTCTTTCTCGCATTAAATAATTTGAGAGTCAAAGAAACGGACCGATTGACTAGTAGCACATAGAGTAAGCACATAATATTTTTAATTTTACTAAGTGGTAGGTTCCTTCTATGCGAAAGGCCGTCTGGGTAGGTACTACCGCTTTCTCTTCTGCTGACAAGCAGCAGTGAGTAAACACTATTGTTCCGGTTTGAAGGACTTTGATGTCAGTGAAATTACTAAGACAACATCTTATGTCTCGGAATGACGATCGGAGTCCAGTGCCATGCAGTACTTCATAATTCGAAGTTCTAACTGGTATTGCTGTTTATGGGCGGGCGTGACGCTTACCATCAAGCAAGCGACATGCTCGTCTCGTCATTGATGTGTTACATACCGGTCGGTCGCGTTGCGCCGTGGAGGAGACGCGGTCCGGCGGCGCGGGCGGCGGCGGCTTGGTGCGACACAGCGACAGCGCGCACCCGAGCCCGCACACGCACGCCACCGCAGCGCACACCACCCCGGCCTCCCCGCCGCTGCCGCCGCCCGCGCCGCCGCCCCCGGCGCTGCTGTGCTCGCGGACCACCTGCACAACCACACGGCACACATGCCACAACTGCAGCTGAGATACCAGTAACTAATTCACATAAAATTATTCTTAATGCCGTTCGCGCATCAGACCACAAACAAGATAGCTTCATGCGGCTCATATAATGTTATATTTATTTTCATCATCAAAATAAGAATACCCTGTGTAAAGTTTTTCACCCTGTGAATTAATAAACTCCCGTTTTTTTATCGCGCGTCGTTTAAAATTTAGCATTTTTTATTTAAACTACTTTCCATGAGTGCAAAATGGCGCATATTATTTACAAATCGTAAATAAATACACCCATGACCTCTCGTTTCGCGGTTGGCTACACGCTCGCTGCGCCACGGCGCGGCGGCTGTCAGTAAATAATAATGATTTTTGCCATTTCTGGAAAGTGTCCCCACCTGACCCCCACTAGATACACTCCAGTTTAAAAAAAATTGACAAACTCACCTGCCGATCGAAATAATACTTGGCGCCAGCCAGAAAGACTGTAGCCAGGGCGAACGACACTAGCATCCCGAACTTAAGATGAGGTGCCATCATAGGAGTATGATGTAGTCCGAGAGCTGCAGTACGTAGTAAAGTGTCGGGTGTGACACTACGCGCCGCTGCAAGGCTCGCGATGGTAGGCTGCTCGGGAGCGGCTGGTATCTCCACGTACAGACTGGCTTCATCGCCGCGACGGGTGGCATGTACCGCCGGCATGGGTGGTGGACTGACATATACGTTATTTTATTGTAATTCGTAATTTGCAATGTTGAGAAAACCAAAACAGAACTTGCTATCTACTGCCAAAGACTTCTTAGGTGTCTTAGAAAATAGAAAGCAACCCATGTTTTATTACATAGGATGGCTAACGAGCCAGTGGGTCACCTGATGTTAAGCGATCTCCACCGCCCATGCACGCCCACAACACCAAAAGAATTATGGGCGCGTTGCAGACCTTTAAGGAAAAGGATAATTAAGGGATTAGGAAGGGGAGGGGATTTGGGCCTCCGGATATCTCACTCACCGTACGAAACGCAACAGCAAGCTGCTACTCTACGCCAGTTTCCTGTGAAACAGTGGTAACAACCCGGACGAGCCGGCCCATTCATGCTGTAGACACAACAGCGTGGTTCTACCACCCGATAGTAAGTAGAATATTAGTATATAAGTAGTGGATACACACTGGATAAAGTTTTGTCTACACTTTGAATGAACCGGGTTAGTATCATTCTCTCATAGATAACCGGTGTGAAGCCGCAGCTTATTGTTACGTTTCTTATGGTGAGTGACTTTTCCGATAAAATCTTTTCTCCCATTCCCAATAACTATTCCTTTTTTTAATGCAATGCTTTCATGATCTTTTTGGTATTACGGGTGTTTATGGTTGTTTTATAGACCAAACAATTTTAGCATATATTAAAATAAAATTAATATTTCAACTTGAATTTTAATTGCATGTCAAGGAGTAACTAAACTAAATACCTATTGGACTCAGTTAATGATGTTACATACCAAAGTTGAATAATTTTTGTTACATTATTACATAAATAATAAATATCGCATGGTATTTCAAAATAAAGCTATAGACGTTCCATAATTATGCTAACATTTAGATTTATTAACTATATTTACTATTCAAATGTCATTTAAAACGACACAATCCCATCACCCCTTGTCAATGCTTTCCTTTAAGGTCGGCAGCGTATCCATGTTTTTTCTGGTAATGTGGGTTTTCGTGGGCGGTGGAGATCACTTACCATTAGGTAACTGACTTGCTGGTTTTCTGACCTATACTATAAAAAATAAGCTTTTGAGTGATAGGGCCATGCTGTAGATAGTTTTTTTTACAGCACGAATGGATCGGATCAACCGTGCCGTTATTGAGTCTGCAGTGACTAGTAAATAAAAATATAATGCAGATTTATAGACACAAAGCAGCAGCGCAATATAACTTGACCGACCCGAAGGTAGTTCCTCACAGCGCGGCGTAGCGGCTGTTATTTTCAGACTAAAGAGTAACGGGATTCATATAGGACGGGTGACGTAACTAACCTCAGGCCGCGCAAGTTATTTTACTAGTATTGTAATAAGTGCAGTACTTACGCATAGTGTCGGTGCGTGCGATGCGGACGTCGCGGCGGGCAGTCGACGGCCGCGAACCTGTGCACCGGCGCCGCCATGCCCTTGCGGCCGCCGACACCCACACTCACCCCGCCCGCGCACACACGCCCCCGTGCTCTCCCTGTGTACACATACACATACAACCGCTGCTCCGGGGAGTGGGAGTCCTTACTGGACCAATTGTCACCCCTGACTCAAGTAAACAGACGTATTTTTTTTTTATATACACTCAACAGACATAGACCTGATCCCACACTAGGGTATCTTGTGTTGTGACATATGGATATCGGAAACTGAGAGACTTTCGGTCCCACTGCACCAAGATCCAAAATAAATATTTGTATATATGATGAGGTGAGAATATCGGTGCAGGGATCGAACACGCGTACTTTCGATTTTGAGCCGGCTACTCGCGCCGACAGCGTTGAGGCTGTCGGAACTTTCAAATGAAACGTAACGTCCTCAAAATAAAATTTCGAAGTCCTGGATTCGTACCTGCATATGTCGATATTTTCTTTCACCATTAAAAGCTTGGCTTTAGCCAGTGATAATTACTTAACAATAATAAGTGTAAGTCAAAGGTGTGTCCCTGTGGCTGGTATCGAACCAGAGATCTCAACCTCGGTATTCCACGCAAAGATATCGCCTCCTTATCAATTATTACGTTCAATTTATAAAACATAAATTGCCCCCTTAACAGAGAACTAAATCCGCGCCTGAATGATATATGGTTGAGTCTGTCTATCTGGTTAAGTACCATAACTTTGTCTATTTCTACTACCAAGCAGTAGCATGCAAGCATTGTTGTGTTCCAGTTTGAAAGACATTGAAATTATTAGACAGTGTGAGATTTAGATGAGTGGTAGAGCCACACTGTAGACACTTTTGTCTACAGCATGAATGGACCGGCGCGTCTGGGTCGTTACCACTGTCTCATAGGAAAGCGTAAAGTAGTAGCTTGCTGCTGCGTTTCGTACGGTGAGTAAGATATCCGAAAGCCCAAACCCACTCCCCTTCCCAATCCCTTAATTATCGTTTTAATGTGGCAACGCACCCATAATATTTTGTATCTTCGGCGAACATGGGAGGTGGATCACTTACTATAAAGTGACCCACTTGCTCGTTAGCCAGCCCATGTTATAAAAAAAAACTTTTGTTTCAGGGTGACAACTGCAGTATAGTGCCATTAAAGGACTTTGTAATTCAAAATTCGAAGTAGTGTTGCTACTTATTTTAGAAATCATGAGGGACCTACCAACTTATGATTTTATAATTCTAAAACAATCCCAGGGAACCAAGCCTTTCGCAACAAATTGCTCTTCCATTTCTTATTTCTTTTTTTGTCAGCAACCTTGTAATGTCTTGCTAACAATAATAATTAATTGTACAAAATTTCAACTCAATCTGATGAACAATATGCCATCATGATATAACTAACAGTCAAAACATCCAAAAACTTTATTTTAATAAATATACATACAAAGACTCACACCTGTTTCTATCTAGTTGCAAGATAAACAATAATAAAAAATAAAAAAAAACTTACCAGCAGACAGTGATGATGGCACCCTGTGACGGCCGGTGTATGCACACTGGCTGCGTTTGTCTATCCAGAAATGCATCGGAGGGCTGGACTTGGTACCGGGCCTTCAGAATCTTCCCACGCCAAACCTACAATTGCTTCATACTTGTACCAGGGTTGGTAAAGTACTAGAATTACTGTAAGAACCAATATATACTATGGTATTTAATTTATGCTGAATTCAAGATTAAATTAAAAATATCCTTGAATCACCTCATTGGTGTAATGGTAGTATACTAAGGTTGAGAACTGTAAGATCCTGGGTTCAATTCCCAGGCTGCGCAATCACAATTTGTCTTTGATCTTTCATTAGAAAAATCACACATGAATTGCCTGGAATTGGAATTTGTGACCAGTATACTGCCATATTGATATCATGGGAAAAAAGCTCGGTGAAAAGTGTAGCACTAGTTGCACCTCTGCCTACCCCTTCTGGGATAAAGGCGTAAGCATATGCAACTAGCCATATTGTTCAAAATTAATTGATATACGAAATTAAATTAAATAAATTTAAAAAAAATAAAAAAATAAATTAGTCGAGATACCTATTTGCTGCAAAATTAACAAAATATGATTTTATTCTTTAATTGAATATAATTACCTTCACGATTATTACACGAGTTGTTTCATGGCATCACCGAGTTATCACTGGCCAATGACTGATAATAAATTTATTAAAAATTAAATATTGTTTCTATCCAATTTATTTAGGCAATTTAACACCACATATTTACTGTGATTAACCGATTAAAACGACACTAGCGACTGTAGTCTATAGTCAAATGTATACACTACACAAATATTTATTAAGCGAAAAATGATGTAATATGCGAAATAAATATTAGAAAATGTTGAAACATTTTTCAATTAACTTCTGCGATTGACAGCCATTTGTGGGCGGGGTGCGCGGCGCAAAGCAAAACAATCAGAACCGCCAACATAGCAATATTCAACAAATCAATAGATCGTTTCGCAACTCCGCAATCGCAAATTCACATCTAAGTAGCTATTTACGTACGGATTAATATATTTCTTTATTCAAGTTTATTATCAATTTAATATATAAATAATATAATCTATGTGCATATTTTATAAATTTTCATTATATAATGCTTTATCAATTACATAAAAACTACATTTATTACGTCCGCGTCAGTGACAGGTCGTATAATTTGGATCACAGATTATCTATTATAGTTCTTTCTAAGTAGTTTGTGTCTATTAGTAGCTAGCTAACTTGAATATTTTCAAAAATATGTAAGCGTACTGATTAAATAATCATACAAGAGTCGAGACCTACGAACCACAAGACTAAAGTGTGTGTCCATACTTTTTAAATTTACCGCGGTTGAAATTCGAGGTATTTCCGGAAACTTCGATCGTAACGTTTCGTTCATAAACTCAACTTATTAATATTAAAATATAAAGTTTTGAAGTTAAATTTAATATATTTTGTAAAATTTTATTTATATAGCTAATATACTTCATAGTAATTCAAGTGTATATTCCGTTAACGAATTCAAGCGTCTATTAACATTTTTTTGAATTAGTTTATTGCTTAGATTAGTGCCATAATGACAAGAAACCTCAAGAAAGCAAATAGATTCTGAACGAAACACCGACATATATAAATACCCCCACCATCCTGTCGACCGTTGCAGTTTTTGAAGTAGTATGGCTAAATCTAAATAGTCTGTGGTTTTTATTTTGACGTCTAACTAATATATGGTGTGTTGTGTTCATATTACTAAAAACGTAACGGTGCTCTATTGTTTGTGTTTAACTCCACATAATATATGTTTTCAATATGTTCGCCTCGAGTACTGGATGTAATCCAAGATCGAAGAGTGATCGTGACAGGTCGAGCAGGGAGGCGAAGCCCTATTGTCAGTGTTGGAACCAGAGGACTGCGTCAATGCCCTGGAGACAGCTGAGTGCTTGTGTATGTGGTGAAGAACATGACGGTACGTAATAAAATTTGTCCCATTTTCATAGAAGCGTTAAATTTTTTACAGTATTTTAATGTTTTCAATTGCGTTCGTAACGAGTTCATAGACCCCATTTCTTCGCGTATCGTCCTTACGGCGTATAGTATAGGTATTTTCATCTTCAAATATATTTAATGTCTAAATAAATCTGTGTTAGCTAGTTAGCAACTGCCCACCCAATAAATAAAGAAATAATATGTGGTAGTATCTAGTTTAGTAGTTTTTTAAATCCATTCATCATAGACAAGAAGCAGAATCTGGTTAGAATCTAAAGTTATTTTTCTTAAGTATCTTAGGAATGAGTACTACTGTTTTTTTTTATAGCCTAAAAAGGAAAAATGGCGAATCCCTTTCCAAGATATGGTGCTTTTTGTAAACTAAACTCATTTTCAAAAAACCATAATATACGAACATAGATTTTTAGTAGAGAAAGGGGTTGAGTTCAAAGGGCGACACTCCATCCGCAATAGGGAAGTTTTACTATTTTTCTTCAGAACTTGCTGGTAAGAATTCAGTTGCAATGTTAGGATTGCAACATCTCGGGCCCTGCGGGAAGTACAACCTCATCGCCTCATTGCGTAATAAAACACAGGCATCTTCACCTCCGCAACTTCGGCTTGCTGGTCACCGTTGTGGGACCGTAAGTCCCTCATAGGTCCTCATACTCATGATACAGGTTAACCTAGTGTAGGGTCAGGACTATTTGTGTGACTGTTGGGTTCTTTTTTATTGCATAGGCCAACAAACAAGCAAGTGGGTCACCTGATGGTAAGTTATCACCACCGCCCATGTATGCTCACAATACCAAAAGAATTATGGGCGCGTTGCCGACCTTAAAGGAAAGGGATAATTAAGGGATTGGAAAGGGGAGGGGGATTTGGGCCTTCGGATATCTCACTCACCGTACGAAACGCAAGCTGCTACTTTACGCCGGTAATAAAATAAATTAATGTATTAATTTATTTTATTAATTATCCCTTTTTCAGTGAGTGAATGGAAATGGGAGCAGCCGAACACAGCAGCCAGGAGCTGGGTGGTGGTGAGTGAGGATCAGAAGCAGGTGACATTCCATCCATTCTACAGTTCAGGCACGGCCACTGTTAAAGGGGACACACCACTGTTGCCTAACTACCACTACTACTGGGAGGTGAAGATGTTGACAGCTACATATGGGACTGATATTGTGAGTACATGCTTATTATTTGTATTACATAGAATTGATACTCTCATACTATGGACTGCCTCGGTGGCGCGAGGTCCCGGGTTCGATCCCCGGGTCGGGTAAAGTTGTATTGGGTTCTTCTATTATGAAATACTCAGTATCAGCCCGGAGTCTGGAATTTGTGCCCAGTATGACGATAGGCTCGCCCCTTATCACATCATGGGACGGAGTTAAAACTGAAGTCAAACTTAAACTCAAAGCTAGATCCCATGTAGTCTTGTAGTACTTCTGGAAGCACTACAAAAGAATGCTTTTACCAACTAAGATGTGATGTTACAGATGGTAGGCGTCGGTACAAGCAAGGTGAACATTATGGACTCCCAGTTCAAGTTTACGTCACTGTTGGGCCGGGACTCCGAGTCGTACGGTCTGTCGTATACCGGCGCTGTGAGACATAACGACACAGTGATGCGGGACTCGGCGGGCTTCTGTTGCGGCACCATAATAGGCGTCAGGGTCGACATGTGGCGAGGGACCTTGGAGTTCTACATAAATAGAAAGTCGCAGGGTGAGTTTTTTTTTATAGTATAGGCCGGCAAACGAGCAAGTGGGTCATCTGATAGTAAGTGATCTCCGCCGCCCATGTACGCCCACAATACTAAAATATTCATGGGCGTGTTGCCGACCTTATGGAAAAGTAAGGGATTGGGAAGGAGAGGGGAATTTGGGCCAAAAGTTGAGTGTGAGTTTTTTATAGCAGGGGCCACGACTATCCCGCACACACACCCGCCACTGTAACTCATGCAAGCCAGGATCGACAGTGGCACGCATATTTCGACACTGAGCAATGAAGCTCGGTGAGTCTCTGGGAATGCAAATCTGTCTTTATCCTGCAACGTTTTTTTTTTTCCTTATATATCCTGCTTCTTAGTGATCTGTTTATACCAAACAATAATCTAATCTGTTGTCATATGATAATCATCAGAGAAATGTTAATCCTACAGAGGTCAATCCAATGATGCCTCGTTCAGTCGTTTTCTGTGAATCTCTCCACTAGGTCAGGTATACTATTTTTAATCTACAGAATCGAAAGCTGCCATAGCCCTGCAATTGTGCCGCCAATTCATGTTTATGTTGTTCCAGTCTGATTTTGTACTGTATGTTGCTATTTCTTGTTTAACTGTTCGTAGGTTGAGGTCAAGATTCACATATTTATTGCTAATATGTATTGGTATCTTGAACATAGTACGCATGGTCCTAGTCTGAAATCGTTCCAATATTTCTATATTGCTGTGGCTGGCCGAACCCCATAACTGTATGCCATATGTCCATATTGGCTTCAGAATAGCCTTGTAGATCCATCTTGCTAGCATCCGTTAGCAGTGATTTGCGCCCAATGAGTCAGTACATGCTACGCAGTTTGCAGTCTAGCTCTTTCCTTTTCGTCCATATGTGCTTTCTCCAAGTAAGACGACGGTCGAGGTGTATGCAACGAAATGTATGAAATTAAAAATTAGGGAGGTGTTGGAATATGGTATGGTATAGCAGGAGCCAGCAAACGTGCAAATATGTCGTCTGATGGCAAGTGATCCGAAACACCGACAAAAGTATTAAGGAATACTAGAAGAATTATGGATGCGTTACCTTAAAGTTACTTTAAAGGAAAGAAATGAGAAGGATTTGGGCAATACGAAACATAAAAGCAAGCTTTATGCGTATTTTTTTTTACGCAGTATTGTTTGTACCAGTAACAATGAAGTTTCATTTAAATAATAATTAAAATCGTATTTATCTTAATAACAGAATGTAAAGCCAACGAAAGAAACAGTCGATTTATGCAGCGCGGATATGCGCGCGGGTTATTGACCCTGACTTTTGCATTAGTACTCAGTACATTGTGAGCTTACGTTTCAAAAATGGCAAGTAAACATAAAAATAATAGTGTTTTCAGTTTTTGTTAAGGTAGTGATTTATTATCGTTTCGACTTCAGAAGCAGTCCACTTATACCGGCTACGCAGCCTTATTTTGTCATTTCGTAATTCCACGTTCCGCAATACTAGCTTGCGTTAACTGTGAAGGAAACATCGTGAGGAAACCTGCATACCTGACAAGTTCTTCATAAGAATTTCGAAGGTATGTGAAGTCTGCCAACCCGCATTAAGCCAGCGCGGTCGACTAAGGTCTGACCCCTCTCATCTAGTAAAGGAGGCACGGGCCCAGCAGTGGGACAACTTATTTATTAATATAATTAAAAATTTCGGGCCAATAGGATATCTGTTCAGACATGCCACTGAATAGTTTGTATATTGTATATATTGCATGATTAAGCTCTTCTTCTCAGACCAGTGGGCATTTCCGAAGCATCGGTAGATTCCAAACTCGACGTGTGAAAGTGCCCTTGGCGGCCTAATTACTGAATAAATGATTCACTATGCAATCTGTAAATCTAGAACATTGTTATGCAAATGGATTAATTGGCTTACAATTTATTATTAAACGACAGACGTGTTTAATTTCTCCATGGAGAATTTGCAGTTTTTAAATGTATATAAGTAAGTACTCGTAATTGTTTGGTGGATGGTCTAATAGCTGTAACACAAATCAATTCACAACTTTATTAAAATGCAATTACCGCGCATTTTTGCGGACATATTTATGTTACCTAATATGATTTGTCTATAGATAGATGGACATACAAAAATAAATGCATTTTTCCAATATTTTTTTACCTTTATTTCGGTTGATCGGTAAATTATTAGCGTAAGAAAACCTTAGTCTATATGAATGGGTGACCGCTTATTGGTATTTCAACTGAGCGTCTCCTTTCTTACGTGCTTACTTGCGTGGAGGGCACGTAAAATGTCGTTCCCGACTGTTGTCGGAGGGCGACATGAAAAACTTTGACACTAAGTTATCCACTAACAATTTGATATAGATTATAGAATACTAGCTTTTGCTCGCGACTCCGACCGCGTGAATAGACTTTTCCGAAATAAAACGTAGCCTTCTCCAGTGTCCCATCTATCTCTATATCAAAATTCATCAAAATCGGTTCAGTGATTTAGGCGTGAAAGCGTAACAAATAGATAGTTTTTTTCATAAAAGTATCCTATGTTACTTCTTATACCTCCAAGAATATGTGTACAAAGTTTCATGATGATCGGTTAAGTAGTTTTCGCGTGAAAGCGTAACAAACAAACTTACATTCACATTTATAATATTAGTATGATGATAGGTTATCTCGGGATTGGTCTAAGTGTCAACCCACAAACACTAAACACGGCTCTTTCGTGTTGTTTACTTTACGTACGCTATCGTAATAGCACGAGGCTTTGTTGGCAAGGTGAAGTCTCATATCTGGGTCATGGGTTCAAATCTCTATACGGTTCGCAATGTCCTTCAGTTGGCGACTGAGATATGAAATGTAGCGAGTTTGGTTTCTAAGTCGGGATTATATTGTGTCATTTCACTGGTCTGCATGTTGTGAACGTAAAACTCCTTAAGTATTCTTTTTGTACTAATAATAATAGGTCTTTCTATTACAAACTCTTCAAAGTCATTTTGTAAGGTATTGATTTCTTATCCCGCCAAAAATTTGTTGTTTGTGGCAACAAAAAGGGAGACATCCCGTTCAGCCGATTTCTTTATAAAGTGCATCGATAAATTGCCACTGCGCTAGCAAAGATGCATCGATAGCATGAGTGGTTAATAGAAATAAAGAAAATGGAATAAAATACTTTAACATTCGCACAGAACGACAATTTCATACGTAAAGACCTATTATAATATTTTAAGCTATGAAATGGTACATAAAATATTGCACCGATATTAAAGCGGCCGGTCATATATAACTGCTCAATTGTTGAGTGTTAACTAGATAAAATGATTCGCGATATAAGAATTAAACTTATATTTCAATCTAATAACATTCTTAGGGTCAATAGTAGGCAAACCTCTTATTTCATTCAAGACCAAACAAATGTAATACAATTGGCTAATTAACTAGTGTCAGTAAAGTCACGGTCATACGCCAATGTGTTTTAATTTGTATAAAGTAGGGGCGTTGCCCATGTTTTTCTTCAAAACATACAATAAAAATAAACTTAAAGTCCGACGAGTATGAGACATATCTTACTTTCTTCCCCACATTATTCTGCATCGATTGGTATCGGTCTCGACCCCATACCCCCAGCGGTTTTGGGAGGAGATAGCGTGACAAGCTTTTGGCAGCGGCGGCGGCAGTTACTTTTTTTTAGAATAGAGAGATAAGCAGTTATGTGCGTCAAGCAGAGGGAGCGGGAAAAGTTAATAACGTCTTTACACAACTTAAATTCAAATCGTTTATTTAGTAATCAGCCCGCCAAGTGCACTTTTACACGTCACGTTAAAACTCTACCGGTGCTTCAAAAATGCACACTGGCCTGAGAACCACCGAGAAACTGAGCCGTAGGTTCTTTGTTTTTTTTTTTATATCGAATCATCGAAATAAGATGACAAGAAACGTAACTCAAGCAAAAAAATTACCGCACCAAAACTCTGTGCAAAGGGGCGGGGCTATAAAAGTCTGTGCAGCTTGTTCATTCATCAATTCATAAAAAATGATTCTTGATAGAGTTGACACTTAATATGTCTAATTTGTTGCACGGCGCAGAACTTCGTATCTCGATTAAGAAATTTAATATTTAGACATTAACTTTTATGAAATATAGTTTATTTTGAACGTTCATATTTTTTTTTGTTGTTGTATGAGTGTTACCTTTGCATGTGTAAGTAAGTGGAGCCGTATTTTTGGCAGATTCATATGAGAGTTATCGTTCTAGTTATCTTATTTCGATATATCTAACTGCAGTCATAATAAATATCGATGTGTTTACAATTTATTGTTTTTAATAGTATTGTCAAAATCGTAAAATTATATAGGTATAGTATGTCAAAGCGTTTGATATTGACCAATAGATCCTTTTTCCAAAAGCTAGTAGCCACTAAATGAGCCGATGGCATACATCTCGCATCTTACACCTTATAAGTTCACCAACTTTGTTACATACGCACTCACGCCTGTAATCCCCGAATGGGTAGGCAGAGGTGTGACCACTACACCCACATTTCGCCGAGCGTATCTTCGTCCCATGATGTGATAGGGGGCGAGTCTATCGCCATACTGGGCACAAATTCCAGACTCCGGGCTGATACTGAGCATTTTGTAATAGAAAAACCCAATACCACTTTACCCGACTCGGGGATCCAACCCGAGACCTCAGCGTTGGCCTCAATCGTGACGCGTACGCATTACAACTGCTCCACCGAGGCAGTCGACGAACTTTGTTATCGGCATATAATTGTCTCTCTATTGGACTCAAAGTCCAAGTAAGCATAAGCCACGCTTTAGTATAGTGTATACAGCGTGGCTCTACCACACACACACACAAGCACACACATTTCTCTATTATTCTCGTCTCAACACACGTGTTGCATCAAGAATATTGTATTTTTCGATAAGATTAATATGTCGGGAGGCCTGGTAATCTGTTAGACAGGATTTTATCCTAGTATAGATATATATACCAGTCTCTCACAAAAGTAATTTTTGAGTTCAATGTTTAATACAATAGCATTTAAGTATCTTTTGTGATGAGAGAAATAAATAAATATAAATAAATAAATAAATTTGTCAGGTATATCATTCTACAACCTGCGCCGCCATCAAGACCTGTTCCCGATGGTGAGCTCGACAGCGGCTCAGTCGTCCATACGTCTGATATACGCGGCATCATGGCCGGCGTCGCTGCTGGTGGATGCAGCGAGGAGCCTCTCTGCATCAGCTGACGGGCGCCGCCCTCGCCTGCCGCCGGGGCTGGGGCGCACGCTCAACTCACACTTCTGGTTGACCATGCCCACTGAAGGTGAGTTTTAGCATGGAATAAGGTAGATAGATGACTTGATATTTTTATTTTAAACCAATAACTTACGTTACCTAAAAGATAATGGTAGCGTCAATGGCGCAGCGGGCGAATAGCAGACTGTGATACGAGAGGCCGTGGGTTCGATCCCCCGGACCGAGACAAATGTTTGTGTGATCCACAAATATCGGTTTCGGGTCTGGGTGTTGTGGGACCGTAAGACCCTCGTGGGTCTTGATACTCACTACACATACAATTAAATATGTTAGAAGCCATTCAAATCTGATGGCAGAGCTATTAAATGTCAGACGACGCAAACCTGCTCATACCACCGACATTTAAAATCATAATTGTACGCTTATTTTTCAACGAAATTTGATTGTGTTTTAACGAAAGGGTTTCTTTTTCACATATATTTTGCATACATACATACATACCGGGCACATATTCCAGACTCTGGACTGATACTGAGCATTTCGTAATAGAAAAACCCAATACCACTTTGCCCGACCCGGCGATCGAACCCGAGACCTCAGCGTTGGCCTCAATCGTAACGCGTACGCATTACAACTCCGCCACCGAGGCAGTTCGCAGATATATATTTAGCTGCGTATAAAATATGTATATAATACAACTTAGGAAACTACACTATTCTAGATGGAATAGAACATTAGGTGGTAGGTTTGGACGCACAATGGCCTGACATTCAACGGGCTAAGTGCGGAGAAAAGGAGCCCACAATCAAATCAAATAGGTGGTAGGTCTTCAATTAGATTAGATAGTGAAATAAATCTCTGCTTTGTAATGATGAATATTATCAGTTAAAGTATAAATGAAAACTGATAATATGCAAACATTGCATAGTGATTCCAGTGGAGACTAGTGTGTGCGGGGTCATAATAATTGATCCGTACTTAGATAACATCACTAGTAAATTGTTTTAACTAGCTGGGTTAAGTTTTCATACATGTATTACATTTTATCTAGAAGTACAATACGTGCACGGTGACTTGTCTGGCTAGCGCGCTTAACATAACGCCTCGAGATAATTTCGTCGACTCGTTTTCTCGTGCTCTGTGCTAACTCTACATACTGCACAACAGGGCAGATCCCAACGACACCATCACAGTCGCTATCGAAGCAGCACTTTCGTTGCCTAATCCGAATCACTATAATAATACGCGACCCCGACATAGGACACGCCTGCGAGTCCGAAGAACTCCCACAACTGACCGTCGGCACAATGATGCGCAGAAGCGGCCCTAAACTATACTTCCCAGCGATTGTTCAAGCTGAGGTTTGAGCCTTCTGTCTGGCGCCTCTGTGCTTAATCGCTACTAAGTACATTATACATATTTCTGGCTAGACCGCCATAAGCGCCGGCTTTATTGTCAGGTGAAACTGTAAAAGTAATATAAGCTAACAGCACATGCGGAAAAAAACGATCTCCAAGCTACAAAGGCTGGGGTTTGAAGCTCCCATCCATCCGATTCATTCAAGAAGGGCATCGCTAAATTGCCACTGCGCTGGCAAAGATGTGTCGATAGCAAGGGTTACTTTGAGTAATAGAAATAAAAAGGTGGGGAAAAAATACTTTTTTCGTACAGAACAGCAACTCCGCACGTATTATTTCGTGGGCTCATGCTAAGCGGGCTGAAGTTAGTTACGAGACTAAAGTATGACGGATAGTAAGAAGGGCGAACTGGCTAACTTCAGCCCGGCCAATTTATTTTGTGTATTATCAAAGAAAAGTAATATGTATACTGATATTATACTATCGAATAGAAATAACTAGATAAACAACACCCAGCAGTCGCACACACAGCCCTGACCCTACAGTAACATACGATTATCTTGTGTCCTAGATATCAAGAAATACGAGACTATTTGTCTCACAGCACACAGAGCCGAAAAAAATATTTGTCTCGGTGCGGGAATCGAGCCCGCGGCCTCATGTTGCCCAGTCGACTACTCCCCCAATGCGCCATGGAGCCTGTCAAACTTTTACTTTATAAAAGCTATTCGATCATAGTATTTTTTTTAATAGTAAATGCTATAATGCAGCATTTATAACCTTATTAGTTTATTTTATAATGTGGTAGGTCCCTCGTATGCGAGAGGCCGTCTGGGTTGGTACCACCGCTTTGTCTATTTCTGCTCCGTACGTGTTAGTACATTGAAATCAGTGAAATTACTGGGCATTATGAGACTTAACATGTTATGTTTCGGGGTGACGAGCGCAGTACAATGCCATGCAGTGCTTCGTAATTTAAAGTTCTGTTTGGTGTTGCTTCTGTTTATGGGCAGGCGTGGCGCTTACCATCAGGCTAGCGACCTGCTCGCTTCTTCACTCAAGCCAATAAAATAAAAAAAGCTTTAACACCTTCGAAATTCTCAAATAAGCAAGTGTCCTCATTATAATTTTCTTCACCGTTTCAATGTAGTAAATACAAATCGATGTTTATAACTATTCGATAAATCAAAGGCTTATCACCGGCACTCAAAACAAAGAAATTAACACTCATACATCATACTAATATTATAAATGTGAATGTAAGTTTGTTTGTTACGCTTTCACGCGAAAACTACTCAACCGATCATCATGAAACTTTGTACACATATTCTTGGAGGTATAAGAAGTAACATAGGATACTTTTTATGAAAAAAAATATATCTATTTGTTTGTTACGCTTTCACGCCTAAATCACTGAACCGATTTTGATGAATTTTGATGTAGAGCTAGATGGGAGACGGTTATAGGCTACGTTTTATTTCGGAAAAGTCTATTCACGCGGGCGGAGTCGCGAGCAAAAGTTAGTATTATATATAAATATACAATTGAGGCCTTATTTTGTTATCGCGTCAATCGTAAAAAATTGTAGACGAAAATGTAACCCGTTTCGATAACCTTTAAATATGTCCGATGGTAACTCATACGAGTAATTCCAGATGAAAAACTTAAAAGTCCTGACAAAATGCCAGATTTTTATTAAAAAGTCGTATCTTTTGCCACAAGCGTACGCGAGATTCTATTACATGTATTGTATTAATATGGTCGATTATTCTTATAATTTAGTTAAATTCCCTAAATAAAATAATAGTTACCTAACATGTGTGTCAAATCAAAGGTCTTGATCACGCTTCTAGCAACTCAATTTCGACTTGACACGAGATTTGACATTTGATTAGTTAATTTTACCTTGATCAGACTGCCTCGGTGGCGCAGTTGTAATGCGTACGCGTTACAATTGAGGCCAACGCTGAGTTCTCGGGTTCGATCCCCGGTAAAGTGGTATTGGGTTTTTCTATAACGAAATTCTCAGTATCAGCCCGGATTCGGGAATTTGTGCCCGGTATGGCGATAGGCTCGCCCCCATCACATCGTGGAGCGGAGATACGCTCGGCGAAATGTGGGTATACTAGTTACACCTCTGCCTACCTCTTCGGGGATTACAGGCTTGAGTGCGTATGTATGTATCAGCCTTTCAGAAATCGAGCGTAATTATACTGTTTTAATATTGTTGAGATGGGCCGGACATGTAGCACGACTGGAGGACAACAGGGGGACCTATCATGTAACTACCACTTACACGTTGGGAGGATGACATTAAAAAGATAGCAGGGCCACACTGGCTACTGACAGCAAAAAATAGAGACACATGGAAATCTTTGGAGGAGGCCTTCACTTAAGGGGGGTCCATGCTAAGAAGCAAGTAAAAGTAAAACACAAGCTAAATTATATAATATCAGTAGTACCTATATATATTGATACGAAATGTAATGCTACTAGTATGGAATAAAGGCATTTTTATTTTTATTTTTATTTTATTTAATATTGTTTTACTGAGTTGATACATTATATCAATTATGTATTATGTAATATGGGATGATAAGGATGCAGCGTCGGTCAAAGTAACGGTCATTTGAATGTACCCTTGGAATCGCAACTTTGTAGAAAGCCTAACATTCTTGGTGTTAGCATTTATAGGCTTTCTACAAAGTTGGACACTAACGCCCGGCTTCGGCTGATCAATGTTAAATTAACTAATCAAATGTGAAATCTCATGTCAAGTCGAAATTGAGTTGCTAGAAGCGTGGTCAACACCTCTGATTTGACACACATGTTAGCTAACATAACTTTCAAATAAATATGAAAAATCGTATATCAAACGGTATTACTACGGTAAGAGAGGGCAAATATAATTTATTTTTTTCACTTAATAACGTTTCAGCAACACTAATTGATTTGAAGCGATGTCAACTCAACGTTCTGTTAGTTGAATGTTGGTTTGATGAGCCTTTCAGAAACCGGGGGTAAGTTTAGATATTCTGAGTTAGACTCAGAACTTTGTTCGCCCTAACACGCCCATTGACAAAATATGATAATTAAGGCAAGATAATAGGTAATTTTTCTGGCATTTCAAAAGAATTGGTTGTATCTTATATAAGTTCAGAATATTTTTGTTTACCCAATTACAATAAACGATGACACGGTAAATAATTTGATAAGGTCATTCAACTGTTACGTCTCAGGGCAATGTCCTAGTTTAAGATAATATAAAATTATTATTGTTGTTACGCAGAAGAATAATATTAAGCTTTAATAAATAAACTCCGTTATGCAAGAGTTTATTGAAACCCTTTTTTATTAGCTTGAGTGACGAAACGAGCAGGTCGCTCGCCTGATGGTAAGCGCCACGCCTGCTCATAATCAGAAGCAACGCCACACAGAACTTTGAATTACAAAGCACCGCATGGCATTGGACTGCGCTCGTCACCCCGAGACATGTTAAGCCTCATAATGCCCAGTAATATCACTGGCTTTAATGTACTTCAAACCGTAACAAATCAGTGCTTACACACTATTGCTTGGCGGCAGAAATACACAAAGCGGTGGTACCTACCCAGACGGCCTCAGGCGTACGAGGGACCTACCTGGTGGTTTACTATTCATTCCTAGTTCCATCTTACATACATACGCACTCACGCCTGTAATCCCCGAAGGGGTAGGCAGAGGTGTAACCAGTACACCCACATGTCGCCGAGCGTATCTCCGTCCCACGATGTGATAGGGGGCGAGCCCTTCGCCATACCGGGCACAATTCCAGATTCCGGGCTGATACTGAGCATTTCGTAATAATAAAACCCAATACCACTTTTACCCGACTCGGGGATCGAACCGGAGACCTCAGCGTTAGCCTTAGTCGTAACGCATACGCATTACAACTGCGCCACCGAGGTAGTTCCGTCTTAGTTATAATTTACTAACTTTTGCTCGCGGCTCCGCCCGCGTATACGGCCTATTCCGGGAAAAAAGTCTATAAATGAAATATTTTTTCAAATCGGACCAGTAGTTCCTGAGATTAGCGCGTTCAACCAGACACACTCTTCAGCTTCATAATATTAGTATAGATTAGAGAGCGGTCTTTAGAGAATAATCCTGACATGCGATTGTTGTCTGTAAAGCAGTATAAGTACGTCATTTTGTATTTTAAAAATAACTTTACTCGTAACTTCTAACAATATAATAAAGTTTTAAAGATAAAAATAAATATAAATAAAATACACCCAACAGTCACACACATAGTCCTTGCCCCACACTAGGTTAACCTGTATCGTGGGTATCAGGAACTACGAGGGACTTGCCACCCCACAACACTCAGACCCGAAACAAATATTTGTGGGTTATAGGTACAAACATTTGTCTGTGTGCGGGAATTGAACCCACAGCCTCACGCTTCGCAGCCGGTTACTCGTCCACTGCGCCAAGGAGGTTGTCTACGTTTTGATATTTTTTTTTAGTTATTGCTAATTTAATACTCGACATTAGTATTATCATCGAAAATCGATGGAGCCATAATCTAAAAAGAAAATAGAATAAAACAATATAATAAACTGTTGTCTGTCTGTCCATTACAGGTTGTATACTCGATGGCGACGAAGAGGATTCCATGGAGATTGACACGGCCGTAAAAATGGGAGCCAATGCTGTAAGTATTCATATTGTACATTATGCACATTGTACATACATTACATACGTTTATAAATAGATGTTGCAGGCAACGTATTAATCCACAAGAACTAAATCTCTTGTTAACTATTAAAGCCGATGGTGAAATATTGAGTAAAATATTTATTTATATTGTCTGCAAGTTCTATTGAAAAAAAACCCTATGCACAAATATTAATTTGTACAGTGTTTGAATTAAACAAAGCCTTGTATTGAACTACTTTACACGACGCCGTACGATGTTTATTCTTAGTGACTCGTCAAAATTTCGGTCACGCGTCGTTTAGTTGCACCATTAAAATTCCATGCAATAACTTGAGTCCAAAAAAAATTTATTCCCGGCCGAATTAAAAATATATATTTGTTATTAAACCATAATAATTCGCATCCATATAACTACATTTTTAAATAATAGTTGTGTAGCGTTGTAGCATCTATGTTTCTCTAGACGGAACTTGACTGCACTGGCCTTGGATGTGCCAACAGTCGGCAAGCCAGAACTGAACCTGTGTGGACAGCCTAAAATTTCATACTAGACTGGTCAAATGTTCGTGCCTGTTTTTTTTTAAACCTGGGTTTGCATGTTTCGTAACACGGGGTTTTAAATTAATTGATATCATTCATTTTTTCTTTTCATCTTGTGGTGGACTGTATAAATAAACACTCTTTCTTGTACTGTATTCGCTTTATTTCCGTATTCACAATATTCTTCTGATGTTGCTCTCTTGAATCTCCGCACGATACTACGACTAATGCGTCGTTTGGCTCGGCTTATAAGCCGTGCCGAGCGTGTCTGATCCGGCGTGGGTGAGCCTCCGACGCGGTGCGCGCTGATTGGCCGCAGCGCGCTTGCTCTGAAGTGGGCGGGGCGTCGCGTCGCCGGGTACCGGCGTTGTTCTGCTCACTAGCGACACCTTTTAGTTCCGGCGGCGGCCGTCGGCTCGTTGTGTCGCTAACACATCTAATAACAGTAATTTGTCTGTGAAACGAAAATTTTATACTTGCGCAGAAATGTTTATGTTTCTTATTTTTTTACATTTCATTTATTCTCCAAAGATTGTCCCAAGTTAGTTTCGGATTACAACGATCTTTTTAGAGGTGTTTAAAAATAGATATTACTAGATTCAACAAAAATAGGGAGAGTAAATAATGTAAAATGGGATGTAAGGAATTGCAAGTGTGAATTGAAAAAAATACTGGTTGAGTTTTTACACATATATACCAACATAATTATTCATCATATTTTTTAGCAACTAAAAAATAAACTAACTTCGATAAACGTTTGACAAAAATAAAGCTTGAGTTAAATTTGAGTTTCGTTACCCTTTCATTTCTATTCACCGTTTTAGATTTTTTATCTGGTCTTACTGGTCATGAGAGGGGTGAATAGTAGGTATGGGCTCCATATTTCCAATATACAATATTAAAGCCTCTTGGGCGTTTTAATAAGCAATATTTGTACATAATTTTACAGTCATATTCTGTTCCATAAAAAAGTTTTATACAAAGCTCAAACCCTTTTTGAACCCTAAAAATTCTAAAGATACTTTCTTAGCGGGATATTACACAAACTATCATCTGACCAAACCTCATGATCCTAGCTTTAGAGAAATCGTGACTAATCAGTGAGTGATATTTCGCTTTTATAAATATATAGACTAGCTTTTGCCCGCGGCTCCGCCCGCGTAGCAGCTTTGGTTAAACGGAAAACATTATTTTATGTACTATGTATTCCCCCAGAAAATAGGTCCTGGTAGAAATAGATATGGTAAATGCGAAGAAGCATGATTTTCGATTATGTATGCTTTCCTCATTAAAAAGCAAATGGTGCTCGCAATTCCAACATCGGATTTAAATTACGTAGTTGCGACTACGATATCGATTTTAAAGTCAGACGGCGTTAAAACAAAGCCAACCAAATTGGTGGCCACCATATACCATTTTTAACTACGGGGCGTCCCAGATATCCATGTTAAAGTCAATCGGTCTTAAATCTAAGACAAACAAAATAGCGGCCATTTTTTCGATTCTAACATTAGCTTAATAATTTGCAACTACGAGGCATTTCAGGTATCGATTTTGAAGTCAATCGGCGTTAAAACAAAGAAAAATAAAACCACAAACTATCATTTATGACATGACCAAATTACATGATCCTAGCTTTAGTAGTTTTTGAGAAATCGTGATTAATCAGTGAGTGAGTGGTGTTTAGCTTTTATATATATAGATAGTACTTCGAATTCATGTGTATCATTTGACCATCTACCATAATATTTAAAATTTTATTTGCTTCTTCATTACTCTGACCAATTTCAATGCTGTTTTCATAGAATAGTTACTATTGTGTTTGATATGCAAATTCATTTTATACGCAATATCAAATATGAAAATTAAAATACACCCTACAATGGTGCAGCTTGCTTTGTTTCAAATTTGTGAAGTTTTATGTAATTGTCCATATGTTTGTGTATGGCTTGACCCGTAGTGTTGTCCCCAGTTGGCGACCGGCATGAAGCGGCGCTACTGGCAGATGGTGTCGAGGCCAGCTTGCATCGCGCCACAGGAGGATACCTAGCCGAACTGGACACCAGTCCCTTGTTATTTTCACTAGAGCCGGCCCTGTGGTAGACCAGAGATAGGTCTTTGATAGCTTCTTCAAATTTGGCGTAATAGGATAGTTGACTATAGTTTTTTAATTTTTTAAATCATAAAGTTACGTTACTCAAAATCTACTGCAGAAAGAATTTTATAAATCGGACCCAAAATTAAATAAGTTAGAAGCCATTCAAATCCTGTAGAAGGGGTAATTGTGAAATGACAGACGACACAAACTTTGACGTCACTGTGTAAAATGTTCATTATAGTGCACGCGTGCAAGCGAGATAGTGAGATATCCCTACTTCTCCTCATACCAACATTTAAAGTCATAACTGCGGGCACATTTCTGAACCAATTTTGATTGTGTTTTAATAAAAGGTTTTCTTTTGCGTATAATTTTCTGTTGCTTATAAAATAATAAAATTCAATATAGGAAACTACCATATTTTAAGAGCACTAATATAGGGTATAAAAGGATTTATGGCGAACCCAATATCTTTGGCACAATTTTACCACCAGAGAGGCACATATTCCTATCAATGTCCTCACTTATAAAATTTAATCTTCAACTTGCGTTTTATTCTGACGCATGCGTGTGAGATTGGAGTGTGATTTTTTGCTGTATGCGCTGTGAGATTTTTTTTTACTCTCGTTTGCCGGCCTATGCCATAAAAAAACATGTTAGATGAAAGCGCACCAGTTGAGTCATAGTTTTAAGAACGCCGATAAGGAGTGCCAAAAATTCATCTCTACCACGATGATGAACCAGGGCCGGCTTTAAAAGATCGACTGATAGATACATCTTAATTTAGCCAGGAATTTTAGTTGATACACTGTAAATGTTGAATACACTGTAAAATATGCATTTTATTTATTTGTAGTTGCTGAATATCGCATATAATAATTTTGACAGTAGACATTCAATGAAGAGCTTAATTTGCCTAATAACCCAGTTATAATCACAATTGTTTGCCTTAACAGAAAATCTAGTTGAAAATATAATGTGATACGTAAATTATAAATATTATAATTCTGATGATATAGTTGTAAAACGAACGAATGAATGAAGAGAAATGTCAAACGTGAACGAATGTATGAGTGAACGGTGAAGATTGATGGAATATAATGACCAGTTTAGATTCAAAATTTTAAGGCTGTTCATAAACAATCACGGAATTGATTGTAATAGATGGCATTACTAGCGTTAGGCCCTTTATATTGAAAAACGGTAGCTCTATGATCTAAATAATGTAGTTACAAGAATATTTAAAAGACAAGAATATGAATGCAGGTGCTTTTATTTTATGCAGTGGTCCATACCGACTCAAAATATTTAATAATTAATAATGGACGTTTCCATATTACAAATACTGTTAATAATGTAAAATAAAAAGACAACAAATAAACAATTTAGTGTTATTGCCTAGTGTATTTGACGATGCTATGTATGTTATGTATACATTAGTTGATATGATTTTTATACATATTTTTCTTTATTTTGTACCGACTTGTCATAAGCGCTATTTTAATTGCCTACATGATTAATAAACTATTTCATTTCATTTCAAATAAATAGTGATATCTATAGTATCGTCATGATGTTAATTGTACACATTTTTTGCATTGAAAATATTAATTTGTATACACTTATATTTTAATAACAAAATGGAATGAGTTTATCAATGGGTGTTAAAGTTCACATTTAAGTAGCTAAACTTGAAAAAGTTAAGCAAGAAGAATATCTCAAAAAATATTATATTAGTTGGTCAAATAAAAACTCGGTTTTGAGGTGAAGTGTGTTCGAAATGTATAGTAGTGTTTTTAGTACTGTCCAATAATCTGTAATATTTTCATACATAACTTTCAATAAACATTCAGTAAAAAAACTCTAATTTTTTTGGTATTTATAATTGAACGGTGTATATATTCACACCTTATTTATTTTTTAATTAATTTATATGTAATGCCGTTACAATATTTTATTTCGTCATTGGATAGTACTATGCAAGCAGGAGAATAATAAAAATGATGCTAATTCGTGTTAAATGTTTAACTGCACGGGTTGTACAATTTCATATTTACCAATAATCTTAATTAGATCTATCTAATTAGATCTATCTAATTAATTCTAATTAGATCTATTATAATATTTACGGAGAATGTAAAAAGATGCATGAAAATACTCTGAATTAATTGTGCAAACACATGGAATGATTTTCATAAAAAAATATCACAGATGCATGTACAAAGTTTTTAGATTTAAGTGAATGATTGAATGAGTTAAAATGAACGAATGACAGGTGAATGTATATTATATAGTACTTATTCATAAATAAAAACAATTATTGGCCATTACTGCCTTTGCCATGTAAAATTATTTAAATAAGCACAATTGCAAAAAGACTTAGATATTTTGCCAATTTTAAAATATTGTAGATTTTGTATGGAATAAAGAAAACATCTGTGATACAGTAATATTGTAATTTTATTTATAATTATAACCTAAAATATAAAAAAAATACAAGGCTTTGTTCCTTTATTGTCACATAGTGAGTGCTCAGTAATACATAGTGATCTACACATTTTTAAAAGATTGTTTGAAAAATCTTGCAAATAATCCCTTATCTATTATATATGCTTACTTCTAATAGATTGAGCATTCTCATGGCCATTATCACCTACCTTTGCGGAACTTTAGTTGACTCCTAAGAACTAACATCCATTAAATCGTGCAACGACGGTCTGTTTTTTTTTTATGAATATGGGCAGATCAACAAAAGTTAGGCATATGTTTGGAAATATATAATATCCCTTGTACTAGTGGTAGAGCCACGCTGTAGACAGTTTTGTCTAGCATGAATGGGCTGACGTGAAGTAGCAGTTTCCTATTACTTATTTATACGGTGAGTAAGATATCCGGAGGCCTAAATCCTTTCCGTTCCCAATCCCTTGATTATACCTTTCCTTTAAGGTCGGCAAAGCGTCCACAAGTCTTCTGGTGTTCTGGGCGTTCGTGGGCTGTGTTGATTACTTTCAACCAGGTGACCCACTTCCTTGTTTGCTGACCTCTGCAGTATAAAAAAACAATCATAAAATATGCCCCACATGAGAGTAGTGCCAAATATTTTGATGGAAATTAAATTGGTTCCAGATAGATTTTTCATTTATAATGTAGTAAGTGGGATTAATAATGACATTCATAACTTGTATTATTTTTTTTACAGTTAGGTGATGTGTCGCCGAGCCAGTATGCCAATGGTTTCTATGTGGACAATGTCGACCGCGACTACCGTATTGTTGTTTGGGAATAATGTATATGGGGATTTAAAACGACTTAAATACATCACCATAGTTATGAACTTAAGACCAACAAAAATAATACAGCCCCTAAAATAAATAAGTATATTTTATTAACTTTCTCGCAGCTCCGCCCGTGTGAATGTCTTTTTATTATGTCCCATGGGAACATACTAGCACGATGTAAAAATTCGATGTCATAATCCAGATCATGGTCTCCATGTGTGCCGAATTTCATCTAAATCTGTTAGCCGTTAACGGCGTGCTTGATTTATAAACATGCAAATTCCCAATCTCACAAACATCCAAATTCACAAACATCATCCAAACTTTCTCATTTAAAATATCCGGAGGATAATAATGCCTCCGTCGCGCAGTGGCCGACCAGCGGGCAGCAAAGTTGAGAGGCCGTGGGTCCGATTCCCGCACCGAGACAAATGTTTGTGTGATCCAAAAATATTTGTTACGGGTCTGGTTGTTGGTCCCACAAGTGACAAAGTACAAACACAGGTCCCTCGCAGTTCTTGATATCCACGATACAGGTTAACCTAGTATGGGGTCAGGACTATGTGTGTGACTGTTGGATGTATTCTTTATACCCAACGTTAAAACACCAAAAATCTTTCTGTAATTTCTATGCGACAGGCAGACACACACACACAGACAGACAAACTTATTACACCTCTCTTGTTTTTAAGAGCTAAAGATGTTAATTAAAGACGATTAGGATACGAGTATGAACAACTTGGTGGTTTTAAACATATTATTAGCTATGGTGGTGTGTTTAATTATTACTATAGATTTTCTATTTTTTTATAGAACTTGCAGACAATATAAACAAATTGTGTTTTTGTTTAATGTAATGTAAAGTGAATTAAAAAAAAATACTAAGGCCCGTCTTACTGAATGCGACGATTTCTGTACACGTGATTGGTCTATTTTTGGCGCCAAACAAAAACGGACCAATCACGTGCACAAAAATCGACACTTAGCAAAGAGCTCACTTGAGTATCGTTCTGTAATACGGGCCTTAGACTTTAATGTGCTGATCAAGATAAAGTGAATACCCATGGAGTAAAATCATTGTGAAATCTCATGGTAATATTGTGTAAAACATTTATTTATTTTGCCTGTAAGTTGTATTAAAAATTACTTCATGTATTTTGAGACATAGTCAATTCTAAATCTATGGTTATATTTTGTTCTTAATGTAAGTAAATAGTGTGTTAATGTTTCTAAGGTTAATGTAATGTAGGACCAAAAGCCAAAGACTTTAATGTATAATATTAGACGGGCTGTTTAGAAGTAAAATTGCGTCACAAAACGCGGGAGTTTTACAGCTCACAAACAGGGAGCGCGATAGGGGTTCTAGTTGAGAGTAAGCGAGATGGTAATATTTAGTTACGGTCAATTGACCGCAACTTATTGGAATAACCGCACAGCCTGTCTAGTAGCATACATTAAAGTCTTTGCCAAAAGCTGTATTTTTGTACCATCTCACTTATAAATTTAAGTATGTTTTCAGAATACATACCATAATATTATGTATTTATCATTTTTAACTTCTATTAATATTTGGCAAATAGTTCTGTATATAATACGCCCAAAATGATTTGCTCGGTCCGAAGTTAGTCCATGGCAGCGCAGCCTCTATGGCTCTATTTTCAGAGACAAAAACCTAAGAATAAAAACAACTTGTTTTGTGTCGGTGACACAGTTTACGGGCAATGATATTGATAGCACCGACTTGAAATTGTCTTTATTAGTTTGTGAGCCATTTTTGTTAGATACAAAGTTTTTATTTTACTATTTTATTTTGTATGAATAGGTAGAAGAATCAGCGGCTATTTGAAAGTTCCCGCCATAATACTAGGGAACAGTGTTGTAAGTCGATAACTCGAAAATAAGTTAAAAGAAACTTAGATATTACATTTTCTTTGTACAAATAAGTTTACATCATGTTTTGGACATAACATTCGGATCAATGTCGACTACTTCATAAGTTTATTTATTTATTATTGACCAGGAAGACAAACGGACTGCATGCCAATTGCCAGGGCACAACAAAGCCGCGTCTGCCTACAGATTTTATAAGTAGGTGTAAAATATTACTCTGTATGGATAGATAAGATAGATGTTTATGATATGGTTTTATGAGGGCTAACATAGTAATCAGGCAAATTTTAGGTAAATTATAAATGATCAAATTCAAGGTACACGGTCGATACTAGTTTAATATGAAATATTCACTCTGTAAGCTTTACACGTTATGTTTTGATTTTAGTTTTGTGAACGAAAATGTAAACTTATTAATTAAATTTAAAATCTGTACAACACAATTTAATAAACTATTCAATGATTTTATTTCTGTGGTTTTAATTGAAAATGTGATATATATCGATATTATTATCTACATCAATATTATTAAGAGGAGAGATTTTTCTGTATTTTTGTCTGAATAAACTTAAAAACCACTGGGTCGATTTCAAAAATTATTTTGCCGTTAGAAAGCTACATTATCACTAATGGCCGTTCCCAATATTCTATCTATCGACAGATTTGCTTACTGGCAGTATATTTTTGACACTTTTTGTATGGAAGATCTGTCAAAATACTATTGATAGTAAGCAAATGTGTCGATAGACAGAATATAGGGAACGGTCATTAGTAACATAGGCTACTTTTTATCCCAGAAAAGGCCGAACACGCGGGCGGGGCCGCGAGCAAAGGCTAGTAAAATGATATACCTAAAGATTTATATGTATATGAAGAGAGTAAAATTAAATAAATAAATGTTTTATTTAGATCATTGTCCGTCAAACCCTAGCCCGAATCGAAGACGTCATAAGACGTGTGGTCCGCGGTTTAAAGTCTTACTATGAAACTTGAACTGAGTTTGGGTCTGCATACTCGTTCTTAAACTGAGGAACGACACAGATCTATTTCATTGTATTATTTCAAATTGATAAAAAAAAATATTTAACCTAACCATAGTGCAAGGCAAGTGGGCAAAAACCACAATCAACCCAAGTGCCACCCTACTTTGACATAAATCCGTGACCACAAAAGATTGATCTAATAATGTCTGGCTTTAGGTACACACTATGTATGTATGAACATGATAAATAATCATCGATAATATATTTGATTTTGTATGTGAATTAGACAGCTTAGCCGTCACTACAACTGTCAATATAGAGTGACGTTTCTGACGTTTGTTTGACATTTGTCATTCGCCGTCACTCGTCAGCCCACTGCTTTAGGATCTCTATAGTAGTCTGTGACTGCTTTGTTGGAGCTCTACCTACATAATTGAAAGAAAAATAAATCGAATGAATTGTGAGTTTCTGTAATAAAACGATAAAACTAGTGACAATTCCTATTTTGCGAATTCGATAATACTGTGGTGGATAATAGGTGCTATTCTTCTACTCAACGTTTGTTAAGAAGCCATAATCTAAAGTCAATTTCTTCGGAGTTCTCTGTGTCAAAATGGCCTTTCAAGTGAGTACATCCTTTTTACATTCAATTTCTAAAGGTCAAATGATTAACATGATTCACTTTATCTTATAATTCGCCGCCTATTAAATTCAAACATTTTATGAAATTAATATTCATTAATTACATGTTAATTAGGACCTTTGCCGCTCCCAGTAATTTGGGATGGTTTATATTGTTTTCTAACTGGGCGGGACTCGGTAACATCAGTTTAATGAATTAAAGGGCGCGTAAGTTTGTGACTGACCTACAATTTACAAATATAGGCTAAGGTGTGTTATATATAAATTGTGTCAATACTTTATGGCTGCATAAAATATATAATTATTATAAACGATTCATGCTGTTGATTCAATTGCTCGCATCATTAAAACGTTCGCGTCATCTCGTTACTCATAATAAGACTAAAAGTACCATAATTGCTAGGCTGAGTCAATTCTTTTGTTAATAAAATGTGTGTAGTAATATAGTGATTTCTTAGGTTTACGCGAATATTACACATTGAAATAAAACGAGTTTATACGGATTTTATCGCGGTTTAATTTTTATTAGACTGTCTGTCCCGTGACCACGAAGGCTGAAAAGCTTTCGAAACGTCGGGACTAAAATAAAGATTAAACCGCGATAAAATCCATATAAACTAGTTTTATTTCAATTAAAAATGTTAATTAATGTTTATATGTGAGTATATTTTTAGCATACATTTCTGATCATTTTTTTTTTACAATCACTAGATAAAACAATTTATTGCAGATTAAATCGATTACTTTAAATTTATTTATTAATAATCAGGATGTAGCAAAAGTTGTTTCTATGTATATGAATGATCTGTTTAAGTTTGCTAATAAAGAAGTAAAATTGTAGAATAGACCAGCTCATCCAGGTCATTCCAACTGTCTTACAAAAAGAGGTGTAAAATTTATTTATTTATTTATTTTTCCACTTAACACTACTTTTACAGGGTCGGTACCCCAATACAGTAGTGTCGACTTACTGCTTACATTTTTTTATTATATTTTATAACTAATTACCCATGTTGTTATTGTTGTGAATTCACTCAGAGTACAATGGAATATAGCAGTTTGCTGCTGCGTTTCATACAGTAAGTGAGATATACCTACGTAGGTCCAAGTGCCCCTCCCCTTCTCAATCCCTTAATTATCCCTTTCCTTTAAGGCTACCAACACACCCATGATTCTTTTGGTATTGTCGGCATACATGGGCGATGGAGACACTTACCATCAGGTGACCCACTTGCTTGTTTGCCGGCCTGTGCTATAAAAATAAGTTGTTAAAAACATGGCCACTTGCTTCTGTTAACAATATTTACTTTATTAATTGGTTATTTAATTTTTTTTCATAAGAGTTAGTATTGTAAAGTGAGTGGAGGAAGCCCATTACAGCAGTGGGACAGTATAATAAAGGACTGATATTATATTTATCCACGATCTGCACTTAAATGATGGTTATGACTGCTGTGCTAAGCTCTCGGTAATAATGGTATTGGGTTTTTCTATCACGAAATGCTTAGTATCAGCTCTATGTCTGGAATTGTGCCCGGTATGGCGATAGGCTCGCCCCCTATCACATCATGGGATGGAAATAAGTTAGCGAAATGTGAGTGTTCTAGTTATACCTCTGACTACCCCTTCGGGGATTACAGGTGTGAGTGCATATTTAACTTTAAGTTACGTTTAATTGCAGAATTACAACCTATACCCACCCATGTCAGTAGGTTTCACAATTTGTGGTTGCATTAACTAAGTGTTTACTGTCAACCCTTTGTTATCATTTCACATCGCTAGAGTGAACGCGACTTTTATTTAGTCATTTACTAGCTTTTGCTCGCGGCTCCGTCCGCGTGAATGTCATTTTCCGGTTTAAAAAAGTACTTAAGTAGCCTAAGTTACTCCTTATTACATCAGCTATCTGCCAGTGAAAGTCCCGTCAAAATCGGTCCAGCCATTCCAGAGATTAGCCGGAACAAACAGACAGACAGACAAAAAATGTAAAAAAATGTTATTTTGGTATCTACCGTTTAAACATTCATATGCATGTAGTAAAAAGCGGTTATTTTAATATTACAACTTCAATTTTATTTATTTGTATAGATTTATTTCGTTCATCAATTATTCAAGTGAAACTATCAATTTACTTTACAAAGTATTGCTTTACTTTTGGGCCATCACGATAAGAAAAAACTTGTCGCTCGCTTTCACTTTTTGGACGGTTGACCGCGTTTTAGCGGAAATATGTCGCGCTTTTATTTACGACTAGCTTTTGTTGGCGGCACCGCCCTCGTGAACGGCCTTTTCCGGGATAAAAGTATAGGCTATGTCTTAATCCCGGTCACGGTCTATTCGTGTGACAAATTTCATTCAACACACAAATTCAAAAACTTTGTCTAGACACTTTTGTCTACAGGATGAATGGGCCGGCTCGTCCGGGTCGTTACAACAGAAAACCGACGTAAAGTAGCAGCTTGCTGCTGCATTACGGACGGTGAGTGAGATATCCGGAGGCCCAAATCCCCCTCCCCTTCGCAATTCCTTAATTATCCTATTCCTTTAATGTCGGCAACGCGCCCATAATCCCTTTGGTATTGTGGACGTACATGGACGGTGGAGATCACTTACCATCAGGTGACCGACTTGCTCGTTTGCCGGCCTATGATATAAAAAAGTAGGATATTGCCTTCTTACTAGACTACGGCAGGACTATTTGAATCTCACAGGTTATATGTATTTTTATATATAGTCTAAAGCTGTACGATCGCGATAGACAAACTTCAGGCTGGACAAGTTATCGAACTCGCGGCCTCTTGCTTCGCAGTCGGCTACTCGCTCATTGCACCACAGAGGCTGTCATATTTATTTAATTAATTTATCTATTTAATAATCGATAATTTGATGTGATTTTAGGTTTCATTCAAAGATACATAGTAAGTTTCGCTTCTTTCGTGGTCATCTAGAGCGCCAGCCTTTGTAATTTTTTTTACGCATGTTAAGGATTTTATATTTTGACACTCCGTTGCGCAGCGGGTGAATAGCCTGTGAAACGCGAGGCCGCGGATTCGATCTACGTACCGAGACAAATGTTTGTGTGATCCACAAATATATTTTATTTCAAGTGTTGCGAGAGACCGAAAGAATCTCATACCTAGTTGACCCATGACACTAGACTCTGTATCTTACTGTGGGTTTAGAATTATGTGTGTTGTGTGTTTTTTTTTCTAAACCATCCTTAACAAATAAATGCAATCATGATGCGCATTGCCAACAGCGCGAGCCAACCGTGGTGGGTGTGCAGCATTTCAATGCGGCGGAAGACGCGGCGGCGCTGCGGGCTGCCATGAAAGGATTCGGCACGGACGAGCAGGCCATCATAGATATACTCACCACGCGCAATAACCAACAGCGGCAGGCAATATCACAGGCGTTCACGCACGAGTACGGCAGAGTAAGTACCTTGAAGTATGGCGGACCATACCGCCAGACTTACTTTACATCCTTTAAACGGAGTGTGAAGAAGCAACCAAGCAGGCCGGGATAATCTAGAAGATATCCATGATGCCCCAAAGGCGTGTCTGAACTGCAGCCGAAACCCTATCGGTGGAGACCTTCTCGCAGAGCGGTGCAGGGAAATCGAGCCAAATCCGAAGCGAAAGTAATAATAATAATAATAATAACTTTATTCATCTTTGTCCGTATTACAAATAATACAAATAGAAGTGATACCCACACTAGGCTATGCCTGTATCGTGGACATCGTTGCAACACGATTACATCAGGACATTAAGGGTAATAGTAATTTATATACATATTTTAATGATGTTTGACATCAGATAAACATTTAGGCATTTTAAAATTAACAGTTTTAGTGGTAGTACCACTCAGACTGGGATTAAGGGTGAAATGGTTCAAGTTAAGTGAGCTGATCGGGTTTTAGAGATTATTAAAAAATGGTACATACGTCGGCCACACTAGTTATACTGACAGCCTCCGTGGCGCAGCGGGCGAGTAGCCGGCTGCAAAGCGAGAGGCCGTGGGTTCGATTCCCACACTGAGACAAATGTTTGTGTGAACCACAAATATTGGTCTCGGGTCTGGGTGTTGTGGGTTGGCAAGTCCCTCGTAGTTCCTGATACCCACGACACAGGTTTACCTAGTGTGGGGTTAGGACTATGTGTGTGACTGTTGGGTGTATTATTATTAGATTATCATTAAGGCATTTTAAAATTAACAGTTTTAGTGGTAGTACCACTCAGACTGGGATTAAGGGTGAAATGGTTCAAGTTAAGTGAGCTGATCGGGTTTTAGAGATTATTAAAAAATGGTACATACGTCGGCCACACTAGTTATACTGACAGCCTCCGTGGCGCAGCGGGCGAGTAGCCGGCTGCGAAGCGAGAGGCCGTGGGTTCGATTTCCACACTGACAAATGTTTGTGTGAACCACAAATATTGGTCTCGGGTCTGGGTGTTGTGGGACCGCAAGTCCCTCGTAGTTCCTGATACCCACGACACAGGTTTACCTAGTGTGGGGTTAGGACTATGTGTGTGACTGTTGGGTGTATTATTATTATTATTAGATTATCATTAAGGCATTTTAAAATTAACAGTTTTAGTGGTAGTACCACTCAGACTGGGATTAAGGGTGAAATGGTTCAAGTTAAGTGAGCTGATCGGGTTTTAGAGATTATTAAAAAATGGTACATACGTCGGCCACGCTAGTAATGTTGACCATACGAGTCAATAACCGCGGCCATTCAGTGAAATATACTTTCCCCAACACAATATTATTTATTAATGTAATAAAGTAAAATTCATATATTCACAATGTTCCTTCACTGTTAAAGCAAGCGATATTCGTAATTAACAATTAATACACACATAACTTAAGAAAATCCAGAGTGGTATGCTCTTGACTGCCTCGGTGGCGCAGTTGTAATGCGTACGCGTTACGATTAAGCTAACGCTGAGGTCTCGGGTTCGATCCCCGGGTCGGGTAAAGTGGTATTGGGTTTTTCTATTACGAAATGCTCAATATCAGCCCGGAGTCTGGAATTTGTGCCCGGTATGGCGATAAGCTCGCCCCCTATCACATCGTGGGACAGAGATACGCTCGGCGAAATGTGGGTGTACTAGTTACACCTCTGCCTGCGTGAGTGCGTATAGTATGCTCTTGCGGCTGGTTTCAAACCTGCGACTTTCGTCTCTACAGTCCGTACCAGTCCCCTCTGAGCTACCGCTTGCCTATTGCTATAGCTATGAGTAATGCAAACAATTTACAAGTTTGCCTTATAGTAATTAATCACAAGTTTGCCTGACTCATGCGTATATACATGGAGTCTTAACACCATTTCACATAGAACAGACTGCAGTGTACTTCATTGTTATTGATATATCAATATCGAATGTACTCGTTACGTATTCTATAAAGAAAATTGTAAGACAGACAACTAAGTAGTGTTGTTCAATTGAATACTAATATGTTTATGTTCATATTTAATTAGAGGTGTTCTGACGTAAAATGACGTAAGTATGTAGTACAATGTTTTTTTTTGTCCTGGCTTCTCAAAATGACTGCACTGAAACGTGATGGCACGCCTAGTGCAGTCCAATTTTTCTGCTGCTAAGCAGCAGTGCGTAAGCACTGTTGTGTTCTGGTTTGAAGGACATTGAATCCAGTGAAATTACTGAGCATTATGAGACCTAATCTGTATGAATCTTATGTCTCTGTGTAACGAGCGCAGTCCAATGCCGTGCAGTGCTTTGTAATTCAAAGTTATGTGTGGTGTTGCTTCTGTTCATGGGCAAGCGTGATGCTTACTATCAGGCGAGCGACGACGCTACCAAGGTACGTAGGTACCACAGCTTAGTTTATTTCTGCCGCAAAGTACCAGTATGTAAGCACTGTAGAAACTTCCATATATTAATTTCGTGTCGGCTATTTATAAGATAGTGGTAATAACTCGGTCGAGCCGGCCCATTCACGCTGTAGACAGAACTGTCTACAGCGTGGTTCCATCACTTTAAAATAAAGCCTGTTCTTGACATTATCGTACTGACACAATAATGGACGTACAAATTGGCACGCTTGGTTTTCATGCGAATCGATATACTTATGTATTTGACAGCCTCCGTGGCGCAGTGGGCTAGTAGCTGGCTACGAAGCGAGAGTTGGGTTCGATTCCCGCACCCAGACAAATGTTTGTGTGATCCACAAATATTTGTTTCGGGTCTGGGTGTTGTGTTAAGTCTCTCTTAGTTCCTGATACCCACGATACGGGTTAACCTTGTGTGGGGTCAGAACTATATGTGTGAGTATTGGGTGTATTCTTTTAGCAAGTTTCTCGTAGTTCCTAATACCCACGGGCCACGATACAGGTTAACCTAAAGTAAAAAAAAAAGTTAAAATTAAAGTTATTAAAATATGGTTAAGTTATGGTTTATTTAAAGTTCTGTGTGGCGTTGCTTCTGTTTATGGGCAGGCGTGGCGCTTACCATCAGGCGAGCGACTTGCTCGTCTTGTCATTCAATCTAATAAAAAAAAAAACCTAGTGTGCGGTCAGAACTATGTGTGTGACTGTTGGGTGTATATTTTTTTAATTTAAATCTAAGTGGTTACAACAAAATCCCAGCACGTAGAAACGTTGACTGCCTTCACCAGGACCTGATCGAGGACTTGAAGTCCGAGCTGGGCGGTCACTTCGAGGATGTCATTGTGGCGCTGATGCTCCCGCCTGCGGAGTACCTCTGCAAGGAGCTGCACAACTGCATGGAAGGCGTCGGTACTGATGAGGACACGCTCGTGGAGATATTGTGCACGCGTACCAAGAGGGAAATAGCAGAAATTGTCGACACTTATGAGAGGAGTAAGTAAAGTTTTGTAGGTGTTTTTTATTCATAAACTCACGCATATATAAAATATTTTATTTTTATTGTTTTATTGCATAGGCCGCCTAACTAGCCAGTTGGTCACCTGATAGTAAGTGATGTCCACCGCCCATGTACGCCCACAATGCCAAAAGAATTATGGGTGTGTTGCCGACCTTAAAAGAAAGGGATAATAAAGGGATTGAGAAGGGTAGGGGGTTTGGACCTCCGGACATCACCGTACGAAACGCAGCAGTATGCTGCTACTTTACGCCGGTTATCTGTGAGACAGTGGTAATGACCCGGACGAGCCGGCCCATACATGCTGTAGACAAAAGTGTCTACAGCGTGGCTCTACCACCACGGTAGGTAGACAGCTAGTGCTATATAAAAAAAAATAAGACAGTCATCCATACCCGTATTTGACAATTCTCGGCATGTTTTGCTAAATGTGTAGAGCGGGCGTTATGCCTAATAATCTAAACTTAAAAAACGAAACAAATGTTAAATTTTTAATCCGAGACAAATCGATTTAACATATCGAGCGCCACCAATTATAATTCGCTTTAGTCACGAACTTATCGATTGTTGTCGTGTTTATAAAAATGTATTGAATATTGAACATTTTCGACTGCTCTGTTAGTTTAAATTAAATGGAACTAACTAACTTAGCGTGTAAATATTTTAACTTTAATATCTTTTATATCACATTAAGCTTTTGATATTAATTTCGGTGTAATCAGGGGTATTTAGTGGTCATAAATTAGAAGCTGGTCAATGACCTATACCGTCGGACAGGTAAAAGCAACGAAATATATATTATTCATCTACACTAATATTATAAAGAGGAAATATTTTAATATTTTTTTTGTATGTAAAGAATAAACATAAGAACTCCTGGCCGATTTTAAAAATTATTTTGCCGTTAGAAAGCTACATTATCACTGAGTAGCATAGGCTACTTTTTATCCCGGAAAAGGCCGTTACTGCGGGCGGAGCCGCGAGCAAAGGCTAGTATATTATAAGTTGTGTTTCACATCCACTACTGGGCACGAGTCTCCTCTACTAATGCGAGAGGTTAGGATTATTGGTCCACCACGTTGCCCCAATACGGGTTGGTAGACTTCACAAAGACAGACACTAGTGGATCCAGGGGCTAAGCGGCTCAAGACCCCCACTCCCCCCCAAAAGTATTTGGGTCTACTGACAAATCTTATAATAATAATAATACCTAGCCCTGTATTATATATGTCCCACTGCTGGGCACGGGCCTTCTCTACTGAATGAGAGGGGTTAGGCCTTAGTCCACCTCGCTGGCCTAATGCGGGTTGGCAGACTTCACATACCTTCGAAATTAGTATGGAGAACTTCTCAGGTATGTAGGTTTCCTCACGATGTTTCCTTCACCGTTAAAGCAAGTGATAATTAACAATTAATACACACATATCTTAGAAAAGTCAGAGGTGTATGCACTTGGGGCTGGTTTCGAACCTGCGACTTTGGTCTCGACAGTCCATACCACTCCCCGCTGAGCTATCACTGCTAGACAAATCTTAAATAAACTTAATATTATCCTACTTTTTAACTAGGTGTAGTATATTCTGAATTATTTTTATTCTAATTTTGGGTGAAGCCCCTCCAAACCAACATCCTGGATCCGCCACTGAAGGCAGACAAACACAGATAGCGTGTTTATACTATGTATTGATGTTATCCCTACAGTCATTGATACATAATACAAATGTGTGTCTATGGTACAGTGTACGACCGTCCACTCGCCGAACACATGTGCTCCGAGACATCCGGCGACTTCAGAAGACTTCTCACTCTCATCGTCGTTGTAAGTACTTACAAATAGACGCTTGTCTTACTTATTTTATTTTATCCTAGCTCGGCATAGTGACTACGCTATACCTGTAGGTCTAGTACAAGTTTGGATAGTTTTATAAAACGATTACAGGTTACCGTTTTCTCTCCATACGTCAAATAGTATTAGCCACTAATGGGAACTATGATGAATTAAAATTATTAATAATAAGATTAATTTTATTTCATTTTAGTCGAATATGAATATAGTTTTCGAGCGATTCTTTCCTTTGTTACCGTTAGAATTACTAGTTTGACACTTCGAAGGTAGTAATTTTATACGAATTCGAAAACTGTGAACGTATTTGCAACTCGTACTAGGCCTACTGATGGTAAGTGCAGCGCAATCCAAGAATACTGTCGACCAACGACAGACGATGTGTCTATCGTAGGTCAGCAACATTATGCCGGCCTGCCTAATTGCTTCTTCACACTCCGAAGGACCCCATATTGTAGGAAGGAGGGACCAGAATAATCACCTTAAATGAAAGATAAGCGTATCTTAGAGCTTAGGACTCTATGTACGGTTGTTGGGTGTTATTTCCGTGGCGCAGCGGGCGAGTAGACGGCTGCGAAGCGAGAGGCAGTGGGATCGATTCCCACACCGAGACAAATGTTTGTGTGAAACACAAATATTGGTCTCGGGTCTGGGTGTTGTGGGACCGCAAGTCCCTCGTAGTTCCTGATACCCACGACACAGGTTTACCTAGTGTGGGGTCAGGACTATGTGTGTGACTGTTGGGTGTATTATTATTATTTATTTATACAAAACTATAGTAACTATGGCTTAGTTTGAATCATTTATTGTACCTACTACCTATATTTTTTTGTAAGCCTGTTAAATTTAACCTATTATAATGTGGCTTATTAATATTATGTGCTTAAAAATAACATTTAATGAATGTATCAGTGGAGTGCTTTTGCGTTGACTTTCGTTGCACATTAACATAAAATGAATAGTTGCGTTAGTGGATGCGTCGTTATCGACTTTACAAGGAAAGTACTGAATATAAACTAGATGTATGTCATACATCTTGCGTAACTTGTAGGGCAACGAACCAACATGCACTATATACAATGTGTTACAGAAAGGTGTGGTCAAATTTAAGCATCGTATAGTGTACGATATAAGTATTTCACCCTCCATAGTATCATATCTGATTGCATTGCTAGTACATAAATAAAGCGTTTTCTTTTTTTATCGAATGTGTAACATATGTTACTTACTTATGTTTATCGACATATGTCGATATTCGACTTGTAACTTTGGACAACACTAAATTATAGCCAGCTGAGCATTTGTCTCGCTTCAGCATTGTTATTCTGGCTCACCCACTTCACTTAATTTATAGGGATGTGATCGATCGTAATATATTCATTGAAATTAGCGTGAAATTTTAGGATTTCTAAATTTTGATAAGATCCGATACATAAACACTCGCTGTCAGGTGTATTGTAACGACTACACCTTTCTATAACACCTTGTATAATATATTATTATAAATAAAAGAACCTGCTCCTCAAAGCGCCTAGCATACTGAAGCCTGGTGGGCTCACCGTCGATTTGTAAGAAAAAGGCACCACACAGGCCCACACCACAGGTGAAAAGTACAAATTCATTGAAGGGTTCTTATTGTCCCATTCACGAAAAACGCCAATCATTATTTTATTTTATTATTTAAGGATTGCAACAAAGTTTACAATAATACATACGTACATTATATATTAGTGAGTTTTTTATTTATCTCAAACGCTGGAGAGGTGCGCCACTATCAAGTTTCTGCCCACGGTTCGAAAAAATGGTAGATCTGGGGCTGACGTCAGTGTACGTCGTTTAAGGCAAAATATGCCTCAAATTTGACGATTCGTCCTCACAAATATTCAAAACTAAGACCTTTGAAAAGGCTTAATTAACATTATTTTTTTATGTATAATAATTGTTCACAAAATTCTTTAGTCGGATATGTTCGCCGATACACGATTAATGATATATGACTCGATAGAAAAAAATCGTAAACTTTCCTAAAAAACACCCATTTTTACGGTCCCATCGAAGGATTGAATTAATTTCATTCAGTTTCTATCGAAAATATTTTTACAATAAAACATGTGTGCACTCCCAACAAACATTCAAATACTTCTATGGATTATTTTTTTTTGTAAACGCGTAAGATTTTTTTAAAATAATAAAGCAAAGTAAATATTGGAAGCGCGCACGCCGAGTATGCAAGCATTACAATGGCCTACAATGGCAACTTTGCTACCATTTCGCCTTAAAATTTTCACGATTTGTTTCCATACAGATAGTACATACGTCATCTATGTAATAAATTCTATAAGAAATTATGCCCCATAATAGATAGAATTCTGATCTTGAAACTCAAAATGCAACCATATCGTAAAAATGATTTCCTTCCTTCCACCTGCCTTTATCCCACTCCAAGTAGTGTCGGCGCAATATGCTTTTTAACACGTGTTACAGAAAGTTTGGCTTGTAGTTATTACGACAGTCCGCCTGTTTGACGTCAACCCCTCTGGGGAGTTGCATGTATACATGTTTTTGTTTATGATAATGAAATACCCATATTTTTAACTGCTATATAACGGGTTCAAATCCCAGTTCGGGCAATCTTGCATAACATAATTAGTATATGGCGATAAACTTGTATCACGGACTGAAATAAGCTCGTCGAACTGCAGTAGTTGTATCTCTGACTACCCCTTTGGCGATACATATGAGAACTTAAAAAACTATCCATGTTTTTCCATAATCCTTGGAGAGGGTAATTGGTAACGCTTTAGCATGTAAAATACTTTGGCACTATGGTTCTGTTACTTTCGCTTCAGCTGAATGAATTATGAGACCTTGGACGAGTGTTGTTTTGTGTTGTTTGTGTCTAGTCATTTGAATTTCACATTTTTTTGCGCATAAAATAATAAATACTTTATAGCTTTTGTGTTACGTCGATTTTGTACATAAGTAGACACTAGATTTCAAATTGTATTTTTTTTACTGCATCGACTGCCTCGGTGGCGCAGTTGTCATGCGTACGCGTCACGATTGAGTCCAACGCCGAGGTCTCGGGTTCGATCCCCGGGTCGGGTAAAGTGGTATTGGGTTTTTCTATTACGAAAAGCTCAGTATCAGCCCGGAGTCTGGAATTTGTGCCCGGTATGGCGATAGGCTCGCTCCCCTATCACATCGTGGGACGGAGATACGCTCGGCGAAATGTGGGGGTACTGGTTACACATCTGCCTACCCCTTCGGGGATTACAGGCGTGAGTACGTATGCACGTAAATCTTTATACCTACATATAATTCTACTGTACGTGTGTATGTGACTGAACTCCTCCTAAACGGCTGGACCGATTTGAATGTTTTTTTGTATGCGTTTGGGTGGCGCCCTGGATGGTTTAGATTCAAAATTGGACCCGGTAGGTGGCGCCGCGCTGCTGTAGTTGCGGGTGAAATCGCGCGGGATAGCTAGTACGCTTATACAACGTGTTACAGAAAGGTGTGGTCAAATTTAAGCAAATCCTATTACATTGCTACGACATAAATAAAGCATTTTGTTTTTTATCGAATGAGTAACATGTCGATACTCGACTTGCACGTGGACAACACTAAAATGATAACAGCTGAGTTTTTGTCTCACTTCAGCATTGTTTATCTCTCTCACGCGCCTCATTTACGTAGATACAGTCCAGCCTGTCTGCAATCATTTTCTGTAATAAATTGTTAATAAAAATTATCGTAAAATTTGAGGATATCTGCATTTTGATAGGATCCGGTACATAAACACTCATTGTCAAGTGTATGTAATGACTCTTAAATATGACCACACCTTTCTGTAACACGTTGTACAACAAATTGTAGAACTGTAGTAACTCATCGATAAAGCAATACAAAACACACTCGATCCAAGGCCCGGAACATAGTATATACAACGCGTTGATGTAGTCTGGTTCGAAGGGCGCGCGACACGACGAGTCAGGCGTGGATGTGGACAAGGCGCGGGAGGATGCGCAGGCGCTGTACGACGCGGGCGAGGCCAAGTGGGGCACCGACGAGGAGGTCTTCAACAGGGTACGTGTTTAGTGCCCGGATGCTAAAGGTCAAGGGGTCCGAACGTTCCCTGTTATAAACAAAAAAAAGTCGCTTTACCTCTAAACTGGTTTTTAAAAAATCAATATAATAATGTCTTTTTTTTTTGAAGTCGGTATTTCACGATTATTTGGGAGTACAATAAAGCACAATTGTTCACTTCAAGCATATATTGCGACAGAGAGGGATTTTTATTTATAGTATAGGCCGGCAAACGAGCAAGTGGGTCACACCTGATGGTAAGTGATCTCCACCGCCCATATCGCCCCACAATACTAAAATAATCATTGCCGACCTTAATGAAAAGGGATTGGGAAGGGGAGGGGAATTTGGGCCTCCGGATATCTCACTCATCGTAAGAAACGCAGCAGCAAGCTGCTACTTTACGCCGGTTTTCTGTGAGACAGTGGTAACGACCCGGACGAGCCGGCCCATACATGGTGTAGACAAAAGTGTCTACAGCATGGCTCTACCACTCTCAAGAATATTACTGCCTCATATTACCGCCATTATACATACATGATAGCCCTCCAACTTTAAAAAAAACATTAAAATACCTGAATATTGTGTGTACCTGAATTTTCGACAGCCTTCGTGGCGCAGCGGGCGAGTAGCCGGTTGCGAAGCGTGAGGCCCTTGGGTTTGATTCCCGTACCGAGACAAATGTTTGTCTGATTCACAGATATTTGTATCGGGTCTGGGTGTTGTGGGTTGGCAAGTCCCTCGTAGTTTCTGATACCAACGATACAGGTTTACCTAGTGTGCGGTCAGGACTATGTGTGTGACTGTTGGGTGTATTTATTTATTTTATTATGCGCAGATTCTAGCGCATGAGAGCTTCGCGCAGTTGCGTCAGATCTTTGAGGAATACAAGAACATCTCTGGTCGTACCATCGAGCAGGCCATCAAAGCTGAGATCGACGGTGAACTTAAGGACGCGTTATCTGCTATCGGTAATTTAAATAATCATAGTATTTACTAGCCTTTGCTCGCGGCTCTGCCCGCGTGAACTGCCTTTTCCGGGATAAAGAGTAGCCTATGTTACTCTGTGATAACGTAGCTTTGTAATGGCAAAAGAATTTTTGAAATCGGTCCAGTAGTTTTTAAGTTTATTAGTTACATACAAATCTTTATAATATTAATATAGATAACTATAAATTGTATTGAAAATGGTGTATAAATATTGGGGGTATATGGGAGTTTTTACTATTTCGGCTGTGTACTTTGGGCTACCCTTTTTATACAAGTCTTGAAAAATCTGCCACTACATTTGTAATGTCTTTCTGGTTATGAGGTCTAATTCTCGGTCTAATTTTTGCCAACAAAACATAATTTACATTTGATAGACCTTGGCCTCCTCAAGGCCTGACGGTAAAGGGTAATTTTGACAATTATCCATCCTACATCCCCATGAAACCCTCGTCCCCACTAAACCTATGCGTGCGCGGTAACAATCTCAATTCCAGTGGAATGCGTGGAGAACGCATCGGCATGGTTCGCGACTCGGCTGCGGCGCGCCGTGCGAGGCCTCGGCACCGACGACCGCGCGCTCGTGCGCATCCTCGTCTCACGAGCCGAACTAGACCTCGGCGCCGTCAAGCGGGAGTACGAGACAATGTACGACAAGACGCTCGCCAGCGAAGTGCGGGTACGTACAGTACGTACACACGTACAGATGTCGTGTACTTACAGTCGAGTGCGTCGAGAATGCGGCCAGCTGGTTCGCGCAGAGACTACGCGACGCGATGCAAGGCGCCGGCACTGATGATCACAAACTGGTCAGGATCGTGACCTCCAGAGCTGAGGTGGATCTCGGGACTATAAAGAAGGAGTACGAAAGGCTCTACGATAAGACGCTGGAGAGCGAGTTATCGGTATGTATATGATTTGGGAGAGCAAAGTGTGTGGATGGGTGACGATTAAAATAAATCGATTTGGAAATCGATTACTTTCAAGTATCGATTTACTTAACTAACTACAACCAATCAAATTATGTTATAAGAGTCGATTATTATGAGACATTATCGATTGCAAAAATAAAATATGGCGCCTTACTAAAAGTAGAAGTGGATTTAAAATTTATTTCATGAATGACGTAAATTTAACAAACAATAAAAAGGAATAATTAAATTTAATCGACATTTTATCTTACACTTTGCTAGACCAAACGCATATAGAACTAGAAATTACTCGCACACGGGTCGGACGCAGTACCGCCAAGGCTTGCCACAATACTAAAATGTAGGCACATTATAATGCATGCAAGTAATGCTTGCTACTTATAATATCACCTAGCAAGATTCATGTTTGACCGGATATATTGCATAATTGGATTATAAAATAGAAAAACTTCTGCATTATTTAAAGTAAATATTCTATACGTTCTTTACTCTATTTGTGTTCCGAACTTCGTCGTTGCTTCTTTGCGGATTTGTAGCATAAAGCCCCAGCTTTTTATAATATCCTGACAGTAATAATTCAAAATATTTGTTTTTGTAAGGTACTGTGTTTTGGTTATAATGGCAAGATTTTTCGGTCCGACACTGATTAAAATATAATTCTGCTTTAGACGACACAATATATTTTCTGTTTACTTTTATGTATTTATAATGTGTTTAACATTTTGTTTGTCCTACTCGCGGTGGCCGGGTGCAGGAGGTGAGACTCCCTTTAATATATATTAATTTAAAAATATCTAAGTATGTAGGATTTATAATGTTTGTGTGTTTTTAGTCCCATAAATATCGAGAAACTATGCAATGTATTTTGGTTTGAAAATTCAAAATTCTATTTTGCTAAAGCAACAACTGGGAATAGACTAGTTCTAATTGGCTTCCGATAGTCTGGATTCACAACATACTTGTCGGGTTTTATTGATCTAATATGCAGAACGCGTCTTCAAACAGTCCGATTCTGCTATAATACTATACAAAGCGACTAAGCTCAAGCAAAACAATGACCCCCACCAAAACTCTGTGCAAGAGGGCGGGGCTATAAAAGTCTGTGCATAATAATCTTTAGTTGACACTTGATACGTCTAATTTTTTGCGCGGTGTAGAACGTCGTATCTCGATATAGAAATTTAATATTTAGACATTAACTTTTATGAAAAAAGTTGATTTGTAATATTCGCGTAAACCTAAGAAATAATATTTGTAATATAAAATACTATGATTGAATTATAGGCGTCGGTAAAATTGTGTTTAAAAAGGTACTTAATATTTATTATTGCAACGTGACACGTCGGGAGTTTGTATGTACCTTTTTAATGCTTTTTATCACTTTAACATGAATATTTTAGGCAATAATAATAAATAAAAAATTACCAATCATATTCCATATCTGCGTTTACTTAAAAGTCAGCGGTGCATGCTCTTGGGGCTGGTTTAGAAATAGAACCTGCAACTTTCGTCGCGACAGTCCGTACCACTCGTCGCTGAGCTATCGCTGCACAATGCCTGGATCCGACTATCGCAGACGTCTATTCCCTGACCTATATACATCAAATTGTATCAAAAATAAGATTACTTAATATCTTCTACTCAAAAACTATTATTTATTGTATGGCCTTGTTACTAATATCACCGCCTTTTCCTTCACGCTCGCGCATGCTCGGGCCCGCATCTTGCTACATCGCCATCTATCGACGCTAACCGGTACTATACAACGCCACCTGTCGCCGGTCGGTGCTAACTTTATTTTGGCGGGTCGCAGCAGGGCGAGACGTCCGGAGACTACAAGCGTGCGCTCGTGGCTTTGCTCGGACCCGTCTGAAACATTGGTGGATCTACTAGTACTATAGTTACTATAGTTTTTTTTTTTGTATTTTTAAGTATTATTAATTGTGATGTGCCGATTTTTAGTTGTATATCGTAAAATGTATGCGCTTGATTACGAGTACTGATATTGGTTTAGTATATAAAAGGATTTCTTTTTAACCGACTTGGAGGAGGTTGTCAATTCGGCGCGTTTTTTTAATGTATTTAAAGTGTCAAATTATAGAAAAGGTGTTAAAATGATTTCTTTGGCAGCTAAAGTCTATTTTGTAAGTAATATATGGAATTATTAATTACTTATAGTATTTGTATTTATTAAATTGTAATTGTTGTTTCCTAAATTTAGGACTATAACGTTCTGACACTGACATCTCGGCACATCACTTATTTAATCGCACTTTATAGTTTAAGTTCAAGTACGTTTGATTATATCTAAACGCATCATATTGTTATCACAATATGTTAAATCCATTAAAAAGTACAATATTAATTTATTTTCATACTGGAGTGTATTGAAGATATGTATGTGGAAAAAAAACCAAAATATACATAAAATCTCAAAAAAGTAAAAAAAAATTGCATTAAAATTTATTTTATGAAAAATAAAAAAATCTACACTTTTCAATGAGAACATATATGTTTTAGAGGGAAGTTGAATGATTATTAATTTTATGTTTTAATAGCTTAATGTGATCTTTCGTTGCGTAAAAGACAGGCTTTTCAATTAGATTGGGCCTCTTAGCGTTAGTGCCTTGAATGTTTAAAAATGCTTGAATATTTACAAAATGTCCATCGAATTTAAATTTATTGGTGGGATTTATTGTCTTTATAAAATTAATCTCGAATATATTATTGTATTTTGATTCCAGTGTATTTGATTAGCTTTAATGAAAATAAATGTATGGAAAACTATGCATTTTTTATTGAAACCATGTTTTACCTGTCTGTTATTACTTTTAGGGTCTGTTTTAGTGTAAAATTGATAATTTTATTTGAAAAATCACTTATTAAACAGTTAATTTATGAAGTACGTATACGCTTTCATAACCTTGCTCTTTTATAGGTAATGTTTACTTGAACTTGGTGAAGTAAGCGCAGTCTTCCATCGGCAAAATATTGACCACACAGCAGGTACATATGCGCTTCGCAGTGTCTTATATCTGTAAATTCTATTAAACGCTGTTTGTTTCTGCCTGGCGTTATCCCGCCTTACTTCTGGACAGCCTCCGTGGCGCAGTGGGCGAGTAGCCGACTGTGGCATGTAAGGTTGTGGGTTTAATCCCCGCACCGAGAAAAATATTTGTCTAATCCACAAATATTTGTTTCGGGTCTGGGTGTTGTGAGACGGAAAGTCTCTCCTAGTGCCTGATACACAAGACTGATTACTTTGGGGTCAGGATAGAGTCGCCAACTATACCATACCAACCATATGTTTAAAACAGTAATAAACTGTTATTTGCTTTAATTACTGTTTACTGTTCATATATTACTCTATTGTTCATATTATAAACTTTATTTCTCATACAAAAAGTTGGCAACCCTAGGTCAGGCCTGTGTGTGTGACTGTTGGGTGTTATTTATTTACTTTTATTAAACATATGGAAATTTATTACGACATATTTCACCAATCTCCGTTTATGTGTCAGAAATTGTTGAAATAGGCTTATATTCTAATATACAGATGTCTGCGAGTACATCTTTGTGCCGGTATCGTATTTTGTAATTACCAAAACATAGGGTAAACACAGCTATTAACGACCCATCGAAAATCGGCAGGTATTACCGACCCTATTAATAAATTTGCCTCTACAAATATTTCAGCTACAATTATTAGAGAAAATACGCATGTTTATTCATTAATTACCATATAAACTAACTTTAGTGTACCTGAACCTTCGGGAAAAAGGTAAAATACGTTAATTACTCTGACGACAGCGAAAGGACAGGCCGTTCCATACTTGTCATTGTTCCATCAGGCAAGTTCGTAAATGATTTTGTTAAGAGTTTTTAACCATAATATTAATACCTACACTTATTCTGTATTATTAAATATGTTAAGTTATGTGTCAATTATACGTTTCATATTGCATTTTTATATATTTTTATCATTTTGAAGGCTGACATTTGATATTTAAATACAACGGTATTAGCTTCAACAATTTCATTTATGGCAGCTATTACCGATCGCTGGGTCGGTTATGGTGGAACATTATTAGTTGTTATATATAATTGCATTCTATTTTCCGTTGATGTGTGATAATAAAGCAAATAATTTTATATACCACTTTAATCTCCCACAATAGATCTTATTATAAATCTATTAGCGACATAGTATATTTTGCCTAGTTTACTCCCTTAACCGTGGTTTATTTACCACGTAATATTAAATTATTCAAAGATTGCTATTGTAACTTAGCATCAATTAATTACATTTTTCCGTGAAACAAGGTGGACACTTATATACACTTTTTCTTATATCAATCAGCAACAATCTCTGTTATGGTTAGAAAATCCATTTGAATAAAAACGACTTATTTTTTTAGAGCCGGTAAAACAAATCATAATTTTGTTATACATCACTTATTACCGACCCAAATGTCGAGCCTATTATTGATTCTACACAGATAATTGTATTTTACAAAAAAAACACGCTAATCTCAGAAGCTGCCAGTCAGATTTCAAGAAATTGTTTTTGCGTTAGTTTCTTAACTCGTGGTATGTAGGTACATAATAAATATGAAAGTTTACATGACTATGTTTGTTACTACTTAAATGGCTGCACAGCTTTGGAGGAAATTTGACACAGAGTTACACCAAGATCTGAATTAACATATTATTATATGTATGGCTAGGTTTGGTAGCGGCTCCGCCCTCGTGATTGTCATTTTAGTTATAAAAATTAGGCTATGTACTAATCCAGGTCATGGTAAATCCGTGTGCCAGGTTTCATCCAAATCCATTCAGCTGTTAAGGCGTGATTGATTAATAAAAATCCTAATTCACAAATATTACAATTTTAGTTTTATTATATTGTTAGGAAGTAGTATAGCAGGAAGAAGGGCAGTAGGAAGTGGGATACTTTTGTCTCCGTAACGCGTTCCCAACGGATAGTTTCCGACTAAGTACTAGCAGATGAAATCGCAAGAAATAACTATTGATTACAAAGTATTAATTACAAATATATGCATATAAACACAACAAAAACGTTTAATCAAAACATTTACAATTAGTAAGACGTCTAAATCGTTTTACTATAACACTTATTAACGTAACTTTTTTATTAATTAAAATATAAACAAATAAAAGTACGATACGACTTAAATTATCTTTATTTCATTGTTTTTTAAATCCAAATTAATTGTTTACTTAGAAATGTTAAATTGCAAGTTTAATAACTAATAACTGTATCCTATACATAACTAAAAATTGTATCATATTCTAACAGTCGGTAATACCTTCAAAATCGTTAATAGCAACTTAGCCTACTACCTACCTTAGCCTACTTAGTAGTTAGTTACTTTTTGTCGGTAATAGAGACAATCGACTTATTAACTTCATTTTTTTTATTATATAATATTCTTCTATTTAAAAGTATTTAAGGTAATAAACGTAAACTATATAAACAAAATTTACATATAAAACTAAAAAAGTGTGTGTGAAAGCAACTGTTAGTCTTAATAATAACATCAATTTCACTTTCGACTTATGAGAGTCGTTAATACCTGCGTTTACCCTATTAGGTGACCAGTAGGTATTTAAAAATATTCAACATTAGCAAAAAAAATGTACCACTTACCAAGATCATGTAAAAAAAAAATGGTTACCTCATAATACGCTACAATAAATTCAGCGAGCGCATTCATAAGCTTATAATTAAAAAAAGTGGGTAGGTGTAAATTTGTCAAACAGTGCCGCGAGAGCAATGATTACGGACGAACAATCATTGCTTTATAAATTTGTGTGTTCATTAGTAATGGCGTATCAATTTATTTCGTATACGTGATGATACGTGCGTACTCTCTTATCTGGCGAAAACATGAGTGCAAAATTGCAAAAGTACCGCGAACTGTAGGCCTAGTACAAGTTATGAAAGTTTTTTTAAACGATGATAGTTTCCGTTTTCTCTCGATACATCGAGTAGCAGGAGTCACTAGTGGGAACAATGGTGAATTCAAATTGATAATGTGGTTAATTTTATATGAGTCGAATACGAAATTAGTTTTCGAGCGATTGTTTCCTTTTTTACAGTTTAAATTACTAGTTTGACATTTCGTCAATAGTAATTTTATACGAATTAGAAAAATGTGAACGTATTTGTAACTCATACTAGACCTACTGTACCCGACGGTCTACAGACGAATAACAACACTGTGCTAAGTGCATATTAAAGGCTGTTAGATCATGGTTCATTTTACGTGTCATCACACGCCTAGGAGCCAGTTATCAGTTGAAAAAACAACCTGCATTGCATCGACAATAAAGGTGGACATTTTGAACACATTTTACCTACCTGTAAGTAGATACTTGTAAATAATTTCAAACTTGTAAATAGTTGATTCCAAGGATTTGAATATAATATGGGGTCCTTTAAACGGAGTGTGAAGAAGCAATTAGGCAGCCCAGCATAGTTTTGCCGACCTACGATAGACACATCGTCTGTCGTTGGTCGACAGTATTTTTGGATTGCGCTACACTTACCATCAGGTGTAGCGTAGTCACTTTGCCGAGCTAGGATAAAAAAACATACGCTAAAATCATTTTCTTTGTTACGCGGAAGTTTTTTTTCACTAAGTACCTTCACTTACCACCAAAGAAAGTAATTTTGTTAGACCCTTTTTTTTTTTGTGGATGGACGCTTGCTGATAGCCTGACCGTGAGTCGGCTTTAGTCAGCGACACCGGACTTTCGGGCGAATGCTTGTAGGCACTCCAGCCCTAAAATTTAAGTGACCTTCGCTGAGGGCATCCCCCCTAATGGGGGATACGGACCTCGGCTCAGGACGGCCACTGGATTGTTAGTCCCAACAAAAATGACCCGGACCCGTATCTGTATCTGGACCCGTACGAGCCGGTCCATTCATGCTGTAGACAAAACTGTCTGCGTGCAAAGACTAATGTAGGTATACTACTAGACGGGCTGTTTAGAAGTAAAATTGTGTCACATAACGCGGGAGTTTGACAGCTCACAGACAGGAAGCGCAATAAGTGTTTTAGTTGAGAGTAAGCGAAATAGTAATGTTGAGTTACGGTCAATTGACCGCAACTTAGTGGTACAATTTCTATGTACCGCGCAGCTTTTCTAGTAGTATACATTAAAGTCTTTGATAGCGTGCTTCTACCACTCGATAAATTATCATTAATTTCTTTGGTCTTGTATTATTATTATCAAAATTACTTTGCGCCATGATGCGCGTTCACCGCTGATACCGTTCGCGCTATCGGGAATTTGCTTCATAAGGCGCCTACCCTGAGCCGATTCACTTCATTGATGATCTGTTTATCATTTACGATAACATGAAATGTGTGAAAAGCACGTCTTTTTGAAAAAAAAAAACAAACTTTAATAACCCCTTTGAATATTAATGAAAATAAAACCGATTAGACTCTTTTTATAAAATATCTATTCCATCATCTGTGGCGACACTTGCATGTTGTGGGGTTCAGACGGCGGGTCGTCCCATGGTCCACCTAATACCAAATCCACCTTCAAATCATTATAGGGAGAGGCGGACTCCGGTAACCGCCAGGAAGAAAAAAAAATCTTTCATAAGCATCGAAATAAGATGACTAGAACGATAACTCTCATATGAATCTGCCAAAAATACGACTTCACTTACTTACACATGCAAAGGTAATCACACATAACACTCATACACGCAACAAAAAACAAATCAACGTTCAAAATCAACTTTATTTCATCAAAAGTTAAAAGTTAGTCTCTAAATATTAAATTACTAGATCGAGATACGACGTTCTGCACCGCGCCAAAAATTAGGCGTATTAAGTGGCAACTAGAGATCATGAATGCATTTTTATGAATTGATGAATGAACGAGCTGCACAGACTTTTATATCCCCGCCCCCTTGCACAGAGTTTTGGTGGGGTCATTCTTTTCTTGAGTTACATTTCTTGTCGTCTTATTTCGATGTTCATAATTCCCATTTTTATGATAAGTAAAAAGTAGGTAAGTAATGGAGTATATTATGTCGGAGCGTGACATTTTTTCTGAACGTTTCATTCAAAGATTACCTATTGTTAGAATATTCGCTTTTTATTTGTAAAACGATATAGTAGTGGACGGGTGGATAAATCATATAAAAGAGGTCATAATAGTTGGAGCCCATTTGCCGGTTGCCAGTGCCCAGGACTCGGTCACCAGTCGCCAGTACCTTGTGATAATTTTACAGTCGATAGTCCTAATCCATTACCCGGTAGCTCTGCCGGTTAACTATTCGGTCCTAGTTCGGTCTCAGTTATAATTAAATTAGAGAGCGGTCTCTTAAAGAATCCTGTCATGGGGTTGTGGTCTGTAAAGCAGTGGCATTGTAAAAGTGACCAATAAACCACTAGTAGAACTTATACCCATCGTGTTTTGTTTCTTTTTAAATAATACTCTTCTCATGTAAATTCATTTTTTTTTACTTTTTCTAACACTATTATTATGGTATTAGTTATGAAAAGTGTCATTCAAATACAAAAATCAAGCCGTTATTATTGGTAAGAAGCATACTGCATTTATTTACACAGAGGTGGTGAAATAGGCGCTTAACCTAATAATCGACAATCGTGGTAGGATCAGAATTATTTTTAAACCATTCCCCCATTGAGGGGTGTTATAAGATTGATCCGTTTGTCTGGCTTGTGTGTGTGTGTATGCGTGTGCGCGCGTGTGTGTGTGTGTGTGTGTGTGTGTGTGTGTAGATGTGACATTTGTGATGCCAAAACTAATGGACCTTTTTGAATGTGGTTGTATTTAAAGCTGGTTTAAATCGATATAGTTTTTAGCTTTGATTGAGGAAAATCTCTTTAACCGTTTTAAGGTTACAGAAAGGTTACCATCTGTTTCTAATTGACGACGGGGTGTCAGGGTAAAAACCAGTGAAACGCATGAATCATCGAAACATATTTATTCTCACGTACGCACGTATTAACAGCCATACAATTTCTCATACATGCCCACAAAAATACTCTGAAGCTCGTCCGCATTTGCAACGCGCACGCGTGCAATATATTCTACTATTTACATATGATATCGATGAAGTTAGCTTTGATTTGCGTATTGCTAAAACATTCAAGAGTCCGATGGTCGTTTTAGGCGATATTTCTAAAAACAACTGCGTTTTATGTTAAAAAAATATCCACATAAATAAAGTATGTAAGGTTAAGTGAACTTTTTGGACAGAGACCGCATTATTAAATCAAAATCAGATATCAATTAAAACAGCCATTACAGACCTTCAGCACTGACAAAGGTATTATTAACTGGTGGGATCCAAAAGTGATATGATAATTTTTTTGGATTTGATTTTCGTATACGTTTAGAGAATCCAAAGCTAACTTTACCAATAAACTAAAATACACTTAATATACATCAAGATAATTTACTAAATTCACAGAATACGTCTACGAATCAACCACTCAAGGGAAGCGAGGTACGATACGTTTGGCCTCCACGCTCCACACCAGAGCTTTACGTCAGATTTTTTATGACTGTTATATATTATAATAGGTCCAAGTACGATTATTGTAACTACATGAAAATCAGTAATCTCATATCTACATACAAAATTCATATGAATCGAAATTATTTTTATGCGATAAGTTTGATTTGGGAATTTTTCCCCTCTTTTTATTTTCATATACAATAAGCAATATATATAGTAAACAAAATAATTCCTTTTTTCGTAACCAAAAATAAATTTCTTGGCTATGTCCATCATCATTTAGTTATTCAATAAAATACATAAATAAGAAATTATATGTTGAATACAGTTTACAAAAATGAATAACAATTTAGCTATACATGTTATATTGAGCAGTCACTCGTGAGTGTCTGAAACTTAAAACTAATACACTTGGGTCGATACGAAACGACAACTGACTCGATATCGATATACATATGTAGTCGAAATCGTTGTTTATCGATATAAATGAGATCATATTCAAGTGATTCCAACTTGAATTAATGTTAATTATATCGACATGTTCAGTATCAAATATCCAAAATGAAGTTATACATAACCGAATATAAAATACACAAAATTATATCTAGTATCATCTCGCTCAGTCGTCATTTCTCAACGACACAAGTTTATAAATATACAAGAAAAATAAAGCCCTAATGAGTTCAATACTTTTCGTAGATAATCTTTTTAGATTCCGATAATGGATGTTGATTTACATTATGCCCTCTAAATTATGCTCACTTTACATTTTATCGATATAAAGTTATAGGCATCTAATCGATTCAGCTCTACATCAGTTAAATATTGAGGAGATATCATTTCAGAAATATAAAACCCAGCGCATATTAAAACAGTCGGAATTATGACTTTTATAAGATGTATTTTCGCAGCCTTTACTATGGGTCGCCATACGGCCTGTTTCAATCTGTGATAGGTTTGACAAACATGCGCACGATTTAAAAATGTTGCAAAAATATCTTAAGACGATGAGGTCCCTTTGTTCAATTCGATTGTGCGTCAATAAAGCTGTGACTTCTGTTCTACCACTTATTATTAGTTTTGAAAGTACGAATTCAGTACGGATCGAGGAAAACTTGTATTCCGTAATAGCTGTATCTATCTTATAGTTCTTTATTTAATGTCAGGTGTATCGCATGAGAATTTCTTTCTTTTATGTGGGCATCAGCTTAGCTATTACTACATAATCAAGTTGGCCGTTATGTCTGTGGGCCACTAAAAACAATATATTTTGTGTGATAAGGTGTACTTCTACAGATTTTTTATTTTGTCTGGCCGCGAGGTTGTTTTGACCCATAATAAATAATAATAATAATAATAAATACACCCAACAGTCACACACATAGTCCTGACCCCACACTAGGTTAACCTGTGTCGTGGGTATCAAGAACTACGAGGGACTTGCGGACCCACAACTATTTGTGTATCAGACAAACATTTGTCTAGGTACGGGAATCGAACTCACGGCCTCACGCTTCGCAACCGGCTACTCGCCCGTTGCGCCACGGAGGCTGTCACAATAAAACTAAGCAAACATAACATAGTTCACGATCGGACTACATCCACAAAAAAAAAGGAAAAAACACGACTCCTACTGAAAAATCACTCCTCAAATAATTACCTCTATTTTCAATGCCTTGGAACGATTTTGAAATGATTGTCAGCGATCGGATACAAGACTTGACAAGATTTCCTAGATCCGTGCTAAATGTACCATTGCAACAGACGACACGCGTCCAAACATTAAACTACATTAACCAGTGGGTATTTCAAAGGTCGCGTTTAAACGATGCTTTTGTAGCATAAGATAGAATGTGAGTTATATGCCTAATAGATTATGCACGCGTGTGATTATGTTTACACTATGTTTTGTGGTGTTTACAACGTGCCGTCGAATCGTATACTAAACATCGTCTAAATGGGGCCTAAAACTATGGATCCACCGCGGCCGAAGCTATGATAAGACTAAGATTAGTTCGTGGTGGAATCAAGACTTGTAACGACTTGTAAACTAAGTTAGTTAGCTTACGTACGTTAGCTTGGCTCGCAGGGGAATCGTCGCTAAAGTCTCCTAACTTAATATACATTATACTATTAACATAGCGTCATAATGGCGGCGCCGTTGACTGGCGCAGATCATCTCACTAATTTATTTGTATACGTATACTAAAACCACTTGGGCGGGCAAAAATTAACGCGCAACATGTTGAACAACGATGCGGAAGAGTAAACGTGACGCGCGGCATGTTTCGCATCATCTAGCAATGTCGACAAACATGTTGGGGGACAAACACGCCTCGTATGTTGCCGGGATATGGTTTAATTACATCTGAAAAGAAACATATTTCGGGTAAGGCAGTGACTATCGCTGAGCAAACAAAAATTACACAATTGCTTTTTTTATTACGAGATACGCAGCGTGTTCTTAAAATTACAATTCACTTTCGTACATATACATATATACATATGCACTCACGCCTGTAATCCCTGGCGGGGTAGGCAGAGATGTAACTAGTACACCCACATTTCGCCGAGCGTATCACCGTCCCATGATGTGATAGGGGGCGAGCCTATCGCCATACCAAACACAAAGTCCAGACTCCGGGTTGATACTGAGCATTTCGTAATAGAAAAACCCAATATCACTTTACCCGGAGATCGAACCCGAGACCTCAGCGTCAGCCTTAGCCGTAACGCGTACGCATTACAACTGCGCCACCGAGGCAGTCAACAACTTGCTAAACGTGCGATCAGACTGTTCAATCGAGAGAATATTGATATTCCTTTGAATCGATTCAGCATTTTCATTTCACTTTGTGTTCAAACGATTCATTCCTAGTTAAAGAAATTAAAGACCAAAATGAATCCCCTTCCCAATCCCTTAATCAGCCCTTTCTTTTAAGCTCGGCAACGTGTCCATGACTCAGCAACGTGTCTATGACTCAGCAACGTGTCCATGACTCAGCAACGTGTCTATGACTCAGCAACGTGTCCATGACTCATCACGTATATCATGGGCGCTGGAATTCACTCACCATTAAGTGGCCCTTTTTTTATTATCTTGGAGTGATGTTATATGTTCGGTGCCTGATGTTGTATGCCTTACCGTTAGTAGTATAGTGAGATGTGTCTCGTATGTTGTGTGATGGTTCCTCAGTCGTTTGGTGCGAAGAACTTGGCTTGCAACTCATCCAACGGCATCACTTGCTCGTCACCGAGGGCTGGTTGCTGTTCCGCTTTCGACTGTTCCCTTAATTCTGGAATGAAATGAAATGAAATAGTTTATTCATCATGTAGGCAATTAAAATAGCGCTTATGACAAGTCAGTACAATATAAAGAAACTTATGTATAGAAATCATATCAACTAACGTATACATAACATACATAGCATCGTCAAAATACACTGGGTAACTATAAATTTTACAATATTATTATTATAGAATAGTCCAGAATTGTTAAGTATTAATAAAAAAAAAAAAAAAAAAATCTTCTATTTTATGGGTCGATATGGACCATCATAGGCATTACCGAAACGGCACGTGTTTTAAAACTACCACCGGATCCAAAACGATCTAGGCTGAGAAGACCCGACGAAACAAACTCAGTGTAATATTTACCATGCCAGTGTTGCAGCACCCTGTTGTAATGTTCAGCTCGGTCATGTTTCTTGAGTTGTGTGAACACGTGCACTAGTCCGCGGTAATCGTACTCCAAACCTGAATAACGCTCGCCGAACAACTTCAAACCTGAAACAACACCAACATACTGGATGTTAGAGAAACGCTTCCCGAAACGGTTGACTGGTCGAGAATGTCTCTGGCATTAAGTTTTTTTTTATAGTGTAGGCCGCCAAACGAGCAAGTGGGTCACCTGATGGTAAGTGATCTCCACCGCCCATGTACGGCCACAATACTAAAATAATCATGGGCGCGTTGCCGACCTTAAAGGAACGGGATAAGTTAGGGATTGAGATTTGGGTCTCCGGATATCTCACTCACCGTACAAAACGCAGCAGCAAGCTGCTACTTTACGCCGGTTTTCTGTGAGACAGTGGTAACGACCCGGACGAGCCGTCCCATACATGCTGTAGACAAAACTGTCTACAGCGTGGCTCTACCACTCAAAAAGTCCGTCTGTACCTACAATATGTAACAAAAACCCTGTCGGGCATTTTATCTGCGATATCAGAATCGATATATAAACGTAATGAAATAACTCGCATACGAAAATGAAACTATAAAAAATAATTTATAAACCACATTTCGATTGATTACCTCTGCGATGACTTGCGAGCCAGAGCGAGATAGCAAGTTGCAACGTCCAAATACATCAAACGTATACGTACCGCGCTTCGTAAAAACACCCAGAAATTCAGATGTAAACAACATTTATGAAATATGTTCATTTTTTAAGTTACCTGTGTGAGGATAAATATCTCGCTTCTGTTTATATTTGTTTTAAATTAACCATTTTTATTAAGCTGTCTTATCTATCTTCACAAGCCAAAAACAACAGGGTTTTGTTACATACTGTATATTATGTACAAAGTGTATTAAATAAATAAAAAAAACAACTAGCAGTGGTGGTAGTGCTGGTGATTACGGGCATGATACTACCAAATAAATCCCGAAATAACTGTATTTTTTGTATAACACACGCGCGCGCCCCTTTCATGTGTGATCTATAGCCATTAACCCCGAGCGTCGGCTGATTTTTAAGTGCGATTTAACGCCCCATTTATTAAAACATAAAAAATAATATTTTAATGTATTCATTAAAAATACGTAATAATTGCATTTATCTATCTTAACATGATACTGCGTGAGACTAAAAAATGATAGCTCGATTTATTTTTCGTTTTTTAGTTGTACCGTGTCCGTAATATGTGTTTGGAAGCATTTCCCTTACAGCCAATATAAGTAGGTAACACTCATTAATGTTAACTTTTTACGAGTGGTTGACGACAGGCAGGCGGCCGGTCGTAAAAACTACAAGTCAAATCTTTCTGTAACATGTGTTAAATTATATTATATAAAAAAATTTAGGAGTTGTAGTTCAGCAATAGCATGTGTAAAACACAATCGCGACGAGTGTAGTACTGTTGTTCGTTGACGAGTTTTATTTTTTTACTCCGTACTCCGTCATCAGTTCTTAGCCAAATTGAAATGGGACCACACGGGAAACACCAGCTTTCAAATAAAAAATAATCATCAAAATCGGTTCACCCAGTCGAAAGTGCTGAGGTAACAAACCTAAAAAAAAATACAGTCGAATTGAGAACCTCCTCATTTTTTGAAGTCGATTTTAAACATGTTGCGCCGACCCCACTGCGAGTGGGATAGGGGCAGGTGGAAGAAGAACACTCACTAATGTTAATGGAGCGTAGGTAGAGTTTTTCGGCAGCGCAGTGCATGTTCATGTGGTAGTTGTACAGAGAGGCGAGGTGTCCGATGCTGAGTCCGACCTCGTAGTCCTCGGGTCCGAGCAACTCCTCCTTTATTGCTATGGCTTTCAGGTGCATTGTTTCTGCGTCCTGAAAACGATTTAAGGACATTTCTTATTTCAAATGTTTTGAGTGGTAGAGCCACGCTGTAGACACTTTTGTATGCAGCATGAATGGGCCGGCTCGTCCGGGTCGTTACCACTGTATTACAGAAAACCGAAGTAAAGTAGCAGCTTGCTGCTGTGTTTCGTCCGGTGAGTGAGATACCCGGAGCCCAAACCCCCTCCCCATCCCATTTCGTTAATTATTTCTTTTAATTTTTGTTTTTTTTTTTCACCCAACAGTCGCACACATAGTCCCGACCCCACACTAGGTTAACCTGTATCGTGGGTATCAGGAACTACGAGGGACTTGCCAACCCACAACACCCAGAGCCGAAACAAATATTTGTGGATTAGACAAACATTTGTCTCGGTGTGGGAATCGAGCCCACGGCCTCACGCTTCGCAGCCGGCTACTCGCCCACTGCGCCACGGAGGCTGTCCTAATTATTCCTTTCCTTTAAGGTCGGCAACGCACCCATAATTCTTTTGGTATTGTGGGCATATATGGGCGGTAGAGATCACTTATCATTAGGTGACCCACTTGCTCGTTTGCTGGATATGCTATAAAAATAAAAAATTATATTTTTCTTTAGAAGCTGTAGAAAATTAACAAGAATTATAAGTAATCTCAACTGCCCACATATTACCAGAAGCAAGATGTTTAAATGAATAGAATGGAAATTTCCGAATTGAGAAAGGGATTTGGACCTTCGAAAATCTCATTCACCGTACGAAACGCAATAGTAAGCTGACACTTTAGCGTTACTATGAGACAGGTAATCAGTCGAGTCGGCCTATTCATACTGTACACAAAACTATACACAACATGAATGGGCAGAGTTAGACTAAAGAGACATCTCATATATGATTCACATACGTGATTGTCTCAGTGGCGCAGTTATAATGCGTACGCGTTACGACTGAGGCTGACGCTGAGGTCTCGGGTTCGATCCCTGGGTCGGGTAAAGTGATATTGAGTTTTTCTATTACGAAATGCTCAGTATCAGCCCGGAGTCTGGAATTTGTGCCCGGTATGGCGATGGGCTCGCTCCCTATCACATCATGGGACGGAGATACGCTCGACCAAATGTGGGTGTATTGGTTACACCTCTGCCTACCCCTTCGGGGATTACATGTGTGAGTGCGTATGTATACGTACCTGGAACTTCTGCATGCTCTGGTACAGTCTGCCGAGGTTGCCGTAATGTTTGGCGGTCTGTACGTTCTTCTCTCCGAACGCCATCATCGACAACGCCAGCGCTGCCTTGTGGAGGGACTCCGACTCTTCTAGCAGTGTCGGTTCTGAAACAAACAAACAACGTGTAAAGATTTAGGGTAATCATCATTTTAAAACTATTTCGACTACAGATCATTATAGTGGCAGCCTACTTAGGCTAAGAAACCCTGAAGTCCATGGTTCAAATCCATCCCAAACGACAGTGATCCGTGGCGATGATGAAGAGTCGCCCGTGGGCACCCCCACCTGACGAAGTCTCCGGGGTGATCTGGTCGAAGAGGTCGTCGCGGCTTTGTTTCCGGCCACCGAGGATGTTACTCCTCCACCGATGGCGCCAAGTCCATCGGCGCCATCGTCATTGAGTTCGGCAGGTTGTTTCGGGGGTTGAGCCCCCTGAATTACGGACAAAAACTCCGCCCCAGGGCTCGACGGTATCCCCGGCAAAGTTTGGGTGGTAGCCCTCGAGTCCCTGGGTCCGAGGCTCCGCGGCTTTGTCTCCGCTTGTATGGAGCAGGGCGTCTTCCCGTCGCGCTGGAAAACTGGGAAGCTCGTCCTGCTCAAGAAGAGCCGACCCGCAGAGTCGCCATCGGCCTACTAACCCAACGTGTTGCTCGACGAGGTCTGCAAATTGTCTGAGCGGATCGTTCACGCTCGCCTCGTCGAGCACCTTGCAGGGGTCAGGCCGGACCTGGCAGATTGCCAGTACGAGTTCCGGCATGGCCGATCCACCATCCATGCGATTTTAGGGGTCAAGGCACAAGCGGAGGATGCTGTAGCCCGGGGTACAGTGGTCGTGGCGGTGTCTCTCAACATCGCCAACGCTTCCAATACGCTGCCGTGGGCTTGTATTAATGAAACACTGCGGTGCCACCGTATTTGAGGCGCCTGGTACGCTCGTACCTATCTAATAGGGACGTGGTGTATCTGGGCGCTGACAGATGGCACCGAAGACGTTGGCCTGCGATGTTTCACAGAGCTCAGTTCTGGACCCATTCCTGTGGAACATCGGCATGATTAGATGCTCCGTGGTGCCAATCCCCGGGGCCTCGCTGTCATCTGCTACGCGGACGATGCACTGGTGACAGCGACGGCGAGCAGCTTCCAGGATGCCGCCCTGCTCGCCTCTGTCGGTACAGAGCAGGTGGTGGGCAGGATTCGGCGACTGGGCCTCACTGTGGCCCTGAACAAAACCGAGGCCCTTTGTTTCCATGGGCCTCGGAGGGAGCCACCTATGGAGGCCCACATCAGTGGAGGGGGTGCGGATTTCCATCGGCTCTAGAATGGTCTAGGTTCTAGGGTTGGTCTTGGACAGCCGATGGAATTTCCGCACCCACTTTGAGAAGTTGTCGCCGTAACTGCGGGCAGCAGGTGCTCTTGAAAGCCTGCTTCCGAACCTGGAAGGTCCCGGCAACCTCTGCCGAAATTTGTATGCTGGAGTCGTGCGGTCTATGGCCCTATACCGTTGTTCCGTTTGGACCAGGTCCCTGAACGCCCGCTGCGTCGCCTTACTGCGGAAGCCGCAGCGTTTAATGACGCAGCGGATTATCAGGGGCTACCGCACGGTCTCCCATGAGGCGGCCTGCCTGTTGGCGAGTACTCTCCCTTGGGAGTTGGACGCCCAACACCTCTCGTCAGCGTTCTTTTGGCGGGAGGGGGCGTCTCGACATGGGGAAAGGTTGGCTCCGAGGGAGATTGCGGCCCGATTCCGCAGAGCCGCCGTGGAGGAGTGGCATGTCAGCCTGGAGAGCCTGAGTGCTGATGTGAGGACCGTCACGGCAGTGCGTCCTTTCCTCGTAGAGTGGGTTGACAGGTGCCACGGTACGCCTACATTCCGGCTGACACAGGTGCTGACGGGTAACGGGTGTTTCGGCTCGTACCTGTGTCGAATAGCCGGGAAGGAGAACTCTGCCGTGTAGCACCACGACACGGCACAACACACCCTGGAGGAGTGTCCAGCCTGGGACGACGAGCGCAGCGCTCTCATAGCAGTAGTCGGAGAAGAACTGTCGCTGCCAGTTGTGCTGTCTGCCACGGTCAGCAGCCGGAGGTCAGCGAGCGGTGCCCTCCTTTTGGCAGTGCGTCATCACGCAGAAGGAGAGTGTACTTGTGAGAGAGCGGTAGAGCCACGCTGTAGACAGTTTTGTGTACAGCATGAACAAGCCGGCTCGTCCGGGTCGTTACCACTGTCTCACAGCAAACTAACGTAAAGTAGCAGCTTGCAGCTGCGTGAGTGTGACATCCGGAGGACTAAATCCCCTTTTCTACCCAACCCCTTTCCTTTAAGGTCGGCAACGCGCCCATAATTCTTTTGGTATTGTGGATGTACGTGGGCGGTGGAGATCACTTACCATCAGGTGACCTACTGGCTCGTTCGCCAGCCTATGCTATATAAACAAAACTTGTAATCTATTACCACTCATGTCTTGCCCGGCTGGAGTATCGAGCGCTATCTCTTCAAGTATAAGTGCTTTGACGCGCTTCGCAGACGCCAGCAGCAAGTGATCCCGGGGCACCAGGTTCTGTAAACAATTGGGGAAATTTTGTATTGTTTTACGACAGATTATTATAGTGGTAGATAAGTAATTGAGGATTTTTTTAAAACTATTTTAGGACAAATTATAAGAGTGGTAGATGATTATACTCGATATATCAAAAAAATTAACAAAAGCGATCTACCTGACAATTTTAGGTACTTGGGAACGGTCAAATCGTTAATACATCCATCCTAATATGGAAAACTTTAAGTAGATACTTTATGGTATACCACAACTACTCTATAGTATCTATACCTATCAACACAAGTACGGTCTTCTTGTGTAGTAGTGCAGTGTAGTGTAGGTACCTCTATGATGCGTATGGCCCGCTCGGCGTGGTCGCGCGCCTTGTAGAACCGTCCCGAGGAGTACTCCAGCACGTACAGAGCGTACGCGAGGTCCTCCTGTGTAGTAGTGTAGTGTAGTGTAGTGTAGGTACCTCTATGATGCGTATGGCCCGCTCGGCGTGGTCGCGCGCCTTGTAGAACCGTCCCGAGGAGTACTCCAGTACGTACAGAACGTACGCGAGGTCCTCCTGTGTAGTAGTGTAGTGTAGTGTAGTGTAGTGTAGGTACCTCTATGATGCGTATGGCCCGCTCGGCGTGGTCGCGCGCCTTGTAGAACCGTCCCGAGGAGTACTCCAGCACGTACAGAGCGTACGCGAGGTCCTCCTGTGTAGTAGTGTAGTGTAGTGTAGTGTAGGTACCTCTATGATGCGTATGGCCCGCTCGGCGTGGTCGCGCGCCTTGTAGAACCGTCCCGAGGAGTACTCCAGTACGTACAGAACGTACGCGAGGTCCTCCTGTGTAGTAGTGTAGTGTAGTGTAGTGTAGGTACCTCTATGATGCGTATGGCCCGCTCGGCGTGGTCGCGCGCCTTGTAGAACCGTCCCGAGGAGTACTCCAGTACGTACAGAGCGTACGCGAGGTCCTCCTGTGTAGTAGTGTAGTGTAGTGTAGTGTAGGTACCTCTATGATGCGTATGGCCCGCTCGGCGTGGTCGCGCGCCTTGTAGAACCGTCCCGAGGAGTACTCCAGTACGTACAGAGCGTACGCGAGGTCCTCCTGTGTAGTAGTGTAGTGTAGTGTAGTGTAGGTACCTCTATGATGCGTATGGCCCGCTCGGCGGGGTCGCGCGCCTTGTAGAACCGTCCCGAGGAGTACTCCAGTACGTACAGAGCGTACGCGAGGTCCTCCTGTGTAGTAGTGTAGTGTAGTGTAGTGTAGGTACCTCTATGATGCGTATGGCCCGCTCGGCGTGGTCGCGCGCCTTGTAGAACCGTCCCGAGGAGTACTCCAGTACGTACAGAGCGTACGCGAGGTCCTCCTGTGTAGTAGTGTAGTGTAGTGTAGTGTAGGTACCTCTATGATGCGTATGGCCCGCTCGAAGTGGTCGCGCGCCTTGTAGAACCGTCCCGAGGAGTACTCCAGTACGTACAGAGCGTACGCGAGGTCCTCCTGTGTAGTAGTGTAGTGTAGTGTAGTGTAGGTACCTCTATGATGCGTATGGCCCGCTCGGCATGGTCGCGCGCCTTGTAGAACCGTCCCGAGGAGTACTCCAGTACGTACAGAGCGTACGCGAGGTCCTCCTGTGTAGTAGTGTAGTGTAGTGTAGTGTAGGTACCTCTATGATGCGTATGGCCCGCTCGGCGTGGTCGCGCGCCTTGTAGAACCGTCCCGAGGAGTACTCCAGTACGTACAGAGCGTACGCGAGGTCCTCCTGTGTAGTAGTGTAGTGTAGTGTAGTCTAGGTACCTCTATGATGCGTATGGCCCGCTCGGCGTGGTCGCGCGCCTTGTAGAACCGTCCCGAGGAGTACTCCAGTACGTACAGAGCGTACGCGAGGTCCTCCTGTGTAGTAGTGTAGTGTAGTGTAGTGTAGGTACCTCTATGATGCGTATGGCCCGCTCGGCGTGGTCGCGCGCCTTGTAGAACCGTCCCGAGGAGTACTCCAGTACGTACAGAGCGTACGCGAGGTCCTCCTGTGTAGTAGTGTAGTGTAGTGTAGTGTAGGTACCTCTATGATGCGTATGGCCCGCTCGGCGTGGTCGCGCGCCTTGTAGAACCGTCCCGAGGAGTACTCCAGTACGTACAGAGCGTACGCGAGGTCCTCCTGTGTAGTAGTGTAGTGTAGTGTAGTGTAGGTACCTCTATGATGCGTATGGCCCGCTCGGCATGGTCGCGCGCCTTGTAGAACCGTCCCGAGGAGTACTCCAGTACGTACAGAGCGTACGCGAGGTCCTCCTGTGTAGTAGTGTAGTGTAGTGTAGTGTAGGTACCTCTATGATGCGTATGGCCCGCTCGGCGTGGTCGCGCGCCTTGTAGAACCGTCCCGAGGAGTACTCCAGTACGTACAGAGCGTACGCGAGGTCCTCCTGTGTAGTAGTGTAGTGTAGTGTAGTGTAGGTACCTCTATGATGCGTATGGCCCGCTCGGCATGGTCGCGCGCCTTGTAGAACCGTCCCGAGGAGTACTCCAGTACGTACAGAGCGTACGCGAGGTCCTCCTGTGTAGTAGTGTAGTGTAGTGTAGTGTAGGTACCTCTATGATGCGTATTGCCCGCTCGGCGTGGTCGCGCGCCTTGTAGAACCGTCCCGAGGAGTACTCCAGTACGTACAGAGCGTACGCGAGGTCCTCCTGTGTAGTAGTGTAGTGTAGTGTAGTGTAGGTACCTCTATGATGCGTATGGCCCGCTCGGCGTGGTCGCGCGCCTTGTAGAACCGTCCCGAGGAGTACTCCAGTACGTACAGAGCGTACGCGAGGTCCTCCTGTGTAGTAGTGTAGTGTAGTGTAGTGTAGGTACCTCTATGATGCGTATGGCCCGCTCGGCATGGTCGCGCGCCTTGTAGAACCGTCCCGAGGAGTACTCCAGTACGTACAGAGCGTACGCGAGGTCCTCCTGTGTAGTAGTGTAGTGTAGTGTAGTGTAGGTACCTCTATGATGCGTATGGCCCGCTCGGCGTGGTCGCGCGCCTTGTAGAACCGTCCCGAGGAGTACTCCAGTACGTACAGAGCGTACGCGAGGTCCTCCTGTGTAGTAGTGTAGTGTAGTGTAGTGTAGTGTAGTGTAGGTACCTCTATGATGCGTATGGCCCGCTCGGCGTGGTCGCGCGCCTTGTAGAACCGTCCCGAGGAGTACTCCAGTACGTACAGAGCGTACGCGAGGTCCTCCTGTGTAGTAGTGTAGTGTAGTGTAGTGTAGGTACCTCTATGATGCGTATGGCCCGCTCGGCGTGGTCGCGCGCCTTGTAGAACCGTCCCGAGGAGTACTCCAGTACGTACAGAGCGTACGCGAGGTCCTCCTGTGTAGTAGTGTAGTGTAGTGTAGTGTAGGTACCTCTATGATGCGTATGGCCCGCTCGGCATGGTCGCGCGCCTTGTAGAACCGTCCCGAGGAGTACTCCAGTACGTACAGAGCGTACGCGAGGTCCTCCTGTGTAGTAGTGTAGTGTAGTGTAGTGTAGGTACCTCTATGATGCGTATGGCCCGCTCGGCGTGGTCGCGCGCCTTGTAGAACCGTCCCGAGGAGTACTCCAGTACGTACAGAGCGTACGCGAGGTCCTCCTGTGTAGAGTGTAGTGTAGTGTAGTGTAGGTACCTCTATGATGCGTATGGCCCGCTCGGCATGGTCGCGCGCCTTGTAGAACCGTCCCGAGGAGTACTCCAGTACGTACAGAGCGTACGCGAGGTCCTCCTGTGTAGTAGTGTAGTGTAGTGTAGTGTAGGTACCTCTATGATGCGTATTGCCCGCTCGGCGTGGTCGCGCGCCTTGTAGAACCGTCCCGAGGAGTACTCCAGTACGTACAGAGCGTACGCGAGGTCCTCCTGTGTAGTAGTGTAGTGTAGTGTAGTGTAGGTACCTCTATGATGCGTATGGCCCGCTCGGCGTGGTCGCGCGCCTTGTAGAACCGTCCCGAGGAGTACTCCAGTACGTACAGAGCGTACGCGAGGTCCTCCTGTGTAGTAGTGTAGTGTAGTGTAGTGTAGGTACCTTTATGATGCGTATGGCCCGCTCGGCATGGTCGCGCGCCTTGTAGAACCGTCCCGAGGAGTACTCCAGTACGTACAGAGCGTACGCGAGGTCCTCCTGTGTAGTAGTGTAGTGTAGTGTAGTGTAGGTACCTCTATGATGCGTATGGCCCGCTCGGCGTGGTCGCGCGCCTTGTAGAACCGTCCCGAGGAGTACTCCAGTACGTACAGAGCGTACGCGAGGTCCTCCTGTGTAGTAGTGTAGTGTAGTGTAGTGTAGTGTAGTGTAGGTACCTCTATGATGCGTATGGCCCGCTCGGCGTGGTCGCGCGCCTTGTAGAACCGTCCCGAGGAGTACTCCAGCACGTACAGAGCGTACGCGAGGTCCTCCTGTGCAGTCGCCACGTGTAAGCTACTACGTCCGAATACGCGTCGCAGCGATGTTAATGCTTCCTGAAAACAAATGTAAGGTTAGATCTATTTATATCTATATAAGTTTGTATGAAACACGGTATGAAAATGTGACGGTATGCATATACTACAAGAGTCCTCTGTGTTAATTATAACGATAGTGGTGTCTCATAAAATGTCTGTATGTTAAATTGTATACATTTAATTGTAAAATTATTATAAGTTCTTGCTAAGAAAAAGTACTGGAACTTAACAATGTTAATAGTAAAATGGACATCCGTTTTACTTTATCAGTTTAGTGAGACAAGGTATTAGTACTCTATAAATGGACATCCGTTTTAATTTATCAGTTTAGTGAGACAAGGTATTAGTACTCTATAAATGCCTAATTAAGGCTTGTACGAGCCTATAATGCTCATACAGCAAATTTCGACAACGTATAAGTAATCAATTATATTCAGTCGTATCTAAACCATACTCGCGCACTAACGTGTCGATACTTACTAACTATATACGGAAAGAGCGGCTCAGACAACTAAACATAAACCTTTACAACAATAAACTCTTTAACTTAATAGTGGTTTGGCGTGTTATATTCTACCTATAACAACACAACTACCGGGGTACCGTCAACGGCGAGAACCTCAGCAAGGCTTAATCACTGAATAAATGATTTGAAATGTTTATAACAGCAACAGTTAGATGTATGTTGTACCTCATAAACAGCAACACTGTGCACGACACAGTCGACGTTGAGCAAGTAGAAGCCGTAGTCGAGCAGCGCGGCGGCGGTGCGCGGGTGTGCGGGTCCGAAGTGCGTGCGCGCGAGTGCGACCGCCTGCCGCACCAGCAGCGCGGCCGCGCCGAACCGACGCTTCACCACGCACGCCTTGCCGCACGCGCGGAGCACTTCCACTGTTATCCTTCCAGTGCAAAATGCGACACACATTAAAATGGTTCTCATGGATAGAAATATAGAGAGTAGAGGATGGTTGAGCGACCTGTGCACTTTACACAAAATCGCTAACGGCTCAATGGTACACTGTTCATCACCGTCAATGTTTATTGCACACAACATTTATACAATAAATACAACTTTAAACTAGTCTAAGAAATAATTAAACTAAGAGATGAACCTCACTGTCAGAATTTCCACCAAAACTCCCATTATGTGGTTTTAGTTTGTGAAGTTAAATGTCAATCACACCTTAACAGCCTTAGCGGTTTTGGATAAAATTTGTCACACAGGTAGACTATGACCTGTATTAGGGAAGGCTACTTTTTATTCCGTAAAAGGCCGAAAAGGGATGAACCGCCAGCAACAGCTAGTTTTCAATATATCTCTTTGTTTACACCTGGCTTATTTAATCTCTACACTACTCAAAGTTTGACTAGAGAATGCCTCAAGATTCAGGCAAGTCCGCCTGTATATATTTTATGTATAGTGTAAATAAATAAATGTGATAAGTAAGAAAATATCACTTATTTTTATACGCATGTTCCTGGCGTGTGTTATGTGCAGTGTAGTATAGTGCGTGGTGTGGTTTAGTGTAGTATAGGGTGTTGTGTAGTTTAGTATAGGGTGTAGTGTAGTGTTGTATAGTGTGTAGTGTAATGTAGTATAGGGTGTAGTGTAGTGTAGTATAGTGTAGTATAGTGTGTAGTGTAATGTAGTGTTGTAGTTGTAGTACCTGGGCGGTGTGTCTGCAGTGAGTAACGCGAGCGCGCGCATGCTCCATGCATGTGCGGCGCCGTAGTCACATCGCACGAAGAACAATGCGCTGAACTCCTTGCAGAGTCTGGCCGCCAGCGCGTTACAGCCCCACGTGCGTTCTCTCCCACATTCACCGCCGCGGCACGAGCAACGCCACCGGCGGGACGTCACAGAACTGTCCGAATCAGACGACGCATTTTCTATCCTGCAACAAATAACATTCTGATTGACATACGCGCATTCAGATTAACCTTTATAAAAAATATACCGGGAGTAAGGGGACCGCTTCTGAAGCCGAAACATCATTAAAACACTGCCTTAACATAAACCGAAAACGCTAATATGGTGGTACGAAAATGCTGGTTACATGCTATTTTGAAAACGTAAGCCCGCAATGTTAAGCCCACTTATGCTAAAGTCGGAGTCAATGACCCGCGCGCATTACCGCGTTCCAATACTCAGTAGGCATATCACCCGCACATCTGATTCTGAGCATCCATGTTTTTTTATTGCCTTTATATTACGATATTAAGAAAATAACGATTTTAATCATTATTTGAACAAAACGATGTTGTATTTATGGATCCAAAAAGGACTGTGCGTGTAAACTTTCCTATGGCATAAGTAATATCACTGTTGAAGACTTGGTGCAAAATGCCCGTGTTCTTTTATCTTCCAAAATAAAATACTTTAATTATACTTGAATCAGTGGTGGTGTAACCGTGCTACCCTAAATCGCTTGTACTTCAAATGTATCTTACTAACCTTTCGATGTCCGTATCGTCGGTCTGCAGCGCCTTGGTGCATGTGTCACCCAACGCGAAGGGTCCTACAGGCAGCTGTTGTGCATCTTCAGTCATGCCCAGCAGTCGCAGTGCTAAAGAATACGTCTCCGCGGCCGCTGGGAAGCAGCAGTACGCTGACTGTGTGTTTAGTAATCTGTAAACAAACAGACAACATCACAAGACCGAAAATATCACAACTATGCTTGCTTATGACATACATTCATACGCACTCACGCCTGTAATCCCCGAAGGGGTAGGCAGAGGTGTAATCAGTACACCCACATTTCGCCGAGCGTATCTCCGTCCCTTATGTGATAGGGGGCGAGTCTATCGCCATACCGGGCACAAATTTCAGGCTCTGGTCTGATAATGAGCATTTCGTAATAGAAAAACCCAATACCACTTTACCCGAGCCGGGGATCGAACCCGAAACCTGCGCCACCGAGGCAGTTGTATGCTTATGACATATTTTTTTAATCCTGGGACGTGGCTAACCTGGACCTGAGATTAAGTACAGTGCAGTTTAAATAGAAGAGTCAATCGCCCGGTTTCTGAAAGGCTGATCGATGTTAAATTATCTAATCGAAAGGCAACATTTTTTCCACTTACAGGATTTACAGAAATCTGACACTATAAATAAATACACCCAACAGTCACAAACATAGTTCTGAACCACTAGGTTAACCTGTATCATGGGTATCGGGAACTATGAGGGACTTGCGGTCCCACAACAACCAGACCTGAAACCTTTGTGGATTAGACAAACATTAGTCTCGGTGTGTGAATCGAACCCACGGCCACTCGCTTCGCAGCCGGCTACTCGACCACTGCGCCACGGAGACTGTCAAATATTACTATGTTAATATTTTGACCACTTAGTCCTTCAACATCGAAATCCTAACTGACCTCATCCACATTATTCTCTTTATCTATAACAGCAAACAGCGCTAGTCTGCGAAGTAGTTTCTCTTGACCTAACACTTACCTATGGCAACATTCTAGTGTAAGTCTCTTGTAGTATGTGGTCTGTGGCTGCGCCTGGCACAGATCGCGGCACTGCAGCAGCACGCGTTGTGCGTCCGCGTACCATCCAGCCTCGTTTAGGAAACCACCTGGGGATTAAACATTGTAACATGAAAACTATGTCCATACTCATACACTTTCAACTTGTGTCTTGTGCTGATGCATGTGAGTAGATCATGCACAATAATCATTATTTTATGTTATAATGTTCCTCATTGGCATAAACTGAGCGGTTCTTCAAAATAAATTGTATAAACATTCTGCAAAATATTGTAAATCAGTTTGTGAAAGAGCATTAGAGTTTCTTGCCCGTTCGTTGAAACAGCCTTCCAAACTGGCGGAAAAGTTAAAATTTGTCTAAATCTCAACGATACGAGTATATAAAATTCAATGGATCCAATAAATCATTTAATCTGATTTGAAAAAAGATGATTCTAAAAACGGAAACTTAATACCTAATTGGTGCATTTGACAGAGACAGTTAATTGTGTTGTATTATATAGCAATATGTGAAATGCACATATACACATAGATTATTTCGCGGATTATAAAACTGTTGTATGTCATCATACATATTTTCAAGATATTAATGAGAGACCGTGGGCGGCTCTCGTTGAATGATTGTTTGGGTGCTACACAATTGTTGTCAAGCGACATACGTATTAAAGGATTGTGCATACAGATGATAAAAATAATACAATATCATCATCAGCCCATTATCATCAGCCATCATCATATCGGCCCTTTATAATAATAATAATGTACTCTTGATTTCTTATGTTTACGCGAATATTACACATTGAAATAAAAATAGTTTATACGGATTTTATCGAGGTTTCTTTTTTATTTTAGACCCGACGTTTCGAAAGCTTTCAGCATTCGTGGTCACGGGAGCGACTGCAGTGTAGGTCGTCTCGAAAAGTTAATGTTACCTTCCTGCCTACCTTCATTTTAGACCGCGATAAAATCCGTATAAACTAGTTTTATTTCAATACTGTACCCTTTATTGGACACAGGCATACTCGACTAATGAGATGTATTATCCATCCATCAAGCTCGCCTAATGCGCTTTAGTTAGTACACTTCACATAATATCATTGAAATACTTCTGAAGAATCGGTATTTAGTATTTCCTCCCCAGTGGGGTTGACGACAGGCAGGCAGCCAGTCGTAACAACTACAAGCTAGCTTGCTGTAACATGTGTTAAAAAGCATGTTGCGCCGACCCCACTGCGACTGGGATAATGGCAGGTGGAACTTGGAAGAGAAAAAGATTATAGTAAGCTGCTAAGTGCTAAGTTACCTAGCCTAAGTCCTAGATGTATCAGCGCCTCGTCACTCCTCGACTTGAGTTCACATTTGGCCGTGTACGCCGCCGCCAGCTCGGCAGACAACTTCGATCCGTGCTCGATCACCGCCTGGAACCAACAAACAGACACATATTCATGCAATAACTAATGATCACCTGCGTAGATACGGCCGGTCGTAAAAACTACAAGCCAAATCTTTCTGTAACATGTGTTAAAGAGCATGGTAGAAGGAAGGACTCATTTCTTGTAATAAGTAAATAAATTAAAAGTTGTAGGGCGATAGGCTCGCCCCCTATCATATCGCGGGACGGAGATACGCTCGGCGAAATGTGGGCGTAATGGTTACATCTCTGCCGACCCCTTAGAACTTAAATGAAATTTGGCAAGGAAATGGATGGTACCCCGGGGAATGACATAGGGTACTTTTTGTCCCGGAAAAGGAGATTCACGCAGACGTAGCCGCGAGCAAAAGCTAGTTATTTATAAATTTCGATGGTGCTTTACTTCAAACACATCTCAGACACTTCTTTCAAACAAGTCATGTTAGAGACCTTTATAAATTTGCAGCAATTTAGATAGAAACCTTGATCGAGCCCGTGAAAGGAAAAAATACACCTTGCTGAGAACTAGCTCAGCAATGTTGGTATTTTTATTGGGCACCTTAGAATCTAGCGCACTATACATCGTTTTTATTATCGGCTTGAGTGACGAAACGAGCAGGTCGCTCGCCTGATGGTAAGCGCCACGCCTGCCCATAAACAGAAGCAACACCAAATAGAACTGCATGGCACTGGACGTCACCCCGATACATGAGATCTTAAGTATCAAAATGCCCAGTAATTAAACACTGGATTCAATGTCCTTCAAACCGGAACACAACAGTGCTCACACACTGCTGCTTCGCGGCGTAAATAGACAAAGCGGTGGTACCATATGATGGTTTTATGGGCCAGCTCGTCCGGGTCGTTACCACTGTTTCACAGAAAACCGACGTAAAGTAGGAGCGTGCTGCTGCGTTTCGTACGGTGAGTAAGATATCCGGAGGCCCAAATCCCCCTCCCCTCCCCTTCGCAATCCCTTAATTATCCCTTTCCTTTAAGGTTGGCAACGCGCCCATGACTTTTGGTATTGTGGGCGTACATGGGTGGTGGAGATCACTTACTATCAGGTGACCTACATGCTCGATTGCCGGCCTATGCAATAAAAAAAAACCATCCCATACGGCCTCTCGCACACGAGTGACCTACCACCTTGTAATGATATCGAAATAGTATATCACCGGGCTATTCTTTTTTTATCCTGGCTCGGCAATGTGACTACGCTACACCTGATGGTAAGTGTAGCGCAATCCAAGAATAGTGTTGATCACACAGACTACAAGCTATACTATGAGATCGCTGGAAGTGTTTGCATGATGTAGACGTTAACTAGAATTTGCCACAAAATTAGCCCGTTTCCGAGCGTACACATGCCTTAATATCATTAATAATATCGAAATTAGATAACTAGAACGATAACTCTCATATGAATCTGCCTAAAATACGGCTCCACTTAGACATGCAAAGGTAATCACACGTAACACTCATACACGCAACAAAAATTAATAAAAATTCGAACTTTAAACTTTATTTCATAAAGGTTAATGTCTAAATTTTTTTTTTTAGATCGAGATCCGACGTTCTACACCGTGCAAAAAATTACTAGTAACTAGCGATTATTATGCACACACATTTATAGCCCCGCCCCTTGCACAGAGTTTTGGTGGAGTCTTTTTTTGCTTGAGTTACGTTTCTTGTCATTTTATTTCGATGATTGATAATGACAAAATCACTGGTCAAACAATAAAAATTGCAAATATGTAAAGTAGTAGATCTTTTTCACTCGAACACATATTTTAAAGTCATAACCGGTGTTTGACGCGAAATCGAAAGTAATAAAAACCTGATCTGGCCAGATGAAAGTATTCTAGCCCAGATGTGTTTCTTGTTCGTACGACGCCGTGGGACTGCGTCGGCGTATGCTGACGTTCAGGCGACGAAACTCTGCGCAGCACAGATTGTGTAAATCTATGACGATGTACCCTATTTCCCTATAGAACTATCAGAAAGTATAAAACCAAATCTGCTATTTTTACCTACTTAAAAAGAATGTTCTGAATTGAACCCGTATGTATGTGAATTTGTTTGAAAAAACCTAAATTATTATAAATGAATTGATTTTGACGTTTACGAGATCTGCATAATCTCAAGAGAGTTTACAGCATATAAAAAACCAACTTTTACTCGCAGCTCCGCCCGCGTGTGCAGGCGAGCGACCTGCTCGTTTCGTCATTCAGGGTAATAAAAAAAAATACGAGATACTTTCGCGCTCATAACACCCAGATCAGAAACAAATATTTGTGGATCACAAAGTAGTTTAGATTCTACGAACAAATTAAATAGTGTAAGAACATAAATACACATTAAAATGTTATGTTTTATCAGTTTAGCATAATAATATGTTACATAACCATCGAAATAAGATAACTAGAACGATGACGATAAATCTGCCAAAAATGCGGCTCCACTTACTTACACATGCAAAGGTAACACTCACATACGCAACACAAATTAAAGAACGATCAAATCAACTTTATTTCATCAGAGTTAATGTCTAAATATTAAATTTCTAAATCGAGATACGACGTTCTGCACCGCGCAAAAAATTTACGTATTAAGTGTCAACTAGAGATCATAGAATCATTTTTTATGAATTGATCAATGAACGAGCTGTACAGACTTTTATAGCCCCCACCCGCTTGCACAGAGTTTTGGTGTGGTAATTTTTTTGCTTGAGTTACGTTTCTTGTCATCTTATTTCGATGTACATAAACGCAACTACGTGATAGCACATTTAGTTTGTAAAAACAATATTTACATACTGTTATGTATTGATATCTTTCAATGCACAATCAATTGGAATATTGAATACATTGTTTCAAAGTAAACAGTTGGAAAAACCTGGGAAAACATTGTCATACCGATACACTCAGTACTTTCAATTACAAAGTGATGTAAGCCAATGCTCGACAGTAGACACCCAGAGACATAAGATCTAAAATTGCATAATGTTCATTATTTATAATGTCCTTTAAATCAAAACACTACGGTGTAGTGTAGTGACTACAGCACATTTCTTTTCTTTTAAAATAATTTAATAATAATTTTCTTATATTAAACAAAACAATAATGCAAAGTTTAGCAGCCGATATTATCAATGAAATAAAGCTCCGCTCTGTAAAATATTAATTTGATCTCAAGATACTTGCTTTTCTTAATAAATCCGGTGGTTATTTATCTATTTACCTACATATTTTTTTATTATATCTACATAAGTGTCCTCAAAAGGGCTTAACCACTAAAATGTAACTTCTACGAACATAAACGTATGAGTAATTGTAATTTCTAAGTAAATTAGTAAACGACAATTGAATGCAGTATATGAGGCCATCGACAGCCTCCGTGGCGCAGTAGTCAACTAGCCGGCTGTGAAGCGAGTGGCCGCGGGTTCGATTCCCGCACCGAGAAAAAAATGTTTATGTGATCCAAAAATATTTGTTTCGGGTCTGGTGTGACGTCAGGCAGACGGCCGGTCGTAAAAACTCAAGCCAAATCTTTCTGTAACGTGTTAAAAAGCATGTTGCGTCGACCCCATTGTGAGCGGGATAAGTGCAGGCAGATTAGTAAACGGCACGAATAGTACACGGTTAATAATCACTTTTTGTATTATAATACGCTCAGATATTTTTTCCCTGTATCGTGTTCTACTCGCTGATGCATTAATATTTATTGGCAAAAGAATAATGCGCACTTTGCTTACACTTTGCCGAATATACTCTTAGCGCAAACTTGAATTTCGTATATGACGTTGAGATTACCGATGAGATCAAATGCTACTCGAAATTTAATTTCACGCCTAACCTTCTTGCTTTTTCTTTGAAAATGTTCAATATTAGTAACGTTCAAAGGTCTTAATCGAGGTATATTTTTCTAAGAAACATTAATGAAAAATTAACCAGTGCGAAACATATTTGTTCTTATTAATGATGACATTAGGACTGTTTTTACTTGTATTATCTGTACACTATATATATCTTTGTTGATAATATCTTAAAAAATAGTTTTATGTGTGTAAATTAATTATTAATACGACCAAATTTAAAGTCTTGAAAAAGTTACGATGCACCATTAAAGTTTAGAGAATTATTTTATTATTAAATTTATAGTTTTTGGTAAGTCGTCGATTTCGGAGACTAAGGCTGGCATACACAAACGACACTTAAGTAAGTTCTTTGCCAAGATTGCAATTCTGTGTACATGATTGGTCTGTTTTGATTTAGCGCCAAAAACTAACCAATGACATTTAGAGAAATCGTCACTATGCGTTCGCGCTCACTATGATATCCCATATGAACGTTTATTAATACGGATGTCAGTGTTTACTCAGTACAAGTCAAAGATCATTCTACTCAAGACTGATTGACTTACGTGCACAGCTACGGCACAGATAAGTTTAAGAACCACTTGAGTGGTAGAGCCACGCTGTAGACAGTTTTTTCTACAACATGAAGGGGCCGGTTCATCCGGTCGTTACCACTGTCTCATAGAAAACCGGCGTAAAGTAGCAGCTTGCTGCTGCGTTTTGTACGGTGAGTGAGATATCCGGAGGCGCTCATCCCCCTCCCCTTCCCAATTCCTTACTTATCCCTTTCCTTTAAGGTCGGCAATGCACCCTTGATTATTTTACTATTGTGGGATTACATAGGTGGTGGAGATCACTTACCATCAGGTGACCCACTTACTCGTTTGCCCGCCTATACTATATTTAAAAAAAAACGAACGATAGATTTCAAGCATCAGTGGCTCAGTCGTACACCCTAAAGTTTGCCTTTGCAAATCACAAAACAAAATATTACCTGAAAGCAATGCAGCAGTTTCAGATGAGCGCCGGTGAAACGCAGCTGGCTCTCGGACTCGTCCAGCTCGGAGACAAAATTCAATTAACTTACACGCGTATGACACAATGGTATGTGAATTATGAACAAATGGTACCTGGAAACACTGGAGCAGCTTGAGCTGGGCTCCCGCGAACCGAAGTAGTCGCTCGAACACGTCCAACTCGGAGAGCTCCGCGCCGAGGATGCATAGCCGCTTTTCCTGCAGCATCTGTAATGATGAGAGAATTACTTTAGAGATAGATGGAGAGATTACAAGGTGGTAGATCCCTCGTTTGCGAGAGACCGGCTGGGTTGGTACCACCGCTTTGTCTATTTCTGCCGCAAAGCAACAGTATGTAAGCACTGTTGTGTTCCGGTGTGAAGGACATTGAAGCCAGTGTAATTACTGGACATTATGAGACTTAACACCTTATGTCTCGGGGTGACGAGCGCAGTCCAGTGTCATGCAGTGCTTTATTTAAAGTTTTGTGTGGCGTTGCTTCTGTTTATGAGCAGGCGTGGCGCTTACCATCAGGCGAGCGACCTGCTCGTCTCGTCATTCAATGTAATAAAAAAAAGATTAAACGTGTCTTTAGTTCAGTTTGCCGACCCCTGCTAATAAAAAAAATGTGACAAAATATCAGTATGCATACATACGAACTCACGCCTGTACTCCTGAAGAGGTAGGCACAGGTATAACAAGAACACCCACATTTCGCCGAGCTTATTTACGTCCCATAATATGATAGGGGGCTATCGTTATATCGGGCACAATTCCGGATTCCGGGTTGTTATTAAGCATTTCATGATATAAAACCTAATATCACTTCACCCGACCCGGGGATCGAACCCGAGACCTCAGCACAGCAGTTGTACCGCATACGCATTACAACTACGTCACCGAAGCAGGCGGAAAAGTGGCCAAACGCAAGCCTATTACGAAAATATATATATGTATACTGCCTCGGTGGCGCAGTTGTAATGCGTACGCGTTACGATTGAGGCTAACGCTGAGGTCTCGGGTTCGATCCCCGGGTCGGGTAAATTGGTATTGTGTTTGTCTATTACGAAATGCTCAGTATCAGCCAGGAGTCTGGAATTTGAGTCCGGTATGGCAATAGGCTCGCCCTCTATCACATCGTGGGACGGGGATACGCTCGGCGAAATGTGGGTGTACTAGTTACACCTCTGCCTACCCCTTCGGGGATTACAGGCGTCAGTGCGTATGTATATTAATGTATATAAAAATACCTAATACACTTTTATAATCTGTATGAAGTTGGCATATTTTTAATCGAATGTCGTAACAACACGTTTGTATAAATGGAACCAATGACACAAATTATATGTGACGTATTTTATTACCTTCATTATATGGTTTTATGTAGATCTTAGAAGAATAAACACATAAATTACGAAACATATGGTCGCATAATATTTAATGTGCTTACATAATTATTATTTACATATTACAAATAAATTATACAAACACAACCGATGAGACATTCGTTAAATTTAAATTATTTTATTTTTTTATTTATTTGGAATACCATAAGATAATGCATAATATTATAAAATACATATTATAAAAATCGAATAAATATTAAATTGGGTGTTATACATGTTTGGTGTTTGGCAATACACGTTTTAGACGAAGTTATTTTAAATGTTGCGCCATACAACGACCTAATTAGAAGGCTCATGTAATTATTCATTGTTCAATTTAAATAAATACATACGCACTTACGCCTGTAATCCCCAACGGGGGTACGCAGAGGTGTAACCAGTACACCCACATTTCGCCGAGCGTATCTCCGTCCCATGATGTGATAGGGGGCGAGCCTATAGCCATACCGGGCACAAATTCCAGACTTCGGGCTGATACTGAGCATTTCGTATTAGAAAAACTCAATATAACTTTTGCGTATGTATGTAATTACATACAGTATGGATAACACATAGAGTACAATAAAAAAACAGACAGAAGTATAAGATATCAAGTGGAAATCCGTTGTCTCTGCCTACCCCTATGGGAAACAGGCGTGAGTCGATGTATGAATGTATGTAAACTAAAACATAGTCTGAATGAGTCATTACGTGTACATTCACATAATATGTAGACCTCAGAATAACAATTACATCAACATTGTGACGACAAAATAGGATGTCAAAGCAACAATCTAATGGCAGTAAAACATAACAGGAGTGAATTTATCGCGTCTGTCGCGTCCGTACTCTGTACGTCATATTATTATTATTAGCGAGTTCACACGATTCAATTTTAATTGATCAACTGCGCAATACTAACCGTCTGAACACACTTTCAATCAAATTGCTCAACAAAAACTATACAGCAATTGTTGATTCATGCCAGTTGATCAACTAAAATGGAACCGTGTGAACCCGCAATTACTATGCACATTGTAGGGAGGCAATATTGTATGTCAACGAACGCCCTGCACTACATAGTATGTGATACAAAACATTGTAAAACGGCACATACCACGTTGTTTATATTCATGTGGTGTGTGCCTCAAGTGATAGGATTCAAGCGAATAAAATTATAATAAATACATTATTAATAATACTAATATTATAAAGAGGAAAGATTTGTATTTTTGTATGTAACGAATAAACTTAAAACTAATGGACCGATTTAAAAAATGATTTTGCCGTTAGAAAGCTACATTATCACTGAGTAATATAAGTTATATTTCTAGTATAGAAAAAAATATAAATCCCTACTAAAACCAACCCTAGATGTAAAAAAATATATTATAAAGGCGAAACTAACTCTATTTGTGTGTTAAGATTTCACGGCTAAATGGCTGTACGGATTTTAATGAAGTTTGGTAATGAGATAGGTTATATCCTGGGGAAGGACATAGGGTCTTACTTCCGTCCCAGAAAAAAGACAATCACGCGGGCGGAGCCGCGAGCAAAAGCTAGAGATATATAAAACGGCGATAGCCTATTGGATAGTGGTACGAACTATCAAGACGGAAGTCGCAGGCTCGAAAGCTCTGACTTTTCGAAGGATGTTATTGTTCGCCTTAACAGTGAAGGAAACATTGTGAGGAAACCAGCATACCTGTGAATTCTGCATAACAATTTCGAAGGTATATGAAGTATACTTATCCGCATTAGGCCAGCGTGGTGGACTAAGGCCTAAACACCTCATTTGTAGAAGAGGTCCGTGTCCAGCAGTGAGACGTGTATAATACAGAGCTGATGCTAAAGACGGTCAATGGCCCGGGCGCATTATCACACTCCAATACTCAGTAGCTATATCGCGCCGTGCTCCGACCCCCGCACAGCTGCTTCCAAGCGTCAATGTTTTTTTTTATAACTTTCCATTACGTTTTAAGAAAAATACGATTTTTATTATTTGAAAAAAAAATGAGCGGTAGAGCCACACTGCATTTTGTCTACAGTCTACAGCATGAATGGGCCGGCTCGTCCGGGTCATTACCACCGTCTCACAGTAATCCGGCGTAAAGTAGCAGCTTCTGCTGCGTTTCGTACGGTGAGTGCGATATTCGGAGGCCCTATCCATTATCCCTTTCTTTTAAGGTTGGCAACGCGCTCATGATTCTTTTGGTATTGTGGGCGTACATGGGCGGTTGAGATTGTCTTCGTTATCAGAATAATTTCCCTTACACTCGATATACTTATGAGCTATAAGATTGACAGTAATATACCATCACTCCCAGGTATAACGCACGCCGCTCACACTGTACCAGGGCTAGCCTGCGGTGAGGCGACACAGATATTAGATGCCGGCTTGCAAGCGAGTTGCGCCAGGTTGTTACTTAGTTACATTGTCGCACATTGTACAGAATACGCGCCATAACAATTATAATGAAAATCCGCACACACACGCGAGAACAACTTTGTTAAACCCATTAAGTTGGGTTGATGAACTACCACGAGACTTGCGCTCGGTTTCTGAAAGGCTGATTGATCAATGTAAAATTAACTAATCAAATGTCTCATGTCAAGTCGAAATTGGGTTGCTAGAAGCGTGATCAACGCATTTGATTTGAGACACATGTTAGTTTCAAATCAACATAAAAAACGTATGTCAAACGCTACTAAAGATATATCAAATACTAGCTGTTGCCCGCGGCTCCGCCCGCGTGAATGCCTATTTCCAGGATTAAAATAGCCTAGTGGGCGCCCCCGGTGAGAAACGCGCTTCACAAAAATACTAATGTCGCTATTAAAAAATAGGGGTTGATCGCAGAGGGTTGAAGATTTAGGGTTGTATGTATTTTTTAAAACTGTATCATAAAAAAATTAAAACAAAAAATTTTGTCCAAAAAATAAAATATATTATTTAGGGGACCACCCTTAAAATTTAGGGGGATGAAAATAGATGCTGGCCGATTCTCAGACCTACTGAATATGCATATAAAATTTCATAAAAATCGGTCGAGCCGTTTCGCAGGAGTATGGGAACGAACATTGTGACACGAGAATTTAATATATTAGAATAAGAAGATTAGAAGAAGATAATTAATTCTTTCACTAAATAACATTTTAGCAACTCGAATTGATTTGACAGCGGTGTTAATATCAAAGTTCTGTTAGTTGAATGTTGATTTGATCAGCCTTTCAGAAACCGGGCGTAAATCTCCCCAATACCCATTCCCCTTTTTTGAGGTCGGCAATGCATTCATGATTCCTTCGGTAACGGGGCTGTTGATGGCAGGTAAAGATTATTTACCATCAGGTGACCTACATGCTAGTTTATCCGCTTCAGATATAAAAAAATGTAACGAACTAAAGTTGTATATCGATTATAATTTTAATTTATTACTGCGGCAAGCATGTACTAGGGGCAAAAGAGTGGGAGAGCCACGCTGTAGACAGTTTTGTCTACAGCATGAATGGGCCGGCTCGTCCGGGTCGTTACCACTGTCTCACAGAAAACTGGCGTAAAGTAGCCGCTTGCTGCTGCGTTTCGTACGGTGATTGAGATATCCGGAGGCCCAAATCCCCTCCCCTTCCCAATCCCTTAATTATCCCTTTCCTTTAAGGACGGTAACGCTCCCATGATTCTTCTGATGTTACGTGCGTAAATGGACCCACTGGATCATCTGCCGGCCAATGCAATAAAAAAACCATAGAAAATGTATACATAAATCTTTTCGCACTTTATGGGCATTTTGAATCACCAATTATGTACGAATCCTAAAAGGCTTACCATGCCCAGTATTCGGTATTCTCAACGAATTAATGTCAGTCGACCTGTTTTTGTACAGACAATGTTACACATTGTATCATGATAATTTCAGGGCCGAGTGAACGCAAGTAACAGCTTGTACAGGATACAGGATGCTTAATTGATACACTAATATATTTTTATGTGATCAAGATTACTAAAAACCCAATTTATTGTTCGGAAATGCGATTTTTACGTTACATAACGTCTTAAATGTTTTCCTATTTTTTTATTCACAATACTCGTATAGTTCTCGTATTGAAGATTTAATTACAAGGTAGTAGGTCCTTCGTATGCGAGAGGCCGTCTGGGTTGGTACCGCTGCTTTGTCTACTTCTGTCGCCGAACAACAGTGTGGCAGCACTTTTGTGTTTCGGTTAGAAGGACATAAAGCCAGTGAAATTACTGGGCATTTTGAGACTTTACAACTTATGTCTCGGGGTGACGAGCGCACTCCAGTGTCATGTAGTGATTTGTAATTCAAAATTCTGTGTGGTATTGCTTCTGTTTATGAGCAGGCTTGACGCTTACCATCAGACGAGCGACCTGTTCGTCTCGTCATTCAAGCTAATAAAAAATTAAATTGTCAGTAGTAATAAAAACATATTATTATGTATGTCTGGAGCAGTGGAAAAGCCAGTGTACGCCGTCATTGTATTAAATAATAGCTCAGGATTATCACTTTATCGTTTATTCTTACTGTACTGAGACAGACGGGCATCGAAAATCACCGCTGTTGACGTTGCTTCTAGCCAACGTTACAGCATAAAACTGAGTGTCAGCCAATTTCCACACATTAAATTAAGAAATATTATTGTCGATTCTTGTATTTGTGTCCTTTGTTGTAAGTATGGAAATAAATGCATTTTCTTTCTTTTATCTTTCTTCTTATTCTTTTAAGCTACCACCGGAAGACAGTTTCAGGTGGAAAAGAATCGGCGACAGGAAAACCACTCGACATTGTATGTTGTATATAAGCCCATGTCGTATTGTCATCGTGTATTAATGTCTTATCAAATTTTACATAACACAGAATTGGTGTTACTATGTTGTAAAACTATTTTATCGTTGTGTATAATCAGTGCCGCTTCACGACTACTATCAAGATGGACAGTAAAGAGTGTAGCTTACAAAATGAGAAAGAGAGAGAGGGAAGGAGTTTGACTTATTTTAATAGTTTAGTCTTCGAATTGTTTCTCGTTTGTAGCGTAACATGCTCCCAACGACACGAGAGTGATAGAGATATAGAGAGATATAGCACGACAAATCGAGTCGACAAAATCTCGAGGCATTGTCCCATGCTGTTTATGCATCACCATGTAGAGGTCATCAAAACCGTCTATGTAGTATTTATAAATGAAATCGGATAAGTTCGTCTTGGATTGTATAACAATGTTTCTAAAACATTGTGGATGCTGAAACCGTCACGTCGGCGTCGCCTGCAAATAATATAATGCATCGAATTACAATAACATATGTATTCATTTTAGTATTGAAGCTAAATTGTATCCGCTAGGTAACAATTGGCCGGTGATACATACATACATAGACTCACGCCTGTTTCCCATAGGGGTAGGCAGAGACAACGGATTTCCGCTTGCTACGATCCTTGCATACCTCTTTGGCCTCATTCACTCTTATTAAATTTTTCATACATGCACGTCGGTTTAGGATACTCCTGACCTGGCCTATCTCGAGAATATCTCCAACTTGACCGGCTATATGTATGTTAAAATGGGATTGGAGAGGTCAAATGAGCCGATTGCTTTCGGAAAGGTGGGCCAGGATTGTAACTCAATGGGTGCCCGAAGATGCAAGACGGCGTAGAGGCAGACCCCGAAAGAGGTGGCGCGACGATCTAGACCACTTCGACAAAGACTGGCCGACACTCATCTGAGTGGTAGAGCCACGCGTAGACAGTTTTGTCTATAGGATGAATGGGCCGGCTCGTCCGGGTCATTACCACTGTCCTACAAGAAACTGGCGTAAAGTGGTGGCTTGCTACTGCGTTTGCGTATGCGGTGAGTAGGATATCCGGAGGCCCAAATCCCCCTCGCCTTCCCAATCCCTTAATTTTCCCTTTCCTTTAAGGCCGGCAACGCGCCCATGATCCTTTTAGTATTGTGGGCTTACATGGGCGGTGAAGATCACTTACCATCAGATGACCCACTTGCTCGTTTACCGGCCTTTGATATATATTAAAATAAAAACAATTATGAGGCGAGCCCTATTACATGTCATACAATGCAACGTATAGTGTGGCAATTGATTGTAATTGTTTCTCAACGACCGGAATTGTAACGTTTTTAAATCTGAAGCTCGTGTACACGTTGTGCGGTTTAGTAACTATTGTGTCAAGAGTTATTTTAATTTATAATAAAAAATAATCGTATATCAATCTGTGTGGTGTTGCTTCTGTTTACAGGCAGGCATGGAGCTTACCATCAGGCGACGACCTGCTCGTTTCGTCACACGATATAATAAAAAAAAATCCTCTGCATACTCTTTCAGGGAGTACAGGTGAGAGAGTATATTTTTTATATTTTTATTTGTTTGAATAACGAGACGAGCAGGTCGTTCACTAGGAGGCTAATTCTCGTAATTTGAAATGTTGAAAATATCATTCCTATCTAGTCTCAGCGTCAAGAAAGTTGCAAATAGCATTCTCTTAAACGAATAATCAACGTCAAATGTGAACATAGATCGTAATAAGATTGAATATAGAATAAAAGTTGACTGAAGTCAAAACGGTATAATGCTACTGCTAATGCTAGGTGCATTTGAGGTTGATTATTGGTCTAAGAGAATGCCATTTGAAACTTTCTTGTCGCTGAGACTAGATCGGAATGATATTGTGAACATTTAAAATTACGAGAATTTGCCTTCTGATGTTAAGCATCACATGCCACCTGCCCATAAACAGAAGCAATGTCACACAGAAATTTGTAATGATATGTAATGAAGTATAATGTGAGAATCCTACCCCGTCATTGTGTCACAATGTGACTTTATGTTCCAGAGTGGGACAAAGTAATTTACAATAAAGACATATCTTTAATGTATCACATGCTGTGACTCACGCGTTTAAGAAAAGTAATAAAAATATACGAGACATGCGTTTATTGCCAATTAAATGCTTTACGAGAATTTTATAAAGAATAGAGTTTCTCAATATTAGTAAATAAGATAAACATACATACGCACACACGCCTGTTATCCCCGAAGGAGTCGGCAGAGGTGTTACCAGTACACGCACATTTCGCCGAGCGTATCTCCATCCCATGATGTGATAGGGGGCGAGCCCATCGCAATACCGGGCACAATTCTAGACTCCCGGCTGATACTGAGCATTTCATATTAGAAAACCTCAATATCACTTTTACCCGACCCGGGGATCGAACCCGAGACCTCGGCGCTAGCCTCAGTCGTAACGCGTCACGCATTACAACTGCGCCACAGAAGCAATAATAATCGATCGGTTTGATGAATGAGATGTCCGTAGGCCCAAACCGTCATATCCCAATCCCTATTCCCTTCCTTTACGATCGGCAGCAAATTTATGATCCATCTGGTATATTTGGATACCACGTACATCAGGTGACCCACTCGCTCAATTGTCAGCCTCTGCAACGGTTCTAAAAATAATCCTATGCGGGAAATCAAACTCATCGCCCCGTAATACCGCACTCCACAGTCAACAATGATAATAATTCACTAATTCGGAATGTAAACATAACGCTACGGGTAAGTAAACATTGGCGCGGTAAATATGTTGACTGTTGACGATTGAAGTTTATTTTAAAACTGTTTTATTACTTATTAACGTTTCCTTTAAGAGCATGAGCAGAGTATCCATGCGAGGGTCAAGTGTAGGATTCATTACAATACACACAATATGGTAGTTGTTAATAATAAATCAATGTTTATTTATCGTTTAAGCTCAATGACTATAATCTATACAGGATTTATTTTTTACACCTATCTATACAATATACTAAAATACCACTCACTCACTGATTAATCACAAAAACTACTAAAACTAAGATCATGAAATTTGATCAGATGATAGTTAACTCTGTATTAAACTTTTTGTTCAACGAAATACGGCTGTGAAATTGAGAACAAACATTGCTTATTAAAAATATGAGACGCGTGTTTTACAATTATCCCGGAAAAAGACTTTTACGCGGTCGGAGGCGCGAACCAAAACTAGTAAATATTTTATTTATATATAAAATAGTATACATAATTAAATTGAAGGCATATGCCTTACACACAGATCAGGGAAATAACTGATTTGAGATTATATTGTGAATAATAACAGACATACACAATTACGCTCAAATCTGCACCTGCAGGCCCCCAAAGGTTTGCCAAGCTTATTTTCGTCCCGTGATGTGATAGGGAGGGAGTCTGTCGCCACATCGCGCATCGGGCGTATATATTTAACCTGATCATAATATTATTAACATACAAAAAACTTGTGTCGGTCGCGCCAATAACAGGCCATTATGCCTAGAGAATTGAAGCGTTGTGAAATTTTAGTACGGACGGGCGTTCATTCGAATATGTTTTGCGTAAATTTTATTCATTCACATTATATAATATCAAAAGCATCATATTCAGTTCACGACCTACTGACCTGACCGTCCTTGGCCTACAATGTGTGACCTTCATTCATACTTGGGATGTTTCGGTTAGATGTTTGAAGGCCTCCGGAGCCCCGACGGTAAGAGAAGGAATTTAGTTCAAGGACTCGCTTCACGTGAAATATTTAAGAGCGATCAAAAGGTACATTGAAATTATATAAAAAGCCCCATTTGGTTAGTGGTAGCGCGAGGTAAATGCTGTGAAACCGGCGAGAACTTGAACACTATTCCCTGGTGGGGTCACACCGAGATTTCCTTACATGAATTCATCAGGATTGTAAGGCAAATGGCCTGTCATTAAAGCCAAGCTTAATCTTATTTACGACATGTTTATGAAGCATGACGATAACCTTGACGATGATAACAAAGAAATTATGACGAAAGTAAGGCTTATCCTCTTTCAAATTTTACAAAACATTTCTACATAGTTGACATTGTATTCAACTATTGAAATGGTAATTAATCATGTCTTCCAGCGACATCTGATTGCAGATTTCCTTTTACTTCCTACTCAATAGGTATCCATTGAACACAAAATATTTTCTTATTTATACTGCTACTAGTTTTTGCTGGCGGCTAAATTCTTGTAGAAGTCTTTCCAATCATATTTCCGAGATAAAAGTATATCACTCACCACATAAAATAACTCTATGCAAAAGAGCACGTCAATTCGTCGCTCCGCTGATGCTTGAAAGATATACCAACAAACACACTTTCGCATGCAGAATATTAGTACACATACTACTTGGCAATCTCTACAAGTTTTGACCTTTGCCTTCATTCTTCCATTGATATCATTAATGAAGTTAGTTACATCACTTGCCCTTTATGCCTCTCGTCACCCTTCATAGCCACGCCGCTCGTGATTTACTTCATACGGGATAAGTTGTTTTGCGCGCATTCTACTAGTGATACGAGGGAGTTTTACATAAGCAAATACGTTTAATTAAAAACTACAACCAATATTCAATTAAATAATTATTAGGTACATCTGACTCTCTGTCAGATGACGTGTCTTGTCGCGACACGCGTTTTACGTGTGTTATTAATATAATTAACATATATTTCGCATGATAATAGGGAATATGATCGCACGCGTTCTTACCAGTGTTTACACACACTACTACAGTAAAAAAAAAACTGATAAGCGTGACAGATGACCACCCACCAAGGGAATCTGACACCAACGAACCTAATACACTTTAGGTTGGAAATTGATTGAAATATGCCTCATATGAATATCATATACAACGTGTTACAAAAAGGTGTGGTCTTATTTAAGGGTTGTTACATACACTTGACAGTGAGTATTTATGTACAGGATCTTATCAAAATCTAGATGTCCTAAAATTTCATGCTAATTTTAACCACTCGCTTATTACGATCAAAAAGATCGATTACATCCCTATAATTAATGGAAGTACGTGCCCGAAAATAGCAATGATGAGCTGCTGCTGTCAGCTGTTTATCATTTAGTGTTGTCTAAAGTTGCAAGTAGAATATCGACATGTTACTCATTCGATGAAAAACAAAGTGATTTATTTGTGTTTTAGGAATGCAATCAGATTTAGTTCTACGGGGGCTGATATATTTATATCGTGCACTATGCATTGCTTAAATTTGACCACACCTTTCTATAGCACGTTGTATAAGCATATTTAGTGCGATCGATACAAGGAAGCCCTTAATCACGGAACACTTAAGGTAGAGTCGGTGGATCGTAAAAATATATTGTAGTTATTTTGAAAAATGAAAAAAAAAAACCATTGTATATCAAATACAGTGATATAACTTAAAATTAGTCTCTGACACCCAAACTAGCGTAGCTGTATGTCAGGGGTAGTTTAGTAGGGTTATCTCGGATCTTTGTACACGATACAATTTTATACATGGAACTTGGTAGTAAGAGAAAATTTTACCATGTTTTACCCACGTGATACACTTTCCTTTCGTCCAAATTTTTATTCATACACAAACGTCAATGTCAGTCTATAGTTAGAATCTAAAATTAAAACTGAAAACCATATGCCAGATATTGATCTTGGAATTCCTCCATATTTCTACATATCAAGTAAATATTTTCACTGCCTCGGTGACGCAGTTGTAATGCCTACGCATTACAACTGAGGCTGACGCTGAGGTCTCGGGTTCGATCCCCAGGTCGAATAAAAGTGATATTGGGTTTTTCTATTACAAAATGCTCAGTATCAGTCCGGAGTCTGAAATTTGTGTCCGGTATGGCGATAGGCTCGCCCCCTATCACATTATGGGACCGAGATAATCTCGGCGAAATGTGTGTATATTTTCCCAGTCCTAAAACATTACAATGTGTTACACACGTAGCGGAGTATAAAGATGAATATTCAAAATAGATATTCTTGGTAGTAATATTTCATGATTATTATGTAGCGTGCCATACAATGTGAAGTTTATTTGATTGTTTACAAAGTTTACGCTCTAATTATACTTTAACAAATTGGCTTGTATCAGGTATACGAGAAATGGGCAGAGGCGCGTAAATAATAACAAAATAAAGGTTTACAGCAACTATTTATGGCCGATAATAAAGGCCAATCCCCACATTCAATGTAGCGAGCAAACTTTGTTCTTTGGTCCTTTCTAGGATAAATCTGGGCATATCAATTAACATGATTTATTAACTTCGAGCGCTAAACGATTTCATGACTATATTAAAGCTAATTAGCGATAAATATTACGAAAGGAATGTCGCGATTGGCGACATTGAAAGAATGGATGAAAGGAAGGTAAGAAAATAAATTTACGTTGCGAAAGTAGGCGATAGTGTCGGCCGAGGACATCCAAGATTAAAAAATCATATAAGTGCGAGTCAGACTGGCGCGCCGAGGGTTCTGTGCCTACACTCATAAATGTTTAGCTTTTGTAAGTTTTTAATGTCTACATCTACACTAATATTATAAAGAGGAAAGATTTGTATTTTATTTGTATGTAACAAATAAACTTAAAAACTGCTGGACCGATTTCAAAAATTCTTTTGCCGTTACCCTATGTTACTCAGTCATAATGTAGCTTACATTATGACTGAGTAACATAGGCTAGCTACTTTTTATCCCGGAAAAGGCGGTTCACGCGGGCGGAGCCGCGAGCAAAGGCTAGTATGTTATAATTTCAACCATAATTTAAAGGTAAGTATTCTGTGAAAATGTCAGCCGTCTATAAATTTAGATAGAACCTTTTAGAGATCATTACGCCATTCTACCATTGCACCACCCAACACCGCAGTAGAGTTCATCCATACATACTACCTGGAAACAATCCTGTCTAGCACATGTAAGTTCTGGAATGAACTCCCTGCCTGGGTGTTTCACGAGCGCTATGACTTGTCCGTCTTTAAACAAGGCTTAAATAGAGTATTCCTTTAACGGTAGGCTGCTGCTTGGCTGTTTCCCTGGCATTGCCATGAGCGGCGGTGACCACTTTTTTTTAAATCTACAGCGTAATTACAAAAGAGGTAATCTTTAAGCATATGTAAAGGTATAAATAACGCCAATTACAGATTTAAACAGATTTGCCACCAACAGTCTTAATGAGCAGACCCAAACTGGAAATTTTTATAACATTTACCATCTGACGGGCCATTATTTCGTCTGCCTATCAAGGCAATAAAAAAAAACATGGACAGACAGACGGTTGCGGTCCCACAACACCCAGACCCGAGACCAATATTTATGGATCACACAAACATTTGTCGCGGTGTGGGAATCGAACCCACGGTCTCTCGCTTCGCAGCCGGCTACTCGCCCGCTGCGCCACGGAGCTGTCCTACGTTATTTCTATCATCAGGCGTAAGACGGTCCGGAGTCAGCGTGACATCTTCACAATACCCACGATCTACTAGTTGAGGCGCCAAGATCTCAATCGTGCGACATAAATAGCAACAAATCTGTTGTAAAAAGAAGTCTGTTATTGACGCGCAAAATCAAACACCATTCAATTTTGTGTGCAGTAAAGCTGAAAATTGTGTGACAGTGCGAGCTATTTTAGATTCGACCATTTCTACTGGCGTTGGCAAGCATCCGCGGCAGTGTTGTGATTGCATCGGCCTTGCGGTTGCAATACGCTTATACAACTGCACCGTGGTATGTTGATATTGCATAGCGATCTCTATTTACAAAACGGAACGTCTGTGTCATCATAACTATTTTTTTTATTGCATAGGCCGGCAAACGAGCCCGTGGGACACCTGATGGTAAGTGATCTCCACCGCCCATATACGCCCATAATACCAAAAGAATCATGGGTGCGTTGCCGACCTTAAAGGAAAGTGATTGGGAAGGGGAGGAATTCAGAAAGATATAAGATAGATAATAAACTGCTCGATTACGGAATTTATGAAAGTCAGTTATGATGAGGTTTAAACCACCGTATTTTTATTTATAGTTTTTTTGAGTCGGTTTTATTTTTTGTAATTAAAAAAAATAAAAATACACTATACACTTCACTACCAAACGGAGTGGATGAAATTATTGAGTTTTAGGAGAGATTTCAATACTCGTGCACTTCTAGTTTTCTACGTGTTGCGTCTTGTTTTCACTCATGCGTAGCGATTCATATTATTATGTTTTAGATATCTCGCAATACAAGTTATTCCACCTGCCCTTATCCCACTCGCAGTGGGGTCAGCGCAACATGCTTTTTAACACATGTTACAGTATGTATTGTAGTTTTTACAACCGGCCACCTAACTGACGTCAATCCCTCTGGGGAGAAAACACCCAGACTCCAAACACATATTTGTAGATTACAGGAACATTTTTGTCTCGGTACGGTAATCAAACCCGCGGCCTCTCGCTTCACAGCCGGCTACTCGCCCACTGCGCCACGGAGGCCATTGCGTAACATAGATAAAAAAACAACATGCAAACGAGTTCAGAACCCCTTTTAAGTGTGTTTAAAGTATGTATATCATACTAATGTTATAAATGTGAATGTAAGTTTGTTTATTACGCGAAAACTACATAACCGATCATTATGAAACTTTGTACACATATTCATGGAGGTATAAGAAGTAACATAGGATACTTTTATGAAAAAAAAATATCTATTTGTTTGTTACGCTTTGACGCCTAAATCACTGAACCGATTTTTATGTAGAGATAGATGGGACCCTGGAGACAGTTATAGGCTACGTTTTATTTCGGATAAGTCTATTCACGCGGGCGGAGCCGCGAGCAAAAGCTAGTACAAGATAACCAAGTCAAGTAAACGAGGTTCATGTAAATTATCGCCATTGTGATGTTAATGCTTGTATATAAAAACGTTTTAAAAACAATGTGCGACTCCGATACGACGACGCGACACGTTCTCGGTCGGGGTCGCGGGTTAAGTCCGCCTTACCCACAATTTTTTTTTAGACGATTACGTTAATGTAAACAATAAGTTTAACCGGTTCCGGAATAAATATATTTGCGACTTTTTAATCTTATAAACCACTAGCCTTTGCTCGCGGCTCCGCCCGCGTGAATGGCCTTTTCCGGGATAAAAAGTAGCCTATGTTACTCAGTGATAATGTAGCTTTATAACGGCAAAATAATTTTTGAAATCGGTCCAGTTGTTTTAAGAAGTTTATTCGTTACATACAAAAATACAAATCTTTCCTCTTTATAATATTAGTGTAGATAGTGTAGATTACGGGAAGTGGCATGTTATATTTTAATGATTGTAAAAAGTAAATTATGACTTTTATAGTGCAATACTTTTATATGCTCCATAACACCCACATCTATTATAAGAATACGTTTGATCGTACATTATTGGAGACTAGTTTTGCTTGCGGCTACGCCCGCGTGCACTGGCTTTTCCAGGATGAAAAGTAGCCCATGTCCTAATCCAGATTATGGTCTACTTGTGTGCCAAATTTCATCCAAAACCATTCAGCCGTTGCGGCGTGATGGACTAACTTTCTTTCTACCAAACATTCAAATTTTTACATTAATAACAGTAGTAGGATTGATAGATACCATTACTACAGACAGAGAATATGTCTCTGAAATTCTCGTATGGGAAACCTATGCGGACAACGGACGTGTTCAAACGTATTTATTATCCTAAATGTGTTTTTACAACTAGTCACGGATAATTAGCAAAAGCTGTGATAAACAAAATAATAAAACAATATATTGCATATATAGTTAGTTTTTGAACGTTCATTAATTTTTTGTTGCGTGTAAACTGTTAATATATAGATTTGCGCCAATAAATAACGCTGGATATTCACGTGTTTGGTTTTAGACGTGTAGTTTCCGTGTTGAGTGACAGACACACTCATTAGATAGACATAGACATTTAGGTGTAATCACGTCCAACTATAATTAGAACTTGTTCTAGCAGTGTGGTTGCCATAATATCTATATACCCCTTCATTATCAAGGATAACCAGTATGCTTAATGCTATTAAATGTTTATATATTTTGGCACATAAAAAGCAGCCGAGCAAATAATAAAGTATTAATATACATACACATTAAACACGAGTGCCGCCTTTACCTGTAAACAAAAATTATGTATGGTTAAAATTTTATATAAAAAGTTGTTTGCAAGAGAAACATATCAAAGAAAGTGAAATAATGTTATTATTGTGGGTTGGCAAGTCCCTCGGAGTTCTTGATACCCACTATATAGGTTAACCTAGTGTGGGGCCAGGACTATGTGTGTGACTGTTGGGTGTAAGTATTATGCTATTTAATAGCACGTGTGTTTCATCCTACAGGCATAAAGGTAGCAACTAAACAGTATAGAATCTTCGAAATATTATATTCAATTCAATAGTTCCGTTTATATTAATTCGTAACGGCAGATGTAGAACAGACCGCTCATAAATCATAATCATTATGCTCTAATTATAGAAGACCATCTATTTATAGGTCCACAATGCCCACATTACGACCCTGGGCAAAGTCTCCCAATATACTTTGTCCATTTAAATTAGGACAAAGACCACACAATACGACTAATGTTGTGCGATAACAATAATTTCACTACATTGGTCTAATTTGATATGTGTGTCGAGTGTTTTCCGTTCTCAATTGTATTCTTTACTGTTGAATAGGGCTGCCGCCGCTGCCAAAAGCTTGTCACGCTATCTCCTCCGAAACCGCTGGGGGTATGGGGTCGAGACCGATACCAATCGATGCAGAATAATGTGGGGAAGAAAGTAAGATATATCTCATATTCCTCGGACTTTAAGTTTTTTTTTTTGACAGCCTCCGTGGCGCAGCGGGCGAGTAGCCGGTTGCGAAGCGTGAGGCCGTGGGTTCGATTCCCGCACCTAGATAAATGTTTGTCTGATTCACAAATATTTGTCTCGGGTCTGGGTGTTGTGGGTTGGCAAGTCCCTCGTAGTTCCTGATACCCACGATACAGGTTTACCTAGTGCGGGGTCAGGACTATGTGTGTGACTGTTGGGTGTATTATGATTATATTAGCTCATACTTTAATATTACTAGTATGACTACCGTTTCCTGACCGTGTACTTTTTTTGCTTGAATGACGAGACGAGGACGTCGCTCGCCTGATGTTGAACGTCACGCCTGCCCACAATCAGAAGCAACGTCACACAGTACTCTGTATTACGGAACACTGCATGGCACTGAACTGCACTCTTCAACAGTGCTTGCTGCTGCTTGGCGGCAGAAATAGACAAAGCGGTGATACCAACCCAGACGGCCTTTCGAATACGAGGGGCCTACTTGTGACAAAGTACATAGAATGATTTAGCTGAAAGACCCACGAGGTTAATACCTTCATTCCTATCCAAACATGTAACAAACAATTTGAACACACTTCAAAAGTATTTTCACGGTAGGCAACGGCTTGGCTGTGCCCCTGGCATTGTCAATGTCCATGGGCGACGGTGACCAATTACCATCAGGCGGGCCGTCAGCTCGTTTGCCTTCGAAAGCCAATTAAAATAATACAACAGAGAATAGGGTACTTGACTTGATTTTTTTTTATTATTGAAATAAATAAGTTACGTTACTCAAAATTTATTGCAGAAAGAATTTTATAAATCGGACATAAAATAAATAAGTTAGAAGCCATTCAAATCCTGTAGAAGGGGTAATTGACAAATGACAGACGACGCAAACTTTGACGTCACTGTGTAAAATGTTCATTATGGTGCACGTGTGCAAGCGAGATAGTGAGATATCCCTACTACACACCCACTTTTCCTCATACCAACATTTAAACTCATAACTGCGGGCACATTTCTGAACCAATTTTGATTTTGATTGTGTTTTAATAAAAGGGTTTCTTTTGCGTATCATTTTCCGTTGCTTATAAAATAATGTATAAAAATCAATATTATCTACCCTATTTAGATTATTGGGATTATTCGTCTATGACTGTTCTACATAAAGTAATGAAGTTCGCAAAAAGGCAGTTACGGATGTAAGTTCATACTATGACGTCACCATACACCGGCTAGTACAAGAGCTGTGTGATTTTTTTGGTGCTACCAAACTGAGCAGATGGTCGCTTGAAGCCTACGACCACCTACGATCGTCTTAAGATAAGGTAAACAGGTTATTTATTAGCATAAATACGTTTTCTAAGTTGAGTTTTATATATTACTACCTGTTGCCCGAGCCTCCGATCGCGTAAACCCCTCTTTTCCCCATTAAAATGTAAATCTCCAAAAATCCTTTGTTAGCCGACCCCTAGTGGTATGCAAGGATCGTAGCAAGTGGAAATCCGTTGTCTCTGCCTACCCCTATGGGAAACAGGCGTGAGTCTATGTATGTATGTTTAAAACCAAATTTAATGATCCTAGCTTTATTAGTTTTAAGATATCGTGAGAGTGAGTGAGTGGTATTTCGTTTTTATATAACATGATACGAAAAAGAAAACAACAATTAAAATTGGTGCTAAAATGAGCCCCCAATTATGAATTGGGGACATCTCACTATGTCGCTCGCACGCGGGCAATGTAATAGCCATTTTGCACGGTGACGTCAAGGTTTGTATCGTCTGTCATTCGACTAGTACCCCTTCCATTACATTTAAATGGCTTCTAATTTATATGGTTTTGGACCGATTTATAAAACTCTTTATGCAATAGCTTTTGTTTGGGCAACGTAACTTATTGATTTAAATAATAAAAAAGGCAAGTCGACTATCTTATTATAATGTGGTCTTCATGTAAAGGCGGATACCTACTTATATACTGACTCTAGCTCATATGATACTGAATATCGTAGATCTCTAGTTGACACTTAATACGTCTAATTTTATGCACGGTGCAGAACGTCGTATATCAATTTAGAAATTTAATATTTAGACATTAACTTTTATGATATAAAGTTGGTTTTGAACGTTAATTAATTTTTGTTGCGTGTGTGAGTGTTACATGTGCAAGTAAGTGGAGTCGGATTTTTGGCAGGTTCATATGAGAGTTATCGTTCTAGTTATGTTATTTCGATGGTTATAACACTATTTTTCGATAATACATAAAACAGTCATATGCATAATCCTGACCTTATTCCAAGGATCAAACTGACATTGTGTCGTAGATACCAGAAGCTACGAGGGAATTTAGGTCTGAAACTTTCAGAACCGAGATTGTGGATCGCATAAATATTTTGTTTCGGTGCGGCGATCGATACCCCACCACGGCGCGGCTTCTCGTTGCACAGTCACCGGACTGTAACCTATCGTAAATAATAATATTTCAAAGATATCTGTAGTGGCTGAATTATTATGTTTCCTTTGCAAAGACTTTAATGTATATTACTAGACGGACTGTTTAGACCTAAAATTGTGTCACATGACTCGCGAGTTTGACAGCTCACAAACAGGGGCCGCGATAGGGGTTCTAGTTGAGAGTAAGCGAGATGGTAATACGGTTAATTAACTTAACCGTAATTTAGTGGTACAATTTCTTTCTATGTACCGTGTAGCTCAGCCCCGGATCCGCGACTTTTTCGAACCGGGGCAGAAACTTGATAGTGGCGCCCCTCTCTCCAGCGCTCGAGATAAATGATTAAAAAAAACTCACAAACATATAATGGTTGGCATTTTTCGTGAATGGGACAATAAGAACTCTTGATAAATTGTACTTTTCACTTGTGGTGTGGGCCTGTGTGGCGCCTTTTTCTTACAAGTCGATGGTGAGCTCACCAGTGTACCGTATGCTAAGCGCTTTGTGGAGCAAGTTTTTTTATTTCTAATCATATTATATTATGATTTTGGCGCCCCCTGAAATTGCCGCCCAGGGCGTCGTTTGACCAACCCTAGATCCGGGGTTGGTGTAGCTTGTCTCGTAGTATACATAAAAGTCTTTGTTCCTTTACCATTACAATACGACGACCGCTGGCGAGTAAAGGTGTATTGTGGTGATACTAAATAATTGTATTGGTATTTAATGACCTTTAGTCTTTACAATATCTATTGTCGATAAAAACCGTTGTATTACAAATGCGGTTTAATCACCTCGTCAGGCAACAAAACAATAGACACGGCAAAAGCGTATAAAATAGATTGAGATAAAAAAAAACAATGACGTCACGATCCATCAATAGCTAACAATAGTGAACAAAGAGAGCTTAGCCACACCAGCGTTAGCAGCTGTGGGCTGTGGCGACCGTTCCGCCAGAATCGATCGCTGAACTCTGGCAAGGCCAAAGTATACGGATTTATCCTACTACTATTATAAATGTGAAAGTTTGGATGTTTGTGAGTGTGAATTTGGACTGCCTCGGTGGCGCAGTTGTAATGCGTACGCATGACCTGAATTTGAACATAGGCTTATTTTTATCCGGGAAAAGGCTGTTCACGCGGTCGGAGCCGCGAGCAATAGTTTGTAGTTTATATATTATCTTATCTTACTACATTATAAATGTGAAAGTTTGGATGTTTGTTAATCAATCACATCTTAACAGCTGAACGGTTATGGGTGAAATTGGACACACAGATAGTCCACGACCTGAATTAGGACATAGGCTATCCCGGAATAGGTCGTTCACGAGGGCAGAGCCGCGCGTAAAGGCTAGTGTGCAGGTATGTTGTTTCGTGTTGATTATTGATCGGCCTTTTCCGGGATAAAAAGTATCCTATGTCAGTCACCCGGGGATAGTGTATCAACAGTGTGTAGTGTTCCCAACAGTGGAATAATTTTTCAATCGGTTCAGTAGTTTCGGAACCTATTCAATGCAAACATATAAACAAACAATCAAATCTTTCCCCTTTATAATATTAGTTGCATATAATTTCTTCAAAAGCATAATGAGCGGTAACAAACCATTCACATATTTAAAAAAAGGTAGTACCCGCATAGAAAACACAACAAACAACACTTTACGTAAACTAACGACGCACACAGGCCCGCATAATGAGACTTGTTCTATAATTACCATGGTGACAGTGGTTGCAAGTGATCTTGACCCGAGTTGCACAACCGGCCCGATATCGCGACCCGGTCAACGACTGTAAATCATTTTAGGTTTCTTCTAATCATAATCAGACACGATTAGTAGCGTGGAACGAGGTGAAACTTAGATGAGTACCATAAAACGTAGATAAGTTGACCAAAATTTTGTCTCAATCTTAGTTTTTGTCCAAACTAAACAATTTTGAGTCGATGGTACTGTAGTTTAATAGTCAATGCTTGATACCACAGACTGACAATTATTCATTTTTATTTTTGAGTTTTTAGTTTTTTATTGAGGTTTTATTTTTTCTCATAATGTATTCATTTTATATTCTTCAGTCTTCCACTTTGGGAGGCGGTGAAGTGATGAACTTCAGTCCGAACAAGTTATTTCGAGCGTATTGTACAGAGTGTCCATTCCAATAAAAAATACAGGCAACAGTGACATCGGTGCGGTGCGGGCGTTAGTTGCAAGCGTTGCGACCTTGACCCGGCTTGCACAACCGCCGCGCCATCGCGACCGGGTCAACGACACGCGACAACGCTCGCCAATCGCTAGTCGCGGGACAAGCTAGACCGATCGATGGGTGTTACGACGTGCACTTCGAATTGTTCAGCATTTTACACACATAGTTGTAAAACAATAAGGAATTAGCACGTTAGAGGGAGTTTCAAAGTGGCAACTGTGGTGGATAGGATGAAAACAAACCGCCCGTCTTGGTATGGGCATGTTATAAGAACAGAGGAAACATGTGGGTGAGAAAGTGATGAATATAAATGTTGAGGGATGGAAAGGATACCAAGCATTTTATGAGATAATATAACGTTTAACAAAACTTAGAAACCGATTTCAAGCAATAGCATGTCAATTCCAATACAATAACACAATCCCGACGAGTGTACTGTTGTCCGTTGAGTAGTATTTTTTTTCTCCGTACTCCGTCATCAGATCTTAACCCAAATTTATATGGGACCACATCGCAGCTAAACTCTATAGTTATTTTTTTTTTCAACAAAATCGGTCCAAAATTGGCGGAGAAATCGATGAACATACATAAAAAAAAAGCAATAAAAATAATAATAAAAAAAACGAATTGAGAACCTCCTCCTTTTTTGAAGTCGGAAAAAAGAGGAAACATGTGGGTGAGAAAGTGATGAATATGAATGTTGATGGATGCAAAGTTAGAGGAAGGCCAAAGAAAAGGTGGATGGAGTATGTGAGGGAGGACATGAAAGAAAAGGTGGATGGAGTATGTGAGGGAGGACTTGAAAGAAAAAGGGGGAAATGACGAGACGACGGCTGATAACGACATTTATGGAAGAAGAAAACATGCTGCGCCGACCCCAAATAGAATTGGGACTAGGGCAGGAGGATAATGGTGAGTTTGAAAACAATAGTAATCTGGAGGCTACATGTTTTGAACAGAAACATTGCAATCAAAAAGAATTGGCTAATTTTGATCATGAATATAATAAACAGACCTCGTTCCAAACTTGTCATACCGTAATTAAACTCAAAAAGAAGGATTTATAAATTTAAATAAATATGAATTTTCAAGGCCGGCTCATGATCGATATTTTTATTAAAACTTGTTACTAAATTAAGCCTGGTTTTTACCTGCATAATAAACTGTTTTGCACTTTTTTTTTATTAACGTTTGGAAACCCTTTATAGCTACTACCCCACCACATGGTCGGCCGGGGCGGTTATGTCCGACTCCCACGGACTAAAACCCAACGATGTTCCTCCGGGTGCGCTTGTTCGGTCGGAGCTGCGGGGACGCTTTTGTACTGTTCCACGTCCCCGACGGCGCCGGGCCGCGGCCCCTTCTCCGGTCGGTGGGTGACGGGGGAGTTATCCACCCACCTCTGCACCGCTCAGACGAGTATCGCGCGGGAACACCGCGCGCATCATCTCCAGGCCTCAACTGTCGGACGACGGACTTCCACGTGTCCGCCGCAATATCGAATAACCCAATTCAAGGGCAATATCAGTTAATTTGATTATGCTACGTTCCAGTATCCTGAGAATCTTGTAAATTAGTAAGCAGAGAGTAGTGTCTGTCAATTTCGTCATTAAATATCAATTTGATTCAATTAAAAACGATGTCAGTAAGTAAGTAAGTAAGTGATCTGTTTCAAATATAATAACGGAAAATGATGTTTATTGAAACTCACATATCAAAGGATCGCCCCAACCTAAAATGTAGCCTAGGAGTTAGGACCTACAGTTTAAAACAGCAACTACCGAATTAGGCTATTCTTATTTAAGCTTTAAAATTAAAAGACCTGGAGTAAATAATTTCTAATAACGATTAACTGTATAGGCAGACTCCGTGGCGCAGCGGGCGAATAGCCGGTTGCGAATCGTGAGGCCGTGGGTTCGATTCCCGCACCTAGACAAATGTTTGTCTGATCCACAAATATTTGTCTATGGTCTGAGTATTGTGAGACCGCAAGTCCTTGATAACCACGATACAGGTTTACCTATGCGGGGTCAGGACTATGTGTGTGACTGTTGGGTGTATTTATTATTATACTGCATTTGACCATAAGATTATATACAAACTGGCTTACGGAACCACAGCTTCGTGGTCTCCTGCATCTCGGATATAACTAAAAAGTTCGCAAAACCTTACTTCTGCCGGACGTTCAAGCTGTGGAATAGTTTGCCGGCACACGTGTACCCTTCTTCCTATAATATGGGGTCCTATAAACGGAGTCTGAAGAAGCAATTAAGCAGGCCGGCATCATTTTGCCGACCTACGATAGACACTTCGTCTGTCGTTGGTCGACATTATTCTTGGATTGCGCTGCACTTACCATAGGGTGTAGCGTAGTCACTTTGCCGAGCTAGGATAAAAAAAAAGAAAAAAAAGTTATCAAAAACAAAAACACATATTACGTCAATAATATAAATGTGTACACTTGAAGGGGTCGACAACAGAACTAGATAACATTCTTTTTATTAGCTTCCTATGCTTTATCGATTCGCTCCCGTTTCAGAACGTCCCTTATCACACTGATAACGCGCTGATAACCGTATCAAATGGTAAGTTGTATCAAAGAATATTTAATAGTTTTGTATTCACAATAATAATATTATAAATTAATAAAGCAATTAAGATGAGTAAATTGATATTGAATGTAGGATTTGGCAAGGTTTAATAGTCAATAAATTCGTTTAAATATTAGTTTTAACTTATAACATTGCCTGATGGTAAACGCCGCGCCTGCTCATAAACAGAAGTGTCGCCACACAGAACTTTAACTTACAAAACACTGGATGACACTGGACTGCGCTCGTCACCCCAAGACATAAGGTGTTAAGTCTCATAACGCCCAGTCATTTCACTGGCTTCTATGGCCTTCAAAGCGGAACACGACAATGCTTACACGCTGTTGCTTGGCGGCAGAAATAGATAAAGCTGTGGTAACAACTCATACGAGGGACCTACCACCTTGTTTTATATTCATAGCTAGCAGATTTAACCATAATTAAAAATCCCTGAAACGCCACAACTTATTTGTAAAGCCGACACGACTTCTGAAGCCCCTCAAGAAAATTCTAGAAAGGAAACCCGTATTAGTAATCAACGTACATTTCCATTTAAATTGGCAGCCCCCGTTAGTCGTGGACTCGTTTTTTTAATTGGTTTTCGAAGGCAAACGAGCTGACGGCCCACCTGATGGTAAGTGGACCATAGACATTGGCAATGCCAGGGGTACAACCAAGCCGCTGCCAGCCATCATGCAGTGGGCGAGACTTAAGTTATGAAACGAAGCCGCGGACCCAAATTTCGATACCGCGCCGAAACAGATGTTTGTGTGGGGTCTGGGGTGTTGTATTGGGGTAATGTTTCTTTGTAATAAATTATAAAATTAATTGCACAAAATGAAGTCAATCTCAATATTTTTAATCAAATGCACATTGGACAAATATCATATTTAAGTGACATACAACACCCACAACACCCTGACCCGAAGCAAATATATTTGAATCACACAATTTTTTTTCTAAATAAATACACCCAACAGTCAGACACATAGCCCTGACCCCGCACTAGATTTAACCTGTATTATAGGTATCGGCAACTACGAGCGACTTCCATTCCCACAACACCCAGACCCGAAACAAAAATTTGTCAATCACAATTTTCTCTCGCTGCGAATATCGAACCCGCAGCCTCTCGTTTCATAGCTGACTACTCGCCCACTGCACCACGGAGGCTTTAAAATACGTTCGTACTTGTATCTATCGGGTACAATTTCCATCTAAACAATAATATAGTATCGTGTATAATATACAAGTTATCGGGGAGCCTCGTATCAGAGTAGGTAAATAGATTAGACGAAAGATTGATTGGGATGCTGTAATCTTGAACGGATGCTGTATCTTTCCAAGCTGACGTGAAAGATTGCAGTCGGGCGTCGGGTAATTTCTATTTTTGATATTGACAGCCTCCGTGGCGTAGCGGGTGAGTTGCCGGCTGCGAAGCGAGAGGCCGTGGGTTCGATTCCCGCACTGAGACAAATGTTTTTGTGACCTACAAAAATTGTGTCGGGTCTGGGTGTTGTGGGACCGCAAGTCTCTTGTAGTTTCTGATACCCACGATACAGGTTTACCTAATCTGGGGTCAGGACTATGTGTGCGACTATTGGGTGTATTTATTATATATTCTTTATTAAGGAATGAGTAATATGTACTATAATTCTAACTAATATTTCTACTTCCTACTAATCATAAGAATGTGAAAATTTGAATGTTTGTGAGTAAGTGATTTATGATGTTTGTAAATTCAATCACGCTTTAATGGCTAAACGGATTTTGATGAAATTTGGCACACAGGTATACCATGATCTGGGTTAGGATATAAAAACGTGCACGAGCAAAAGCTAGTACACTATATTTTTGCCCAGTATACGTACATTAGACGAGTCAAATTTGCAAAAAAAAATACTGCAATAATTACACAACAAAAGTATTGCATCACAGTAGATACCGGGGCCCGTTTCGTATGCAATGCACTGCACAATCAGTTTCCTCAATGATTACATACATGCACTAGTTTCTATACTCAGCATTGTCTGCCCTACAATTTATTGTTGCTAGTCAGATTTCTTTCCATAACAAAGTTGGGGGTTAATTATTATATTCATTTATCTTACCGTTATCTATGCTTTATTAACACGGGAGTATGACAGCTCACAAACAGGGAGTGCGATAGGGGTTCTGATTGAGAGTAAGCTAAATGGTAATAATGAGTTGCGATCAATTGACCGTAACTTAGTGGTATATTTCTATGTACCGTGCAGCTTGTCTAGTAATATTTATAAAGTCTTTTATTATTGTACGAAGAGAATTGTTAAAAAGTAATTTGAAAGTTACGAGCCTTAAAAAAATCATATTACAGCACTAATTTTGAGGCAAGCTTGGGCGTAAATATATAGCATAAGGAATATGAAGTCGCTTATACGAAGTTCGTACTTGCATAGTTTAATTATCATAACAAACTCGTTTAAATTACCTTCCAAATAAAAAAGACATAACTGCCTCGGTGGCGCAGTTGTAATGCGTACGCGGTACGACTGCTGTGCTTATGCCTCGGGTTCGATCCCCGGGTCGAGTAAAGTGATGTTGGGTTTTTCTATAATGAATTGCTTAATATCAACCCGGAATCTGTAATTGGGTCCGATATGGCGATAGTCTCTCCATCATCACATCATGAGACGAAAATAAGCTCGGCGAAATGTGGGTGTACTAACTACATCTCTGCCTATCCCTTCGGGGAGTACAGGCGTAAGTGCGTATGTATAAACTAATAAAAAAGGAGATCCGCGTCCAGCAGTGGGACGTGTATAATACAGGGCTGGTGTTATATATGGCTATAGGCTCGCCCTTCATCACACTATGAGACAATGATAAGCTCGGCGAAATGTGGGTGCACTAATTACACCTCTGGGGTAGGCAGAGGTATTTAGGCGGCATATAGGTGTGTACTTATGTTATGTCAGTACAGTACAGACTGCCTCGGTGGCGCAGTTGTAATGCGCACGCGTTACGATTGAGGCTAACGCTGAGGTCTCGGGTTCGATCCCCGGGTCGGGTAAAGTGGCATTGGGTTTTTCTATTACGAAATGCTCAGTATCAGCCCGGAGTCTGGAATTTGTGCCCGGTATGGCGATAGGCTCGCCCCTTATTACATCGTGGGACGGAGATACGCTCGGCGAAATGTGGGTATGCTTGTTACACCTCTGCCTACCCCTCCGGGGATTATAGGCGTGAGTGCGTATGTACTTATGTTATGTGTTTATTTACATAAACACATCGATTCCCAATTAACCTTGTCGATTTTAATCTGGTCTGAATTTGAAAACCAACATACAAACCGACCTCCAGACGTTTTACGATATAACTCTATTAATATTCCCGATGCGTACGTGTTTAATGATTTGTTTGTGAAGCGTGTTCTATTGATTTTTCGATACATTGTTTAATCTTCCGCGTTTCTAGCCCTGATATACAAAAAGAAGGAGTTATAAATTTTATGCCTGCCTCGGTGGTGCAGTTGTAATGCGTACGCGACTCGACTCGACTTCGACTTCGACTTCGACTTCGACTGCTGTACGTAGGTCTCTGGTTCAATCTCCGGGGTCGGATAAAAGTGATATTGGGTTTTTCTATTACGAAATGCTCAGTATCAGCCCGGAGTCTAGAATTGTGCCCGGTATGGCGATAATCGCCCTTTTACATCATGGGACGAAAATAAGCTCGATGAAAAGTGAGTGTTGTTTGTCTGTCTGTATCGTAGAATGTACCAATTTCAATGTAGTTTTTTCATGGTCAGGAAATGTACGATTTAAAATTCTTGAAAATGAATTAAACATAGTACCTAGTTATTGTTGATGTACTATGAAGGGTGACAGCGAAATAAGAAGCCTGTTCAGGCGAACAAAATTCGTAGTAATCTAAGTTAGACTCTCAGAATATCTAACTTAGTTTTCGCCCGGGACACCTTATCTTGCTTAGTATCATTTGTGTTCATATTATATCCGAACAATATAGAAGAAGGTGTGCAAGGATCGTAGCAAGTGGAAATCCGTTGTCTCTGGCTACCCTTATGGAAAACAGACGTCTATGTATGTACGTAATATAAAACTAATGTCATCAATCAAACTATGAGTACTGAGTACTATACGAATCGTTAAGTTCTATATGCTGATTGTCGTTCGTAGCTACTCAGAACTTTGTTCATCCTGTTAACCAAGACCATATCAAATGACAGTTATCACTTGAATACATAGTTTATTGGTTACTTTTACAATGTTATTGCTTTACAGACCACAAACCCCATGTCAGTATTCTCTAGAGACCGCTCTCTAATTATAACTAAAAGAACTAGAACCGAATAGTAAACCAGCAGAGCTACCGCGTAATGAACTAGGTATATCGACTCAGCACTGATCTTAGTGAACTGGAGACTGTCTTGACTGACTGCGCGCAAAAGACCCCTTTTTTTTTAGATGGACGCTTGCTGATAGCCTGACAAGAGTCGGCTTTAGTCAGCGACACCGGACTTTCGGGCGAATGCTTGTAGGCACTCCAGCCCTAAAATTTAAGTGCTGAGGGCATCCCCCCTAATGGGGGATACGGACCTCGGCTCAGGACGGCCACTGGAGGGGGGCAAAGACATTTGCGATTGGGGTTTAGGGGGATTTATATACTACTTATAATCTAATTTTGACCTTCATCGGCACGCGGGCCGGTCGAAGGGTCGGGGGTGCTTCGGGGAGCGCGGCGAGGTCCTCTTCGGCGAGGACGGAATGACGGTCTTGTCGAGTGTGCTTGGGTTAGACCCCATTTGTGGAGACAACCTCTTTTATACCATTTAACTCCCCTTCCACAACTATATTGCACCATTATTATTATTTCAGTGTACCCAACGTTGCTTTCCCAGACACCCTCAATACACAAATAAAAGGAACACGCTAACAATCCGAACACGCTCATTGTGTCAAATATTTGCATATAAACGCTTGTACATTGTCTAATTTAAGTAGCAGCTTCTATTGTAAAAAGTTTTTCGTTGTTTAGTCCGGTTTTATTATATTAGCTGTGGCCATTTTGTACGTAAAACTTCTTTGTAAACATTTGGTGAAACAAAATAAACTAATATGCCCTCGTTCGTTTTAAAATACCACCACGCTTCATACAGTGTAACTAAAACTCAGCATGGGTGTGAAACTTGAATATTTTAACATAATTTGCGCATTTTTTTGAGTGGTACAGCCACGCTGTAGACACTTGTCTACAGCATGTATGGGCCGGCTCGTCCGGGTCATTACCACTGTCTCACAGAAAACCGGCGTAAAGTAGCTGCTTGCTGCTGCGTTTCTTACGATGAGTGAGATATCCGGAGGCCCAAACCACCTCCCCTTCCCAATCCCTTAATTATCTCTTTCCTTTAAGGTCGGCAACACACTCATGATTCTTTTGGTATTGTGGGCGTACATGGGCGGTGGAGATCACTTACCATCAGGTGACCCACATGCCCGTTTGCTGGCCTATACCATAAAAAAAGACGCGCGCATTTTTTTTGAGTGGTAAAGCCAAGCTGTATACAGTTTTGTGTACAGCACGAATGGCATCGGGTCATAACCAATGTCTCACAGAAAACTGACGTAAAGTAGCGGCTTGGTACCGAGTTTTGTACGGTGACTGAGATATCCTATTATTATCCTAACTATTTATAATATTACAAAGCGTATAAACAATAATAAGTAATAACGTTTATTTAGATAACCTACGTAATTGATTTAAGACTGTTATTTTTACTAGGTTTTGCTCGCAGCCCCGCCCGCCTTGATCTCTTCCAGGGCAAGAAGTAGTCGATGCCCTAATCCGTCATTTCATCTAAATCTGTTTAGACGTTTAAGCGGAGTTTATCAACTTTCTATCTACCTGGCGTTATCCCGGCTTATCTTATCGGTCTATCGACAGATTTGCTTACTATCGATAGTGTTTTGACAGATCTTCCATACAAAATGTGTCAAAATTTTACTGCCAGTAAGCAAATCTGTCGATAGGCAGAATATTGGGAACGGCCATTAATGATCCGTGATCCGGGATCCGTGTTCTCGTACCTACTATAGATTTGACGTATTTGGTATATTATCTAGGACTCGCCGCCTGACCCCCATAACCGGCAGCGGGAACCAAGTTTCGCAAATGCGTCGTCCGTTAATCAACTGAGAATAACACCAATACCACGTACAGATGAGGTTCGCTTTAGGCCACTTTAGCGGGCGAGTAGCCGGCTGCGAAGCGAGAGGCCGTGGGTTCGATTCCCGCACCGAGACAAATGTTTGTGTGATCCACAAATATTTGTATCGGGTCTGGGTGTTGTGGGACCGCAAGTCCCTCGTAGTTCTTGATACCCACGATACAGGTTTACCTAGTGTGGGGTCAGGACTATGTGTGTGACTGTTGGGTGTATTTATTTATTTTATTTATTTATTAATATTAATCATAAAAGGACTAATTATAGGTATTGTATTATAGTATTGAATGTAATCAACATCATTGCATGAGTCACATCTAGAAACGCTTAAATCGCTGTTTTAAATATAATGGTTTTGCGTACGAACTACCTACCCACATTCATATTTTCCTCATTTTTTATTGATAGGTAGTGTATTTTGAACAGACCTAATGTAGTAACTTGTTTTGTACGAATTGCCCACAATAATTAAGATAAAATGTTAATTTATTACCTCATGGAAGTGAATGTAAATTCTTATGAGAAAACAAAGTTCTTTAACCAGAATTATAAAAGTCACAATAGCAGTACTAACATCTAAGTCACTTCTCCTAAACCAGCTCATATATCAACAAGCTTATATCTCGAAGGACTGGGCAGCGGTGCAACTCGGTCAACTCACAGTTCGCTCAACTTATTTCCGTCCCATGACGATAGTTGGCGAGCCTATCGCCATATCGGGCACATATCCCAGTCACGAACAAACTGCGTCTGATTTTTCGAATGTCGAAAACTCGAAAACAAACATCGGAATAAATTTTACCTTCTAATATAACACTCAACTCGAACCCAACACCTCTCACTCGAAATACCACCACCTGACGGCGAATAATGGAAGGTACAAAGTTGGCAAGTGCCCAAGGCTGCGACCTCTGTCAAGCCGGAAGTGTGCGCCGACCTTAGCTTCGAAAGAAAGCTGTGACTAGAATCTAATGAATAATTTGTACTGAGCTTATGACTGAAGCATTGGTTTATTTAAATTAAATAAATAATTTAAACAATCAAAAACCCGACTGCAAAAAAGACAATTCAAAAGTATAGCACTAAAAAGACCGAAACAAGATTAAAATACTATATTATGAGCTGAAAGCCTAACTTAAATATGCAAGCGGAACCCATTTATTTTCTTTAAGTTTATAATTTCCAATTGGGTCTGCCCTTCCTTGGCAGTCGGGTAAAATGCGAAAATCATTGAGAGGTGGTGGAAATATTTAATGAACTAGGGACGTTGCCCATGTTTTTTCCACAAAACATAAAATAAAAAAAAACTTAATGTCTGACGAATATGAGACATATCTTACTTTCTTCCCCACATTATTCTGCATCGATTGGTATCGGTCTCGACCCCATACCCCCAGCGGTTTCGGAGGAGATAGCGTGACAAGCTTTTGGCAGCGGCGGCAGCGGCGCCAGTTACTTTTTTTTAGAATAGAGAGAAGTAATACTAGTTGATACGAATTGCTACTGCCTAAATTAGCTATTTAATGGGTTAATCAGCGGTTAACATTTAATTGCACACTATAAAACATGACCTTTAACATAAATCACAAAAAGATAAAATTAAATGTCAACATTTTATTCTCTGCCTCGGTGACACAGTTGTAATGGTCCCGAGTTCGATCCCTGTGTTGGGTAAAAGTGATATTGGGTTTGTCTATTACGGAATGCTCAGTATTAACCCAGATTTTAGAATTGTGACCGGCATGGCGATAGGCTCACCCCCTAACACATCATGGGACTTGGCGAAATGTGGGTGTACTGGTTACACCTCTGCCTACCCCTTCGGGGATTACTGGCGTGAGTGCGGATATGGTTTAACCCAAGGCCGAGGGTCGAATATAAGGACAAAGGTTAAGATCTGATGACTTTGTACGATGGGTAATGGGAAAATCCAGCAAACGGCACCGCGACTCGGCCTGTCACGTCGTATTTTGAAGGTTTTAAATACTTTTTTTGTCCTAATTTTCATACATACATACATACGCCTCACGCCTGTAATCCCCGAAGGGGTAGGCAGAGGTGTAACCAGTACACCCACATTTCTCCAAGCGTATCTCCGTCCCACGATGTGATAGGGGGCGAGCCTATCGCCATACTGGGCACAAATTCCAGACTCCGGGCTGATACTGAGTATATCATAATAGAAAAACCCAATACCACTTTACCCGACCCGGGGATCGAACCCGAGACCTCAGCGTTGGACTCGATCGTAACGCGTACGCATTACAACTGCGCCACCGAGGCAGTCCTAATTTTCATATAGAATGTTTTTCTTAAAACTTATACATTATACAATTATATTGTTTTATCTATACAAATACTAGCTGTTGCCCGCGGCACCGCCCGCGTGAATGCCTATTTCCAGGATTAAAGTAGCCTAACGCGCTTGACAAAAATACTAATGTCGCTATTAAAAAATAGGGGTTGATCGTAGAGGGTTGAAAATTTAGGGTTGTATGTATTTTTTAATGCTGTATCATAAAAAAATAAAAACAAAAAAAAATGTCTTAAAAAATACAAATTTGGTGTGGACCACCCTTAACATTTAGGGGGATGAAAAATAGATGTTGGTCGATTCTCAGACCTACCCGATATGCACACAAAGTTTCATACAAATCGGTCCAGCCGTTTCGGAGGATTATGGGAACGAACATTGTGACACGAGAATTTTATATAAGTTAATAACAGTATATTGAAGTTGGCGTAAATGATTCTCATGTTGTTTATATTCATAACGTGTCCTAATTGTCTATTAATGTTAATGACCGCTATAAAGGATTTTTTATTCACACATTCTAACAAACTGTATAAAAATGTAAGTGTGCTCGAAATCATCAGTGACATGATGACTCGATGATTCGGCGGTCATTGGCTCGTAGTGAATGACGGTGATCGCTGACTACAGTTTACAAGGTGGTAGGTCCCTCGTTTGCGAGAGGCCGGCTGGGTTGGTACCACCGCTTTGTCTATTTCTGCCGCCAAGCAACAATGTGTAAGCGCTGTTGTGTTCCGGTTTGAAGGACATTGCAGCCAGTGAAATTACTGGGCATTATGAGACTTAACACGGGGTGACGAGCGCAGTCCAGTGTCATGCAGTGCTTTGTTATTTAAAGTTCTGTGTGGCGTTGCTTCTGTTTATGAGCAGGCGAGGCGACCTGCTAGTCTCGTCATTCAAGCTAATAAAAAAAAATGATTCTTTGTAATTCGATACAGTAATGATTCTTTCGCAACTGAGTGTGTTTGGTTGATTTAATTAATTTGTTATGTGTTACATGCTGTAATAGTGTATCAAATTGGAGCAATGATATTTAATATGTACATAAGTACATACATACGCAGACTGGCTCGGTGGCGCAGTTGGAATGCGTACGCGTTACGATTGAGGCTAACACTGAGGTCTCGGATCCCCGCGTCGGGTAAAGTGGTATTGGGTTTTTCTATTACGAAATGCTCAATATCAGCCCGGAGTCTGGCATTTGCGCACGTTATGGCGATAGGCTCCCCCCTATCACATCGTCGGACGGAGATACGCTCAGCGATATGTGTACTGGTTACACCTCTGCCTACCCCTTCGGGGATTAAAGGCGTGAGTGCGTATTCTCGCCTCTGTCGTACTATGCACTCTCTTTATCTTAATCGGGCTAACCTTGTAAGAAAATCCTTGATATATCAAATTCAAATTCAAATCATTTATTCTGTAAATTGGATCATAAATATCACTTTTACATGTCAATCATTTTATATACTACATTACATTTACGATGGCATTTCGGGGCTAGCCATGAGAAGAAATGCCAAAACAAACTCATGGGTTACGGCCTCTTTTAATGTCCAGACATTGTTTTACAGAATTATGCGAGTGTAATGTACAGAAATTCCTGGATTGGCCTTTTCAAGAAATAGCCAAGAGTATACCGGACATACTTAGCACACGCACTCACATAAAAAAAAACAAAATGGGATAATAAATAATAAAAAATTCAAATTGTCAGTATTACCTTACACACTAATATTGCGCCAATAGAGCAGTCAATATTAAATAATATAATTTAAAAAAGAGCGTATCGTAATGAGCATCGGGTTTTTGAAGTACACTTGAAGATGACACCGCACGTATGACGTGACACAGTTGAGTGAGGTGACAAGAGCACTCTGAGATTCAAGTGCATCATGTTCATGTCACTCAAATGGTAAATATATTACGTAATAAGATTCCCGTAACAGCGTGGCCTCGGTGTCTATGGCGTAATAAGTAAATGTTCTATACATAAATCTACACTACCTCAGAAGGCCAATTCTCGTAATTTAAAATGTTCAAAATATAATTCCGACCTAGTCTTAGCGTCAAGAAAGTTGCAAATGGCATTCTCTTAACCGATAATCAACGTCAAATGTGAACATAGATCGTAATGAGAATGAATGTAGAATAAAAGTTGACTGAAGCCAAAACGGTATAATGCTACTGCTAATGCTAGGTGCGTATGCAGCCCAGGTAACCTCTGTGTGCCAGAGAGTCACCGGTACCCTTCGCGCCTTATATCGCCTGAAAAACTTTCTTCCATCTAAGACCAAGACGATGCTCGTGCAAACCTTAATCCTCCCTCTAATCGACTATGGTGATGTATGCTATTTTGACCTGAATGCAGATCAGCTCAACAAACTCGACCGCCTACTTAATAACTGCATTCGATTCATTTTTAATCTTCGCAAATATGACCATGTGTCATTTCAACGCCGGCACCTGAAATGGTTACCCATTCGTCAGCGCCGCTCTTTGCGTGCACTTACCACACTCTTCTCGTTTCTTACGTCTTCTACTCCACCTTCTTACTTAATCTCCTACTTTCAGTACCTTGGTAGTAACCATACCAGAAACCTTCGCTCTTCAACTAATCTTTTACTTAAGTGTCCCCCACATAGCACAGACTTTACCCATTCTTCTTTCTTAATTCAATCCATACTCCTATGGAACTCACTCCCTCCCGAAATTAGGTCGTCAACTACTCGCCTGGCTTTCAAAGGCAGAGTTCGGCAACTGTTGTTTGATAGAGTTGCAGAATCAACACACTAGTAATATGTGTATTTATATAATTATGTATGTAGTATATATACATATATTTATATTTACATTATGTATTTATATTTATTAGTATGTAGTTCTATATATTTAATAATAACCTCCCATCCATCTCATTACTTTTATACACCTGCCTTGTTTATTCTCTGCACCACCCAATGGTTGACTGGTAGAGAATGCCCCTGGCATTAAGTCCGCCTGTACATATTTTGTATAAAGTGTATTAAATAAATAAAATAAAATAAATATATACATATTTAAGAAACATATTTATAACATACATACATAAGCTCTCGCCTGCATCCCCCAGGATAGTCAGAACCGCAACTAGTTCACACACTGTTCGTCAAACTTCGAGACGAGCGGCGGACTTTTAGTTTACAAACTCAATTATAGTATGCAGAACCATTTTATTCACGTACCGATTCCCACACACCCGGACAGAAAACCAGTGGCTAATAATTAAAGCGCATAATTGCAAGTAACTTGTCTACGGTCCATACGAAAAGTAGGTGCAAGTGTGCCGGGTTACCGGGTTACCGTGTTGTCATAGCCTAGAATGTCTATGTGGAAACGGCTAGACACAGCCGGGCCTGGGTCTAGACACTTGCGGTGCGACGCGGCGCGGCGTGTGAAACTCGACGGCACAGATACGCAGTACGCACACGGCGCGGCGCACGCACTGGATATGGATTATACATTATCTTGACAGCCTCCGTGGCGCAGCGGGCGAGTAGCCGGCTACGAAGCGAGAGGCCGTGGGTTCGATTCCCGCACTGAGACAAATGTTTGTGTGATCCACAAAAATTTGTTTCGGGTCAGGGTGTTGTGGGACCGCAAGTCCCTCGTAGTTCCTGATACCCACAATACAGGTTTTACCTAGTGTGGGGTCAGGACTATGTGTGTGACTGTTGGGTGTATTTATTTATTTATACACGCGTTGCATTGTATGGTATAGTTGACATCTACAGATTTTAACATTTGATAGTATTGAAAACGACTGATACTAAACTATTGATAAAAAACGTTAACCATTCCCAACGTAGCCTGTGTCACACTATACAATATGTAACAAAATCCCTGTTGCGCGTTTTAACTATGATATTAGAATCGATATTCAAACGTAATGATATAACTCTCATACGAAAATAAGACTATAAAAATAATAATATTTATTTTTTACGCTATAATTATTTTATTGTTTGTAAACCGTATTTCGATTTACCTTTGCAAGAGCGATGCCTCGAAGCCAGAGCGAGATAGCATGTTGCGGCATACATGCTATGTGCTTCAAACGCGCCCGGCTTCCTCAATGCGTTACATCAGTCAGTGGTTCATCACTTTTCAGATGAAAATATCATACATACATACGCACTCACGCCTGTAATCCCCGAAGGGGTAGGCAGAGGTGTAACCAGTACACCCACATCTCGCCGAGCGTATCTCCGTCCCACAATGTGATAGGGGGCGAGCCTATCGCCATACCGGGCACAAATTCCAGACTCCGGGTTGATACTGAGCATTTCGTAATAGAAAAACCCAATACCACTTTACCCGACCCGGGGATCGAACCCGAGACCTCAGCGTTAGCCTCAATCGTAACGCATACGCGCCACCGAGGCAGTCAAAATGAAAATATCATTTTTCTAAGCTACCTTGTAAAGGGACAATATCTCGCTTCTGTATATATATTTTTTAATTTAACTCTTTTTATTGAGCTGTCTATATGTCTATCTTTACGAACTAGAAAGGGCCAACAGGGTTTTTGTTACATATTGCATATTGATTTTGTGACACTATTTCTATTTATTATCGGTATACCAACAGCATACCAGCACCATAAATTAGCATAGCATTGTAGTTTTTATAATGTTATTTTCCGTACACGGTGGTCCGCCTTGGCCAAGGTAGGTGTACGGGTGTACCGTGTAACGTTATATCCACTTAACGTTGATTTAGCAAAGTGTGAGACAGGCTCATGCTCATTTTGTGTTGATTATATTCAATTATATGCATTACAAGTACTGAACCTTAGGCCAGTATTCATAATCAACACTTAAGTAAGCTGTCTTGTCAAGTGTCCAATTCTGTGTACATTTTCGTGAATCAGCACCGAAAAGAAAGTCAAATGTTCATAACAAGCACGTAACGCATCTCATCGCGCTTATAAAATTAGACATTGGCTTAGAGAACATCACTCTATGCCAATTTCACGAAGTGAACGTAACGTGATCGCGTTAATGCAACGTCGTGAGACAAAGAGTCTTATGTCGTGGGTATCAGGAACTACGAGAGACTTTCGGTCTCAAACCCCAGACCAAAACAAATGTTAGTGGATGAGACAAATATTTGTCTCGGTGCGGGGATCGAACCCGCGGCCTTATATTTCACAGTCGGCAAATCGCCTACTGTGCCACGGGGTGAGATTATAGGGATTCCGTTTTTGCTATTTGCCTACGGAACCCTCAAAACATGTTGACTGTACACATAATAACGAACAACACATTAATAACAAAAAAAACAACTAGGGTACTACAATGTTGCAAAATAGGAGGGTAATAAAAAAAGTAAGTTTCATCCAAGCCTGTTAAGGCAGTAGATCTACTATACAATCTGTTATCGCACCTACCCTCTGGTATACGTAGGTGGCCGACCTACCCTCGCCTCAACGGATAAAAGCAAACAGTATAAAAGATGTCGCATTGAACGGACAGGGCTCAGTGTTTATTTGTAGTTGTGACAGTAAAGTAGCTGCGTTTGGTGGGAATTATTGGCATAAGCTAACAAATCTAACAGCTAACTTTATCGGTCTGGGTTCCGTACGCAACGAATAGAGTGGTTCTTAAGTGTTAGAGCCATGCTGTAGACAGTTTTGTCAACTTCATCCGTCGACGTCCCAAACATGTTTGGCAGATCCTAACGACTTCATCACATTCGCTATCGCAGCAGCACTGTCCTTGCCCAATCCGAATCGCAATAATAATACGCGACCCCGACATAGGACACGCCTGCGAGTCCGATGAACTCCCAATGATGTGCAGAGACGGCCCTAAACTATACTCCCCACCGATTGCTCAAACTGAGGTCTAAGCCTTCTAAAAGGCGCCGCTGTGCTTAAATCGCTACTAAATACACTATACATATTTCTGGCTAGAGCTCCATAAGCGCCGGCTTTATTGTCAGGTGAAGCTGTAAAAGCAATATAGGCTAACAGCACAAATTCGAAAAAAAAAATTGACAACATGATGATGAGTGGGCTGGCTCGACCGGGTTGTTATCACGGTCTCATAGAAAGTTGCGGCTTGCTGCTGAGTTTCGTATGAGTGATATATCCGACGGCCCAAACCCCCTTCCCCTTCCGAATCCCTTAATCATGCCTTTCTTTTAAAGTCGGCAACGTGTCCATGATTTTTCTGGTATTTGATGCGATTGGAACGCAACCATAGACATTAAGCATAGTATAATCTGTGATTTGACGTCTGCCACAGCTGTTACGCTACCCGCCATAAAAATGTTCTCTGCTCTCTGCTCCGATGCGTATGTTTGTGATTGCTATTAATTGTAATAAAACAGTAAATACTTTGTAGTTCAAAAGTGTATATTCTTTTATCACAATCTTACAGTCATGTGCAGTGGAGATCTCTTACCATCAGGTGACTCAGTTGCTCGTTTGCCGGTCACTGTTATAAAAAAGGATACCAAGTTCAACGGAACCCTCACAGAGCCTATGCCTTGCCGCGCGCCACAACCCGCATCATCGAGTTTACCTCTTTGTCCTACCTATTACGGCATTTTCAATAAAATATTTTAGTTTGATCCCCCAGATAGATAGCACGCATGAACCAATCAGAAAACAGTTTGAAGGTCACGCGTACAAATTACCTATATTGATTGGTTGGTTTGTGATCGATCGCGATAACCAAAGTATGGTAGATTATTGAAATTGCCAGTAAAAAAAACACAGAATATGTGTTATTATGGCGGATATTCTAACAAACAATAAAAAGTAAAAATTAATGGTGTGGGTACGGAATCCTCGACACGCAAGTCCGTCACGCACTTAACCGATTACTTTTAGTTGTAGAAACATTGTATGGTTAATAGAAAACTGTCTCGTTTAAACGCTGTGTACATTGTAAGTAGATCGATGCCATCAATGTATTTTCTATACGGATTCCTTTTTAATGGAAGGTGTGGAGTCTAAGCGAAAAAACGTGAATATCGATTCAAAGACAATGTAACTCACATTATTATTGTTTTAAACGCATACATTCTAAGAAGGATTTATAAAGAATTGCCACTCTAAAGCGTGAAAATTAATACTGTTATTGCAATTTATTGGGAGTATAATACCATTATATTGTATAAACCACGCGACACAACGTACAGTAATAAATTATGTAATATTCGTTTTAACTTAATACGAAAATGCATACAAATTTCGGCTTTTCGGGCCTTGTCTGACACTTAGGCCCTTACTTTATAAACTTTTTAAGCACTAATTAGTTAAACACTGTTTTCGTCTGTTCCTAGCCACTTTATAAATCGCGTTGACAGACAAAGACAAATAAATAATAATAATAATAAATACACCCAACAGTCACACACATAGTCCCGACCCCACACTAGGTTAACCTGTATCGTGGGTATCGGGAACTACGAGGGACTTGCGGTCCCACAACACCCAGACCCGAAACAAATATTTGTGGATTAGACAAACATTTGTCTCGGTGTGGGAATCGAACCCACGGCCTCACGCTTCGCAGCCGGCTACTCGCCCACTGCGCCACGGAAATATATTCGATTATCGTGTTTTCTAACATACATAAATGTGTATAACCTGGGGATTCTGTAAACCGCTTATACGATATAAGCCTCTCATTCACTAATTAACAAATTCTAAGGAATCGTATATCCCCTTTATCTTAAGGCTGTAACTAAGAATAAATGTCAAAAATTACGTTGAGGGTTACCAGACAATTCTGAGAAACCTGCCAACACAATCGCTGTACAAAAATTAGATCGTTACTGAATTTTCAATCGAAGCAGAATTTTTATAAGTGCCCTCAACTTACGTAAAAAAATATTTAATTATAGATTTTTATAATCTTTGACAATTTCTAGTGAACACAACATTTCTAATGAAGCGACATATCGATTCAAATAACTTCTTATTCAAAATAATCCTTGATTGAATAAAAAAACGCGACGAATTACTTTTACAACATTCTAAACAAACCAAACAAATAAAAACCATTAAAACGTGGCCACGCACCACGCCGCATTGCGGGCGAAACCTCCATTCCGGTAGATTCTTGTAAGGCTCAAATCGTCAAGGTCATTGGCTTGGGGTACAGCCTTAAGAGGTAAACATAGATAAACCTTGAAAACTCATTATGACAATAATAACCGTGTGTGTTGGCAGAGTACAACATCAAATAGGGAAATTGTTAAGTATTATTTGGAGCAGCAACCCATTTTACTAGCGAGAAAATTGATAACGGATTTCGATAAGGTGCACTAGATTCTAGATGGTCCGTTTGTGACTTTGACGGTTGACCCGAAATTCCATGATAACGTGTTTAGAACAATTTTAGATATTCTAATGCAATGCCATGTCATATATATGAACTGTATTATAATATTAATTGCTAATGTTGAATGCACATGTGGTGCACAATGTTTTACAAGGTGGTAAGTCCCTCGTATGCGAGAGACCGGCTGGGTTGGTACCACCGCTTTGTCCATTTCTGCCGCCAAGCAACAGTGTGTAAGCACTGTTGTTTTCCGATTTGAAGGACACTGAAGCCAGTGACATTACTGGGAATTATGAGACTTAACACCTTATGTCTCAGGGTTTCGAGCACAGTCAGCAAACAGTGTCATGCAGTGTTTTGTTATTTAAAGTTCTGTGTGGCGTTGCTTCTGTTTATAAGCAGGCGCTTACCATCAGGCGAGCGACCGGCTCGTCTCGTCATTCAAGCTAATAAAAAAATACAAAAAAAATCTTATTCCACAATTTTACTAGGTGGTATCGGTGGTGTCCTCGTATGCGAGACGCCGTATGAGTAGGTTGGCTTTGTCTATTTCAGCCGCCCAATATCCGATAACCCGGTGAAAAGTTATGCGTGGTTAAACAAACAAAACAAAAATTAAAAAATACTCGTCAAATCTCAATTTGAACTACGCCGTTTTTTTCGTTCGTTAAAAATGATCAAAATAACAATAGGTAAAGATATGTAAATGTACGCACTCATACGCACTCACGCCTGTAATCCCCGAAGGGGTAGGCAGAGGTGTAACTAGAACACCGACATTTCGCCGAGCGTATCTCCGTCCCACGATGTGATAGGGGGCGAGCCTATCGCCATACCGGGCACAAATTCCAGACTCCGGGCTGATACTGAGCATTTCGTAATAGAAAAACCCAATACCACTTTACCCGACCCGGGGATCGAAACCGAGACCTCAGCGTTAGCGTAATCGTAACGCGTACGCATTACAACTGCGCCACCGAGGCAGTCCAATGTAAATGTCAAGATATCAATAATGGTGTTAAATATGCATGCATCGTCTTCTAGGCTGTACATATACGATAAATGTTACGAAAACCTTGAACGCCTAGTTATAACATATTGAGAAACGATGTACAATGTTATCTCTATCATTAGTGGTAGAGCCACGCTGTAGACACTTGTCTACAGCATGTAAGGGCCGGCTCGTCCGGGTCATTACCACTGTCTCACAGAAAACCGGCGTAATGTAGCAGCTTGCTGCTGCGTTTCGTACGGTGAGTGAGATATCCGGAGGCCCAGAGCCACTCCCCTTCCCAATCCCTTAATTATCCCTTTCCTTTAAGGTCGGCAACGCACCCATGATTCTTTTGGTATTGTGGGTGTACATGGGCGGTGGAGATCACTTACCATCAGGTGACCCACTTGCTCGTTTGCCGGCCTATACTATAAAAAAAAACTGTTTACGTATACTGTATAAAACTGTATTGAGTAAGGATTGATAAAAAAACATTCTTTATAAAACGTATCAATTACGAGAGACTTTCGGCCTCATAATACCCAGACCCGAAACAAATATTTACGTAACACACCTACATTTATCTGTGTGGGGATCGAGCCTGCTGCCTCTGGTATCATAAGCTAGGTGTTCGCCCGTACTCGGCACTCTTCCTCTGCGCCACGTAGGACGTCAATAGGGTAGTTGACTAGATTTTTTTAATTATTTAAATCAATAAGTTACGTTACTCAAAATCTACTGCAGAAAGAATTTTATAAATCGGACCAAAAATAAATAAGTTAGAAGCCATTCAAATCCTCTAGAAGGGGTAATTATCAAATGACAGACGACGCAAACTTTGACGCCACAGTGTAAAATGTTCATTTTGGTGCACGCGTGCAAGCGAGATAGTGAGATATCCCTACTACGCACCCACTATTCCTCATACAGTCATAACTGCGGGCACATTTCTGAAACAATTTTGATTGTGTTTTAATAAAAGGGTTTCTTTTGCGTATCATTAGCTGTTGCTTATAAAATAATGTATAAAATTCAATATAGGAAACTACCCTATTGTCAAACAATGAATGAATCACAAACAAAATACTGAAGACGTGTGGTAAGTTTATCGATCCCAATGCAGCGTGAAGAGGCGTGGGCGTGGGCAGAGAGTAACCTCCTTAATGCTCTAATGCAACCCGTTAATACAGCTGTTAAAAAAACGGTACCCTTGTGCAAACATACTTAAGCCCGCTCCACACATTGGCCGAGACAGTTTCTAGCAAGTTGATATGAGGAGACTGCGCGAAGCGTGACTAGACAGCCCTCCATACTATTTGGCATATCTCCCCCAGTGTGTAGAGCGGGTTTTAAGTGTCACTTATTGACAAAAAATATCTATAACGGTTATATGGTTATTCCAAGGTGCTGATGACATACTTGAATTGTGTATTTTAGTGATTATTGTGATGGACTTTTTGGTTTGAGTAACATTTTTAAGATCCAGAACGAATGTTTAAAATTAAATCCTTTTAGCTAATACGAGTATATGACCGTATTTTTATATCATACGAAAATAATTGTATAATAAATAAAAATAAATAAATACACCCAACAGTCACACACATAGGCCTAAACCCACACTAGGATAACCTGTATCGTGGGTATCAGGAACTACGATGGACTAGCGGTCCCACAACACCCAGACCGGAAACAAATATTTGTGGATCACACAAATATTTGACTCGGTGTGGGAATCGAACCCACGGCCTCTCGCTTCACAGCCGGCTACTCGCCAAATGCACCAGTTGTCGAGTATATGTAGAGTAAGTTTTCAGCTCTCAGAGTACATGAATAATAATAATTTTGATCGATGTAGATTTCATTTCACCTTCATACAGTCCACATTACAAACCAGTTACATTACATATTAGTAAAAACCGAATATGCCTGAAGCGCATAATTTATGTTGTACTAATGGTTGTACTGTATCTACAACGTGACTTGACTTTTAACTTATTTTCTAATTAGAACTTAATATGTAACACTTACAAGTTTATGACCAGAAATGTAGAAATTCCGAAAGCACCACACGCTTACCTGGAAACAAAAATAAAACAATGTTACAAACCATTAACCACGTTAAGGAAAAAAAGGGTTTTAGTTGTTAGTCCTTTAACAACGTATTAGTTTATCGATCCCTACGAAACAGTGCTAATATGTATGTGTATTGAATGCATAATAATAAACCTGTTTACGTTTGCAATTTTAACTTTTAAGGCATACATTTTGTTGAAACTCAAATGAGACAAGGCTTAGGCCTTAGACCGTCTCTTTATATTGATCTTGTGTAAATATTCCATAAAGATATAAACGAGCTCAAAAGGCCTAGTGGCTATCTGTCTGCCGCACTCAGAGATAAATACACCCAACAGTCACACACATAGTCCTGACCCCGCACTAGGTTAACCTGTATCGTGGGTATCAGGAACTACGAGAGTCAAGAATTTGTGCCCGGTATGGCGATAGGCTCGCCCCCTATCACATTTTGGGACGGAGATACGCTCGGCGAAATGTGGGTGTACTGTTTACACCTCTGCCTACCACTTCGGGGATTAAAGGCGTGATTGCGTATGTATGTATGTATGTATGTACGAGAGTCATGCGGTCCCACAACACCCAGACCGGAAACAAATATTTGTGGATCACATAAACATTTGTCTCGGTGCGGGAATCGAACCCACGGTCTCACGCTTCGCAGCCGGCTTCTCGCCCACTGCGGCAAGGTGGCTGTCTGAGATGTCAATTAACTACATATAAGCGCGGTGCCATTTATTAGAATTTGATTACACAAACTTCGCCGAAAAAGGGCATGTCACGAGTTGAATGTCATGTGAGTCAGTGTGAATATGGAAGAGGCGAAAGAAGTGTGTCAGAGTCGTTACTTGTGGCACTCAATACGTCTCTGCCAACCCCCATGGGATACAGACTTATGTATATGTATGTACGTGAATTATGATTATATCTGTATTCAGTAACGAAGCATAAAGCATCTTCTGTGATGATGTCCTCCACGACGTATCCGTCGACGGCGACTCTTACTCTCTTCGTTTATGAGATCGGATATGGCTCGAAAATCCGAATTTTGTTTTAAAGGTCCGGTTACACGTGGCACAATATAATTGTCCGGCGCGATCATACGTGTAATTGTAGATGGCCTTAGGACGAGTCTTGCGATGTTCGCGCTTAGCATCAAGGTCTTTGAGTCGGGCAGTTTCAAAGGCATCCGTACCTGCTAGGACAGCCTTCCGCCATTCAGCTCTTATGCGTGCAAGCTCTTCCCAGATGTTTGGTTTTATGTTAGATGCTGTTAAGTGCCGCTTCAGAACATCCTTATACCGCAAGTACTGGCCACCTGATTTCCGTTTACCTGTAGAGATTTCCGAGTAAAAGACGGACTTAGGCAAACGGTCGTCATTCATGCGAACGAGGTGTCCACACCATCGAAGTTGGCCCTTCATAAGGAGGTTTTCCATTCCGAACATTTTAGTGCGGCGTAGTATTTCGGTGTTTGGGACTTTATCCTGCCACTTTACGCGAAGAATTATTCGTAGACATCTCATGTGGAAGCTGTCCAGCCGTTTGATGTCACTCTTGTAGAGACACCAGGTCTCAGAGGCGTAAAGCAGTATGGGAAGAATTAATGCTTTGTAGACAGCAAGCTTAGTGTGTAGGCGCAGGTCGTAAGAGTCCCAAACCCTATGACTGAGATTCCCAAATGCGGTCGCTGCTTTAGCTATTCTTGATGTGATCTCGGTTTCTAGACGATTATCATCACGAATGATGCTACCGAGATACCGGAACTTCCGTACCTCTTCTAGCCGCTTTCCTGCCAGGGTGATAGCAGTGTCACTTGCCGGAGCGTTCCTAGCTGGCTGTTTCAATATTTGTGTTTTTGACACGCTGATCACGAGGCCGAACCTATGGCAAGATTGATGTAGTTTGTCTAGGTATTGTTGCAGATGTTCAGCACTGTTCGCCATTAAACATACATCATCGGCATAGAGGACCTCCAGCACGGTGCGCTGAAAGGTCTTGCGTTTAGATTTGAAGCGGGACAGATTGAAGACGCTCTTGTCTGTTCTTACGTTCAATTCTATCATCTCGTTACAGTTCTTTAGGGCATTGTTCATCACGGCGGCAAAATAGAGTGCAAAGAGGGTGGGTGCCATGACACATCCTTGCTTAACGCCACTAGTGACTGGGAAACGTTCCGTGAAGTCATCTCCATGCCGAACTCTGGCCGTCATTCCTTCATGGAATTGGCGCACTATGTTGACAAACTTCACAGGACAGCCTGACTTCTCCAAAACTGTCCATAGGGCCGTCCTAGGAACTCGATCGAAGGCCTTTTCCAAGTCCACAAAGCACATATAGAGGCTATGCTGTTGTTCTAAGCATTTCTCTTGTAGTTGCTTGACTACAAATATCGCATCAATGGTACCTCTGTTTGGACGGAAACCGCACTGACTCTCAGGTAGATATCGTTCTCCTAGATCATTTAGGCGTCGATTGATTATATGAGCCAATATCTTGCCAGCAGCAGAAAGTAGCGCAATGCCCCTGTACGCGCCGCAATCAGATAAGTTACCCTTACCTTTGTAGAGCTTAGATATAGTTGCATCCTTCCAGTCCTGTGGTACCGCTTCACTTTCCCAAATGCGTAGGATTATGTCAAAGAGTCGGCTCTTAATGTTGTTACCCCCAAATTTGAAAACTTCGGCGGGGAGACCGTCTGCCCCAGGCGATTTGCTGTTTTTGAGACGCGCCGTAGCTCCGAGGAACTCATCAAACGAAGGCGGGTCATTAAGTTCAAGTGCTACGGGAAAATTCTCCAGTGTATTAACATAGCACAAATCCTCTCCTCCTTGGCTGTCAGGATTCAGTACTTCATTGAAGTGTTCGGCCCATCTAATAAGGACCTCCACAGGATCTGTCAAACGCTTCGTTTTGTCTCGCGAGAATACTGGAGCCGTGAGTTTGCACCTCGGTCCAAAGACGGTACGTAGCTCTTCGAAGAATTTGGCGGTCTGATTGGAATCAGCATACTTTTGTAATTCTTCAGCTTTCTTAGACCACCAGTTATTCTTTAGTTCCCGAATTTTGAACTTAAGGTCGTGGATGACAATTTTACGTCGACCAAGATCAAATTGTTGTTTGAAGCATCTTCTGTACTCAGTAATTAAGTAGAAATAATCACAAAGAAATTACTTATTGACGAATGAAGTTTATTGACGACCCTAAGGTACCTACGGCAGTAATAATGCTATATCACTCATCTATTTATACGAATTAGTTCCTATATTTGATCAAATTCATTTGAAAACTACTTAGAACGTTTCAAAGCCTTTGATCAAACAAAACGTTGAAATCATGCAATTTCATTGAACAAACGGACCTTGGACAAATATATTTGTGTAGTGGCAAACCACACGAGTTAACCGTGGTACTACTGACCTTCCTTTGGTTATCACTTCAAATCTAGATAAAGATAAAGTTAAATCCACTTAAAGGCTTTAGGGCTGCTTATTTAAAAGCTTCATTACTTAAATTTAAGGACAAAATTGAAGGCTTCGCTTATCTTGATTCATGTAACAACTTATTTTTGAGGTCACTGTTTATTAAGCAATTTCACAGAAAAAAAGTACAATCGTGTCAACATAAACTCACGCCTGTTCCCCAAAGGAATAAACAGAGGTGCAATGAATGCACCTATGTGATCAAAGTATGATGAACATCCAAATACTTTGAACAAATGGACGTCTAAGATTAAAATGGTCATGAATTTTTAATGGTAAAGCCACACTTTAGTCACTTTTGTATACACAAGAGGTTCCCAAACATTTTTCTCATAGACCACTTTCAAAATTTAGCTGGTTCCGGTGGACCTCCTGCAGCTACATTTCTACCATATTCCCAAAACTCGACAAAAAATGTGAAGATTAGATCTAACTATGGACCACGTCGAGTCTCCCGTGGACCCCTGGGGGCCACCTGGACCACCTTGGGAACTAATGGTCTACACTCACAAATGGGCCGGAACGACCGGATTATTACCATTGAAAACTGACGTGAAGTTGCAGTTTGCTGTTGCATTTCGTACGGTGACTGTGATGAGTGAGATGCACAATCCCATCCCCTTCCCAACTCCCGTTCCTTAGCGTTAAGTTTCACTACGCTCCCACGATTCTTCGGATATTATGAGTGTGCATAGGCGGTAAAGATCACTTACGATGACACGCTTGTTGGCCGACCTCTACTACAAAAAAAAGTGAAAACTGAGTAACTTGTGAATTGTATCGTCGAAATGATTAGCTTATACTCTTTGTATATATAATGTATACTAATAACGCACGGAGGTATATCTATGTACATATATACACAGTATACATATAGCTCATGGGATGCGTGCGGTGACGATGACGCGAGTTTCACGCTTTTTGTTCACCCAAAAAGTACACATATATACACAGTAAACATATAGCTCATGGAAAGCGTTCGGTGACGATGATGCGAGTTCCATGATTTTTGTTCACTCAAAAAGTGCTCAACGCGCCTAAAGAAGTTTTTACTTCAAATACAACGTTATTTGTCGAATGACGAGTAGCATATAACCCTAATACAACTTGGAAACACACAGAAGCCGGTGGAAGCGGTCGACATCCACCTCGATAAAAGGTCGGTTTACGTAAGCGGGCGAAAGTGAAATTTCGCACGGCTCGCACCATTACATCCGTTAAGGGGTATACTGTGCTTATTATTATATCTGTAAATGAATACAAAGTGTATGAGTCACGCTGTAGGACAGTTTTTGTTTTATTAGCTTGAATGACGAAATGAAAAGGGTGTTCGCCTGATGGTAAGTGCTACGCGTGCCCATAAACAGAAGCAACGCCACACAGAACTTTAAATTACAAAGCACTCCGTGGCACTGGACTGCGCTCGTCACCCCGAGACATAAGTCATAAGTCTTAAATACCCATTAACTTCGCTAGCTTCAATGTAAGCACTGTTGTTGTTACCAGTTTGAGACATTGATGGTGAAATTACTAAGCATTCTGACTAAAACATCTTGTCTTAATGTGAAGCAGAACGACTGCCTCGGTGGCTCAGATGTAATGCGTACGCGTTACGATTGAGGTCAACGCTGAGGTCTCGGGTTCGATCCCCGGGTCGGGTAAAGTGTTATTGGGTTTTTCTATTACGAAATGCTCAGTATCAGCCCGGAGTCTAGAATTTGTGCCGGTATGGCGATAGGCTCGTCCCCTATCACATAAGGGACGGAAATACGCTCGGCTAAACGTGGGTGTACTGGTTACACATCTGCCTACCCCTTCGGGGATTACAGGCGTGAGTGCGTATGTATGTATGTCTTAATGTGACGAGCGCAGTCCAATGTCATGCAATATGTACTTTGTAATTCAAAGTTCTGAGTGATGTTGCGCCTATTTATAGCGGGTTCACACGGTTCGACTTTAGTTGAACAACTACTAAATCGGATGCGATTTGAACCGTCAAAACAGACTTTCAATCTAATTGATCAACAAAAACCTTACAGCTTGTGTTGATATTCGTAAAGTAGCAACTTGCTGTGCGTTTCGTACGGTGAGTGAGATATCCGGAAACCAAATCCCCCTTCCCTTAATTATCCTTTTCCTTTAAGGTCGGCAACGCGCCCATGATTCTTTTGGTATTGTGGGCGTACGTGGACGGTGGAGATCACTTACCATTAGGTGACACACTTACTAGTTTGTCAGCCTATGATATAAATATAAATCATGTTCATATAAACAAAGTAGGCGCGGCGCAGTGTGGCGCGGCGGTCACGCAACATAATCAAAACATCTCAAATGAACGAAGGTCGAATATTGAAAGCGTGCATGCCGGAAATTAACAAAATGATTAGTAACACCATTATTTATGGTCGTTCCCTATATTCTATTTAAAGTTAGATTCGCTTACTATCAATAGTGCTTTGACAGATCTTCCATACAAAATGTGTCGAAATTTAACTGTCAGTAGGCAAATCTGTTGATAGACAGAATATTGGGAACGATTGTTAAATGTTAATTAACTTTATTTACTAATTAATTATGTTGCTAAAGCGAAAATTATCCAAAACGGAAAATGATTGTATTTAATCAGGTAAACAGAAAATATCTAACCTAGTGTATAATTTTAATTAATTTGCAATTAAAATCTGTCGAAACATTAGTTTTTAATGAAATGTTTGAATAAAGAGAAATTCATTGAATTACATCCAAATTACACAAATATAATATGTACTTAATACCATATTTGCGTGTACTTTGGTAAAATTTGGTTCTTCTAACATATTATAATATAGTATAAGTTTAAAAAAAGTTATATGCCATCCAAAATCACTCGGGTGTGTTCATATTCAGAGGTCGTGACATACTGATAAGTCTGATAACCTGATAACCCAAAACGTTCTGTACACACCAGACCGATTGGCAACAAGCAAAAACAAATATACTTACTAATAATATCCAAAAGGAAACATTCTTGTGTGGATATCCTATGTATATCAAGTATTATCTGATATCTATATACATATTCGTTATTATATTATATAAATATTATTGTGCAACTATTTGACGTCACAATATTTTCATAAATTGTTATTGTTGCCACTCTTCCGTATTTTATGATATAATATAAATTTATAATAATTATAATTAAGAAGTAGATTATGACCTTTATCTTAAACGCCTGAGGAAAGGTGGAACGCCGGGATTGTTTTCATATTCATAATAATTGTAAAAACGAAGATAGTTGAAGCGCATAACTTTAATAATTGTCCTACAAAGTCACAATGCAGTTGGTCCCTCGTATGGGAGAGGCAGCCTGGATTGGCAGCACCGCTTTGTCTATTCCTGGAGCTAAGCAACAGTGTGTAAGCACTATTATGTTCCGGTTTGAAGAGTATTGAAGCCAGCGAAATTAGTAGACTTTATGAGACTTAACAACTTATGTCTCGGGATGACGAGCGCAGTCCAGTGCCATGCAGTGCTTTGTAGCTCAAAGTTCTTTCTGGCGTTGCTTCTGTTTATGGGCAGGCAGGGTGAGCGACGTGCTCGTCTCGTCATTCAAGCTAATAAAAAATAGTTTGCATTACCGCAGCGCGGGGACTGAACTCGCGACCTCTCGTTTCACAGTCAGTTCCTCGTCGTATGCGTCATGGAGACTGTCTGAAATCTGGTGGATTTAAATTAATGAAAACAACTTCACCTTAACTCATGTCTGTTAGAGAAATTCACCTTGAAAAGCGAAAGGTAGCCGCGTCTCGTGTTGACGTTATGATTGGTTGATACGGTATAACCAGCTCTGAGCGGTAACCCGACCGTGCCAAAGGAGAGTCGAGTATCAAAAAAAGCTTTGCTATTTCGAGAGACCCAAGAACGAACGTAAAAGAATTGTGTTTATAGGAGACGATCACTTAATTGAGACAAAACAAAACTGCGCTCAACTATTAAAAAAAAGTTTAAGCACAACAATGTGCGATGTTTATATAGGCGGTTAAAAGTATTTGTATAAATCTGAAACATGACAATTTTGTAAAAAAAAATATGAATGTAGTATCTGAACTACACTCATCGTCCCGAGACGAAAGCACCCAGTAAATTCACTGGCTCTGATGCGCTTCAAACGCGAACACAACAGTGCTTACACACTACGTTGACGGGAGAAATAGACAAAGCGATGTTTACCACCCAGATGGACTCTGGCGTTACTTATTAGATAAACAACATTTAGAAAAGTAGAAATAAGAAATGCGCCCCAAAAAGTTATTTTATTTGATATCGAAGTCATCTTTCATTAAAAGTGGTAATCTAGGTGGGCTAGCTAGTTGCTGTAAGACGATGTTGCAAGAACAAAATATGATCACAGTATTTTTGAGACTACAAAAAAATTAATACACCTAACAGTCACACAAATAGCCCTGACCCCACAGTAAGATGCCTCTATAAGGAACTACGAGACCCACAACACCCAGACCAGAAACAAATATTTGCGGAGCACACAAACAATTATTGTCTCTAGTTAATCGAACCAGCGCGGCGCCCTCTTGTTTCACAGCAGACTACTCGTCCTCGGCGCCACTGAGGCTATCTGTATGTGCGTTTTGGTTAACCAAAATTACTTAATTTTTACTTTTAGATTAAAAATCGAAATGCAATATAGAACGATTCAATAATTTGCATTCATAGGTGGTGTAAAGCGTGGAGCATATAATCAGGCGAGCGACCTGCTCGTCTCGTCATTGAGTTGCATAAAAGGTTTCTTTTAAGTGAAAGTATACAGCTATAACATCATAATATATCTTCGTAGTTATAAAAACCGATAAACTTTCCACTGATGAACATCGATGCACCGATAGTGGGACGCGGTACTCGGTTATTTTAGCTTGCTTGCCTAAATACACCGTTACTGTTACTGCGCTCGGGACTTGTAAACTGGTGTGTGAATCATGCGATGATGCATCGAGTTCTGTTAGCTTGTTCAGCCTTTGAAGTTACGGGTTTCTGGTTTTTTAATCCAGTGTAAGCCCGACCGCACGTGATCAGAAGGGCAATTCTCGTAATTTTAAATGTTCAAAATATCATTCCGATCTAGTCTCAGCGTCAAGAAAGTTGCAAATGGCATTTTCTTAAACCAATAATTAACGTAATTTTTATACCGAAGAGGCACACGCGGGCGGAGCCGCGAGCAAAACTGGTAACCAATAATTATTTGAGGGTAATTCCGTAGTCGGGTCGAAAACACCATAAATATTAACTATGGCAATAAGTATTCTCAATTATCCGGTACATAACCACAACACCATTAATCAGAACCTACCTCAATGTGATCAGCTATTAAATCAATTCCTACGTAGAATGTACATACAATATAGTAAACAAAAATATATTGATTAACTTATCGACAACATAAGAAATATTTCTGACGATGATTTCATAAAATTTTGTATAATAACAAGGAACTTACTTCCTACATTAATTATTATGATGGTAATATATCAATTTTCTAACTCATAAATAACAATAATATGATTTATATTAGTTACTAGTTTTTGTTTTCATTTTTGTGACCAGCCTTTTCCGGTATAAAAAGAAGCCTATAACCGTCTCCAGTGTCCCATCTAACTCTATACCAAAATTCATCATAATTGGTTCAGCAATTTAGTCACTTACGCATTTATAATACAAGTTAGGATTTGTTATTTTTTTATTAGCCTAAATGAATAGAGCTAGTCGCTAGGTCGTATAATATTAGGTGTCACATCTACCCAACAGAAGCAAAACCACACAGAACCTTCAAAGCACTCCATGACACTGGACAATGTCCTGCAAACCATATCACGTTTAAGGCACGTTTTGAGGACCGCGATCGAGAGAAACCGCGAAGACAGGTTCAATGACAACTCTGCTTTGTATGAAATTGTATGGAAACTGTCCCGCAACCCTGTGTCTTGTCTTGATCGTAGAACATTGCAGATGAGTACACATTGAGGACTAATTATAATAATAATACTAGCCCTGTATTATACACGTCCCACTGCTGGGCACGGGCCTCCTCTACTGAATAAGAGGGGTTAGGCCGTAGTCCACCACGCTAGCCTAATGCGGATTGGCAGACTTCACATACCTTCGAAATTCTTATGGAGAACTTCTCAGGTATGTAGGTTTCCTCACGATGTTTCCTTCACCGTTAAAGCAAGTGATAATTAACGATTAATATACACGTATTTTAGAAAAGTCAGAGGTGTATGCTCTTGAGGCTGGTTTCGAACCAGCGACTTTCGTCTCGATAGTCCATACCACTGCCCAATGAGCTATCACTGCTATTGAGAACTAATTAGAACAGTAATATATGTATTACCTGTCTGTACAATGAGGCTAAAACGAAACATTATACAATCTGTACCAGTTTCTAAATAATATGTTAAGTACAAATCAATAAGTACAGACATTGTTTCGATAACCCCAAGACTTTCTTTCCGAGAGGTCCTATACAGGCAAATATCAACCTTATATTCATAACTTTAAAGATGCTAGTGCGTTGGGTAAGTTATTTCAGCCTGCTCGCCTTCACCTAAAATGCTAATATCGTAGCGGTAAGAGACCGGCGCGGTACGGCGCGGCGCGGGCGCTCAGATTTCTAACGGTAAAGGATCAATTTAATAAATTTATAAGGAAAATCGTTACGCACAACCGGCTGGGATCAAAAAATGTTAATAAGGGTTAAGGATCTCGTATAAGTTGGATCAACAGTCGATGCAAACAACACCCGTGTTACCCGGGATTAGAATTCTTGCCTGATTTGCCATTTGTCACATAATAAATAAATACACCCAACAGTCACACCCATAGTCTTGACCCCTCACTAGGTAAACCTGTATCGTGGGAAAATATTTTTGGATCATACAAACATTTGTCCAGGTGCGGGAATCGAACCAATGGCCTCTCGCTTCGCTGCCGGCTACTCGCCCACTACGCCACGGTGACTGTCAATAATAAATAATGCGATAGTAATAATCTTGGTGAACTCTAATAATATTAATTGCATGCCTACCCTCTTGTGGATACAAGACTGAACTTATCTTCACTATCTCTAGACGAGGAGCTTCATCTCTGCTGATTTCTTTAAAATATGAGTAACTTCGTCAACGGATAACAGCACACTCGTCGCGATTGTGTTATTGTATTGAAATGTACATGCCATATCTGTACCCTACTATTAAACATTGAAACATAAAACAAGTTTTAACAAAACTTAAAAATAGACTTTAAAAAATAACACTGAAAAGTAATAATTAATAAATTCTAGAGATCTTTTTGGATTGGGTGCTGGTGCCGCTGCCGGTAAAATGAAATTGCACATCTAGAATGTATCAATCCAGTGTTATTTTTTGAAGTAGAGTTTTTAGTTGTACTACTACTTTAGAACAGGAAAAGGACAAGATCAAAAAACCGTAATAAATTTAAATCTACTATTTATAATTCTGATATTTCGTATCATTATCAAGGTGTCTTTTGCCTCCAAAACCGGGCCTAAGAGGCCAAGGACCTTTCTCATCTCTTACAAACTATGTAAACAAAGTATTTGTCAATAGATTCAATACACTTTGAATGTATCTCGTTACATGTCAAGGAGACTATATCGAAACATCAATTTACGCACCTTCCAAGAGTCCATAAAGCCTGTCGCATAATGAGTAATGGTCTGAAGTGAATTGTGACGCAGTTATTTGAATTGTATATTGTAGATATGTAAGCAAGGGAGTGTAAGTAGGCCACAAACATCTTAGGCGCAAGGCCAAACCCACCACGTGGTGTACTCTGCTGATTAACGGACGAGGCAATGGGGAAACTAGGTTCCCGTTGCGGGTTGTGGGGGTCAGACGGCGGGTAATGGGCCCCAAATACTATAATATTCATTTGGTATTCATACCAAATGGAACTCAGACTATAGCATTAAGCCTTGGAATAACGAGAAAGATTGTAGATATTATGTACGTCCCGCATATGACTGCTATTCGTTCTAATTACACCGGATATGTAACATTTGCATGACTAAAAAATATCCGGATAACCCCTGATTTACTGATAATCTTCAAGAAAACAAAAGTCTTTGTTATTGTTTTATTACAAGCGAATAAAAATAATATATAGGCGCAGAAGCCATTCGAAGAAAAAGAAATATTCGGAGCACATCGCTAATGAACCGTAGCAATCATAGTGACTGGATCGCGTTTGTAATGTCCATAGAAAGAAGCGATTTACCAGCAGTAGGCCTAGTACGAGTTACAAATACGTTCACAGTTTTCGAATTCGTATAAAATCGAAGTGTCAAACTAATTATTATACGTATACGCACTCACACCTGTAATCCCCGAAGGGGTAGGCAGAGGTGTAACCAGTACACCCACATTTCGCCGAGCGTATTTCCGTCCCTTATGTAATAGGGGGCGAGCCTATCGCCATACCAGGCACAAATTCTAGACTCCGGGCTGATACTGAGCATTTCGTAATAGAAAAACCCAATACCACTTTACCCGACCCGGGGATCGAACCAGAGACCTCAGCGTTGACCTCAACCGTAACGCGTACGCATTACAACTGCGCCACCGAGGCAGTCAATAATTGATACGGTAATAAAGGAATGAATCGCTTGAAAACAAATTTCATATACGACTAATATGAAATGAAATTAACCTTATTAATTGTAATGCATCATAGTTCCCACTAGTGACTACTGATACTCGACGTATGGAGAGATTACGAAAACTTTCATCGTTTAGGCAAACTATTAAAATTTGTACTAGGCCTACAGAACGTTGTCCGTGCATTCAGCTGCGGCTGCGGCAAGTGATGCTGCGAAGCCCAACTCAATGTGCGCTCATCTTTACACTGATGCTTTGTACCATAAACAAACTACGTAACAGGTTATTAATTGCCTACTGACACTTTGATATCAGAAAAAAATGCGTCTAATTGTGTTGTTGTAACTTGAACAATTGAACAGTCAAATGAACTCGCGTGACTGTAAACATTAATTAACTAGCTCGTTAGAATTACATAAGTTTATTTTTGTATTTTTTTTAACTATTAGCTAATTCGATTAGTCGTTAAATAGCGTGGTTGTAATCTTTACAAATAATACGCAATGGACATTTAATGATATTAAACGTTAAAGTCGGTTAAAAATGCTCAAAATGAAGCACCCTGTCGCGCCCTCGTAGAATAATCCTAAAGAACTAATATAAATTATCTACAGCGTGTTTCCAACGTGGTATTTTGATAATAAATTATAATCCGATAGTGTTGGATATCTAAGCCGACGTCTGACAGACGTGATGGAGGCGTGGCATTCTGACGGTCGAGACTGGTGAACGTGCTTTTCACGATAACAAAATTGTTGAGTAGTTGCCGACATATACAGATATTGAATAAACATGATAAAAAAAACGCCACAGGCATTGACGTCAGGCAGGCGGCCGGTCTTAAAAACTACAAGCCTTGTGTTAAATATGTGTGTGTTAAAAATAATGTGCTCACTCCACTGCGAATGGGATACGGGCAGGTGGAAGGAAGCGAGATCCAAGTATTTGATATTATATATTTCAGAAGAAAAGTCGTTCAATGCTTCTGTAGTTATGGAGGTTCTACATTTATTTTTAAAATTCAAATTCAAATCATTTATTCTGTAAATTGGATCATAAATATCACTTTTACATGTCAATCATTTTTTATGCTACATTACATTTACGACGGCATTTCGGGGCTAGCCATGAGAAGAAATGCCAAAACAAACTCATGGGTTATGGTCTCTTTTAATGTCCAGAAATTGTTTTACAGAATTATGCGAGTGTAATGTACAGAAATTCCTGGATTGGCCTTTTCAAGAAATAGCCAAGAGTATACCAACATACATGGCACTCGCACCCACATAAAAAAAAACAAAAAGTAATATATAATAATAAAAATAAAAAATAAACAATATGTCAGTATTGTCATTTTCAGTATTTTGGACTTAGAAGCCGATATAACCGGTGCCCCGACATACGAGTACAATGTATGTATAGATTTAAATAGACGGCGCAAGTATTTCAATCTGTATTGTTAGCTTCATAATAGTAATTTATTAATTGAGGGAACTCAGTCGAGCTTGGAACTTTTACGTGGAAACGCTAGTCAATTACAGTTGTAATCATAAGCAAAGTAATAGACTTCTTACAGTATGAAAAACATATTATTTTACCTAATGACGGTAGGCGTCCGATACCGAAAAAGATACACCCTTGAACCAATTTTCAAAAGTGGCTCAGAAACGCAATCACCACTGACGTTTAAAAACCGTTTAAATATAGATTTCTCGTACAACTTAGATGAGAATAGAGATATTGAGGTTTTCTATGTAAAAGTGGTATTGGGTTTTTCTATTACGAAATGCTCAGTATCAGCCCGGAGTCTGGAATTGTGGCCGGTATGTCGATACGCTCGCCCCCTATCACATCTTGTGTCATGTATGTATGCAATATCTACCTAGGCTACTTGGCGTGAAAGGTATGTTAGTAAGTTTGAACATGAAGGGCGTATGTTTTATTAAATGATGGTCACGAAGCGGTTACGATACTTGTGCCAAATGATTACTTACATCTTTAACTCTAAATAGTTATATTGTTTGATGCAAACAATTGACTTGAAATATCCGAAACATATTTACGGAGAGCTCACAGCATAGGTATATCGATTTCAAAGCTAACAAATTACTAACTTAACTTAGTTACAAACGTACAATTTACTGGGAGGCTTTTACTTATGCACTCACGCCTGTACTCACCGAAGAGGTAGGCAGAGGTATGTATAACTAGTACACCCATATTTCGCAGAGTTTATTTCCGTCCGTGGCGAACCTATCGCCATATCGGGCACAATCCCGACTCCGGGTTGATACTATACATTTGAATGATAGATAAATCCAATCATCACTTTACCCGACCCGGGGATCCAACCCAAGACCTCAGTTGTACCGCGTACGCATTACAACTGCGCCACCAAGGCATTTGTTACTTTTTTTTGTTTATATTAAACCTGAATTACGAAACGAGTAGGTGGTTCGTTACTGGGTAACCGAAATATTTTGTACGCAACTGGATAGAAACCAGTAACCACTGCACACATGGGCGTACCCAGGTTCTGGGCTAGGGGGGGCAAATCAGATTTTTTAAGCCGAGTGCCACGCGGTTCTTGCCTTAGACACTACACGAAGACACCTACACTAAACATTAAGTTAAGTTTTTAAGAATGTATGGATGTATGTTTGTTACTCTTTCACACAAAAACTACTTAACGGATTTCGATGAAATTTGGCCCACGGGTAGATCATATCCTGGATTAATACATAGGCTACTTTTTATCCCGGGAAAAAATAAAGCGGGACTTTTATCCCGGAAAAACTTTTAAACGCGGGCGGAGCCACGCGCTAGAGCTAGTATGATATAAAAGTTTGTCACCAGATTTTCTTTTGTAAATATCAATAATATATAGGTAGATTTGATTTGAAAAATATGTTTTGTTTGTAAAAACTAGTACTTATTAAAAAGCTTATAAAAAATACGGGTAGATAAAAAAGATTTTTTATTTCGATATTATGACTGCAACTTTTTCGATCCACCAAACAACATTGTTTCCTTAAACTAATTAAATAAATAAAGTAATCGAAAATACCCACAAAAAAAATCCGAATATCCATTTTTATACAACGTTTTATTATTGTTCTACAGAATATGTACATATACAGAACACAATAATTTAGTAACACAATATCTACTAAATGTTTTAATATACTTTGAATATTTTTCATCACCAAACAACACTCCTTTAAAACAACAACATGCCAAATACATGCAAGCCGCTATACGCTCGCAACTCCTCCCACCTCCGCGCTGCCATACGCGCGCCGAGTAGACAAACGCTCGGTTTAATTCGGTAATCTTCGTCTGTCGTGTCGGCGCGGACTCGCGGAGCCGAGTCACCTCAGACCTAGCCGGCCGGTAGGCGAGCGTGGACCGCGGCGTTTGCTTACAGCGCTTGCGGGTAGAATGGGCACGCCGTGCGGTTTTTAGAAGTTAATGCATATTATTATATATGTATTGCAATGCAAAAGAAAAAAAATATCGACAGCAATAGATAATAGGGCGGTAAAGGTTATCCAGGGGGGGGCGGCTGCCCCCCCCTGCCCCCACCTGGGTACGCCCATGACTGCACACGTTCAGAAACCCATCATAGTGGCTCGTTGAGGCGAGTAGCGTTTCAGGGTCAGTCCAGTTAGAAAAGCCGTTTGATGGTAAGCGCCTCGCCTGCCCATAAACAGAAGCAACACCACACAGAACTTTGAATTACAAAGCACTGCATGGTATTGGACTGCGCTCGTCACGCCGAGACATAAGATATTGCTGTGTAGCAACTTTACCGCTCGAGAAAAAAAACATCAATAATAACGGCTCACGAACTCACACCGCAGAGTCGTGATAACAAAATTCTATTTTCCGCTGCGGTTTTTCGACTGATTGACGTTGACGAATAATCGACAGAAGATTGAGCAACGGTAGATCCTTCGGCTGTGCAATATTCAAAACGTAATAGTGTGGATGAATTTATGCGACCAATCGACTCTCAATACATAATGCACTCTACAATATGTAACAAAAACCCTGTTGGGTGTTTGTAATAGTGTGGATGAATTTATGCGACCAATCGAATCTCAATACACAATGCACTCTACAATATGTAACAAAAACCCTGTTGGGTGTTTGTAATAGTGTGGATGAATTTATGCGACCAATCGAATCTCAATACATAATGCACTCTACAATATGTAACAAAAACCCTGTTGGGTGTTTGTAATAGTGTGGATGAATTTATGCGACCAATCGAATCTCAATACATAATGCACTCTACAATATGTAACAAAAACCCTGTTGGGTGTTTGTAATAGTGTGGATGAATTTATGCGACCAATCGAATCTCAATACATAATGCACTCTACAATATGTAACAAAAACCCTGTTGGGTGTTTGTAATAGTGTGGATGAATTTATGCGACCAATCGAATCTCAATACATAATGCACTCTACAATATGTAACAAAAACCCTGTTGGGTGTTTGTAATAGTGTGGATGAATTTATGCGACCAATCGAATCTCAATACATAATGCACTCTACAATATGTAACAAAAACCCTGTTGGGTGTTTGTAATAGTGTGGATGAATTTATGCGACCAATCGAATCTCAATACATAATGCACTCTACAATATGTAACAAAAACCCTGTTGGGTGTTTTAAATACGATAACAGAATCGATATTCAAACGCAATGAAATAACTCTCATACGAAAATGAGACTATAAAAATAATCATATTTATTTTTAATACTTTAATTATTTTATTGTCTGTAAACAAGAGCGATGTCTCGGAACCAGAGCGTGACAGCAAGTTGCGGCGTCTATGTGCAACAAATGCGCCGCGCCGCATGCGCGCTCGGCTTCGTCAATACGTAACATCAGTCAGCTGTTCAACACTTTTCAGTTTTTTTTTAATATGTTCTTTTTTCTAAGCTACCGGTGTAAGGATAATATCTCTCTTCTGTTTATAATTTATTTTTTATTTAACTATTTTTATTAAGCTGTCTATATGTCTATAAACACGACCTAGAACAGGCCAACAGGGTTTTTATTATATAGTGTACACCTGACCATAACATTAGAATATGTGCTTATCTTTCGTGTCATACTTACGTGTTGAAAAACATACGGACATGTAATATGAAAAAAATGTACGAGAAATAGGTACCTAAGAGATTGTACGCTAAATAAAAAAAATAACTATATAAACTTCCGAAAAAACAATAATCATAACAATTAACATATATAATGTATCAAGGTGAATTAAATTTAGTATGACGATCCGTACGATGTCATGGCACCGTCAGACAGTATGACACTATTTTTCTCTGAAATGTCCTAAGACTCTAATGTATAGACGGGCTGTTTGGAAGTAAAATTGCGTCACATAACGCGGGAGTTTGACAACTCAAAAACAAGGAGCGCGATGGGGGTTCTGGTTGAAAGTAAGCGAGATTGCAATATTGGGTTACGGTCAATTAACCGTAACTTAGTGGTACAATTACTATGTACCGCACAGCTTGTCTAGTAGTATACATTAAAGTCTTTGGAAATGTCAAATGACCGACCAGGCGCGGACGGCCCAACACAGAACTTCATCAGTTTCATAGTGTACATTTTTAGGAATTTTTTACTGTCCAAATACAGGGAAATTCTAATTGAAACAACTAGATTAGGCAATCCATTTCACTAAAGTGGGACTATAAGTGCGTTTTAACAAGGAATTAAGTATTGATTACGAAGGACATAACGTGATCTATCATAGCACTATTATAAATGTAACTAGATTAACGACTGTGCCATTTACTGTTATAAATTCCAACTTAATAGTCAGAGTGGCGTACAAACCTACTGACTGTTAATTTAGAGTTGCATGGGACTTAGTTTACTAAGTGGTAGGCCCCTCGTATGCGAGAGGCCTTCTGGATTCATACCACCGCTTTGTCATTTCTGTCACCATCTACTATTGGTTGCGTTTAAAGGACATTGAAGCTAGTTAAATTAATGGACATTATGAGATTAATGATGCGGCTGCCCCCCCCTGCCCCCACCTGGGTACGCCCATGACTGCACACGTTCAGAAACCCATCATAGTGGCTCGTTGAGGCGAGTAGCGTTTCAGGGTCAGTCCAGTTAGAAAAGCCGTTTGATGGTAAGCGCCTCGCCTGCCCATAAACAGAAGCAACACCACACAGAACTTTGAATTACAAAGCACTGCATGGTATTGGACTGCGCTCGTCACGCCGAGACATAAGATATTGCTGTGTAGCAACTTTACCGCTCGAGAAAAAAAACATCAATAATAACGGCTCACGAACTCACACCGCAGAGTCGTGATAACAAAATTCTATTTTCCGCTGCGGTTTTTCGACTGATTGACGTTGACGAATAATCGACAGAAGATTGAGCAACGGTAGATCCTTCGGCTGTGCAATATTCAAAACGTAATAGTGTGGATGAATTTATGCGACCAATCGACTCTCAATACATAATGCACTCTACAATATGTAACAAAAACCCTGTTGGGTGTTTGTAATAGTGTGGATGAATTTATGCGACCAATCGAATCTCAATACATAATGCACTCTACAATATGTAACAAAAACCCTGTTGGGTGTTTGTAATAGTGTGGATGAATTTATGCGACCAATCGAATCTCAATACATAATGCACTCTACAATATGTAACAAAAACCCTGTTGGGTGTTTGTAATAGTGTGGATGAATTTATGCGACCAATCGAATCTCAATACATAATGCACTCTACAATATGTAACAAAAACCCTGTTGGGTGTTTGTAATAGTGTGGATGAATTTATGCGACCAATCGAATCTCAATACATAATGCACTCTACAATATGTAACAAAAACCCTGTTGGGTGTTTTAAATACGATAACAGAATCGATATTCAAACGCAATGAAATAACTCTCATACGAAAATGAGACTATAAAAATAATCATATTTATTTTTAATACTTTAATTATTTTATTGTCTGTAAACAAGAGCGATGTCTCGGAACCAGAGCGTGACAGCAAGTTGCGGCGTCTATGTGCAACAAATGCGCCGCGCCGCATGCGCGCTCGGCTTCGTCAATACGTAACATCAGTCAGCTGTTCAACACTTTTCAGTTTTTTTTTAATATGTTCTTTTTTCTAAGCTACCGGTGTAAGGATAATATCTCTCTTCTGTTTATAATTTATTTTTTATTTAACTATTTTTATTAAGCTGTCTATATGTCTATAAACACGACCTAGAACAGGCCAACAGGGTTTTTATTATATAGTGTACACCTGACCATAACATTAGAATATGTGCTTATCTTTCGTGTCATACTTACGTGTTGAAAAACATACGGACATGTAATATGAAAAAAATGTACGAGAAATAGGTACCTAAGAGATTGTACGCTAAATAAAAAAAATAACTATATAAACTTCCGAAAAAACAATAATCATAACAATTAACATATATAATGTATCAAGGTGAATTAAATTTAGTATGACGATCCGTACGATGTCATGGCACCGTCAGACAGTATGACACTATTTTTCTCTGAAATGTCCTAAGACTCTAATGTATAGACGGGCTGTTTGGAAGTAAAATTGCGTCACATAACGCGGGAGTTTGACAGCTCAAAAACAAGGAGCGCGATGGGGGTTCTGGTTGAAAGTAAGCGAGATTGCAATATTGGGTTACGGTCAATTAACCGTAACTTAGTGGTACAATTACTATGTACCGCACAGCTTGTCTAGTAGTATACATTAAAGTCTTTGGAAATGTCAAATGACCGACCAGGCGCGGACGGCCCAACACAGAACTTCATCAGTTTCATAGTGTACATTTTTAGGAATTTTTTACTGTCCAAATACAGGGAAATTCTAATTGAAACAACTAGATTAGGCAATCCATTTCACTAAAGTGGGACTATAAGTGCGTTTTAACAAGGAATTAAGTATTGATTACGAAGGACATAACGTGATCTATCATAGCACTATTATAAATGTAACTAGATTAACGACTGTGCCATTTACTGTTATAAATTCCAACTTAATAGTCAGAGTGGCGTACAAACCTACTGACTGTTAATTTAGAGTTGCATGGGACTTAGTTTACTAAGTGGTAGGCCCCTCGTATGCGAGAGGCCTTCTGGATTCATACCACCGCTTTGTCATTTCTGTCACCATCTACTATTGGTTGCGTTTAAAGGACATTGAAGCTAGTTAAATTAATGGACATTATGAGATTAATGATGCGGCTGCCCCCCCCTGCCCCCACCTGGGTACGCCCATGACTGCACACGTTCAGAAACCCATCATAGTGGCTCGTTGAGGCGAGTAGCGTTTCAGGGTCAGTCCAGTTAGAAAAGCCGTTTGATGGTAAGCGCCTCGCCTGCCCATAAACAGAAGCAACACCACACAGAACTTTGAATTACAAAGCACTGCATGGTATTGGACTGCGCTCGTCACGCCGAGACATAAGATATTGCTGTGTAGCAACTTTACCGCTCGAGAAAAAAAACATCAATAATAACGGCTCACGAACTCACACCGCAGAGTCGTGATAACAAAATTCTATTTTCCGCTGCGGTTTTTCGACTGATTGACGTTGACGAATAATCGACAGAAGATTGAGCAACGGTAGATCCTTCGGCTGTGCAATATTCAAAACGTAATAGTGTGGATGAATTTATGCGACCAATCGACTCTCAATACATAATGCACTCTACAATATGTAACAAAAACCCTGTTGGGTGTTTGTAATAGTGTGGATGAATTTATGCGACCAATCGAATCTCAATACATAATGCACTCTACAATATGTAACAAAAACCCTGTTGGGTGTTTGTAATAGTGTGGATGAATTTATGCGACCAATCGAATCTCAATACATAATGCACTCTACAATATGTAACAAAAACCCTGTTGGGTGTTTGTAATAGTGTGGATGAATTTATGCGACCAATCGAATCTCAATACATAATGCACTCTACAATATGTAACAAAAACCCTGTTGGGTGTTTGTAATAGTGTGGATGAATTTATGCGACCAATCGAATCTCAATACATAATGCACTCTACAATATGTAACAAAAACCCTGTTGGGTGTTTGTAATAGTGTGGATGAATTTATGCGACCAATCGAATCTCAATACATAATGCACTCTACAATATGTAACAAAAACCCTGTTGGGTGTTTGTAATAGTGTGGATGAATTTATGCGACCAATCGAATCTCAATACATAATGCACTCTACAATATGTAACAAAAACCCTGTTGGGTGTTTGTAATAGTGTGGATGAATTTATGCGACCAATCGAATCTCAATACATAATGCACTCTACAATATGTAACAAAAACCCTGTTGGGTGTTTGTAATAGTGTGGATGAATTTATGCGACCAATCGAATCTCAATACATAATGCACTCTACAATATGTAACAAAAACCCTGTTGGGTGTTTGTAATAGTGTGGATGAATTTATGCGACCAATCGAATCTCAATACATAATGCACTCTACAATATGTAACAAAAACCCTGTTGGGTGTTTGTAAGTGTGGATGAATTTATGCGACCAATCGAATCTCAATACATAATGCACTCTACAATATGTAACAAAAACCCTGTTGGGTGTTTGTAATAGTGTGGATGAATTTATGCGACCAATCGAATCTCAATACATAATGCACTCTACAATATGTAACAAAAACCCTGTTGGGTGTTTGTAATAGTGTGGATGAATTTATGCGACCAATCGAATCTCAATACATAATGCACTCTACAATATGTAACAAAAACCCTGTTGGGTGTTTTAAATACGATAACAGAATCGATATTCAAACGCAATGAAATAACTCTCATACGAAAATGAGACTATAAAAATAATCATATTTATTTTTAATACTTTAATTATTTTATTGTCTGTAAACAAGAGCGATGTCTCGGAACCAGAGCGTGACAGCAAGTTGCGGCGTCTATGTGCAACAAATGCGCCGCGCCGCATGCGCGCTCGGCTTCGTCAATACGTAACATCAGTCAGCTGTTCAACACTTTTCAGTTTTTTTTTAATATGTTCTTTTTTCTAAGCTACCGGTGTAAGGATAATATCTCTCTTCTGTTTATAATTTATTTTTTATTTAACTATTTTTATTAAGCTGTCTATATGTCTATAAACACGACCTAGAACAGGCCAACAGGGTTTTTATTATATAGTGTACACCTGACCATAACATTAGAATATGTGCTTATCTTTCGTGTCATACTTACGTGTTGAAAAACATACGGACATGTAATATGAAAAAAATGTACGAGAAATAGGTACCTAAGAGATTATACGCTAAATAAAAAAAATAACTATATAAACTTCCGAAAAAACAATAATCATAACAATTAACATATATAATGTATCAAGGTGAATTAAATTTAGTATGACGATCCGTACGATGTCATGGCACCGTCAGACAGTATGACACTATTTTTCTCTGAAATGTCCTAAGACTCTAATGTATAGACGGGCTGTTTGGAAGTAAAATTGCGTCACATAACGCGGGAGTTTGACAGCTCAAAAACAAGGAGCGCGATGGGGGTTCTGGTTGAAAGTAAGCGAGATTGCAATATTGGGTTACGGTCAATTAACCGTAACTTAGTGGTACAATTACTATGTACCGCACAGCTTGTCTAGTAGTATACATTAAAGTCTTTGGAAATGTCAAATGACCGACCAGGCGCAGACGGCCCAACACACAACTTCATCAGTTTCATAGTGTACATTTTTAGGAATTTTTTACTGTCCAAATATAGGGAAATTCTAATTGAAACAACTAGATTAGGCAATCCATTTCACTAAAGTGGGACTATAAGTGCGGTTTAACAAGGAATTAAGTATTAATCACGAAGGGCATAACGTGATCTATCATAGCACTATTATAAATGGAACTAGATTAACGACTGTGCCATTTACTGTTATAAATTCCAACTTAATAGTCACGAGTGGCGTACAAACCTACTGACTGTTAATTTAGAGTTGCATGGGACTTATGCTCCTCGTATGCGAGAGGCCTTCTGGAATCATACCACCGCTTTGTCATTTCTGTCACCATCTACTATTGGTTGCGTTTAAAGGACATTGAAGCTAGATAAATTAATGGACATTATGAGATTAATGTCTCATGGTGACGAGTGCAGTCCAGTGCCATGTTGTGCTTTGTAAATCAAAGATCTCTGTGGTGTTGCTTCTGTTTACGGGCAAGCGTGGCGCTTATCATCAGACGAGCGACCTGCTAATCTTGTCATTTAATTAAAAAATTATAACTTTACCATGGTAAAGATCAATCATGATTGAGCATCAAATCTGAGTAATTAAATGGTGAGTAGGTCTGGGAGAGGTAGTTACTCATAGTGGTAAAAGTTACGCAGAAAAGGACTCCAGGAATAGCCGTAGGGAACAATGGTATAGACAATATAGGCAATACACTACAAGTAAACATAACATAATCCTACGACTTCATCCTCGAACTGGTGGGCAAAGGTGTAACTAGTGCTCACACAATTCTCCAAAACAATATTTCCAAGATGCGAGGCGAGACTGTCGCATATCTGGCACAAATACCAATTCCGGACAATTCGTGTATTTTGCGAATCGAAACTCACATACTATTATCCGACCTTGATATATCCGAAGATCAAACCAGTCACCTCATATCCTCACATTAAAATAATAATAAATAGATTGAACAAACTACTGCAACTAACAACAATTTCCTTAAACATTTGCCATTGGACATATTTTATTTGAATTGTGCACTAATTGTCATTCCACCAGCGTTACTGGAAGAAACGCTCAAAATCAATCGAACACATGAACCTCGCTGAATGCTAATATAATTGGCAACATTGTCCGTTGGAGATTTATTGTTTTTAGCCTTAGTGCGAGCGTTATTGTTTTTTTAACCGGCCCGAAGGCCGATGTTTACGACGCGGCACAGCACGGCGCCACCGATTATATTTGATGTGTTACGCAATACAAACATTGTTGGAGACACAGTAAGGAAGTTTTTGTCAAGTAGGTTTCTAGTTGCCAAAGGGCAGTTGTTGAAATCTTATTGCTCTTTAAAATGATCACTAGTAATTAAACGGATGATACAATGCTAAGGCTGACTTTGACGACGATCCTAAATCGAGTTTAGCCACTAAACTTTCAAACGTAATCTTTACTTATGTCAAACTTTCAAACGATTTCACACGTTTAGTGGTAAACCTCGATTTTCGATAGTCGTGCAAGTCAACCTAAATTATATCGTTGCAGAAAACTAAACATATATATACTATAAAAATGAATCGCTGAATGTGTTGCTAAGCGCAAATCTCGAGAGCAGCTGAACCGATTTCGCTAATTCTTTTTTTAGAACATTCCTTGAAGTACGAGGATGGTTCTTACGGAGAGAAAAATTTAAAACATTGCCTGAAAAAGTCTAAGAACAACACTTTTCTATACTCCCATACAATCGATTCGTAATAATACTTAAAAGTCAATTTGAACTTTAATACCATACCATAAAGTTTAAGTGTTAGTGGAGAGGTTCCGGGAAGGCAAAACAATTGAGTGACGTTAGTATGGTATAAATATTAGTATGTAAATGTTAGTATGGTGCGGGTGAAACCGCGCGGGACAGCTAGTTTCTAATAAATTTATAAAAACAGATAATGTTATAATAATGTTACACAGTACAGGTTCAGCAGTGAACAAATGTAGAACTGATGATGATGACGTAGGTCGCTTCAAAATTTATACACATAATTTCAATTGTCGTAAGGTACACACTAAATGCAAAAAAAACTATTGTGTTATCTTCTAGCGAGGAAGTCAATCAGCCAGTTGTTAGTCAGAATCTAAGTCCTTAGATTCCAAATACATTAATTATTGTCAGACTTCTAAAACAAGACGTGAATTCTTACAATACGAAACAGCGAAAGCATTTTAACAGCGTGCACAATTCTGAGAACCAAAATGTATCCTTAAATGAAATCTTTGCCATAAATCCATTTCGTCATAAACATCATGTAAACACCTCAGTGGTGTCACGTAGGTACAGGATTTTACCTGTAGTCATTCATCACGTCTTCCTGTCGTGTTTGAAGGAAAAACTCGTTACTAACACGAACATCATTAGAACATTAGAATTGCAATTCACAACCGATAGTCTATTATTAGTTCAGATGACATTTTCAGAACAAACGCATGTCAAGTGTGTTTTCCTTAGTTGCTAGCCTGTTTTAAGATGATATCATTTTAATATATACTGCCATATTAAGACGATGAAAACGGCTGAGAAAGCTTCAGGTTCTGGGTTGAAATCTCATGTCGGGCAATCATAATTTGTGTTCGGGTTTTAGATCCGAAAATAACACATGAGTTCCTCGGATTGGGATATGTACCCGATGTAGCAATAGGCTCGCCACACATCATGGGACGTAAATAAGCTCGGCGGACCGTGGAAGTACTAGTTGCTCCTCTATCTACCCCTTTAGGGATACATGCGTAATGTTACATACATTACATTGTATATATCATGGATATCAATAGTTGTTAGTGGCTAATACGTATTACAGTCGTACGTATTATAGTCCATTATAACTTATTTTACTACTATAGTAATCCAAGAAATGAGGATCATAGCAAATTATGAAGAAACACGTAAATCGACAAATACAAAAAACAAAATATCACATTGTCTGAGAAAATTGTTGTAGTTAAAGGCAAGCAAGCAAGAAATAACCAGGGTTAGCGATACATGCTGTATTATTAATTTAATAGAATATGTCAGATATAAATACTTGTAACAATAAGTTATTCAAGAATATTTTAAAAACTAAAGTTGTTTTGGGTCAACATTATCATGCTATATCTAACATTCCTTAATACTGGAACTGAGTTGATCAGTGTAAATTTAAAACTTGAAACCGCAAATCGCAGTGCATTAACTTTTTCTTATGAGTTTAAAATTTTCCTTCGTACTCACGTCAGCTATTAAGAAATCAAAAGCGTTGGACACGCTTCTAGCAACTCAACTTTGACTTGTTATGTGATTTGGTAGCTGATTAGATAATTTTTACATTCATCAGACTTTCAAAACCGGACGTTAGTCATGAATTTGAACCAAAATATGGACCACCCTCGGGGTAAACCCTATCAAATACAAAAGAATCATCAAAATTGATGAGTCCACATTTAGTCAAGACATCGCGTAACCTACATTTAAAAATAGATAATTCGAGAACCTCTGCATTTTAGAAGTCTGTTCAAAATTATGCTTCGTTTTATCTAAAATCTTTCAAAATTGATTTCTTTGTACTATTCCATCCAACAATCATTGTTGATTACAAGATTGTTGAATAAATGTACATTTCACACTATTTAGTCTTTGTTTCTCGAACTTGCAGGTTGTTTCCCCTGAAACCCCACAAGTGCCAAATTCGTCCCTACCAATAATGAATTTCTCGCATAGAGACAGCTGTTTATCTATATTACACATTGTATGGATTCAAAATAATTTTCCTTTTAATTATCCCTATTGTTATTGTATTGTTTCTCTATCAACAACTATGGCTTTTTATTTACAATCATAATTGTTAATTTAATATTCATTAACAAGGAAATTGAAATGTTTACATTGGAAATTCATTGGAATTCGTCATAATTATAAGTAATTGTAAATACATAAAATTATTATTACTTCTTAATACGAATACGTTTGAGTGGTACAGTCGCGGTGTAGACAGTTTTGTCTACAGGATGAATGGAGCGACTCGACCGAGTTGTTACAACTCTCACAGAAAACCTACGTAATGTAGCTTGCTGCTGCGTTTCTTACGGTGAGATATCCGACGACCCAAATCTCCTTCCCCTTCCTAATTCCTAAATCATCCCTTTCTTTTAAGTTGCGCAATGGGGTCATGATTCTTCTGGTATAAATCTGGTAAAGATAATAACTATTGCAAAAAAAAAACAAACAACAATGTTGCTAATAAGCCTAACATTGTGATAATAGATCGATCGACCCGCGGGACAATGCTTATTGACGTCACCATTCCGCATGACGAGAATCTCGTAAAAGCCGAATAAGATAAAATGATCAAATATCTAGATCTGGCACACGAGCTTGAATGTGGAATGAGGACTCCACAATCATTGTCCCGATAAATAGTTGTTACTGTTAAAGGGTTGATACCAAAAAGCCTAGACCAACACCTCCAGAGGCTCTCAATTGGTCGTGGTGTCAAGATCCAGATACAGAAGGCCGTATACGCTTTGTGAGGAAGTTCCTCACTTTGGGGTCCTAACCACCGGTGGCTTGGGTCCTAGGCCTCGCCATTAGAGGGTGATATTTTCTTTTATATTATTATATGTTTTGTTTTTTTACAATATAATTAGGTATATTATTTTAAAAATGTAAAAAAACATTTTAAATTCTTAACATAATAATATTTTCCTTTCAAACACATATATTTTGCTTACAACATAAATGCAATTTCAACGGATCCAAACACCGCTGCCTTAGTCTTATGCATTAATAAATCAATGTAATCTCCTAAGCGTATACCATTAATTCGTTTGCGATAAAACTTTGGTGAATTGTGCGCATGTGGTTCGTTACAAAACAAAAAATACCCAATTCTTTTACTTTCTATAATAATACTAGCCCTGTATTATATATAATCCCACTGTTGGGTACGGGCCTCTACTGAATTAGAGGGATTAGGCCTTAGTCCACCACGCTGGCTTAATGCGGGTTGGCAAACTTCATATACCTTCGAAATTCTTTTAGAGAACTTGGTATGCAGGTTTCCTCACAATGTTTCCTTCACCGTTAAAACAAGTGATAATTAACAATGAATACACACATAACTTCGAAAAGTCTGAGGTATATACTTTCGTCTCGACATTCCATACCACTCCGCGTTGAGCTATCGTTTTTTTTTTGCTCTGTATAGTGTAGTAAACATTTTGAAAGAAAAAAACGCATTGCAACGCATCCCCACAGATAGCAAGTTGTGTCCTCTAGCCACGGGATGTACACATACATCTTATCCTTTACAGGGGCGGTCCCGGCTGAAGCCGTGGCGCTTCTCGCCTCGGAAACCGTCCCTAATGCGCAGAAGATGGCCACCACGGGGTTTTCAATTAGCATTGCCGGCATATAATGTTAGGGGCTCGGCCCAGCGGTCGTCCGGATGTTTCCATCTTTCCCGGGCGGCTTAAGGCTGGGTCGTAAGGCCGGACGAGCCCTACATAACCATCCCGCCTCCCCCCGGGGTGGGGCGGTAGTGATAAATCACTTTTCAAACAAAAATCCTTTACTATACGTAATAACTTTCACAGTATTACCGGCAAAATGCAACCGTCCGTCAGTATGTTCGGAGAAATCTATCAGTATGCGTTGAAGTGCCTGCACTTTCGATGCTGCCGCTGTCGGCATGGTAAGTGACTTCGACGATGGTAATCTTTAACATTTTTATGCCGGTTTTACGGCATTCTCACCTTATTACGCGACTACTAGCCTTGTATTATATACGTCCCACTGCTGGGCACGGGCCTCCTCTATTGAATGAGAGGGGTTAGACCTTAGTCCACCACGCTAGCCTAATACGGGTTGGCAGACTTCACATACCTTCGAAATTCTTATGCAGAACTTCTTAGGTTTCCTCACGATGCTTCCTTCACCGTTAAAGCAAGTGATAATTAACAATTAATACACACGCACCTTAGAAAAGTCAGAGGTGTATGCTGCTCTCGGAGCTGGTTTCGAACCTGCGACTTTCGTCTCGACAGTCCATAACACTCCTCACTGAGCTATCACTGCTATCACCTTATTAATCAAGTGGCAACCATCGAAATAAGATGTGGCAACGCACTTGCGCTGTGAGATCAGTGAGGTCCTAAGTGGTTTCGAAACCTAGATAAAGCAATTAAAAATTAAACTGTTGTGATTGGAGATTGTGCCTGATATGCTTCCATAAAATATTTTTATCGAAACCGATATGACCATTTTTACCCTGACCCTATTATGGGACGGAAATAATATCGTCGCTCTGTGGATGCACTAGTTGCACCTCTGCCTATCCTTCGGGGGTGATGCTACTTTAATGTTAACAAAATTTTGTACAATCATTTTTTTTATTTGTGAATTCCACTTAATACTTTACATACATACGCACTCACGCCTGTAATCCCCGAAGGTGGTAGGCAGAGGTGTAACCAATACACCCACATTTCGCCGAGCGTATCTCTGTCCCACGATGTGATAGGGGGCGAGCCTATCGCCATACCGGGCACAAATTCCAGACTCAGGGCTGATACTGAGCATTTCGTAATAAAAAAAACCCAATACCACTTGTACCCGACCCGGGGATCGAACCAGAGACCTCACCGTCAGCCTAAATCGTAACGCGTACGCATTACAACTGCGCCACCGAGGCAGCTTAATACTTTGTGCCCATAAAACACGTTGTTACATGAATCTATAAGCGAAGCCCTCAACTTTGTCCTTAAGATAAAGTACATAACTCATTAATCCCGGATACTGAAACAGGCAAAACGAAAGAATAGTAATAATCGCGCGATATCACACGAGTGTTTGCTTGAGATGGATATTTGACATTTTACAAAACTCGTTTTGATAATAATACTTCGACAAAAATTAATGATTAAACTATTTGCTTAATCGCACTTAAAGGTTGATTTTTAATTAGGTCCTTAAAATATAACTAACCAGCTTTTGCTCGCGGCACCGCCCGCGTGAACAGCTTTTTCTGGGATAAAAAGTAGCCTATAACCGTCTCCACGGTCCCTTTTATCTCTAATTCATCAAAATCGGTCCAGTAGTTTTTAAGTTTATTCGTTACATACAATAATACAAATCTTTCCTCTTTATAAAATTAGATGGAGCATGATATTGGCCGCAGCAAGCATTATGTTTATCGGTTACCTTAGCCTAGAGAACTGTTCCCTTCACTATAAATAAATTCTTAAAATTTTACCACCTATAAATACTTAGCAGCATAAGACTAGTTGCAGCGTGACAGTGCATCTTATGACAGCCTCAGTGGCGCAATGGGCGAGAGGTCGCGGGTTCGATTCCCGCACCGAGACAAATGTTTGTGTGGTCCACAAATATGTTCGGGTCTAGGTGTCCCTCCCCATAGGGGTTGATGTCAGGCAGGCGACCGGTTGTAAAAACTACAAGCCAAATCTTTCTGTAACATGTGTTAAAAAGCATGTTGCGCCGACCCCACTGCGAGTGGGATAAGAGCAGGTGGAAGAAGAATACTAGTTGCAGCGTATTTAGCCTAAGAAACCGGTGAGTTCTTGGGTTCAAATTACAGATTGGGTAATCATAATTTGTGTTTGAATATTCGATTTGAAAAATCACACACGAATTGTCTGATTTTTTTCTTTTTCTTACCCAACACCTCATTAGTAGAAGAGGCATGTGCCCAGCAGTGGGACGTATATAATACAGGGCTTTTATTATTATCAATCAAACATACAAAAAAATACCTGATGAATATTTATGAACTATTTAATAATAAAAAATATTAATCAAATAAAAATCAATCAAAGAAGTTTTGCCGAACCCTCGATCGAAGATTTTGGGAGTCGGTAATCAATGTTAGTTGGTTTGGTTCTCAATTCGACGCGTACATTTTTTTTTTGTTTAATAGTGAAATAATTACGACCTTTCCTTTTCCAATTTTCACCATCAGTTTTCATAGTACATCAACGATTATTTTAACCAAAGTCGATTTGCATTCTCTAATCCCTTTATCATGAACCGCACATTTATCTTAAAATTTCATCGTAATAAGATAACTATAACGAAAACTCTCATATGAATTTGCCAAAAATACGGCTCCACTTACTTACACATGCAAAGTTAAAATCACTCGTAACACTCATACACGCAACAAAAATTAATGGACGTTCAAAATCAACTTTATTTCAAAAAAGTTAACGTCTAAATATTAAATTTCTAAATCGAGATACGACGTTCTGCACCGCGCAAATTAGACGTATTTAGTGTCAGATCATGAATCAATTTTTATGAATTGATGAATTAACGAGCTGCACAGGCTTTTATAGCCCCACACCCTTGAACAGAGTTTTGGTGGGATCATTTATATGCTCGAGTTACGTGTCTTGTCATCTTATTTTGATGTAAAATTTACACAAACCTAGTATTATAAATATCCAACAAGAATTAATTTAAATTATATACACATTCTATTAATAAATACTTTACACTGACACTTGTATATTTATCTCGTAAACTAGATTTTTAATGATTACAAATTACCATATTGTTATTTGCCAGACCAGTTAATAACACGTAGGGCGGTCAAATAATATATATATTTTTTTTAATAGCATAGGTCAACAATCGACCACGTGGGTCACCTGATGGTAAATGATCTACACCGCTCATGTACACCCATAATATCAGAAGAATCATAGGCGCGTTGCCGACCTTAAAGGAAAGGCATAATTAAGGGATTGGGAAGGATTGGACCTCCAGATATCTCTCACCGTACGAAACGCAGCAGCAAGCTGTTACTTTACTTCGGTTTTGTGTAAGTGCTAACGACCCGATCGAGCAAGCCCATTCATTATATAGACAATACTGTCCACGGCGTGGATCTACCACTCAATTGTTTTTACACTCACTTTGACCACTGAAAATCAGCGCTGTGTTGTGGTTCACGCCACAGCACAGCAACACGCTGAGTGGTCACCTACCTGTCACAGTCACGACGCGCAATTGTCAAAACCTTATTGATGGTGTTTAGTTAGTATTGTTTTACTGTAAATTTATTCTGATCTGTGAGTAATAAATTGTCTTTCTTTCTTTCTTTCACTCGAATAAATATCTAGAGAAATAACTTGTCCAAACTGAAGATAGTCACTTCACCCTCCTTCTACGGCTCCCTTCAGTGTTACAAGTACCAACTGTACTAAATGGTCGTAACTCGCAAGTCGCACCACGGTTAAGGCGTCACACTTCTTTCTTTCTACCTGGCGTTATCCCGGCCATTGCCAGGGTCCGTCTTCCTATGACGTCACACTATGATTGTTTAATTACATCGCCGGCTATACTCGTGATACTATATCGTCGCTGATTTCTAACTTCAGGCCGGACAAGTCGTTTTGCATCTATGTATTGTACTTCATTTGATCTTTAAAATCATTGGCCCATTACATATTCCATTTTTCTTGAAAGAGGACGTTTAGACATCAATATTAGTTTTATTAAAATTATCGTAAAGATAAGAATCGCATACCCATGCGCACTAGTGGATCCGGGGGGGGGGGGGGGGGGGGACTAAGAGGCTCACGCAGAAAAGCATTTGGGTCAACTAACAAATCTCAAATTAATCTTGATAATATCCTACTTTCTTAGTTACTACCTACAATATAATTATCATTGTTTATCCTTACTTATTCCATTTTAAGTAGGTATAGTATATTCTCATATTTTTTTTATTTAAATTTTGGGGCCAGCCGTCGCTCCTCCGTCCCATGATGTCATAGGGTGCGAGCCTATCGCCATACCGGGCACAATTCCAGACTCCGGGCTGATACTATGCAATTTGTAATAGAAAAACCAAATATTACTTTTACCCGACCCGGAGATCGACCCCGAGACCTCAGCGTCAGCCTTAGACGTAACGCGTACGCATTATAACTGCGCCACCAAGGCATTCAATGGAACACGTGTAATGAAAACTCGCACGCACTTGTGGCAAACGTCAAGACTTTCTTTTTATTTATAGAAATGAGACTCATTGTCAGGCCTTTTTATTTTTTCATCTGGTAACCCTATTCATAACGCAATAACTGCGTTTGCACTAATTTGCTATAAAACGACGAGTCTTCCAGCTCACAGCCGTAGAAAATACCTATGGGCAGATTATTGGTTTAAGAGAATGCCATTTGCAACTTTCTTGACGTTGATACTAGATCGGAATGATATTTTGAACATTTAAAATTACGAGAATTGGCCTCCAGTTCTTCTTTTATGGCCTTTGCGATGTTGCCCTACCACAATTCTGCCAGTGTCACGATGAACATCATGAGTCATGAACTCATGACAGTACATCTAATGACGGTCTGCTAATGACTAGAGTTAGATTCGGATTACTGTTAGATCCCCTAAATGGGCACCTGTATCAATCCCAAATTGACACTGTTTTTCTATGAACGTATTATTTATAACGTAAATTATTTAAGTTTTGTAATAACAAATATAAATTAATAAAAAAATTACAAACATTCAAAAGACCTACGGCTGAGTTTCTTGGTGCTTCTTCTCAGACCAGTGGGCATTTCCGAAGCATCGGTAGATTCCAAACTCGACGTGTAAAAGTGCCCTTGACGGACTAATTACTGAATAAATGATTTGATTTGACTACACTATACGACACTGATGACAAGTACATTGCAGTCTTATTAATTTAATGTCGACCGTCGCCAGAACTATGCCAGCCTGTAGAAACTGTATGCACACCCCCGCTGACCCCGGAACGCGACTTGTCAGAACGACATGGTCCGTATCAATCACCTTAAAATAAAAATAGGACTTTTTATTTCCCTAATTTATTTTGGTATGATAAACCGGACCAAAAACAAGCCCACTGAGTTTGACTAGCTGGATCTTCTCAGGACTGGGTCGCGCCGTGTAAAATCCAGTGGTAAAGTAAGCCCACTGAGTTTGATTCGCTGGATCTTCTCAGGTTGGGTCGTTTTGGATCCGGTGGTAGTTTTAAACCACGTGCCGTTTCGGTAATGCCTATGGTCCATATCGACCTTTAAAACAGAGAAAAAATAACAATAATAATAATACTTAACAATTCTGGACTAATATAAAAATATTGTAAACTTTATAGTTGCCCAGTGTATTTTGACGATGCTATGTATGTTATGTATATATTAGCTGATATGATTTCTGTAATTACATAAGTTTCTTTATTTTGTACTGACTTGTCATAAGCGCTATTTTAATTGCCTACATGATGAATAAAACTATTTCATTTCATTTCATTTCATTTCGATACAAATGGTCGTACTTTCACCAAAAGTATAGTGGTCACAATCCAGTCAGGTGGCCAAGTCGGAGCGTCTTAAAAACTTTGTCACAAGTTCAGCCACTAAGCATTCGATTTAGAATAGAATCCAATCAGGTATTAATATGTATCAGCCCACAGCTCACCCGAGACAAATATTATTGGGACTTACAAATAGGTAATTAATTTTATGTTGTGAGCCCGAAAGCGCCTTGTAATTTCTGATATACACGACACTTGTATCTTAGCACGAACATCAGATGCGGCTAGACAGCTGTATCGGTCTGTCTACAAACTACTAAATAATAGCTAGATTAAAGAGCATTCAGTAGTTGTCCGGAGTATGAATGGTTGTAGGGTGTATGCAATGATTGTTTATTACACTATCATTGCCATTATGTTTACGTCGATCCTTAGACGGTGGTACGAGTCCAGAACAATCGCGAGCATGTCAATTGGCGCGATTGTGCGCACAATGCGGCCAACTGATGCAATTGTTGCCTCAATATACGCTCGTTGTGTGGTGCTAGTAGGGATGCCACAAAACAAATTCAAGTAAAAGTTTAGCTATCTACTACTAAGACTTCGATGGAACAAAAAAAATACTACTATTCTGAGTGTGTAGAGTAGTATTTAACTCGAACAGAGATAAAGACAAAGATAAAGATAAGATACTGCCTTGGTGGCGCAGTTGTAATGCGTACGCGTTACGGTTGGGGCCAACGCTGAGGTCTCGGGTTCGATCCCCAGGTCGGGTAAAGTGGTATTGGGTTTTTCTATTACGGAATGCTCAGTATCAGCCCGGAGTCTGGAATTTGTGCCCGGTATGGCGATAGGCTCGCCCCCTATCACATAAGGGACGGAAATACGCTCGGCGAAATGTGGGTGTACTGGTTACACCTCTGCCTACCCCTTCGGGGATTACAGGCGTGAGTGCGTATGTATGTATATATGTATAAAGATAAGATAAAGATACATTTATTTTGCAAATATGGGTATAGTTTAAAAAACACATGGTGGTAGTATTAGACGTATAGTTAACCATATTTAACCTTTAGGCATGCAAAATTACAATGAATAAGTATGTGAAATAATTTAAATTTAAACATACTTATCTATAATTAAGATTAATTATAAACAGACAAAGCGAAATAATTTAAGAATAGTATCAAAAACTAGCCTAGTTATAGTTTAGATGTCGATCTTGTGTACTTGTGTATAAAATCAGGAGATCAATTCTCGTAATTTTAAATGTTCAAAATTTCATTTCGATCTAGTCTCAGCGTCAAGAAAGTTGCAAATGGCATTCTCTTAAACCAATAATCAACGTCAAATGTAATGAGATTGAATGTAGAATAAAAGTTGACTGAAGCCAAAACGGTATAATGCTAGGTGCTCCAGAAGAAAGGTTTGGTTTGTACTTTGTGGGTAAGTATTCCGTGGTTTAGTCAAGTGGATCTTGTTACACGAATCAATTATAGAGATCGTCCAAAGAATTTTCCACCGAAAAGCACTGTCATCTCACAACCAAAATTTTCAAATAATTAAATTATTAAAATGTATTACATGAGACTTCAAGTCAAGTGCTATTTTTTTAGCTGTATTCGAAAATATCTGTTCAGCCATATAAAACTTGTACATTATTTTCTATTAAATATCGAGGGGTTCCGATGGTACAATACACGCGAAATAACTTGCCCCCTCAATTCACTCGCTCTCTATAACCGCGGTTACTTTTTAGTATCTGGAGAAAAGCTTTTTCCCGTATTGTAACGTTTTATATCGCATATGGCAACCCTACGTGTGAGCGACACCCACTTGCCGGCGCGCACTGTATCCGATACATCATGCAGCAAGGTCAAGTTATGAATACAGGGTATATTGGACTCGATGGCTGACTTGAATACATTGGTGCCGTGAGGTACTTTTTCCAAGCCATTGACGGAAGATATTGATTCCATAATTAATGGAACGACAGTGAAAACAAATGATCAGTGATTGTTATGAAGGTATTTTTTTTTTTTGCAAAGGATGCTCGGGTTCGATCCCCGGGTCGGGTAAAGTGGTATTGGGTTTTTCTATTACGAAATGCTCAGTATCAGCCCGGAGTCTGGAACTTGTGCCCGGTATGGCGATAGGCTCGCTCCCTATCACATCGTGGGACGGAGATACGCTCGGCGAAATATGGGTGTACTGGTTACACCTCTGCCTACCCCTTCGAAGATTACAGGCGTAAGTGCGTATGTATATATGTATCTTAATATACATAAATGCAAATTAATTAATTAATTTATGTTAAAATATTTTGCATTGGAATTAAAATATTACTACTAGTATTAATAATTCAATTTCTGTTTTATTAAATCTAAAAATAATAATATAAATGCCACATGATCTAAGATATACAGCCTAGTTGATTCAATAACAAGTAAAAATATATTGCACAATATTATTCTTACGTCCGGTTACTGAAAGGCTGATTAAAGTAAAATTAACTAAACAAAAAATTGCATTTGAGTTGCTAGAAGTGTGGTCAACATCTTTGATATGACACACATGTTAGTTAACATAACTGTCAAATTGACTAACTGACGTCAACCCCTCTGGGGAAAAAACTATACCTAATAAAACAAATATTAATAACATTATTTTGATATTTTATGGACGTTATTCTAAATACAAATACCAAATTTTTACTTATTTATGTAAACAAAAGATTAGTTAGTGAATCAAATTAAAATAAATTCTCCATTCATAAACAATGTAATATATTTAGTGGTCTGATGAAAATGAAAGTACACAGTTTGTTTTATTCAGTAGTTTCACGGCAGATGTGAGTGAATTCTATGATAATTATTATATTGTACATTAAATTTTAAATATATAGAGGATCAAGATGATGATCAAATGAAGATTATATCTTATGCCAATAACAAATTCATTAAAATTCAATAACATTAAATAACTGCCAACTTCATTTAAATTATAAATGCGATCCACATTTAAATTTTTACTTATTTATGTAAACAAAAGATTAGTTAGTGAATCAAATTAAAATAAATTCTCCATTCATAAACAATGTAATATATTTAGTGGTCTGATGAAAATGAAAGTACACAGTTTGTTTTATTCAGTAGTTTCACGGCAGATGTGAGTGAATTCTATGATAATTATTATATTGTACATTAAATTTTAAATATATAGAGGATCAAGATGATGATCAAATGAAGATTATATCTTATGCCAATAACAAATTCGTTAAAATTCAATAACATTAAATAACTGCCAACTTCATTTAAATTATAAATGCGATCCACATTTAAATTAAAAAATACATAATAATATGTTAACATAACCTGAATACTTTCACCGCATTAAAAGACAGTCTCATAATATTATGAAAGTTAGTTATGATGTAGGGATTGTCTGTGCTTCAATCATAACTTGCGAAAAGTGAAAATATTTATGATTACAATCAAAGTTTTAGGGATAACTGGTAGTAATTCACACAAGCACAGACCCGGGGACAAATTTGTGATTTATGGACAAACAAAAATAAGTATATATGTATATATAACTGATCATACAAAATTACAGATCATGAGACATAATAGTGTGAAGTAATAAATCATACACACATACACACTCACGCCTGTAATCCCCGAAGTGGTAGGCAGAGGTGTAACCAGTACACCCACATTTCGCCGAGCGTATCTCCGTCCCATGATGATAGTGGGCGAGCCTATCGCCATACCGGGCACAAATTCCAGACTCCAGGCTGATACTGAGCTTTTCGTAATAGAAAAACCCAATATCACTTTTATCCGACCCGGGGATCGAACCCGAGACCTCAGCGTCAGCCTTAGTCGTACTGCGTATTGTATTTATGGTGGGGACGTCTGCGAGTTGCACAGACGGGTGATAAGCTCACTTTAGTTAACCATTTGACACAAGTCGTAACGCGTACGCATTACAACTGCGCCACCGAAGCAGTAATAAATCATTTACCAACAATATAATTTAAGTGCCTAGTCATATTGCAAACACATGTGACTGATAAAAAATTATCTATGTCCAAAATATTACAAGTGTGTTGCCCCCGACAAATCCAGGCACCAAGCAATTATTACATCACACTAACGGTTGTTTTCTTAGTTCTGGCTCCTAGAAATCATTTTATAATAGCATATTGTGTGGGCGTGTGTTTTAAATACAATGCTTGAGGCTTAGAATAATAAGGCATTGAGGTATCAAAGATACCAACAAAGTCATCATGTGGATGATTACAGTCGTAAACATCTATACACAGATTCGTTACACGATGTGAAAACAATCGGCCTATATAAGATGATCAGTGTACATTATAGTAGAGGTGTCAGTTGCAACGTGCGGCGTGCAGTCAGCTGCACACGCGCAGATTGTTTCGTAACAAAGGGACAGCCCGTGTGAGCACTAACTAGTAACAGTGACACCGACGCAGCTCAGCAGTGAAAGTGTGTAGCTATCAGTGCGTACTGCCCCGGCCGCCACTGCTGTGAGCCCACCCGACATGCAATAGCACCCACTGGCCACTAGCACAAAGGTTCACGGTCAAATTCTCAACACCAACGATCGAAGTTGCGTCGACTATACACACAACTAACAAATTGCCACAGAAGCCTATCAGACTGTGATAACCGCCACTAACGGTACCCACAACGAGATACTGTATATTTTTTACTGATAATAAACTAAAATCCATCTGTAACTTACCTTAAAATAAACATCCATGAGGATGCTGTCCGGTAACGAACGCAATACATTTCTCTCGCACTTTGATTTCTGCAAATAATTCACTAGATTCGTTAAGCACAGCTCGTACAAATTATCGGGTATTTTCTTTACGCGCAACGAAGACGACGCGTCAGCCATTTTGGCGACATAAAGCAAAACTCGCTTCATTTTCTTGGTTTAGTTCGCTCGCAGACTTGACAGATAAACTCGCACGAATTTCACGTTGGTGTCATGTAGTAACCGCACTGTTATTGGTTGGATTTAAGCTGAGTTATTGAGCTTAGAACTGAAATCACAACATCATTGGATAATTTTTATTTGAAGTCAACTAATGATACGATTAGTGTATCCTTTTTGGCACAGGTCACAAGTCATGTGATAAGAAACAAAACAAGAGTCGTGTGAAAGAGATAACGATCGATTTTACAACTGCGTTGCGACTTACAGCTGATCGCGGGAAAAAGTGTCGGCGTGTCAGCTGACTGCAGTAGCGCGGGAAACTTTGAGCGTCGTGAATTCCAGTAAACCTTTTTATAGCATAGCCGATAGACGACGCGACGTTAACATAATATTTACGGCGCGATATCTTTTTTCGATAAAGCTGGTACACACGTACCACATGTACAGGTTGATTTACATAGAAAATCTTATTTTTTTATAATCCCTATAACTTTATCTATATCGTTAATTAATCATTTGAATATTATTTTTATTAACTTACAGGTTCATTTGATTAAAAGCCAAAAACTTAAGCAGACAAAAATATTTAAGGAACCGCTACAAATATATAGATAGATAAAGCACATCCTAAGAATACTTGTAATAAGTATTCTACTATCAGTTAATCCAACTTAAACAACATCAAGTAAATGAAAGGATTACTTTTTTTAAAGGTTTATTTATCATTGATTGTAGTGCCGATTTAAAATGGGAGATTAAGAGCTATTTTTTTAGGTATATCTGAGTTGCCCGGGATTGGAATTTCTGCTTAGTGTGGCTACAAGCTCGCCCTATCACATCATGGGACCGAAATACCGTTGCCTAAGCCTTCGGCATGTTATTTATTTTGTTAAAACATTAATTTTACAACTTTTAGCAAAATAATCATCAAAACTGATTCATAAAATGTCGAAGTTTTAATATGGAAGTTTTTCTCCAAATTTAAAAGGTAACAACTTTTATTATCTCGTCGAATAAGCAGAGAAATATCAAAATTAGATCACTCTGCTTAAGTTATGCGATATACATACAAAAATAATTTAAAAAATCAAGAATCGACTGCAAAAATGTCAATTTAAAAGTAATGCAATGTAAAAGGAATATAAAATGTTACTCTGCCCAAATAAATGGAGAAGCTCGTGTTCATTGTGTTTCAATTCACCTACTGCTTTACATGATGGTAAGCGCCACGCCTGTGCATAAACAGACACAACATCAAATAGAACAAAGCACTGCATGATACTAGACTGCGTTCGTCACTCCGAGACATTTTGTTAAGTCTCATAATGCCCAGTAATTTCACTGGCTTCAATGTCCTTCAAACATAAACACAACAGTGCTTACACACTATTATGCAGAAATAGATAAAATAGTGGTACCAACCCAGACGGCCACTCGAATACGAGGCCTACGAGACCTACCAGTAGGTACAGCTGCAGAAGCCGTGTTTTTTTTTAATACGATATAGGTACGATAAAAAATGGAAAACACTGGCAAGTGGCGTTATATCTATTTGTTTATACAGAATGTAGGACAAAGGAGAAGGGCAAGTAAAATGACACATTTGTTGTTTATGATTGTTAATGTCACATTGATTGTATTATTTTTAGGGTTCTGTGGCTGTGCATAAGAATCAAACACATTTTTAAGTTCCGAACTGGTGGGAAGGCGTCTGCGCATGTTCGTCATCAAAATTCAGGTTTTCTCTATACCCAACCACAGTAAGTACCTATATGAGGCAAGGAGTGCCGCATTTAGATCTTGCTTTATCCTAAAAGGAGGTTCGAGTCGGCACCTGTACCTGCCTAGTACCCACTCTGACTATTGAAATGTAGTAAGCTTTTTATTATGACCCGTTAGGTTACCTTTCTTATTGCATGAGATTGAAAGTTGTTCAAACGGTTATATTAAGTAATTTAGTAGTTAATTAACTAAAATCGGACCGTGGTGAACCCGTTGTAAGGGTATCCGCCAACGCTCAATCCTCATTCCACATAATTTTGTGTACAACAATCTTACTACAATATAATATTGGATGTTTTTGGCTACAATATTCAAAATTGAATAGAGGCAGGCATACATTTTTAGAATTTAGGTACAAACAAAACCCTGGTGCGCCAATTTCACTCTTACTTAGCATTTTTTTATTATTACATAATTAGCCTAGGACACCTCGTGATAAACTTATTTAAACTTGGAATGTTTATTTACTAATCTTTATCTAGTAGTTTAACGATTCGAGCCAAACTATGTGTAATGTGGAACAGGGCTCGCCAACTTTAATACTTTCTTTTTGTAAGGTATTATTGCCGTTTACTGTGGCTAAAACTATGGCTCCGGCATTTTAAGGTTCTGGCCTACGGGATTCTCTGTGATTAAAAAATAATTTCAGAAAGTCTAATAGGTTTAAAATAAAGAAGAAAAAGTCAGCAGAAACCACGGCACAAACCTATTTTATTTACCTAATCCTAATTCACTTGTTGCGCTAAATAATAAGGCGAATAATAAGTACGTGTATTATCATTTATGACATCACAATGTCATTACGGGGTAGTAAAGTCTTTGTTACTGGCCCACTAAACAGACGAGTGATAGATGCGTAGCATCTCTTTATTAGTCTGTGAATGATAGTGTTCACACAGTGTAAGTACCATGCGTGTTGTGGACCGTGCTTCGTCTTTGTCTAAATATTATCAGGTAATTTAGATAAATAGAAGATAATTATAGCTAATATTTGCAATATCATTCCGGCCTATTTGTCAGTGGGTAGTAAGTGGCAAACATCTGCATTGCACTCCTGAGGACTGAGGAGTTCAACCTGTCGAATCCAGAATATAAGTGCTTATTTTGTCTATTGAAATTGTGAATAACATAATCGCCGTAAAAATGCGCGCGACTCGTGATTCGTAAATTAATTGTAGGTATGTGATGTAAATATTAAAATTAAATTATGTAGCGTTTTATGGAAAAAAAAGTTACGTACGTGTTGTAGACTAAATTGTTTACAATCAAGGATGCGTTGCCGACCTTTATGGAATCGGGCAATCCCCATTACATATCAAACTAGAGAGGAGGTTGGGTTTGGCCCTCTCGACAATCTCATTGCCCGTACAAAATACAAAAGCACTTCCGTTTAATGGCGAAAAGTAGCTATTTTATAGAAACTATATTGCGTAAAAATGTTCAAGCATATACACGCAAAACCCGGCCAAAAAATTGCCATTTATGAGACCGCGTCATAAGACTCTTTTTTCAAAAAGTATGACGATTTCTCGTAAACAATAATTTTCTGTTATATTCTCGCCTATTTCGTACTAGAAACTCTCTCATCTCAATTGGGTTTTAGTCACTAACGGCGCAGTTGCTATTATTTTCAGATACTAATGACTGGTGGCACAGAGCGGGTGAAAGAACTCAGGTCAACATTTTGCTTGTATTGTAGATAAAAGTAATCATTTTCTTCCACCACATACTATGAGGATTGTAGAAAATTTTGTCTTATTGATTTATCGACTGAACGCCTATCTTTATGACCTTATTATATGTCTATAATCTGACATTTTCGGCTGCATAAGCTTGTAACGAATAAAATATATCCCAAGACATAATACTACAAGACGGTAGGCAGCGGCTTTGCTGTGCCCTGGCATTGCAGAAGTCTATGGGCGGCGGTGACTACTTACCATCAGGTGGCCCGTTTGCTCGCTGCCTATCCAAGCAGTAAAAAAAAACTCAGTAATGATAAATCAAACACTCCTATATTGTAACAATATTTATTGTGGCATTTTAAATCTAATTAAAGACTAATATCGTAAAACAATCGACGCGCCGCGTCCACAACTAAACTAACTTAAAGCTGAACTACGCAACATAAATGCTTACAACTCCTTATAAATGGCAGTAACATATTTGTAGTTTCCATGGTTCTTTAAATTCGAAATTACAATGGAAATTAGATTCAAAGTTGTAAAACTAAGCTCAAACATAGATGAGAATTCCATTCTTCTATTACAGTATAGACAAGTCTTGAACCAAAAAAAAAATGAGCTTTCTCCGAAAATAGTCTAATTCTACAAATTCCGAAGTACAGATTTATCTATATTTAATGCCATACACAAAGGATTTTCACATCACCCATAACAATCTATCTAAAGGTCTAATCGAAAATGACGAGCGTCGCTACTTAATTTTGAATCTTACTGCACACAAAATAGAGTAGGTTAAGAGCACATCATTTTTACCATTAACACCGGTTTTTAAATGAAGTTATTTGAGCGCGCGGTGCTGTGTGTACGTGATCTTTTTGTATAGACATAATTAATGGATGTGGCTGTCTAATTATCACACAAATGAAAATACATATTTCCGAGCTCACACACACAGCAAGACATGCACAAATTCAAACTATCTATAGGTGTCTAATTCTTCATGGTTTCAGTATGGTATCTAACAGGTCGCACTTTGGTACAAAGACTTGCAAGTAGTTGGCTACTGCTTGTTGATGGTGAATTTAGAAACGGTTTCCAGTAGGTTGATGTAGGCGGTGTGCTCGTACGCAGTGCTGAAGTCGGACAGCTTCTGCGCGAAGTCATTGCTGATGCCTTTCTCTTCGAGGAGGTTCATCAGCAGGTCATAAAGGTACTACAAGTAAAATCATTTTTGGGGGTTAGAATTGATGTCAAGAAATTAATGATCATACAATAAATTAATTGTGCTTATAAATAATCCCATAATGAGCTTTAAAAGTGAATATTATTGGCTGTACGGAAATTGTGCTAAATAATGACTTCATATAATTACTTGATACGCTAAAAAAGTTTGGTCATTTTGATTTCAATTACTGCTAACATATTGTACTCTTATTATGGGATATAGTAAAAAAAAAAAAAGATTGATACAATTAAAATGGCTAAAACCCAAGACATAATTATGTAAAAAAAAAAACTCAATTCACTCTACAAAAATAACAATTTTTTTTTTTTTAAATAATTACACCATATGTTTAAAAAACAAGCTTTTTAAACAAAATATAGCACTTCAGTGAATATTCTCTATATAATTCTATAGAAAATCAACTTCGCGTTCGTGCAATTGATCTACCCCTGTTTATGGCACCTGACAACTACATGTTTGGTAGTCTCAAGTGTGGCAAGAAACGGGGCGCATTGGGACTCGAACCTACGACCTTGTGGGTCGTCCACCATGATAGAAACGAAGACGCCATCATGTGTTTTGTGGTGATGGTGAAATTACTTATTGTTAACTAATACAGTGGTAATCTGTATTGATAAGTTTATAGATGTTTGGGAATAAAAACTATTATTTATGAAAATACGCACTCACGCCTGTAATCCCCGAAGGGGTAGGCAGAGGTGTAACTAGTACACCCACATTTCGCCGAGCTGTGATAGCGGGCGAGCCTATCGCCATGCCAGGCACAAATTCCAGACTCCGGGCTTATACTGAGAATTTCGTAATAGAAAAACCCAATACCGCTTTACCCGACCCGGGGATCAAACCCGAGACCTCAGCGTTAGCTTAATATTCGGGCGTTATAGAGAAAGATCGACAGCTTCCGTGGCGTATTGGGCGAGTAGTCGGCTGTGAAACGAGAGGTCGTGAGTTCGATTCTCGCACCGAGACAAATGTTTGTGTGATTCATTATTTATTTGCTTATTTTTGTCATCTAAGCATATAGTACGCATACTCTATATTACGTAAATAAAATAAAAAACTGCTTACTCCGTCCAGCACGTCTCCAGCAACTGCGTAAACCTTGTCGTTCCATTCACCTTTGTAGATCGTCAGTTCGTCGATACCAAAGATGTCATCTGAAATGTGAAGTTTATTTGTAAGTAATTTTGAGTGGTAGAGCAGCGATGTAGACAATTCTGTCTACAGCATTAATGGGCCAGCTCAACTGCTTGTTACCACCGTCTCGTAGAAAACCGTCGTAAAGTAGGGGCTTGTTGTTATGTTTCACATGGTGAGCGAGATATCCGAAAGCCCAAGTCCCCCTCCCCCTTCCCTATCCTTTCAAAACCCTTTCTTTAAGATCGACAAGTTCGTCATCGTTTGCCAGGCTATGCTATAAAAAAAGTACTGTCATTTCTTCAGTGGAAAAATTGTAATAGCACATATTAGATTTTCATAGTCACAGCAATCTGGCCAAAAAAAAGATTTATCACTAAGAAAATGTTTAATGACATGGGATAATGGATCACTCAGTGACATTAGATCGTAACATTTGAGAGATTATCACGCATATTTCTCACAATCATACCTCTCAGTGCGGCGAAATGTCACTGGCAGAGTAGCACTTTAATACTCACTGTACTCATCAGCAGAGGCGGCCGGAGGGTCCTGTAGGAACGAGCATGTGAACCCGAGCGTGGTGTCTCCGCGGATCACGTCCACCTCGAACTGAGGCCGGGATCGCATCTCAGAGAACTCCTGCTTGTCAGTCTGCACCTCACCTTCACCAAAGTCTTCAGAATCCACCGTGTGATTCACATTGAATGTAACTTTGATACTGTGTTACAAAATCATATAATTTACAATGAAGATATTTATTGAGTTTTTTTTACTCCCTATTAGAGAGGAAGTAACAATATAAAAAAGGTTATGATCTAGTTATGGCAGACTTATCACTTAGCATGATGGTCTGGGATTGCATTCACACCACAATGTGTGCACACAATGGTTGCTTCAAGATGGATATAGGGCAGACCCGAGAAAAGTAGCATGAAATTTTATTAATCATGTAGGCAATTAAAATAGCGCTTATGACAAGTCATAATGTTACTAGTTCCTTCACTGCCTTTAAACCCCTTCCCCTTCCCCATTCTTGTTTGTTTTGTTACAAATATATGAGACCTCTCGTATCACTGTATAAACGGATTTTCATGATTCATAAATAATATAATACCAGACCCATATTATACAGTATGTAACAAAAACCCTGTTGGCCCTTTTAGAGTCGTGAAGATAAGACTTAAAAACAGCTTAATAAAAATTACAAACAGAAGCTAGATTAGCAGGCAGTTTAGAAAAATGATCATATTTAAAAAAAAAAAAAACATCTGAAAACTGATGACAGCTGACTCAATTGTCGTACTGACGCAGCCGGGCCTGCAGGCGGCGCGGCGCGTTTGATGCACGTAGCATGTTTGCCGCAACATGCTATATCGCTCTGGCTACGATTCATCGTTCTTGCAGAGGTAATCAATCGAATTACTATTCACAAACTATAAAATAATTAAATCATAAAAAATAAATACGATTATTTTTATAGTCTCATTTTCGTATGCAAGTTATTTCATTACGTTTGAATATCGATTCTGATATCACAGTTAAAATGCCCAACAGGATTTTTGTTACATATTGTATATATTATGTCGCATTGCAGGGCATCGCCCTCCTCTACAAATGAGAAAGGTTAAACCAAGATTAATAAAGCCATTCAATATTTATAATTTAAATGAAATATATTTTGACATCCCTCTAAGCAATAGCTCCATATTAGCGAACATATTTTATAAATGGCTCCTAACTGGTGGGAATTTACATATTATAAAATACAAGAATGAAGATCAGCAGTGTAATGGAAGCATTTGCCCAAAAATTGGACTGTGAATGCATAATAGATAAGTTGTGTGAAATTAATGTGGCAAATATGTTCAACAGTATGCATTCAATACAATGGTACTGTTTTTCCAAAAGCATTACTGTACCCTGTCTATGGCACCCGGTCATTCTATAGTTCAATTGTCGGGTGTGGCAAAAAAACAGGGAAAATATACTTAAGACTGTATAGTATCAATAGTATACATGAAATCAGATTATTTTTTTTGTATAGAGATGTGGTTGTTTTTTTAAGATATCTGGTGAGCATAGTGATTTCTTAGGTTTATGCGAATATTACACATTGAAATAAAACTAATTTATAAGGATTTAAATTGAAATAAAAATTAAACTGCAATAAAATCTGTATAAACTATTTTTATTTCAATATCTGATGAGGTTAGGATGGACCACAGGCCACTAAAATAGGTGATGTAAGTACTACAATATGGCTGGAAACTAGTGTGCCAACTTTTACTACATAGACGAATCATTGTCATTAGTACATAAGATTATAATATAATGCACACTGATGCGTTGGATTAAATATTGGCACACAATGTAGTATAACATACAATATCTAATTTATTTATTTATTTATCAGGCAGGCAGTTGTCCTGCAACTGATATTGCCTGTATCGTGCATTTCAATTTGCAATTGTTTGCAATCAAAATTAATAATAATATGAATAGACACACTATTTACCATTTCCTTAACTTAATATGAGACTTATCATTCATTTCAAATTTAAAGAATGCTTTTAAATGTAATAGATAATTTAATGCTTTTAAACTATGTAACTTACACTTCATCCTTTAGCTGCTTAGTGAGCACCACCTCAGCACCATCTCCCTTGACAGAGAAACCTTCCACTTCAGATGGTAGAGTTTTCACCTTTTGTGCTTTACGTTCAGCCACTATCTCCTCTGTCAGGAACTCAACCAGTTCTCTTTCACCTGAAGAAAAATTTGCAATGTGGATATTAATATTATTAGTATATTATATGATCAAATAATTTTTATAGTGATTTCTTAGGTTTACACGAATATTACACATTGAAATAAAACTAGTTTATATGGATTTTACAGTTTAATTTTTATTTTAGTCCCGACATTTCAAATGTTTTTCAGGCTTCGTGGTCACAGATGAGACTACATCAGGACTAAAATAAAAGTTAAACCACGATAAAATCTGTATAAACTAGTTTTATTACAAATAAATTTTATTTTCCTTTTCTTACATATTCTGGACCATGATTTAATCTGATTTAAATTTTCATGAAAATAGAAAACTGTATTATAAAATTGCATAATATTGATAATGGTTACATATATTTCACATATATTGATATTACCTTCTCTTAACCCAAAGTTTTGTTATACAGTAACAAGTATACTTACATATTTACTACTAATGTGATTAATTAGTAAAAGACTAGTAGAAAGGTTAAATATACAAGTTTACCTCATGGCTTCCTACTAATTTTAAGAGATATCTTCCACATGGCTGTTACATAAGGAGTAATGTCTTATATTTTTATGCAGGCAATAGACACAGAGCCTTACTATACCTGGATGTGAATATAAGGTTACTGTACCCTGCAATAGTCTCCGAGACACTCCATACTTGAAGCACCCGTCACATTAATACAGGGAATTTTCTTATAGTAAAACTTTGTATAATTTCAAAAACTTAACACTATACTAATGTAACAATTCAAAATAGATTTTATTTAATGTATTTCAGTTTGACAATACAATTATTTTAATGAAAATTTAAATGTGAAAATAAAGACCTATTATTTAAAACGGTGTATGTACATTTATTCCATATTACTTCCACTTACGACTCTCTTCACTATACACTATACACTATACACTACACTTTACTTACCAGCAAATAAGGAATGGATAGGTTATAGGAAATGGGGACAAGGACTTACCAAGGGGCTTGAGTTTTACAGGTTCATTGTCTTCTCTATCTGCTAAGGAAATACGTAAAATTAAACTTAACGAAAGTTTGAACTAAATGCGGTTTCCACGGCTGACGCAAGGTTAGGACATAACCTAAAAATACAGCGAGAACACCGTACCTTTTGTATGAAGGGCTTTGAGGCCGCACCCGCAGCTGCACGTGTTGGAATGGTTGTGGAGGAGGCTGGAGGAAGCTAGGGTTCCATCCAGCCGCTTGGAGCAACTCATATGCCATATCCCCCTCGTGAAATCACGCTTCACGGGTGTCTGTGTACGGCTCACAATACTAGTTAAACTGGAGTTTTTAACGCAACTCTGTATTACCCTGTGCGCAGTTTTGACTAAGCCGTTCATTTTTGTTTTTTATCTGGTAATAAAAATGATAAATCACAAAAATTGACAAAAATGTCAGCAATCAAGAAAAGAACGCGACCGGCTTTGTGTTACCAGACTAAAAATAAAGAAATATTTTAAAAGCGGTTACACACGCTTGCCAAGCCTTCTTGTATGCCATCAAAATTAGCTTGTGTAGGCCTGCAAGAGCATGCCAAACGCCGCAGGCAGCTACTCAAATCAAAAGAAACTTGTCACAAGAACTTGTAAGCTCTCCACATGCTTCAAGCGAATTGGTCAAGTGTGTAGACGTAGCTTAAACAATTCGAATAGGACGTGATCGCTGAAACAGACTGAAGACGATTCTATTAGATCGATAGAATTGTCATTCGAAAGATTCAAATGTGATTAATTGTTTATTTTATGTGATTTAAATTTGTCTTTCATGATGAAGTGCAATGAACATTTTTACTTGCTAAATGGAATCAATAACATCACTAGTTCTATCAACCATAAACGACACCTGGACAAAATGTCAATTTCGTCAAGTTAACTGTCAAAATATGACAATGTGAATTGTGAAATGTCACATTCACGTCTGTAACACGTGGTGTCGTTGCTTTGGTTTGTTTTAAATATTATTCTAGAACGAAAAGTATAATTCCATTTATATGATGACCAAGAAACGTAAGCTAGAATCAAAAGACAGCAATGTACAAAAGTCTTCACCAGTGGAAGTTATTGTTGAAGATGTAACAAGCCATCCACTGTGCTTACATGGACCCACTTTGTTATTTTCAAATGAAAAAGGCCGATATTTTGCATGTTCCTCGTGTAGGAACAAGAAAGACTGTACGATACACATCGATGAAGAAGACTGGCCCAAGGAAAATGTTAAGAAACGGAACGAAAAGTATTACGGTCTCATACCGAAGCTCGATAAAGTGCTAGCTTGGGAGAAATTCAATGAGGTTAGAAAATATCCCATAAACATTTTTTCCCAACAGTTTTCCCTTTTAGACTGCCTCGGTGGCGCAGTTGTAATGCGTACGTGTTACGATTGAGGTCTACGCTGAGGTCTCGGGTTCGATCCCCGGGTCGGGTAAAGTGGTATTGGGTTTTTCTATTATGAGATGCTCAGTATCAGCCCGGAGTCTGGAATTTGTGCCCGGTATGGCGATAGGCTCGCCCCCTATCACATAAGGAACGGAAATGCGCTCGGCGAAATGTGGGTGTACTGGTTACACCTTTGCATACCCCTTTGGGGATTACAGTCGTGAGTGCGTATGTATTAGTGCGTATTTCCCTTTTATTGGGAAGGAAAAGGCAAATAGCCTGTATGGCCTGGTCATATAATGGAATATTTAATTTACTTTCTAATTTTACAAAAACAATGAAATACTAGTGTGGCCGATTTAAAAGTCTTGTCGGAGTTTTGGTGTCAATTCCTTCCAGTACGATATTTCATAGACGATTTTCTCCAAGTGGTTCCAACAATCAATATATGTTAAATCAATAACCTTGGTCAAAAATCACCTAAATTCACTTATATGAATGCTTCCATACACTGTTCATCACTCAATGTTTATTGCAAAAATCTACACCACTTGTCTACAAGAAACACAACTTTAAACTAGTTGAAGAATTAATTAAAATAAGTGATCAACTGCACTGTCAGAATTCCCACCAAAATTCCTTCTATTCTATTATATTTTTAGATTATGGCCCCATCAATTAAAATAAGAGTATCTGCACTATCAGAATTCCTCCCAAAACTCTTAACCCATATACACACAAACATTAGAAAATAAGCATAAACAACCATGCCTTTTATTAAATTTGGTGTAAATTGTCATTGTCTAAAATGTCATATGTTTTAGGTGAAATTCCGCCACTATTCAGATAGAGCCTACTGCAACACCTGCAAAGAATTGTACATTATGTCACAGAGTAAGAAACATCTGAAAGACCATAGAGTTACTACATCTCTTACAGATGAACAACTCTCCCACCCATCCTCTTGGCTGCCAATGTTGGAAAATGATGCATTGGAGGCTCAGTACATGTTCACTAAAAAAACTGTAGGCACCATACTTGGGATCTTGAAAAATAATAATATTTCGTAAGTAGATAAAAATGTTGGACTTTATAATTCATTAATGTAATATTATTATGGGTAAATCCTTTAGTGTAAAACTCTAATATCACTTGTGTCTAAAACTGGCTGAAACTAATACCTTATGTTGTACACTACTTTTTGTCATCAACATGATCAGGTTAAAGCTGAAAAAACCTATAAGAAATATTATCAACCTTTGGATTACTTTATGGATATCTTAAGAACCTAAGGGGTTCAATGTATTTATTATATATTTGGGACTGTATTTAGTTAAGTCCATTTGTTACACACCCATTTGACAGGAGGTAATTATTTTTAGTTTATTTGTGTTAGTGACACAGAATAGACACAAGTTTAATTTTTATTAAATTTCTCTTTGTGTAAGTTTATATTTCTCTCTTCCTGACTATGCATCCCACATGATGGTGAAATCAGCCTTCCTATCATTTTATCCCCCACTATGATATTTCTTAGATATTTTCGTTTATTTTTCAGAAACTTAATTTGCATTGGCACACCGTCAGTGCATGAAGCTGCCCAAGCACATCCAGATTACGACTCGATATTACTGGATTTTGACACCCGCCATCATCTATTCAATGCACCCAACAAATATATTTGGTATAACATGTTCAATAACTACATGTTTAATGGCAATGAAGATGAGAAGGTTTTGAATAAATTCTTCCAAAAATCTAAGTAAGGGGTGTCATATTTTCTTCTCTTTGGCTGAATGAAATAGTTAAATTCTATTATTATTTAATCATGCAGTGGATAATGTGCATAATATTATTTCACGAACTGACTTATGGAGTTCCTGTCCAGCAGTAAGCAATACACATTTTAATAGTGGCAAATCTTTTTTTCCTTGTTGATGGAAAAAAATCTTTGAATTTGTTGTAGTATCTGTTCTAACTACAAAGAAACAACACATTAATATTGTTAAAATTTACTACAAATACATTATGGTGAAAATAATGCAGAGACAATATTCACAAAGATTATTACTTATTCACAGGGACACCTGTTAGCTGATACAAATTTTGCCTTGATGTAGGTTTTCCATTTATTAGTCGCTTATGGGACCAAATTGTTATCAATTTAAATGATTTCTTTATAATTGTATATTGATCTAACTGTTTATGTTTGCTTTGATTGTGTGTTTCAGAAATGGTGGCCTTTGCATAGTAATGGACCCTCCCTTTGGAGGTCGTGTTGAACCTATAGCACATACACTCAAAGATCTAGAAGCTGCATACAAAAGAGTCTGTGAGAAGGCAGATGATGACATATTGCCTGTATTGTGGGCATTCCCATACTTTTCAGAATCTTATATTAGAAACATTATGCCTAATATTAAAATGCATGATTATCAGGTAATAAATTATGAGCAAAATGTAGTTTTTTTTTTGTGTAATATGTAATATGCTATACATTATTATAATATTTATTTTTATAAAAACTGTTTATACAACAATTTTGTTGATAATTATTATTGATATATTACATTTAACCTAATTAAGAGGTAGAATGTAATTTCATCAATTACATAAAATATAACTTTATTGCCCACTATCGCTACATTTCTCAACATTCATTGATAAATATGGCATAGAAAAATATTATTTCTCATTGTATTCCCTCAGGTTGAATATGAAAAACACAAAAAATTCCAAAACAAGACAAACTCAGGACGTAAATTCGGCTCACCAGTCCGTTTCTTCACCAACTTACCGCTCATTTCAATAGATTTATCAAATGACAAAAACTACAAACTTTGTGATAAGTGCAAATACTGGGTCACTACGAGTAATAACCATTGCAATAAATGTAAGGAGTGCACTAGTAAAAATGGGATGACATATAAACATTGCAATATATGTAAACGATGTGTGAAGCCTACATTCTTCCATTGTGGTGTATGTGAAAGGTGTTGCCAAGAAAAGGGACATGTTTGTGGAGTTGTTGTTGAGAGTCAGGTAAGGACTAGAATCTTTTTTAATAATTTAATTGACGAGACAAGTAGTTAGTTCGCCCGATGGTTATCACAACGTCTGTCTATTAACAGTAGTTTCTCCTCAGAACTGAATAACAAAATACTCTACACTGCTCTGCACTTATCAACCTGTGACATGACTTAAAATAATGTGTTGAGGATAATTTTCTTAGGGTAATCGAGTAGGTATATTATTTCCTGTAATAGAATGATTATATGTCTTAATGAAATAAGCCCTGTAGTTAATTCAAGTTTAGGATAGCTCTCTTGTAGACTATGTAGAATAGGATGGAATGTACATTTTCATCACATCTATTAAAGAGAGTACATATAAGTTAAAACAATTATGTAGTTAAGAGATCTTAGTTTTTATTAATTTTCAAGTTATTCAAACATTCTTCATTCTAAAGTCTATAGATATTAAACATTTATATATTTTTTTTCAGTCTTGCTACCAGTGCAAGAAGAAGGGGCACAAGCAGGCACATTGCCCGCAACTACATAAAAATGGAAATAAGATACGAAAAAAAGCTTAAAATTATAATTCTTATTTACCAAATAAATCTATATAAAATGTTCAATTCTCTTATTCATAACATATAATTCTCAATCATGCATGATTTTTTTTATTTTGATTTATGATCAATTCGAAAATATGTACAAAATGTAAATTCAATCTGAAATTACTTTCATTGTCTGCTGTTGCTATAGATTACTGAAACAAAATAATAATTAAAAATATTAATTAAAATGTCAGTATTTTCAATTATAAAGGTTATGTTGTAAATGCTGTTTAATCTAAATTAGGTGAAAACAAAAATATTTTTCTGTGACTTAAAAACATGAGACAATCTTATTTTATTTAACGAGAATAAGCATTAGTGCAGTCGCTTGATGACGAGCAACCACCGCCACTGTGCCAGACATTGGGACGAAACTAAAATTTGAGGGACTTAGTAACCAACTTCAGTTTATCACTTTTCTTTAAACCTATTATTTTATGTGATCTGCCTATACTTTTTAATTTTGTACAGAAAAGTATATTTATTGTTATATTATACCGGGTGTAAGGGAAACATGAAGACAGGTGGTAGTGCTGGTGATTACAGGCACGATACCAATAAAAAAATCGTGAAGTCGACATATTTTTTTAAACTTTTTCACGCGCAGTCTTGTTTGGACCATTAATACAATGACGTTTCATTCAAATCTTATATATTACACAAATATCAATATTTGTTCGTTCATTCAAATCGAATAAAACTTTGTTAACTTATTGCTTGCATTAAAGTTTGAATAAAACTTTTTTATGGTACGGTATAAGACAGTGAACATTGCGGTAAGTTTCCAAAATGTCAAGTAAACAGCAAAAGAATAGCGTTCCGTATATGTTAAGGTAGTGTTTTATGACCGTTTCGGCTTCGGAAGCGGTCCCCTTACAGACAGTATAGAATCATAATAGAGAACTGAATTCCTGCGAAGTGTGGTAGGTAGAAGAAGGTATGTTGTTTGTGACACCACTGCGGAAGTTGATATCTGATGGTTGGTGTAATTGGTCAGAGTACTACTCACTTGACATTGATCTTGTTGAGCAGTTGTTGGGTACCTTCGTATCTCTCCTCTGCTTTGTTAGACTGCGCGAGCCACGCAGCGCGGACCGCCGACCACCGCGCCACGTGCGACTGAAGGAGTTGCTCTCTGGTGGGTGGCGATGCTTCTTGCTTTTTGTGAAATAAAACTAGTTCAAATGTTGACACGATGCAGGGTATATTTATCACATTAGAGTTACAAACGATATTGCAAAATTCTACTACTATAGCAAATAAATCTTCTCTAAAAAGAGTCATTTTTTTTTCGGTAAATACACCATCTTGTGCACTCTTTTTGCTCTATTCTCAGATAGTACAAGCATAAGTTACTCACCTTTTGAAATCACATCATTGCCTTATGATATAGTATTCTATTTTATCCCAAATGACTTAGTAAGTAATAAAGTATAATTGTCCACTTACATAATTCAAGTTTATGTTGTCTTTGTTAGCAGCTTTCTGTTCGGGCAACAGTTCTGGTATTCTTGTTACTGGTGAACCATCAGGTCCTGGTAATTCTACACTGTTTTCATTTGGTTCTACTCCCTCATATCTTTTACTGAAACATTGAGTTATTTTTTAAAATTCCTGTATTGTGTTTTTTTAATATTCTTAATGCTATCTTTGATGTAATAATCAATTTTTTTTTTTAAGTTGTAAAGACTAAGTACTAAGTTATGTTTCCTAAATCAATGCCACCCATAATGTAGTGACAATAATAAAATTACAAGTAGGTGGTGGCACATTTTTGGAACTACATAATTGAAAATGTATAGAATGATCTGTCAAAATTGGAAATTGACCAATGGACGAATGATGACATGGAAATCACTCATTCCGCCACCTTCTAATAGTGGGACTGTACATTACCTAGCAAGGGAATGGTAAGGTTTTTTTTAGGGTGGGGCAGGATTTGCTTCAGAATGGCGCGACATTGGCTTCACCAGATGAAGCCAGGAAAACTAAACCTTTTCACAGATCACAAGCAATATTGTATTGCCAAGTGTGGGTATTCTGATTATAATTTTTTTATTGCCCTAGATAGACAGAAGAGCGGGGGGCCCATCTGATGGTATGTGGTTACCGCCGCCCATGGACCTGAGCAATACCAGAGCACACACCGCTGCCTACAGTTAAATTAGTCGTGATAATGTGCTAGGTTACTCACAACCACTTCCAAGGTAGTTGGAAAAGTGCCCCACTTTGCCCCACCGTGGCGACACCTATATTACCTAAACAATTTTATTACAGTAATGTTTGACGATAATAAATTATAGAAACAAAAACAGATCAATTTTTGAATGACCACTCACCCAAAGTTCCTGTAATCTGCTTTTGGCTTGTTAGCAATCCATGCCCTGCATATTGGATATAACGGTGAATCTTCATTGAACTGAGACAAGTCTACACTCCTGTCAAACAGTTTCAGCACATAGGACTGACGTAGAGGACGCCTCGATGTACGTCTATCTTCATCATCAGAATAGAAACCCCTTTGATTGTGACTGGATTGTCTGTGGAAGATTATTATTCTGTTGGATTCTGACTTACAGACATTTTCAATAAACAATTTTAGTTTTGATTTTCCGGTTAGTGGTGGTGAGCCTATTGCAGATACATAATTCAATTCTGGGCATTACTGCATTTTTCTACTGATGAAAAAAACTGAAGATTTTCAATTTAACATGTCTTTTTTGTAAAGGGTTTTTCAATTGGAGCGGGTAGAATTTGGCAGCTTGCGATGGTCATATTTTTTGGGTGGCATTTGTCTAATAGCTATTTAAATGGTATTTAATGTAAGGTCCGATCTGTTGTTTATTACTCAGTCTTCTTGTTTCCCAAAGAGTATGTTAACATTATGCTATATGTATAAATAAATAAATTATTCATAATTATTTGCATATGGCGCCACTGTAGACAGATGATTTCGGAATGTCCATTGTGAAAAATAATGGCAGAACACAATACTACTTCAGTTACACAGAAAAACAATAAAGGTTAAATAGAAAACAGTTCACATTAAAAACCCACCAAGCACCAGTTCCAGTAAGCACTGTTGTGGGTCACAAATCATGTGGCACAAATCAGGGTTGAAGGTGTAAAAAGTGAAAGTGTTCATATTGATAGTCTGTACCATAATCCAATGATCAATGAATGGTCAACAAAAATAAAACAGCAATAAAATTAACCAACTGTTTGGCAACATCTGTGGCGCATTGGGCAAATAGCCGGCTGCGAATCGAGATACCGTGGGTTCAATTCCCACACAGAGACAAATGTTCGAGTGATCCACAAATATTTGTTTCAGGTCTGGTTGTGGGACCACAAGTCTCTCGTAGTTCCTGATACCCACGATACAGGTTAATATAGTGTGGGGTGTATTAATCATTATTTGTGGTGCTATCATTGACTAATTAATTATAATATTTCAAATTGAAAAACACGAACACAAATTGAGATTATCCGATTAGATATTTGCAACTTTGTTAACAAACCTGTTACGTTTAGTAGGGCTTTGGTCAGACGACACGTCAGACTCTTCGCCTGCTGGATCTAAGACATCCATCAAGGCACCTTGAAGTCTCCCTCGGGCAGTCGACACTTCTTTGGCTGCAAAATAACATGATATCAGGAAGCCTTAATAAATCACGTTGAATAAAGATACAGTTAAATACCTATGAATAAACTAAATAAGTCATTCTAAGATTTAAAAACTTACTTTTATCCTCGTAATCATTTTTCGAATTGTTTAACTTTGTCCTGTTTTTTATCGGTGTAAACAATCTCCTCCTTTTTGGCATGATGCAGCTGATTATTGTTGTGATTATCGTTTAATTAAAACAAATTACGGACGTATTGTGGATCGGAAATAGAAATCATTGAACGTAATTCGAAATTCAAAATAGTTTTGATGTTTTAGCACAGACTACTTAGTACTTAGAGCGTAGAGGGCACGGGCGTTAATCTTCATACAAGTATTTGCAAGTGTTTATTATCTGTGCTCCACTATAGAACATGACAGTTTACTCCCCCTCCCTTCATACTTCTTCCTATTTTCGCCTATCGCCTGGGTCACCATTTTTGAGTTGTCAATTGTCATTATTGTCAAAATATAATCACTTTAGGTAATATAAGAAGTTGGCTCGTGCCTCGTCTAAGTTTTTGGAGTTTTGCGTTGATTCAATTTCATATATTGTCTTCCTAATTTCTGGAAACGATGATTATTCCTGATGACAACAGTAAGTAGTAATCTTTATGATTGTTGATATGAACAGACATAGTACAGTTAAAGTTCAAGGAATCTCCATTTTTTGGGTGCTTATTTAAAATAACAAGAGGTTACACGCTGCATAAATAATAATGAAAACTTTTCAATAAAATTGCAAGAAGTACATACTTATACCTATACCTATCTATGATGATATGAATAAATTCTTGAGTGCTTAAAACTCAGTACATATTGCAATATTTTTATATAGTTACAACAGGAACGCTACGCTTTTACTATATTATCCTTTAAAATCTCTAAAATGTTGGTATGCCGTTGTCTCCGTTAGCACAATTGCATTACCACTTGCATTTAATCTTTCCATAAATGTATTTCCAGAATCAATTCAAAATATAATTATTCACAATGGTAATGATGACATCACTATTCATTATTATGTACGATACTCACTTTTTAATAAACTTGAATAAGATGCACGTAATTCTACGGACATACGTACGTAACTTGTAATTAAAAACAAATTAACACCTGAAAGAGATTGTGTGTTGAAGACAAATAGGTACCATCCTTTAGAAGTATGTTAAAGACTTCATTCACGGGTCTTCCATCTATGAATTTGGCTTATTACAGTCGACGATCCTCTTAAAAACTTTTATCAGGTACACCAATACATAATACTTATTTTTAGTCAATTACAAGATATTTTTTTAACTCGTAATCATAGTTCATAAAATCAGAACTTGCCGAACTGACTGCGTCAAATAAATATTGACATTTGACAATTGTTTAATGTTTTTTTAATTATAAAATAATTAAATGAAAGGAGGTTTATAGTATCATTGTTTATCATTTAGTGTTGTCCAAAGTTGAAAGTCGATATCGACATGTTACTCATTCGATAAAAAAGAAAATTCTATAATTATTGTACTAGCAATGCAATCGGATTTGGTACTATGGGGATAAATACTTATACCCTACACTATACATTGCTTAAATTTGCCCGCCCCTTTCCATAACACGTTGTATATATAAACGGATCTGCGAAAAAAAATATTTTTGGCTGAATGTACACATGACCTTTGCCAGTCTCAATAATAAAAAAAAAATGGCTGAATCTATAGGTGATCTGTGTCAGTCACATTGAAAGTTTAAAAAAACAACTGTCATATTCTATAAGTGAGCCTACTGGCGTGCTCTATGGGAGTGCCCTGTCTGAGGCGTAGCATCTCTATAGTAGTCTGTGGTAGAGGGAGAATACACGAGGTTTTTAGTCTATCGTTGCTTGGGTCAGTGGTTGCTTGTAGGGACTAGAGATGAAAAAATATCGATGTTTGTCCTACGATGCATAATTATTTATTGGCGATATATTCTTTATATCAAGTATCGAAATCATATCTAAATCGTTTTTTTTTTAATATAATGCCTTGAAACGTAGACTAACCCTGAAAGTGAAAGCCTCTCACCAACAGCCACGAACTGCGATAGTACAATTTCGCGATCTTACCCACTACTGCAATCTACTATTCGCGGGAGGCAAAAAAAGTAAATAGTAGCAATTTGATTTAAGATACCCCTTTATAGCTACAATATTACTAAAATAATGCAACAATTTTTTTAATTTACCTATTCTCCGGCTTCTTATAATTCGTAATATTTATTTTTTGTATTTTTCGTTTCATTCGTTCGTATTTCACTCAATTTCCGCAAATTGTTCATTCAAGTTACTCTATGAATCGTTCATTACCGTTCATCGCCAATCGCCATAGCATTCGGTCTTTTTTGTGAAATGTCAAAATAGTTGTGTTGAGTGTTCAAAAATAGTGCGAGTAAAATAAAAATTTCGCGAGGTGTGTCGTGATTAATTCTAAATGATAAATTAGCATAAACAACGGTGGCTTCTTATTAATGATACATAATGGCTACATCGGCATATGAACACGACGCAGACGGTAGGTGCTTTTGTCTTTGTATTGGCTTTTCAGCAATTTTACATATTAACTCTCAACAAAATTTTGAATGATTCTGTTTGTTTTACGGGTTATGTTAGTTGTTAGTTTTAGTAAACATTCTCATTGTGAAAGTTGATAATTAATGCATTCCTGAACATACGATATTTTCTTTTTAATTAAAACTATGCTTCTTCACGAAAATTGTCGTTTAGAAAGCGAGTTTAAGCGATGCGGAACTCTTCTATTTATATATACGCAGGTATACAACCGATTAACAGTATACAATACTAGTACATTCAACTTACTTTTTCATAAAATTCGTTTTACCTTACAGACTTGCATTACATTATAATATCAGATAGGGGATAAAACATTTAGGTATTAGATATTTATCCCACATCCTTTCTTGATTTTAATTCAAAATATGATATTAGAATACAAACCTAGAGGTCAAGAATTCCATAACATTATATTTAAAGAAATATGTTTTCTTTACTGATTTGCTAATCACAAATCAACTTTAAGCAATACCATTCTTATTTACAACTAAATTTGTCCAAATGTGTCTCCATAAAACTGAGGCATAAAATAAATCAAATTAAGTTTTAACTAAGGATATAAATAAGTTAGTACACAATAATTATAATGATATCAGACTTGAAATTGTTTGAGCTCATAATAATAATAAGTACCTTTTAATGCAGTTGTCTGTCTTTTAAGTTCTTGGGAACTCTTTGTTCTATTAGGAAATCCCATAATATTATACAAAATGTGCCACAAAAACTAAATATGATTTAAATATCTGCCATATTGATTGAATTTTTTCATTTAAGTGTGTTTAAAACCTTATTTTAAAAATAAGCCCAACTTAAAACATAAGTAACACATTACAATGAAGTCCTCTTTAAAATGTATATAGGATACTTTAGGTCTTGAGAAAATGCATAACTTCCTGCATATTCCTGCAAAATTTTCTAAATTGTTTAACTATTAATTTATTTTTGCAATTATATTGCAGGCAGCAAGTTCATACCAGCAACTCAACGCCCTGACGGTACATGGCGTAAACCGAGACGAATAAAGGACGGCTACATACCCCAAGAAGAGGTTCCACTCTATGAGAGCAAGGGCAAACAGTTTAAAGCCAGACAAAATACAGGTCTTCCTGTAGGTCTCACACCAGAAATTGTTGCAGAGGCTCAGAAGAGCAAGAAAGGCCACGGAACCACCATACAGCCCATTCCAGGAATGATCATCAATGTTGAAAAGAAGAAGAAGAAAAAGAAGCCTTCTAGTGGTGAGATTTATTATATGTTCTTCATGAATTAAATAACCTGCCTCGGTGGCGCAGTTGTAATGCGTAAGCGTTACGATTGAGACTAACGCTGAGGTCTCAGGTTCGATCCCCGGGTCGGGTAAAGTAGTATTGGGTTTTTCTATTACGAAATGCTCAGTATCAGCCGGAGTCTGGAATTTGTGCCCGTTATGGCGATAGGCTCGCCCCCTATCACATCGTGGGACGGAGATACGCTCGGCGAAGTGTGGGTGTACTGGTTACACCTCTACCTACCCCTTCGGAGATTACAGGCGTGAGTGTGTATGTATGAATTAAATAACATCTTTTTATTGCTAAATAAGTTTTTAGACTTGTTTTTTTTTTGTTAATATAAATCAAACAAATTTCGGAAAATCCCTCACATAATATACAATTCAATTCATGGAAAGAAATTAGCATATTGGTTTAATTCTATATATCGGTTTACTACCTTCTTCTTCCACCTGCCCTTATCCTATTAGCAGGGCGACACGACATGGATTTAACATTTACAGAATTGGTTTGTATTTGTCACAACCTGCTGGATGTCAACACCTCTGGGAAGAAAACACCCAGAGCGAAAATAATATATATTTTTTTTTTTTTTGGATCACACAAACATTTGTGTTGGTGTGGGAATTAACCTGCAGCCTCTCGCTTCACGGCCGTTTATTTCCCCACTACACTACAGAGGCTCTATTGATATGATTGATTTAGTAATCTTTTTCATTTATAGAAAATACTCCGACAGCCTCCGTGGCGCAGCGGGCGAGTAGCCGGCTGCGAAGCGAGAGGCCGTGGGTTCGATTCCCGCACCAAGACAAATGTTTATGCGATCCACAAATATTTGTTTCGGGTCTGGGTGTTGTAGTACCGCAAGTCCTTCCCACGGTGAGGGCTATGTGTGTGACTGTTGGGTCTATTTAATTATTTATTTACTGGTAATCACTATACTTAGTTTTTTCTACAGTAGTGACAACATACAATGTTACGTGGGACAACTTAATATTGTAAGTTGTAACACATTTTGTTTTTAGTATACAGTAGTTTTTACATATAATTATCAACATTTACAGCATTTCATGAAAATGCAAACATCTTTATTGACATTGTATGGTACATCCATACACACTCACGCCTGTAATCCCCAAAGGGGTAGACAGAGGTGTAACCAGTACTTAGTATGATAGGGGGCGAGCCTATCGCCATATTGTATGGTACTGCTATTGTATATTTAAAACGAATTGTTGCCACTATTACAGGCATCTTTATTTTTATTTTCATCATTTTTTTTTTATTTATATGTAAGGTACACAACAATGTTATAGGTATAGCTAGAATTGTTTTTTTTCCTTACTCAATGTAATAAGTTATTTTTAATATACAACTATTAATTCCAGGTGCCGATGAAGCAGCAGACAAGCTTGCCAAATGTGAAATAACAGAACCGGCTTTTACCAGCCCCTCACCGACAACAAACACTCCATCATCAGACCCCGCTAAAAGACTAAGAAATCTCAAAAAGAAACTAAGGGACATAGAACTGCTTGAGGAAAAAATAAAATCTGGAGTCCTTAAAACGCCTGACAAAGATCAGAGAGAAAAAATAATGAAGAAAAATGATGTAACAAAAGAAATAGAGGAATTAGAAAAGAATAGTCAATAGTTTAAGTGACAATTTTATTTTAAGAATTCATAATCATGTTTTCGTGATGCTGGACATATGCTAATGAAATTCCCACCTTCAGATAATAATATAGCAAAATATATTTGTCATATATGTGTATACCAAAAATAAATATACTTAAGTAGTTATGAAGTTATATTTTGTAACTTCCTAATCAAATTTGAATGTACTAAGGATGAAAATAACACATGAAATGACAAAATAAAAGTGATATTTACATGAATGCAATATTTCTATTGAAATTAACAATGTGTGCCTCCTGGTGAAAGAGGGTGAACCGTGTTTGAGGTATAATGAGGAAGAGATTTTAATGGTGGAATTTAGTATTAGATACCTAATTACTTTATTTGAAAAGTTCTCAGTTCTGGGGTTGATTCTTAATATCACACAAATAAAATCCTGTGAAATGGCATACAAATTGTTTATTCATGTCTAAGACAACTCCATTTGCCCCCTTGGTGATACTCATCGGTACAATACTATAATCTTATACAATAAAATATAACAAAGTTTGTGCTCAATCTGTAATATATTTTACTTATTTACATTTACATATGCTAATTGGTAATTCCATTGATGAAGAATGTGGCTAGTCTTACCAACAGCTATGACATAATTTGTTAATGTGAACTAACTGATATAGCATGCTTTCTAGTAGCATGTATACCCAATTATTATTTTGTACTGACATTATTAACAACCAATCTTAATTGGGCATTATTATATAAGAATAACGGTAAATCAATGGTAACATCTTGCAATATTATTTACTGAAGAGTGACTGTTTTATTTACCATAAAATTAATTCGACAAGAGGAGCAATAAAAGATATTTAAAAATTAACAATCTATTTTATTCCTTACATACATTATAAATTCATTTATAAATTTGGCTTGTAAACAAATGTATTACAAATTTACATGAATAATGAACAACATGGGTGTAATAGTTCAAATCAATAGTATCAAAAATGTTCTTTGTAATGAATTGAATTGTTATTCATTAGGTACCCTCATTCTTATGTTAGTGTATATCCAGTAACTTCAGGCTGGCATAATTGCACACTGTTGAGGTATGCTACGTCTCTTGACAGTCAACATTATATTCGGTCTGCACTGTACTTACCAGCATGGGCGGTGTATTCACATTGCCAGAATTAAAAAAAAATCAAACCCCAATTTATCAATAATGCATATCTCTAAGGACATGTACACAAATTTAAGTATTTGTAGAAATATTATTTTTGTCTTTTAATTTGTTATAACATACAACTAAGTTAGTTTGTGGTTTATCCCATTTGTAGTGTTATAGAATAGGAATAATGACAAGACTGTGCAATAACAAGAAAAATATACATAATTGAAAACTTGGATCGTGTATGCAGGTAATATGTATGATATTTTTGTAAAAACAATTTAGAATGAGGTTCCTTTACAACTGTAAAAATCTTAATCCATGATAAATAGTTTTTAAAGAAACATTGGTACACTGAAATAATCATGTTTACAGATTTTAATAGATCACAGAGTGGTAAGCAAAATATGTTTCTATATCATGATACTCTATAGACGACATAGGAAAAGTATACAGACACACCTTTATAAAGCCTCATAGCAATGAAATAATAACTAGTTTCAACATGAGTCCACATTCACTTCGAGGCATTTTATGCATGTTATTTATGGATATATTATACATTGGTAATCTGAAAAAAGAGCAAAATATGTTAATCAAATCACATTATGGCACTTATGTGAATTAAATGTACTATTTTAAAAAACTGTTGAAAACCGGTTACAGTAAAAATAAAATTATTGTGCAATGACATACAAGGAAAAATACGAAGGCAAAGTGCAACTTACGTCAGTTATATTTTAAATGAATTCATTTCGAGCTTTCTGTCTCGCGTAATTGCCAAGGCATGCCAAAACCCCGACCACTGTGATTCCAATACCTAAAACTGTAGCCAAAAAATCGCCAAAGTCGTAGCCCGTAGAAGCTTCCACATAAGTTATGTTTAGTAACACAAAAATAAGGGCACACAGCTTCAAATACATCTTTTCTACTAAAATAAGTAATTCAATAGTTAACACCAATGTACTATATGTATAAACCTTGGTTTATCACAACAGATAATTATTGTTTTTTGTTATGAACTTCTGTCACGTCATTCGATTTTTCCACAGACTAGTATTTTCACCAGGGCTTATTCATTTAGTACATGTATGCTCCAGTACAAAATCGCGTTGTAAAAATAAATCGAACATTACCCGACAGAGGCCCTTTTATCAATACGTATTTATCACAGAAAGAAAATAAAAGTAAGTAAAAAATACATTTCAATAATCAAATTTCAAGGATACTTTTAATTTTAATAAAATATATTGTTTATTTTTTTAATATAACCAAGTATACTTTGTAGAACGGGACTTCAGTCTTGTTCACTTTTAGGGTGGTATACTACAGAATGATTACCTAATTTCAAGGAATCTGCTTTATGACTGGTGAAACCAGGTTAAATGATTAATATTATTTTATGATATTTATTTTATTTACTATAATTTGTGATTTTTTATTAAACAAACCCGAGAAACAATGGTGGAGGAAAATACTATCGTGTATTGTTTTCCATGAGAAATAGGTATGTGGCATCTTTCAGTTCAGTAAATTTTACAATATACAATTTGACAAAAATGTATCTACTGAGCTGAACCAAATCGTACCGTACTAATTTTTCATGAAAAATTTAAAATAGTATTTTTCTGCACCTCATACCTAGTTTTCACTAACGCGAACAGGACGTGTGCTATACATATTACATTCGTAAGTTAAACATATATTAAGCCTCTTGTAATTACAACATTTGTCAATAGATGGCGCTAAAAATGGAATAGAAGCTGACATAATATTTATTGTACTCTGTGATTTTCTCTCTGCAGTCAACATGCCAAATTGACAATAGGGTTGTTGAAATATATCGATATTATTGGTGATATACTTCATTCCAATCGCATTTAATTGATTTAATGACCAAAGCATTTCCTAACATACTGTATCGAAATCATCAAAACAATTTTTTTTTTTTTACAGAACGCCATCAATGGGCGATCAAGATTGATTTAATCATATGACCCGATCCTGCAAAAGTATTGATGATATATGCCATTCACCACGGCATATAAAATTATATTATTATTGCGTATATATACCTAATATTATAATTTCGCCAAAACGTTAGTAGTTATTAGTGAGTTCCAAGAGCTTATAGTGTGCATATAAAAAAAATGTTTTACTGTCTTATTGGGTTACTCCCCATTTACCAGTTCTTAATGAAGGTACCCAAGAATGTATCGCCGGGTAGACTGAAATAATAACTGTCAAAATAGTCATGGTAGGGTAGATAAACCAATTGTACGCCTGGTGGGGCGACAGTTGCATTATAAGAGAGCGCTCCGTCATTGGGAGCTGAGTGCTCCGAGTGCTCTGAGTTCTGTGTGGTCAGTTAATGGTCCAAGGGTTTTATTACGCGGTAGCTCTGCTGGTCTACGATTTAGTCCTAATTGTGTCTTAATTATGATTAAGTAGAGAATGGTTTCCAGAGGATCCTGACATGGGGTTGTGGTCTGTAAATCAGTAACATTGTAAGAGTGACCAATAAACCCTTAGTTGTTAACCGTCGTTTTGTATCCTATAAATAATACTCGTCTCACGTAACTCCTAAAAGTAAGTAAATTCATTTTACGTATTAGCTATTTATACATAACTCAAACATTAATTAATAATAATAGTTCTGATAGTCCTAAGCTTATAAAAAGTATGAAGGAAGGTTTATTGATTGTTACGTTAGGATATATTTATGAACAGGTTATACAGATTATCTTTGTTATTCATTATCGTATCATTGTTATAACTGTACAAAACAGGGAATTACACAACAACGGAACAACTGACAACAGTTTACTATAACGGTTGTTGAATAATAACGCAACAGCGTAAATCATTATTGAAAAACAAACGTTATTGCCATCTTTAGTTGAAACAAGAGACTAGTATAGAGATGCTTGGTTGAATTACCCAGTTCGTGATGATTCGTAGTTTTACAAACAGATACAAACTAAGAAAATTGATAATGATTCCATTTTTGGGAAGTCAAAGCGTTCTAGGCTCTAGCCCATACAGCCATGTCAATTATTTTATGTTTCTTTATTTTACAAGAATGATGAAACACCTATGTGGCTGATTTCAAAGTCTTACCGGAATTATGGTGTAAATTCCTTTCAGTACGATGCTATATAGATCATATTACAGTTTTTAGCGGGAATTGCCTAAAGTGATAAACTATGTATGGAAACATTAAACTTAGTGAATTTAGGTGATTTGTGCCTAGTGTATTCAAAGAGGGTGTATTGATCGAACTTGGTCGTTCGATCCGCTAGGAGCAAATCGTCTATGAAGCATCGTACGGGAAGGAATTGACACAAAGACTCCAATAATACTTTGAAATCGCCACACCGGTTTTATCGTTTTTGTAGCAATTGGTTTTGGATTTTTAACTTATTTAAAATCACGTCAATTACCATATGCCACCAGAATTTTGAATTACGTATGTTTTCCAAATCGAATAAGTAACAAGTTTAAAGATAATGGATAATAAAATAAATAATAATGAAGAAAACTAAACACACATAAGTATATAGGTAAAAAATCACTTATTTTGTTAATTATTACAATTTTGTCATCAGCGTACGTAAGGATTGAGGGTCATTTGCATTTTGGCAAATTGGCTCTATGTACAAAATTATTGTATTGTCAAGATTTAGTGAAAGTTGTCTATTATTAATTGGTAAATAAGTTTTTTTACAAATACTTATTGGTTTGAACGTTATTACGCTAGAAACTGTGTCCCTCAACCCTTATGCCTACAAAAAACATTTGCTCGAAGCTCAATATGTATATTGATATAAACAACGTGTTACGATATCGTACGCGTGTGTCGTTCAAATTAACTAATAGTGATGTGATCAATCTTAATAAACGAGTGATTAAAATTAACGTGCAATTTTAGGATGTCTTCGTTTTGAAAAGAATCGGTACATTATGTACTTACTGTAAGATGTATGTAATGAACCTAAAATATGACCACTCCTTTCTGTAACACGTTGATATTATTTAAGGTGAAAGATCAGCATTAGCCCGCGAAATTCAATTTAATTTAGGTTTTTTGAAAATTGCAGCTTTATCATTGGATTAAATACGGATAAAAATTATTTTGCGCAAATAATCACCATGGTTATATTCAGAAACTTATTCTTTTTTCAGATTAGTAATTTAGTACATACATTAACTCTAGAAGCAATATTTAGTTATCATTGTTATTATTTCGTAATAACTATGGTGATTAATTGCGCAAAATCATTTTTATCCATATTTAATCCAAGGATCATGCTGTAATTTTCCAAAAACCAAAATTATATTAAATTTCGCGGGCTAATGCTGATCTTTCATCATAATAATTAATGTCAATTTTAGTAAAAACTTTCTACTAAAAGTTTAAAAATATCATTTGTTTCTAGATTAATTGCTATGGCTCTTAATCATTACGTACCTACGCTGTAACAGTAAATATTTTAGAATAAAAGAAAGAAGACAGAACAGCTATGAAATATTAATTGAATGTCTTAATTTTATTGTGTGTGTCCACAAGTTTTTTAAAAATATTCATAACAGTTGGCGCAGAAATCAACAACTGCGATATCTGTACAAATGGATCTTTTTCTGTGCTGTTTAATTTCGTGAGAATATTATAAACTAACTTGCCATTATAGGTTCTGCTGTATACCGTGGGTTGGTATGTACGGCCACATAATGTGTTTAAATAATTCAATTGTTGGAGACAATGTTGAAATTGTATCAGGGGATAAATTACGTTCTTATCAATTGAGTTTTTGTTATAGAAATATGGCGCAAGTGCCTTAGAGGCGGCTTGGCGGTCGCAACTCTTCATATCGGCGTTCTCACCGCACAGGACTATGAAGGACACCATCACACTGTAAGCTTCACGCTTCCCCCACATCTCGCTCTTGTGCACCATATATATCAGAGCGATCATCAACATTTTTGCGTCTTCCGGTAATTGTCGCAACGGGCCGAAGTCGACATCTTTAACAGTGCAATTCAAAAAATGTTCAAATAATTTAAGTTCTTGAATACGACTCCAGCCGTTTTCGAACACGACATTGCTCACCGTGTAATTCGGTTTTGGGATATCTGGTATCTTTGTACTAACTTTGACTTTATTGCCATTATCGCTACGAATTACTAACGATTCTTTGCTGTAGTTGTTCAGTAAGTTTAGAGCATATTTCATGATATCCACCGAAAGTAGAATAGCATCTGGCATTGATTTTTCCTTAATTGCCCAAGAACCGTCGGCGACTCCATCGGTGTACAAATTTATATATGGTATTGCGATGTATTTTAAGGCTATACCTTTCTCGAACCATTGCGGGTCATCGGCTGTAACGTTCATTTGACCTCTTTCTACGAGGTATTGGTAGGGAATACCAGGTGAATGTTGAGTGAGAAGCGCGCGTACTTCCTTTTCTTTAAGCAAGATTCTTTCTCTTTCATCAGTGTTAAAATCTTCAAGAACTTCTTTAATAACTTCAGTCTCTGATTTACCCGAGAGCCATTTAAATATACGTAAGTATTGTTCGGGAAGCAACTCCGTGGCTTTGAATTTTTGTAGAACTTTCGAGAAATATCCTTCGGGATAAATAGTCTCATCGGTAAGTAAAAGAAAAATTGCAAACTTATCTTCCGACAAGGCATGCTTTTTTAGAAAATTGTTAAAGTGCAGCAATTTACACTTAATACTGTTGCTGGCATGATCAAACTTTAATGTAAAACGGTTTATGTATGAATTACATAGGATGGCCACTTCAATGTCGTTGCTCATAGCCGGACATTGCAATTTATTCGCTAATACGGCACATTGTTCTTTGGCTTCCAATTTGCATATTACGTAATGGAATTTCATCTCATCCAAAACCTGCTTACATATGTCTTTCACAAACAACGGTGCAACATCATTTTTGTACGAACGTCTTAGGTCTTTCTTTTCCCATCTCTTCTCGACATCTTTCGACCCTCCTTTGAAAACAAAGTAACATGTAACCCTGGCACTTTTAAATATGCGAAGTTGATTTTTCAGGAATTTTGCGAATCGGTCACTTTCACAGCCGGCTTCATAAGACAGTTTACTTCGTTCGTACATATCGTAGAAATAATTCTGCGCGTCTATAACAAGGCTGCAGTTCTGGAGGACATGGTCCTGCGCCTCCTGCTCCAGCAACTTGTTAAATCCTATAATCCTCATATTGGATTCTGAAACAATGCATAATTATTTTATTTATCTATTTAGATTTTCTAGCAGACTTAGGCCACACATATGGGTCCTTTTAGGTAGTAAAAATAACATTTCTTTATCCATATTATATAACCACCGAAATAAGTAAGTGATAAATAATGTTTGGGCGATTTATATAAAAAAATATATATTCATAGTTATTGAGTTTTATCATTTGGCGTTGAAAAATGTATTGTAAAGAAAATTCCATCGGTAAATGGCCTAGAATCAGTTATTATCGTCGCTCAGCCGAGATCAAGCGTAGCGGCAGAGTTTTGAATGGTTTTTATAAGGTATTTTTTATTACCCGACTGCCTAAGAAAGGTTATGTTTTTTGTGCGTATCTTGAATGTATGTTTGTTTAAATTTATTAGCTCGTATCTTCCAAACGGCTGGATGGATTTCGACAGTTAAGGTATCGTAAAATTCGTCTTTTAAAACTTAAATGTCCTTAGATAGGTGTTTGAAAAATAATGGCGGATTTTTGGCGCGAAATAGTTAATAAAAAAATAATAACCAAACCTATCTAGTAGTGTATTAAAATAAAGGGAATTAAAAGGGGATCTCAAAAATATATATGTTATATGTTAAAATTCAATATTTTACGTTAAATTGTAATTGTCATTTGTCTCTTTTGTTTGGCATGCAATCAATCAACCCTACATTTTGCCCGACTTATACTATAAGTAACAAAATGTTTGTTCTTATGAGGGTGCCCGGACACTAATAAGTATAAAATAAAATAAATAATTAGAAAAATCTAAAACCGGGCTGCAAAAAAGACAATTTAAAAGTAATGCAGACGGGACTGAATTGGAAATTATAAACCGAAAGAAAATTAATGGGTTCCGCTTGCAACTAAACTTAATGCGAGTATTTAACTTATAGGCTTTCAGCTCATAATATAGTCGGTAATCTTGTTTCGGTCCTTATAGTGTATTACTTTTAAATTGTTTTTCGGTTTTTTTTTTACATATTTTTTTTTTTCTGACATAATGAAATGAGTATTTTATGTTGCTTATATGCTCACAACTAACAGCTCAACACTTTGTTAATTATCCTAATCCTAACTATCTTCTTTACATAGTATAAAACAAAGTCGCTCCCGGTGTTTGTACGCTTAGATCTTTTAAACTACGCAACGGATTTTAATGCAGTTTTCAGAAATGGATAGAGTGATTCAAGAGGAAGTTTTATATGTAGTATACATGCATATTATAGTAGATAAAGCCGAGAAATTCAAAGAATTATAAGGGGATAAAAGGGGGGTTGAACTTTGTATGAAACACGGGAGCGGAATATTAATAAATAAATAAATACACCCAACAGTCACACACACACACACACAGTCCTGACCCCACACCAGGTTAAACCTGTATCGTGGGTATCAGCAACTACGAGGGACTTGTGGTCCCACGACACCCAGACCCGAGACAAATATTTGTGGATCAGACAAACATTTGTCTTGGTGCGGGAATCGAACCCACGGCCTCACGCTTCGCAACCGGCTACTCGCCCGCTGCGCCACGGACGCTGTCGCATATTATAAATGCAAAAGTGAGTTTGTTAGTTTATTACGCTTTCGCGCTAAAATAGCTTAACCCATAGAATAATAAGGCTTAGAACCGCAATAGGCGCAAGCGATGTGTCGCCGCGCCGTTCTAATGTAGATGAAATCGGCTAGATACATTGCCCGGCACGTCAGTGTCCAATGTCAAACTTCAGTACAAAGAGCTACCACAATTTTAATAAGAAAATGACTTATTGTACTTTGAAAGGATGTCACAACGCGTCACATAATCACCAGAAACATGTAAATTTCACATTTCTCGGATGTAATAACTGACATCTTATATTTTATATGTGAACTGATCTGCTCAAACCGTTATTTATTGTTATAATATATATAGTTTTTTTACTTTATGCTCGTAATTTATTCATCGTGGTCATGGGAGTCATGGTCAATAATCATTATTTTGTTATAATGTTCCTCTTGGCATAAACTGAGATGCTTTAACTGTAATTAATTGTACTAATGTAGTATCAATATTGTAAATCAGTTTTGAAAAGAGCAATGTCAGAGTTTCTTGTCTGTTCTTCTCTAGCGAAATGGCATTCCGAACTGGCGGTAGAGTTAAAATTTGACTGAATCTAAATGATGTATAACATTTTATGGATTCAATAAATAATTTGAATATGGAATTTTTTGAATAGTAAAACATTCATCAAATCCAAAAGTAAAATCAGAAATTTGACATACTGGGAAAATATTTTACCAAGTTTTTCTTCCTACTATTTTATTGGAAATCATGAAACTTTGTAATTGTGTGGAGATTTTATGTAAATATAATACCAACGAGCTGGTCTGATGATTTATGAACTATTAACTATGATGAGGTATGAACTAATACTTAACTTGAATATAGTACTCCCGTTAACGCAAATATTTTATGATCCAGAGAAATTCACAATGCATGTCGCCGCTCCTAAATAGAGTTTGCTTCTATTAACCGATTTAAACAGGAGAAGGTTCTCAATTCGAAGAGTTATTTTTCCTTTTTTTATGTACAGTATGTACATCGATTTCTCCGCCAATTGTGGACCGATTTTGTTGGTAAAAATGTTTTTCGATAGAGTTTGCGTTGTGGTCCCATATAAATTTGGTTAAGATCTGATGACGAATTACGGAGTAAAAAAATTTTAATTCGCAACGGATAACAGTATAGTCATCGCGATTGTGTTATTGTATTGGAAATTACATGCCATAGCTGTACCTACGACTAAAAATTTAGAAATAATAAAGTTTAACTAAACTTAAAAACCGACATCACAAAATAACTTTTATTTTTTGCTAAATATTATTACACTTGCTAGTCAAGTTTGGGGGAGCTGCCGAGAGCTTTTTCTAGAAGCTAATTACTTAAAATAAAAATACGTGTTCACAGAGAGAGTTGTGAATTTATTCTCTTTAGATAAGATCTAAAGCCCGGACAGTGCTCAATTCATCGAAGATGAGGTCATTTTATTACTGTCAGCATAATAGTATCTTACTTGAGATCAGGGCTGTGGATGATAACAGTATAATAATACCAGTCCTGTAATATACGCGTCTCACTGCTCCGCTACGAACGAGAGGGGTGAGCCACGTCACGCTGTAGACAGTTTTGTATACAATGGGCTGGCTAGACTGGGTTGTTACCACTGTTTAACAAAAAACTGATGTGAAGTAGCAGACTGCTGTTGCGTTTCGTACGGTGAGTGATATATGTGGAGGCCAAAAGGGGAGGCCTTTCCCCATTTCTTTCCTTTCAAGACGGCAACGCGTCCATAGCCGGTAAAGTCAGTTATTTGCGAATTTGGTGACAGCTGCTATAGAAAAAATTAGATGTGGAACTCAACAGTCCTCCCTGTTATGAGGAAAAAATTATGCCTCATGAGTAGTTACGCGGAAATAATCCTAACCCCCATTGAAACTTGGACCCTTTTCTTGTAAACACTCAATGAGGGTCGGAACTTTTTCCGCATATACGCGTCGACAAAAATACAGACTTTCTTAAAGTCGCTACCGATTAGCGATAGTTGCGATACCGAATTGGCTGCGCCCCACAACCTGTCCGTGGCTCGGCTCACGATATCACGCACCCTTTACGTATGCTATTAATACCCATGAAATCAAAAAGAAATAGAAAGCTTTCATTCATAAATAATAATTTAATTATTTAATGTAGTGATTTCTTATGTTTACGTGAATATTACACATTGAAATAAAACTAATTTATACGGATTTTATCGCGGTTTTATTTTTATTTTAGTCCCGACGTTTCGAAAGCTTTTCAGCCTTCGTGGTCACGGGTGAGACCCGTGTATTTAATGTAATTGGTGTGTAACGCGTTTAGACGGAACAGAACAGTCTCTTCATTCGTACGGAAAAAAGAGAGACGATATCGCTTAAAAAACGTGATGGAACTTTTCGTTTTCGAATTTATGCATTCTATGGGGCTTAGACCACTAACCCAATGGTCTAAGGGCTGAACAGACTAAAAGCGGGAAGTCCCGCCAAAAGGGAGCACCTGGCAACACTACTTCACCACACTCCCGTATTTGGTAATTCTCGTTAAATTTCTAGCCCAATGTGCACTGGGGAGTTTTCTAGATATTTTCTCTTTATCCATGAACAAAAAGTAAGTTTTTTTTTTTTATTAGATTGAATGACAAGACGAGCAAGTCGCTCGCCTGATGGTAAGCGCCACGCCTGCCCATAAACAGAAGCAACGCCACACAGAACTTTAAATAAAGCACTGCATGACACTGGACTGCGCTCGTCACCCCGAGACATAAGGTTTTAAGTCTCATAATGCCCAGTAATTACACTGGCTTCAATGTCCTTCACACCGGAACACAACAGTGCTTACACATTGTTGCTTGGCGGCAGAAATGGACAAAGCGAAAAAGAATTAAATTTCATATAATTATGTCACCTCATTGGTCTAGTGGCAGCGTACTTATGCCGAGAAACCGGTGAGGTTCTGAGTTCCAATCTCAAGGCAGATAATCAGAATTTTGCAAGTTCTACTTGAATTTAACATTTTTGCAAGATTTCTTTTGTTTCTTTTTGCAATTTTTCTATGTTCCCTTAAACTGTACAATGAACATTGTGAGTTTACCTTTTAAAACGAATTAAAAAAGGAGTTTCTGTATTTGCTAATTTTCTGTTTCCCTTCAGTAATTTTAATTATGAAATTAATAGGAACTAATAAAGTACTTACGTTATGGCTCAAGCCGATTCTTATTACTTCACAGTAGATTCAAGTGCTACAATAATGTGGTAACCAGTGGTCACATACAACTATTAAACGCTAAATGACTGGAAGGGCGTGCCTTTTTATATTTATATAAAGAGTAGTAGGTATGGTCCTTGATTTTGTGCACAATTACAAATTACCATACAATTTACAGGATATCGTTTGCAGTGTTGCCAGTACACGATAGTCAAAAGTTACTCAAGACAGTTCGAAAAGTAACAGGAAGTAGTCGGGGCATGCTATCGATGATATTCTCTTGTGGAATACGTTTCCACTATGCGGCAATTACACTCTTTAGCTAATGAAAATATCAGGGCGCTAAAGAGTGTGCAGAGTATTAATCTTAGTCGTCCTTCAGAACATCCCATATGTCTCTAAGTATGCCATATGTGATCTATTGGAATGAAGTCAGCACTTCGGCTGCCCAATTCAAACGATCAATCCTGGGCTCTTGAATATACGCTTCCATAAAAGCAGAACGAGCTTTCTCATTCCATAAAAAGTGATTTTTATCCAAGAAAATCAGCAATACTTAAGTAAAAGTGATCTAGAGTTTGCGTCATAATAAAGAACATTAATTTTCTGTTACTCATCCTAGAACCCGACTCGTAGGTAGTAAAGTTCATTTTGTATTTAGCTTTTTACACTTCAACATGCCAATAATACATTGAAATTAATAAAACCTCTTTCGCGTTGTAATTTTTACATACAGGATTTCGATGCTTAAAGGGAAAGAATTAAATCTGCGACTGCAAAATATCTTTTTTGTATCATCGAAAAGTAACGCAAAATGTTACAAAAGTAACATACTGGCAACGCTAATCGTTTGTTATTTTTAGGGTAATCCCGTACTAGGGATGTGAAATAATTACTATGTATCGACTTTTTATCGATATTTATATACATACTTAAGCATTCACGCCTGTAATCCCCGAAGGGGTAGGCAGAGGCGTAATCAGTACACTGACATTTCGCCGAGCGTATCTCCGTCCTACGATATGAAAGGGGGCGAACCTATCGCCATACCGGCCACAAATTCCAGACTCCGGGCTAATATTGAGCATTTCGTAATAATAAACCCAATACCACTTTACCCGACCCGGAGATCGAACCAGAGACCTCAGCGTTAGCTTAATCGTAACGCGCACGCATTACAACTGCGCTACCGAGGCAGTCAGTTTTATCAATATCTTTTATCAATAATATTTTATTTGGATACATTAGTATAGCTATATTATTTTTTACCAAGTTGAAATTTTACATAAAGGACTGTGATTCACATTAGATATCTTATCTTATAGATTAAAGATAATCTATTGATTTCAGCCTCACTTCAAAACAAGGTGGTGTGCGAGAGGCCGTCTGGTTTGATACCACCGCTTTGTCTATTTCTGCCGCCAAGCAACGGTGTGTAAGCACTGTTGTGTTCCTGTTTGAAGGACATTGAAGCCAGGGAAATGACTGAGCATTGTGAGACTTCACCACTTATGTCTCGGGATGACGAGCGCAGTCTAGTGTCATGCAGTGCTTTGTAATTCAATGTTCTGTGTGGCATTGCTTCTGTTTATGAGCAGGCGTGATTGTTTACCATCGAGCGAGCGACCTGCTTGTCTTGTCATTCAAGCTAATAAAAAAAAGTTCCTGTAGATTTCGTACCATTACATATTTTAATTTTTTTATTAAAATAAAAACTTTTGTGAAATAAAAAACAGGCACCTAACCAATTAACTTATTTGAATTCGTTTGAATGGTAAAATCAGTTAATTTGTTCATTCTATGTAGCCTATATCCTCAGAATTTTAAGTAAATTAATAAACAGAGAGTAATTTCTTTCTTTTAAGTAACAGCAGTGATAGCTCAGCGGGGAGTGGTATGGACTGTCGAGACGAAAGTCGCAGGTTCAAAACCAGCCCCGAGAGCATACACCTCTGACATTTCTAAGTTACGTGTGTATTAATTGTTAATTATCACTTGCTTTAACGGTGAAGGAACATCGTGAGGAAACCTGCATACCTGAGAAGTTCTGCATAAGAATTACGAAGTTATGTGAAGTCTGCCAACCCGCATTAGGCCAGCGTGGTGGACTAAGGCCTAACCCCTCTCATTCAGTAGAGGAGCCCCGTGCCCAGCAGTGGGACGTATATAATACAGGGCTGGTATTATTATTATATTTATTATAATTTCTTTCAATTTCATCCTTAAATCTCAAATGAAATAATTAAAAATTATGTCAATCTCCAAATAGGCAATGGTGTACCTACTCGTTAACTAAACGAATATAAAGTGTAGGGCTTTTAATCCCTTAATTTACTCTTTCCTTTAAGGTCAGCAACACGCTCATAATTCTTTTGGTATTGTGTGCGTACCTGGGCGGTGGAGATCACTTACCATTAGGTGACACACTTGCTCGTTGGCTAACCTATGCCATAAAAAAATATAAAAGCAACAAAGTGAAATTGTATTATTGAGTGTGGACAGCCTCCGTGGTGAAATGGGCAAGTAGCCGGCTGTGAAGCGAGAGGCTGCGAGTTCGATTCTTGCTCCGAGTAAAAATGTTTGTGTGATCCACAAATATTTGTTCCAGATCTGGTTTTCTCCCCAGACGAGTTGGCGTCAGGCAGGCAGCAGGTTGTAAAAACTACAAGCTATATCTTTCTGCAACATGATAAAAATTATGTGATGATGGGCAGGTGGAAGAATATTGATGTCCCCTCCTACTAAATTGGCGGCTTGTATTCGTCGGGGTATGCTATTGATGATATTCTTAATGGTTTCCTGTCAGTGATCAACAGTAGGTTGTAGGAAAAATAATCGTTAACACCCGGTTTCTGAAAGGCTGTTCAAATCAACATTCAACTAACAGAACTTTGATTTGACATCGCGATTAAATCAATTCGAGTTGCTGAAACGTGATTAATGAAAAATTTATAATATTTGATCTCTCTTTAGTATCGTTTAACATACGAATTTTCATATTAATTTTATGTTAGCTGACATGTGTTTCAAATCAAAGGTGATCAAGTTATTTGACAGTTGAATAAATAATATAACATTAAGATTGATCAGCCTTCCAGAAATCGGGCGTGTGTATTCATGTTGCGCTACCGATGTAAACATCGATGTTTTAGCAATATCGACCATCTCTAACTTAAATGCCGTGCGGCGCGGCGCGGTGATACGTATAATCTCTTTGCGTATAATAGGTAGGTAGTCTGTGGCGCGGTGGGTGGTTTTATGGATACAGCCAATATGGATTACGAAAAATATTCTTTTCGATTTTTGATTTCTTTTCGAACGATTTTCTTGCATAGTGACCCAGCGATACGAAACTCAGTGGGCTTATTAATATTATTATTTTTAATTCGTCTAAAGGACAGACTATACTTCTTACAGGTAGTTCGACCATACTGCCTAGTCCTACGTGTAATTCTTTACATTAATATGGTAATTTTTAGCATTGTTTTTCGTAATTATTTTCAGGTAATAAGTCATATTTTTTACAATAGTCGTCAAATTCAAGAAAAAACGTCATTTCAGTACTTACTGTTCAAATTTTGAATTGTCTAGTCTTACGTGTTCAGTGGGCTTACTTTACCACTGGATTCTACCACAGTGTACTTTGTTATATACTGGAAGATTCTACTCAGTGGGCTTGATTTTTGTCCAGATTTTCAAACCAAATTATTTAGGGGAATACAAGGTCTTACCTTAATGTAATTTCAAGGGTTATTAAAAGATTATCGAAGTCGATGTTTCCAGCAATTTCGTTTTCAATTGACAAAGTTGCTAAGTTTGTCAATCTAGATTGAGATATTGTTGATCGAAGATCATTCTTCGGATAATTATCAATGTGAGTTTGCACTGGGCCACTATTAATTATATTATCAATAATTTTGCTATTTCGAGTGACTGGCCAAGTGGCTAGATCTGATATATTCGGGACAACAGTACTAACGTCATCTAGAATTTGTATTTGTTGTACATCACCAATGGAGTCATCCTGAGCAGTATTTGTAATTGTATCATAACTTGTCACCTCACTTTGGGAAACTTTGTCTACAATCTCTTCAACATAATCTCCAATCATCTGATCTGACTTATCAGATAGAGGCTCCGCTATCGATACATTCATTTCCATTCCAGATGTAGATGGCATATTCAGGTCTTCATTTTTTGTTGTGATATATTTATCTATAATGATATGTTGACTGCCTCGGTGGCGCAGTTATAATGCGTACGCGTTAAAATTAAGCTAACGCTGAGGTCTCGGGTTTGATCCGCGGGTCGGGTAAAGTGGTATTGGGTTTTTTTATTACGAAATGCTCAGTATCAAACCGAAGTCTGGAATTTGTGCCCGGTATGGCGATAGGCTCGCCCCCTATCACATCGTGGGACGGAGATACGCTCGGCGAAATGTGGGTGTATTGGTTACACCTTAGTAAGGGGTTAGGCCCTTCGGGGATTACAGGCGTGAGTGCGTATGTAAAAGAAAGTAGGGAGATGCTTAGCAAGTAGTCTGTGGATTTATTATTGGTCCGTGGTCTGTGGTAGAACAACATTGGAAATATGGTAAAGCGGAGTTTTCGGTGCCTTTCTAGTTATATAATAATAATACTAGCCCTGTATTATATACGTCCCACTGCCGGGCACAGGCCTCTACTGAATGAAAGGGGTTAGGCCTTAGTCCACCACGCTGGCCTAATTCGGGTTGGCAGACTTCACATACCTTTGATATTGTTATGGAGAACTTCTCAGGCATGCAGGTTTCCTCACGATGTTCCTTCACCCTTAAAGCAAGTGATAATTAACAATTAATAGTTAATACACACATAGCTTAAAAAAGTCAGAGCTGTATGCTCTTGGGGCTGGTTTCGAACCTGCAACTTTCGCCTCGACAGTCCATGCCATTCCCCGCTGAGCTGAGGTATCACTGCTTTTTCTATTTCTAATTAGTAAATTTAAAGTACTCTATTTTTGCAGGTATTGCCTGCCGGTTGTTTGTAATAAAATCGTAATTTAAATATTAACATGTACCTATAGGTATAAAAAAAAACTGCAAGGTAATTTACACGGTATGTCTGGGTTTGAAATAAGGTATTTTTAACCGACTTTAAAGAAAAGAGAAGGTTATCTTTTTTAATGTATGTTCCTCGATTACTCGAAGACGACTGGACCGATTCGAGAAATTATTTTTTTGTTCAAAAGGGTTTACTTTTCAGGTGAGCTGATGATGGAAGGTACAACTCCTTGTTAGTTAGGAGTTAGGGGATAATTCTTAAAGTACCTTGCAAAAAAAATAATTCGATAGAGTTTAGCTGCGATGTGGTCCTATTTCAATTTGGTTATGATCTGATGACGGAGTACGGAAAAAAAATGAAACTCCTCAACAATACACTCGTCGCGATTGTGTTATTGTATTAAAATTTACATGTTATTGCTGTAACTACCACTAAAAATTTTAATATAAAATAAGTTTTACCATTAAAACTTTAGTGTTTTTGTATTTTGAAGTTGGCTATATAGATTTGTTATATTATCAATGGTTATATTACATATTATTTTAGCTAATACGGTATTTTTACCCTAGTAGCACGGTAATTTTTTCACATGAAAACACTGGTGGCACTGGACGTTTTGATTGAAATACGAAGTGTCCGGCTGAAGCGCTGTGTTTCCATGGCTATGAATATTTAAAAAAAAAAATGGACATTTTGAAATGTCAATACATTGACTGTCAAAATAAACCATAAATCAGTGTTTTAGCGGGAATTCTGACAGTGCGGGCTCTCTCTTATTTTAATTATTTCCTAAACTGGTTTAAAATTGTGTTTGTTGTATATAAGTGGTGTGGTTTTGTGCAATAATCATTAACGCTGTCATAGATACATAATACAAAGGAAAGATTGCTGATTACGAAGAACGCCCCGTGGGCATAAAAAAACGTTACTAGATGGCGTTACGCGGCTCACTACAAATATATTTATCCTGAAATTAAGAAATATCGCATTTTGTTGTTCTGGTTCATTATATTTATTTATTTTGAGAATCAAAATACAACATTTTCATTAAAATAGCAAATTGATAAATAGGTAATTTTATGATTTGATTCGTTGAACATGAACCAACCTAGAGCACAATTTAGTATCCCTAAGTCCGGTAGATGGCGCACATTTGAAAATGTACACTTATCTTCTTTTAATCAAAATTTACGACTATTGTAATTCACATAAAAAAATGTTATGGAAAATAAAATAAATTGTAAATTGAGAATAATAAAAAAAATGTGACAATAAAGTAAAATGACTGCCTCGGTGGCGCAGTTGTAAAGCCTACGCGTTACGACTCAGGCTGACGCTGAGGTCTCGGGTTCGATCCCCGGGTCGGGTAAATGTAATATTGGGTTTTTCTATTACGAAAAGCTCAGTATCAACCCGGAGTCTGGAATTTGTGCCCGGTATGGCGATAGGCTCGCCCCATATCACATAAGGGACGGAGATACGCTCGGCGAAATGTGGGTGTACTCGTTACACCTCTGCCTACCCCTTCGGGAATTACAGGCGTGAGTGTGAGTGAAATACACCTAAATATGCTTCGCCCACCACTTTGAACGGCAATTTCATATGTAAAGACCAATTATTATACCTTTAAAATAGAAAAACAACAAATAGAAAATCTTTAAATAAATGCGATACATCCATCGGAATAAGATAACTAGAACGATAACTCTCATATGAATCTGATAAAAAATACGGCTCCACTTACACATGCAAAGATAAAGCACACGTAACACCCATACACGCAACAGACATTAATGAACGTTCAAAATCAACTTTATTTCATAAAGTTAATGTCTAAATTGCCTTCTTATTCTAAGGTCTAAATATTAAATTTCTAGATCGAGATACGACGTTCTGCACTGCGCAAAAAATTAGACGTATCAAGTGTCAACTAGGGATTATTATGCACAGACATTTATAGCCCCGCCCCCTTGCACAGAGTTTTGGTGCGGTTATTTTTTGGCTTGAGTTACGTTTCTTCTCATCTTATTTTGATGGAAATATCACTCCCTCACTCACTAATCAATTAAAACTTCTAAATCTAAGATCATGAAATTTGGTCAGATTACCAAATTTGATACCAATCACAAAAGGGGAGCTTGGGGAGGAGAGTTAAATTTTGTGTACAGACAGACACACACACGCACGCACACACCAGACCAAAGCGTCAATTGTATTATTGAATCTTTGCAAATGATACGCACTCACGCCTGTAATCCCCGAAGGGGTAGGCAGAGGTATAACCAGTACACCCACATTTCGAGCGTATCTCCGTCCCACGATGTGATAGGTGGCGAGCCTATTGCCATACCGGGCACGCTGCTACTGAGCATTTCGTAATAGATAAGCCCAATACCACTTTACCCGACCCGGGGATTGAACCCGAGAACGCAGCGTTAACCTCAATGCTAACGCGTACGCATTACAACTGCGCCACCGAGGCAGCCATATTATCGCAAATCATCTATTTGAAAATCATAAAGACAAAAATAAAACGCATAGGCCACCACTACTCCGGCGCGGCAATTTACAGGTGAACTGATTTGACAAGCAGAATTCAACCTTATTGACACTCAATCTACCTTATTGACACTCGACCTGCCCTTCAAATTTGAGACTTAATGTATTATTAATAAGAGCTATTATGCCATAAAAATACACTGACGTTTAGATAATTGTACCATAGAATTACCAGTAAACCTTACGCGTTGTTGCCGCTCTGTACAACTACATTACATAAAAAGTTGGCGATGCAAATGCGTTTTAATGGATCATCATCATCGCTCTACGTATTTCCCAAGTCTTCTTATAATCATTATCTGCCATATACAAATTAAATTCTTGTCTATGTCATCCTATATAAAGTCATAGCGAAGTATACAAAGATTGCCGAAACTATATACAAAAAAATTAACGTTTTACGTTGAAGATGGCCGAATCACTGAATTTAAATCATACGACTTTGTTTCGGTTTAAAATATTTAAATATTCCATATATATAACTTAATTTAGTAAGGTACCTAACTACCTAGAAAATTTCAAAACAAAATTATAAAAGAGAAATTGATGCTGGATTGGAACCCGAGCATCAAGGGGCGGCGCGTTACTCTAAAACCAATACGCTAAACTGCTTTTAGCTTAATTAACTAAATTGTAATAGTGTTTCATACATCAACTGCCAGTATATGCCTAAAACGCATTTACACTTATGCCATCACCTACAAGTTTTTCACTGTTCGATAGATGGCACTAGTAAGACAGGTATATCATTATAATTCAGCTAGTTTATTAACGCCATCTAAAGTGTATAGTGGAACTACTAGGTACCGGCGAACATTATTAGTTTTAAGTGAGTTCAGATGTAAAGTACTGATATAGCAGTCTATGCTTTTCTAATGTGTCTATGACACTGTTGAATAGTGTATGGAAGCATTGAAATAAGTGAATTTAGGTGATTTTTGACCAGGGGTATCGATCGACCTTGTGCGTTCGATCCGCTTGAAGAAAGTCGTCTAAGAAGCATCGAACTGAAAGGAATTAACACTAAAACTCCAGCAAGACCTTGAAATCGGTCACACCCCCGTTTCATCGTTCTTAGAAAATAAGAAAAGAATATAACTAACTATATATTGGCAGTATGGTCTCTGATCTTAGCCGGTTCCTTATGGGACAAACATATTAAAAAAAAAACCTTAAATCAAATTGTTTGAATGCCCTGCCTACAGTGTACAAAGGATTTTGCTTATTGATAAGATAATTAATTTCTATGGCAAAGTTGAGCTTGTCCCGCGCTCTATTGTAGACTTACTGAAAAATACAGCGATTTACAATGTTTTGTATGAGTTTATAAGCAATACTGTAATACATAAATAGGACAAGAAAAAAATGGATTTGACTTGAGTATATTTTGACCTAATAAACCTATAAATGGACTATTTTTATGAAGACTTGGCTACGGCCTGAAAATTATAACAATATTATAAAGACTTGGGTTATGCCTAATTATTGAAAGGGAAAAAAGGATTTGACGAACTTATTTTGACTCTATATACTTTTAAATGGACTGTTCTTTATGAAGACTTGGCTACGGCCTGAAAATTAAAATATTATAAAGACTTGGCTTAGGCCTAATTATATCTTATTACTTAGAAATGTTACGTATGACGAGGCTGTACGGGCTAGAACCCTTTGCCTTCCCAATAAAAGGGAAAATTGTGGAAAAAAAAATGACTGTCAATGCCAATGAATGCCAATTGCCAATCTAAATTTTATTAATTTAACGCGATAAATCTCCTTAAATTTGTCATTTATTCTGATTTATTGATTTTTATTAGCGTAAAATGTAATAGTCGAGTTAAATCTTCTAGAATCTTAAGCGTAAACAACAATAACCTTATTGTTATGCCAGTCGTTTGATCCCGACATAAAATTTACAAAGTATTGAAAAGACAGTGAATATGAGTTATAATTCAGGGGGTAGTGGTGGGAAGGGTTTCGGATTCGCTGGATTCACGATGCCTAAGCGTAATCCGTCAAATGTGTCGCTTCACGCTGTCCCTCCTCCATCGACGCAAATGCATGCCGTGCCGCCGCCAACGTCAGGCTTGTCGAAGCAAGGATACTCTACCATGAGCTCTATAACGCAGAATGCTGTTACTGGTAACTGGGGCACCATCGGGAAGAAGAGATCTAAGACTGAGGATGAGTAAGTGAATAGTGATGATATGATATGGACTTAGTGTAGGTGACTATAATGATATTAGGATTGTTTGCTTGTGGGTGGTGTGTTAAACTAGCTGGAGGTGTTACTACTTATTTTATTGGCCTGAATGACTAGCCGAGTAGGATGCTCGCCTAATGGTAAGCACAACACCTGCCCAAAACAGAAACATAACTTTGAATTACAAAGCACTACATGGAACTGCACTTAAGTTAATCTTATAAAGTTAAGTCTCATATAGCCAAGTAATATCAATGGCTATAATGTCCTTCAAACCTGAACACAATAGAGCTTACACACTGCTGCTTGGTGTCAGAAATAGAGAATGCGGTGCTGAATTGAAAATGAATCGACCTTTAATGAAGTGAAGTAATATATTTTAATTGACAAAATCAAAAAGATTGTCTTTGTTTTGTCTTTTATGTTAGTTATTGCTATTTTAATACTCGATAATAATTTGTGAAATCATAAAAAATCAATGGAGCCATAACTCTAAAAATAGAATAGAAATAGAAGTAATATATCTTTTGCATTGTTATAGTTCAAATAAAATGGTGAATCAAGTAATGTTCTATGAGTATTGAGTAATGTTGATTTTTTTGTTAATAAGGAATGTATGTGGCACTAACTAGTAGCAAAATTATTAAAACTATGTATAGGTAGGTCATTATATTATATTTTACTGACTCTATTGAAAGTATGATGTTATTTAGTTTTATTTTTAAATCTTCTTCGGCAAATTTATTTTTTTGTAGATACCTTCATCTGGTTTTTTATACAGCGTAAATGGTGTCTATAATTGACTTAATTAGGTCAAAGATATTGCATATAATATCAACTTGCTATGAGATAAATAATAGTTATTGTAGTACTAGAAATTTATAAAAATATAATATAATTTTATTGGTTCTGTTTATTGCAAATCAGTTGCAAAGGTTAATAATTGTGTCGTAAAAGTCATTATCATAACAAATAGCTTTGTTTGTTAACATTGATAACACATATCCATTTATAAGCATTATAATATATACATTTGCCCCCTTTTGTATTTAAAGTGGGAATGATAAAAAAAAAAAAAAAAAAAAAAAAAAAATGATTCCGAGTTCGATATACAGATCATGAGCACACTTTGAAATGAAATGAAATGAAATAGTTTTAAATCATGTAGGCAATTAAAATAGCGCTTATACAAGTCAAGTTATACAAAATAAAGTAACTTATGTATAGAAATCATAACTACTGTATAAATAACATACATAGCATCATCAAAATACACTAGGCAATTACACTAAATGATTTACTTGTCCTCTTTTCATTTTACATTAGTTGTTACTAATGTATTGTATTGTATGTATTTGTACTATGGAAACATCCAGAATTATTAAATATTTTGAGTCAATATGGACCACAGGCATTTACCAAAACGGCACATGTTTTAAAACTACCACCGGATCCAAAACTTTATTGGAACCATTTCACCCTATCTAACGCCATACCTTACATTCAAATAGTTATTAATCAGAGTTTTAGTTGTCATAACCAGTTTAGTGAAAAAGCAACTCTTGAAACGGTCAGTCTATGGATGCGTATCGGGCGGACGCCATTTTTTTTAGCTCTAGAGTGCATATAAAAACTCTGTGTCTGCCGTTAAGAGACAACAGTTGTTATTCATGTCGGCATCTCTGCCTACCCTCCTGGGATACAGGTGATTGGCCACAAACAAATTAACCTACAGGATGAACAGAGATATAATTTTTAGCAGCAACGATGATACAATATGTAAAAAAATCGAGCACAAAAGGGGGTTAAACATAGACAAGGATAGACCTCGGCTGTCACATGGTCCATAAACAATAATTGTTGTAATCAGTTCAAATCTAATATATAAAATTCTCGTGTTACAATGTTCCTTCCCATACCCCTGCGAAACGGGTGGACCGATTTGTATGAAATTTTGTGTGCATATCGGGTAGGTCTAAGAATCGGCCAACATCTATTTTTCATCCCCCTAAATGTTAAAAAAATAGTTTTTTTTTATGATACAGCATTAAAAAATACATACAACCCTAAGTTTTCAACCCTCTACGATCAACCCATTAAGCGACATTAGTATTTTTGTCAAGCGCGTTTCTCACCGGGGGCGCCCAATAGGCTACTTTAATCCTGGAAATAGGCATTCACGCGGGCGGAGCCGCGGCCAACAGCTAGTTTTATATAATAGGAATGAGTTTAAATAGAGTTACATTATATCAAGGGAAAGTTGATAATATATTATTATTTATCTTATGTTTTAGCACAGAATACAGATGTGGCTTTTATTTCCATATTATTAATGTATTGCATTTCCTGTTCCAGGTATTTTGATGAAGATGATGAACCTTCAACTCCAGCATTAGCTTATATCCCGGCTCCTGGCAGTCCTACCTATGAGGCGGCATCTAGTTCTAAGGTATTTATTAAGTACATATCTAACGAGCTTTCCATCCCTAATGTCTTTTTCCAGGATAAAAGTAGCATATCGTCGCTTAGCTAACAATACCGCGTAACTCGAAAATTCATCATCCATTCTAGCGTAACGACGACGACGAAGAGGATCCTCTGGATGCATACATGGCTGGTCTGGAGCAGCAGGCTGCCAAGGACCTGGTGGCCAGCAAGGAGAATGCTGTAAGTGGGAAGGGAGATGGCGCACGCGGTACCAGGGGCGACATCGATGAGATGGACGACGAAGAAAGTTATTATAAGTAGGTTTGCAATTTATTTAAATAATAATAAGCAGTGATAGCTCAGCGGGGAGTGTTATGGACTGTCGAGACGAAAGTCGCAGGTTAGAAACCAGCCCCAAGTGCCTCTGAATTTTCTAATTTATGTGTGTATTAATTGTTAATTATCACTTGCTTTAACGGTGAAGGAAACATCGTGAGGAAACCTCCATACCTGAGAAGTTCTTCAAAAGAATTTCGAAGGTATGTGAAGTCTGCCAACCCGCATTAGGCCAGCGTGGTGGACTAAGGCCTAACTCCTCTTATTCAGTAGAGGAGACTTGTGCCCAGCAGTGGGACGTGTATAATACAGGGCTAGTATTATATATTACATAATAACAATCTCCGAATAACAATCAAAGGAACTGATGGTAACCTGAGTTCCAATCCCAGATTGGTTAATCAGTTTCGTTCTTACCGTATATGCATCCTGGTCATTGGCCCAATACCCTTTTGGCCTTATGTGCGACCGTAAACGCACAAAATCCTATAATTTTCCGGATTTTGATGCAGTTTTCACTATGTAACTCACGCAAGTAATCCCCGAAGGTGTAGACTGAGGTGTAACCAGTACACACTCGCTGAGCTTACTACCGTCCCATGATGTGGTAGCGGGCTAGCCTATCGCCATACTGGGCACAAATTTCAAACTCAAGTAAATAGATAAAAAATAATAAAAAAACTGGATCAGCTTTTTAATCATCTTAAACATTGAAATAAAACTAGTTTATACGGATTTTATCGCGGTTTAATTTTAAGAGCGGGAGAGACCACGATGGCTGAAAAGCTTTTGAAACTTTGGGACTAAAATAAAAATTAAACCGCGATAAAATCCGTATAAACTAGTTTTATTTCAATTTGTAATATTCGCGTATACATAAGAAATCATCTTAAACATTAATTCTGCAGATACATGGAAGAAAATCCACTAAACAACGGTGACGATGCATCTGACGTGGAAGTGGAGTACGATGAGGATGGCAACCCCTTAGCACCACCCAAAAACAAGACCATTGACCCGCTCCCGCCGATAGACCACTCGCAGATCCAGTACGAGCCTTTCGAGAAGAACTTTTACACTCCCCATGAAGATATAGAGCAGCTGACTCCGCAGCAGGTTGAGGAGTTGAAGAAGAACTTAGGGGTTAAGGTGAGAGCTTAGAGTGGTAGAGCCACGCTGTAGACAGTTTTGTCTACAGCATGAATGGACCGGCTCGTCCGGATCGTTACCACTGTCTCACAGGAAACTGGCGTAAAGTAGCAGCTTTCTGCTGCGTTTCGTACGGTGAGTGAGTTATCCGGAGTCCCAAATCCCCTCCCCTTCCCAATCCCTTAAGTATCCCTTTCCTTTAAGGTCGGTAACGCACCCATGATCCTTTTAGTATTGTGGGCGTACATGGGCGGAGGAGATCACTTACCATCAGGTGACCCACTTGCTCGTTTACCAGCTTATGATGTATATATAAAAAAAGCACCATTTTTATAGCAATAAGCGGGCAGGCAGGTAGTTCCCGATACCCACGATACAGGTTAACCTAGTGTGGGGTCAGGACTATTTATGTGACTGTTGGACATATTTAATAAAAAAAAATACCTGAAGAATTGTGGATGCATTGTACACTTTAAATGAATGGAATGGGGATTGCGGGGAGGTTGTTATACAAAACGCAACAGCGGACGGTCAATGCATGTCAGTTTTCTGAGAGACAGTTTTTTTACAGTGGTATTGGGTTTTTCTATTACGAAATGCTCAGTATCAGCCCGGAGTCTGGCCGTGCTCGTTTGTGCCCGGTATGGCGATAGGCTCGCCGCCTGTCACATAAGGGACGGAAATACGCTCGGCGAAATGTGGGTGTACTGGTTACACCTCCGCCTACCCCTTCGGGGATTACAGGTGTGAGTGCGTATGTATGTATGTTTTTACCCTGTTCGAGGCGTACCCATTCATGTAAAGAAAAAAATGCCTATAGCATCGCATTAACAATTCAATCTTGGGTCCATCGCAGTTTACAGATTACAGTCTTCATAATTTTGTATCATATATTATATTGCTTTAGATAACAGGGCCAGACCCACCGAAACCAGTGTCGAGCTTCGCCCATTTGGGATTCGATTCCCAGCTGATGAAGGCGATCCGTCGCTCGGAGTATACACAGCCCACGCCGGTCCAGGCTGCAGGAGTACCCGCCGCGTTGTCTGGACGTGATCTAATAGGTTACTTTATTAATATTAGACTTTTTATATCTTTACCACAGATTATACAGGGTGTAAGGGGACCGACTTCCAAAGCCGAAATGATAATAAATCACTACCAGTAGGCCGAGTACGAGTTTTAATAGTTTTCCTAAACGATGAAAGTTTTCGTTTTCTCTCCATACGTTGAGTATTAGTAGCTACTTGTGAGAAGTATGATGAATTAAAATTAATAATATGGTTAAATTTATTTAATGTTAGTCGAATATTACATTTGTTTTCAAGCGATTCTTTCCTTTATTACCGTATGAATTACTAGTTTGACACTTCGACGGTAGTAATTTTATACGAATTCAAAAACTTTGAACGTATTTGTAACTCATACTAGGCCTACTGAACATAAACGTAAAACACTATTCTTTTGCTGATTAATTGCCATTTTGGACACGTAAGCCCGCAATGTAAAGCGTACTAATTCTTAACACAGGTTTAATGAGCTGCGCCAATGCTCAGTAGGTAAATCACGCCGCGCCGCGAAGTTGGTTCCAAGCCGTCAGCTGATAATTATATTTACATTGAGTTAGCTCAGTAAAACATTAATGCAGCGTTAGTTACACCAATTCGTACACCTTTAGGGATACAAGCGTTTTTTAATGTTAATAAAGTTAAAACAGTGATAGCTCAGCAGGGAGTGGTATGGACTATGGACTGGTGTTAATTGTTAATTATCACTTGCTTTAACAGTGTGCAAACATCGTGAGGAAACCTCCATACCTGAGAAGTTGTTCATAAGAATTTCGAAGGTATGTGAAGTCTGCCAACCCGCATTAGGCCAGCGTGGGGGACTAAGGTCTACCCCCCTCATTCAGTAGAGGAGGCCCGTGCCCAGCAGTGGGACGTGTATAATACAGGGCTAGTATTATTATTATTATAATGTTGAAACTTTCACTTCCAGGTATCGCCCGCACCGGTTCTGGTAAAACTTGCGCGTTCCTGTGGCCGCTGTTGGTGCACATCATGGATCAGAAGGAGTTGGCCCCTAATGACGGACCCATTGGACTCATCCTGGCGCCCACCAGGGAACTGGCCCAACAGGTTACTCGTAAACACATAAAAATTCCTAAAAAGTACCTAAGTAGCCCAAGTTACTTATTACATCAGCTATCTGCCAGTGAAAGTCCCGTCAAAATCGGTCCAGCCGTTTCAGAGATTAGCCGGAACACAGACTTTTTTTTTAAATATGGTATTTTGGTATATGTACCATATATACATTCATATGCATGTAGTAAAAAGCGGTTATTTTAAACAGACATTCATTTTATTTATTTGTAGAGATAGGCAAAATGAATCCATGGCACCCTTTTTGAGTAATTCGTTTGCGTTTCTCTGGGCTGGAATTCCCGACCCGGGGGTCGAACCCGAGAGCTCAGCGTCAGCCTCAATCATAACGCATACGCATAACAACTGCGCCACCGAGGCAGTCGTAGTAGATTCTTAATTTGACATGTAAAAGTGCCCTTGGCGGCCTAATAACTGAATAAATGATATGATTTGATTTGTATATTGGAAATGACCGTTAGTGAACATCATCCTTTGTTTATAGATATACATGGAGGCGAAGAGGTTTGGCAAAGTGTACAACATCAGATGTGTGTGCTGCTACGGTGGAGGATCCAAGTGGGAACAGTGCAAGGCACTCGAGGGTGAGATACTGTAATAATAACAACATCCCGTAATAATATAATAATGATAGCCTGATGTTGATGGCACTATTCCGCATGACAATTGTAACACTTATAGGATTACTTAATAAGAAAGTCAAAAGGATTAAATAAAAGAAATATAATAGAATACAAATAAAATTAACAGGGATAGTCAGAAATAAACATGGATAGTCAGGGTCGTGGTAAGGCTACAACCAGGAACCGAAATGCCTTACACCCTTGTTACGATACACTGGCCTTGGATCAATAAACGAAGTCCGCGGAGTAGTGCAGTACACGGAGCTTTTTATGACCCAGCGTTGAATATGTCCTCGGAGAAAAATATGTTCACGGAGATGATGGTGTTCACGGAGTTGATGGTGTTCTCGGAGATGACGACATGCCAATGTCCTCGGCGTTGCACACGAAGACGAGTCGCAGATTTATGTGCAGGTTATTGTACGGAAGGACCCTGAATCATTACGGCGTCTTAGGTATAATTCATTAGTTTGTCTGCCACACCCGCGCTTGTTAAAATGCGCGCAGCGCATCCAAGTACCCAGTTATATCAAAGCAATAAATAGCTTCTTTGGTGAGGCAGTCAAACGCGTACATAATTAAACACGGTTAAAATTGCCACCAGATCATATACAATGTAGATACTATACATATATATATATATATACTGGTTTAAAAACAGAAATATAACCAGTTAATACTAAAACACTCACCCAATTCGGGGTAAACATAAAACAATAGTATGTATTTCCTATTACACAAATGCAGAGAAGATTTATCAAAGAAGATAATTTGTGCATTTAGCTTTTCAGTGTGATCTTCACGTGTCCGCTCTCTGTCAAAATATTCTAGAGAATTAAATTTAAAATTATAAGTATTTAAGAAAAAGTATAAAAGAAGTTTAATAGGAGGTGTGTAAAAAGTTTTTATTATGAAGTATGCTAGAACCGAAACGAACCGTTACACAATAACCATGTTAAAAATGTCCAAACAATTTGACCTGGCACACGTGGTTCCTGACCCAACTTGAGGTCTCTTCAGAGGTGTTGATGTCGCGCAGGCGGCCGGTCGTAAAAACTATAAGCCAAATCTTCCTGTGATGTGTGTGTGATATGTGTTAAAAAGTATGTTGCGCCGACCCCACTGCGAGTGGGATAAGGTTTCGACAATCATTGTCCCAATAGTCGTTACTGCTAATTGGTTAATTACCAAGCAGTCTCAACCAACACTTCCAGAAGTTCTCAATTGGTCATTGGGTCGATAGCTAAATTCAAAAGTCGGTGTGAAGGTAAATACTATGAAAGTATATATTATTTGCAGGTGGTGGTGCTGAAATCATCGTGGGCACCCCCGGTAGAGTCATAGATTTGATCAAGTGCAAAGCGACAAATCTACAGAGGGTCACTTATTTAGTGCTTGACGAGGCGGACAGAATGTTTGACATGGGATTCGGTGAGTTGAGAAATTCTTTGTAGGATTCTGTATGTAGCATATAATAAAATTTGGAGGAACTTACTGTTTGTCTATGTCACGGATAGGAAATTTTATATTATCAGCAATCTACTATTTTAATATGTATTATTGCCCAATCAGGTGCCCCTGGGGAATTGGCAACACGAAATAATTTTATCGACTCGCTTTGTCGTGAAAAAATAGTTTTATCGAAGCAAACATGGTGGCATATTTTATTTTGTCTATGAAGCCTAAAATGATGATGTAATTTTATCGAATCAATATTTTTACTTGAGATATTTGTTGTCGATAGTTATCTATATCGTGCGGGAGATATCGTGTTGTATATGCTAAGCCCACTCCTGGTTTAGGCGATGGACGTTAGTAATATTCTTTCCAGAAGTTTTCATATTCATATTTCGATATAGGCATTTTTTATATCGACATTATTGAAATATGTAAAATAAAATGATTGTTGTTTAATCTTCGAACTATATCCGTGAGTCACTACGGGGGGGTCTTAGTTGAAAACCAGTGCCAGGCAATTTACCTTGCCTGGCATTATGCTGAACTAAGACCCTTTCAGCACCATATCACAAGACACACTATCCGTCCCTTTATACTATTTTATTTTTTTACTCCGTATGTTTATAATATTGTGTATTCTTGTTATTATCTACTTTTGTCTATGCTGTGTATGTATGCTGAATAAATGTTTTCTTTCTTTCTTTCTTTATATTCGGAATAGTGACATTATGGTTACGATGTTTGTATGAGCATTGAGCATTGAACATTGAGTAATGAGTACGTGATTGTGGACAGAGTGTCAGGTGCGTTCAATCTGCGCGCACGTGCGTCCCGACCGTCAGGCGTTGTTGTTCTCGGCGACGTTTCCGCGCCGAGTGGAGCGCCTCGCGCGCGACGCGCTGCGGGACCCGGTCAGAGTCGCGCACGGCACCGGCGGCGCCACGGAGCTCGTCACACAACGCGTGCGGTACGTATATACTGCACACTACGCACTACACACGCTGCGGGACCCGGTCAGAGTCGCGCACGGCACCGGCGGCGCCACGGAGCTCGTCACACAACGCGTGCGGTACGTATATACTGCACACTACGCACTACACACGCTGCGGGACCCGGTCAGAGTCGCGCACGGCACCGGCGGCGCCACGGAGCTCGTCACACAACGCGTGCGGTACGTATATACTGCACACTACGCACTACACACGCTGCGGGACCCGGTCAGAGTCGCGCACGGCACCGGCGGCGCCACGGAGCTCGTCACACAACGCGTGCGGTACGTATATACTGCACACTACGCACTACACACGCTGCGGGACCCGGTCAGAGTCGCGCACGGCACCAGCGGCGCCACGGAGCTCGTCACACAACGCGTGCGGTACGTATATACTGTACACTACGCACTATACACGCTACACGCTGCGGGACCCGGTCAGAGTCGCGCACGGCACCGGCGGCGCCACGGAGCTCGTCACACAACGCGTGCGGTACGTATATACTGCACACTACGCACTACACACGCTGCGGGACCCGGTCAGAGTCGCGCACGGCACCAGCGGCGCCACGGAGCTCGTCACACAACGCGTGCGGTACGTATATACTGTACACTACGCACTATACACGCTACACGCTGCGGGACCCGGTCAGAGTCGCGCACGGCACCGGCGGCGCCACGGAGCTCGTCACACAACGCGTGCGGTACGTATATACTGTACACTACGCACTATACACGCTACACGCTACACGCTGCGGGACCCGGTCAGAGTCGCGCACGGCACCGGCGGCGCCACGGAGCTCGTCACACAACGCGTGCGGTACGTATATACTGCACACTACGCACTACACACGCTGCGGGACCCGGTCAGAGTCGCGCACGGCACCGGCGGCGCCACGGAGCTCGTCACACAACGCGTGCGGTACGTATATACTGTACACTACGCACTATACACGCTACACGCTGCGGGACCCGGTCAGAGTCGCGCACGGCACCGGCGGCGCCACCGAGCTCGTCACACAACGCGTGCGGTACGTATATACTGTACACTACGCACTATACACGCTACACGCTACACGCTGCGGGACCCGGTCAGAGTCGCGCACGGCACCGGCGGCGCCACCGAGCTCGTCACACAACGCGTGCGGTACGTATATACTGTACACTACGCACTATACACGCTACACGCTACACGCTGCGGGACCCGGTCAGAGTCGCGCACGGCACCGGCGGCGCCACCGAGCTCGTCACACAACGCGTGCGGTACGTATATACTGTACACTACGCACTATACACGCTACACGCTACACGCTGCGGGACCCGGTCAGAGTCGCGCACGGCACCGGCGGCGCCACGGAGCTCGTCACACAACGCGTGCGGTACGTATATACTGTACACTACGCACTATACACGCTACACGCTGCGGGACCCGGTCAGAGTCGCGCACGGCACCGGCGGCGCCACGGAGCTCGTCACACAACGCGTGCGGTACGTATATACTGTACACTACGCACTATACACGCTACACGCTGCGGGACCCGGTCAGAGTCGCGCACGGCACCGGCGGCGCCACGGAGCTCGTCACACAACGCGTGCGGTACGTATATACTGTACACTACGCACTACACACTACGCACTACACTACGCACTATACACTATACACTACGCACAGAAAACAAAAAAATAAGTATCAGAAGCTGTTGCATTTTGTAAGATAAGTAAGATTTCAGGAGGCTCAACCAATCCGCGCCACTCCCCACTGAACTTTACTAGTATAATGAAACTATAATATAAGTGCAATAATAATAATAGCATAAGTCGGTAATCTATCTTTTTGTCTTCAGAATATTCCACAAGCCAGAGGACAAATGGTCTTGGCTGCTAAACAACTTGGTGGAGTTTCTATCGGCTGGAAGTATCATTATATTTGTTACCAAAAAGGTACGTGAATTTCTTCTAAACTATATAAATGTCTATAATAATAAGTATACGGGTCATGTACTAGCCTAACACAATCAATTCAATCCTCGTTAATCTATGGTACCGCCTCTACTGCTTAATATTTAATGGTCCTTATTACTGTACTACTATTTAAAATTACTTGATTAACAAGTCACGGATGTCAATAAATTATACACTTTTTTTTACAATTTTTGATACATTACAGTTAGAAGCGGAACAAACAGCGGCCAATTTAGGCGTGCAACAGTACGATGCACTGCTATTACACGGAGATATGGAGCAAGCAGACAGGAACAAAGTCATCACGGCCTTCAAGAGACAAGAGAACAGCATATTAGTGGCGACCGATGTGGCCGGTATGTTCTGTTTTGTATTATATTAAAATCGTGAGTAAATAGTAGAATTAACATATCATTTACAGTTGTAATCCACATTATTATCGATAATGGGATCAACATCATCGATATAACGGAACTCATTGCAATTGATTTAGAAGGTATTATCGAGTAATTAGCGATTATCGATGAAATAAAATCGATATCATTAATGACTAGATAGTCGTGTTCATCGATATCCTTAAGTAAAAAAACGATGCCTCGGTGGCGCAGTTGTAATGCGTACGCGTTACGACTGTGAAGTCTGCCAACCCGCATTAGGCCAGCGTGGTGGACCAAGGTCTAACCCCTCGCATTCAGTAGAGGAGGCCCGTGCCCAGCAGTGGGACGTGTATAATACAGGGCTAATATTATTATATTATAATAGAATGTTGTCGTTCTAGCGCGCGGTTTGGACATCCCACACGTACGCACCGTCGTGAATTACACCGTGGCGCGAGATATCGATACTCACACACATCGAGTTGGACGGACAGGACGCGCCGGGGTGCGAGGCGCTGCGCATACATTACTCGCCGCTGACAAGGACAGGGACTTCGCCGGACATCTCGTCAGGCATCTGGAGGCGGCGCAGCAGGTAACATACATCATGACATCACTCATCACATGTGTACTACTGCTCGCCAGAATAACTTCAAGGACGCAGCGCAACATTCATGTTTGGATCACGAATCTAAATACACAATTTAACTAAAGTAATTAACATAACAGAGAGAGAGTACACAGACAAGACCGCAGACCTAGTCTAACTTAGTTTTAGTATAATCTAGCTTAGTGTAAACTAATCTAGTCTTAGTTTAATCTTAGTCTTAGATTAGCCCAATATAATCTAGTCTAGGCCTAGAACATCCCTCTATTCACTCCGCTGTGATCATATCTGGACCACATAGTTAGATCTATATAAATTTATTGTATTGTTTACAGGAGGTGCCTGAAGAGCTAATGCACTTAGCGATGCAATCGTCTTGGTTCCGAAAGTCTCGTTTCAAAAAGGGCAAAGGGAAGAACTTAAATATCGGTGGATGTGGATTAGGGTGAGTTTAACCTATTTGACCCCCGATGAGTAACAGGGGCGTTATAAGTTTGATATATTTGTCTGTCTTTCAGTCTGTTTATTCATGTCATTCGCTTCGGTTTTATGCTAATCGAATCCAAATTCGGCCCACGATCTAACAATATCGTCCGCGGCGCCCATTTCCCTGCTGGACGACCGACATTCCGCTTGCTCTGCCTTGGCCACCATTATCGTATCGTTTTATCCGACTCGCCGTCATTTCGCCTGACCGTGTGTTATAATAGGAAAGGAAATACATGCGCGCATAAAATCGTGTATGTATGAACTAAAGGCCGTGTAGCGGAGAGTGCGCCTGTCTGCAGCCAATGTACATAGGATGTGCTCCTGACGCAACATCAGTACATTTGTAATAAACAACATAACTTCATAACAAAATATCTGCCTAATGTTTTGATCGCCCTGCTATATAAATATATAAATAAAAACCCAAAACTTTTTTAACAGATACAAAGAGCGTCCTGGGCTTCCTGTACACAACGACGACTCCATCACAGGCGCGGCGCTGGAGAAGAGTCACGGACCCGCCACCGACAGGCTCGCCTCACTCAAGCAGGCGTTCCGAGCTCAGTACAATCAGGTACCTTATAACACTACTCACTACGCACTACACATTACACACTACACAACGACGACTCCATCACAGGCGCGGCGCTGGAGAAGAGTCACGGACCCGCCACCGACAGGCTCGCCTCACTCAAGCAGGCGTTCCGAGCTCAGTACAATCAGGTACCTTATAACACTACTCACTACGCACTACACATTACACACTACACAACGACGACTCCATCACAGGCGCGGCGCTGGAGAAGAGTCACGGACCCGCCACCGACAGGCTCGCCTCACTCAAGCAGGCGTTCCGAGCTCAGTACAATCAGGTACCTTATAACACTACTCACTACGCACTACACATTACACACTACACAACGACGACTCCATCACAGGCGCGGCGCTGGAGAAGAGTCACGGACCCGCCACCGACAGGCTCGCCTCACTCAAGCAGGCGTTCCGAGCTCAGTACAATCAGGTACCTTATAACACTACTCACTACGCACTACACATTACACACTACACAACGACGACTCCATCACAGGCGCGGCGCTGGAGAAGAGTCACGGACCCGCCACCGACAGGCTCGCCTCACTCAAGCAGGCGTTCCGAGCTCAGTACAATCAGGTACCTTATAACACTACTCACTACGCACTACACATTACACACTACACAACGACGACTCCATCACAGGCGCGGCGCTGGAGAAGAGTCACGGACCCGCCACCGACAGGCTCGCCTCACTCAAGCAGGCGTTCCGAGCTCAGTACAATCAGGTACCTTATAACACTACTCACTACGCACTACACATTACACACTACACAACGACGACTCCATCACAGGCGCGGCGCTGGAGAAGAGTCACGGACCCGCCACCGACAGGCTCGCCTCACTCAAGCAGGCGTTCCGAGCTCAGTACAATCAGGTACCTTATAACACTACTCACTACGCACTACACATTACACACTACACAACGACGACTCCATCACAGGCGCGGCGCTGGAGAAGAGTCACGGACCCGCCACCGACAGGCTCGCCTCACTCAAGCAGGCGTTCCGAGCTCAGTACAATCAGGTACCTTATAACACTACTCACTACGCACTACACATTACACACTACACAACGACGACTCCATCACAGGCGCGGCGCTGGAGAAGAGTCACGGACCCGCCACCGACAGGCTCGCCTCACTCAAGCAGGCGTTCCGAGCTCAGTACAATCAGGTACCTTATAACACTACTCACTACGCACTACACATTACACACTACACAACGACGACTCCATCACAGGCGCGGCGCTGGAGAAGAGTCACGGACCCGCCACCGACAGGCTCGCCTCACTCAAGCAGGCGTTCCGAGCTCAGTACAATCAGGTACCTTATAACACTACTCACTACGCACTACACATTACACACTACACAACGACGACTCCATCACAGGCGCGGCGCTGGAGAAGAGTCACGGACCCGCCACCGACAGGCTCGCCTCACTCAAGCAGGCGTTCCGAGCTCAGTACAATCAGGTACCTTATAACACTACTCACTACGCACTACACATTACACACTACACAACGACGACTCCATCACAGGCGCGGCGCTGGAGAAGAGTCACGGACCCGCCACCGACAGGCTCGCCTCACTCAAGCAGGCGTTCCGAGCTCAGTACAATCAGGTACCTTATAACACTACTCACTACGCACTACACATTACACACTACACAACGACGACTCCATCACAGGCGCGGCGCTGGAGAAGAGTCACGGACCCGCCACCGACAGGCTCGCCTCACTCAAGCAGGCGTTCCGAGCTCAGTACAATCAGGTACCTTATAACACTACTCACTACGCACTACACATTACACACTACACAACGACGACTCCATCACAGGCGCGGCGCTGGAGAAGAGTCACGGACCCGCCACCGACAGGCTCGCCTCACTCAAGCAGGCGTTCCGAGCTCAGTACAATCAGGTACCTTATAACACTACTCACTACGCACTACACATTACACACTACACAACGACGACTCCATCACAGGCGCGGCGCTGGAGAAGAGTCACGGACCCGCCACCGACAGGCTCGCCTCACTCAAGCAGGCGTTCCGAGCTCAGTACAATCAGGTACCTTATAACACTACTCACTACGCACTACACATTACACACTACACAACGACGACTCCATCACAGGCGCGGCGCTGGAGAAGAGTCACGGACCCGCCACCGACAGGCTCGCCTCACTCAAGCAGGCGTTCCGAGCTCAGTACAATCAGGTACCTTATAACACTACTCACTACGCACTACACATTACACACTACACAACGACGACTCCATCACAGGCGCGGCGCTGGAGAAGAGTCACGGACCCGCCACCGACAGGCTCGCCTCACTCAAGCAGGCGTTCCGAGCTCAGTACAATCAGGTACCTTATAACACTACTCACTACGCACTACACATTACACACTACACAACGACGACTCCATCACAGGCGCGGCGCTGGAGAAGAGTCACGGACCCGCCACCGACAGGCTCGCCTCACTCAAGCAGGCGTTCCGAGCTCAGTACAATCAGGTACCTTATAACACTACTCACTACGCACTACACATTACACACTACACAACGACGACTCCATCACAGGCGCGGCGCTGGAGAAGAGTCACGGACCCGCCACCGACAGGCTCGCCTCACTCAAGCAGGCGTTCCGAGCTCAGTACAATCAGGTACCTTATAACACTACTCACTACGCACTACGCACTACGCACTACGCACTACGCACTACGCACTACGCACTACGCACTACGCACTACGCACTACGCACTACGCACTACGCACTACGCACTACGCACTACGCACTACGCACTACGCACTGCACACTACAAAACGAGAGCCCATCGGAGTTTAAGATTGAGTGTCAGTGTAAATGCGAATGAGTGCAAGAGTTCGAGTGAGCGCGAGAGAGTGCGAGTGAGTGCGGATGAACATTTATAAAGATTTATTCAGTAATTTAAAATTTATAGATATAGGCCTGATTGACGTCAGGTTTTTTTTAACGTTAAGGTTATTATTATTATTTGCTTTCCATTATAATGGTTTGTACGAGATAGTTTTTTGAATTTGATCCCACGCTGTACAGTGTACATTGCCAAAATTATGGTTGGACCATCATTAGATTTGTTGCACAATTGTTTAACACTACACGACTTCTGAGGTAACAAATCGGTATAAGGTAAGTTTCCCTTATTTTTTTTTCCTTACCCCAGTTCACGGCGTCATCAGACCACTCGTGGGAGCAGACGTTGACGTCCATCCAGCCCGGGGTCAACGCACCCGCCGCGCTCGACAACACCGAAACCGCCGACAACAACCACGAACCCAAAACCGAACGCGTGCGCAAGAGTGGCAAGCGGAGTCGTTGGGAATGATTGTATTGTATTGTATTTGTGAGTGGTTGCAAATGAAGAAACCATATCTTTGGGAAGCAATAAATGGATGTTTTTTAATGGTCACAGTCGAAAGATTATAGAGGGCGGCAATTGTAAGTTATCGGTGGAAAATGTTGGATCTAATTTAAATTTTATACAAGGTTAGTTAGAAAGAGTATAATAAACCGTGGTCAACTTAAAGTATCACTGAGAGAATTTCTATCACAATATCACATCTCATAAAATTATGACGTACAAAATACAAATATTGTTTTTTTTATTTTGAAACGCACAACCCTGTCGCACGATTGTTAGGCTCACGACTTCGCAAAACACATCATGATTAGAGTCCCGTGTGTGGAAGTATTATAAAATCTTTAAACAGCAATGGATCAAATCCAATTATTGATATTGAAAAGTTGCAAATACAAAAATTTATCAGAATAAATAAATACAGCCAACAGTCACACACATAGTCCTAACTCCACACTAGGTTAAACTGTATCGTGGGTATCAGGAACTAAGAGGGACTTGCCAACCCAAAACACAAATATTTCTGGATTAGACACACATTTGTCTCGGTGCGGGAATCGAACCCACGGCATCTCGCTTCGCAGCCGGTTACTCGACAACTGCGCTACAGAGGCTGTCAATTATGAATCAGAATTACTTTCATGTCCTTTCGGCTTATTATACCTTTTCTTACTAAACTTGTAGAATACCAATAAGCGTTTAACAGCTCTCATTTCACCAACTTATAATTGTTACCATGTTATATGAATAAATTCAAATGGCAACGTACTCACAGTTCTTCTAGTATGGGTGTTCATAATACGGTGACCACTTACCATCAGGTAACTCGGTGGTCATTTGATGGTCGTTACGGACAAGAGGTTGCAAGCGTTCCTGATGTAAAATGGGTAGAATACTTTAGATGATATTTAATAGAAAGTTAATAGGTCTAGATTAAAGTGATTTTGATAATGCATAACATATCCATCATCCGTGCCTCGGCCGTGAAGATGCCGGGCATTTTCAGGGACAGAATTTTTTTTTTAATTCACCCAACAGTCACACACAGTCCTGACACCACATTAGATAAACCTGTATCGTGGGTATCTGGAACTACGAAGGACAACACCCAGACCCGAGACAAATATTTGTGAATCAAACATTTGTCTAGGTGCGGGGATCGAACCCACGACCTCACGCTTCGCAACCGGCTACTTGCCCGCTGCGTCATGGAGGCTGTCAAATAGTAGTTATAGTGCACGAATTATACAACGTGTTACAGTAAGGTGTGGTCATATTTAAGGGTCGTTACATCACTAAGTTCGCCGAGACCTTTCCCTCCCAACTGTACTATTAACACTCAAGTTGGAGATATTCTCGAAAAAGGCCAGGTCAGGAGTAACCTAAACCGACGTGCATGTATGAAATATTTAATGAGAGTGAATGAGGCCAAAGAATATGCAAGGATCGTAGCATGTGGAAATCCGTTGTCTCTGCCTACCCCTATGGGAAACTGGCGTGGGTCTATGTATGTAGGTATGTATGTACATTGCTCGATAACATCGATTATCCCTCTAAATTAATCGAGGTGCATGAGCGACAATAAAAATGCTGCAGTGAGACAAAAACTCAGCTGTTTATCATTTAATATTGTCCAAAGTGGCAAGTCGAATATCGACATGTTATTCATTCAATTTGGTAGAATTTGGTACTACTAATGGGTGAAATACCACACCTTTCTAACACGTTGTATATGAAGTGGCTAACAAGTGACGTGCTGAATGTTAAGTGGTAGGCATCAAAATAAGATAACTAGAACGATAACTCTCATATGAGTCTGCCAAAAATACGGCTTCACTTACACATGCAAAGGTTATACGTAACACTTATACACGCAACAAAAATTAATGGACATTCTAAATCAACTTTATTACATTACATACATAAATCGAGATACGACGTTCTGCAACGCGCAAGAAATTAGACGTATTAAGTGTCAACTAGAGATCATGAATCAATTTTTATGATTTGATAAATGAACGAGAATGAACGAGTTGCACAGACTTATAGCCCTGCCCCCTTGCACAGAGTTATTGTGGGGTAATTTTTTTGCTTGAGTTACGTTTCTTGTCATCTTATTTCGATGGTGGTAGGTCTCTCGGATGCCATGGGCCGTCTTTAAGTACCCCCGCTTTGTGTAAGCAATCGTGTTTCGGTTTGAAGGGCATTGAACCCAGTGAAATTGGGCGAGGAGAACGACCGGTGGATATCGTTTACCATCTGCGGAATTCGCATGCGCATTTGCCAGTCTATTTTATTATAAATACTGGGCACTACATACATACGCCCTCACGGCTGTAATCCTTGAAGGGGTAGGCAGAGGTGTAACCAGTACACCCACGTTTTGCCAAGCGTATCTCCGTACCATGATGTGATAGGGAGCGAGCATATCGCTATACCGGGCACAATTCCAGACTGATAATGAACAGAAAAACACAATATCACTTTTACCCGACCTAGGGATCGAACCGGACACTTCAGCACAGCAGTCGTAATGCGTACGCATTACAACTGAACCATCGAGGCAGTCTGCATACTGGGCACTATGAAACATAACATCTTATGGCGAGCAAATGTGCAGTGCTATGTAATGGTTTCTAATTCGAAATGTTGCGTGGTGTTACTTCTGTTTGTGGGCAGGTGTGGCGTTTACCATCGAACAACCTGCTTGTCTCGTCGTTCAAGCTTACAAAAAAAGTCCCTGATAACGGTCCCGACACGGGACAGGCACGGATGTGGTTTATAAGAGCAGAAACCTGCCAAAATGTAATATCAGGACGTTGACACGGTCACACGATTAGTTTAGTCTCAGTCAAATGTTTTAATAAGATATACAATTTTAATGCCAAAATTATGACCTTTGCATACTATACTGACCTGCGGAATCTTTTGACTGTATTACCGGGGCGTGCCAGAACTGATAAATGTAAAAAATACATAGTTGAAGACACTAGAAAATGTTTATAGTTAATAAGCATCTAAATAAGATAACTAGAACGATAACTCTCATATGAATCTGCCAAAAATACGGCTCCACTTAATTACACATGCAAAGGAAATCACACGTAACACTCATACACGCAACAAAAATTAATGACCGTTCAAAATCAACTTTATTTCATAAAAGTTAATGTCTGAATACTAAATTTCTAAATCGTGATACGACGTTCTGGACCGCGCAAAAAAATTAGACGTATTAAGTGTCAACTAGAGATCTACGATATTTGGTATCATATGAGCTAGAGTCAGTATATAAGTAGGTATCCGCCTTTACGTGAAGACCACATTATAATAAGATAGTCGACTTGCCTTTTTTATTATTTAAATCAATAAGTTACGTTGCCCAAACAAAAGCTATTCCATAAAGAATTTTATGACAAGCTAGAGATCATGAATAATTTTTTATGAATTGATGAATTAACGAGCTGCACAGACTTTTATAGCCCCGCTTTCTTGCATAGAGTTTTGTTGGAGTAATTTCTTTTGCATGAGTTACGTTTCTTGTCATCTTATTTCGATGGTAATAAGTTACAAATGATTTTGATTGTATAATCAAAATCATATATCATCACAAGGCTACTTATTATTTGTAACCCTACAAACCACAAAGTGAGATACTACTCATTAGATATTTCAATTCAACTTTGCAGCTCTTTGCCACTCTACTATGGGTATAGATGTACCAAGCTAGGTGTGAAAGTTTAGTGAAATATAGTAGAAAATTAATTTATGATGGCAACATAAATAATAATTGATGCAATATGCGTAAGAAGAATTTAGGTCAAAATATACACGATTGGCAAAATAATTATAGGGAGTAAATAATTGCAAAAAATATGTAGATTTATTATCGAGAAACCTAGGAAATGAATTGTAACACGATGGGACTCGTCTATCAAACACAGAATAAATAATTGCATAATATATTTGATAGAATATGGTATAAAAAAAGAATTTATAATACTGTAGAGTGTAGTTGGTATTTTTCTCAATATAATTTGCAGATAATGTAATACACTTTAATAAACTGTTCTACATTTAGTTGACAAATACTGTAGTGTAATTGTTTCGATATTTGATCAAATATGAAGAAAGTATGTGATGTCTGATCAAATGAATATTGGTTAAAGTGCTTTATGGTGTGCAATACCCTCATGCATGCATGGCCTGGTTTTGACAAGCCAGGCCGCGCCCGTGAACTGGACAGGCCGTACAGACACTATATATCTATTCTAAAAAAAAGTAACTGGCGCCGCCGCTGCCAAAAGCTTGTCACGCTATCTCCTCCGAAACCGCTGGGGGTATGTGGTCGAGACCGATACCAATCGATGTAGAATAATGTGGGGAAGAAAGTAAGATATGTCGGACTTTAAGTTTTTTTTATTTTATGTTTTGTGGAAAAACATGGGCAAAGCCCCTAGTCTTGAAAAACAAAACATTATTGTGTATTTTGATTGTTCTGGAAACATTTCTCAGCGCTCTGCACCCGGGTCCCGATAAAGCACCATGAAGATCAAATTTATTTTAATTTATAGCTCTGGATACACCAATAAATAAATAAATACATAATGCCCTACAGTGTTATGTGTACTTTATTTTTTTTGAACAGCATCTAATTATGAATCGAAATAAAGTTTAATACTGTTTTTAATATTATATGTAGACAACCCTACGTGAGACCGCAGCTATAGGTACACTATAGACACCATAGTGTTTACTTTATCGATATAATTTGCACTGATTTTTGCGTATTTGTGTGTTAGTGTACAGAAAATGTTTATATTATAATATGCTGAATATTTCAACTCGTGACTTATAAAATACATACGCACTCACGCCTGTAATCCCCGAAGGGGTAGGCAGAGGTATAACCAGTACACCCATATTTCGCCGAGCGTATTTCCGTCCCTTATGTGATAGGGAGCGAGCCTATCGCCATACCGGGCACAAATTCCAGACTCCGGGCTGATACCGAGTATATCGTAATAGAAAAATCCAATACCACTTTACCCGACCCGGGGATCGAACCAGAGACCTCGGCGTTGACCTCAATCGTAACGCGTACGCATTACAACTGCGCCACCGAGGCAGTGACTTATAAAAGCTTATGTATTAAATTCATGTAAACGCAAAAGTTACTGGCTCATGTAGAACGAGTTATGTATTTTTTAAATACCATGTAAGAATTTTGGATCTACATTGCTAAATTATATATATTAACAATGTATACAGAATCTGTGTTACATATGATTGAGTGTTGCCAAATAACAAAAATATTTTTCTACCAATTCATATTTTTTTTATTTCATATTTAACATCGAAGGGTCCTATGCAAACTGGAGAATGAAAATACACAAATTTATTTCTTAAAACTTGGTTAACAATGAAATCAGTTGGTAATATAAAATTTTTGTTTTTTTATTGTAATGCAATTATTTTTGCAGTTTATATTGCCTAATGTAAAAAGGCTGATTAATTTAACACCAGTCCACCTTGAACTCATCAATATTCGATATTTATTTAATAATATGATCATAAGTCGTATATGATGAACCCTGGTGAAGAAATAATCCTGAAGGCCAATTCTAGTAATTTTAAATGTTCAAAATATCATTCTGATCTAGTCTCAGCGTCAAGAAAGTTGCAAATGGCATTCTCTTTAACCAATAATCAACGTCAAATGTACCTAGCATTAGCAGTAGCATTATACCGTTTTTGCAACTTTCTTGACGGTGAGACTAGACCGGAAGGATATTTTGAACATTTAAAATTACGAGAATTGGCCTCCAGATCTTGCAATCGTGTAAGTGGCCTTTCCTATAGAATCAAACATGTAAAAATATACTTTATTTGTATAGAGTGAAAGTCTGTTTTTGTTTTACGTTATGGTTTTCATTATTAATGTTTTTCGACTGCATTTACTGGAGTATTTAAGTTGCAAGGTGTAGTTCAGTTGGTATATGGTATTCGAATCCTGGTACAGGACTTTTAGGCTGTAAAGCCCTTGCCAAATAGCCAAACGGTGATGATTCAATCTGTATTCTTTTTAACCGCCTTAAAAAAATAGTTTTATATTGAAGTGTCGGTGACGCACCCATAATTCCTCAGTATTGTGGATATTTATGAACGGTGGTGATCACATATCATTAAGTTTGGAGGTTTGCTTGTCTATTGAAAAAATAATTATTTCAAGAAACCAAACCATATTTTTGAATGCCTATACAGTATGTAACAAAAACCCTGAAATGAAATGAAATGAAATGAAATAGTTTGGGTGAACACGCGGCGCGGCGCTTTTGATGCACGTAGACGCCGCAACTGGCTATCTCGCTCTGGCTTCGTGACATCGCTCTTGCAGAGGTAATCAATCGAAATACGGTTTACAAACAATAATTAAAGTTAAAAAAATAAATATGATTATTTTTATAGTCTTATTTTCGTAAGCCAGTTAGTTATTTCATTACGTTGTGAATATCGATTCTGATATCGTGGTTAAAACGCCTGACAGGGTTTTTGTTATATATTGTATAAAAGCGCTTTCGGAATTATGTTTCTTGTTGGATAGTGGTCGGTCCTTTCTATTTAGTGTGGTATGTTATATTTTTCGATATTTTGACACGCGTGTAAAAGGCCTAGGATAAAAAAATCGAAATTTTGGGAGATTGTATCAGAAATAATATATTTGTTTGACCATATTTAAAGCCGCGAGCTAGTTTGAGATGAGGTTATTAACTAAATAATATAGTGAATGCGGTCGAAATAAATTATGATTTTTGTCAAATCACACTATGTGTCTTTAAGTTTATGTAAATAGCAATAAAATGATATTTAATATTTCGTATGTTTTCTTGCTAACTCATTATTCAGAACTAACGTTTATTTCGTAATCGTATCTACTTGCTTAGACCCGCTCAGAAAAAAGCAGAAAATACTTTTTAACAAAAATAAATCGGCTTTATTTGTGCGTTCAGCTGACACTCCCATAGTACGTGTCATGATTATACCCAGGATTTCCACGAAATACGTTGCGTCATACATATGCATCACGCCTGTAATCCCCGAAGGGGTAGGCAGAGGTGTAATCAGTACACCCACATTTCGCAGAGCGTATCTCCGTCCCACGATGTGATAGGGGGCAAGCCTATCGCCATACTAGGCACAAATTCCAGACTGTAATAGAAAAACCCAATACCACTTTACCCAACCCGGGGATCGAACCCGAGACCTCAGCGTTGGCCCCAATCGTAAAGCGTACTCATTACAACTGCGCCACCGAGGCAGTCGTATACTTTTAGCTATGCCGATTCACCAAGAATTAAACTTCCCAGCACTACCATAAAGTTTGATTCCAAATGACTGAAGGTAAGTTTGCAGTAATCAAAGAGCTGTTCACGCCGCGCCTAACTTTTAATTTATTCCTTAACTGCGCGCCGACACGAATTCAGACTCAGACGATATCTACATAACTAGCGACCCTATTCACCTAGATTGGGGTAGTGGATTAAGTAAACTTTTACTAAGAAGAGAATTGTGTTTTAAAGAGTAACGTAAAGTTTTGATGTGCTTATCGCAATATTAAAATTGAAAAATAACCATTTATTTGACGTAACACAAGTTATAGAAATAACTTTTATGAATGGAAGAGCTACGCTGTAGACACTTTTGTCTACAGCATGAGTGGGCCAGCTCATCCGGGTCGTTACCACTGTCTCACAGAAAACCGACGTAAAGTAGCAGCTTGCTGCTGCGTTTCGTACGGTGAGTGAGATATCCGGAGGCCCAAACCCCCTCCCCTTCCCAATCCCTTAATTATCCCTTTCCTTTTAGGTCGGCAACGCACCCATAATTCTTTTAGTATTGTGGGTGTACATGAGCGGCGGAGATCACTTACCATCAGGTGACCCACTTGCTCGATTGCCGGTCTTTGCTATAAAAAAACAAACGGCACTAGACCTAATGTGGACGTCAGCGAAATCAGCTATGTGAGGCCTCTTTCTCTTTCTCCTTCTTTTTTTCTAGTTAGAAAGAATAACTCGATAAATTGTCTTGTTACTAGACTCTTGTAAGGCGCCTTATGCCACGAGCCGGCGGCGGTCTTCAACGCCACTGCTTGCTGTTGCGCTTCGTACAGTGAGTGAGGTTTCCTGAAGCACAAAACCCCCTTCCCCTTGCTTAATTATCCGTCTACCGCTATAAAAGCTAAAAGAATGCCATTCATTGAAGTAACGCGGTCGGTCACGTTACCGAGTTTACTAATCATACGGAATAAGGTCCTTGGTTTTACGCAAAACGTAACGCGGGCACGTTACAGGTTTGTGTGGTCATAGAGAATATTAAGCCCCTAGGAGGATACGTGTGACTTTTCAGTGTATTTATTTCTTATTAATAATTCTTAGTAACTCAAATCCGATGCCCCTAAGTTCTTGACAGATGGCATTATAACTTAGTTATAACTTCAAAATAATACAATGAAATACAATCTCATCGCTCATTTGATATCGAATTGTAGTTCGGCTTTGATCTCCCAAACTTTGGAACCGCGTCAAACAGATGCAAAGTTTAATATGAAACAATAGGAACAATACCGGATAAACTGATTTACCGGGTGAAATTAGTAAAGTCGATTCTAAACATTCTAAAGTAAGTATTCAAAGTTAGGTATATGTTTATATAAAGGTACCTATATATTTTTACTAGCTTGAATGACGCGACGTGCAGGTCGCTCGTCTGCCCATAAATAGAAGCAACACCACACATACAAATAACTTTTAATTACATAGCACTGCATGACACTGGACTGCGCTCGTAACCTCAAATACCAAACCCAACGTCAACTCATTATGGTATGGCGGACCCTGGAATTAATCTGGGTTAACGCCAAGCCGAAAGAAAAAGATGTATTCTTCAACCAGAAGTCATCATGTAATAACTTTATTAGAAGTAGCAATATCTACAATGAAAATGAAGACGGTGCGATGTAGAGAATTTAATTAGTAATTCATTCTGTTCAGGAGCCAATTTGTTTCCATGTAAGTCGAAATGAAAATCAAATAGGAGGCCAAATTGGCTCGTCTCGCCGCTAATATACGGGCAGACGTTTCGCGCCGAATAAAATAAGCATATAAGTACCTATTTATTTTCAACGTGTTTTTTAAACAATGTAACTTCGGATTCAACTGCCTGTTAGATCTAAAACGTTACTACATGTACTACCAAGGTAGAGTAAATGTGGAGGCAACACTTCTAATAACTCTTTGAAGCTCAACTTTTTATTGTATTGTTTTTCACTTTTCATTGTTTGTGAACCGATTCTTTCATCCGTGAGGTTCAAGAGTATCTGTGCAACTTGAATATAAAAAAGAGATCGCACCAAAATCTGACAAATTGAGCTTCAAATAGGTATTTTAAGCGAAACCTCCACCTTTACTCTAGCTTCGTGTGTGTAACCTTTATCACAAAAAGAATATCGCCAATCACGATACGAGTAATAATATGTTTATTTATAAATTACAATAAAAAATACTAGATATTAATATGGTTTAACTGATCTTAAAAATGTTACTTATAGGAATTAACCATTATGGTGTTTTTATGGCACAGGGCGGTAAACGAGCAATAGAGTGACGTGATGGTAAGTGGCCTTCACCGCCCGTGCACATTTACAATACCAGATCATGAGTGCGTTGCAAATCTTAAGGGGTAGTATCCACCTAAACGGAAACGGGCGGAGAGGAAAGATGTTCCGCAAATAACCAATACGATATCATTCCCAAATATTCCCCCTTAGCTTTAGTGAATACAAATGCAGTGATTCTATGTTCTTTGCTGGATACCGCACTGCTTTGCTCGTCTCACCTCTCCGCTTAACTCTACTTTGTTAGATACCAGCCATAAAGGAAGGTTTCTTACCATATAGCATTGTATGAAAGTGACATTTTTGGAACATAAAACAAGTATCGGGACACCAGCACGGTAGCCGGTAGGAAGCTAGCTGAGAAAAGATAGTAGGTCCAGACAAGGTGGTAGGTCCCTTGTATGCGAGAGGCCGTTTGGTTTTGAACCACCGTTTTGTCTATTTCCACTGCCAAGCAGGAGTAAAAAATAAAATAAATACACCCAACAGTCACACACATAGTCCTGACCCCACACTAGGTTAAACCTGTATCGTGAGTATCAAGAACTACGAGGGACTTGCGGTCCCACAACACCCGAGACAAATATTTGTGGATCAGACAAACATTTGTCAAGGTGCGGGAATCGAACCCACGGCCTCACGCTTCGCAACCGGCTACTCGCCCGCTGCGCCACGGAGGTTGTCAAAGTTGGAGTCTGTAAGCACTGTTGTGTTTTGAAGGACATTAAAGTCAGTGAAATACTGGACATTATGAGACTTGTTGACTAAAAGTGTGGGTTATGTAAAATACATTAGTGAGCTGTATGTTTCCACAGTCGCAGGTCGCTAGGGTATTCACTTGGTAATGTGGCGTGGCTCGCAAGTGCAGCAGTTTAATCACTAGTTTGGAACCTGTTCAACTGTAACTACAGATACGAGTACCAACTCTTACAACCAAAGCCTTTAATGTACCTATACTACTAGACGGGCTGTTTAGAAGTGAAATTGCGTCACATAACGCGGGAGATTGACAGCTCACAAACAGAGAGCGCGATAGGGGTTCTAGTTGAGAGTAAGCGAGATGGTAATATTGAGTTACGGTCAATTGACCGCAACTTAGTGGCACAATTTCCATGTACCGCGCAGCTTGTCTAGTAGTATACATTAAAGTCTTTCCTTACAACTGTTTTTTTTTTATTTGCCTGAATGGCGGAACGAGTCGGTCGCTCGCTTGATGGTAAACGCTATACCTGCCCATAAACAGACATCAAACCAGATAGAACTTTGAATTAGAAAACACTATATGACACTGGATTGATTTCAAGCTGTTATAATTAATTGCTCTAGGACCCAAACTTTGGAGGGACATTAGTTTCCAGTGACTTCTTTAATCATGCCAGTCAGTACCTACTTCCTACCTAATGTTTTAACATCTTTCTGTTAGATTTACGAGTGGCAGAGCCACGCTGTAGACAATTTTTTCTACAGCATGAATGGGCCGGCTCGTCCGGCTCGTTACCACAGTCTCATAGAAAACCGACGTAAAGTAGCAGCTTGTTGCTGCGTTTCGTACGGTGAGTGAAATATCCGGTGGCCCAAATCCCCTCCCCTTCCCAATCCCTTAATTATCCCTTTCCTTTAAGGTCGGCAACGCGCTCATGACTCTTTTGGTATTGTGGGCGTACGTGGACGGTAGTGATCACTTACCATCAGGTGACCCACGTGCTCGTTTGTCAGCATATGCATTAAAAATAAAGATTTTTTGCTTTGCATATTCCCACATTAGCAGGCTAATTTATTTATTTTGCGTATATTGGATTTGAACCGTCTGAATAGAATTTCAATCGAAATGATAAAAAAGAACTATACAGTTTTTGTTGATTCAAGTTGATCAACTAAAATAGAACCATGTGAATCCGCTAGATGATAAATTATATATGATGTGGTACATGTGTATGTACCCTTACCCTTACTTCTGTGTATGTGTGGTATTCGAGGTTAATTCAAAGACTTTAATGTACTTATACTACTAGACAAGACCCGCGGTACATAGAAATGGTACCACTAAGTTGTGGTCAATTGACCGTAACTCAATATTACCATCTCGCTTACTCTCAAATAGAACCCCTATCGCGCCTGTCCTGTCTGTGAGCTGTCAAACTCGCGCGTTATGTGACGCAATTTCACTTCTATACAGCCAGTCTTTGGGTTAATTTATGGCCATAGAAAAACTATAGAGGCTGTTTCTTTTTGAACCGACTTCCAAAAAGGAGGAGGTTCTCAATTCACAGCCTCCGTGACGCAGTGGGTGCGTAGCTGTCTGTAAAATGAGAGGCCGTGAGTTCGATTCTCGCACCGAGACAAACATTTGTGTGATCCACAAATATGGCCTCTCGTAGTTTCAACAATATAGTATACCATGACACAAGATTCGATTCGGTGAATTTACATACGCACTCACGCGTGTAATCACCAAAGTGGTAGGCAGTACACCTATATTTCGCCGAGCGTATCTCCGTCCCATGATGTGATAGGGGGCGAGCCTATCGCCATACCGGGCACAAATTCCAGACTGCGGGCTGATACTGACCTTGTCGTAATAGAAAAACCCAATATCACTTTTACCCGACCCGGGGATCTAACCCGAGACCTCAGCGACAGCCTCAGTCGTAACGGATAGGCATTACAACTGCGCCACCGAGGCAGTGACTTTATTTTATGTTGGCGTGCTGTGTTGGGTCAGACGGCAGGTCTCCCCACACAATACCAAATCCACCTTCATATCATGATGGGAAGGCAGACCTTAACATTAAACCGGGATAACGCTAGGCGGTAAGAAAGATTTTAATTCGGCGTTTATCTTTTATTTTATTTTTTATTACCTTGAATGACGAGACGAGCAGGTCGCTCGCCTGATGGTAAGCGCCACGCCTGCTCATAAACAGAAGCAACGCCACACAGAACTTTAAATAACAAAGCACTGCATGACACTGGACTGCGCTCGTCACCCCGAGACATAAGGTGTTAAGTCTCATAATGCCCAGTAATTTCACTGGCTTCAATGTCCTTCAAACCGGAACAGTGCTTACACACTGTTGCTTGGCGGCAGAAGTAGACAAAGCGGTGGTACCAACCCAGCCGGCCTCTCACAAACGAGGGACCTACCTTGTGAAATCTTATCTTTTAGAAACAGACATTTGAGTGGTAGAGGCACGCTGTAAAAAGTTTTCCTCTACATAATGGGTGGGGTTAGGCCTTAGTCCACCACGCTGGTCTAATGCGGGTTGGCAGACTTTACATAACTCTTCCGCACGTATGCAGGTTTTCTCACAATGTCTCCGTCACTGTTAAAGCATACACACGTAACTTAGAAAAGTCAGACGTGCATGCTCTAGGGGCTGGTTTCGAACCTATCGTCTCGACAGTCCATGCCAATCGGTGAGCTGTCTCTGCTTCTTTAAAAAAACCGCCAAAAAGAACTCTGCAGCTAAAACTTACTCCCTCGATCTTTATGTCCTACGAAATGGTTTCTTACATCTACTTACTATAAAACTAAAGTGTTAGCTGAAACTTCTCCAAGTTATTGGTGAAGTAGAGCAAAGATCCAAGTAGATAAATACCATAAATCGCAGATACCGCGGAGTGTTCTTAATAGGTTTTTAATTCGGGCGCGCATCGCATAATGATAAGGCAGTTTCGCTAGTTCGCTGATAGTGGGACCATTCTAGCACGGCATGCGGTATGCTACAGTGTCGGACATTGTGTTCGTAAAAATATGTATTTATTTAAATAAACTATTTACTTTTTTTGCTCTACTTTTTTGGGGTATCAGACAGTTTTTTTATATAAGCGTTTACATATTGCATTATATCCAAATCGAACAATCGATCCAATCGTAACATTAACTTTTCGAGACGACTTACACCTCAGTCTCTCCCGTGACCACGAAGGCTGAAAAGCTTTCGAAACGTCGGGACTAAAATAAAAATTAAACCGCGATAAAATCCGTATAAACTAGTTTTATTTCAATATGTTTCAAATTGTTGATTGGTAGAGCCACGCTTTAGAAAGTTTTGACTATAGCATGAATTTGCCGGCTCGACCGATTCGAATTCCCCTCTTTCCTTTAAGATTGGCAATGCATCTTTTGGTATGCATGGGCAATGATGATCTCTTACCATGAGATGATTCACTTGTTCGCTCGCCGGCCTATAGTCCGCTACTTATCATACAAAGAGTACTATGGCTACTTTCGACATTTCTTGGGTTCGGATCGGATGCAACGCATAAATATTCTTAATCCTAATCAACATCCTTCTGAACTGAAGCCAAATTTACATGCACATAGGGTTCCCTTATATTCTGTTTAATTTATTAACGGAGTTTTTCATTAGTTGTCTAAACAAATTCGAACTTACTTAGTTTTAGTTTCATCATGACATTTCAAACAATTGCAAAGTTACGAAACCTATTGTATTCATCTCCAACGTTTTCGATATTATGAAGTTCATTATTAGGAGAGTTTTCTGTTTTTGTCCTCAAAAATGATGAAGTACAGCCATTGTATTCGTATAACTTATTGCTTTTAAGTACTTTTAAAATAATTTTTTACACTTAATTACGCTCGGCAGAGTAGAAAAAAAATCAATGAATAAAAAATATGTGATTTAAGGATTAACTGCCGCACTCAGATATATTAATAAATATTAATTTTCATAAGTAATTTCTTAGAATTCGACTATCCTTCAGAGACGTCCATCTGTCTGTCCCGGAACATAAACCATTTACTGTATTTAGTGTACAGGCATAAACTGGATCTGAGTGTGGAAATAATCGAATTCTAAGAAATGACTTCATGATAAAAGAACAATTAAAGTTATATGACGTCTTTGAGTGCAGTAGTAAATTCTTTATATTATCTTCTTCTGCGTTGTGTACTTCTTCAATTACTGAAGGTTGGTCGTCAGCTTGGAATATTCTATTGAGTCTCTCGCGAGGCGGAAACCCTCTGCAGATCTCAGAATGCCTGTCCACCCTCTTGTATTGCGCAACCAGGGATTGTTTCCTAATCTAACTCGCGTTTTTCCGGTGATCTGGCCTGTATATTATAACGATATTGATTAAATTTTGATATTTTTTAAATTATGCCACATCAGCTGAGTTATATCGAATGTACCTAGAAACGAAACTGCGAATTCTTGCATTTATTTAGATCTGGTAATCTTTTTTTATCTATTAATATTTAAAAACAGCCTCCGTGGCGCAGTGGGCGAGTAGCCGGCTGCGAAGCGTGAGGCCGTGGGTTCGATTCCCACACCGAGACAAATGTTTGTGTGACCCACCAATATTTGTTTCGAGTCTGGGTGTTGTGGGACCGCAAGTCCCTCGTAGTTCCTGATACCCACGATACAGGTTTACCTAGTGTGGGGTCGGGACTATGTGTGTGACTAGTGGGTGTATTTATTTATTTTATTTATTAATTGTTTTTTTTTATTAGCTTAAATGACGAGACGAGTAGGTCGCTCGCCTGATGGTAAGCGCCACGCCTGCTCATAAACAGAAGCAACGCCACACAGAACTTTAAATAAGACATAAGGTGTTAAGTCTCATAATGCCTAGTAATTTCACTGGTTTCAATGTCCTTCAAACCGGAACACAACAGTGCTTACACACTGTTGCTTGGCGGCAGAAATAGACAAAGCGGTGGTACCAACCCAGCCGGCCTCTCGCCAACGAGGGACCTTCCACCGTGTAAAAAAAAAAACTATGGGTTTACCCCAATTAAATTTAAATAAAATTACCTACATAATTCATTACCAACAGTAAAATTACGTAACAAAACACCATGCACATGGCAGCAAGTGTATGTTAATGGCTAATGGGCAATGAGTAGGTGAACACCATTGTGTTTCTGCTCTATACTACAGTGCGAACTCAGGTCTGTTGGCGGGAACAACTTCAAGTTAAATTATATTTGAATGTGATTATTATGGATTGATAAATAGAACGGTGAGTATTAAAAAAACATTTGCTTTTGTTTTTTTGTGGCTAACGTTTTTCTTGCTAGTTTTAACTTATGGTCACAAAAGGTTTTTTACTTTTTACTATAGATATGTTTATGTTATTTAATATTTTCCTTATGTTATTTTTAATGATTGTTTTATGTAATAGATGCCATAGTTTTTTAAAAATATACATTAAATTATTTTTTACAAAGTAGGAAAGATAAAGCTTCTTTTTTCGTGTGTTTTTATTCATTCCGGTTTGTTATGTTAATTTGGGAGTAGTAAAAATTTATGTAATAAATTACCATAATCCATTATCCAAGCATTAAAATGCAAAAATAAAACAATAAGGAACATTAGGTGTTCGTGTATTTCAACAGAGTTTATACGTATTTATCTAAAAACAAAAATACACCCAACAGTCACACACATAGTCTTGACCCTATACTAGGTTAAACTGATTTTTTTTCAAATCTTGGGCTCATCGGTATTACGGGAAATGACTACTATTGGGACGATTCCTCAATAGGGTAGTTGACTAGATTTTTTTTATTATTTAAATCAATAAGTTACGTTACTCAAAATCTATTGCAGAAAGAATTTTATAAATCGGACCAAAAATAAATAAGATAGAAGCCATTGAAATCCTGTAGAAGGGGTAATTGTCAAATGACAGACGATGCAACCTTTGACGTCACTGTGTAAAATGTTCATTATAGTGCACGCGTGCAAGCGAGATAGTGAGATATCCCTACTACGCACCCACTTTTCCTCATACCAACATTTAAAGTCATAACTGCGGGCACATTTCTGAACCAATTATGATTGTGTTTTAATAAAAGGGTTTCTTTTGCGTATCATTTTCTGTTGCTTATAAAATAATGTATAAAATTCAATATAGGAAACTACCCTATTGCGTCCTTATCCTACACAGGCGTACCAAGTTCAAACCAAAACCCCGTGGTAAATTTCTTCGGCGTATTAAGAAGGGACGGCCCGACGTTTCTCAGTTGAGAAGTGAGTTCGGCTTCAGGCGGAACCGCTCCCTGCAGGCTCTATTTGCCTTGATATTGTTCTACTGGATAAATATCGGAATGTCGGACCACATGATGGGCGAAAATAAACTATTTTAATACATACATACGCACTCACGCCTGGAATCCCCGAAGAGGTAGGCAGAGGTGAAACCAGTACACCCACATTTCGCAGAGCGTATCTCTGTCCCATGATGTGATAGGGGGCGAGCCTATCGCCATATCGGGCACAATTCCAGACTCCGGGCTGGCATTTCGCAATAGAAAAACCCAATATCACTTTTACTCGACCCGGGGATCGAAACCGAGACCTAACGCATATGCATTACAACTGCGCCACCGAGGCAGTCAAACTATTTTAATGTACATATATAATAACAATTGCAACGATCCAAGCCTTTACGCTTGGAAGTGCTTGTTCACTTTGTGTTCTGACCCATAGTGATATTAGGAAGTGATTACCCTTTGACGTAATAGAAGCAAAAAGGTGCTTAGAATAAACAAATTAATTTATTAGGCAGAAAGTGATTGTTAGAAGTAGGCGGGTCACAGACGAGCGAGCGCGGCCTCGGCGTGACAATACCAAATTACATGTCATTCATAGTATTGTGAAGAGGAAATTAATGGATTTAATAATCGTACTTTGAGATTTAATCGTCAGATTGAAATCCTGCTGGACATGAAGTCTCAAATTTTTTGTTTTTTTTCGATTTCTCCACCAATTCTGGATCCATTTTGTTAGAAAAAAATCATTGGATAGAGTTTAGTTGCGATGTGGTCCCATATAAATTTGGTTAAGATCTGATGCCGGAGGACGGAGGACGGAGTAAAAAGATTAAACTCCTCAACGGATAACAGTACACTAGACGCGATTGTGTTATTGTATTGGAATTTACATGCTATTGCTGTAGCTACCACTTAAAATATAAAAATATAATAGAGTTGGTCCCTGTGTCGCTACTGGTTAAATAAAATTGCACCGACTCCAAGGGATCCCTTAGAAATTGTTATTTTTGACTTTTCAGTGTTTTTAATTTGAAGTTGTATACCTGGGAAATAAAATAAATCTTTTAGCAACAGAATCTAATTATTAAAATTTCTTTGCATTCGAAGCATCCTTGTAATCTGTCGCTTGTAATAACCAAAAATATATTTTTAAATAATAAAGATTCCCAATATGCAAGGGACAAATGTAACAGCCATGGACATACGTCATTTATTGTGGATTATTTATTAGTCATGTCACTCATCCGCGACACGCTTTTGTCCACACTTTTTCATTCAATATAAGCAGAGGGGCTAGCACGAATAACTTGCGAGAACGTATTCATATCGAACTGTCAAAAAAAAGCTTTGATCCATCATACAAGTGCTAGCGTTCTCGATTTGAATACTTTTTCGTAAGGTGTTCGTGCTCGCCCGCCAGATCTCATTTATCAAAATCTACCTATCCGTTAACACTATAGGCTGCGTCATATAAATAATAGGTAGCCGCCAAATTCACACACATATATTCGAAAAGCCAATTCTAAGAAGACGGGTAAAAAGGTCTTATAACTTTGTTATACAATAGTCTGATAATTCACGTGTTCCTGCACGATGTAAAGGTGCTGGTTAGGTTAGGTTTCAAGTCTAGCGTAGCCTTGTGGAACTCGATGACAATGTACTTAGAACAAATGGCGTGCATCACGAGATATTGTAATCATTATAGCGAGAAAAATGGCTTGTTGTACTGACTTTAAATATTTTAAAGTAGATTTACAAATATCTTTTTTTGACTGAGTAATACCCTTCACGCCTCAGAGGATACGATACCGGCGTGTGTTCTCACTAATTAATGTATATGACGACCTCTGAAACGTAATAGACGTTCCAGCCGAGAAAAGAGAAGCAATAAGTTTTATTCCCGCGTTGGATTACTTTGATGTGATGATCAAAAATTCTTAGTAATTGTATTTATCATGTGTCACCAACTAAAGTGGTAAACTAAGGTTACCCGTAGGCCCCTCGTATGCGAGAGGTTTGGTACCACCGCTTTGTCTATTTCTGGCGCCAAGCAACAGTGTGTAAACACTTGTGTTCCCATTTGAAGGACATTGAAGCCAGTGAAAATACCGGGCGTTATGAAACTTAACAACTTATGTCTCGGGGTGACGAGCGCAGTCCAGTGCCACGCAGTGCTTTGTAATTTAAAGTTCTGTGTGGCGTTGCTTCTATTTATGGGCAGGCGTGACACTTACCATCAGGCGAGCGACCTGCTCGTCTCCTCATTCAAGCTAATAAAAAAACTAAACTAAAATTAAGTAATAAATACTCCTGTCAAATGAATGTAACGAACACACTTAAGTAGTTTTATTTGGTGAGGATTAAAATTATACTTAACAGACTTAGTTTCAGTTAAGTTTCTCGTGTAAAACATTGACTTTTAACTAAAAGTAGAAACACGTAAAAATTACTTATTTAGGTTTCAGTTTAGGCACCCAACAAAATGGCTACCATTTTCTGATGGGTGTGGTTTTCACTAGAATTGTCTGTGTTATTGGCAACTGTGAATTATAGACTCCACCAATACTGGAAGTCAAAGGAAAAAAATGTGGGTCACAAATATTTACCTTTTTTTTTTATTCAGGGCTTTGTCGCTGATCGACCACATCGCCCTGTTAAGGCAACAAAACAAAAATTCTACACAAAAAAGGACATTAATACCAACAGCCAACTTAATTAACACTTTTTCTGACATCGGGCAGGCCAACATACGATTTAATAGACCAATGCAGATAGTTCTATTCATAAAATGCGAAGTCCTACAAGTATCATTCCGAACACACTCCATCAAAACATGTTGAACATCTTCAATCACGCCACAATCGATACAATTAGGCAAAATATTAATCTTGATCTGGATCTTGAGTTCCAACCAATTACGTACTTGTGGTTCTTCATTTGTTATTGTTATTAAAATGTGTTATTAAATTTTTACCCGTTAATAACTTACGAAAACAATTAGCTAAAGACCTATTTTTAACGGTTGAACAGAATTTATTCAGACAAATCTAAGAACATACATCTAGCTTAAAAAAAATAAAAAAAACAATAACGCATTGACATGGGCTACACATCGGTCAATTGATGCCACAGACAAATGGTCACATAAGCAACGATTTAGAACTTAAAACCCTCTCTTTGCGTCGGTGGTAAAACATAATTAATCACGGTAAACTCTCTGGAATCTTCTCCAAACAATTCTAAATTTGAAATCGATAATAACGTGTATGATTACACGGCATGCGCATACACAATTGTGATACAAATGAGAGCCGATTGTATTTCCGGCGGAAGGACATTATGTGTCGCCGGTCATGCGCACAGGTGACCCTGGCCGTCCCTATGGTATGAGTGTTCAAATAATACTTAAAGCAGAAACTGGTTTATTCCCGAAAAAATAGGATAATTCGTTCTTGTCCATACTCACCTTTCCTTAACCATGCGTGCTGGCTTATGGAACCACAGCTTCGTGGTGTCTTTCATCTCGGCTAGAACTAAAAAATTCGCAGAATCTTACTTCTGCCCGACCATCAGGCTGTGGAATAGTTTGCCGGCACACGTGTTCCCTCCCTCCTATAATATGGGGTGCTTTAAACTGAGTGTGAAGTAAAATACTAGGTACACTTTGTCGCTATTGTTTATTCATATGTAATTTGGATAATAATAACTAATTCTTCACCAGGAATTATGGGGTCGGGCAGTTCAGGCCTAGCATGTGAGACGCCTGGCGGGGAGCTGCGTCTGCCAGCATCAGGGCTGAGGTTCAGCATCAACCAGCTCCGAGTGCTTAACTCCTATGTCGACACACTATGGGAGGAGGATCAGGGTGGTGGGTATTGCTTTGGATAAAAATCCTTCTCGTTACAATAATTAACAATCGAAATAAAAATAAGTGGTAAGATATATCCTACATATGAAGGGAAGTTCCTGCAGACAGTCCAAAAAGCTCTGGTTTGACGTACTAGAGGAAGATATAGGAGTTAACAGTATCACTACAGATGTTGCTCGAGACCAGGCAAAGTGGAAGTATGTAAATAAGAAGGAGGATTCTGGCACTAAGCCGGCTTAACATCAGCAGGCCAATTCTCGTAATATTAAATGTTCAAAATATCATTCCGATCTAGTATCAGCGTCAAGAAAGTGGCAAATGGCATTCTCTTAAACCAATAATCAACGTCAAATGCACTTAGCATTAGCAGTAGCATTATACCGTTTTGGCTTCAGTCAACTTTTATTCTACATTCAATCTCATGACGATCTATGTTCACATTTGACGTTGATTATTGGTTTAAGAGAATGCCATTTGCAACTTTCTTGACGCTGATACTAGATCGGAATGATATTTTGAACATTTAAAATTACGAGAATTTGCCTGCTGGTGGAAAGAAGTAAGAAATGATGAGATATATTCTAAATTAATTATCTTCGAATCCTATTTGTCAGTCTACAGTCTCAAACATTAATCGTTTTGTATTCTGGATTTTTAAATATTTGGGTACGCTACGAGCAATCTCGAAATTAAATATGTAGTCAATTATTGTAGTATGAGAGTATCCGGTGACCAACCTACTCATAATAGTAATAGCACCGTTTATTGGTGTTATAGAGGGTACGCTGGAGAATAATTATATCAAGTGGGTAGATATAGGATTGCGAGGCGTGGTGGAGGTGGTTGGTGAGGTATATAAGAGGGTGCGTTATTAATTCAAGGATTAGGGCTGGAGTGCCTACATAGGGCTGGAGTGCCTACTTAGGGCTGGAGTGCCTACAAGCATTCGCCCGAAAGTCCGGTGTCGCTGACTAAAGCCGACTCACGGTCAGGCTATCAGCAAGCGTCCATCTAAAAAAAAAAAAAAAAATTGAAAGGACTCAGTCGACCTTAGAACTTTTACGTGGAAATGCTGGTCAAGTACGGTTGTAATCATAAGAAAAGTGATAGACATCCTACAGTAGGAAAACGAGCTGATGAGACGAGACCTGATGGAAAGTGATCACCACCATCCCTATAATCCCTATGAATGGCTCCATTCATGCTGTAGAAAACCATTCTACAGCATGGTAAGACTACTAAGACTTCAATATATACTACTAGACGGGCTGCTTAGAAGTAAAATTGCGTCATATATCGCGGGAGTTTGACAGCTCGCAACCAGGGAGCGCGATAGGGTTTCTAGTTGAGAGTAAGCGAGATGGTAATATTGAGTTACGGTCAATTGACCGCAACTTAGTGGTATAATTACTGTGTACCGCGCAGCTTGTCTAATAATGTAAATTAAAGTCTTTGTTTGTAATATTCGACTTTCCATTTCTCAGCTATCAAGTTTTGTTAAATATTTATGCGGTTTAAATTTCTCGTACTCCGTAGACTTGTTAGCATTATCCGTTTACTAAAGTCTAATTGACATAACTGTTCCATGAAATATAAACAAATATTTACCCACTTTCAAATAATGCTTTCGTTTGGAACCAAGGAATAATACTTAAGAAACAATGGGTACTTAGATATTTGTTTTCATTTCTGGAAAAGGTGACCTTACAGAATTATTTTTGATTCCTGGTTTAGGCAGGATATCAACAGAAACAGAGAGTGCGGTTGAGAGTCTTGTGCAGAGAATCGTTGACGGAGCTGGACAGAGAGACCCGCGCTTCAGATGCTCCCATCTTATAGCATTGCATAGAGGGAAGAAGGTAACCATCCTGTAAAAATCCATAGTACCTATATTCTTTTTTTATTTCATTTTTATATGCAACTAGCGTGAACGGCCTTTTCCGGGATAAAAAGTGTAGTAAAACAAGGAGAGTTAGTTGAACACTGGTTTATTTATAAGTAACTTCACCATAATAATATTAACAATACATATTTATAAGTTACCTACTACAAAAAGTAGCCTATGTTACTCAGTGATAATGTAGCTTTCTAACGGCAAAAGAATTTTTGAATCGGTCCAGTAGTTTTTAAGTTTATTCGCTACATATAAAAATACATCTTTCCTCTTTATAATATTAGTTTAAATAGGCTCGCGTTTGGCCACTATCACGCCTGATGGTAAGCGATAATGTGGCCTAAGATGAAGGACGCTTGCCTAGCAAAAAAATATTCACTCGCGACTTGAAGACACCCATATTATATTTATAGGCGAACAAAGACTTCGGCAACTATATAATATAATTTAGCGGGTGACTGATCTGAGTATGCGCATTGTAGTTTTTTTTAATTAGCTTTAGACGACGAGATTGGCTGGTCGCTCGCCTGATGGTAAGCAACACCATCAGAAGTATTAAATTTTAAGTACTGTATGACACTGAACTGTGCTCGTCACCTTAAGACAAGACACGGTGTTAAGCTCATAATGCCCAGTAATTTCACTGGCTTCAATGCCCTTTAAACCGTAATCCATCATGATATATTGAATAATTTTCTTATTTCTGATAACATTGTTTAAGATCGATTGGTTAAATCTTCATAAACGTCTTCAGGACAAAGGAGTTCTTCTAGATCTTTTCCAATAATCTTGTTATACACCAGATGCGATCTCGTTCCCTGGAGTATCTGGTGACTCTGGACTCGCTGCCAGTGCTCAACAGCAGTGAAGAGTGTCGGCTCCACGACGGTCCCGTGGGCTACGGCAGAGTCCGACTGACTGGTCGTGACACAGAGAAATGGGAGGAGTTCCTTACTCCATCAGGGTATTTGTGCAGGTAAGTCTTCACTTGTTAAACGAGCAAGTGGGTCACCTGATGGTAAGTGATCTCCAACGCCCATCTACGCCCCCAATACTAAAAGAGGTATGGGCGTGTGGCCGACCTTAAAGGAAAGGGGTAATTAAGGGATTGGGAAGGGGAGGGGGATTTGGGGCTCCGGATATCTCACTTCACGGTAAGTGGGATATATAATCCTTAACAGCTTGCTGCTGCGTTTCGCACGGACGAAACGCAGCAGCAAGCTGCTACTTTACGTCGGTTTTCTGTGAGACAGTGGTAACAACCCGGACGAGCCGGCCCATTGATGCTGTAGACAAAGTAATGAGTTTGTTGCAGAGATAAGGTGGTGGAGCGGTGGGTGAGTCTGATAGCGCGGTGCGCGAGCGGGCGCGGCGGCGGCGCTTCACGAGTGCTCTGCGCTCGCGCCTCACGACACGCCACGCCTTACCAATACTGCTACATAGAGAGAGGTAACTTGCACTAGTTTTTTTTTTACAGCACTAGGGGCTTTGCCCATGTTTTTCCACAAAATAAAATATGTCGGACGAATATGAGACATATCTTACTTTCTTCCCCACATTATTCTGCATCGATTGGTATCGGTCTCGACCCCATAACCCCAGCGGTTTCGACGGACATAGCGTGACAAGCTTTTGGCAGCGGCGGCGCCAGTTTTTTTTTTTTAGAATAGAGAGATATGTCAGCAAACGAGCCAGTGGGTCACCTGCTGGTAAGTGATCTCCACTGCTAATAAACAGTAGCAATATCAAAAAGAATTATACACACTGTCGATCTTAAAGGGTACGGATTATTAAGGAATTTTAGGCCTCTGGATATCTCACTTATTGTACGAAATCTGCTATTCCAAGTCTGTTTTCTGTAAGACAGTAGAGACAACTCGGTTGAGCCGGTCCATTCATGCTATAGACAAAATTGTCTGTAGCGTGGCTATACCACTTAAATCATATAAATAAAATCCTAACCCAAATGAGGCAAGCATTTCGTTCGTCTGATAAGCGTTAAGCCTGCCCATAAAAAAGCAACACCACCCAGAACTTTGAGTTCATTATCAGAGGGGCTAGCACGGCAACTTGCGAAAAGTTATTCGAGCTGTCATCGACAACAATTTCTATGAGATTTTAGTACAGCGCCTCTATCGTACGTAAAAGAAACTAATTTATATGGAATATAGACCAATGGTATTAAAGGAATTATCTATCGAGCCCTCGATACCTTTACATTACGATTTCGATAGTTTTCCGTGCTAACCCCTCAGATCTTTTTATACATACCTACAGAACCCTGAAAACTACAAACAATAGCAATTTTGCACGATAACATTAATTCCCTACGTTTGATAATAGAAAAACAAACCTATAATAACGCTTAATATCAACAATGAAGAGCTAAATTGCTAGTTTTTCCATATTTCACGTGGAAATTATGTAGTAATGGGTTTTATTATGTTTTCTCGAGAAAATGAGTTCTCCGTATTACAAGGTCATTTTAAATGAATATAAAATACCTCAGTTTTAATACTTCACGCTTGTAAATTCTATGTAAATTATATTTGTTGAGATTTTTTTTGCATTATATTTTTTTAGATGAAGTTGTTTAGTTAAGTTAAATGGAACTTATCTTCATTTTGCGTGGTATCCCATCCTACTAGAAACCATCTTCTTCCACCTGTCCTAATACCACTCGCAGTGCACCATTAAAATAAGATGACAAGAAACGTAGCTCGAGCAAAAAAATTCTGTGCAAGGGGGTGGGGCTATAAAGTCTGTGCAGCTCGATCATTCATCAATTCACAAAAATTGATTCATGATCTCTAGTTGACACTTCATACGTCTAATTTTAAGCGTGGTGTGCAGAACATCATATCCCGATTTAGAAATAACGTTCATTAATTTTTGTTGCGTGTATACCTTTGCCGTGTGGAGTGGAGCCGTATTTTTTGGCAGATTCATATGAGAGTTATCGTTCAAGTTATTTTATTTCAAGGCAGTGCACACATGCTTGCCTGCTTTTTATCACATGTTACATAAAGATTTGGTTTGTAGTTTTTACGACCGGCCGCCTGTTTGACATCAACCCCTCTGTGGAGATGAACTAAACAAGGTGGTAGGTGTAGAAATGTGAAAATGTGTGGCGTTGCTTCTGTTTATGAGCAGGCGTGCGTTTACCATCAGGCGAGCGATTTTCAAACTACCTAATAGAAAAAAATCCTTCTTACTTATATTTTGATGTTTGTAAGTTTGTGAATTTTGATGTTTCAATCAATCGATCAGTCAATCACATCTTAATGTCTCTTGAAACTTGACAAAATATAAAAAAACACCCAAAAAATTTCAGTACAGAACACTATAGCAGCTTTCGATCTCGGATTCGAGCTCAAAACATAAAACCATCATAATTGTAGACATTTCTATAACATATTTTGTCTAATGTACTCCTCTCATTGTATTTAAAGTTTGGACAAATGCCAGACAAGATGGCGTCCTCGAAACCATTCCTACCAATGTTTAATCTGCATTTGAATACCAGCTAATTCATCATTACCTCAAATATTACACGCACTAAATGTTGTATTTTTGACCACTTTATCAGTACCAACTGTTAGTTTTAGGTTAATGGCACAGGAGTAATGAAGTTGTGTTAGATCTAGAAACATATTTAAGTATCTACATAATAATTAGGATGTCTTCTTTTGCCTGACGAACCTTTTTTTGTAAATGGTAAAACCACGCTGTAGACCGTCTACAGCATGAATGGGCCAGTTCGATTGGGTAGTTACCACAGTCTCAGATATGAGTCAGTGAGGTTTCCGGAGGCACGAATCTCCTCCCCTTCCTTGTCCCCATTCCTCTAAGGTTGGCAATGCATTCAAGATTCTTTTGGTATTCTTTTCAAAGCCGGTGGTGATCATTTCACAACCCACTTGATCGTTTGCTGACCTCTGCTATAAAATAGGATTGTCCAATTTGTGTTCAAAGTAAGATCTAATCGGCAATAGCGCTCATAGCTGACGTTTGTACATGAGCATAATGAGGCGATTTCATATAAAATATCGAACAATGTGACTCTATAGAATTAAAACGCCACATGTGGCTCGAGACCAAGTTCCCACCGACCCACCGCACGAACTTCTGCAAACTTTTAATTAAAACGATTTCCTATGTTGGCCAGTTCGTGGCTCGTGAATTATTGATGTTAGCATGTATATGGTTGGTTTATTCCCGCTTAGTCAGTTATGAATATTTCTCGTAATTTCACTGGCTTCAATACCCTTCACACCGAAACACAACAGTGCTAACACACTGCTGCTTGGTGGCAGAATTAAACAAAGCGGTGGTACCACCCCAGACGGCCTCTCGCATACGACAGAGCATCATTATCAAATTATAAAATTAGAGAATAAATTATCAAATTGTCTGAATACTCGGCTACTTCTGGATTAACTTTTCAGCAAATAGACGTGTAAAGTTAAATGAATCCTTTGAATCCGCAGAATTTCCAATTAATTTGCAAATGTCACGATGATTAGAGGATGTAGGCAGCCCACTATAGTAATTGGTTTGTTAGTTTTGCAACGAACTTGGCAGGATGTTTGCATGACAATGACTGTTGGTATATCTGGCGAATAATGTTAATAAACATTGGTCATGTAAATTCAAGGTGGTAGGCATCGAAATAAGATGCCAAAAACGTAACTCAAGCAAAAATATGACCCCACCAAAACTCTGTGCAAGGGGGCGGGGCTATAAAAGTCTATGCAGCTCGTTCATTCATCAATTCATAAAATTTATTAATGATCTCTAGTTTAATTTTTACCATATCTTAATACGTCAAATTTTTTGCCCGGTGTAGAAGTCTAATTTAGCATTTTCTAATTTAGAAATTATGTGAAGTATGAATTCATTCGTCGCTTCGTAATTCGTGTATATAATACAGTCATTTACGCCAAAAAAGAGGGCCAACCTCTGAATGAGAGATACGAGTAAAAGCTATAAACTTGTATAAACCCTTATTTAGGCATTCTGAAAGTTGTCTCAAAAGTCTCATAAAATCTCGTTTCCGTGTCTTAAGATATTACAGGTACCATCGGGGTAAACTCTAATATAAAGAAACATAAAAATCGGCCCACATCGAGAAATCGGTGTACTTCATACACAAAAAATACGTGTTGAATTGGTAACATTCTCTTAATTTTAAGTCGGTTAAAAAAAACCACATTAACATTCTTTCTCTAGTATCACCAGCACAGCAGAACACAGACCGTCGTTTAGCCATAGTGGAGGGAGCTGCGTGGGTCATGGTCAGAGTGGGCGCTGGTGAGGCAGAAGCAAAGCTGATGCTGGGCGCCAGGGTCGAAGGTTGCAGTGGCTCAGCATATACGAGTAGAGTGCCGCTTACTCATCCTCTAGCTTTGATGCATTACACTGGGGCTCAAGGGGTAAGTAAAAAATCTTTCTTTTGGTTAAGGCTTTAATTAATCGTGACAAAGATGATGGAGCTCTCAGTCACATATTTACTGGACAATGATGTGCATGACAACTCGTGAATCTCAACATGTTTCTGTTAGCGAGTGGCGTTTTCTTTAAATTTATTTTTTAGAGTGCTTACTAATTAATTGCATTATGTTTGTTTACATATCAGGTGTTAGATCAGGTTGCTAATAACAAGCCTTCACATTTAAATATTACGCTATCGTCCATACCTATGAGTAAAACAAAAATAAAGAATTACACTTGTACTATTGATAATAGTAAACTATTACAGTTTTTAGTAACCGGCGGCGCAGTTATGCATACGCGGTACGACTGCTGTGCTGAGATCTCGGGTTCGATCCCCGGGTCGGGTAAAGTGATACTGGGTTTTTCTATAATGAAATGCTTAGTATCAACCCGGAGTCTAGAATTGTGCCCGATATGGCGTTATCGCCTTATGGCTCGCCCCCTATCATAACATGGGCTGAAAATGCCTCTGCTTGCCCCTTCGAGGAGCACGGGCGTGAGTATGTGTATGTGTAGTAGTGATGTATGTATGTATAGTTTTGAGTACCGCTAACCAGAATAATTTTCGAAGCTATTTTAGAGTATGCCAAAGCATTATGCGCGTCCTATTTTCTTGCTATAACTGACTATGATTGTTATAAATGAGTAAGCGAGCAATGAGACCAACAAGCAACTGACGGGCGAGCACGAACAACTTACGAATAAGTATTCGAATCGAGAACGCCAGCATTTGTATGAAGTTTCAAATTTTATTTTGACATTTTGATACGAATAGGTTTTCGCAAATTGTTCGTGCTAGCGGCTCTGATGGTAAGAGATGTTCACATAATAGAGAATAATGAATTCGTTACCAACCTTCAACGAAAGGAATGGGGATTAGAAAGTGGTTTAAGACTCTCAGTTAATTCATACATTTTTACTAGGGGTACTACGCAGCAGCTGTAGGTCCTCCAACATCAGTAGCATGTCCTGACCGTTCCTCCACGTGGCAGCTTTGGCATCCAGGACTGGAGTCAGCGTTGGATACACACTGTTCTGATCTCTCCACAGTGGCGAGGATCGCTGGAGCACTCAATGCTTTGGTTGATAAGATGAGAGAAGGTGGTTATCAGGTAAATGTCATTTTCAGTTCACTGCGGGAGAATTGACTGAATGGAGATGGATTTGGATGGAATATACTCTTGGAGCTGATGGTGGAGATATATACAAAAATAAGGAGACACGCAACTTGGAAATGCAAAGTACTGCCTAGCACTTGTACTACTTCGTCATCTATCCCGAGATCTCTCATAACTTAACCATCACTCAGAGATATAAGCTATATTTAAGTCTCATGATATAGAATAGACTAGCATAATGGTATTAAGATTGCTATATTATCAGAGTTAATGTCCAAATGCTAGCTTCATTTAGAATCCTATATTCTAATCATCCCAGTCTAGATGATTATGATCTTCTGATGGACGAAATACCTTTTTTTTTATAAATCATAAGCCGGTAAACGAGCCAGTGGGTCACCTGATGGTAAGTGATCTCCAGCGCGCATGTACGCCTACGATATCAAAAGGATCATGGGCACGTTGCCGAGCTTAAAGGGAAGGGATATCTAAGGGATTGGGAAGGGGATGGGGATTTGAGCCTCCGGATATCTCTCACCGTACGAAACGCAGCATCAAGCTGCTACTTTACGCCAGTTTTCTGTGAAACAGTGGTAACGACCCGAGCGAGCTGGTCCATTCATACTGTAGCCAAAACTGTCTACAGCTTTGCCACTCAAAACTTTTTACGACCGCAGTGGGATAAGAGCAGTTTCAGTAACATCGTATCTATTCTTTTTTTTTATTAGCTTGAATGACGAGACGAGCAGGTCGCTCGCCTGATGGTAAGCGCCACGCCTGCTCATAAACAGAAGCAACGCCACACAGAACTTTGAATAACAAAGCACTGCATGACACTGGACTGCGCTCGTCACCCCGAGACATAAGGTGTTAAGTCTCATAATGCCCAGTAATTACACTGGCTTCAATGTCCTTCAAACCGGAACACAAAAGTGCTTACACACTGTTGCTTGGCGGCAGAAATAGAATATAATAATAATCTGCAGGGCACTCTTCGAGTCCTGAGTAGGTACCTCGCAAGCTGTGCTCTCCGACGTCGGCTGGATCGTTGTGCTTTCTATGCTAACTCTGCTGCCAGATGCTGCGTCTCATCACACGCGTCGCATCATCTACTTCTTGTTTTAGATTCGTGAGTCATTTGTATTTTTTGTAGCATAGGCCGGCAAACGAGCAAGTGGGTCCTTGTGGTCACCTGATGGTAAGTGAGCTCCACCGCCCATGTACACCCACAATACTAGGTTTCATGGAGACGTTGCTGTTATTAAAGGAGAGGGATGATTGAGGGATTGGGAAGGGGAAGGGATTTGGGCTTCCGGATATCTCACTCACCGTACGAAACTTAGCAGCAAACCGTTAATTTACGTCGGCTTAGACAGTTGTAGTACAACTATTTATATTTTGAGATGAATGCTTTTATCATTGCTTAATTAATGTTAATTTTCAAATAAATTTTCTTTGACTTCATATTGTTTTAACTTCGGATTTAAACTAAACCCAATTTAAAAGTGTCAATGTTTTACTTACCTACGCACTCACGCCTATTATCCCCGAAGGGCAGAGGTGTAAACAATACACCCACAGTTCGCCGAGCGTATCTCTGTCCCACGATGTGATAGGCGGCGAGCCTATCGCCATACCGGACGATATGCTCGGCGTAATTTGGGGGTACTGGTTACAGCTCTGCCTACCCTTCCGCGGATTACAGGCGTGATGTATGAATGTAAAAATCTAAACTGCCAATTCCATCCTGCTTCTCTCATGTTTCCGAGTATTATGTTTCTGTGCAGCATTGTTTTTATCACTTGTCAGGTTGGTATCAGTACTTGAGCGTGGTGGGGTAGCAGGTTACATCTACCCCGTGGAGAGAAGCGCCATGGTGCGTCGAGGGTCGAGGGATGCTGATTGGGAAACTGATGCGGTTTGCGTCAGGAGTTGTCTACAGCAACTGCATAGAGTGGCAGGTCAGATATATCACTCATCTTTGTACTGCGCTCATCCTGAAACCAACGATGGTTTCATAATGACCAGTAATTTCACTGGATTCAATATGATTCAAACCGAAACACACTGGTGCTTGGCGTCAGAAGTAGACAACGGTCAAGGAAAGAAATTATACTATTTATATTATTCTATTTAGAAATGAAAGTAAGTATTCCATAAAATACATATTTAGATCATCGCATGGTGCGACCGACGCGCGCGTCATTTACGCGCACTTCTGTCAACTCCATACTAAAAGCTTTTCTGACGCGATCTTTTTTTTATTAGCCTTAGAGGGCAGAAGAGCTGACGTCCCACCTGATGGTAAGTGGTTACCGTCGCCCATAGACATTAGCAACGCCAGGGGTATAGCCGTTGAGAGTCGTTGCATACCGTGGAAATACTTTTTAAGCCTCATTTAAAGAAGGACATGTCATAACGCTGAGGAAATAGCGCAGAGGGAAGTTCATTCTAGAGTCTGAAAGTGTCAGAAATGACCTCTGGAAACACACTGTACTGGAGGTCGATGGTTCCAGGTAGATGTAGGTGGATCAGCTTACTTAACGTCTTTTTTTATTAGCTTGAGTGAAGAAACGAGCAGATCGCTCGCCTGATGGTAAGCGCCACGCCTGCCCATAAACAGAATCAACACCGCCCAGAGTTTTGAATTACAAAGCACTGCATGGCATTGGACTGCGCTCGTCACCCCGAGACATAAGATGTTAAGTCTCATAATGCCCAGTAATTCCACTGGCTTCAATGCCCTTCAAACCGGAACACAACAGAGCTGCTTGGCGACAGCAATCGACAAAGCGGTGGTACTAACCGAAACGGCCTTTCGCATACGAGAGACCGACCAGCTCTTTTTTAACACTGTATTATACATGCCCCACTGCTGGGCACGGGCCTCCTCTACTGCATGAGAGGGGTCAGGCCGCACGTCCTCCACGCTGGCCTAATGCGGGTTGGCAGACAGACCACCTTGTAAAATGTAATTCTAATGCCCGGTTTCTGAAAGGCTGATCAAATCAACATGTAAATAACAGAAGTTTGATTTGACATCGCTGTCAAATCAATTCGAGTTGCTGAAACGATATTTATTGAAAAAAAATTATTTGATCTCTCTTTAGTACAGTTTGACATACGATTTTTTATATTAATTTAATATGAATGTTATGTTAACTAACATGTGTGTCAAATCAAAGGTGTTGATCACGCTTCTAGCAACTCAATTTCGACTTGACATTAGATTCAGCCTTTCAGAAACCGGGCGTAAATCTTCTATTACTATTGTAATACATTCGACATAAAGCATTTGGCAAAACGCTGTGTACTGCAGGAACAAAATTAGAGTTATTTTTAAACAGGTGAGGATATCCCTCTAACGCCCTCTGAATGCCTAGAGATGGCGATGTTTGGCAAGTGGGAAGGGCTCAACCGGGAACTGAAGGCGTCTGTCGGATCCAACACAACGTATTCGCGAAGACAACTGCGCTACTTGTGGCGGGTCACCAGCGAACTGGTCAGGTGCAAGAATTTGATTATTTATGTAAGTTACTGTGTTTATGTCATCCTATATTGTCCAAACTCATGTCAGTCTTTAATAATAAAAAGATTGTGTGGTTTTATAAAACCACGGTAAAAGTGAAACTTTTCACAATATAGACATTTAACTAAACATTTTTGGAATAATATTACATTAAACACTAACAAAAACAAACAAAATAGCGTGCGAACTATAGACGCCGCCATATTGGCCTTAGCCGTCACGCGACATGCAACACACAGGCCAAACATTTTGAGACGATCTAATAAAAGTTTCATTCACTTTAATACATTTATTGCACACAACACAATATAGGTACATATTATGTAGTACATTAAAAATTACACTGTTACAATTATTGGCAATTTTAAATTGACAAGTCATTGTTGAGATTATAGAAATTGGACCAAAAACAAGCCCACTGAGTTTGTTTCGCCGGGTCTTCTCAGAGAGGGTCGCGTTTGGATCCGGTGGCAGTTTTAAAACAACAATTTAGAGGTACACGTGGTCCGTATCAATCCCCTTAAAATAAAAATAAGACTTTTTATTTCCCAAATTTATTTTGGTATGATAAACTGGACCAAAAACAAGCCCACTGAGTTTGACTAGCTGGATCTTCTCAGGACTGGGTCGCACCGCGCCGCGTAATATCCAGTGGTAAAGTAAGCCCACTGAGTTTGTTTCGTCGGGTCTTCTCAGGTTGGGTCGTTTTGGATCCGGTGGTAGTTTTAAAACACGTGCCGTTTCGGTAATGCCTATGGTCCATATCGACCTTTAAAACAGAGAAAAAATAATAATATTAATAATAATACTTAACAATTCTTGACCAATATAAAAACATTGTAAAAAATTTAGTTGCCCAGTGTATTTTGACGATGCTATGTATTTTATGTATATATTAGCTGATATGATTTCTGTAATTACATAAGTTTCTTTATTTTGTACTGACTTGTCATAAGCGCTATTTTAATTGCCTACATGATGAATAAAACTATTTCATTTCATTTTACACTCTTTGGAATACTGCTTCGGAACCGGAGGGTGATGATGGTAATCCATCATGTTCCACCACACCAACAAACGCTGTACACACCCACAGCAGTCACTTTACTCTCATTTACACTTTAATTTGAATAATAAATACAGCCAACAAACACACACATAGTCCTGATCCCACACTGGGTTAACCTGTATCGTGAGTATCAGGAACTACGAAGGACTAGCGGTCCCACAACACCCAGGCACGAAACAAATACTTGTGGATAACACCAACATTTGGCTCTGTGTGGGAATCGAACCCACGGCCTCACGTTTTGTAGCCGGCTACTCGCCCAGTGCGCCACGGAGACTTTGTTTGGTCTTTTACAATGGCGAGTTGTTTTTTTTTATTTGCATGAATGATGAGATAAGCATGTCGCTCGCCTGATGTTTAGCCTCACGCCTGCCCATAAACAGAAGAAACGGCACACAGAATTCTGGATTACAGAACACTGCATGGCACTGAACAGCGCTCGTCATCCCGAGACATAAGATGTTATCATGCCCAGTAATTTCACTGTCTTCAGTCCTTCAAACCGAAACACAACAGTATTGCTTATGGTCTATTTCAATATGGGATCTTAGTTTCTTTTATGGCATAGGCCGGCAAACGAACAAGTAGGTCACCTGATGGTAAGTGATCTCCACCGCCCATGTACGCCCACAAGGCCAGAATAATCACGGGCCCGTTGCCGACCTTAAAGGAAAGGGATAAGGTATTGGGAAGGTGAGGGGAATTTGTGCTACCGGATATCTCTTTCACCGTACGAAAAGCAGCAACAAGCTGCTACTTTACGCCGGTTTTCTGCGAGACAGTGGCTCTACCACTTAGATAAAAAATGTGTGATGCAAAGTTACCAGTTTTATACGTGACTAGCCTTTGCTCGCGGCTCCGCCCGCGTGAACGGCCTTTTCCAGGATAAAAAGTAGCATATGTCCTAATCCAGGTCATGGCCTACCTGTGTGTCAAATTTCACCGAAATCGGTCAAGTAGTTTTTAAGTTTATTCGTTACATACAAAAATACAAATCTTTCTTTATAATATTAGTGTAGATATGTGTGAATCATGGAAATAATGCATAATGGTTTTTTGTCAGGAAACTCACAGCACATTCAAAGCTAACCTCATCCAAGTCACATCATCCCACAACGAACCGGTGGAGAATCTGATCCACGTGCTTGCGATCATGCTGGACCAAGCCCGGGACCTCTATCTAAACAACTTCTACGCCAGGAACTGCATAGAGTTTGACAGGGAACTGTCTGTTTATAGGTAGGTTTGATGGTAGGTATACCATAGCATTTTCAAACCAGTGAAATTACTGGGTGTTATGAGACTTAGCATTATATATCTCGGGGTGCCTACCCCTTCGGGGATTACAGGCGTGAAGGTGTATGTATGTATGTATGTATGACAAACGCAGTCCAATGCCATGCGTGCTCTGTAATTAAAAATTCTATCTGCCGGTTTTTTGTCAGACAGTGGTAACGACCCGGACGGGCCGGCCCATTCATGCTGCAGACAAAACTGTCTACAGCGTGGATCTACCACTCAAAATCTTATTTCTGCCGGACCATCAAGCTGTGGAATAGTTTGCCGGCACACGTGTTCCCTCCTTCCTATAATATGGGGTCCTTTAAACGGAGTGTGTAGAAGCAATTAGATAGACATATCGTCTGTCGTTGGTCGACAGTATTCTTGGATTGCGCTACACTTAACATCAGGTGTAGCGTAGTCACTTTGCCGAGCTAATATAAAAAAATACTTTTTTTATTAACTGGTGTGACTAAACGAGCACGTCGCGCAGGTCGCTCGCCTGATGGTAAGCCATACCCCATAAACAGAAGCAACACCACACAGAACTTTGAATTACAAGGCACTGCATAGCATTCGACTGCGCTCGTCACCCGGACACATATGATGTTAAGTCTCATAATGCCCAGTAATTTAATTGGCTTGAATGTCTTTCAAAGTGAAACACAACAGTGCTTACACACTGCTGTTTGGCAACAGCAATAGACAATGCGGTGGTACCAACCCAGACGGCCTCTCGCATACGAGGGACCTACCACCTTGCAAAACTACTGTCAAAAACCAGCCATAATGGCTCGTTACAAATTACCAGGCTTTGCCGGTGTATATCCAGTTACTTCAAATCGTCATTATTCCAGACAAAACTGCCTACAGCTTGGCCCTAACAATAGTATAATAGGCCGGCGGTTGGTCCCACCTTGTTTATAATATGTGATAAATGGCAACGTCTTTTGCAGGTCAAAAAAATGGAATAAACTAAAAGACTATTACGATGCATCATCAGCTTGTCTCATAGATGCAGTTAGACGAGACGCTGACATCCGCAACCAGGATCTAAAAGACCATCACATCTCCATGAAGAGCATCCTCAATTGGCTTCACAAAGGAGCCAAAGATGATAGGAAATACCTTGGACCAGTTCTAAAGCCGTACCTGGATGGTCTTTTCAATTCTTCGCTCGAGAACTCCTGGTTTTTGGAAGAGTTTGATGAGAAGGCAAATGGGAAGGAGTTTGAAGGTCTTAAAGAGTATTGTGTGGGAGTCCACGATGGGAATCTGGAGCCTTGTTTGGGATTGCTTGATGCAGCGAAGAAGTTTGCATGGGCGAAGGGCATGGTGGATTTTGTGGACAAATTTCGGCATATTGGTAAGTAAAAATTACACGAACCACGAATAAGTATTCAACTCGAGAACGCTAGCATTTGTATGAAGGCTCAAACATTTTTTTTACATTTCGATACGAATACAAGGTGGTAGGTTTCTCGATTGCGAGAGGCCGGCTGGGTTGGTACCACCGCTTTGTCTATTTCCGCCAAGTAACAGTGTGTAAGCACTGTTGTGTTCCGGTTTGAAGGATATTGAAGCCAGTGAAATTACTGGGCATTATGAGACTTAACACCTTATGTCTCGGGGTGACGAGCGCAGTCCAGTGCCATGCTGTGCTTTGTTATTTAAAGTTCTGTGTGGCGTTGCTTCTGTTTATGGCGCTTACCATTAGGCCAGCGACCGGCTCGTCTCGTCGTTCAAGCTAATAATAATAAAAAAAATACGTTCTCGCAAGTTATTCATGCTAGCCCCTCTGAATTAGAAAATTCAGCAAAGATCACGCGGTCGAACCGTCCACCGCGCTTGCCAAAAACTGCAGTAATAGGGTAGTTGACTAGTTTTTTTTTTATTATTTAAATCAATAAGTAACGTTTCTCAAAATCTATTGCAGAAAGAATTTTATAAATCCGACCAAAAATAAATAAGTTAGAAGCCATTCAAATCCTGTAGAAGGGGTAATTGTCAATTGACAGACTACGCAACCTTTGACGTCACTATGTAAAATGTTCATTATGGTGCACGCGTGCAAGCGAGATAGTGTGATATCCCTACTACGCACCCACTTTTCCTCATACCAACATTAAAAGTCATAACTGCCGGCACATTTCTGAACCAATTTTGATTGTGTTTTAATAAAAGGGTTTCTTTTGCGTATCATTTTCTGTTGCTTATAAAATAATGTCTTAAATTCAATATAGGAAACTACCCTATTGAAACCAAACGGTAGACCTCGATATACCGAATATCGGATCCTCAATTCTGAAACAAAAGCCACTATTTCCAATTGAAATCCGTAGCCGGATCAAAATTTCACAAGCATTTTGCATTGCGACACGAATACGTTAACATTTTAAAATGACCACTGTATGATGAGCTTTCGGTGTTTTTATTTAAACCGCATTTTGCGGTCGGGCTTAAAGTCGGCGGGTCTGGTTGGAGTGGTCGGAAGTTAATGCCAGTGGAAGCTGGTTTTTATTGATTTAGAGTGAATGGATGTGGTAAAGAGCGTGATCGATTGTATTTATTTAATATACATACACCCACATGCCGCCGAGCATATCTCCGTCCCATGATGTGATAGGTGGCGAGCCTATAGCCATACAGGGCACAATTCCAGACTCCGGGCTAATATTGAGCATTTTGTAATAAAAAAACCCAATATCACTTTTTCCCTACCCGGGGATCGAACCCGAGACCTCAGCGTCAGCTTTAGTGGTAACGCGTACGCATTACAACTGCGCCACCGAGGCAGTCGGTTCTTTAATATAGCCACTATTATTGCGAAGCGATGTTCGGTGAACTGTGTAACAGATGCACGTCTTGCTACCCCTTCGATGATGCAGACGTGAGATTATTTAAGTATATAATATCAAACTTAAAACTTAACTAGTTTAAATACGGATTTTATCGCGGTTTAATTTTTATTTTAGTCCCGACGTTTCGAAAGCTTTTCAGCCTTCGTGGTCACAGGAGAGAAATCCGTATAAACTAGTTTTATTTCAGGGTCATACTCAGAAAAAGTGTACATTTTAAATTTGTAACTAAACTGATAGATAACGATACTGAGAATATCCGTTACGAAACTGATGTCATAAGCCATAGTACACATAGTACTATATGTACCACACCGTGGGCTGTGGTTGGCGGACGTTCTCAGCCTCTCCTGGCCGTCGGGACCTTAGGTTCTGGGGATTCTTCTACGCTCGAGGCGGCGTTGATCAATCGCGGCTGCAAGAGATTGTGCGCGACCGCGGTCGGATTCGGTCGCCCCAAGCTCCCTGCAATTATAATTGGAAGCGGTGGCTTCCTCGAGGGCAGACCCCACAGATACCACCGTCTCCAAACACCCAACGGATTCGGGATCCGACCCCATTAGGACTTCCGCATACGCGGGCCTGACGGGCAGGGCAAGGATACAGATACGAGGGGGTTGGATGTGACCTATCCCTTGTGACGCTTCGGGACTGGACTCCTTCCAGCCATTCATCCCATCGGCGGGCACCAGAGCCTTAAGATTGGAGTTTTTTGAGGAGGTTGTCTCCTCTAGGTCTCCTATCTAGTTATTTATGATTTACGAATAAAAAATTGTTCCTATTTAATTTCTTGATTCGGCAAGAGTAATATGGCCACAGTTAAAGTTAAATGAAGCGATTAATACTCGTAACAATGATACTTCGAAAAAGTAAAATGGTTACTGGGACACTGCAAAAATGTATGAAAAGTTTTTTTTTCCAAATTTTGACACAAGAAATTTACTATTTTAAAAAAAAATAAAGTTAAAATACTATAAAAATCTTCACATTAATATACTAATTTAACAATAAAGGAGAAAAAAATGTAGTATACATACATATATTCATCGTAGAATAGGCCAGTTGACGAGCAATTGGTGGGTAATGTGATGGTAAGTGACCACCTCCAATACCACTACACCTACGAAACCAGAAGAATCATGAACGCGTTGCTGATATCATACATACATATATACATACGCACTCACGCCTGTAATCCCCGAAGGGGTAGGCAGAGGTGTAACCAGTACACCCACATTTCGCCGAGCGTATCTCCGTCCCACAATGTGATAGGGGGCGAGCCTATCGCCATACCGGGCACAAATTCCAGACTCCGGGCTGATACTGAGCATTTCGTAATAGAAAAACCCAATACCACTTTACCCGACCCGGGGATCGAACCCGAGACCTCGGCGTTAGCCTCAATCGTAACGCATACGCATTACAACTGCGCCACCGAGGCAGTATACTATTTATAAAATAAGATATTTATTAAATGATGAAGTAGTGGGACAAGAAAAGATACCAAATGTACACTTTTTCTGAGTATGACTCTTCAATGTGTAATATTCGCGTAAACCTAACAAATCACTAAGTAGTGATACTTTACATAAATAGTTATGTCTAGGGGATCCCAGAAATATATCGACTTTATTTTTTACTGGCATGGTAAATTTTTTCACCAGAGTGGTGCTTTTTTGTAGTCCTTTCATTAATTATTGTTTTCAACTGCATTTAGGCCAGTTAATTTACTGATTTATTATAAGATTTAAATCTTATGTTTCGGGATGATGAGCGCAGTCCAATGCGAAATGTAATTCAAAGTAATGTAATTTCCCAAGTGGTAGAGCCACGCTATAAACAATTTTGTCTACAGCATGTATGGGCAGGCTCGTCCGGGTCATTACCACTGTCTCTTGAAAACCGACGTAAAGTAGCAGCTTTATGCTGCGTTTCGTACGGTGAGTGAGATATCCGGAGACCCAAATCCCCTCCCCTTCTCATTCCCTTGATTATCCCTTTCCTTTAAGGTCGTCAACGCGCTCATAATTCTTTTGGTATTATGGGCGTACATGGGCGGTAGAGATCACTTACCATCAGATGACCCACTTGCCGGTCTATGCTATAAAAAAAATGTTATTTCTACAAAACTACGTAAACATTGGCTTCAGTTAACTCTTCAACATTTTATCTATCATTGATCTCAAGTTTGGAACAGCGGCGAGTTGCAAATCCTAAAGTTGCCGTCGGAGTGTCCTCGTCAAATTTCATTGCCTGTCTCTAGAGAGCGGATCAGTTGTTTTCATTATAATCGCCGTCACTGATATTGTTACAAATTTGATCACACTGTTATTGGCCTTCTTGGGGTCTCGAATTCACATTTTAAAGTTGTAATGGATAAGTAAAATTTTGCCAGTGGTTAGAAGACGCTGTTTATTAATCCTGAATAGGTGGTTGAAATCTTAAAACCAGTTCGCATCGGTTATATCTGAAAGGGGTCTTCCTAAATAAGTCCTTGTAAACTCTAGTAACCATTAATCGGTCACTTATGTAAATTTGAGTGTATGAGGTGTGTGCTCATATTATTAAAACACAAGAAACTCTCATGGACAGTTTATATTAAACATTCAGCACAATCACAATCTAGATAATCTTATGTCTAATGGCCGTTCCCTATATTCTGTCTGTCTCTAGTTTTGCTATACCGGCGACATAAAATTTTATCTATTTTCCGTTTTACCATCCCAATAAACTTACTAATGATAGGTAATCCTATTCTTCATTGCTGTCTACTGATGAGAGGACTGATACCTGACTACAGATATACAACACTATGGAAATGACAGTTCAAGCGTCCCAATATTTTTTATGTGCTATCTGTCGATAAAGTTATTTAGTTTTTTGTTTATCGGTAGATTTTGACCGATAAACAGAAATTCTCGGCTGTAAAAAAACGAAATAAATAACGCATTTTGAAGAAATAGCCATGAGTATACAAGGCTTACATGGCACTTGCACTGCAATACAAAAAACTAAATAAATTATGTAAAAATCTAAAAGAAAATATAAAAAAAATCTAAAATTCCCATAAATAAAAATAATGCACCGTTTTGATAATTAAATTAAGTGCAAGAGATATATAAAAATTTGTTAATGTGAAGAAAATAATTCCCTACTTCAGTAAAATCCCCTAAATTCGCTTGGGATTTTTGTTCAAAGGACTTGTATTCAGAGCCGTAATGTATTGACAGTAAAACGTTTCGTTATTACATTGTGTTTTGCAACATAATAAGTATTTCTCGTTATTATTATTTCATTTAAAGTGGTAAAAAATAAGAATTAATAGATAAATGTTAAATTAAAACTTATATTTCTAATATAAATCATATCTTCATATTTTCTAACATAAATTAAACAATAGTTCCTCTTTCTCAGCTTGTATGAACATAACGCACAAGAGGGCCCAGATAGACTGCCTATCTATTGCTATCATAGTATCCGACGTGCATATCTAAAAAATAGGGACGATTCCAAGCAGTCGATAGAACAATACGGATGTTTGACGATAGCTATCTATCGTGAAATTGAAGATTAATATTGGGAACGGCCATAAAAGTTCGTTGGTTCGGGTTGCTAGGCCCACGTACTACCTAGTCACTACACGCGAGTGATCCGGACGACAATTCCCACTGTACTGGCGGGAGCGGCGCATGCGACTCGCCGCGACGCTGTGGACGATGGTTTGGCAACAACGCACCGTCGAGCGGGACATTTAACGAGTCTGAGCGAGACGGCAATACGCGCTATTCGCGGAAACGCGAAGGAAGACGGCCGCGAGTGGTACGGATTGGCAACACCGCCAAACGGTTTACTATAAGTGATAATTAATCGTTTGTACTAATGTTTATTAAACTTAGAGAAGCCTTAAGCATACTGCCCAGCAGTGGTAAGGTCTAAACATAGTTTCATGCTTCCTAAATCAAATTAGGTGTCCAAACACACTATAAGTAATGCCTTATGTTTGTGCGAATATTACACATTGGAATAAAACTAGTTTATACGTATTTTATCGCGGTTTAATTTTATTTTAGTCCCGTCAATTCGAAAGCTTTTCAGCCTTCGTGGTCTCGGGAGAGGCTGCTTTCGAAACGTCGGGACTAAAATACAATTAAACCGCGATAAAATCTGTATAAACTAGTTTTATTCCAATACTATAAGTATTTAAGTTAACTTAAAATTGGTGTGAACGGAAAAATTAGGTGACCAGCTTATATTCATCGTAGAATAGGCCAGTTGACGAGCAATTGGTGGGTAATGTGATGGTAAGTGACCACCTCCAATACCACTACACCTACGAAACCAGAAGAATCATGAACGCGTTGCTGATATCATACATACATATATACATACGCACTCACGCCTGTAATCCCCGAAGGGGTAGGCAGAAGTGTACCCAGTACACCCACATTTCGCCGAGCGTATCTCCGTCCCATGATGTGATAGGGGGCAAGCCTATCGCCATACCGGGCACAATTCCACACTCCGGGCTGATTCTGAGCATTTCATTATAGAAAAACCTAATATTATCACTTTTATCCGACCCGGGGATCGAACTCAAGACCTCAGCGTCAGCCTTAGTCGTAACGCGTACGCATTACAACTGCGCCACCGATGCAGACCAGTGCTGATATCATAATGGATAATTAAGGGAACGTGAAGGGAAGGTGGGATTTAGCTCTCCGAATATCACTCACCGTACGAAACACTGTTTCACGTTAGTTTTCTGTGAACTGTGACGCAATCCGTTCAAGCTGGCCCATTTATGAAGACAGGGGCGGTACCGGCTAATTCGCCGAACTTCGGATTTATGCAAATTGGTGTTCGATTAGAGAACCAATGAATCTGTCGTACCACCGAACGACCGTCTAATGGCCAAAACGACGAACAACGATTTATGACGTCACATGAACTTCAATAAACCCGATTTATTTTAATTAATTAATGCCGCCCCCGGGCGATTAATCTGAATGGACTTGAACGCCGGCAGAGTTGATGAAGTTCGGTGAATTAGCCGGTAGCGCCCCTGGACACATAATAGAGCTCGATAATGTTGTTGCAGAGTTTCGGCTAGTATTTCCAACTGGTGAGGGCATGGCAATATCGTACCCGCTGCGTCTGCCATCACGGCGGGAGCACAGCACGGCTCGGACGCTGACGCTCAGTCGACGTCACAAGGCGGACGCGAAGCTGCGGCTCGCGCGACGCTGCGTGCTCGACGCGTTCCATTGCGCACTCACTGTGCACGACCACGACCACGTGCAGCGACGGTCAGTAACCGCTTAAATAAGGCTGTAATTTAAAAATTGTGTAACTAATAGCTTCTCTGGAGGCCTATTCTCGTAATTTTAAATGTTCAAAATATCATTTCGATCTAGTCTCAGCGTCAAGAAAGTTGCAAATGGCATTCTCTTAAACCAATAATCAACGTCAAATGTGAACATAGATCGTAATGAGATTGAATGTAAAATAAAAGTTGACTGAAGCCAAAACGGTATAATGCTAGGTGCATTTGACGTTGATTATTGGTTTAAGAGAATGCCATTTGCAACTTTCTTGACGCTGAGACTACATCGGATTGATATTTTGAACATTTAAAATTACGAGAATTGGCCTTCTGATCTCCTTCGCTCTTTCCACCTGCCCTTATCCCACTCGCACTGGGGTCCGCGTAGCATGTTTTTTCCGACAGGCTGCTTGCCTGACGTCAACCCAATAATGACGCCATAAGTCAAATCTTTTTTAACATGTGTAAAAAGCATGTTTCACCGACTCTGAATTTGCCATTTGAGATAGGATCGCCACCTACCACATCATGGGACGGAAATAAGCTCAGCGAATCGAGGGGGCTCCTTTGTCTAACTCTTCGGAGATACAATTGTGAGCTTAGGCTATCTCCAGATTAACCCAGTAGTAAGGAATTTCTAACCTATAATATGCAAGCTGTTTAACCAAGGGGTATTCTGTAGGGTTTACGAATATACATACATACATACGCACTCACGCCTGTAATCCCGAAGGGGTAGGCAGAGGTAACCAGTACACCCACATTTCGCCGAGCTTATTTCCGTCCCATGATGTGGTAGGTGGCGATCCTATCTCAAATGGCAAATTCAGAGTCGGTGAAACATGCTTTTTACACATGTTAAAAAAGATTTGACTTATGGCGTCATTATTGGGTTGACGTCAGGCAAGCAGCCTGTCGGAAAAAACATGCTACGCGGACCCCAGTGCGAGTGGGATAAGGGCAGGTGGAAAGAGCGAAGGAGATCAGAAGGCCAATTCTCGTAATTTTAAATGTTCAAAATATCATTCCGATGTAGTCTCAGCGTCAAGAAAGTTGCAAATGGCATTCTCTTAAACCAATAATCAACGTCAAATGCACCTAGCATTATACCGTTTTGGCTTCAGTCAACTTTTATTTTACATTCAATCTCATTACGATCTATGTTCACATTGGCGAGCCTATCGCCATACCGGGCACAAATTCCAGACTCCGGGCTGATACTGAGCATTTCGTAATAGAAAAACCCAATACCACTTTACCCGACCCGGGGATCGAACCCGAGACCTCAGCGTTAGCTTAATCGTAACGCGTACGCATTACAACTGCGCCACCGAGGCAGTCTTTACGAAGGGTACGAGGGTTTACGAATATCTTAATAAAGAGGGTATGTCAAATAATCTAGTAAGGCATTGTATGACAGTAACTGTAGAGAGGGGATATTTGTGTTTAAAAGGTGGACTAGCTGCCAAAGGGAACAGTATTTGTAATACTCGAGACGTGATTATGTCAGTTTAACATAGTGTGTAATCAGAAAGTGTTGCAAATATTAAAATAACGAGAATTGTCAATTTGTGTGGTGTTTCAGTCTGAGGTGTCACATTAACCGGGAACAAGTGTAGTGTCAACATATTTATCTTACAGTTCTAACTTAACAATTTAAAATACATTTAACGTTTAATAAATCCGCGTCACCCTTACTGGCTACTCCGGTAGTTCTATTAAAAGCGATCTGGTACATCCGGTGCGGCGGGTCGGTGCGGGGTGCGGCGGGTGCTGCCGGTCGGTACTCGGTATCACTCGGGGTTCGGGCTGACGTCCTGTCCGGAGGCGCCGGTCGGATCACAATGAGTAGCTTACGGCAAATGGTAGACGGATTATTCAAGTATCTAGATCTTGTAACACCACACCTCTAATTAGTGGGTCGACTAGTCTGTATGTGGCGAAATGTGGGTATACTGGTTACACCTCTGCCTAGCCCCTTCGGGGATTACAGGCGTGAGTACGTATGTACTAGTCTGTATCTACTCAATAACTTCTAGAAATGTATAAGTCTAAGTTATTGGTGTGCCACCGGTGATAGCAGTGATAGGTCAGTGAGGAGTGGTATGGATTGTCGAGACGAAAGTCGCAGATTCGAAACCAACCCCGAGAGCATACATCTCAGACTTTTCTAAGTTACGTGTGTATTAATTGTTAATTATCACTTGCTTTAACGGTGAAGGAAACATCGTGAGGAAACCTGCATACCTGAGAAGTTCTGCATAAGAATTTCGAAGGTATGTGAAGTCTGCCAAACCGCATTAGGCCAGCGTGGTGGACTAAGGCCTAACCCCTCTCATTCAGTAGACGAGGCCCGTGCCCAGCAATGGTATATAATACAGGGCTAGTATAATAAATCAATGATAAGACGAAAAGTAGTAAAAAGCATGGTAATACAGAATAACAAGATTAGGAATTAAAACAAAAGTCATTTTCGAAATGAGGTCTAGTGCCTATTACAAGTTTAGTTCCTGGCTTTTATATCACGTCGATGTGAACATTGTGAATTATTTAGCGTTTGTTTCAACAAGTAAATGTTACTTACTAAATTAAATATAAGACAGATATCATAAAACGTGTCCTTACTTATTGTTCGCTCAGGTAACGTTAACAGAAAATACTTGCTTCCTCAATATAAGACGAAAAATTGGTTTTCACAGTCCTTTCTATCGAATGTTCTGTAGTTACCGTAGTATTAGAAACTAAATACGTTGTAGACATAACTGCTAACAGCGTAGTATCGTTATTTCATTATCTATTTTCCAAATTACAAAAAGTAATATAAAAAATATTTTATCTTTTCGTTTGAAATATTTATTTAATCCTTGTGAACGTTGTGCCGATAATCGGGTTAGGAGTTCAGGTCGTACGTCGTTAAAACTTTGTTCCGACACGTTTCATGGAATCCGCATATTTCACATCAATTGTTTAATAATAGGGTGTCGCGGATGCTGGGTCATGGTTTCGGACGAAGATATAAAATTGAAGATACGAGAATCACAAGTACTTAATCACTCTCTTAGTGCCTAAACTGGAGTGTGAAGAAGAAATTAAGCAGGCCGGCATAATTTTGCCGACCTACGATAGACACATCGTCTGTCGTTGGTCGACAGTATTCTTGGATTGTCCTGCACTTACCATCAGGTGTAGCGTAGTCACTTTGCCGAACTAGGATAAAAAAAAACTTATATAATAATAATACTATACTAAATAATATCTAATGAATGAGAGGGGTTAGGCCTTAGTCCACCACGCTGGCCTAATCTAGGTCGGTAGTCTTCACATACCTTCGAAATTCTTAAGAACTTCTCAGGTATGCAGGTTTCCTCACGATGTTTCCTTCAACGTTAAAGTAAGTGATAATTAACAACGTAACTAAGAAAAGTCAGTGATATATGCCTTTGGGGCTGGTATTGAAGCTGCGACTTTCCTCTCGACAATCCGTACCACTCCCCGCTGAGCTATCACTGGTTCTTAGTGCCTAAACTTAGTACGTTTAAATCCATCCCAATTTCTCATCTCTATCGTTAAAATGAACAGAAATACATGAACAATACTATTCGCGACGTAATAATCGGATTCAATACAAGCGAGTATGTCAAATATTTGTGTAACCGACATTGCAGCAGTAGTACGACGAAAACATAATTATGTTCGGAATCTGATGTACAATCAGACCGAGCTACGTATCCACGAAAGGCAGTTTCAAGTAGACACAGTGCCTCGAAACACCAGAGGTAGCACATTTTATAGACGGATGTCGGTAAAGGAGCAAGTTGGTCAACTTGAGTGGTAGAGCCACGCTGTAGACAGTTATGTCTACAGCATGAATGGGCCGGCTCGCCCGTCCCGGCTCTACCACTGTCTTACAGAAAACCGGCGTAAAGTAATAGCTTGCTGTTGCGTTTCGTACGGTGAGTGAGATATATCCCCCTTTCCTTTGAGGTTGGTAACGCGCCCATAATTCTTATGCTGTTGTGGGCAAACATGGGCGGTGGAGATCACTTACCATCAGGTGACCCACTTGCTTGTATGCCGGCCAATGCTATCAAAAAAACTCATCCTTTTTATACATCGGATTATTTTTATCACATGATCTTTGCGCCTATGTAACTTTATAGACACAAACTCTTTAATAATTTAAACTGAGGTGAGATTTTGGTAGTAGGGTACATATACATAAACCTACAAAATAAAAAACACACCCTTACATATTCTACCGATCGTAAATCTGCATATTTGAAGAGAGCGAAGCTATCAACGTTAATTAAGGAGATGTACTCTATTAATCCCACGTCCAATTGTGTGTGACGAGGGTCGGAGTCCACACCTGTTACCGAATGTTATGTAATATTGCCTGTCCTCCCCTGAATGTTTTGGGTATATTGTGATCATTAATTTTCTATTTTCTTGATACTAGTATCACCCGTGGTCAAAATTCGATCAATAGGGTAGTTTCCTATATTTAATTCTATTCATTATTTTATAAGCAACAGACAATGATACGCAAAAGAAACCTTTTTTATTAAAACACAATCAAAATTGGTTCAGAAATGTGGGCGTTATGTTTTTAAATGTTTATATGTGGAAAAGTGGGTGCGTCGTAGGGATATCTCACTATCTCGCTTACACGCGTGCACCATAATAAGCATTTTACACAGTGACGTCAAAGTTTGCGTCGTCTGTCATTTGACAATAACCCCTTCTACAGGATTTCAATGGCTTCTAACTTATTTATTTTTGGTCCGATTTATAAAATTCTTTGGTTTTATGAAAGAAAATGGTTAATGCCTAATAATGATTGTTCTCATTCACTTAATCTGAAGTGACGAATGAAATTAATCTTCGCAGCACTCAATATTGTGTGCATTAAGATTCAAAATTGATTGGCAGGCGCTTATTTAAGATTAGACGATAACTACCCTGTCCATTTTTCTTCTTAAATAGCCCCAAAACCATCAAACGGCACGAGAGCAGTGACGAGATCCTGGCAAGCGTTAAAACCGGCAACTACTGGAGGAACTCCACTAAACCTGACATCATACCCTCCACTTCCACCCAGGACATCACCAAAGATGACCTGCCGAGAGTTCGTCGAAGATCCAGACGGAGTAGACCAGCTACATCATATGGCTTTCCCGAGATATCCATCACTAGTCAAGGAGATGCGAAGACCTTGAGAAGGAAGTACCATACGTTAAAGAGTCTGGTTTATACAGAACCAGTGCAGAGTATAAAGGAGATGAGGGAAAGACCGCGGTCTGCTGGATCTACTATGAGGAACAAGGAGCCTTTGAGTAGACCGAGTATATTGGAGACGCTGGATTTTATTAACAGCGTGAAGGATGCTTTATGTGGTGAGTATTTAAGAAATAGGTACGCCTAGAAGTTAGGTCTCTCTTATACAAGTACTATTGTATTCCGGTTTGTACGACATTAAAGCTTGGTTAGGGACCAATGTAGGGAACGCAGCGCAGTATTTTCCAGTTCTTTGTAATGAAAATATGTTTTTTTTTTTGTTTTCGAATGGATTTGTGCTGCTAGACTATATTGCATTTACAGCTTCTCCTGACAATAAAGCCGGCGCTTATGGCGCTCTAGCCCGAAATATGTATAGTGTACTAAGTAGCGGTTAAGCACAGAGGCGCCTTGTAGAAGGCTCAGACCTCAGCTTGAGCAATCGCTGAGGAGTATAGTTTAGAGCAGTCTCTGCACATCATTGTGCCGATGGAAATTTGTAGGAGTTCTTCGGACTCGCAGGCGTGTCCTATGTTGGGGTCGCGTATTATTATTGCGATTCGGATTGGGCAAGGACAGTGCTGCTTTGATAGCTGTGATAGTCGTTGATATCTGCCAAAACATGTTTGGGACGACGACTGAGGAGGTGATGAGAATATCTGGGTGCCGTTTAAATATACATTATCAACGTAGTACAAGGGTGGGGAGGTATTATTTCGAAGACCACAGACTACTAGCGCATTTTCCCAAATTGAATTCCTATTGTTAGTGAATATTGTTTGTAGACAGTTATTTTATAGAAGTAAACTGCTTGTTCTCGCAATTGGCGATTGCCCTCTGGAGCTCGTTCATTTATTTATCTGGGAATATCTTTATAAACCCAGTATTTTCTTCCATAGTAGAAGAATCAGGCACATCAGATACTGAAGATTCGCCATGGTCTGCTGTTGATGAGTGGTTGATCGGTCACACCGCGCCACTTAGTCTACTTGCCTCTCGATCTGCTGCGGATGCTCTACATTTAGCATTGGCTGATGTGGTGCCTGCGTTGCTACATCGAGGGAAGTTTACTGTAAGTTGGCTGTTGTGGATATCTATGTTTTTCGGTATTAAGTATATTGAACGGTCTTCTTTAGGATCTAACTTTTTATCTCGGAACGGCAAAGTGACTGCACTACATTGGGTGGTAAGTACAGTAAAAAAAGGATGCAGTGGAAATATATGATGTCATTTTTTTATCATAGGCCGGTAAACGAGCTAATGGGTCACCTGATGGTAAGATCTCCACCGCTCATGTACGCCCACAATACCAAAAGGTTCATGGTCGCGTTGCCGACCTTAAAAGAAAGAGATAGACAGTTTTGTCTACTGCACGAATGCGGCTCGACCGGGTCGTTACCAATTTCTCACAGAAAACCGACGTAAAGTAGCGGCTTGCTGCTGCGTTTCGTACGATGAGTGAGATATCCGGAGGCCCAAATCCCCTTCCCTTTCCTAATCCCTTAATTATCCCTGTTCTTTAAGGTCGGCACCAAACCCGTAATTCTTCTGGTATAGTGGGCGTTTCTGGGCGGTGGAGATCACTTACCATCACGTGACCCACTTGCTCGTTTGCCGGCCTATGCTATAAAAAAAACCGTGAATTCTGCAGGGATTATCGTTTCTTTTCGTTTATAGATTCTTCAAGAACTATGTTCATATCTCGGCGATGCGAGTGAAGGCGCATTATTCGCTCTACACCGACTGGCGCGCGCTGCACGATCCAGAAGCAGCGAAAGGGCTAGCAGGTATTAGTTTAACTGAAGCCCATATTTACTATTTTTTTATAGCATAGGTCGGCTAACGAGCAAGTGGGTCACCTGATGGCAACTGTCCATCGCCCATGAAGAATCATGCAATCTTTGCCAACCTTAAAGGATTGAGGAGAGGACATTTATCCTTGAATCATCTTATTGTTCTAGTGGCAGCCGACTTAGGCTGGGCAAACATGATGTCTTGGCTTCAAATCATAGGTTGGCAATTAATTTGTATTTGAGCTTTCGATTGGAAAAAATCCATGAGTTTTGTGTCCCGTATGGCGATAGGCTCATCTCTTATCATGTCATGTGACTCATTTTACCTCGTAAAAATGTGTTTCTAGTGCGTGGAAGCTACCAGAAACAGAGAGCCTGCCAGATAATCCACAGAAGTATAAAGCAAGATCACCAGATTACGTTTCAGGAGATGAAGCGCCTCCCCCACCACCACCTTTACCGAGGAGATCCAGTCGAGACAGACAAGTGCGTTTTATCTCTGTTTTTTTGTTTGAAGACGAGCAGGTCGCTCGCCTGATGGTAAACGCCACAATTGCCCACAAACAATATTGCACCCATCAACCTCTATAATACCTTATATTTTAACTTCAATATCCTCCAAATTTTAGTTGGTCAATGGTTACGCATGCGATTTAAATCGCCTGAACACACTTCCAATCGAATTGAACAAAAATTATACAAATTTTGTTGATTCAAGTCAGTTGATCAACTAAAATTGAATCGTTTGAATCCGCCGTTACTATAAAAATAGTTTAATTTTAATAAATGCATAAGACATTTTTATTGGCAGCATTAGCTCAGCAAATACTTGAACAGCTGGGAGTTAGTTTTTAAACTGCCTTAAGTTTAAAGGTACTTCTGAATATGCTATTATAGGTCATCCACCTTAAAAAAAGTACCACGAAGCTGTCTAGACTTGTCTTGCTGAACAAATTGACAGCCTCCGTAGCGCAGCGGGCGAGTAGCCGGCTGCGAAGCGAGAGGCCGTGGGTTCGATTCCCACACTGAGACAAATGTTTGTGTGAACCGCAAATATTGGTCTCGGGTCTGGGTGTTGTGGGACCGCAAGTCCCCCTCGTAGTTTCTGATACCCACGATACAGGTTTACCTAGTGTGGGGTCAGGACTATGTGTGTGACTGTTGGATGTATTTATTATTTATAAAATTAAAAGCGTACAGTATATAAATACAGAGGTATAATTACTGTCATAATTTTTGGTTGGTTTTAAAGCAACTTTCTAAATTAAATATATTATGTCTCATGATAAATATCCCACTAGGCTTAACACATACAAACCAGGGATTCTCGCATACGAGGGACCTACCACCTAGTAACGGCCTAGTAAAATAGGGAAAGGCCGTAAGCCCGACTGGGCTGGTACTACCGCTTTATCTAGTTTAGCTATCCAGTAGCCGGTTGTAGTAGTGTATTCCGGTTTGCGCGACAATAAAGCCAGTGAAATGACTGGGAATTATAAGGCTTAACATCTTATATCACGCGGTGACGAGCACATTAAAGTGTCCTTTGTAATTCAAATTTATGTGTGATGTTACTTCTAATTATGCGTGACGCTTACCATTAGGCGAGCGAACTGCTCGTCTCATTGTTCAGGCTAAGAAAATTGATTTGAATCACAGACTTTATTTTATTTTACTAGACGGGCTGTTTAGACGTAAATTTGCATAACGCGGGGGTTTGACAGCTCACAGATAGGGAGCGTCATAGGGTTTCTAGTTGAGAGTAAGCGAGATGGTAATATAGAGTTACGGTCAATTGACCGCAACTTAGTGGTACAATTACTATGTACCGCGCAGCTTGTCTTGTAGTATACATTAAAATCTTTGATTATAATTTGAATAATGTTGTTTCCACAGGTACCTCACTACGCCAATTACCAACCGCCAAACCGTCTCCAAATCCACGACAACTTCGACCAAAGCACGATCAATTCGACCCAACCCGTAACTAACTACACTGGAATAATCAACCCTATATACGATATAGCGTCAAAAATACCCAAAGACATGTTCACAGTCAAACGATCTAAGAGTCTAGGTCGGAGTTTTAGCACTAAAAGCGTAGGAGTAGAAATGAATAGGTACAATATAACACTAGGTTATAGGAGTGGGAAAAAGACTAATGATGTGGTGACAGCTATTGAAGGGATGACGGACAAGACAGGGTTAGACTCCAATGGTGGTTTCTTTCAGAAAAGTACTGCTGATATTGTGGGGGATTCTTATCGGGTAAGCAGGGTTACTATTGATTAGTGAGTAAGGAAAATGTGGGTTAAAACACCCACATTTTTTTATACTAGCGCAATCAAGTTCACAAGGTGGTAGGTCCCTCGTTTGCGAGAGACCGGCTGGGTTGGTACCACCGCTTTGTCTATTTCTGCCGCCAAGCAACAGTGTGTAAGCGCTGTTGTGTTCCGGTTTGAAGGACATTGAAGCCAGTGTAATTACTGGGCATTATGAGACTTAACACCTTATGTATCGGGGTGACGAGCGCAGTCCAGTGTCATGCAGAGCTTTATTTAAAGTTCTGTGTGGCGTTGCTTCTGTTTATGAGCAGGCGTGGCGCTTACCATCAGGCGAGCGACCTGCTCGTCTCGTCATTCAATCTAATAATAAAAAAAAAAAATGTGATTGCATTGCAGTAGATAGTAAAGTGCAGTACTAAGATGTTGCATTTCAACGTTTGTCAGAGTTATGCCGTCCTGACTAACTGGATATACACTGGATGATGTTGGAACAGAACTCGAAGGCATTTTCATATTTCACAATAATTACACATTGTAATGTCAGAAATATAAATGAACTTGTGTTAAATATTTGATATTTTGATTTTTTTTTTGTGAACAAAGGCATGGTTTTCTATTAATAACTGAAGATATGTTTTTTTTAAAGATTAAATAAACAACGTGTTACAGAAAGGTGTGGTCATTTTGAAGGGTCGTTACATACACCTGACATTAAGTGTTTATGTACCGTATCTTATCGAAATCATGGCATCCTAAAATTACAAGCAAATTTTAATCACTCATTTATTAAGATCGATTACATCACTATAAATTAAATGCATTACTTCGGCACGCCTAAAGCTTCATTTGCATGTTTATTAATTTAGTGTTGTCCAAAGTTGCCAGTCTAATATCGAATGTTAACGAATAATCATTCGATAAAAAAGAAAATGCTTTATTTATGTCCTAGCAACGCAGTCGGATTTGGTATTACATGGGGTCGAATAATTATATCGTTTAATATACGATGTTTAAATTTGACCATACTTTTCTGTAACACGTTGTATAAGATAAATTCTATAGTTCTGATTGAATGGTCACTAGTCACCTAGCGTCAGTTTTTCAAGTCGCCCGAAGTTCTCTGAATTGCTTTATCGACTGTTGTCAATTGATAAGAGTCGGGACGAGCGAAGCACGGAGACGCCCAGTTAAAATACCACTAAGCGGTCACCCATCCATAGACTGACCGCGCCAAGGTTAAGCTAAATCCTTTACTGATTAGTGAGTGCAACTGGCTATGAGTGCCTCGAATTATACGGTAAATAAAATATATACTGTGTTTTTTGTTTGTATTAATAATAATAATAATAATACACCCAACAGTCACACACATAGCTCTGACCCCACACTAGGTAAACCTGTGTCGTGGGTATCAGGAACTACGAGGGACTTGCGGTCCCACAACACCCAGACCCGAGACCAATATTTGTGGTTCACACAAACATTTGTCTCGGTGTGGGAATCGAACCCACGGCCTCTCGCTTCGCAGCCGACTACTCGCCCGCTGCGCCACGGAGCTGTCAAATTGATATAGATATGTTGTAATACATACATACTTAGTTCTAATATTGACAGCCTTCGTGGCGCAGTGGGCGTGTAGCCGGCTGTGAAGCGAGTCGCGGGTTTAATTCCCACTCCGAAGCAAAATTTTTGTGTGATCCACAAATATATGTTTCGGGTATGGGTGTTTTCTGTCCAGAGGGGATGATGTCAAGCTGACTGGCTCGGTGGCGCAGTTGTAATGTGTACGCGTTACGACTGAGGCTAACGCTGAGGTCTCTGGTTCGATCCCCGGGTCGGGTTAAGTGGTATTGGGTTTTTCTATTGCGAATTTCAATTTTTTTATCAGCTTTAGATGTCGAGACGAGTAGGTAGCTCACCTGATGGTAACCGTCACGCCTGTCCATGACCAGAAGCAGCAGAACTTCGAACTATGAAGTACTTCATGGCAAAGCTGCGCTCGTTACCCCGAGACGTAAGCTTCTAAGCCTCATAATGCCTATAAATTTTACTGGCTTTAATGTCTTTCAAACCGGAATACAACAGTGGTTACACACTGCTACTTGGCGGTGGAAATAGACAAAGTGGTGGTACTGGACATACCACCTTGTAAATAGCCTAACGAAATGCATCAAATCCAATTTAGAGAAATCTTACATACACACTCACGTCTGTAATCCCCGAAGGGGTAGGCAGAGGTGTAACCAGTACACCCTCATTTCGCCGAGCGTATCTCGGTCCCACGATGTGGTAGGGGGCGAGCCTATCGCCATACCGGGCACAAATTCCAGACTCCGGGCTGATACTGAGCATTTCGTAATAGAAAAACCCAATACCACATTACCCGACCCGGGGATCGAACACAAGACCTCAGCGTTGACCTCAATCGTAACGCGTACGCATTACAACTGCGCCACCGAGGCAGTCTTAGAGAAATCTTAATCCGAAGTATTTGTATCAGGGGTTGCGCACTAGATCCGAATTTCGTGTTCTGAACTCAAGAATGTCCCCATTCTCCAGTTCGGATTATATTCTCAGGATTTGATTTGATTTGTTCTCCTAAAATTATGTTGTTGCGAACTTACTTTCCCCTTGTACAGATTTTTTTTATCTCTCGCTGTTGGCAGTGTCCGTCAAATGTAACCCGATTCCCGAAACGTCTCAAGTGTTGCCTCTTATAGGATAGAATTTCGTTATGTATCTACTGCCAAAATATTGTCATTGCTATTCAGCATTGATGGGTTTAGTTAGATTTTGTTACTTACGGAGTGGAAGGGTAAATAAATGTAAATTCATTTAATAAAATTTATCTTATAAAAAAACCAGAAATTACTTTAATCAGACAATGTAGTAGAGTATAGTTATATCATCATCATCAGCCACAAGACGTCCACTGCTGAACATAGGCCTCCCCTAATGCCTTCCAGACCGACCTGTTGGAAGCGGCCTGCATCCATCATTCCTGCAACCCTTGTCAGGTCGTCGGTCCATCTTGTAGGTGGACGTCCTCTGTTGCGCTTGCCCGTACGTGGCCTCCATTCGAGAACATAGTTATATACTTCTTTCTAAATAGGTTTATTTAAATACATTTCAATAGTGTAAAATAATTACTAATTTGGATATTTTTTTTTGTATAAATAAATACACCCAACAGTCACACACATAGTCCTGATCCCACACTATGTTTACCCTGTATCGTGGGTTTCAGGAACTACGAGGGACTTGCGGGGACCCACAACACCCAGACCTAAAAAAAAAACTTGTGGATCACACAAACCTTTGTCTCGGTGTGTGAATACAACCCGCGGCATCTCGCTTCGCAGCCGGCTACTCACCCACTGCGCCACGGAGGTTGTCCGATAAGGTTGACTCCGAGGGTAGTCCCATACGGGTACGGGGCATGATGGGAAACCCCTCAATGGGTATTCCATTGAGGAGCAAAATGCAAATGTACCGCGGTTCGGTATTAGAAGCTTTCAATCTAAAGTTATTAAATCAGATGAGAATTTAAAACCTGTATAAAATAAACAATATTTCTGTTTGAAGTTTTCTACAAGTTCACTAATTAAACAGAATCACTCGAATAGAAACATTTTTCAGTTGAAAATGTATAAAGCGAAATAAAAGCGTTTCAAATATTAATACAGCACGAGAGAGGCTGCAAGTGTTATAAAACGCATGTTGTACTGTAGGCCTATTCTCGTAATTTTAAATGTTCAAAATATCATTCCGATCTAGTCTCAGCGTCAAGAAAATTGCAAATGGCATTCTCTTAAACCAATAATCAACGTCAAATGTGAACATACATCGTAATGAGATGGAATGTAGAATAAAAGTTGACTGAAGCCAAAACGGTATAATGCTACTGCTAATGCTAGGTGCATTTTACGTTGATTATTGGTTTAACAGAATGCCAATTGCAACTTTCTTGACGCTGAGTCTAGATCGGAATGATATTTTGAACATTTAAAATTACGAGAATTGGCCTTCTGAATTCAGAGCATTTGATATCGGTACACTGCTCGCTAGTACCTATAGAGAGAGAATTTCTAGATATCTAGTTTTACGTAATGGTTTCGCAAAATGTTAGTTTAAAAGTATGCTGAATAAGCCTCCGTGGTGCAGTGGGCGAGTAGCCGGCTGCGAAGCGAGAGGGCGTGGGTCGATCCCACACTGAGACAAATGTTTGTGTGATCCACAACTTTGTTTCGGGTCTGGGTGTTGAGGGACCACAAGTTCCTCGTAGTTCCTGATACCCACGATACAGGTTAACCTACTGTGGAGTCAAGACTATGTGACTGTTGAGTGTATTAGGGGTGAGGGACAAAGACACAGAGACTCGGTGAGCTTCACTGCTCGGTGTCAACAAAAATGCGTGTCACTGTCGATCCTGGTGCACAGGAGTTACAGTGGCAGGTGTCTGGGCGGGATAGTCTCGTGTTGGGTGTATTTACTTTATTTATTATTATTTTGTATTATGTCTAACCTTCATAACTCGCAACAGGACCCAAGTTTCGCCATTGCCTCGCCCATTAATCAGCAGAGTGTTAACATAAATTAAACATTGCGTAAACATAATAAATAATCAGAATATAGATCATTATAAAAGCAAAACAAATATACAGAACAAAATAAAACAATATGACAAAAGGCAATCATTTGTTGTGAATAAATCTAGAAAAAACGTCGAAGATTGTAGATTTTTTTCATACGTCGAATTGACGATCCGTTAAAAGGGCCACTTATGCAAATTGGAAGCCCTTATCTTTAATCAAACCCTAAATAAGATGGAGCGAATTGTTGCCGACGCAAGTTTTTCTCAAAATTATTCTTTTGTTAAGGCCTCAGTCTTTTTACGAGAAGGGAAATTTATGGATGGGAGAGACGATGGAAGGCTGTATAGAAATGGAGCCAGTATTTAGAAAATCCTTGTATTCAAATTGATCTTTGTGTATGATGCTTTTATGAATAGGTTATACTACGTGATATTGAGTATCACCGCATTGTCTATGTCTGCCGCCAAACAGCAGTGTGTAAGCACTGTTGTGTTTCGGTTTGAAGGACATTGAAGCCAGTGTAATTACTGGGCATTATGAGACTTAACATCTTATGGCTCTGGGTGACGAGCGCATTCCTATGCCATGCAGTGATTTGTAATTCAAAGTTCTGTATGGTGTTGCTTCTGTTTATGGGCAGGCGTTGTCTGTCTGTTTGTTCCGGCTAATCTCTGGAACGGTTGGACCGCTTTTGACGGGACTTTCACTGGCAGATAGCTGATGTAATAAGGAGTAACTTTGGCTACTTAGGTACTTTTTATCCCGGAAAATGACATTCACGCGCGGATCCGCGAGCAAAAGCTAGTAATACATATAAATACATCATTAATAATTAGTTATTATTATGTCTAAGCTTCCTGAAGTTCCTGTAGTCCACGCAATCTATATATTTATGGAGCATGAGAACTAATTTCGTACACCACAGCTGGTACAAAAATAAGCTACGAACACGCGTAGTGTTTGCTACGCCGCCGTAGCTCGTAGCAGGTTCTACGACTTCATAGACTAAATTGGTTTTGGTGAATACGGGCTGTTGTTTGTACTTATAGACTGTTATGATTAAATTTATAAAGCTATTTTGACTTTCCTATGCTACTTTAGGCATGTCATCTGCTAGTACCTATTATTTAGTTATGAGTACTTAATTGGGTATTTATTTACATACATACGCTCTCACGCCTGTAATCCCCGAGGGGGTAGGCAGAGGTGTAACGAGTACACCTACATTTCGCCGAGCGTTTCTCTGTCCTATTATGTGATAGGGGGCGAGCCTATCGCCATACCGGGCACAAATTCAAGACTCCGGGGTGATACTGAGCATTTCGTAATAGAAAAACTCAATACCACTTTACCCGACCTGGGATCGAACCCGACACCTTAGCGTTAGCTTAATCGTAACGCGTACGCATTACAACTGCGCCACCGAGGTATTTATTTATTTACTAAAATATCATCTCAGTGTTCTAGTGGCAGCATACTAAGGCTGGGAACTGTGAGGTTCTCAGTTGAATACCCAGGTTGGGCAAAAACAATTTGTGTGAGTTTTCGTTTCAAAAATTACACAAGAATTGCCCGGAATTAGAATTCATGTGGAATATGTCGGCGAAACGTGGGTGCAGCACTAGTTACACCTCTGACTACCCCTTCGGGAATAAAGGCGTGATCTTATGTATATATTAAATTATCTACATATTTCATTATGATGTATTTTATGACTGCCTCGGTGGCGCAGTTGTAATGCGTACGTGTTACGTCTGCTGACGCTGAGATCTCGGGTTCGATCCCCGGGTCGGGTAAAAGTGATATTGGGTTTTTTATTACAAAATTCTCAGTATCAGTCCGGTGTCTGGAATTGTACCCGTTATGGCGATAGGCTCGCCCCCTATCACATCATGGGACGGAGATACGCTCGGCGAAATGTGGGTGTACTGGTTACACCTCTGCCTACCCCTTCAGGGATTACAGGCGTGATGCGTATGTATGTATATGAAGGTGTCCAAAGCTAATAGTGATCAATTGCCTTCAGGTGACCAGCTTGCCCGGCTGCCGGCCTTGTACCTTAAAGAGTCGCATGTAAACAAAATGATAATATACATCGCATCTAACCAGTCCATACGCGACAACGTTCCAGATTTATCCCATTCACTCGCGTGACTTGTCCGGGGCCACACAATTTGTCGCACGCGTGTCCGGCACCTGTCCGGCCGCGTCCGGTGCGTGCTGGCAGTGTCCGGATCGCCCTACAGCGTTACTGTTGCATATTGTGCGAGCGTGTTGTGATAGAGTACAATAAATTTAGAGTTTTGTGTTTAATATATATTAAATGGATGTTATAAAGTGTTATACTGTATGTATTGGATGTATTGCAGCCACAAGAGATGGTATAAATAAATATAATATAAATAAATAATATGGTTTTGCAGTGATAGCTCAGCGGTGAGTGGTATGGACTGTCGAGACGAAAGTCGCCGGCTCGAAACCAGCCCCAAGTGCATACACCTCTGACTTTTCTAAGATATGTGTGTATTAATTGTTAATTATCACTTGCTTTAACGGTGAAGGAAACATCGTGAGGAAACCTGCATACCTGAGAAGTGCTTCATAAGAATTTCAAAGGTACGTAAAGTCTACCAACCCGCAATAGGCCAGCGTGGTGGACTACGGCCTAACCCCTCTCATTCAGTAGAGGAGGCCCGTGCCCAGCAGTGGGACGTGTATAATACAGGGCTAGTATTATTATTAATATGGTTTTATCGAACTTAGTATTGTAATGTGTATATGTAATTGTGGTATAGTTCTTTGTACATATACGCACTCACGCCTGTAATCCCCGAGGGGGTAGGCAGAGGTGTAACCAATACACCCACATTTCGCCGAGCGTATCTCCATCCCACGATGTGATAGGGGGCGAGCCTATCGCCATACCGGGCACAATTCCGGACTCCGGGCTGATACTGAGCATTTCGTAATAGAAAAACAATATCACTTTTATCCGGACCCGGGATCGAACCTAAGACATCATCGTCAGCCTCAGTCGTAACGCGTACGTATTACAACTGCACCATTAGATTATTTATTTCTTGTCTGGGTGATTTCTCTCCAGAGGGATAGACGTAACCACTACCAGCAAAATATTTCTGTAACATATGTTAAAAAGCATGTTTCGCCGACCCACTGCGAGTGGGATAAGGCCAGGTGGGAAAAGAATTCGCTATATCCGAGCACGAAATTACTGTGAATATTATTTTGGGTAGTTATCGCATCGAAATAACAAAACTAGAACGATAACTCTCATATGAATCTGCCAAAAATACTATTACTTACAGATGCAAAGGTAACATTCAACACGCAACAAAAATTATGAACGTTCAAAATCAACTTTATTTCATAAAACTTAATGTCTAAATATGAAAGTTCTGAATCAAGATACGACGCTCTGCACCGCACAAAAAATGAGACGTATTAAGTGTCAACTAAAGATCATGACAGCTCCGTGGCGCAGCGGGCGAGTAGTCGGCTGCGAAGCGAGAGGCCGTGGGTTCGATTCCCACACCGAGACAAATGTTTGTGTGAACCACAAATATTGGTCTCGGGTCTGGGTGTTGTGGGACCGCAAGTTCCTCGTAGTTCCTGATACCCACGACACAGGTTGACCTAGTGTGGGGTCAGGACTATGTGTGTGACTGTTGGGTGTATTATTATTATATGAATATTTTTTTATGAATTGATGAATGAACGAGCTGCATAGACTTTTATAGCCTTGCCCCCTTGCACAGAGTTTTGGTGGGGTCATGTTTTTGCTTGAGTTACGTTTCTTGTCATCTTATTTCGATGTTTTATAGATTGAGTTTTCTTTTATCAACAATAACAACACCCACGTCGGCACGCGCTGATTTACTCACAATGCGAAGGGGAAACAATTACGTGTATTGTGTACCAATTGTTGTCAATTGTATACAAGTGATATATAAATCCGATACCGTTTTTTCATATACAATAGATATGTTACTTACAATTATTATTTTACCTAGAAAGTTTTGTTTACGTTGAAATATGAGATAGTGGCGCAGTGGTTTTCTATCTATTCTAAAAAAGTAACTGCCGCCGCTGCTGCCAAAAGCTTGTCACGCTATCTCCTCCGAAACCGCTGGGGGTATGGGGTCGAGACCGATACCAAACGATGCAGAATAATGTGGGAAAGAAAGTAAGATATGTCTCATATTAGTCGGACTTTAAGTTTTTTTTAAATTTTATGTTTTGTGGGAAAACATGGGCAACGCCCCTAGTTTTATATACAATAGATATGTTACTTACAATTATTATTTTACCTAGAAAGTTTTGTTTACGCGGACATATGAGATAGTAGACAGTCTCCGTGGCGCAGTGGGCCAGTAGCCGGCTGCGAAGCTGAGGCCTTGGGTTCGATTCCTGCACCGAGACAAATGTTTGTCTGACCCACAAATATTTGTTTCGGGTCTGGGTGTTGTGGGACCGCAAGTACCTCGTAGTTCCTGATATCCACGATACAGGTTACCTAGTGTGGGGTCAGGACCATGTGTACTATGTGTGTGACTAGGGTGACTTGGGTGTATTTATTTATTTATCAAGAAAAGAAATGATTTAGAAATAAAGTTTAACATACATACGCACTCACGCCTATAATCCCCAAAATGGTAGGCAGAGGTACACCTCTGTTTCACAATTCCAGACTCCGGGCATTTCCTAATAGATAAACCCAATATCACTTCTATCCGACCTGGGGATCGAACCGAGATTTCAGCGTCAGCCTCAGTAGTAACGCTGCTGCGTTTCGTACGGTGAGTGACATATCCGGAGGCCTAAATCCCCTCCCCTTCCCTTAATTATCCCTTTCCTTTAAAGTTGGCAACGCGCCCATGATTCTTTTGGTGTTGTGGGCTTACACGAGCGGAGGAGATCACTTACAAGCAGATGACCCACTGGCTCGTATATGCTATAAAAAAAGTATACATGTATTGTTAGCGTATTCTCTTAATTCAAATTCAAATTCAAATCATTTATTCTGTAAATTGGATCATAAATATCACTTTTACATGTCAATCATTTTTTAAGCTATATTACATTTACGACGGCATTTCAGGGCTAGCCATGAGAAGAAATGCCGAAACAAACTCATGGGTTATGGCCTCTTTTAATGTCCAGACATTGTTTTACAGAAATTATGCGAGTGTAATGTACAGAAATTCCTGGATTGGCCCTTTCAAGAGATAGCCAAAAGTATATCAGACATACGTAGCACTCGCACTCACATTAAAAAAATAAATGAAATAATTTATAACAAAATATTAATATTGGTATATTGAGAGTGTTTGAGATAGCAACGTTATTGTAAATGTAACCAATAAACTATGAGTTAAAGTGATTACTGTCGTTTGGTATTAGTAGAATAATACTCGTCTCACGTAACTTCTAGCAGTATGCATCAAGTTAGGTATTACTTGGTGCTATCAAAATTGTTCCGCGCCTAAGGAAGCAGTGTTTATCAAAACTCAAGCACACTTTGCAAATCTGTTACTTAACGGAGACCCTTTAACACCTTCGCTGGAAACCTTTGGCGCTGTAATATTGAAATACCTCCTAAACTCGTTTCATTTTGAACTTTATGGTGAAGGAAACTTAGGTGGTTTTGGAGTAAAATGCTTATTGGTGCCAGCTGTAATTATTCATAACACTTGTAACTCCAGGCTGATAGTTAGCCTGCTTTGGTAAGCGTACAACCGTTCTAGATATTTGTGGTGAATGTCTTAATACAGACGTATTTGGTGTTCTGAGTTCCATGATAGTTCAAGGACGTATTTATAGCCTAGGTGTATTCTAGGACTGCCTCGGTGGTGCAGATGTAATGCGTACGCGTTACGAATGAGGCTGACGCTGAGGTCTCGGGTTCGATCCCCGGGTCGTGTAAAGTGATATTGGGTTTTTCTATTATGAAATGCTTAGTATCAACCTGGAGTCTGGAATTGGGCCCGGTATGGCGATAGGCTCGCCCCCTATCACATCATGGGACGGAGATACCGAAATGTGGGTATATTGGTTACACCTTTGCCTACCACTTCGGGGATTACTTGCGTATGTATGTATGTATGTATATTCTGTGAGTGGTAGAGAAGTGTTATGTTTACATGGGCCATTTGGCGTAAATGGGCCGCTTCGACCGGGTCATTACCACTGTCTAACAGACAACCGACGTAAAATAGTGACTTGCTGCTGCGGTGTACGGTGTACGGTGAGTGGTATATCCGGAGACCCAAACCTCCTGCCCCTTCCGAATCCTTTATTATTCCTTTCCTTAAAGGTCGGAAACGCGCCTATGATTCTTTAAATATTGTGGGTCAACATGGGCAGTAGAGATCACTTACCGAAAGGTGACCTAATTGCTCGTTTATGCTATAAAAAACTTCATAAAGAAGATTTTCAATTCCTCTGAATAATTTGCGTATATTACGCAATATCTGCGCCATATGTGTACCAATTTTGATGATTATTTTTGTGTTCGATAGGATTTACCCCAAGCTCCCATATATTAGATTAAGATTGGATGACTAAGTACCAGGGAAAATAAAGAAATCCTCAATTGACTGTTATTCGTATGCAAACGCACCACGATTCGGATTTTAAAGATATTCTTCTTCCTACTATTATTCCGTATTGTCAGAATTCCTTCTAATACCTCATTTAAATAATATATTTTCTTTCTACTGAAATTTTTAATAGTTATGTATATCCTATAATATAGTATGAACAAAATATGATACCGTATGCTATGATATACCTATTTGTATGTACACACATAAACGAACACACACATGCATACACACGCACACACATACACACACACACACACACACTACTGCTTCTGGTTGACATCCGTCGAACAACATCATGGGTCCAAATGAAAACCAGCGCCAAGCATTTAATGTTTGGCATAAGCTGATTTGGCTCCTTTTGGCGCGGTCGTGGTGGGACATGTACCGTCCACAGTGGGTGGGTATCTATCTATCTCTATCTATCTATCTATCCACCTACTACTTATAAAAATGTTTTTTTTTCTGCATCAATTGTATACATGTACCACCTAACGCCTGCCAATAAATGCTTTCTTTCTTTCTTTCTTTATTATCATATTAATATTATAAATGTGACAGTTTATATGTTTGTGAATTTGGATGTTTATTTCTCAAGCCATAACCGCTGAATTTGTAGGAAATTTGGTACACAGGTAGGCCATGACTTGTATTAAAATATAGCATACTTTTATACTGGCAAAGATATGCATAATACTACATTAAAGTCTTTGGCATAATTAGATCATTAATAATTATCAGTTAACTTGCTTCTGCTCGCAACCCTGCCCTGTATTTTCTTTTGGGATAAAAAGTAACCTACAGTGCAGTGCAGTAGTCTCAATACAGGTCAAATAGAAAAACCGATGGTATACAGACCCTTGTATATAAGGGACTTACCACCTACTTCTATATATATGAACAATGGACCCGAGTTGTTTCAAATTGTGTAACTGAATATGTAATTTGGTTTTGTTTGACATCCCTTGTGGCCATGCTGTCTCTGTGGAACCACCAAAACGAATGTGAAATGTCGAGAATATAAATTGTTACGTCTAAAACTAGATGCTGTTATAAAAACAGAATGAAGGAGTGTATTTAATAATAATACTAATACTAATACTAGCCCTGTATTATACATGTCCCACTGCTGGGCACGGGCCTCCTCTACTGAATGAGAGGGGTTAGGCCGTAGTCCACCACGCTGGCCTAATGCGGGTTGGCAGACTTCACATACATTCGAAATTCTTATGGAGAACTTCTTAGGTATGTAGGTTTCCTCACGATGTTTCCTTCACCGTTAAAGCAAGTGATAATTAACAATTAATATACACGTAACTTAGAAAAGTCAGAGGTGTATGCTCTTGGGGCTGGTTTCGAACCTGCGGCTTTCGTCTCGACAGTCCATACCACTCCCACCTGAGCTATCACTGCATTTAATAATAATAATAATAAATAAATACACCCAACAGTCACACACATAGTCCTGACCCCACACTAGGTAAAACCTGTATCGTGGGTATCACAAACTACGAGGGACTTGCGGTCCCACAACACCCAGACCCGAAACAAATTTTTGTGGATCACACAAACATTTGTCTCAGTGTGGGAATCGAACCCACGGCCTCTCGCTTCGTAGCCGGCTACTCGCCCGCTGCGCCACGGAGGCTGTCACAAAGATTTTAATGTATATTACTAGACAAGCTGCGCGGTAGATAGAAATTGTACCACTAAGTTGCGGTCAATTGACCGTAACTCCGTATTACCATCTTGCTCACTCTCAACTAGAACCCCTATCGCGCTCCCTGTTTGTGAGCTGTCAAACTCCCGCGTTATTTGACGCAATTTTACTTCTAAACAGCCCGTCTAGTAGTATACATTAAAGTTTTTGATATTTCATAATAATGTGGGTTCTATTCTCGGTAGCGTGGTCTAGAGGAATGACTTAAGGAATCAATTCAGCAGTTTGAAAATCTATAACTTTTTATATATTTTGCTAAATAATTCTTAAATATTCATAATAAATTATTAATCTTTTTGTGCCGTTAATGATTTGTCACCGATTTGGATTAATACTATGGCAGCAAAATTATGTATTTGAAATTCGAATACTATTATGGTCTATGGTGTATTTTAAACACAGTGTGAATGGAGAAGAAGTAATTAGGCAGACCAGTACAATACTGGCGACTTATAATGGATGCATTGTCGTTGGAATAACTACTAGTCCAACATCTACCTTCCATAATGTAACACGAGGCGTGTAACTGGCCATAACAGGAAAATAAGAATATAAAACGTTCTGAGAGTATAATGTAAGAGAAAAAGACTGATACATTTTGAGTGCACTCTTTTTACGTTTAAAGGATACATAGTAATGTTAGATTAAGCTATTACTTAAAACTTTATTTGTGTAGTTTTTGCTTCGTAAGATATTTTAATTTTAATTCTATTTTCAAATGTCTCTGAAGTACAAATACTTTAAACTTTTGACTCCCGACAATAACATGAATATGACATTTTTTTTTTAATTCGTACGTGCCTAGACAACAAATTGAGTGGATTATATGCACTCACATTTAAAGATATAGTCGTCTCTTTCTTTTATTTAATTTATCTATTCTTGTTCTCTCGCTCGGGTTTCCCAGTTCGCGCATGCGCTACAAGGCTTTTCCCGAAAGATATGGACCGCTTGAAGCTGCCTATGATGAGAAAAATTCAACGAAATAATATCATTGTCTGCTTTGTTTCGTCGATAGTAGTTTATAAATTTTATGAAACGGTTTTTAGGTGTTTATTTAAATTATTTTATCTTAATTCGATGCCGTATTTTTAACAGTTTTAAAAAATAAACGTAAATTAATTAATTATATTTGATAAATCAACGCGATGATAATCAAAGGTGTAAAATAATATTTTGTTTTTCGGCATAATAAATTCCAATTTAAAACAATGTCAGTTACGCAAGAGGGGAGGCGCATCATATGAAGCTTCGACCGGCAGACGGGCGAGAGTCAGCCTCCGGAGCCCGTGGGATGTCCCGGGCAGCTCCGCGTTCATCACAAAACCGTGGCCGATTTCGATCCAAACCGTAAAAAAATACATTAAAAATATATAAAACGTCAAAAATGTTCCCGCGCTTGCATCGAGCTGTCAAATTTAAATATCGAATGATAGATTTTAATGTTAGCGGCTAGTGTGTGAACGAATCTTAATCGTATGTGATAACGTGACCTTTGTTGTAAGAATTATGCTATTTTTTTAAACTTTATTTCGGTATTAACAAATTTTGTAGCAGTTTGTGTGACGCGAGTGCTAATTTTTTGGAATAATGGCGTTATTCGGTAAGTTGCTTTGTCATGACATGTCATTTTAGTAAATTTAACTTAAAACGTACCTATTTAACTATTGATTACGAACTATGAATTGACGACTTAGTCTTAGGGTTTTATTAAACAATTTTTCCTCTTGTTTTATTATTTTGTCTAATCGGTTTAGTGTAATTTTGAGTAAATAGATCTTTTATAATTTAGTTAAGTTGTTATGAAAATAGTATTTATTATTTAGTCTTTTCTTTAAATATTTCTAAATAACAGAATTTATAAAATTTAACTTCTTTGGACCTACGGAATAATATTTAAAATGGAATCTAGTCTGGATCCAAGGTTTCGTATAATACTTTATCATGAGATTATTATTTGCGTACTCTGACTATACATTTAATGCTGATCACTAGAAATAGTATAATGTTTTGCTATATAAAGTAATAATAAGTATGTTATATATAAATAATAAATACACCCAACAGTCACACACACAGTCTTGACCACACACTAGGTTAAATTGTACCGTGGGGTACCAGGAACTATGAGCGACTTGTGGTCCCACAACACCCAGACTCGAAACATATATTTATGGATCACAGAAACATTTGTCTCTGTGCGGGATTCGAACCCGCGGCCTCTCGCAGCCGGCTACTTGCCCATTGCGCCACGGAGGTTGTCGATTTATTTAAACTACATTTGTTATCAAACTGCTGTCTGATTTATTAAACACAATATCAAAACTCTGACACGATTCTGTTACTTAAACCTATGGTTCACTAAAATATAATTCACTAGCTTTTGCTCGCGGCTCCGCCCGCGTAATTGTTTTTTTTCCGGGACGGAAGTACTCTATGTCTTTCCCCAGGATAAAACCTATCTTCTTACCAAATTTCATTAAAATCTGTACAGCCATTTAGCCGTGAAAACGTAACAGACCGATAGTTAGTTTCGCCTTTATAATATTTTTTTACACCTTGGGTTGCTTTTAGAAGGGATTTCTAAGCATTTCTATTTTTTTCTAGAAATAAATATAACTTATGTTACTCACTGATAATGTAGCTTTCTAACGGCAAAAGAATTTTTGAAATCGGTCCAGTAGTTTTTAAGTTTATTCGTTACATACAAAATACAAATATTTCCTCTTTATAATATTAGTAGATGTAGATTGGGCAAGCAATTGAAAAGCTGTCTAAAAATTATGCTGGCGTAAATAAATACATACATACATACGCACTCACGCCTGTAATCCCCGAAAGGGTAGGCAGAGGTGTAACCAGTACATCCACATTTCGCCGAGCGTATCTCCGTCCCATGATGTGATAGGGGGCGAGCCTATCGCCATACCGGGCACAAATTCCAGACTCCGGGCTGATACTGAGCTTTTCGTAATAGAAAAACCCAATATCACTTTTACCCGACCCGGGGATCGAACCCGAGACCTCAGCGTCAGCCACAGTCGTAACGCGTACGCATTCCAACTGCGCCACCGAGGCAGTAAATAAATTGGGACTTAATTAAGCCTCAACTCCACTCAAAGAGTTAAGTCACTTAAATACCTAATTATTGTCTTTACCAAACAAAAGTGTCATTTGTGTTGCTAACATTTGCAAACAGAAATTTTCAGTATCTCGACGGCGTGTGTCTCTACTCGTACTAGGTAAAAGTGGATAACAATTACTATGTTTTTTATATTAGCTTCAGTGACGAAATGAGCAGATCTTGCCTGATGGTAAGCAGCTAGATATATTCTTAATCAGAAGGATTACACAAGACTTTAAGTAACAAAGTACTGCATGGTAATGTGCTGCGCTCGTCACCCCAAGACATTAGTTTCATATTGCCCAGTAATGTCAGTGGCATCAGTGTTTTTCAAATCAAAACACAACAGTGCTTAGACACTGCTGTTTAGTGGCAGAAATAGACAAAGCAGTGGTACCATACGGCCTGTCGCATTCGAGACACCTACCACCTAGTAAAAGGGAAAGGTTAGTACCTATTGTAAGGGTCTTTCAATTGTTACCCTCATATTAGTAATAGCTGGAAATAGCACCGTTATTAGTGAAGGTAGTCGGGGGAATAACTATGTAAAGCGGGTAGATAATAACATTGAGATGTGGTGGTGATTGCTAAGGTATATAAGCGGGCGCATTATTATTTGAGGGAACTTAGCCGTGCTTAGAACTCTTTCGTGGTAACGCTGCCCGAGTGTAGTTAGAATTGTGAATGATCATAGCAAGTGTAATGAATTTAGCATTTAATGTGAAAAGACTATTAAACTTATTGAACATCCTGACGATGTTATTTATCTTTATTAAACAAAAAGTGATAGTGAGATTTCACAATAAAGGCGGATCGATGTTGAAATGGAATAAAAAAGCTGCGTGTGTGGTATTAATTAAATTATTTTTTATTTAAAGGGCCCGCATATGTCATTATTTGTGAAATATACATACGCACTCACGCCTGTAATCCCCGAAGGGGTAGGCAGAGGTGTAACTAATACACCCACATTTCGCCGAGCGTATCTCCATCCCACGATGTGATAGGGGGCGAGCCTCTATCGCCATACCGGGCACAAATTCCAGACTCCGGGCTGATACTGAGCATTTCGTAAGAGAAAAACCCAATACCACTTGCACCCGACCCGGGGATCGAACCCGAGACCTCAGCGACAGCCTCAATCGTAACGCGTACGCATTACAACTGCGCCACCGAGGCAGTTTATAAAACAAATACAACTTTAAACTAGGTTAGGAAGTAATTAAAATAGGAGATCGACTGAATTGTCAGAATTCCCTCCAAAACCCCCTCGTGTATACTTAGTTGGAGGTGCTTAAAAAAACTCTGTTCACTAAGAGCGAATCTAATATAGAAAATCAATATATATATACATAAGGTGCATACATGTCTAAGGTGTTAAAATCATAACACTTCCTCGCTTAGCTGTAGTCGGGTAAAACAATTTTAAAGCGCGCGAATACCCAAAAAACATTGTGCAAAACACATTCCGTTGAACAATACATCACTCATCGAGCTTGTTTTAACTTTGAGGGATGAAACGTTTCCAGCAGTCCACAGCACACTTGTGTAAACATGTTTATTTTAAAATGTTAATGTCATGCGAGGGTTAATTTAAGGGTGCGCCCTTTATGTGTTAATTTTAAGAAGTGCTTAGTTTGACCGCTCACAGACAGGGAGCGCGATAAGGGGTGCTAGTTGAGAGTAAGCGAGATGGTAATCTTGACTTACGGTCAATTGACCGTAACTTAGTGGTGCAATATCTATGTACCGCGCTGTGTTAGTCTTTGATTAAAAACAATGAACCTACTAATTACTAAGATACAAGGTGGTAGATCCCTCGTATGCGAGACGCCGTCTGGGTTGGTACTACCAAAGCTTTGTCTATTACTGCCGCCAAGTAACAGTGTGTAAGCACTGTTTTGTTATGGGTTGAAGGATATTGAAGCCAGTGAAATTACTGGGCATTATGAGACTTAACATCTTATGTCTCGGGGTGACGAGCGCAGTCCAATGCCATGCAGTGCTTTGTAATTCAAAGTCTGTCTGGTGTTGTTTCTGTTTATGGGCAGGCGTGGCGCTTACCACCAGGCGTACGACCTGCTCGTTTCGTCACTCAAGCTAATAAAAAAGAAAAAATATCTACCAATTTCAGGACCGTGCCCGAAACACGAGTTTTGTTACATGATATAGCTTACATTCGCAGAAAATTATAGCCATACAGTAAATATTTATCTTTATATCTAAAATATTTACTGTCTCGGTGGCGCAGTTGTAATTTACGAGTGGTAGAGCCACGCTGTAGACAATTTTGTCTACAGCATGAATAGGCCGGCTCGTCCGGGTCGTTACCACTGTCTCACAGAAAACCGGCGTAAAGTAGCAGCTTGCTGCTGCGTTTCGTACGGTGAGTGAGATATCCGGAGGCCCAAATCCCCCTCTCCTTCCCAATCCCTTATTATCCCTTTCCTTTAAGGTCGGCAACGCGCCCATAATTCTTTTGTATTGTGGGCGTACATGGGCGGTGGAGATCGCTTACCATTAGGTGACCCACTTGCTCGTTTGCCGGCCTATACTATAAAAAAAAAATGCGTACGCGTTACGACTTAGGCTGACGCTGAGGTCTCGGGTTCGATCCCCGGGTCGGGTAAAAGTGATATTGGGTTTTTCTGTTACGAATAGCTCAGTATCAGCCCGGAGTCTGGAATTTGTGCCCGGTATGGCGATAGGCTCGCCTCCTATCACATCAGGGACGGAGATACGCTCGGCGAAATGTGGGTGTACTGGTTACACCTCTGCCTACCCCTTCGGGGATTACAGGCGTGAGTGCGTATGTATGTATGTCTAAAATAGTTACCCTACACCCAATCTTTTTATAATAAACTTCAGTTCCGATACAATTTGTGCGTGCGTCGTTTGTTAGTTTTTATGGGAAGGTTCAGCGCAGTTCCTTGCGCGGGTATTGCGGGTAGTGGGTAGCGGGTAGTGTGGGTAGCGGGTAGCGTGGGTAGCGATGATTTGTTGACCCGCGCGGGTAACGGCCAGATAATAGCGCCGCGGATGTTTGTACCTTCCTCACGTATCTACTATGGGCAAGAGTGTGTGAAATTAAGAATTTTCCTGATCTTTTTTATGTTCGTAGCCAGTAATGTACGTATGAAGTCTGTATAGAGATTACGTTTAGGGTTCTGTAGTTAAAGGGAGTCTATTTTTTTTTATAGTGTAGGCCGGCAAACGTGCAAGTGGGTCACCTGATGGTAAGTGAAGTCCACCGCCCATGTGCGCCCATAATACTAAAATAATTATGGGTGCGTTGCCGACCTTAAAGGAAAGGGATAAGTAAGGGATTGGGAAGGGGAGGGGAATTTGGGCCTCCGGATATCTCTCACCGTACGAAACGCAGCAGCAAGCTGCTACTTTACGCCGGTTTTCTGTGAGACAGTGGTAACGACCCGGATGAGCCGGCCCATTCATGCTGTAGACAAAATAGTCTACAGCGTGGCTCTACCACTCTGGTATCCCTCAACCTTCTATCTTTAAAGGTCTTTATCTTTTGAAACATAATAGGTAGCCAGATAAAATTGTCACAGAATATGACAGCCTCCGTGGCGCAGCGGGCGAGTAGCCGGTTGCTAAGCGTGAGGTTGTAGGTTCGATTCCGGCACCTAGACAAATGTTTGTCATGTTCACAAATATTTGTTTTGGGTCTGGGTGTTGTGGGTTGGCAAGTCCCTCGTAGTTCCTGATACCCACGATATAGGTTAACCTAGTATGGCGTCAGGACTATGTGAGTGACTGTTGGGTGTATATAAAAAAATGTGTTATTAAAGCAGATTTCTTGACAAATAAGATTAAGAACAAAACGTAAAAATAAAGGCGTGCAGTCGGTAGGTATGGAACACTCGATGCGCGACTTCGCATTACACTTGACTGGCTAATTTGTTGTTCTGTATGGTAAACTCATCATGTGTACAAAGTTTCATTATGATCGGTTAAGTAGTTTTCGCGTGAAAGCGTAACAAACAAACTTACATTCACATTTATAATATTAGTATGATAATACTAAAATTTATCTTAGACTGCCACGAGGATGAAGCCGTGAGCAAAAACAAGCATTATAATAACAGCCCAGTATAACACTCTCCCACTGCTGGACACGGGCATCCCCTATTTACGAGAGAAGATAGGCCTTAGTCCAGCACGCTGGTCTAATGCCGGTTAGCACATTTCACATACCTTTGGAATTCTTATGAAGAACTTCTCGGGTATGCAGGTTTCCTCACGATGTTTCATTCACCGCTTAAGCAAGCGATAATCCTACTACTAAATAAATAAAATAAATAAATAAAATAATAATAATACTAGTATAAATGTGAAAGTTAGGATGTTTGTGAGTTTGTAAATTTGGATGTTTGTTTGTTCATCACGCCGCGCCGTTTTGGCTGAATTGTTTTGAATGAAATTTGGCACACAGGTTGGCAATGATCTGGATTAGGACATATGCTACTTTTTATCCCGGAAAAGGTTGTTCAGGCGGCCTGAGACGCGATCAAAACCTAGATTATAATACATACACACTTAACTATGACAAGTCAGATGTGCATGCTCTTTGGGCTGGTTTTTAACTCTGGACTCAGCAGTCGGTATCGCTGCTTCTAAGCATTAAGCACTAGTAAAATGGACATACAAAATACGCAAGATGCGAAAGTCCTTCCATATTTCACTCGAAAATGGTTCTCGATAATGATAAATGGTTAAAAGTTTTAATTGGGTCATTAGTAATTACAAAGTTGACTATAAATTGAATACAGGAAGGCGAATATTGAATTACAGAGAAACTAGCTTATGCTCGCACCTCTGCTCGTCTTTTTTTCGGAATAAAAGTAGCCTACGTCCTAATCCAAGTCATGATCTACCTGAGTTGGAAATTTCATCCAAATCCGTCCAGCAGTGAAGTCTTCATTGGTTAAATTACGGTTTATGGTTATGATGAAATTATATTTTTAATTGATGTTTTTATAACCCATTTAGAAAAGGTTTGCGTTTGAACCATATGTATGTATGTAAGTTAGTTCGCCATTTCCTCAAAAATGAAATGATATTTCTTTTAAATAAATATTAAATTTCTTGTAAAAATATAGACATGCTTTGTTGTTACATGATGGTACAAAAACTTCAATAAAATACTCCCCACATAGTCTTTTATCTTAATTGTCAGAGCTGACGTTAGGCCAGCTCAATGACACGTTATTGTAGAAGAGTGCCAATTACCGCCACCTTAGCGAAGTCTTGGGCGGAGGGGTGAAAATGGCGAAAGGGCGGAAAAGCTTAATTGTTTAATTTAGCTAAGGTTACGTAAAGCTCCGGTCGTTTGCCTGCTAGCTATACGATAATTACTGTTTGTTGTGTGTTTGTTTAAATTCAGCAACATAATATAGTGCTGCAGAATAAATATTGAACATCGCTAACATCTGAAATATTCGCATTGTATATAATATATAAAATTCTCGTGTCACAATGTTCGCTCCCATACTCCTCTGAAACGGCTGGACCGATTTTTGTTAAATTTTATATGCATATTCAGTAGGTCTGAGAATCGGCTACTCTCTATTTTTCATCCCCCTAAATGTTAAGGGTGGTCCACCCCTATTTTTTATTTTATTTATTCGACAATTTTTTTTGTTGTTATTTTTTTATGATACAGCATTAAAAATACATACAACCCAAAATTTTCCACCCTCTACGATCAACCCCTATTTTTTAATGGCGACATTAGTATTTTTGTCAAGCGCGTTTCTCACCGGGGGCGCCCACTAGGCTACTTCAATCCTGGAAATAGGCATTCACGCGGGCGGAGCCGCGGGCAACAGCTAGTATTACAATAAAAACAACTAGAATAAGCGCCCAGAGCTCTCAGACATATTTTATTTTCTGAAAGACGAAATGTGGGGCATCGAGTAGGTAGTGTTTATATGTACATTGAATGCCAGCTAAGTTGGTTAGTCGGCCGATTTACCGGTACCAGGTGAGAAAGTTAACTAAAAACATAACTAACTTATCTTCTTTTCTCACGCGTGATTTTTATATATGTTACTTAGGGGACTATTTCAAACATTTTATTCAGCCAGACAAATCATAAGCGCCAAACACCAACCAAAGACACCAAAAATATTCAGCCGAAGTAACTTTATGTTGTATTATAATTTTCCGCTAGTATAGTTTCAATACTTCCCAATTCAATAGTTTTCCATCCCCATTGTTGTGAAGTTTATGATTGAGATTATGATGATATTAATCCATTCATTTCAAAACTTTTTTAAATATTAATGATATTAAATGGTTTTTAAAATTATAATAAATTTTGAAAATTTTTTTTTTTCGTACAGATAGAGGATTCTCTAAAATGGAGTTAGACAATTTGCTAATTAGAATGTCGATATTTAATATTGATTTAAAAAATAAAAAAATAAAACCAAGGTGTCTTAAGAAAAGAAAATGTTATTGCAAAAGTACTATTTGAAAATTTTATTAGATTTTATTCAAGTATTTAATCGTCTGTTACATATTAATTAAACATTTAAGCAAATTAAAAATTTAAAAAAATTATCTCATATTTCCGTAACTCTTATTTAAAAATCTGAATCATCGGAGCTTTCAGTTATATTATCATCGGAGCTATCACTTTCATCGCTACAAATATCAGAATCGTCGTCATTATTGGAAGCTTTGTTCATGGATCCACATAGCACACTATTAAATAAAAATATAAATGTAATATTTCAAAGCACCGTTTGATCAAACAGATTATGTGCTTAACAGTCGCTGTCAGCGGTACAAGAAAACCCTTTTAGTTTTACGCTAAAAATATGATCGTATTATAAATGCTACTTAGTTCTAGTTGTTATGGCGAATAATAGAATTCCAAGTATAAAAAATGTTTATGCAAGGTCGGAGGGTACTTGTAGAAATATGAGACAGGAACAATTGTTTTATTCAAAGACTTCAATGTATACTACTAGTCAAGCTGCACGGTACATAGAAATTGCACCACTTGTTATCGCACCTACCCTCTGGTATACGTAGGTGGCCGACCTACCCTCGCCTCAACGGATAAAAGCAAACAGTATAAAAGATATCACATTGAACGGACAGGGCTCAGTGTTTATTTGTAGTTGTGACAGTATAGTAGCTGCGTTTGGTGTGAATTATTGGCATAAGCTAACACACTAAGTTATGGTCAATTGACCGTAACTCAATATTACCATCTCACTTACTTTCAACTAGAACCAGTATCACGCTCCCTGTTTGTCAGCTGTCAAACTCCCGCGTTATGTGACGCAATTTTACTTCTAAACAGCCCGTCTAGTAGTAGTGTATGAAATGTTCAATATTAGCCCGGAGTCTGAAATTGTGCCCGGTATGGCGATAGGCTCGCCCCCTATCAAATCATGGGACGGAGATAAACTCTGCGAAATGTTGGTGTACTAGTTACACCTCTGCCTACCTTACCTTTCGGGGATTAAAGGCGTGAGTGCGTATGTAAGAAAATCTATAACGATTTTGTTCCACTTTTCACGCGGCAGCCATCTGGATTTACACCCACTAGTCTAGTTTGAATAATAAATGTGGCTCCATGATTAATGGCGGGTTTCGTATTTCTTCATTTTTCTACTTTTTGCCTTTTTCTAGAGTATCTGATAGCGTTTTAATGAGTAGTCATTTATCAAGTTCCCCCGTTGCTATCAGATAAGTATGATATCAGAATTTCGAAGTGGCAAAGACACGCTGTCAGAAATGTCAGGAAAACTATCTTGAAATAAAACTAGTTTATACGGATTTTAACGCGGTTTATTTTTTTATTTTAGTGTCGACGTTTCGTAGACGTATAAACTAGTTTTATTTCAATGTGTAATATTCGCGTAAACCTAAGAAATCATTAGAAAAACTATCTGTTTTTGTCTACATACATCTCTAAAAACCTTTGAACAGTTTGCTACTATTCCAGTCTCTTCAAACTTAATCACTGGATTGTGAAGTGTCATGGACAAATTGGGCGGTTGGGTAGTTTTGAACCCGTTAGCTTCAAGGGGCAGATTGGCGTTTAGCCGAAGGGTCTGCAGTCTCTCGAGTTCAGACAACATACCAAAACATAGCGCACATTTACTCTTAGTTTATTTAGTGTGTAAATTATAATAGAGTAACAAAAACACCCTATATTTTGTCATTGTAAAGTTAGAGCGATATCTCAGTGGAGAATGGTATGGACTGTCGAGACGAAAGACGCAGGTTCAAAACCAGCCCCAAATGCATACACCTCTGAATTTTTAAGTTGTGTGTATTCATTCTTAATCGTAAAAGCTACAAGCCAAATCAATGTGTAACATATTGTCTTAAAAAGCATGTTGCACCGACCCCACTGCGAGTGGGATAAGGTCAGGTGAAAGAAGAATATCACTTGCTTTAACGGTGAAGGAAACATGCATACCTGAGAAGTTCTCCATAAGTATTTCGAAGGTATGTGAAGTCTACCAAGCCGCATTAGGCCAGCGTGGTGGAGTAAGGCCTAACCCCTCTCATTTAATAGAGGAAGTCGGTGCCAAGCATTGGAGTACGTATAATACAGCTACAATACAAAGTTATAGTATAATGCTAGGTCTAGTTTTCTAGGTCACCTATTCAAAACACTAACAGTGGATGAACAAATTAAGCTGGCGCAGACAATTGATCCGGAAAGCAGAACCTAGCTCTATGCTTGAATCATTTTATACTGTAATAGGAATTTAAGTTCGCTAATGTACCTTATCTTGATCTATTTTTAATCCATGACAAAAAGAGTGGTGTTATAAGTTTGACTGCTTGTTCTGTCTGTGGGTTTGTAAGTGTGTGTACTGTGGTATCGTAGCATTTGATTGAGTTTTTTTTTAAATCGAGATGGTTCTTAGTTATGTTAGACGAAATTCTGCTCAGACATTTAAAAGTTATGGATGGTTTTGCCTCGGTGGCGCAGTTCGCCACATTTCGCCGAGCTTATTTCCGTCTCATGATGTGATAGGGGGCGAGCCTATCGCCATACCGGACACAATTCTAGGCTGATATTAAACATTCGATGATAGAAAACCTCGATATCACTTTTACCCGATCCGGGGATCAGACCCGAGACCTCAGTACAGTGGTCTTACCGCGTATTCATTACAACTGCGCCACCGAGGCAGTCATAGTATACATAGATAAATAGTACTAAGTCTCTAATAGAGGTCGCCTATTTCTATCTAGATGAATATGTGCTACAACTTTGCCTGAATGTAGGGTAAAGCGATAAAGCCGTCCTCCTGACTGTCAGTTAAGCACTAACGATGGACCTAAGGTTATTTATCTAGAACATAAAGGACCCTTGCGACTTGCATTGGCGTTTATAGCTTACGTGAGCGCTTCTAGTAGCGATTTTTAGAGTTCAGTAGGCAGTAGATATGTGTTTTTTTGGTATTAGAAATATATTTTTGTTATGAATATTTCAAGTCAAACGGCAGCGTGTAAGGAATGTTATGATCCGGTTTAGAGGGAATTGTGATGCTTCTGAAATATTATTAAGACTTGGCAATGGAGTGCCATGCAGTACTTTGTAATTCAAAGTTCTTTGTGGTGTTGCTTCTGATTATGGTCAAGCGTGACGCTTATTATCAGGCGAGCTACCCGTCATTCAGCCGAATATCATCGGCGAATATATAAAACTTACGCCCGGTTTCTGAAAGTAAATGTAAAATTAACTAATCAAATGCCAATCTCGTGTCAAGTCAAAATTGAGTTGCTAAAAGCGTAACTTTGATTTAACATAACTTTCAAATTAATACGAAAAATAGTATGTCAAACTCTACTAAAGAGATATCAACTATTAGATTTTTTCACTAAATAACGTTTCAGAAACTCATTGATTTGAAAAAGGTGTCAAAATCAAAGTTCTGTTAGTTGAATGTTGATTTGATCAGCCTTTCAGAAACCGGGTGTTTGTATTACCAATAAGGTATCCATAAATTAAATTTTCACAATAGAACCGATAGCAAACTTGACAAATAACTTCACAAATCACCCTTTTGATAAGACGCAAGTTTAAAGTCTAACGCAAAACCGATAATGTCGTAAAACTGTGTGATCTAAGTAGTTGTTAGGTTTTGTTGATAACGCCCACTGGTCGTAAATCTACTAATACTTCGTGTCATATCGGTTAGGTTTTGCTGCTTTCAATATAAATAGTTTTTGAATGGTAGAGACACGCTGTAGATAGTTTTGTCTACAGCATAAATGGGTCGGCTCGTCCGGGTCGTTACCATTGTCTCACAGAAAACCGACGTAAAATAGCAGCTCGCTGCTACGTTTCGTACGGTGAGTGAGATATCCGGAAGCCAAATCCCCCTGTCCCAATACCTTAATTATGGCTTCCTTTAAGGTCGGCAGCGCGCCCATGATTCTTTTGGTATTGTGGGCGTACATGAGCGGTGGAGATAACTTACTACCAGATGACCTACTTCTTCGTTTGCCGGCCTATGCTAGATATCTTTGAAGGGATCACAAGAAAGACGAAGTTAGACTCCAATGGTGGTTTCTTTCAGAAAAGTACTGCTGATATTGTGGGGGATTCTTATGGGGTAAGCAGGGTTACTATTGATTAGTTAATGGATCTAAGGATGACAACTTAAAAAAAAGACTCAAAAAACCTAAATAGAAAATAAAACTAAACATGCTGTTAAGGCATGATTGATTAACAAACATCCAAATTCTCAAACATCAAAACTTTCACATTTAGTAGGAAGCAGGATATTAGAATTCATATCGTACAACATACACAAACTACACTCAATAAATATACCACAACCGCGTGAGCTGTCGGCTGTGACGTCAGACATTGACAAATTACCGGACTTCCCCTCGTCCATCATTCATACCCATCGCTGTTGTCATTCATATAAACACATACTAGCTTGAGATGCAACAGTCATTAAGGCATTTCGGCTTTATATGTATGTATATTTAGCGATAAGACCGCCTTTTGTAACATAATTTAGTTGTAAGGTTCACTGTGTAAAAATTTTTGCTGTACAATAGAGTTATCTATCTATATTATACATTATTGACCCATTGTTAATATTTTGTGAGAGATTTTTATTTTTAAAATGTTCGAGGGTCAGGTTGGTCAACGGTATACTTATGGGCATAGCCAGGTTAGCAAATTCAATAAGCGTTAAATGATGTCTCTAACTGTAGGATTAATAATATGCCCATTAATATGTTTAAATAAATAATCTCTATATAATTTTTGCTGTGTTATTAATACCGCATTATATATAATACCACAAAGTCGTCAAAAATGATTACCTATACATTAGAAAAAATAGATCACCTGCAAACGATAAAATATCTCTCAAAGCTACTAGATATGAATCGTGTATCAAACTTGACATGGTAATAATCGATTATATTGTTCACAGGTAAAATGAGGTATCAATAAAAAAATCTGAGATAGAATGAGCATATAACCACAAAGATGACTAATGTGAAGTTAAAATTGATGTTCTATTTACTGAACTCGTTGCTGACGGCGGACGTTGTGCAAGCGAGACCATATTCCGACAATATGACAGACGTCATCATCAAATACACCAACAACGACACATTTATACCAGTGGACCCTAATTCCGACACATTAGTAGTCGCTGATGATGATTCAGAGGCTTCTAAAGAAGAAGAAGAAGAATCAGTAGAAAATGCAGCTAAAGAAGAAGAAGCGGCTGCAAAAGAAGCGAAAGAAGATGCGATGGCCAGAAAAGAAGCGAAACACAACGCCGAAGAAAAACGAAACATATCAACATTATTAGATGAAATAATAGATTCAGAAACTAATAGGGATGATACGATAACTGATTTACTATTTCGACCAGAATCAGAATTCGTTGAGGATATGCCCAAATTCGAATTCCTTGTAGCTGTTAAAGTAAATGAGAGTGACTTTGGTAATAGAAGTGTGAGTGGGATGGGTGGATACAGTGACAATTTGCTAGACAAGGACAAAAACAGTAGTGATGTGCTAAAGAAGGTAGATTATGTGGAACTGGTTGAAGTAGTGAAGGCATCTACAGAGAACAAGAGTGCTTACATGTTGAATATCACTGGACACGAGCTGGAAAATGATCTGGCGCCGGACACAAGTGAGTATTATCATTAAATGAATGACCATAGCCTTTGAAGTAATGTGTAATTATTTTGTAGCCTATCTATGAGGCTATTTGGTCTCGGTAACTACTTCATGCTCAGAATCTTTACTACCAGTATAGTAATTCTATTATTTTTAATATTGTTTTGACTGCTAAAACTGCCTATCAAGAATAGTAATGAAAAGGAATTGTTTTTTTTCAGGAACTTGATAGTGGCGCGCGCACCTCTCTCTAGTGTTTGATCTAAATTACTTAAAAATACTTGTAAATATGTAATTGTTGGCAGTTTTCGTGTATGGGACATTAAGAACCCTTTACATACGCACTCACGCCTGTAATCCCCGAAGGGGTAGGCAGAGGTGTAACCAGTACACCCACATTTCGCCGAGCGTATTTCCGTCCCTTATGTGATAGGGGGCGAGCCTATCGCCATACCGGGCACAAATTCCAGACTCCGGGCTGATACTGAGCATATCGTAACAGAAAAACCCAATACCACTTTACCCGACCCGGGGATCAAACCCGAGACCTCAGCGTTGACCTCAATCGTAACACTTACGCATTACAACTGCGCCACCAAGGCAGTCAGAACCCTTTAATAAAGTACTTTTCACTTTTGACGTGGGCTTGTGGCCTTTTGCTTACAAGTCGACGGTGAGCCAACCAGGCTTCCGTATGCTAGACGGTTTGTGGAGCAAGTTATTATATTATGATTTTGGCGTCCCCTGAAACTGCCGTGCGGGGCAGGTGCCCCGGTTTGCTTCTCCCCCCCTGCCTGATCCGGGCCTGCTCGCTAATCGTTAACCGATCAGTGAGTGCCACTGGCTATGAGGCACCTCATTTTAATTCCTTAAACATACTATTATTATAATTTTTCTCTCTGGATTATACAACGAAGCTTCAAAAAAATTAAATGCATTGAAAATAAGTACAATTAAGTGTTCTATTTCGATACCAATGAATAAATATGTAAGTTAGTTTGTCGGTCACGTCTTGTTTGGGTCAAATTAGGCTTAGATAATGTGTTTAGATAATGCAGTAACAGATAGGACATTAGAAAATTTGTAGTATGCGGGTGTTCGGTGTAATAGTACCGAACACCTTAGCTCAGCATTTATATGCGCGTGGCGCATTTACCTAAAAATGTAAAATTAGTCGTATATCGCTCCGTTACCGGGACAGTCGATTACGCTCATTAACATCCACATTCATCATTAACATTTTATAACATTTTAACCTTTAAGAACATTTGTGAAAGTGAACAATATTAAACAGCTCACCTAAACTTATAACATTTTTATCATTTCAAACACTGCACCGTTGCTCTCTACAGTTTAGGTGAGCTGTTTAATATTGTTCACTTTCACAAATGTTCTTAAAGGTTAAAATGTTATAAAATGTTAATGATGAATGTTGATGTTAATGAGCGTAATCGACTGTCTCGGTAACGGAGCGCTATACGACTAAATTTACATTTTTAGGTAAATGCGCCACGCGCATATAAATACTGAGCTAAGGTGGTCGGTACTATTACACCGAACAGCGGGAATAAAACGAATGGCAAACTTTACAACAATACCTGTGTGTCTATGTATTTAATTTAGTATCGATAAGTTTGATAATCAGTAGAACTTGAGCTATCAGAGGACATGAACATAATAGAAATTAGGACAAAGCGGGATACAAAACATATTCAATTAATAACATAACAAGCTTACACATGTATCCGCGGAGAGGTAGGCAGAGGTGTAAACAGTGTATCCAGGTTTAGCTGAGTATATTTCCGTCCGATGATGTGGTAAAAGTCGAGCAAATCGCCATATTAGACGTAAATTTGAATCCCGGGTAACTTACGTGTAATTTTTTTCGAATCTAAAAATTCGAACATGAATAAAGATTTGAACGCAGGACCTTCGTTTTCGATGCTCAAATACGTTGCCACTACTCCTTTGAGGCTATATAAATTTAGGACACGAGTAATATCGTGGAACGTGGCGGTTTGTCGGTTGTCTCGTATAGTGACATTAAAGCAAATTACTTGTCTGCAACACGTTACACGACTATGTGTCTTATGCAATGAAATGTAGTTTCATTTGGTAACTGACGTGTAATTCTGGATGTGTAATTAATTTTAGTTTTATAGTAAAATGCTTCTAAATGTGTATAATATAGTAGGTACATAAGTTTTGATTTAGGCCACCGTGGCGCAGAGGGCGAGTAGCCGGCTGTAAAACGAGAAGCCGCGGGTTCAATTCCCGCACCGAGACAAAAAAAAATGTGTGATCTAGAAAAAGTTATTTGAAGTTATTTTTGACTTTTCAGTGTTATTTTTGGAAGCCCGACTTCCTTTTTAAGTTTTATTTAAACTTATTTTATTATAACACTGCCTAGGTGGCGCAGTAGTTTACGACTGAGGCTGACGTTGAGGTCTCGGGTTCTATGCCGGGTAGGGTAAAAGTAATTACGAAATCCTCAGTATCAGCCTGGAGTCTGGAATATGTGTCAGGTATGGCGATAGGCTCGCCCCCTATCACAACATGGGATGGAGATACGCTCGGCGAAATGTGGATGTACTGAATACACAGATATGCCGACCCCTTCAGGGATTACAGGCGTGAGTGCGTATGTATGTACAAATACTTAAAAAACAATAAAACCTCACCGGATTATGAATCTCCTCCTTTTTTAAACTGGTTAAAAATCTCGCTGAATTAACAACCTGCTCCTTATTAGAAGTCGTCTAAGATGGTACTTATACTAAACTATACTGTCTATTAAATGTGTGGAGACCACACTTCTTTCCCCATTTATTGGAACGAAGTTCCTTATCGCGCGTTGTGAAAGGGGGCTAGACGGAAAAAATTCTTACGAAAAGTTGTCACGACACGTTTTTGAAATATTCCATTTTTGAAATTATGTAGACAGTTTTAACGACTAAAGTTTGACATAATAGTGTTCGATTTTCAAAACTTTTTTGTGTTTAAGTGGCCAGTGTTGTCAATTTGTGAATCAAGTGAAAACTAGTTGGATGAGGTTGTTAATCGATACATCTTGGATTCAGTTTGGTAAGATATTAAATAATATCTAATTGGAACGAAGTTCAAGAACATTTAGAATCCCAAACATATGTTTCCTACTTCAGTTACCACAAGCCAATTATTACGAAAATTGAGCCTACTGATTAAGTTTATATAACATTATATTTGTTAATAATAATAAAAAATATTATTATAACTTAAATAAAATAAAATTTTATTACAATTCCTTCACTAATTAATCGAAAGGAACTTCGTTCCATCCGGGTGTCCCTTGACACCTCTCATTAATTTATTTTTTTATTGCATAGGCAGACGAGCAGACGGCCCACCTGATGGTAAGTGGTTACCGCCGCCCATGGACCTCAGCAATGCCAGAGCACAACCAGGCCGCTGCCTACCGTAAATTATATTCTATTCTCTATAATTTATTTTATAAATTTATACGTTTTTATACTTTTAGGCCGAGTTTCACGACGATTTTAAATCGATATAAACCACAAAATTTATTTACATATGTCAAATTTTCATACGTTTGACGTTTCATAAATACGTTTAGTGAATTAAACTCGATTTAAGTCAAAGACTTGTTGAGAAATAGGTCGTAATACAAAAGTTTAAGCACAGTGAAATTTTATAATTAGCTACTGTGATAGCTCAAGTTGACCTAGATCATTAGACTAATGACCTAACAGCTCGAATGTCCTGGCCTAGCCTTGTTTGATACACTGTTTCAACTACACTTACAAATAAGGGAACTGGTGCGGGTTGGAAAATAAAATACAGACGAATTAAGAACCTTCTGCTTTTTTGAAGTTGGTTAATAAAAGAAGGCATGCTAGCTCGGATGCGAATATTCGGATGTGAAGGGTGAAAGTTTCCTAAAGAGAATCTGGCACTAGTTTTATTTACTGTATATTCAAAGACTACTTATAATTTGATAATTAGTTTCCAAAAATATTCAGTGATAGCTCAGCGGGGCGTGGTACGGACTGTCGAGACGAAAGTCGCAGGTTCGAAACCAGCCCCACGCATACACGTCTGACTTATCTAAATTACTTGTGTATTGTTGATTATCACTTGTTTTAACGGTGATGGAAACATCGTGAGGAAACATGTATACCTGAGAAGTCATCCATAAGAATTTCGATGGTATGTATAGTGTGCAAAAGAACGCCAGTAGGTATATAGGTAGGAAAGCTGAAGTAACTTTTCCCCCAAATACCTACCATTGAAATTCTTGTTATTCAAGTATGAAAAGTAAGATGTCACCGAGCACTATGGCACCGCTAGTCTAGGGAAACTGACTGTCTTTTATAAAAGTAAAATGAATAATTGAAATCGAAAATGTAGAATATTCCAGTGGAATGAAACTGATTCATTTCAAAAATTTATCTTATCATTACGTCTTGCATCTAATTGCTTTAAATGGATTTATTACAGCACGCAGGGACATTAATTAACTTTAATTGTCATTTAGGTTTTTCTTAGAATTCGATTATTTTAACACTCAGAGCTAGTTAATGCCTTATGCTCAGTACGTACAGAACAAGCTTTATGCTTCGTTATTGAGTACCAAAAATGAAATATTTATAATGGCTATTGGTTAATTAAAGTTAAATAACATGTTAACCTATAACCACATTTTAAGAAGTGACTAATTGACAATTAGACTTGATTGACGTTTCTGAGTGTAGCAGTTACTATATATTTAACCAATCTTTCAGAATAGCGTCAGAATTTTAATACGCATTTATCTAGCAATGGCTTCTGGATCTCTGTCAAACAACTACTGACTGCTGTTGGACTTGTCAAAGGAAATAAATAACTCGCATGCACATTTTTGACAGGGATTTGAAATGTCTGACAAAAATCCTTTTTCTGACAGGGATTCGAAATGTCTGATACAAATCCTTTTTCTGACTAAAATTCGAGATGTCTGACACCGATCCTTTTTCTGACAGGGATTCGAAATGTCTGACACAAATCATTTTTCTGACAGGAATTCGAAATGTCAGACACAAATGCTTTTTCTGACAGGGAATCGAAATGTCTGACACAAATCATTTTTCTGACAGGAATTCGAAATGTCAGACACAAATGCTTTTTCTGACAGGGATTCCAAACTTCTGACAATAGTGTGGTGGAATGTAAGATGCAAGGTGTAATGTAGGTTCGTCGCTTGACACGTGACCTGTCGCAGTATTATCTGTTTTCTCAGGTTTCACCGACGTCCAGACGCTATTCCTGGCTTGCTTCGGGACGCTGCTGCCGCTGCTGGCTGTACTTTTCGCCACTCTACTCATCAGGTATGTACAGTATTTAGAACAATAGGGTAGGTGGCTAGATTTTTTTTATTATTTAAATCGAATAGTTACGTTATTCAAAATCTATTGCAGAAAGTATTTTATAAATCGGACCAAAATAAATAAGTTAGAAGCCATTCAAATCCTGTAGAACGGGTAATTGTCAAATGACAGACGACGCAAACTTTGACGTCACTGTGTAAAATGTCCATTATGGAGCACGCGTGCAAGCGAGATAGTGAGATATCCCTACTACGCCCACCACCATGTGGCCATGGGAGAAACGTTGGGACTAAAATAAAATTAAACCGCGATAAAATCCGTATAAATTAGTTTTATTTCAATGTGTAATAAGGCTATGCGCTCCGGTATTCTTTGCTTTACGAATATGCAAATAATTTTCGCCCATTCGTACCTGTTCATAAGCTGTTTATTAGTGTGAGTGGTAGAGCCACGCTGTAGGCAGTTTTGTCTACATCATGAATGGGCTGGCTCTTCTGGTATAGTGGATATGTATGTAGGGCGGTGGAGATTACTTACTATCAGGTGACCCCCTTGCTCGTACACCTATGCTATAAAAAAATATGTAATGTTTTAAAGGACGAGGAAACAAGATTACCAGCTAAGCACGTTCTAAGCAGTTACCGTATTAGTGAATAAATCAAAAATTATAATTTGTGTATGATTGAAAATAAATTTTGCACTCACCGAAAAATATGACTATGTGGGACACAACATATCATGAACTATGAGAGACTTTCAGTCTCACGACATCCAGACCCGAAATAATTATTTGTGAATCATGTACGAATATTTGTCTCAGTCATCGAAATAAGATAAGTAGAACGATAACTCTCATATGAATCTGCTAAAAATACGGCTCCATTGTGTATATGTAAGTAACATGCAAAGGTAAAATCACACGTAACACTTATACACGCAACAAAAATTAATGAACGTTCAAAATCAACTTTATTTCATAAAAGTAAATGACTAAATATTAAATTTCTAAATCGAAATAAGACTTTCCGCACCGCGCAAAAAAATAAACGTATTGAGTGTCAACTAGAGTTTATGAATCAATTTTTATGAATTGATGAATGTGCGAGCTGCAAAGACTTTTATAGCCCCGTTCCCTTGCAAAGAGTTTTGGTGGAGTAATTTTTTTGCTTGAGTTACGTTTCTTGTCAACTTATTTTGATAGTCTCGGTGCAGTACAGATGGTTTTAGACCGTGTTTTACAGACGGTTTGCCTACTGCGTCACGGAGGCAGTCCAAGTTTTGTTTAATAAGTTTTATATGGCCATTATTCCTGCTTGATTTTATCCTCGCTTAATGCCAGGGTTCGCCTCCCATCATGATATGACGGTTTTAGTATTGTATGGAGCGACCTATCATCTCAGTAGCCGGGTGTGTAACGAGAGGCAGCGTATTCGATTTTCGCACCAAAACTAATGTTATCCCAATTTGAACGCCAGAACAGGAACAAAAGAACAATTCACAAACTATTATACACATGACAAAACAGGAAATTAAAATGGTTATCCAAACGGAAATTATTTTACCACTGCAATGGACATAGCGGTGCCTGTTGCTTGCTGGTTTTGGGGACAGATAAAATAAATTAAAATACAGCCACACAGTCACACACATAGTCGTGACCCCACACTAGAATGACCACAGGAGCGAACTGCTCGTCTGGTGGTAAGCGCCACACCCGCCCATAAACAGCACCAACATAACACAGACCTTTGAATTACAAAGCACTGTATGGCATTGTACTGCGCTCGTCACCCAGAGACAGAAGATGTTAAATTTCACTGGCGTCAATGTCCTTCAAACCGAAACACAACAAACACAATTACTAATTGATAAGTTAGTTGACAACTTTGAGTGCGGTAGTTAATTAGATTATCACGGGTTTTTAAAAAGACTCACTCACTCACGCCTGTTATCCCCGAAGGGGTAGGCAGAGGTGCAACCAGTACACCCACATTTCGCCGAGCGTATCTCCGTCCCTTATGTGATAGGGGGCGAGCCTATCGCCATACCGGGCACAAATTCCAGACTCCGGGCTGATACTGAGCATTTCGTAATAGTAAAACCCAATACCCGACCCGGGGATCGACCCCGAGACCTCAGGGTTGGACTTTATCGTAACGCGTACGCATTACAACTGCGCCACCGAGGCAGTCTTCGGTCTTTTTTTTAAAACATAAAATATCGGAAGGAATAATACAAAGAAAAGTAAAGAAGTTATTGATTGTCAATTTTGGACTGCTACATTATCACCATCGAGTTAATACTTACCAACACTTTCTGCCGCACTCTGAGGCCTTAATTAACCCCACTGCTACGAGACTATCCCGCCCACACACCCGCCACTGTAACTCCTGTGCACCAGGATCGACAGCGGCACGCATTTTTGTTGACACCGAGCAGTGAAGCTCGGCGAGTCTCTGGAAATGCTAAATTGTCTTTGTTCCACAACGAACTTAATCAAATAGAAAATTAAGGAGGAGTTGGAAATAACAATTGTCCACTTCCCTCCATAGCAAAGCGGTAGACAAAATAATGAACTAAGGAGGCACAAGGACATTTACAACTGGAGAAGCCAGATGTAAAGCACCACGGATGTCATTAAGTGGGTCCTATCACGCGAGCTGTTAAACTTGATTGAAATAATAGGTATAGCAAAAACGCCGAAAAGCACGGAAGTTCTTCCTAGTTTCCACACGATAACCCCACTGCTAGTGGGATAAGAGCAGGTAGAAGGAAGGAAGGAAGGATAACCGTTAATGATTGTAGAAAGAAATTGTTGTACGGTGAGTGAGATATCCGGAGGCCTTAACCCCCTCCCCTCCCAATCCCTTAATTATCCCTTTCCTTTAAGTATTGTGGGCGTACATGGGCGGTGGAGATTACTTACCATCAGGTGACCCACTTGCTCGTTTGCCGGCCTATACCATAAAAAAAATACCTTGTCTAAAGGAGCTGAGGAGTAATCGAATCCTAAGCAATGATTTAATGACAATTAACGATATTTGACATCCCTGAAAGTGACAGTTATATCTCGTAAGAACTAAGAGTACTATCGTCAATAGTACCAATCATAAATTCTGTAATCTAAAGATTTATCTGCTAAACTGAACCAGTAAATTATCTAACTCGATCCATATTCCATGCAGAAATCATATCGCTTATTAATGGGCAATTTAATGTTGCTGAATTTAGGTCGTCTAGATACAATCTTCTTTAAATATCCAGTAATCGATATTACATTATATCTGCAATTCTCGTAATTTTAAATGTTCAAAATATCATTCCGATCTAGTCTCAGAGTCAAGAAAGTTGCAAATGGCATTCTCTTAAACCAATAATCAACGTCAAATGCACCTAGCATTAGCAGTAGCATTATACCGTTTTGGCTTCAGTCAACTTTTATTCTACATTCAATCTCATTACGATCTATGATCAGAATTGACCTCCTGATGTAGGGAACGGTGTTTACCGGTAATATTTGTCTGATCCACAAATATTTGTTTCAGTCCTTACCACTCCCCATTGAGCTGCTTCATCATGAGTATTACTCGCCGATAAAAGCTATACAATCATATTGTCATATCTGTAGTCCAACCATTTAGTGCTGTTGGCACTTGTTACATTATAGCGACGTGAAAAATTACAGCGCACAGAAGAAGATTTAAAGCGAAATGTTTAGGATCACTCTATTCTAAAAAAAAGTAACTGGGGCCGCCGCCGCCGCCGCTGCTAAAAGCTTGTCACGCTATTTCCTCCGAAACCGCTGGGGGTATGGGGTCGAGACCGATATCAATCGATGCAGAATAATGTGGGGAAGAAAGTAAGATATGTCTCATATTCGCCGGACTTTAAGTTTTTTTTATTTTATGTTTTGTGGAAAAACATGGGCAAAACCCTAGGGGCTTAATCCTAAAAAAAGAAAATCTAAACAAAGTACATAGATAATACATATACACTGAGAATAAGGTGATAGGCCCCTGGTATTTGAAAGACTGTCTGCATTGGTTGGAACCATCGAATTGTATATTTCTTTCGCTAAGCAGCAGTGTGTAAGGACTGTTGTTTTTGGCTTGAAATATATTCAAGCTGCTGAAATTACTGGGCATTGTGAGACTTAACATCCTATGTTTCGGGGTGACGAGCGCAGTCCAATGCCATGCAGTGCTTTGTAATACAAGTTTTTGTGTGGTGTTGCTTCTATTTATGGGCAGGCAGATTAAACTATTTATTTAACTCATATTAGTTAAAACGTCAGGATATAATTAAAATTTGTATTTTTACCTTTAAATATTACTCGATGAAGATCTGAGGGGCTAGCACGGAAAACTATCGAAATCGTAATGTAAAGGTATCGAGGGCTCGATAAATAATTCCTTTAATATCATTGGTCTATATTCCATATATATTAGTTTCTTTTACGTACGATAGAGGCGCTGTACTAAAATCTCATAGAAATTGTTGTCGATGACAGCTCGAATAACTTTTCGCAAGTTTCCGTGCTAGCCCCTCCTTATTTAATATGACACGTTATCGCTAGTACTAATGATACATAAAAAAATAAATAATATGATAATACAAATTATAAACACTATTTAATAATTTCAGATGCCTGTGCCGACGGTACTGCCCAGGGTTCTGTAAGAAACCCACAGGATCCTCGGCTTCAGAGAGCAGTGACAAGCAAGACACGAATCAACAGGTAAGCCTTACAGCCTTGTCCCATTGCAGTGTAACGGTGTAACTTTTTTTTTTTTTTTCTTTATACTATAGGCCGGCAAACGAGCAAGTGGGTCACCTGATGGTAAGCGATCTCCACCGCCCATGTACGCCCACAATACAAAAGAATTATGGGTGCGTTGCCGACCTTAAAGGAAAGGGATAATTAAGGAATTGGGAAGGGGAGGGGGTTTGGGCCTCCGGATATCTCACTCACCGTACGAAACGCAGCAGCAAGCTGCTACTTTACGGCAGTTTTCTGTGAGACAGTGGTAATGACCCGGACGAGCCGGCCCATACATGCTGTAGACAAAAGTGTCTACAGCGTGGCTCTACCACTCATATATATAATATATACTCATATATATATATAACTATACCTCTTCCACGTATATATCCAGTGCTTTATATTACTCTTTCAGAAGCCTATAATATTTAAAATAGATCGATTTCTTGGAATATTATTTGTTCATGATACAAAGAAAAAATACATAGCCTCAAAGCCCCCGTGGTTTAGCGGGTAGCGGCAAGTGAAGCGAGAGGCGGCAGGTTCGATTCCCACAGCAGGACAAAAGTGGTCCACAGATATTTGGTCGGGTCTGGGTGTTTTCTCCCCAGATAGGGTGACGTCAGCTGACCGGTCATAAAAACTATAAGCCAAATCATTCTGTAACATGTGCTTATACAAATAAAAAGCATATGGTGCCGATCCCACTGCGAGTGGGATAAGGGCAGGTGGAAGGAGATTGAAAGAAACACAATGTTTTGTTGTTGGGAGTACCTCTTACATTATTGTACTCGATTGGATTACGACTACCAGTATTGTCTTTTACTATTGCCTTTTTTATTAGCTTGAATGACGAGACGAGCAGGTCGCTCGCTTGATGGTAAGCGCCACGCATGCTCATAATCAGAAGCAACGCCATACAGAACTTTAAATAACAAAGCACTGCATGACACTGTACTGAGCTCATCACCCCGAGACATAAGGTGTTAAGTCTCATAATGCCCAGTAATTTCACTGGCTTCAATGTCCTTCAAACCGGAACACAACAGTGCTTACACACTGCTGTTTGGCGCCAAAAATAGACAAAGCGGTGGGACCAAACCCGGCAGGCCTCTCGCAAAAGAGGGACCTACCACCTTGTAAAACTACTGTCAAAAACCAGCCATAGTGGCTCGTTACACATTTCCAGGTTTTACCGGTGTATATCCAGTTACTTCAAATCGTCATTATTGCAGACAACTGCCTACAGCTTGGCACTACCACTAACAATACATACATGTATACAGTAAGACTCGGCGTTGAGCAGCAGCGTACGTTATTTTAGATTAGACGACACTTTTTTTTATAGCATAAGCCGCCAAACGAGCAAGTGGGTCATCTGATGGTAAGTGATCGCCACCGCCCAAGTACACCCACAATACCAAAAGAATCATGGGTGCGTTGCCGACCTTATAGGAAAGGGATAATTAAGGGATTGGGAAGGGGAGGCGGTTCCGGCTTCCGGATATCTCACTCACCGTACGAAACGTGTGCAGCAAGCTGCTACTTTACGCCGGTTTTCTGTGACGAAACGACCCGGATAGTGGTAACGACCCGGACGAGCTGGCCCATTAGTGCTGTAGACAAAAGTGTCTACAACGTGATTCTACCATTCAAAAACTTCAACTTTATTGAAATGTAGAGCCATATCTTAAACATTTTTAAAAGAGCAAAGCTTTTAAGATTCTTCAAACATGCCGGAAAGTAATCTCTGGGCTAGAAAAATAAACTAAAAGGTTTCATTCCCATCCGATGGCAAACATTTGAACGCCATCCCGGCGCGGCGTTCCCCACCGGCTTCCCGTGGGAGTTATGACTTATAATTTTTAAATCAGTTTTTATCTTATGAATATTTATTACGGAAAATGTAATAAAAGTATTGTGTACCTAAAATATTATCTGCTTTTATCCAATTTTGAACGTAATTTAATTTTAATAGACAGCCTCCGTGCCGCAGCGGGCGAGTAGCCGGTTGCGAAGCGTGAGGCCGTGGGTTCGATTCCCGCACCTTGACAAATGTTTGTCTGATCCACAAATATTTGTCTCGGGTCTGGGTGTTGTGGGACCGCAAGTCCCTCGTAGTTGTTGATACCCACGATACAGGTTTAACCTAGTGTGGGGTCAGGACTATGTGTGTGACTGTTGGGTGTATTTAATATTGCCTCAAAATACGTTTTTTTACGTAAAGTATTGTCCTTTCGGAGTATCCGACACAATTAATAGTATTAATGGATAGCATGCATAAATGAATGAAGGATTATCTAATTACAGGTTAAAAACTTCACAAATCGACTTTAAAAGCCGAACCGCGGTGCGTTTTTTGTAGCATAGGTCGGCAAACAAGCACGTGGGTCACCTGATGGTGATCTCCACCGCCCTGTACGCCCACAATACCAAAAGAATCCTTTAAGGTTAAGGATAGGGATTTGGGCCTGCGGATATCTCACTAACCATACGAAACGAAGATTTATTTAAAAACTCGAGTGACGAAACGAGCAGGTCGCTCGCCTGATGGTAAGCGCCACGCCTGATTATAAACAGAAGCAACACCACACAGAACTTTGAATTACAAAGCACTGCATGCATTGGACTGCGCTTATCACCCCGAGACAGAAAATTATGTCCAGTAATTTCAATGGCCACAATGTTTTTTTTATAGTATTGGCCGGAAAACGAGCAAGTGGGTCACCTGATGGTAAGTGATCTCCACCGCCCATGTACGCCCACAATACCAAAAGAATCATGGGTGCGTTGCCGACCTTAAAGGAAAGGGATATTAAAGGATTGGGAAGGGGAGGGGGTTTGGGCCTCCGGATATCTCTCACCGTACGAAACGCAGCAGCAAGCTGCTACTTTACGCCGGTTTTTTGTGAGACAGTGGTAATGACCCGGACGAGCCGGCCCATACATGCTGTAGACAAGTGTCTACAGCGTGGCTCTACCACTCAAAAATCATTGTCCTTCAAACCGGAATACAACAGTGCTTACACACTGCTGTTTGGAGGCAAAAATAGACAAAGCGGTGGTACCAACCCAGACGGCCTCCCTTGTAAATGCCTCCTTTGAAATAAAATAAACCTTTCTTAGGTTTCAATGACAAATTAATAATAATAATATAATAATACCAGCCCTGTATTATACACGTCCCAATGCTGGCCACGGACCTCTTCTACTGAATGAGAGAGGTTAGGCCTTAGTCCACCACGCTGGCCTAATGCGGGTTGGCAGACTTCACATACCTTCGTAATTCTTATGAAGAACTTCTCAGGTATGCAGGTGTCCTCACGATTTTTCCTTCACCGTTAAAGCAAGTGATAATTAACAATTAATATACACGTAACTAAGAAAAATCAGAGGTGTATGCGCTCTTGGGACTGGTTTCGAACCTGCGATTTTTGTCTCGACAGTCCATACCATTCCCCGCTGAGCTATCACTCCCTCAATGACAAATTATCCCACTTTATTTATACCACGTAGATGCAGAGTTCCGTCGTAAGCTCCCTAGGGAGTGCTCGGCGAGTAATTCGACTTGCTCGCATCCCGTTTGTAATCCCGCCTTCTCCCGTGGGATATACCTTTTCAATGACCTCCCAACGTTGTGATTCCTCTTGATACATTTCATTGAATATTCTAGGCCTCTTATTTTGTTAATCTTGCAATGTGTTGGCGAATGTGTAGATTTTTGTTATATTTTTAACCTTCGCGGTTTAACTATTATGTTTTTCTGTGCCGCTGCGAGATTTGACATTCAGACATAGTCAGTATGAGCGTAAACCTTTGACTATAGCGTAAACAATGAATGTTTTATTTATATTTAATGTTTTAAATTAATTCATTGAAAAAATAAATAAAAAAAAAGTGTTACAGATCTTCTATAAATAGCATTATACACTCCTCCTCCATTTTTTTTTTGTTATAGTATAGGCTGGCAAACGAGCAATTGGGTCTCCTGACGGTAAGTGATCTCGACCGCCCATGTACACCCACAATACAAAAAGAATCATGGGTGCGTTGCCGACCTTCAAGGAGAGGGATAATTAAGGGATTGGGAAGGGGAGGGGGTTCGGGCCTCCGGATATCTTTCACTGTACGAAACGCAGCAGCAAGCTGCTACTTTACGCCGGTTTTCTGTGAGACAGTGGTAATGACCCGGACGAGCCGGCCCATACATGCTGTAGACAAGTGTCTACAGCGTGGCTCTACCACTCTTAAAGTATCGTATAAGTACTTTAATAATAAGTACTTATCTTGATAAAGTATACAGTAGGTATCGCAGTAACTAGAGGTGATTATGTTCAATGAATGCCATTGTAAGGACTTAATCTTGCGCTCCCGTACCATTACTGGTTAGAATATGGGCCATATTCTATATTCTCGGAAAATTATTGTCGGTTACATGTTACGGTTCAAAAGATACAGCCCATTTAATGAAGCACAGACAGACGGAAGGTCGTCGCGGAGTAGGTTTAGTAATAAAGTTATGTTGACACCCTTTGGGTACGGACCCGAAATAAATCATTTAAAATATTACACATAAACTAAACATACCTACGATAATGATACTGTTAAGCGCTCGTAATATAACGTGGTACTGTGGTCGTAAATGCAGTTGTTTTGGCGGTTTATTAGTCTGGTAAAAAGCTGTGATAGTCTACCAGGAGTGGTTTTTTGCCATATCTACTACTGGAATCAAGTTCGCCATGTCGCATGATAGTATCCATTAATTACACCCGTGTTTACACATGGGTTCTGCAGTTTTTGAAGTGAAAACTTCTTTAGCCGCGTTGGGCACTTTTTGGTAGGGGAGAATCTTATGGGTTCGCGTCACTGACATGCTCATGACGCGCAGAGGCCGTGTGCTGTGTGCGTTAGACACTTTGTTGGATGGGTGAAATCTCGTGCGTTCGCGTCACCAACATGCTGTTAGCAGTATATATGTAGCTATACAGCTGACGTGTTGTGCAACATTAGTGCTGTGTATATCTTATAAGTGAAATTGAACGGATTTAGTGAAAAGTTCAAAGTGTATATAAGTACTGTGCATTGTTGAAATAGTGTTTTTCTCTCAGACGGAATCTCGCATACGAAGGACCTACCAGCTTGTTGTAAATGTCCTTACGCTTGAGGTTAATATATATTTTTTTTATAGTATAAGCCGGCATACGAGCAAATGGGTCACCTGATGGTAAGTGACCTCCACCCCCATCTACGCCCACAATACTAAAAGATTCATGGGCGCGATGCCGATCTTAAATGAAAGGGATAAGTAAGGGATTGGGAAGGGGAGGGGAGTTTGGGCCTCCGGATATCTCACTCACGGTACGAAACGCAGCAGAAAGCTGCTACTTTACGCCGGTTTTCTGTGAGACAGTGGTTACGACCCGGACGAGCCGGCCCATTCATACTGTAGACAGAACTATTTGCAGCGTGGCTCTACCACTCATTTAAAATATTACCCATAAAATAAACATAAGGTTTCCTACGATAATGATACTGTTAAGCGCTCGTAATATAACGTCGTACTGTGGCCGTGAATGCAGTTGTTTTGGCGGCTTATTAGTATGGTGAAAAGCTGAGATAGCTTACTATGCCGCCCACACACCCGCCACTGTAACTCCTGTGCACCAGGATCGACAGCGGCACGCATTTTTGTTGACACCGAGCAGTGAAGCTCGGCGAGTGTCTTGAAATGCTAAATTGTCTTTGTCCCGCAACGAAATTAATCAAATAGAAAGTTAAGGAGGATATCTTACCGGGAGTGATTTTTTTTACCATGCCTTTGTATTACTGGCATCAGGAAGTTTAATGGCTCACATGGCCATTCAGAACACCCATGGTGTTTTACATTTGGGTTCTCTAGTTGTAAATGTTTTCACACTTGAGGTTAATGAGTCACGTGACTGCCTCGGTGGTGCAGTTGTAATGCGTAAGCGTTACGATTGAGGTCAACGCTGAGGCCTCTGGTTCGATCCCCGGGTCGGGTAAAGTGGTATTGGGTTTTTCTATTACGATATGCTCAGTATCAGTCCGGAGTCTGGAATTTGTGCCCGGTATGGCGATAGGCTCGCCCCCTATCACATAAGGGACGGAAATACGCTCGGTGAAATGTGGGTGTGCTGGTTACACATCTGCCTACCCCTTCGGGGATTACAGGCGTGAGTGCGTATGTATGTACTTGAGGTTAATCAGCCCCGGGTCTACGATTTTTCGAACTGGACCAGGAACTTGATAGTGGCGCCCCTCTGTCCGTTTGAGACAAATTACTTGAAATAACTCACTTAAATACGAGTATAATGCATGGCATTTAATAAATTTGTACTTTTCACTTGTGGGCCTGTGTGGCACCTTTTTCTTAGAAGTCCACGGTTGGCTCACCGTATGTAGTATGCTAGGCGGTTTGTGGAGAAAGTTTAATAATAATAATAATCATTTATTTATTCAAGTAACAAGACCATTTCACAAATACCTTAATTTAACTTAAATATTATAGAATTAACTTATTAATACATTATTTAATTTAATCCATAAATATATTATTACAATAAAATTAAAAAATATGAATACATTATTTATTTTAAAAATTTGAATACATTATTTATTTATGTATTAATTTCGCCACATGCAACATACAGCAACGGTTTACATACTTACAGTCTAGTCTGCAAGCGATCATTTTCAAAATGCTGTTAGTACTGTCCCGCACTCTGCGTACTAAGGACCCGCATCGTTTGCGCATGGTGGCGTAAAAACAGTCTACATGCGCCGCGGCAAACATACCCGATGCACTGCAGAATTGGGGCAGACTCAACAGCACTCTGAAAGCGTTATTATACTGAATGCGAAGGGCGTTGTAAGATTTTTGAGAATAGTCCGCCCACAAGCTGCAGGTGTAGAAAGATGTGCAGTAAGCTCGGAAAAGTGTAACTTTCATATTATATTCAATCAACTTAATCATATTATATTTTGATTTTGGCGCCCCCTGGAACTGCCGCCCGGGGTGGGTGCCCGGTTTGCGAATACAGGCCATGGTTTCGATTCCCGAACCGAGACAAATGTTTGTCTAATCCACATATATTTGTTTCGGGTCTGGGTGTTGTGGGACCGCAAGTCCCTCGTAGTTCCCGATACCCATGATGCAGGTTAACCTAGTGTGGAATCAGGACTATGTGTGTTGGGTTAAATGATTAAGTTTCCTATGTTTAATATTATATATTATTTTATAAGCAACATTAAACAATACGCAAAAGAAACTCTCTTTGTTAAAAACTTAATCAAAATGAGTTCAGAAATTAGCCCGCAATTATGACTTTAAATATTAGCTCACTGTCTCGCTTGCACGCATGCACCGTAATAGCAATATTACACAGTGACGTCAAAGTTTGCGTGTGTCATTTGACAATTACCCCTTCTGCCAGATTGAAATGGCTTCTAACTTATTTATTTTTGGACGGATTTATAAAATACTTTCTGCAAAATTATCATAGGTTATTGATTTAAATAATTAAAAAAATTAAATCAACTACCCTATTCCCCAAGCAGTAGGACAGTATGACAAAATGTCGAAGCACTTCTTTAGTCAGTGTTGAACGTTAGTGTTGCCTTAAAGCTAAGGTTGTCAATCAGGGTTTAATTATAACTAAACCCGGCAAAAAGGAAATGGTTTCTTCCACATCATTTTACGATAGAACAAAAAGAAGTGATTTGTATTCAGAATGCGTAATACATTAGAAAACTCGATGAGGTAATTTGGACGTGACACGTTAATGTTAATCATTGAATAGGGCTAAAACGTCATTACGAGTGTTTGCTCTAAACTTATTACTAGGCGCCTCGTATTATGTTATGATACGACCAAATATTGGTAGTTACTACCGAATTACTGCGTCAAATGAACAATATATGTTATTTTATTGTAACTTTGTTCGCAATGATGTCGACATATTCTTAACTAGATCAACAGCTTCCAATAATAAGAAACTTAAAGATGATCTATTTTCTATTATTTGAACATCAGTATACCAAAAGATTAATTCAAGTTTTTTTAACTACTTTTGTGGATTGTTTTTAATATTTCGTTGTAATCATTATATTCTTATCATACTAATTTGTACCTATTAAATTATGTTGTGTAAAATGTTATAGACATGATATTGTCTGAATGTTTATCTTTACCATGGAATGTTATGTCTGTGTCCAGTTTTGTAGACCAAATAAATAAAGTAAATAAGATATCAGTTTCTGATTAGTAAAGTAGCTGCAGCCAGTTTTTCTAAAACATAAATAGGTCTGTTTGGCTGGGGTAGTACTGTTTCACAGATAACCTAACTGTTAAAGACACCCGACGTCAATTTAAAAAGTCTGCAACTTTCAAATGGCTGAATAGATTTTTATCAAACATAGTTAAAACCATCTCAATTACACTAACTTTCAACAATAACCACATTCAAATTGGTCCATTCGTTTAGGCACTCCAATGCGATATATATATACACATGCAGACGGACAAAGTAATCAAATTCATAAAACACTCTATTTTGTAGGTGGTTAAAATAGTTTAGTTAAGGGTGATATCCTAACGACCCTATGGAACTACTATGATAGTCATCTGGCGTCCGTTTGGTTGCGTTATCTATCAACCATACTTTTTTGCAATTAGCTGGTTGCGTCATCCCAAAGAAATAACTGGCTTATTCAGTTACAAGCTCCTGTACTATTGTGAACAGTGTGACCAACCTTACTTTTCTATTTGCAACGCAAACTTGTGTTCTAGCAGCCCAGGATATAACCGGCTTATTTTGGTTTAAGCTCCTTAACTTGGCTCAGTGTAAATTATCAGGCGCTACGGCGACCTTTTTATTATTTGCTCAGAACATATTATTAGGCGTTTTTTTAAATAAATGGACTTTAATTAAGAATTTAATTTAATCGTTCACTTAGCTAGCTAGCTAGTTGACTAGCTTTTACGGTGGGTTTTGACCGCGTGCAGATTGATCTCGTCAGATTTTTGGAAAAAGTCATACTAATATTAAAAACTACTTAACCGATCATCATGAAACTTTGTGCACATATTTTTGGAGGTATAAGAAGTAACATAGGGTACTTTTTATGAAAAAAAATATCTATTTGTTTGTTACGCTTTCACGCCTAAATCACTGAACCGATTTTGATGAATTTTGATGTAGAGATAGATGTCCCGGAGACTGTTATAGGCTACGTTTTATTTCGGGAATAGAATATTCACGCGGGCGGAGCCGCGAGCAAAAGCTAGTAGACTATATGTACAATATGTCACTCTCCGACCAAAAGTATCCTGATGTACAAAATCATATCCATCCGTTGGTGCATAAAAGAAGGGCCAACAAACAGTTTCGCATATCATGCTTTTATTGTAAATAGAGCTATAAAACCAGCTTACAATAAAAAAAAACATTCAAATCGGTCCCATTCACCTAGGCAGTATAATGCCACAAACATACACACAGACAGGTTAACGGCCAGATATAAGAGTCAAACTTCCCCCTTAACTTAACTCCACTTTATTATTGAGGGTTGTTTTCAGTGGTAGAGCCAGGCAGTTTTGTCTACGGGTTGTTACCACTGTCTTACAGAAAACTGGAAATCCCCTTCCCAATCCCTTAATTATCCCTTTCCTTTTAAGGTCGGCAACGTACCCATGATTCACCCACGTGCCCGCTGGCTTGTTTGCCGGCCTATGCTACGAGTGTAAAAAAAGGAAAAATTATGTCATAAATAAAATAATTCCTCCTTCCTAAAATAATGTCCTTTGACTACTGGCCACTATATTCTTTCTTATCTTTTAAATAAAGGTGTTTCCGTGCCATTCGTTCGACATAGGACAGTCTGGTTAAATTTTAAATATCAAAATCACAGGTTTATGCACGTGGTTTTGAATAATTTAGTTAGTGGGGACACACGGTAGTGTATTACAAGCGGTCACGCAGCGGTTTTATACGATTCAAGTTGTTTTTTATGGTTAGTTCGTTAAGTGTCTGTTGGATGCTTTCTAGAGCCAGGTAGTTTTAGCAAAATATTCTGTCTTGTTTTTAAATGAACTCGTAGAAATGCTGCTGCCGTCAGGAATGACAGTGTACTAACCACTTATTAAGGTGCTGGGAAAATAGAATTATGAATAATTGTTACTATTCTTTTTCCATCTGCCCTTATCCCACTCGCAGTGGGGTCGGCGCAACATGCTTTATTAACACATGTTACAGAAAGATTTGGCTTGTAGTTTTTTCTATCGATCGCCTGCCTGACCTCAACTTCTCTGGGGAGAAAAGCACCCAGATCCGAAAAAAATATAATACAAATATTTGTGGATCACATAAATATATTTTTCGGTGCGGGAATTGATCCAGCGGCCTCTCGCTTCACAGCCCACTGAGTCACGGAGGCTGTCTGAATAGTTATCGATAGTTTTGGTTTACAACTATTTTAACTACTCAATGAATTTTGTTACGGCTCGTGAGTTTTAATATGGCTAAGTTTACCCGCTAAAGGCTAAAATAAGCCAAAATATTAGATAAATTAACACCAAATTAGGCTGTAATTATAGTAAAGAAAATTTGATACGAAACTCTGATATCAAAATATAACAGAATAGAAATAAAACTAGTTTATACGGATTTTATCGGTAAAATTTTTATTTTAGGCCCGACGTATAGAATTCTTTTCAGGCTTCGTGGTCACGGGAGAGACGTCGGCACTAAAATAAAAATTAACCGCGATAAAATCCGTATACACTAGTTTTATTTCAATGTGTAATATTCGCGTAAACATAAGAAATCACTTTATAACACAATAGGTTTATAAGCCCGATTTTAGTCTACGAAACACACGAACGATTTCCATATATTCCATAATCTCAGATTCCCCGTATATATTATTAGGTAATTACCAAGTAGTCCAATTAAATCGCGACGCTCTACTTAAAATTAATTAAGTTTACGACGTAAATACAAGTTTCTCACGTATTATAACTTAATACGATCCAAATTTATTACTTGACAATAAACGCGGCACGTTGAAGATTAATTTATAACAAGAATACAAAGAATTTAATATATACTACTAGACGGGCTGTTTAGAAGTAAAATTGCGTCACATAAAGCGGGAGTTTGACAGTTTACAAACAGAGAGCGCGCTAGGGGTTCTAGTTGTGAGTAAGCTAGATGATAATATTGAGTTACGGTCAATTGACCGAACTTAGTGGTACAATTTCTATGTACCGCACATCTTGTCTAGTAGTTATACATCAAAGTTTTTGCAAGAATATGGTGAATTTTTAAATATTTGCGACGGTAGGCAGCGGCTTTGCTGTGCCCTGGCATTGCAGAAGTCTATGGGCGGCGGTGACTACTTACCATCAGGTGGCCCGTTTGCTCGTCTGCCTATCCAGGCAGTAAAAAAAAAAAAAAAAAAATTTGTTTTAAGATTAATAATTAACTTAGTCGCAAATGTATCGGTAGTGAACATTGAGGTATTGCTTTTTTTATTTAATTAGCTTGAATGACGAGACGAGCAGGTCGCTCGCCTGATGGTAAACGCCACGTCTGCTCATAAACAGAAGCAACGCCACACAGAACTTTAAATAACAAAGCACTGCATGACACTGGACTGCGCTCGTCAACCCGAGACACACCTCCGATGATTGGTGTTCGAAACTTGTATTAAAGCGTCGCGCAAACTTTGCTAGCGCGGTTCAGGATCGATTGCCGTTGTGTTTTACAATTATGCGCTGTATGCCGCCATATCATCATCATCATCATCATCATCAGCCAAAAGACGTCCACTGCTGAACATAGGCCTCCCCTAATGCCTTCCAGGCCGAACTGTTGGAAGCGGCCTGCATCCATCGACTTCCTGTAACCCTTGTCAGATTGTCGGTCCATCTTGTAGGTGGATGTCCTCTCTTGCGCTTGCCCGTACGTGGCCTACATTCGAGAACTTTTCTGCCCCATCGGCTATCAGTTCTGCGAGCTATGTGGCCTGCCCACTGCCATTTCAACATGCTAATCCGCTGGGCGATGTCGGTTACCTTCGTTCGTCTACGGATCTCCTCATTTCTGATTCGATCACGTAGAGAGATACCAAGGATAGCCCTCTTCATAGACCGTTGAGTGACAGTGAGTCTACGTATGCGGCCCATAGTAAGAGGCCACGTCTCAGTCCCATACCGCCATATAGTACTGTAAATATTTTTATTTTACAACCCTGATTTCCGACGCGTACGCGCATACAATTTCTTCCCGTATGTTCTTTGGCGTTAGTTATTCACAAGCTAAGACGTGTCCTGCTTTACACGTGTCCTGGGAGCAGCCCCCTTGTTTATTGCTTTCATTTTAATGTTACAACATGCACCTCATTGTTTTTATGCGTGCTTTCATCTTTGAATAAAACTAGTGTTAGAAGTTACGTGTGAGAAGTATTATTAAATAAATCAAAACGATGGTGTTCACTTTGAATCATAGTTTATTGGTCACTTTTACAATGTTACTGATTTACAGACCACAACAGTTCAGGATTATACTCTAGAGACCGTTCTCTAATTAATTACAACTAAGAGTAGATGTAAACCAGCAGAGCTACCGCGTAATGAACACTTGGACTATCGACTGGGCGACTTTGAGTCGTGAGAGACTGGGGGCTGCAACTATGGGGACGACCTCTTTTATACTATTTATCCACCCTTCTACTACTATACCGCACCATTATTACATACATACATACATAATAATAGTATTAACCCTATGCCGCGCCGTCTGTCTGTCTGTCCAACATTTAAATAGCTCTATTTTTTTATGTTTTTTAATAAATTACAACGGATTTGGATGAAATTTGGCACACAATTTGGGACTCTATAGTCCCGTTAACACCCTTTGAATACAGAATCCGAAAAAATCATAGTTGTGTCTATGGTTTACATTAAGTGGTATTTTATGAGTGGTAGAGCCACGCTGTAGACACTTTTGGGCAGGCTCGTCCGGGTCATTACCACTATCTCACAGAAAACCGGCGTAAAGTAGCAGCTTGCTGCTGCGTTTCGTACTATGAGTGAGTTATCCGGAGGCCTTAACCCCCTCCCCTTCCCATACCCTTAATTATCCCTTTCCTTTAAGGTCGGCAATGCACCTATGATTCTTTTGGTATTGTGGGCGTACATGGAGTGGAGATCACTTACCCATGTGACACTTGCTCGTTTGCCGGCCTATGCTATAAAAAAGTTACTAGGTTACCACCTAATAGTACCTAACTTGTATGCGAAAGGCGGTCTGGGTTGATACCACCGGTTTATCTATTTCTGTCGCCAAGCAGCAGGGTGTCTGCACTGTGCACTGTTGTGTTTCGGTTTGAAGGTCATTAAAGCCAATCAAATTACTGAGCATTATAGGACTCAATAACTTATGTCTTGGGATGATGAACGTAGTCCAGTGACATACAGTGCTTTTTCACAATTACTGGATACTCGTCGACTGAGACACGGAAACTGTTACGGTTAAAGAGATAGAGCCATTAAAATGTTGGACAGACAGACAGACAGACAGGCGGCGCGGCATAGAATTAATAATAGAGTCCTGTTATTTCGATGGTCCCGCTGCCACCCTTTGAGTACTAAATCATAAAAAACCATAGTTGGGTCTATGGTTTATATTAAATTACCAATATCCTTATAGAATGAAACCTAATATTCTCTAGGCTACGCCCTACCTTATAATGACCTTTAATTAACGAATAACAACGTTGTTCCCATACGTTCGAAAATACTAAAATATTTCATTACTTACTGCAAGGAACCGAACTGCATTTCTGCTTTAATGTTCTAAAGCTCCTTCCCACTTTCTCTCGTAAGTTAGAGAGGGCAAGATAGCTTGACCTATGCTCTTGCGCCGAATTTTTTCGGGTTGTGCTGTACGATTAATGAACCTTGTTTGCTATAGGTGTAAAAGCTTTATTTTCGAGGATACTAAATGAGAAGGTTATATTATTACACGCCTGTAATCCCCGAAGGGGTAGGCAGAGGTGTAACTAGTACACCCACATTTTGCCGAGAGTATCTCCGTCCCATAATGTGACAGGGGGCGAGCATAGGCTATTGAGTCTCCGGGATGATACTGAGCACATGATACTGAGCACTTTATAATAGAAACCCCCAATATTACCCGACCCGGTGATCGAACCCGAGACCTCAGCGTTAGAGAAGGTTAAATTTTTACATTATACAGTATCCTTAAACAGATAGCTTATAAAAATTGACATATTAAAAAAATGTTATTTTCACCTGAAAATTGATGCCAGGCGCGCACGCGGCGCGGTGCGCTTGATTGTACGTATACACCGCAACTTGCTATCTCGCTCTGACTCCGATTTTCGTATGCGAATTATTTCATTACGTTTGAATACCGATTGTGACGATCGATTTATCACAGTTAAAACACCCAACATGGTTTTTGATACATTTTATATGAGACAGTGATAATAATTCGGTCAAGCCAGCGCATTTATGATTTAGAGTATATAGTATAGGCAAAAATATGTACAGCGTAGTTACGCTGGAGTTCCAGCACTTATAATAATGCTATAATCTTTGCCAATCAGTATCTCTTTGACAAAATATTCATGAACAGTAAATGAATGAAAATAAATAACGTTCTATACGTAATATTCCCTTTGATGATGTAATTAATTCTTTAATTGTACGGCAACCAGCCAGACGTAATTATGAAATAAAAGCGGGCAGCCGCCTCTGTGTGCAGACACGGAGCTAAGGGACTGGGGGCGATACCCCCTTGACCGATATGTGAGACTGACATCTATAGTCCCGACTTCAAATTAAATTGGAACTCACCATAGTCGTTTTTTTTATTAGCTTGAGTGACGAAATGAGCAGGTCGCTCGCCTGATGGTAAGCGCCACGCCTGCTCATAAACAGAAGCTACGCCACACAGAACTTTAAACAACAAAGCACTGCATGACACTGTACTGCGCTCGTAACCCCGAGACATAAGGTGTTAAGTCTCAAAATGGCCAGTAATTTCACTGGCTTCAATGTTGAAGGACATTGAAGCAACAGTGCTTACACACTGTTGCTTGGCGGCAGAAATAGGCAAAGCGGTTGTACCAACCCAGCCGGCCTCTCGCAAACGAGGGACCTACCATCTACGACTTTAAACCATATATATCATCTTAATACATTTTTTTGTGTTGCTAATTTATGTCAAGGCTTATTTTATAATTTAATCAAAGTAATAAGGTGATTAAAATAGCCATAGAAAAATACAACTAAATTAACTGGTATCATCGTGTAAATCATCAGCTGAGTCGCCGTTTTATTGACTCAGACTTAGAATAAGATGAATTTAGCTTTATAGATATTAATTTAGACCATACTTAGACTATGTTACGTCAGATTATTAGATAAGTATAATGAGGGTTTGCCAGCGTAAACAACTGTGTTTCATGTAGTCTTCGTTTGCAATAATATAATGTTTTATAGCAGCGTGTACATCGAGCCATCCCGGAATAATTGTACAAATACAGGCGTCCCGTGAATCAACATTTTCTTAAGAATGCGCAGTGTTTACAATCATATTTAATACTTGATTAATTTAGGCATATTTATTTGTAAATACTAGATTTGGGAAATATTCTATACTTGTTTTTGCTCGCTACCGCTCGTGTTTTTTGTACTTAAAGGTTTTATAGACTACTAGTGGCGTTGCCCATGTTTTTCCACAAAACATAAAATAAAAAAAAACTTAAAATCCGACGTATATGAGACATATGTTACTTTCTTCCCCACATTATTCTGCATCGATTGGTATCGGTCTCGACCCCATACCCGTAGCGGTTTCGGAGGAAATAACGTGGCAAGCTTTTGGCAGCGGCGGCGGCAGTTACTTTTTTTTAGAATAGAGAGATATTATTAGAGTTTCACTTAATATAATAATGAAACCTATAAAATAAGTTCAATTGATTTTTGCAATTTACACACAAATTAGTACACACAAGACAGCACGAACTCTTCTCTTTATATGTATAATTATTCCGGTGTAATGATATAAAAAAAAATACATTTATATCGATTAACACGTTTGGTTTCGTGATTATTTTGGTTGCGCCTCTACTTGCGTGATGACCTGTCCGTAGGTCCCATAACCCCCATAACCTCCACTAAAATGCACCCCATCATCGAATTATTCACTTTTGTGATTTAATTAATTAGAACGAAGCAATTATTGATTCAATGAGTCCCCATGAGCTCGTAGATAACCGTCAAGTTAAATTAAAATCATCATAATTACATTTCGACGAACCTATGTTGTAATTTCTTGTTTGTTAAGGCGTTTGGTTGTAAAGGTCCTGATCGAGCAGTGTGTAAAAGAGCGATTAAAAGCTACATTTACACGGAGAGAGATGTCGTATAACAAAGACAAGAATATAAACAGAACTTTATTGACAGTTTTTTTTAATACTAGCCCTTTATTATATACGTCCCACTGCTGGGCACGGGCCTCCTCTACTGAATGAGAGGGGTTAGGCCTTAGTCTACCACACTGGCCTAATGTGGGTTGGCAGACTTCACATACCTTCGAAATTCTTATGAAGAACTTCTCAGGTATGCAGGTTTCCTCACGATGTTTTTCCTTCACCGTTAAAGCAAGTGATAATTAACAATTAATATACACATAACTTAGAAAAGTCAGAGGTGTATGCACTTGGGGCTGGTTTCGAACCTGCGACTTTCGTCTCGACAGTCCATACCACTCCCCGCTGAGCTATCACTGCTTATTAACAGAATAACTTTCATTTATTTATTCTATACTTTATATACAAAACATGTATAAAGTACGGAGTTAATGCCAGGGGCATTCTCTAACAGTCAACCTACGGCTGATACAGAGACGAGGCAATGTGGATGTATATAAGTTATAAAAGAAAGGCAAATAAAAACAACTATATATCAGATAAAAATAAATAAATAAATAAGCATTTTATTATTTCTCATTTTCCATGCAGTTTGATAACAATATTTAGTCACATGCAGCAAACATAATATTTTAATGCTTAATTAATCAATTTATTGCAAATCAAGCTGTCACTTTTCCAAACAATTCTGTATAAATACGTCTACGTTCAAACGGACAGCGCTCCTTCTTACTTTAATGCACACAACGGAATGAATATCACAATTTTTTTTTTTTTTGAGATGGACGCTTGCTGATAGCCTGACCGTGAGTCGGCTTTAGTCAGCGACACCGGACTTTCGGGCGAATGCTTGTAGGCACTCCAGCCCTAAATATTACAAATGAACGCTCCGGGTATTTACACACCCGTTTGACAGTTGACAACTGGAGGTGACGTCACACAATAATAATTGTAGGCTGTAGGCAAAGGCGAGCTTGGCTGACAGCTAAGGCGCTTAACCGTCGTCACATGGCTTTGGCTTGGCGTGGCATGGCATGGCGTGGCACGGCGTGGCACATGGTGTGGCGTTACAATATATAAAATATCAGATACTAATAAATAAATCTAATTATTAAAAGACTATGATATATTATCTAAATAAATACAATACATATATAAATATTATTTACGGAACCGCATTTTGCAATTGTCTATTTGTATATAAGCAGCGATAGCTCAGTGAAGAGTAGTACGGACTGTCGAGACGAATGTCGCAGGTTCGAAACCAGTCCCAAGAGCACACACCTCTGAATTTTCTAAGTTATGTGTGTATTAATTGTTAATTATCGCTTGTTTTAACGGTGAAGGAAATATTAACACGCATTAGGCCAGCGTGGTGGACTAAGGCCTAACCCCTCTCATTAAGTAGGGGAGGCCCGTGCCCAGCAGTGGGACGTATATAATACAGGGCTAATAAAAAAAGGCGACCTCGTAAAGATGTCTCTGTCATGCGATACTCATTCTGCGTTTAAATAGGGTTTTAACATTTACCGGTGAAGCTCGCTTGTGTATAACTGAAAACAGGCCAGGTGCGAGTCGGACTTAGCCACCGATGGTCCCGTATCCCCCCCAAGTGTGAAAATGTTCCATTAACGTAAGCTGATCATCCGTTTGTGCAACTCTCAGATGTCGCCACTATAAATACAACAGTACATACAGGGACCTACCACTCCCTCCTATTCGAGAGGCCGTCTGGGTTAGTACCACCGCTTTGTCTATTTCTGCCGTCAAGCAGCAGTATATAAGCACTGTTGTGTTCCGGTTTGAAGGATATTGAAGCCAGTGAAATTACTGGGCATTATGAGACTTGATATCTTATGTCTCGCGGTTACGAGCGCAGTCCAATGCCATGCAGTGTTTTGTGATTCAAAGGTTCTGTGTGGTGATGCTTCTGTTTATGGGCAGGCGTGACGCTTACCATCCGGCGAGCAACCTGCTCGTTTCGTCACTTAAGCTAATAAAATATAAATAACCACCCCCTTGAAATGTTACATTTTGTCTTTTTTTTTATAGTATAGGCCGGCAAACGAGCAAGTGGGTCACCTGATGGTAAGTGATCTCCACCGCCCATATACGCCCACAATACTAAAATAATCATGGGCGCGTTGCCGACCTTAAAGGAAAGGGATAAGTAAGGGATTGGGAAGGGGAGGGGAATTTGGGCCTCGGGATATCTCACTCACCGCACGAAACGCAGCAGCAAGCTGCTACTTTACGCCGGTTTTCTGTGAGATAGTGGTAACGAACCGGACGAGCCGGCCCATTCATGCTGTAGACGAAACTGTCTACAGCGTGGCTCTACCACTCAAAACAGCGTGGCTCTACCACTCAATAATTTTTCGTGTCTTTATATAATTTTTTTGTATGCCAGCTATAATAATACGTATTCTGTAAAAAATCTCGCTGTAGATCGGATGCAGTGCGTAAACGCTCATAATGTCGATAAACACATTGTTAATCAACTTAAAAAAGGAGGTTCTCAAATCTCAATCTGTATATATGCTTTTTTATGTGTTTCACGCATAACTCCAACAATTAAGCATCTATTTGGATGGTGTTGTTTGCTTTTTTTTGTAGTCGTCCCATGTAAGTTGGTTAAGATTTGATAACGAGAAAAAATGGGAAAATTTTCAACAGAAAATATACATACGCACTCACGCCTGTAATCCCCGAAGGGGTAGGCAGAGGTGTAACCAGTACACCCACATTTCGCCGAGCGTATTTCCGTCCCTTATGTGATAGGGGGCGAGCCTATCGCCATACCGGGCACAATTCTGGACTCCGGGCTGATACTGAGTATATCGTAATAGAAAATCTCAATACCACTTTACCCGACCCGGGGATCGAATCCGAGACCTCAGCGTTGACCTCAATCGTAACGTGTATGCATTACAACTGCGCCACCGAGGCAGTCAACAGAAAACACCGGTTTTAAAGGCGATTTTTTAAGGTTTTAACTTAGAATTATTAATTTTTTTTTTTTTTTTTATAGTATAGGCCGGCAAACGAGCACGTGGGTCACCTGATGGTAAGCGATCTCCACCGCCCATGTACGCCCACAATACAAAAGAATTATGGGCGCGTTGCCGACCTTAAAGGAAAGGGATAATAAGGGATTGGGAAGGGGAGGAGGATTTGGGCCTCCGGATATCTCACTCACCGTACGAAACGCAGCAGCAAGCTGCTACTTTACGCCGGTTTTCTGTGAGACAGTGGTAACGACCCGGACGAGCCGGCCCATTCATGCTGTAGACAAAATTGTCTACAGCGTGGCTCTACCACTCGCATCTACAGCGTGGCTCTACCACTCGCAAAAATATGTCTGATATTACTTTTTACCATTATCACTAGTACCTTATTAATATCCTAGATACTCATGTGACTAAAATGTTGATACAAAGTAAGTATTTTAAGTAATATTTAACTTGTAACCGGTGAAAGCCGAAATTCAAAGAAACTTGCATCCTATCCTCCTATAGCACTAGTGCTTGCGAATGATTACCTCTGCACACTGCCATGCACACATATAAAGTCACACACAGACAAACAAAAACACACACACAGACACGCACACACACACATAAAAGGCGCACACCCAAATGTCACACCCTTACATAAGCAATCGATAGTTATATACCAGTTTTCAATGTATGATACATGCGCGGATTGAATGCGTGTATTTTCTGTTTTATAAAATATATAAGGTGCACTGGGGAAATTCTGAAAAAGGGGTTATGGCAAAAAATTAAAAAATATGCCAGCAGAAGTAAAATATTCATATTGGCAACATGAGTCCAGACGCCAAATTTAATGTGTCAACACTGCACGCGTAGTGTTAAGTTGTGTTGGACAAGTGAAAGTATGTTATTTTTTTTATACGCTTTCCTACTCAAGGGATACTAACGGAAACACTGTTGCTAAGTTTACAGTTGTCTATTTTCCAAACTAAAATGTCCCAAAACCGAAGTTTTTTTCATAAGCTAGAATGACGAGTTGAGCAAGTCGCTCACGTGATGGTAAGCGTCACGCATACCCATTAACAGAAGTGCACAGATCTTTTAATTACAAATCACTGCATGACATTGGACTGCGCTCGTCACCCCGACACATAAGATGTTAAGTCTCATAATACCCAGTAACTTCACTGGCTTCAATACCATTCAAACTGAAATACCATAGTGATTACACACTGTTACTTGGCGGCAAAAATAGATAAAGTAGTGGTACCAACCCAGACGGCCTCCCGCATACAAGGGACCTACCACCTAGTCGAGAAAATTAATCAGGATCGTTTATGGTCGGATTTAGACTGTCTCGGTGGCGCAGTTGTAATGCGTACGCATTACAACTGAGTTTGACGCAGAGGTCTCGGGTTTGAACCTCGGGTCGGGTACAATTGATATAGGGTTTTTATTTATTGTATTAAATGAATTAACGTAATTTTATTGTATCACGAAATCCTCAGTATCAACCCGGAGTCTGGAATTTGTGCCAGGTATGGCTATAGGCTCGCCCCCTATCACAACATGAGAGGGAGGTACGCTCGGCGAAATGTGGGTGTACTGATTACACCTCTGCCTACCCCTTCGGGGATTACAGGCGTGAGTGCGTATGTACGTATTAGTCTTATGACTTGTTCATGCTCACAGTTTTCAAAACGCTAAAAATTAAATTCAAAAGTTCGCACTTCAATCAGTCGTACATACAATACAATACGTTATTGCCAAAATTTCCCTTTGCCCTTTATTTATGTGTGTGCGATGCGCCTGCGCAACTGCACACTCGCATTCACTAATGTGTGTGTATGTGCGTGTGTGCGTCAGCCGGTTTGCAAAGTACATTTTTAGGGGTACCTATAGAGTTTATAAATAGCTTTAGAGCTATGTACATGAGAATTTCGACACTCTCAAATACAGTTTGCCATAAGTTTTATGTTACACTTTGTGTTTTAAAATGTATTTATTACAGGGCCTTTGTTCACAATATTTGGCAAGCGTAGTTGAGATATATAATATGCATTTGATGAATAGTCTGAGAGTGGTGGAGCCTCGCTGTTGACAGTTTTGTCTACAGCACGAATTGGCCGGCTGGACTGGATCGTTACCATTGTGTCACAGAAAACCCACGTAAAGTTTTTTTTTTTTTTAAGTAGCGGCTGCTGTGTTTCGTACGGTGTGTGAGATATCTGGAGGCCCAAATAAACCGCAATCCGAAACATAACAGTGCTTACACACAACTGCTTAGCGGCAGATATAGACAAAGGAAACTATTTGCTAAGTTTTTGAATCAATGAGGCCCAAATCCACTGCATTGTTGTTTCGGTTTGTAGGACATTGAAGCCAGTGAAATAAGGTGACGAGCGCAGTCCTATGCCATCCAGTGCTATGTTATTCAAAGTTTTTGCTTCTGTTTATGAGCAAGCGTGGCTCTTACTATCAGGCGAGCGACTTGCTCGTTTCGTCACTCAAGCTAATAAAAAATAAAATGGCACCTCTTAAAATGTTACCTTTTGTGTCTTTATATTATTTTTTAGTTAGTTATTTATTAATAAAAAAAGATCTTTTTTTATGTTGTCGGGGTTTGTAACAGCGCGGTTAGATTAAATAACAGAATTGCTACATTTTCACCGCATTCATGGAATTTGATTCTGCTGGAATGATCAGCACAGCACAATCAATTTTGCTGTCCAAAACCGTACATATAACTAATTTGAAAATGGATGTGCGCCGTGCGGTACAAAAGCTTTATAATATGCGTGTAACGTCCCCAAACGCTGTCATGGTTTTTGATAGATTATTTCGTTAAAAAATTCATGAATATTTCATCTAAAAATTGTGTGTTTCGGCAGAATATGAATAGGGGTGTAGGGAATTCTGTACTTACAATATTGATCCATATATTGTTATTAATTGACTTAGACTTAGTTTAGACTTATTACTATTAGATATTGGCGAAGCTTGGTTCCTGTTGCGGATTGGTGGGTCAGTAGGTGCGGTGGGTCGCCCCTTGTAGTACCAAATACCGTCAAACCTATAGTAAATAAATAAATACACCCAACAGTCACACACATAGTCCTGACCCCACACTAGTTAAACTTGTGTTGTGGGTATCAGGAACTACGAGGGACTTGCGGTCCCACAACACCCAGACCCAAAACAAATTATTGTGGGATCACACAAAAGGGTAGTTACCTATATTGAATTTTATACATTATTTTATAAGCAACAGAAAATGATACGCAAAAGAAACGATTTTATTAAAACATAATCAAAATTGGTACAGAAATGTGCCCGCAGTTATGATTTTAAATGTTGGTATGAGGAAAAGTGGGTGCGTAGTAGGGATATCTCACTATCTCGCTTGCACGCGTGCACTATAATGAACATTTTACACAGTGACGTCAAAGGTTGCATCGTCTGTCATTTGACAATTACCCCTTCTACAGGATTTGAATGGCTTCTATCTTATTTATTTTTGGTCCGATTTATAAAATTCTTTCTGCAATAGATTTTGAGTAACATAACTTATTGATTTAAATAATAAAAAAAATCTAGTCGACTACCCTAATATTTGTCTCGGTGCGGGAATCGAACCCACGGCCTCTCGCTTCGCAGCCGGCTACTCGCCCGCTGTGCTGCTGTGTATGGCTGTATGGTACGAGAATGGCCCTGGCATTAACCCGGGATAACGCCTGGCAGTAAGAAAAGTACTACTAGATGCATTATGTAGACGGTTTTGTCTACAGCATGAATCGAGTCATTGACTGGGTTGTCACCACTTATTAGGATTTTTAATGCGATAATTATAAAATCACGCTGAAGTGGAAGTGGGCCGGTCATGTCTGCAGACGGACAGATGGTCGGTGGAGCAGACATGTGCTGGAGTGGAGACCACGGTTAGGCAAACGTAGTGTAGGGCGCCCTGCTGCACGGTGGACCAACGACTTGGAAAAGATGGCGGGTAGCGGGTGGATGCGGGCTGCTCAACACCGGGTTTGATAGGCGCTCACTTGGGGAGGCTTACGTCCAACAGTGGGCGGCAACAGGCTGAGATAGATAGATACATAGAATTATCAAATCATATTTAGTGTTTATAAAATACTAATAGGTTTTACATCGTTCATCTTCCGCTTATAGCGGGTTCACGCGCAATTTTAATTGATCGACTACGAAATCCCATACGACTGGATTCATCTGAACAGACTTTCAATCGAATTGATCAAAAAGCCATAAAGCTTTTGTTGATTCAAGTGAGTTGAACATCTAAAATCGAACAATGTGAATATTAAATAATTAATCTTCTGTTTAATTTTATTGAATCGAGAACATAATTAGTGAAAATTAATGTTTATTTTTTTATTTTTTTATTAGATTGAATGACGAGACGAGCAGGTCGGTCGCCTGATGGTAAGCGCCACGCCTGCTCATAAACAGAAGCAACGCCACACAGAACTTTAAATAAAGCACTGCATGACACTGGACTGCGCTCGTCACCCCGAGACATAAGGTGTTAAGTCTCATAATGCCCAGTAATTACACTGGCTTCAATGTCCTTCACACCGGAACACAACAGTGCTTACACACTGTTGCTTGGCGGCAGAAATAGACAAAGCGGTGGTACCAACCCTGCCGGTCTCTCGCAAACGAGGGACCTACCACCTTGTAAGTTGTCAATCAAGTTAATGTCAATTCATAATCGTATAATTACTAGTTGCCCCCTTTCCAACATCAAAAATGTACTGTTTTTAGCATATTTCTATAATAACAGGGCTATTAAATACTAAAATGAATTAATTAAGAATTAATTATAGTTAATTTAAAGAAAGTCTTAAGTTTTAGTATGCACTGACACGTTTCACTTTTTGTTATAGAAACGGCAGGTGCTGTACTGCATTTTGGTGTCAGTGGGAGTGTATTTTTACCTCCTGTTGACATCAATTTTCTCCTAACACGCATAGTAAATTGAGTGTTTTTTTAATAGCAGAACCCAGTCAAATCACCTGCTGCTAAGCGATTTCCACATCCATATCACCAGAAGAATCATGAATGCTTTATCGACCTTAAAGGAAAGATAAGTAGGGGATTAAAATAGGGAGGAATTGGTCTTCCAGATATTATTATTATTATTAATGAATAATATTTATAATTTAGATAAACTAGAATCTAGGGTAAAGATTCAATAGAAAACTAGGAACAATTAAATCATGTGTTGTTTAAATTTTTTACTGTGTGGGTCGTTGTTCCAGCAAGAATATAATATATAGATTGAAACGAAAAGTTTTAAGGGTGGATTTGTCGATTGTTCCACCAAGTGAATAAACGGAAATATACACCATTAAAATTTGTGTAGAAATCATTATAAAATTGGTCACTAATAACATCACGTGGGAGATTTTTCAAATAAGATATTTAAAAAATGACTTACGGTAGTTGAAAATTTCTTCCTTTAGCTTAGTTCATGTTGTTTGTGAAAGTACAGGAAAGCATGTGAATAGGGCTGTTCATATTAAAATTTGTGTAGACATGAAACAGGGCACTTAAACAAAACTTTACTGGGTTCAATGTCTCATTGTTTCTTGACTGATAAATATTGACTGTATCGGTAGCGCAGTTGTAATGCGTGCGCGGTGCGACTGCTGTGTTGAGGTCTGTGGGGTTCGATCCCCGGGTCCGGCAGAAGTGGTATTGAGTTTTTCCATCAGGAAATGGTAGGTACCAGCCCGGAGTCTAGAATAGGGTAGTTTCCTATATTGAATTTTATACATTATTTTATAAGCATCAGAAAATGATAAGCAAAAGAAACCCTCTTATTAAAACACAATCAAAATTGGTTCACAAATGTGCCCGCAGTCATGACTTTAAATGTTGGTATGAAGAAAAGTGGGTGCGTAGTAGGGATATCTCACTATCTCGCTTGCACGCGTGCACCATAATGAACATTTTACACAGTGACGTCAAAGGTTGCGTCGTCTGTCATTTGACAATTACCCCTTCTACAGGATTTGAATGGCTTCTAAGTTATTTATTTTTGGTCGGATTTATAAAATTCTTTCTGCAATAGATTTTGAGTAACGTAACTTATTGATTTAAATAAGAAAAAAAATCTAGTCAACTACCCTATTGTGCCCGGTGTGACGATGGGCTCGGCCTTATCACATCATTTTCGGATTGCTGTAAGCACTGCTCAGCGTCAGTATCCACACAATGCTCATATGGAAATACTTTGGGAAAATTATAAACACCACGAGATTTTCAGCTATAAAATAGTGACTGTACCCAAAACATAATAAACTCTGTAAATATACAAAAGATCATTCCGAAAAGTGTACTTTATGAGTTGTTAAGAAATAATATATTTAGCACCATTGTCTCGCCCGCGGCATTGTGCAGTTCTTACCCGGAATAATGTATGTACTACAAAGTTCATTCTTCGCGCTATTTATCTTATTTTAAATCTTATTGAACGCGAATAAGGCTTTGGTAGTGTTTTATGGGTGTATTTATATGTTTGCATGGAAACCACAGCATCTTTGTAGCATTCCGTGGGTAACGGTAAGCCTGGTTTGCGAGCGTGTGTCGGTGCAACAGTTTTTCGTATGTATCTTTTAATAGTGTACTGATTTGTTATGGATTTTGGGTTACCTATAATATCGTATACTCACGGGTGATTAACTAAGTAAAGCAGTGCTTTTTTTAAGGCCGAGGTCAGCATACGCGTATGTAAGTTATCTGATAGTGAGTCATCTTCACCGCCCATGAATGCCCAGAAAGAACTACAGAAGAATCATAGAGTTGCCGACTTTAAAGGGATAATTAAGGGATTGGGATGGGGAGAGGATTTGGATCTTTTTTTTATTAGCTTGAATGACGAGACGAGCAGGTCGCTCGCCTGATGGTAAACGCCACGCCTGCTCATAAACAGAAGCAACGCCACACAAATCTTTAAATAACAAAGCACTGCATTACACTGGACTGCGCTCGTCACCACTAGGCATAAGGTGCTAAGTCTCATAATGCCGAGTAATTTCACTGTCTTCAATGTCCTTCAAACCGGAACACAACAGTGCTTACACACTGTTGCTTGGCTGCAGAAATAGACAAAGCGGTGGTACCAACCCAGCCGGCCTCTCGCATACGAGGGACCTACCACTTTGTAAAATCTCCGGATACCTATATCCCGTCACGTCCAAGTTTTATAAAAACGATGATAAATTCCCTGGTAAAAAAAAATATGAGAGTGAAGAAGGCCAAAGTGGTAACGTGGCAGGTAGAAATCCGTTGCCTCTGCCTACCCCTATGGGAAACAGGCGTGAGTCTGTGTATGTATGTATGTATAATTTCCCTTTTCTCTTCATATATCAACTAACTGTAGTCACCAACATCTTAGGCCCAAAGCTAGGCTCACCTGCAGTTGCTGCGGTCTACTGATTAACGGACGAGGTAATGGCGAAACTTGGTTCCCGTCGCGGGTTGTGAGTCAGACGGTGGGTCGCCCAATTACCAAATCCATCGCCAAATCATGTTGATAACGCAGACCCTGGCATTAAGCCGGGATAATGCCAGACAGAAGGATAGTAATTCTATATCATATTAGTTGATTACAAAATAAGATTTCGAACAATTCTTTGCTTTTTACACCACTTACGCCTGTAATCCCCGAAGACCTATGCTTTGCCTCTTCGAAATTCGGGTGTACTGGTTACAATTTCGCCACATTTCGTCGAGCTTAATTTCCGACCCATGATGTGATAGGGGGCGAGCCTATCGCCATACCAGGCACAATAATTCCATCACACAATTTTTACATCAAACTTTACTAATTAGCTACTTCTAATTACATACGCACTCACGCCTGTAATCCCGGAAGGGGTAGGCAGATGTGTAACTAGTACACCCACATTTCGCCGAGCGTATCTCCGTCCCACGATGTGATAGGGGGCGAGCCTATCGCCATACCGGGCACAAATTCCAGACTCCGGGCTGATACTGAGAATTTCGAAATTGAAAAACCCAATACCACTTTACCCGACCTGGGGATCGAACCCGAGACCTCAGAGTTAGCCTCAATTGTAACGCGTACGCATTACAACTGCGCCACCGAGGCAGTCAAACGCTACTTCTAATTAGTATCTAAAGTTTGATGGTATAGTAGGTTAATATACAATAGTAGGTCATCATCATCATCATCATCATCATCATCATCATCATCATAATCATCATCATCATCATCATCAGCCTGTATTTGTCCACTGCTGGACATAGGCCTCTCCTAATGCACACCATTGAGCTCGATCGTTCTCTCTTTGCATCCAGTCATTACCCGCTGCTTTCCGCAGGTCGTCGCTCCACCTTGCTGGAGGGCGTCCTACTCTACGTTTGCCTAAACGCGGTCTCCACTCACCCGTATACTCCACCGGTTCTTCGTGATATATGGCCAGCCTACTGCCATTTCAGCGTGCTAATAATTTGAGCTATGTCAATAATAACCAATAATTAGGTTATTTTATATGAATTCGAAAACTGTGAACGTATTTGTAACTCGAACTAGATCAACAGAATTCAGGTGTTGCTTAAGCTAGAGATCGAACCCAAGTTCGGAACCCAAGAACCCAATTTTCCTACCAATTATGCTATTATAACTCTAAAAATCGCCGTTATGGTGATAGGCTCGCCCCCTATCACATCATGGGATGGAAATAAGCTCGGCGAAATGTATGTATGTAAATCGCCTAGAGCAAGCACTACGTAATATTCGTAAAGTTAAAATTGGTTTTCTTATAAGAATCTAGAAAAAAATTGAGGGAACGCTTTTATAAAGGTTTTTTTGTATGTCGCTGACGGAATATAAAACTAGATATTATGCAAAGTATCTGGGTGGCGTAAATGTTAAATAAAATTGTAAAGAAAATATAGAGTTAAGATCTAATTTATGAAAATTTGTGTATATAAAATAGTCAGGTATTTGAAAAGTCGAGCTGTGTTTATTTTTTGATGAAGAATAATATGTGATATGTGTTTATTATCTAGGGGTTTAGTAGTTTAATATAAACTATAATATTGAAAATATTAAATATAATTCTGTATTTAACAAGAAACGAGAGCGTTTGTCGATGGCTACTATTATTAAGACGAGATCCGACTACGATTTAAAATATAATAGAATAATGCTCATAATTGCTTAGCATCTGCGAGTTGACGATGGGATTCTTGGAGGGTTATCTTTTCTTAAAATATACTGTCTCGGTGGCGCAGTTGTAATGCGTATGCGTTACGACTGAGGTTGACGCTGAGGTCTCGGGTTCGATACAGATTGGGTAACAGTAATATTGGGTTATCTATTTCGAATTGCTCAGTATCAGCCCGGAGTCCAGAATTGTGCCCGGTATGGCGATAGGCTCGCCCCCTATCACATTATGGGACGGAGATACGCTCGGCGAAATGTGGGTGTTCTGGTTACACCTCTGCCTACCCCTTCGGGGATTACAGGCGTGAGTGTGTATGTATGTATGTAAGAATTTCATTAAAAAATATTCTGTCACAGGTATAAATTAATATCACTGAATATTTTATAATGTCCGTACAGTTTGCTTGCAACACGACCCACGCCAGAATTTTCCGATGATGCTCAAAGGTTTCTGCGTATTATAATTAGAACCGTTAATGTACTAAAATGTTTTCGAAGCAGCTCCTGTGCACCTGCTAAGCAGATGTTAAAATGTAATTAAATATCGCCTGCTTTTACGTAATTGGTGATTAGATTAAATTGAATTTTGTAACCTGTCGAATGTCGAATCCTGTCGGTCGGTGCGGCGCACGGTCCCTTGCACAGGAGGCCAATTCTCGTAATTTTAAATGTTCAAAATATCATTCCGATCTAATCTCAGTGTCAAGAAAGTTGCAAATGGCATTCTCTTAAACCAATATTCAACGTCAAATGTACCTAGCATTAGCAGTAGCATTATACCGTTTTGGCTTCAGTCAACTTTTATTCTACATTCAATCTCATTACGATCTATGTTCACATTTGACGTTGATTATTGGTTTAAGAGAATGCCATTTGCAACTTTCTTGACGCTGAGACTAGATCGGAATGTAATTTGGAAATTTTAAATTACGAGAATTGGCCTACAGGTGTCTGAAACACAATTTCTAAGCCTCTGTGGTGCAGCGGGCGAGTAGCCGTCTGCGAAGGGAGAGGCTGTGGGTTCGATTCCCACACCGAGACAAATGTTTGTGTGATCTACGAATATCGGTTTCGGGTCTGGGTGTCAACGCCACACAGAACGTTGACTTACAAAACACTGCGTGGAATTGGACTGCGCTCGTCACCATAAGAAATAAGTTTTAAGTCTCATAATGCCCAGTAATTTCACTGGCTTCATTGTCCTCCAAACCGGAACACATCAGTGCTCACACACAGTGGCTTGGCGGCAGAAATAGACAAGCGGTGGTACCAACCCAAACGACCCCTCGCATATGAGGGACCTACCACCTTGTCGTCTGACCTCCATAACCTGCAACGGGTACAAGTTTCGCCTTGTCTGTTAATCAGCAGAGTCATAGATACATTATTTTCTATTTGTCTATGGCAGAGTGTTCTACTAGTATGTAAGGTTGACTTTGGACCTAAGATGTTGGTGGCCCACTTACACTTCCTCTGTCTGAGATCCTTAATCTTCTTCTTCCACTTGCACTTATCCGACTCGCGGTGGGGTCGAAGTAACATGATTTTTTTAATACATATTACAGAAAGGATGGATGACAGAAAGGACATATGACGCTGTGTGATATAGTGAATGAGGGAGAAAAAGTGGAACAGGTGAGAGAGGTTGTATACTTGGGAATTTTGTTTACGAGAGATGGAAAATATGATAGAGATATTGAAAGAAGAGTGAGTGCGGGGAACCAGGTGAATGGGGCTCTACACGCCTGTATGAGTATGTATGAGTAGCCGGCAACTTACGGAAAAAGCTCGACTGGCCGTGCACGGTGGAGTGGTAGTGCCAACTTTAATGTATGGAAGTGAAAGTTGGGTGTGGCAGAAGAAGAATGAAAGTCATATAAATGCAGTAGAAATGAGAGCTCTGAGAAGTATGTGTGATGTAACTATGAGAGATAGAGTAAGAAATAGTGAGGTAAGAGAGAGGTGTGGTGTGAGAGAGGATGTAGTGATGAAGATTGAGAAAGGAATATTAAGATGGTTTGGGCATGTAGAGAGGATGGATGAAAGAAGATTGACGAAACAAATATACATGGCGAGTGTGAAGGGTACAGTTGGGAGGGGAAGGCCTCGGCGAACTTTCATAGATCAAGTTGGAGATATTCTCGAGAAAGGCCAGGTCAGGAGTACCCTAAACCGACGTGCATGTATGAAAAATTTAATGAGAGGGAATGAGGCCAATGAGGTATGCAAGGGATCGTAGCAAGTGGAAATCCGTTGTCTCTGCCTACCCCTATGGGAAACAGGCGTGAGTCTATGTATGTATTATTTACATATGTGCTTGTAGTTTTTACGACCCTTCGCCTGCTTAACTTCAACCCCTCTGGGGATAAAACACCCAGTCCCGAAACAAATGTTTGTGGATCACACAAACATTTGTCCCGGTGGGGAATCGAACCCGCGGCCTCTCACTTTACAGCCGTTTACTCGCCAACTGTGCCAAGGAGGCTGACATCCTCAAATAATAACATAAAATAATACTCACGTTTGTAAACCAGAAGGGGTAGGCAGAGCTGCAGTACTGTTCGCCGATCTTATATCGAAAAATTCATGCGTGATTTTTTAAAAACTAAAACTCTGTCGCGAATTGACATCCGACCTGACAGTTGAACCCAGCACCTCAAGGTCCTTAGTTCTCCATACTTATTACGCTAAGAAATTATATTTATTATAAAACAATGTAGCATTTCGAAGGCAACTTTTGGCGCCCTTGTTATCTTAAAGGCAATAAATTTCAGTTAGACGTCGCGGGTTCGATTTTCGGTTAACAAGAGAAAGGCAGCCGAAAGTTTCTGAGAATAGCTCGCTAAGTTAACGTTAACTCTTAGTTAACTTTAAGAGAACTTTATTGAGCTTTTACTTTTGTTTTTGGGTTTCGTACAAAGTTTATAAAACGCTTGGGAATTAAATGCCTTTCGGATTAATTGAAGAGATTATAATAATTGAGTGGTAGAGCCACACTGTAGACAGTTCTGTATACAGCATGAATGGGCCGGCTCGTCCGGGTCGTTACCACTGTCTCACAGAAAACCGGCGTAAAGTAGCAGCTTGCTGCTGCGTTTCGTACGGTGAGTGAGATATCCGGAGGCCCAAATTCCCCTCCCTTTCCCAATCCCTAACTTATCCCTTTCCTTTAAGGTCGGCAACGCGCCCATGATTATTTTAGAATTGTGGGCGTACATGGGCGGTGGAGATCACTTACCATCAGGTGACCCACTTGCTCGTTTGCCGGCCTATACTACGAAAAAAAATGCATAAAAGAAAACGAAAACTTGTTTATAATTTCAAATCTGAATATATCAATTACACAAATGCAATGACTGCCTCGGTGGAGTAGTTGTAATGCGTACGCGTTACGTCTGCTGTGCTGATGTCTCGGGTTCAATCCCACGCAATACGCACGCACGCCTGTAATCTCCCAAGAAGTAGGCAGAGGTGTAACCAGTACAGCCACATTTCGCCGACCTTATTTCCGTCCCATGATGTGATAGGGGGCGAGCCTATAACAATACCGGGCACAATTCCAGACTCCGGACCGATAAGCATTTCGTAATAGAAAAACCCAATATCACCCGAAACCTCAGCGTCAGCCTCAGACGTAACTTTTTTATTATTGCCGAGATAGACAGACGAGCAGACGGTAAGTGATGGTAAGTGGTTACCACCGCTCATGGACCTCAGCAATGCCAGAGCACAGTCAAGCCACTGCGTACCGTTGAAGGAAAACTCTTTTTAAACCTTGCTTAAAGAAGGACAAGTCATAACGCTCGGGAAACAACGATGCAGGGAGTTGTACGTGTACGCAATTATAACTGCGCCACCGAGGCACTCAATTTATTGTACACTTTTTTATTAACTATGTAATGCGTCATCTATTGGTCGGCCAAATAAAAACAATATTCCTTACCTTCCTTTAGTTATTATACAGAGAAGAAACAAATTAAAACAAACCAATTACACGCAATACAACTGCCATATAGGATTTTACGAGGAAATATTTTTAAAAGTATTTTCCTGTTTTCGCCGAATAGGATATTGGATGCCGTAAAAGTCTATTATGAGACAGTGAGGGAACATTTTGTCATATTACGTAATCGTGGGCATAGTCTATGCACGATTTTTTTATAGCAGATACCGGCAGATGAGCTTAAGAGTCACCTGGGGCCGTCTGGGTTGATAGCACCGCTTTATCTATTTCTGCCGTCAAACAGCAGTGTGCAAGCACTGTTTTGTTTCGGTTTGAAGGACATTAACACTAGCGAAATTACTAGGTATTTTGAGACCTAATATTTTATGTCTTGGGTTGATGAGAGTTAAAGTTATTTGACGTCTCGTGAGTGCGGCAGTAAGTAAATTTTTGGCCACTTCAAAGAAGATGAGGTTCTCAATTCGTCTGTATTTTTTAAACGGAATTAAAAAAGGAGGAGGTTTTCAATCCGGTGCGTTATTGTTTTTCTTTTCTTTTTTATGTATGTACATCCATTTCTCCGCTAATTGTGGACCAATTTAGTTAGATTTTTTTATTTATAATATACGGAATTATATACATACATGCATACGCACTCACGCCTGTAATTTCCTAAGGGGGTAGGCAGAGGTGTAACCAATACACCCACATTTCGTCGAGCGTATCTCCGTCCCACAATGTGATAGGGGGCGAGCCTATCGCCATACCGCGCACAAATTCCAGACTCCGGGCTAATACTGAGCATTTCGTAATAGAAAATCCCAATACTACTTGTACCCGACCCGGGGATCGAACCCGAGACCTCAGCGTCAGCCTCAATCGTAACGCGTACGCATCACAACTGCGCCACCGAGGCAGTTGTAATGTGTGCGGAATTATATGATAGATATTATAAGGAATTACGGTATCTCAGCCAAAAAATGTGGACCAATTTTAGTGTTTATGTGTTCAATAGTGTTTACTCCGAGGGTGCTTTCATATAAATTTGGTTAAGATTTGATGACGGAGTGCGAGGGAAAATGGAAGACAGCTCATTGCAATGAGAGTGTTGAAATAAGTTTTTGAAGTTTTCACTTTTAATCTACCAACATTTATATACAAAAAAAAAACCCAGGGTCAGCCATATAAAGGCCCAGTCAGTGTAATTTCTCTGAAGCTCTTAATCACTGTTTTTTTAAGACGTTCGTTTTATTGTCAGTAAACAAGTGTCGGCATTGCACGAACCCTTGAACTTTACTTTTATTTTGTTCATTATCTGAGGTCGGAGGTCTCGACCTCTGTATTGACAGATATAGTAATGATTTTCGGATTCAATGCATGATGCTTTTTAACTGATTTCAAAAAAGTAATTTCTCAATTCAGCGCGTTTTTTTACGACATTGTTCCATACCATATTATGATAGTAGAACAATAATAACTGACTGCCTCGGTCCAGCGTAGTTGTAATGCGTACGCGTTACGATTGAGTCCAACGCTGAGTTCTCGGGTTTGATCCCCGGGTAGGGTAAAGTGGTATTTGGGTTTTTCTATTACGAATGGTCAGTATCAGCCCAGAGTCTGGAATTTGTGCCCGGTATGCCAACGTATTAATAAATAAATGAAGAGTCAAATACAGACTTGACCCCACACTAGGTTAAATTGTATCGTGAGTATCAGGAACTACGAGGGACTTCAGATGCCACAACACCCAGACCCGAAACAAATATTTATGGATCACATAAACATTTGGCGATAGGCTCGCCCCCTATCACATAAGGGACGGAGATACGCTCGGCGAAATGTGGGTGTACTGGTTACACCTCTGCCTACCCTATCGGAGATTACAGGCGTGAGTGCGTACGAACAACAATAACTCCCTATATTTCTATTTGAATAATTTCGTTTCGGGGTAAAGACAACTTTGCATTATCAGAGACTCGCCGGGATTCATTGCTTGGTGTCGAAATATGCGTGCCATTGTCGATGTTGGCTTACAAGAGTTCAGCGGTGAGACAGTCTCCTATAGTGTTGCATACAAGAGGCATTATATTTGTCCCGTACATGACGAAAAATGTAAGAACGGCAAAAAAAAAATTACATGTAAGAAAGTAAGAAAGAAATGTATTTATTACGGTATCTCACACTAATACCTAATACTAATACATCACTTAGCCATAATACCTACTGCAAATTTCATGATACAAAACGAGAAAACCTTAAAATTCAATTTACAATACCAATCTACTATTACGAAATAACATGTACTATATTCAAATTTTCAAGACGCCTCTACTCATTTGAAGTGGGACCTTGTACAGGCTCAGTAAAAAAAAAGAGTATAGTAGGCGTTCATGGGCAGTGGAGATCACTTACCATCAGTTGACCCACTTGCTCGTTTGCCGGCTAATGCTATAAAAGAACTATTGACGCCACATTGTGGCTGTTAAGCAATTGCTTCACTTTTATAGTAAATCCAAGTTAATGTAAACCAACGTTATAACTTTTGACACATATTCGTGGAAATAAGGATTTCAGTTTCATTTTGGTAGAAGCCACAACTTGACTGATGTGGCATGGATGACGTATGCTTACCGATATTTGGCAAGACAAAGTTTTAGCCGAATAATTATTATAATTTTTGCAGTTTGTGTCAGTTGGCTTATCTCGGTCGTGCATGCAAAACAGAAGTTTTAAATACCGACGTGCCTGGTTTGTGGCCCGTAAATTTTCATATGAGCATTTAGCATTAAACTGACGTACGTGGCGCAGTGGACGAGTAGCCAGATGTGAAGCGAGGCCGCGGGTTCTATTCCTGCACGCATAATGTTTGTGTGATCCACAAATATTTATTTCGGTAGTGATTTCTTAGGTTTACGCGAATATTACACATTGAAATAAAACTAGTTTATACGGGTTTTATCGCGGTTTAATTTTTATTTTAGTCCCGACGTTTCGAAAGCTTTTCAGCCTTCGTGGTCACGGGAGAAATTAAACCGCGATAAAATCCGTATAAACTAGTTTTTTTTCAATTTATTTCGGTCTTTCTTCCCAGAGGGGTTGACGTCAGGCAGGCGGCCGGTTGTAAAACTACAAGCCGAATCTTTCTGTAACATCTGCAATGCAAAAGCATGTTGCGCCGACCCCACTGCGAGTGGGATAAGGAAGAAGGGCTTTACCGCTAAAATATTATATTCGCCAATCGATCAGCACAAGTCGAAGCTAGTTAAACCTAAATTTATAGAACTACAGTATTCTGTTTCTACGTAACACCCGCGTATTTTTTTTTCTTGAAACCATAGCTTCGTGGTCTGTTTCATCGCGGCTCGGACCATGAGGTTCGCAAAATTATTCTTCTGTCGGACCATAAAGCTGTGGAATAGTTTGCCGGCACACGCGTTTCCTTCTTTCTATAACATGGGATCCTTTAAACGGAGTGTGAAGAAGCAATTAAGCAGGCCAGCATAATTCTGCCGATCTACGATAGACACATCGTCTGTCATTGGTCGACAGTATTCTTGGATTGCGCTACATTTATTTACGAGTAGGTGTAGCGTAGTCACTTTGCCAAAAATGCAGAAGTACCGTAAGTTGAATGGTAAAATATCGGCCAATTAGTTGGTTCGAGCGGGTTGTTGGGTCCGGTACGCGGTGACCCACGGGGGCGCTCGATCTCGTTGATCGATAACTTATACATGTTCGGTAGGCCGTACTTGGGAGGGTAATGTGGGACAGTAATGTAGATTGAGATGAGATATATTTTAATTGTTTGCCTGTGGATTTCTCATATTATGTGTATGGTTTGAGAAATAATGCAGTTTGGAAGATTGGATTAATATTTGACTAGAAGTAAATCTGACGTCAATTTGGGTTTCAAGGTTTAACATGGCTAACTTATGAACTTGGCTTGGGAGTGTTAGGCCTGTATTATAGAATAACATTCAAGTGAGCTCTTTGCTGAGTGTCGATTTCTGTACACGTGATTGGTCGGTTTTTGTTTGGCGTCAAAAATAGACCAATCATCAAGCTCACTTGACTGTTGTTCTATAATACGGGCCTAAGTAGACCACCATCATCTTAGGTCTACAGCCAACCTCAGCTGCACGTGGGACATTCTGCTGATTAACGGACGAGGCAATGGGAAAACTTGGACTACCAAGTTAAAAGTTAGTAAGCTAATAGTTTCCGAATATAGTTGTGAAATACGGACGGACAGACAGAGAGAAAGACAAACGGACATGACGCACTACAAGATGGTAGGTCTCTCATATGTGAAAGGTCGTCTTGGTTGGCACCACCACTTTGTATATTTCTGCCGCCAAGCAATACTGTGTAAGCATTGTCCTTCAAACCAGAAGGTTTGAAGCTAGTGAAATTAATGTCTCGCAGTAATGAGCATAGTCCAATGCCATGTAATGCTTTGTAATTCAAAGTTCTATGAGGCGTTGCTTCTGTTTATGGGCAGGCGTCGCGCTTACCATCAGCAGAGCGACCTGCTCGTCTCGTCTTGCAAGCTAATAAAAAAAAAAAACGAGATTAAATGGTTTTCATTTTGGCTATTAAACCTTAAAACCATTTAAGGTATCAATAAATTGACAAAAATTACTGATAATTTTGGATTTCCCGCAGAAACTTCGTTGTCGACGGGGCCTCAGACCCCATTAGTAATCTTAAATTCCACACCATTATCTGTAGTACATCGGCGCTTTCTCCACCAGAGGTTGCTAATGGCGGCCCGCTTTCCAATGATTTTGCTAAACGCCCAAATTTGTGATTGCCATTAGCGTGTGGATGTGCTTTTGTGAACCGTCGGTGTTTTTACACTATATCGGGTCATTCATCTTCATTTATTTTGACAGAGATTTATTGTACTGTGGCTTGAATTACCCCATCTTATCTTGAGGGTTATAATGATCTCATCACGACCTGGTGCATCCTAACTGATAATTTGTTAAAATCATAGACCCCCGTAGCACAGTTTGCGAGTCGCTAATAGGGTAGTTGACTAGATTTTTTTTATTATTTAAATCAATAAGTTATGTTACTCAAAATCTATTGCAGAAAGAATTTTATAAATCGGACCAAAAATAAATAAGATAGAAGCCATTCAAATCCTGTAGAAGGGGTAATTGTCAAATGACAGACGATGCAACCTTTGACGTCACTGTGTAAAATGTTCATTATAGTGCTCGCGTGCAAGCGAGATAGTGAGATATCCCTACTACGCACCCACTTTTCCTCATACCAACATTTAAAGTCATAACTGCGGGCACATTTCTGAACCAATTTTGATTGTGTTTTAATAAAAGGGTTTCTTTTGCGTATCATTTTCTGTTGCTTATAAAATAATGTATAAAATTCAATATAGGAAACTAGCCTATTAGTAACTGCACCGGAGTAAAGTAATCATTGCTCTGTACGTATTTATCAGATCTAGCGTAGTCACTCTGCCGTGATTTGTGAAAGTAGTATTGGGATTTTCTATTACGAAATGCTCAGTATCAGCCCGGAGTCTGGAATTTGTGCCCGGAATGGCGATAGGCTCGCCTCCTATCACGTCTTGGGACGGAGATACGCTCGGCGAAATGTGGGTGTACTGGTTACACCTCTGCCTACCCCTTTGGGGATTACAAGCATGAGTGCGTATTATTATATTTATGACCGTTTAATAAAGTCAAAATGTTTCCCGGATATAGTAGATGGTTATCTTGGTAATGTAATAAAATTTTCCATAAAGTTCAATTTCCTTTTACGGGATCGCTTTTCGGGAGGGTGAAGGGGTGAAGTCTCATTCTGTAGACTCAAACAGCGTTGAAGTTTAATTTTGTACGTAAATGTAATGTGGTACCTTTTATTTACGCATTGCAGACGTTAAAGGAAAGTGATATTTATGGGATGCCACTGCCTTGGTGGTGCAGTTGTAATGCGTATGCGTTACGACTGAGGCTGACGCTAAGGTCTCGGGTTCGATCCCCAGGTCGGGTAACAGTGATATTGGCGTTTTCTATTACGAAATACTCAGTATCAGCTCGGAGTCTGGAATTGTGCCCGGTATGGCGATAGGCTTGCCCTCATCACATCATGGGACGGAGATACGCTCGGCGAAATGTGGGTGTACTGGTTACAGCTCTGCCTATGCCTTCGGGGATTACAGGCGTGAGTGCGTATGTATGTATATATGTGGATCTGGGTTTTAGGATACGCTCACCGTACGAAACGGAGCAGCAGCAAATTGTTACTTTACATTGTTTTTTTTTGTCAGACTGTGGTAACAACTCGGACGAGCCGGCTCATTCGTGCTGTCGTAATAGTAATCTATTCTGTGAACATTTTAACCGTTTACCAATTCCGCAAAATTAAGTAATAAATAAATACACTCAACAGTCACACACATAGTCCTGACCCCACACTAAGTCGACCTGTGGGCACTACTAAAGTCTTGCGGTCCTACAACAACTACACCCGAAACAAATATTAGTGGATTACACAAAAAATTGTCTCGGGAATCGAATCCACGGCCTGCCTTTCGTTTTGCAACCGGCTACTCGCATACTACGCCACGGAGGCTGTCATTTTGAGCCCTTTAAAAGTAGGACGGCAAAGACTTAATAATAGAGTTCCGTCAGTACCTTTAGGATACGGAACCCGTCGAAATAAGATAAGTAAAACGATAACTCTCATATGAATCTGTCTAAAAATACGGCTCCACTGTGTGTATGTAAGTAACATGCAAAGGTAAAATCACACGTAACACTCATACACGCAACAAAAATTAATGAACGTTCAAAATTAACTTTATTTCATAAAAATTTGTCTCTACATATTCAATTTCTAGATCGAGATACGATGTTCTGCAGCTCGCAAAAATTTTGACGTATCAAGTGCCAACTAGAGATTATTATGCACAGACTTTTATAGCCCGCCCCCTTGCACAGAGTTTTGGTGGGGTAATTTTTTTGCTTGAGTTACGTTTCTTGTCATTGAAATAAAACTAGTTTATACAGATTTTATCGCGAGACTGGAGACCAGTCTCTCCCGTGCCCACGAAGGCTGAAAAGCTTTTGAAACGTCGGGACTGAAATAAAAATTAAACCGCGATAAAATCCGTATAAACTAGTTTTATTTCAACGTGTAATATTCGCGTAAACCTAAGAAATCACTAAGCTTCTTTTATTTCGATGACGGAACCCCAAAACGAACAGTGGCGTTCAGTCTTGTAGTAACAAGTTTCACAAATTAGAATTACGAGCGTATGCGCCGAGATTTCTTTATTTTACGATGAATGCTAGAGATAATATCGAACATAAAAAACACATTAAGTGTTTACACCAAGTTTTATGTCGTGAAATGTTTTGCGTATAGTTTTGTCTTTGTAATTGTTTTGGAGCTTGACAATTGCGTTTGTGGTGTTCATTTATGTTTATTTTGTAGTTATTTTCCTTGAAGAACAGTTATGGGATGTGTGTTACTCATCTCCCGTGATGTTATTGTCCTTTTGATAATTGGCTGGCATCATTGAGTGAGGCGCTCATAGCCAGTTGCACCTTCTCTTTATCGGATTCTTCATGACTGTAGTTCGTGTTATTGAAAGGCTTTCGTTGACCGTTGTATGAGCTGTTTCCATTTTGTCCGGTTCCTAGCTTTCTGCAGGGCGGTTGTCAAAATGTATGTATACAACGTGTTATAGAAAGGAGCGGGCAAATTTAAGCAATGTATAGTGTTCCATTGCTAGGACAATATTTATAGAATTTTCTTATTATCGAATGAGTAACATGTCGATATTGACTTTCAACTTTTGACAACATTAAATGATAAACAGTGATACTATAGACCTCCTTTCATTTAATTATTTTATAATAAAAAATAAACATTAAACAGTTGTCAAATGTCAATATTTATTTGACGTAGTCAGTTCGGCAAAATCTGATTTTATGAACGGTGATTACGAGTTTAAAAAAATATGTTGTATTATGTATTGGTACTTTGTGTTGGTGTGACTGTGATAACAGCTTTTAAGAGGATTGTCGACTGTATTAAGCCAAATTCATAGATGGAAGACCAGAGAATGAAGTCTTTAAAATACTTCTAGAGGATGGTACCTATATCGTCTTCAGCACACAATCTCTTTCAGGTGTTCATTTGTGTATAAATTACAAGTTAAATACGTTTTTCCGTAGAATTACGTACATCTTATTCAAGTTTATTAAAAAGTGAGTGTCGTTCATAATAATTAGTAGTGATGTCATCAATCTTATCGATCTTAATAATTGATTAAAATTAACGTGTAATTTTTAGATGTCTTGGTTTTGGAAAGATCCGGTACATAAGTACGAGTTATGAAGTGTATGTAATTACCCTAAAATATGACCACACCTTTCTGTAACACGTTGTATATTTTATTTTATTTGGAAAACAAACAGATGTACAATACATCTTATAAGCTAAATAGTTATAACACTTGGTTATTGTACACTCCACTACGTTTTCACGGATTACTTAAGTATTTAATGGTACAATGAATAAAAAACAAATAATAGAATTAAGAGTTTTGATGCGTCATAAAGAGCATTTACAATATCTTTTATAGATTATTTCTAAGAGCGAATATACCTTCTTTTTTATTGCAAAAGCCGGCAAACGAGCCAGTGGGTCACCTGATGGTAAGTGATCTCCACCGCCCATGTACGCCTACAATACTAGAAGAGTCATGGGCGCGGTGCCGACCATATAGGAAAGGGATTAAGGGATTGGGAAGGGATTTAAGCGATTTGGGCCTCCGGATATCTCACTCACGCCGCGAGAAAAAGCTTGTTATAATGAGCTTGTGAGTGGTAGAAACACGCTGCTGTAAGGAGTAGACACTTTTGTCTACAGCATGAATTGGCCGGCTCGATCTTTACCACTAACTCACAGAAAACCGATGTAAAGTAGCAGCTTGATGCCGCGGTTCGTACCATGAGTTAGATATCCGGAGGCTCAAATCCCCTCCCCTTCCCAATCCCTTAATTATCCCTTTCCTTTAAGGTTGGAAACGCGCCCATGATTCTTCTGGTAGTGTGGGCGTACATGGGCGGTGGAGAGCACTGACGATCATGTGACCCATTCGCTCGTTACCCGGCCCATGCTATAAAAAATCTCAATTGAAATTTTGTTAATCCATCGCCTCTGACTGCCTCGGTGGCGCAGTTGTAATGCGTACGTGTTACGATTGAGGCCGACGCTGCGGTCTCGGGTTCGATCCCCGGGTCGGGTAAAGTGGTATTGGGCTTTTCTATTACGAAATGCTTAGTATCAGCCCGGAGTCTGGAATTTGTGCCCGGTATGGCGATAGGCTCGCCACCTATCACATAGAGACGGAGATACGCTCGGCGAAATGTGGGTGTACTGGTTACACCTCTGCCTACCCCTTTGAGGATTACAGGCGTGAGTGCGTATGTATGTATGTATGTAATCCATCGGCTCTCCTTGCGTAACAAAAAATATTTGTGTAACGAATTCAGTCATGTTTATCATCACGTCAGCGCCGTAAGGAGGTCAGCGCTCTCCGAACAAAGAGTGCAAATCAATGAACCCCAGAGGCCGAGGAGGTGTCCTCTTGCATCTCAGACACATTCATCTTACTGTACGAATAGAATGCTAATGATTCTTAAACATAGCACATACATGCATACGCACTCACGCCTGCATTCCCCGAAGGGGTAGGCAGAGGTGTAACTAGTACACCCACATTTCGCCGAGCGTATCTCCGTCCCACGATGTGATAGGGGGCGAGCCTATCGCCATACCGGACACAAATTCCAGACTCCGGGCTGATACTGAGCATTTCGAAATAGAAAACCCCAATACCACTACCCGACCCGGGGATCGAACCCGAGACCTCAGCCTTAGCTTCATCGTAACGCGTACGCATTACAACTGCGCCACCGAGGCAGTCATACATAGTTTTGTAATATAACTCTGTGTCCGGTTAGGCAGTAGCTTAGCTTCTCGAGGTGGAAATTTCGGGGTCTTTTATTTTTAATTTATAGTATAGGCCAGCAAACGAGCACGTGGGTCACCTGATGGTAAGTGATATCAACCGCCCTCAATGCTAAAATAATCATGGGCGCGTTGTCGACCTTAAAGGAAAGGGATAAAAGGGATTGGGAAGGGGAGGGGAATTTGGGCCCCCGGATATCCCACTTACCGTACGAAACGCAGCAGCAAGTTGTTACTTTACGCCGGTTTTCTGTGAGACAGTGGTAATGACCCGGACGAGCCGGCCCATGCATGCTGTAGATAAAAGTATCTACAGCGTGGCTCTACCACTCATAAAACTCGTACGACTGACATACATTTTTTTTACTTTTTTAAACCCCGTCGAAATATTATACGTTTCATCCCTATGTCTGCCTGTGTGTGTGTCTGTCTGATGCATCGTAGCTTCTAAATGAATGGACGGATTAGAATGCAATTTTTTGGAAGCAGCTTTGATCGAGATGGCTCTTAGCTGTGTTTGAAGAAATCTGTCTCCACTTGTGACATTTCGCCTCACAATTTCTGCTTGGCGGCAGAAATAGACAAAGCGGTGGTACCAACCCAGACGGCCTCTCCTGGGGCGTGAAGCGTTGAGTTAAATTCACAATAATTCGTATTAATAGTGCCTAAACATTGAAGAATAGACTTTGGGATGACTGTTTTTTAATGTTTGTTACCTCAGAACTTTCTACTTGGTGAACCGAAGTGGCGAAATGTGGGTGTACTGGTTAAACCTCTGCCTAGCCCTTCAGGGATTACAGGCGTGAGTGCGTATGTATGTACTCAATGTGAAAATACAACTTTGTTTTTCATAATTCTTAGTGCACCCGAGAGCGTATAATTACCAGAGACAAGCTTACACCGCCGCGGGGCTTAACGGCCTCGATTTACTCCCGCCCACGGTATCTCTGCTTCGAATCTATACGGAATATTTGGTATAGTAGTAATATCACGAGATTTTTAAGAAGTTTATTATGTAGTGATTTCTTAGGTTTACGCGAATATTACACATTGAAATAAAACTAGTATAAACGGATTTTATCGCAGTTTAATTTTTATTTTAGTCCCGACGTTTCGAAAGCTTTTCACCCTTCGTGGTCACGGGAGAAACTCAGGTGTAGGTCGTCTCGAAAAGTTAATGTTACATTGGCTACCTTCATTTAATTATTTTAAAAGTTAGTTGACACTAGTACGATCTACGCAGAAAGAGCTCACGGTGTCTTGAGGTCTGGCAGTTGGTCTTTTGGGTTCCGATTTAATTAGATGTATAATTGGATCCCAGGCTTGTGCAAGCTTCCAACCATCTTCTCTAAAACGTCAGGACTAAAATCAACCGCGGAAGAGTACAATAGCGTTCCCGCAGCCCCGACCGAACAAGCGTACCCGGAGGAACACCGTTGAGTTTTAGTCCGTGGGAGTCGGACATAACCGCCCCGACTGACCACGTGGTGGGGCGGTACCCATCAAGGGTTTCCCAACGTTAAAAAAAAAGGACTAAAATCAAAATTAAACCGCGATAAAATCGGTATAAATTAGTTTTATTTCAAGTTTATTATGTATTAGCCATGATATGGATCACAGTATATTACTTTTCCTGACTCCAAAAAAGGTGGATTTTCTCAATCCGGCGCGTATATTATTTATTTATTTTTCTTTTTAATATAAGTAAATCAAGTCCTCTGCCAATTGTGGATCAATTATGTTAAAAAAATGTTGTTCAATAGAGTTGAGCTGTGATGTGGTCCCATATAAATTGGGTTAAAATCTGATGAAGGAGTACAAAGTAAAAAAATAAAAGGTAAGCGCACACTCGTCGCGATTGTGTTATTGCATTGAAATTTACACGGTAAAGCCTTACTGTACCTACCAGTAAAAATTTAAAAATAAAATAAATATAAACTGCCGCGGTGGCGCAGTTGTAATGCGTACGCGTTACTGAGGTCTTGGGTTCGATCTCCGGGTAGGGTAAACCTGATATTTGGTTTTTCTATAACGAAATGCTCAGTATCAGCCTGGAGTCAGGAATTGTGCCCAGTATTGCAAAAGGCTCGCCTCCTATTACATCATCGTACGGAGATAAGCTCGGCTAAATGTGAGTGTACTTGTAACACCTTTGCCTACCCCTTCGGGGATTACAGGCTTGAGTGCATATGTATAACATAACTTTAAAAACCGACTTCAAAAATAACACTGAAACATCTAAAATATTAATAATATCTAGAGGTTGTTTTGGAGTCGGTGCAATTTTAGTTGCCCGACAGTGACACCCCACCGAATTTATCCACTTCATTTTGAAGTCGTTTTTTAAGGTTTAATACAGACAGAACTGGTCAGGCATAGAAAGTAATTGCCGCTTGTCGTCCTACATATTTCTGACATAACACGTAAGTGTTTAAAACCTGTCGCTTATTAGTGAGTCAAAATGATTTATGAAAAATTCAACATACCTAGTTTATGTAAGCATTTCATGTTATGATTGAGGAAAACAGATTTAACTGATGGTTGCGGAAACTTTCTTAATGCCAAGTTCTGCGAAGACTTTGTGGTTAAACTAAGGCCAACTTGTAACGCTATTTTGTGTTTGAGTCATGATGCGCGGTGATAATAATAATAATAATAATACACCCAACAGTCACACACATAGTCCTGACCCCACACTAGGTAAACCTGTGTCGTGGGTATCAGGAACTACGAGGGACTTGCCAACCCACAACACCCAGACCCGAGACCAATATTTGTGGTTCATACAAACATTTGTCTCGGTGTGGGAATCGAACCCACGGCCTCTCGCTTCGCAGCCGACTACTCGCCCGCTGCGCCACGGAGCTGTCGTATTTAATAATATAAATGGAAGGTACATAATACAGTGAGAACAATTCCCATAATTCTTTCTTCAACATGCGTCATACTTTATATCTTACACACCAGTCTTCTAACTCTAGGTATGCATACATTTTCGTAATGACTACTTCAAAAAGCAGCATTCCTTAATACTTGTAGAATTGTGAGGAAATTCCGATCTACAGATCTAGCATAATATCATCATAATCATTATTTAAATCCAATGATTTTTTTGCTTGGCCCAAAAGCCCGTATATATTATGTTTTTTTGGGTTCCGTACCTTATTAAGAGAAATAATGTATTTAATTCTTTACCACTTTTGCTGTTGCAAATCCCCTTTCCTTTCCCAATCCCGTAATCATTCCTTTAATTTGAAGTCGTTAACGTGTCCATGATTCTTTAATATCCAGGATGTACATGAGCGGTATAGATTACTTACCAGTGGATACAATTGCTCGTAAAAAAAAAGATAAATAAAAAGAGTTTACATTACACGCTGTAGAAACTTGTCTACAGCACGTATTGGCTGGCTCGTCCGGGTCATTACCACTGTCTCACAGAAAACCGGCGTAAAGTAGCAGCTTGCTGCTGCGTTTCGTACGGTGAGTGAGATATCCAGAGGCCCAAACCCCCTCCCCTTCCCAATCTCTTAATTATCCCTTTCCTTTAAGGTCGGCAACGCATCCATTATTCTTTTGCTATTGTGGGCGTACATAGGCGGTGGATATCACTTACCATCAGGTGACCCACTTGCTCGTTTGCCGGCCTATACTATAAAAAAAACATGTCTAGATTTTATATTATATACCAGTAATCAACATTGAATCATAATATATTTTTAGCAGAGTTGGCAATCCTCGAGCTGTTCCCCGACGATCACGATAATTATGCCGGTCTTCTTAATTGCTTCTTTACGGCTCGCTTAGGACCCTATATTGAAGGAAGGGTGCGCGTAAACCGGTAGGTTATTCCGCAGCCTAATGGTGCGGTATGGTTAGTAATTACTGAATGATGGTAATGATTATTATTATTTCATATTGTGTTGGGTTATATTACTACCGAATCGAATGCTTTTTAATATTGGATTAGTTGTTGTAGTTCATAAACTACGATGAATAATACATTTGTGGTCTCAGGGCTGTGTGAGAAATGGCTGTATTCAACGTGTTACAGAAATGTGTGGTCATATTTAAGGACCGTTATATACATCTGACAATGCGTATTTATGTACCCTCGTGTTCCCCTTTAAATATAAATTTTATAAAATCCTTTCTTGGCTACATTACATACATACCTACCTACATTACACAAACTATGATCTAACCAAATTTCATGATCCTAGCTTTAGTAGTTTTTGAGATATCGTGATTAATTAGTGAGTGAAGGGATTTCGCTTTTATATATTAAAGAAGATAGATAGATTATATTGTAAGTGTGTGCTAATAGATATAAAACGGCTGATACGGCAGAAATCAAAACCACATATTTATAAGTTCACGCATATTGCACAAATGACTTGAATTTTGACAGCCTCCGTGGCGCAGCGGGCGAGTAGCCGGTTGCGAAGCGCGAGGCCGTGGGTTCGATTCCCGCACCTAGTCAAATGTTTGTCTGATTCACAAATATTTGTCTTGGGTCTGGGTGTTGTGGGACTGCAAGTCCCTCGTAGTTCTTGATACCCACGATACAGGTTTACCTAGTGTGGGGTCAGGACTATGTGTGTGACTGTTGGGTGTATTTATTTATTTATTTATTTATCTAAGCGAAACATGACTTGCGTCTTATTTCTAACCATATGGACACACAGTGGTGCCCAACAAAAAAAACTTCGTCCAAGCTCAACACGCTCAATATACAAAGTGGTTGGTCCCTCGTATGCGAGAGGCCGTCTGGATTGGTACCACCGTTCTACTACTGCCGTCAAGCAACAGTGTGTAAGCACTGGTGTGTTTTAGTTTGAAGTACAATGAAGCCAGTGAAATTAGCCATTATGAGAACTTATATCTCAGGGCGACGAACGCAGTCCAGTGTCATACAGTGTTTTGAAGTTCTATTTGGTGTTGCTTGTGTGTAGGCGAGCGACCTACTCGTTTCACCATTCAAGCTAATAAAAAAATACCTACAAATATCAAATCCTAATTCGTATTTACGACTACCACATCCAAAATCTAATTAGAAGACACCATTATCCCAACACATTTGTAATCTCTTGCCATAAATTTCGCCCACATTGCATCGAATAACTAATTTTACTCCACACATAAAAAGTAATCATTAAAAATTCCAATGCACTTAGCCAAAAAGAGGTCTAAGTCATCAAAAAGTCATAAGCGTGTGTGCAGGCGCTGCCGGGGTGGGGACTGCGAGAGGGGCTGGTGTTTTAGGGGGTTGGGTCGAGGTGGGACGGCAGGGGTCCACATGCGCCGTTGCCAAAAATCTAGTCAAACTGGCTTGCTATAGTGCAACGCACTTCTCGATGAATGCGCTTGCGCTTACGAGTGGGGTGGAGTTGTGTTACATCGTTTTTTTTATTAATTTAGTCTTTTCACAATGATGGGTGTACCGTCTTTTGAGTCATACATCTAGAATTTTGCTGTACATCCTTTAACAATATTGTCATTTAGTTTCATGAAGGATTTTAGGATATTCAAAATTTACTGCTACGTGGGTAAATATTTAATTCTGGGGAAATGCTATTTCAAATTCACAGATTGCCGCGATGGCGTAGTTGTTATGCGTACGCGGTACGACTGCTGAGGTCTCTGGTTCAATACCCGGGCCGGGTAAAAGTGATATTGGGTTTTTCTATTATGAAATACTCAGTATCAACCCTGTACTCGGTAACAAGTCTGTATTTGTGCCCGGTATGGCGATAGGCTCGCTCGCTATTACATCATAGGATGGAAATAGGCTTGGCGAAATGTGGGTATACTGGTTATACCTATGTAGTCTTTCGGGGATTACAGGCGTTAGTGCGTATGTAATTCAAAAAAGCTAATCCGTCTTAGAACTTGAATTTTGGAACTCGAATCGATTTTTTACAAGGACATTTCTTGCATTATCCACAGGAAGGGTTATCCCTTCCTTCCACTTGTCCTTATCCCACTCGCAGTGGAGTGCGCATAACATGCTTTTTAACACATACTACACAAAGATTTGGCTTCTAGTTTTAACGTCCGACTGCCTGCCTGTCAACCCTTCTAGCGAGCTATTTATAATAACCTTAAATTTAAATATCTACACTTAAATAAAGCTAGTTTTCATGACAGAGTAGTTAAATGAGTATATTACTATGTGAATTTTGATGTTCGTTAATCAGTTACACCTTAACGGTTGAATGGATTCGGACGAAATTTGACACTCAATTAGACTGTGATCTAAATTAGAATATAGGCTTTTTATTCCGGAAAAGTACATTTAACGTAGGTGGAGCCGCAAGCAAAAGCTAGTGTAGTAAATTTTAATGATATCACAAGAAGTTATGACGAGACGCGATGCATGGCTGATTTTTAAATGATCCAAACCCTCTCCACGCTATCCTCTGTGCAGTGGTTAGATAGTCGTACAGAGTAGGCGCGGGCGCATCTAAAAACTGCAACTCGATTGCATGAGCCCAGGGGGACGGGAAGTTGAGGGGGCAGGGGGGACAAAAGGGGAAAAAATAAACCGCGTCCGAAATCCCGCGCGGACGTCGACCGGGTAATGACCTCGGTACCCTAAGTTAGGTCTAACTTCTGCCTAGGTCTTGAGGTCCGTGTGGGCGTTCTCGGATCTTTATTGCATTCCAATTAGTCATGGATTTTACATTTGAATGTATTACGTTTTTGGGTTGTTATGACTTGTAATTATTTCTTTTCGTGTATTTATTTTAGGTACCGTTATTATTTGCGATGCGGTTAAGGTATAAAACAAAAAAGGACCTGGGTAATTACTACTAAAATCTCGGAGGATTTCGGGAATTAAAAGGAACCCGGATTTCCACTTGAGTTGGAAATCTTAAATGGATTTCTTCTTTTTGTGCAGTTGTCAAGATTGTAAGAATAGTTGCCAAATTGTAATTAAACGGAAAAGAAGTCGCGGGCAAGGCTAGTATTTTTTTTTATTCCGTCACCATTCAAAAATAAGCGTTAATTATAGGTTCCAAAAATATTAACACCTGGACTGTTCAAACTCCAAATTCCTTTGGCTTCTTATTATTTTATTTATAAAAATATACCAATGGAATTTCTATCTTATTTTGACAATGCTAAGGTTTAAAATACAAGATTCGCTTAGTATATGCGCAGTTAAGAATTCCATCATTTTAATGTGACCACAAAAACAGAGCTACCTCTCCGCCCGCTGTTTAGAGTATTGTGTCAAAGGAAAGGGTTTAGGTGTAATTTTAGAGGTCTCAATAAAATGGTTTGAATTGTCACACTCCTACTGTACAACTCATGAGATTTGGCGATAATAGTACATACATACGCACTCACGCCTGTAATCCCCGAAGGGGTAGGCAGAGGTGTAACTAGTACACCCACATTTCGCCGAGCGTATCTCCGTCCCACGAAGCGATAGGGGGCGAGCCTATCGCCATACCGGGCACAAATTCCAGACTCCGGGCTGATACTGAGCATTTCGTAATAGAAAAACCCAATACCACTTTACCCGATCAGGGATCGAACCCGAGTCCTCTGCCTTAGCTTAATCGTAACGCGTATGCATTACAACTGCGCCACCGAGGCAGTTGTAATGCAGGCGATAATAGTGCCTATTTTTAATCACTGCTTAAGACCAGCCCTATGCTATAAAAAGATACGAAGCAACAAGGCTCCGAAATATAGAGCTAGTAGTATAAAAATATTTTTAAGTGGTATATCCACGCTGTAGACAGTTTTGCCTACAGCATAAATGGGCCGGCTCGTTCAGGTCATTATCATTGTCGAACAGAAAACCGGTGTTTAAAAGAAGCAGTTCGCTACTGTGTTTCGTGCGGTGAGTGAGTTATTCGGAGGCAAAACCTCCCAATCCCTTTATTATCCCCTTCCTTTAAAGGCCAGCAACGCGCCCATGATTCTTTTGGTATTGTGGGCATACATGGGCTTTAGAGATCACTTACCATCAGGTGACCCGCTAGCTCATAACCCGGCCTAAAGCCAAACATTTGTTTCGGTGCGGGAATCGAACCCAAGGCTACTCGCCCGCTGCGGTTATTTATCACCACTGTCGCTTACATTTTGCACCTGGAAGGTGAATGATTCCTCAATAAGAGAATCATTAACGCTCTGAGGCTCGGCAGAAGCCTCGGAAGTTCATGGACTCATTACCATCTTCCATTACCGTTTGGAGTTTATGGCGGAAATGGGGTTTAATTGGGCTTGTCAGCGAGGTCCGGAAATGTTTCAGACCTTTTTTTTCTTGGCATGGTACAGGAACTACACTGCACATGATTAGTAAAATAAGTTTAGGGAATGCTTAGAACCCACTTGAAATAAAAACTCTTGCTGGAACCGAATATATTTTTATGTTTTTAATTATATTCATAACTAGCCTTTGCTAGAGGCTCCGGCTTGAACGGCCTTATCCGGGAAAAAACAGTAGCCTATGTTACTCAGTGATAAAGTAGCTTTCTAACGGCAAAAGAATTTTTGAAATCGGTGCAGTAGTTTTTAAGTTTATTCGTTACATACAAAAAAATCTTTCCTCTTTATAATATTAGTGCAGCTTTATACACATGATACGTTACAAGGTGAACTATTTACATTTTTCGCAATCGACCAATTAGAATTCATCTTGATGTTAACTACGCTTGCCGGTGGTGGCTTTAGAGCTGCGAGGCGCGGGTTTACCCCTCGCTGAAGACTAAATCCCTGCCCAGCTGTCCAGAAAATCCGCCCGTCCATAAGTAAGACTAGGTTGTAGACCCCTCGTATAGGCCCCTCCCTCGTGTAGGCCCCTCGTCGTAGGGGCCGTCTGGGTTGGCAGCTCTTCGTCTATATCTGCCGCCAGCAGTGTGCACTGTTGTGTTTCAGTTTGAAGACCATTAAAGCTCTTGAAATTACTAGGCATTATGAGATTTATTACCTTGTCTCAGGTTGATGAACGCAGTCTAGTGCCATATAGTGCTTTGTATTACAAAGTGTTGCGTGGTGTTGCTTCGGTTTATGGGCAGGAATGGCTAACCTACAGGCGAGCGACCTGCTCGTTTTATCATACAGGCAAATAAAAAAAGCAGTCTAAAATAACAAATAATGCTGACTATCGACTATACGTACATATTATTCAAGTTTATTAAAAAGTGATCCGGTACATATATTAAGTACGCATTGTAAGGTGTATGTAATGACCCTAAAATATGACCACATCTACACTATACAACATGTAATAATATGTACGTAATTCTATACATACGTACGTAACTTGTAACCGAAACACAATTTAACACCTGAAAGAGAATGTGTGCTGAAGACGATATAGGTACTATCCTATAAAAGCATTTTAAACGGTTCATTCTTGGGTCTGGTTCATCTATGCATTTGGCTTAATACAGTCGACGAGCCTCTTAAAAGCTGTTATCAGTTGCACCAACTCAAAATACTAATACATAATAAGTACATACTTGGTTTTAATCAAATAAAACATATTTTTTGAACTCGTAATCATACTTCATAAAATAAATTCAAATAAATATTGACATTTGACAACTGTGGATAAAATACTTATACCGTACACTATACATTGCTTAAATTTGCCCGCCACTTTCTATAACACGTGGTATATAGCTTAGATTTACATACCTTTCTGTAACACGTTGTACATATGAAAGCAAAATATCACTCCTTCACTCACGATATCTAAAAACTACTAAAGTGAGGAACATGAAATTTGGTTAGATTATACTTTGTGAAATTTAGGGACCCGCTAACAAAGGAATTTTGGAAATTTACATTGTTAGGGGCAAAGGGGGCGTGCGGAAAAGCTAGTAATCAATAAATTAAGCTTTTCACAGATTATATGTATTATTATGGTGGATATTATATTTCACAGATTAATGCCCGGTTTCTGAAAGGCTGATCAATGTTAAATTAACTAATCAAATGTCAATCTCATGTCAAGTTGAAATTGAGTTGCTAGAAGCATGATCAACACTTTTGATTTGACAAACATGGTAGCTAACATAACATTCAAATTAATATGAAAAATCGTATCTCAAACGGTACTAAAGAGAGATCAAATATTGTTATTTTTTCACTAAATATCGTTTCAGCAACTCTAATTGATTTGACAGCGGTGTCAAATCAAAGTTCTGTTATGGCCGTTCCCAATATTCTATCTATCGACAGATTTGCTTACTGGCAGTAAAATTTTGACACATTTCCTATGGAAGATCTATCAAACACTATTGATAGTAAGCAAATATGTAGATAGACAGAATAAAGGGACGGAATTGATTTCATCAGCCTTCCAGTGTTTAAGTGTATTATACTAGCAAATACCTAGTAAAAGTAAAAATTTAAGGGTGTGATGACGGAACCCTCGGTGCGCGATTCCGACTCGTAACTAACCCGTTTTTACTTTTCCAAATACCAAAAATAACAATACTTGGGTTTCAAGAAATAATATCCTGCTAATCATCTTATTTAGATGCCTGTTAAGTTTCAATAGTTGTGTTAATATTTGTTAAGATATTTTTTTAATAGCAGAGGACGGTAATCAAGTAAATGGGTCACCTGATGGTAAATGGTTTCCACGGCCATGAATATCCATAATACCTGAAGATTGTTGAGGCATTGCCGACCTTAAAGGAAAGGAAATATTGTTTTTAAATTGTTTAAGTAAAATACGTCCATTAGCGAAAATATGATAAATGAATTATCAATTTGTTTTGGTCAAAAGGTTTAATTGAATTGTACAATGTTTATTTATAGTGTTTTATCCAATTTTATTATACCTAAAGGTCCGCATCTTACTGTTGTATTCAAAGACGTTAATTAAGTTTAATTATTTATTAGCAATTTCCTAGAATTCGATTATTTCTCAGAAACATACACACTGACGCCTGGAATCCCCGAAGGCGTAGGCAGAGGTACAATACATTTCGCCGAGCTTATTTCCATCTCATGATGTGATAAGGGGCGCGCCTATCGCCATGCCGTGCACAATTCCAGACTCTGGGCTGATACTAAGCATTTTTATGATAGAAAACCCAATATCACTTTTACCTGACCCGGGGATTGAACCCGAGACCTCAGCACAGTTACGACTATCTGTATTTAGTAATTGCGCACCATATATTATTCCATATTATTTCAGTTATGGTTTCTCATTTACAGTTGAAGTCTCCAGATGAGAGTCCTGGCGATGGTGTGGAGAATGGGACGCCTCCTGCCAACGGCTCCATCTTCACCATGACCCTCAAGAATAACCACTTGATCGTAGAAACTGAAGAGAGAAATGTAAGCTCTATGCAGTCTTTTTATAATAAAAACAATAATATACTATCTTACTCCCCTTTATAATAAGTGGGGTTAGGTCTTAGTCCAACACGTTGGCTTAATGTGGGTCGGTAGATTTCACATTATCATCGAAATTCTTATGGGAAATTAACTGGAAACATTGTGTCCTTCAACGGTCGGCAGAATTAAAATAAGCTGTAATCAACCGCATAAGTAAATACAAAAAAAATGTTTTGGTTTTCAGGACATTACCAAAAATGGTAGAGAAACAAAGATGAAATACTCTCCAGACAACGACGGCATCTTCGTAGTAGAAGTTCAGCAGTCAGCTGCTTACAGACCAAACAACAAGTCTATCCACAACTCGCCACCACACGACCCACAGATCTCCACTAACCAAGCCCTCATCCACCGAGTGCCTGAAGAACTGGAGAAAAAGATAGAAGACGACAGCGAAAGAAGCAGCGAGAAATTTGAAAGAGATAAAGCACTAGCACTATCCAGTACGGGTCTTTCAATTTCTGATCTTAGCATGTCTTCTATAGGGTCTCATAATGTCAGCTACTCTTATGGAAGCCAGGTGGGGTATGAACAAGGGCCATTTGGATATCCAGTGTATGCCGGGTACGAGGTGTCGAAAGACGATACTCCGGAAGGCATAATTAATGATAACTCTCAGGAACCGTTGATAACCAAAACTCCGACTAATCCAGACAAGCCAGTGGTAACTGCTGCTATCTTTAAACAAGATTCCATCATTGGAAGCGAAGTTCCAGGATACTGCATTGAAGGTTCCACAGACGGTCCGCTTCTTTCCGATGTCCAAGCAAGAGAATACAGTCTACAACACTTACACGATCAGAAAAAGCAAAATGGAGTTGTAGTTCCTATGAGTGATAAAGTCGAGAGCCCGAAGAAAAATTTGAATAGGGCTGATAGTTTACCGATTCGGTTAGAGGAAGACAATGCTGGAGGAGAGATGGTTGCCATGGAAACGATTAGTGAGGAGATTCCTAAAGATTTGAAAGGTAAGAGAGCTTCACTGCCAATCATAAGGACTGAAGTTTATGAATCAATGAAGGATACTATCAAACCAAGTTCGCCGAAATTTGAGAAGTTGATGAATGTCTCCACTCCAGAGTTGTATGATTCCCCTCCAATGATCACTATTACTGAGGAGAGCGAGTCGAGTAAATCCGACGGCACGAGTTAATCGTGGCATGTGTGCTTGTAAATAGTCATTTAGAGGTTTTGATGGGAGGAGGGAGAGGTGGTTGTTTTGATTTATTTATCGATGGGATAGATTTAATGTTCTATTAGATTTTGAGTACTTGATTGTTAGCAATGGAAGGAAATGTTGAAAAACATCAAGTTAATAATTCGTCACTAAAATTTACTATAGTGTTATAATTTTTTTAAATTTACCTTTGTGACTATTGAAAATATCAATCACCAACTATATTAGATTTAATTTAAAAAAAAAACAACTAAAACGTACATAAAAACTAAAGTTTATTTTATTTAAATGGACACCTCCTCTCTGCCATCAAACTTTACATTAGTTATAAAATTATATTTGTAAAATCAAAATTACTCTATCATAAGCTTTGGTGTTGCTAGTGTTTATTTATTATATTACGTTAAAGTTTCTCGTTATTATAATCTATATTTTAATTAGATATGTAATTTTCTGTGTCGCTATGTAGGTATAAATTAATGTATAGGGTAGGTTATATGGTCAAAATCAATGTTTTAATCCATTTTGTGTTGTACACTAAGACAGCAGGTAACATTTTTAGGCAATATCTAAGTACTTGAACCGAAATGAATAAAGGATCTTAATTCAAGCGTCCATAAGGATATCAAATAAATGAATTAAATTAACTTATCAGCGAGGCGTGGCGAACCCACTTTCTTCAATGGTTACTATAATATTTAAAACAGAAAGCCAATTCTCGTAATTTTAAATGTTCAAAATATCATTCCGATCTCAGCTCAGTCCCAACGTCAAGAAAGTTGCAAATGGCATTCTCTTAAACCAATAATCAACGTCAAATGTGAACATGGATCGTAATAAGATTGAATATAGAATAAAAGTTGACTAAGGCCAAAACGGTATAATGCTACTGCTAATGCTAGGTGCATTTGACGTTGATTATTTATTGGTTTAAGAGAATGCCATTTGCAACTTTCTTGACGCTGAGACTAGATCGGAATGATATTTTGAACATTTAAAATTACGAGAATTGGCCTCCAGATGTTAATCGCGTAATATTTGACCATCCCACGAGTCAACTCGTGTCCACGACCAATGCAACTCGGTCGAAACGTCGCATCGGGGAATAAATAAATTGGTATACCTTTAAATATTACACGATCAAGATGAGTTTAAAATAATATATAGTAGGTATGTATACAAATCACGACATTTTAATGGTTCATTTCTGGATTATATGGAGATTTAGATTAAGATCGTTAATTAATTTCAGCTGCTAATGTTAAGAAGATAATGGATAAAATGAAAAATGTATCAGCAAATATTTTGTAATGAAACCAAAAGGTACTTACACGCTACATTGTGTATAGTTTTATTAGACTCGCGACACACTTCGATGTATTAGATGCCGATGATGTCCTATTATAAAATTGTTGTAGGAGAAAATTTAAAAATTAACCGGCAACTTGTCGGTGTCAAATTCGTCATAGTGTAACGTGAGCCTTGGGCCCGTATTCACGAACAACACTTGCACCTGGTTTCTGAAAGGCTAATCAAATCAACATTCAACCAACAGAACTTTGATTTTGACACCGCTGTCAAATCAATTCTAGATGCTGAAACGTTGATTAGTGATAAAATTAATAATATTTGATGTCTCTTTAGTACCGTTTGACATACGATTTTTCATATTTATTTGAAAGTTATGTTAGCTAACATGTGTGTCAAATCAAAGGTGTTGACCACGCATCTAGCAACTCAATTTTGACTTGACATGAGATTTGACATTTGATTAGTTAATTTTACTTTGAACAGCCTTTCAGAAACCGGGCGTTAAGTAAGCTCTTTGCCAAGTGTCCAATTCTATGTACATGATTGGTCTGTTTCGATTTAGCGCCAAAAACTAACCAATGACGTTTAAAATCGTCACTATACGTTAGCACTCACTATGAGGTCTCTAATGTTTATGAATACGGGCGTAAGTGTCTGAGATTGGAAATTTGGTACTTTTGAAGAGCATAAATGTGAACCTACTGTCTGTTTAATCTAAAATATTGTTTTTCTATTCAAAAATATAAGGAAATTAGTGCTGCGCAATTCAGAAAGAGATATGTTGATTAGATAAGATAAATTCAAAGAGTTTTCTAAGTAGTTGTGATACTTGAAAAATATGTGAGGCAGGTAGATATCAAATAGCAAAATGGTTGACAGAGTTGTGACATCTGAACTCACCTGTATTTATTTACAATAGGGTAGTTTCCTATATTGAATTTTATACATTATTTTATAAGCAACAGAAAATGATACGCAAAAGAAACCTTTTTATTAAAACACGATCAAAATTGGTTCAGAAATGTGCCTGCATTTATGACCTAAAATGTTGGTATGAGGAAAAGTGGGTGAGTAGTAGGGATATCTCACTATCTCGCTTGCACGCGTGCACCATAATGAACATTTTACACAGTGACGTCAAAGTTTGCGTCGTCTGTCATTTGACAATTACCCCTTCTACAGGATTTGAATGGCTTCTAACTTATTTATTTTTGGTCCGATTTATAAAATTCTTTCTGCAATAGATTTTGAGTAACGTTACTTATTAATTTAAATAATAAAAAAAATCTATTCAACCACCCTATTATAGAATGTTTTTTTCTTAATGCCCTTCCAAGACGGTTTATGTATTTTAGGTTTATTGTATCATGGTGCCGTGAAGAACACTACTTGATAGTGTGCAAATTAATTTTTCAGAAAACTGACTACTCAATTTGATTAATAATTTGGTTTCTTTGACGGATGCCAACGTATTAATAAATAAATAAAGAGTCAAACACAGACTTGACCCCACACTAGGTTAAATTGTATCGTTAGTATCAGGAACTACGAGGGACTTCAGGTGCCACAACACCCAGACCCGAAACAAATATTTATGGATCACATAAACATTTGGCGATAGGCTCGCCCCCTATCACATAAGGGACGGAGATACGCTCGGCGAAATGTGGGTGTACTGGTTACACCTCTGCCTACCCCTTCGGGGATTACAGGCGTGAGTGCGTATGTACATTTTCATGTCGTAACGTATCGCCAAGTATTTTCCAGCTACCATTTATCTGACAACAATACGTGTTTGTGTAGCCAACGCAACAGAGATGATCCTATCTAAGCACTTGTAGATATAACGGTAGCAATGGACAATGGACTTACTTGACGAGTATAATAAAGTGTTTCTATCTCATTTTGTCATCGTGTTACGACAAAAAAGAGTCGAAAGATCATTGATACATACTTGTAGACGTAATCTTACTTTTGAGAATTAATTTAGGTGATTAAAGAAAAAATATTGATGTTTTTAAACCGGAAAAATTCAAATGTTGCGTATTCTGGACCTATGGTTCTGCATGAAAGCATCGAAATTAAATAACAAGAAACGTTATTCAAGACAAAAATACTCCAGCAAAACTCTGTGGAAGGGGGCGGGGATATAAAAGTCTGTGCAACTCGTTCATTCATCAATTCATAAAAATTTATTCATGATCTTTAGCTGACAAACGACATCTGTAGCTTAATACGACGAATTTTTTGCGCAGTGCAGAACGTCGTATCTTGATTTAGAAATTTAATATTTATACATTAACTTTTATGAAATAAAGTTGATTTTGAACGGTCATTAATTTTTGTTGTGTATATAAGTGTTACGTGTAATTAATTACCTTTGCATTTGTAAGTAAGTGGAGCCGTATTTTTGGCAGATTCATATGAGAGGTGTCGTTCTAGTTATCTTATTTCGATGGCTGAAAGGCAACAAATTTTTGATTTGAATAAATATGTTTGGAAGGAGTTATATCGAAAACATTAAAATTAAATATTAAAAATATGATCCAATAATTTGAACAATAGTCTTGACTCCACCCTAGGCTATCTGTATATCAGGAATACCTGTATACCTGGGTATTAGGCACTACGAGGGAGTAATGGTCTCACAACAGCCAGATTCGAAACAAGTATTTGTGAGTCACAAATTTTTAGTAACAGTACAAAGATCAAACCTCTGAACACACACAGCCGTCTACTCGTACGTTACGCCACGGAAGCTTACTTATTATTCTTCTAGCTTATATTCCAGAAGAAATACAACTCTGTCAGTCCTTTTGTAAAAAAAATAATGCAAAATTGTAAATTGTTCGTCAGATTTAAGGTTCAATTGACACCAAATAATTCGTATAAATGTATTTATAGAAGGAATTGATTTAATAAGAATGCGCATCGAAGTTTTTAAATACTCCAAATATATAAATAAATATTTAGTTCCTAACGTACTCCAAGGCCAGTGTACCTTTAAAATTTTGCTCATTTTTAATATTAGAGTATTCGTAGTTTTATGTTATTGATTATGCTAAGTAACAACTATTCTGAATCAAAGCCGCTTTAAACGTTTTTTTTGTTATCAAAAACACATTAGTAGGGAATCAGATAAGAAGCTTGAATATAGTCTTTAAATTATCAATATTTTCTAGACTAAAGCACCATTTACACGAAGAGAGTTTCTAGAACAATATAGGCGAAGATATGGTAGAAAATTCTCGTTTTAAAGGCTTCATCATAAGATAAACGGTAGAGACACGCTGTAAACACTTTTGTCTGTAGCATCAATGGATCGGCTTGACCGGGTCTCACAGAAAACCAAGATGAAGTAGCAGCTTGCTTCGTTTCGTACAGTGAGTGAGATATCCGGAGGCTCAAAACCCTCTCCCGTTTGCAATGCCCATTCCTTTGCTATAAGGTCAGCAATGCATCCATATTTCTGGTATTCTGAGTGTTTATGGGCTTGGAGATCAATTACCAAGAGACGTTTGCAGACATCTGTTACGAAAAAACATTTTCACTTTCATATTGCATGGCGCAGCCTTGTAAACGAGAGTTTTCTGTTATATTTTCGGCCATGTCTTACGAGAAATTCTCTCCGTATAAGTAGTTTTATGCGCGGCTTTGGTATAGATTATTTTCTTCTATATTATATTAAGTTTTTAGACTTAGTGCCGTCCGAAAGGGAATAAAAGTTCTCATTGTGCCAAGCATTTATTTATTCATTTTACGACCAGATTGTTTTGGATGTTGGTGTGATAATTTATTTTGCTCAATCTAGCGTGTATGGAAAAATTTACGTTAATAACCATGATACATTTTTGAATGTACAGTTTTTATTTTGCACAATATGACATTTAAGTATGATGATTTCTTATGTTTATAATATTACATATTATTATATATTGATATAAAACTAATTTATACGGATTTTATCGCGGTTTAATGGTATTTTAGTCACGACGTTTCGAAAGCTTTTCTGTATTCATGGTCACGGGGTTGACTGAGGTGTAGATCGTCTCGAAAAGTTGATGTTACATTGCCTATCGTCATTTTGTGATTATAAGAAACAAAAATAAACTCGTAGTACCCGCTTTTAGAATAGTTAAGACTAAAAAGTCATTTATGGGTAACAGCGTTAAATTTTATAACAAGCTCCCAAATAGTGTGATCGATATGCCCGAAAAAATGTTCAAAGCACACATTAAACGTGTGCTTATGACTAGGGGCTATTATAATGTTAAGCAATATCTAGAGGATAGAGATGTTTGGCGTTCGGTTCCTCCTTGCATACTGTGACCTCCTGGGGCCCTGTAGCTTGTAGACAATGTAGGGAATAATTTAATTTAATTTAATAAATGTAAATAATATATGATATATTCAAGTAAGTACGATATAAATAAATTGCACAATAATATTAAATACCTACACTAAAACAATATATTAAATAAATGTATCAATAAAATTTAAATACCAAATAAAAAAGACGACCGATCACGTAAAATAAAAATTGGCAATTTTAAACTGACAAGTCATTATTGTTGAGATTATAGAAATTGGACCAAAAACAAGCCCACTGAGTTTGTTTCGCCGGGTCTTCTCAGACAGGGTCGCGTTTGGATCCGGTGGCAGTTTTAAAACTACAATTTAGAGGTACACATGGTCCGTATCAATCACCTTAAAATAAAAATAGGACTTTTTATTTCCCTAATTTATTTTGGTATGATAAATCGGACCAAAAACAAGCCCTCTGAGTTTGAATAGCTGGATCTTCTCAGGACTGGGTCGCGCCGCGTAAAATCCAGTGGTAAAGTAAGCCCACTGAGTTTGTTTCGCCTGGTCTTCTCAGGTTGGGTCGTTTTGGATCCGGTGGTAGTTTTAAACCACGTGCCGTTTCGGTAATGCCTATGGTCCATATCGACCTTTAAAACAGAGAAAAAATAACAATAATAATAATACTTAACAATCCTGGACTAATATAAAAATATTGTAAACTTTATAGTTGCCCAGTGTATTTTGACGATGCTATGTATGTTATGTATATATTAGCTGATATGATTTCTGTACTTACATAAGTTTCTTTATTTTGTACTGACTTGTCATAAGCGCTATTTTAATTGCCTACATGATGAATAAAACTATTTCATTTCATTTCATTTTCATTTCATATAAATTAAATTTTATTTTCAAAAGTTAGTTAATGTTTTTGAAACGTCGAGACTAAAATAAAATTAAACCGCGATAAAATCCGTATAAATTAGTTTTATTTTAATGTATAATTATGATTATTTTCATTAAGCTAGAATGATGATTGGGAATGATTGTATAGCTTTAAACTAAATATATTTTTGCACATGTTTCCTTCACGAACGAGCACAATACTTAAAGTTGCGGTTGCCATTGACAATTTATAATTCTGAATATGTTTTGAATTATATTTATTGCTATTTTTACAATGACTAGGGTTGGTAAAACATATCAGACATCGGAGTTAATATTTTATATCCACCCATATTTGTGTTTGGAGTTATCTTACTTCAGTATTTTTTCAGTGGGACGAATAGGGCAGTTCCTATGTTGAATTTGATACATTATTTTATACGCAACAGAAAATAATACGAACTACTTGTTTGAAACTATTTGTTTAAATAAATTGGTTTAAACATCAGCCCATATTAGTATCAGCTAAGGGTGCATGTCACCATCTCGCTCGCACGCGTCCAACGTAATGGGCATTTTGCACAGTGACGTCACGATTAGCGTGTCATTTGACAAGTAACCCATCTATCAGGTTTGAATGGCTTCTAACTCATTGACTCATTTATATTCGGATAAAATAACAGATTTGTATGTCGATACACGATAACGTATTGTCAATTGTTGTTATTTTCTATATGGGAATCGCTGTTTAATTTTGCGCGCGTTCGTACATTTGTCCCATTCTTTTCTATAGAGAAAGAGCGAGAAAGCTATATCAGATTTGGAAAAAGGAGTAAAATTATTGTCAAAGTTGATTAGTGAAGAGTATCGGTTGCGTTTATTTTTATTGTGTAACGGTTATTTTATAAAAATAAAATTTTAAGTAATTTGCGATTATATATGTGTTTTATTCTCTAATTGAGATGTTTGAGTGTTGTGGGTTCGATTTATTTTTATTAGCTTGAATGACGAGACAAGCAGGACGCTCGCGTGATGGTAAGCGCCACGCCTGCTCATAAACAGAAGCAACGCCACACAGAACAACACAGCACTGCATGATACTGGACTGCGCTCGTCACCCCGAGACATAAGGTGTTAAGTCTCACAATGCCCGGTAATTTCACTAGCTTCAATGTCCTTCAAACAGGAACACAACAGTGTTTACACACTGTTACTTGGCGGCAGAAATAGACAAAGCGGTAGTATCAACCGAGCCGGCCTCTCGCATACGAGGGACCTACCACCTTGATTTCTGAGTGGGAACGTGAATTACGATCTTACTGTGGTAGCTGAAGTGAGTCCACACAGTCCGTTGGAAGTACCTTTTTTGTTATACTGACGTGAATTTTTTCAGAACTTTCAACCCCGTAGTTTAAAAGTTCGAGATGGGGACAGATTTATCACAACTTTGGACATGCACATCTCATAAACCTCTTCCTTTTCCCTACCTTTTCTCGCTGCCGCGGAATACCGCGAAGTATTTTCATTATTTACAGTTGTTAATTTAAAAGTCGGTATACAGGAATTTTATTTTTATTATAAGATATTGTGGGTAGATAAATACTGCATGAAAGTAAATATTGGATGTTAAGGAGGGCGAAGGAGCTCTTTTTCTGTTGTGAGTGGATAGTGTAGTTAGTGGATTGTGTACTTAGTGCTGCAAGGTCGAGTTTAACGGTAAGTGCTAGAACATAATCATGGTGACTGTATAATGCAAATTTCTTTGTGCTTTATGATTCTTTCTAAATTAGATATGGTTATCCTGCTTCGACAGAAGTGTACTTCGGTACACAGTTTCTACGAGTAATATGGATATCCTGCTGCGGCAGAAGTGTACGTATGTACAGTATTGTGGGGCAGGGGTGACTAAGGGGAGGTTGGAGATCACCGGACGAGTGCCTATAATTTTATAGGGCTTACTGCGGTCACTGCCCGGCTCAAACTGCGCTCACTGAGCCTAAGTATTAAACATACAATACCGTTGTATGTTGGTACTTCAAAGTACCAGTATGTACCAGTTTTTATCTTTTAATTCTTGTTTTCTGTAAATGTGTGTGCAATAAAGAGTTTTGTATTGTATAAACCCATATAAAGTCACGCATATCTCGTAAACTAATGACCTATATAAAAGTAATTTAGGAACCTCAATATAATTTTTAAGCAGTGATAGCTCACTGGGAAGCGGTACGGACTGTCGAGACGAAAGTCACAGGTTCGAAATCAGTCCAAAGAGCACATACCTCTGACTTTTCTACGTTATGTGTGTATTAATTGTTAATTATCGCTTGCTTTAACGGTGAAGGAAACATCGTGCGGAAACCTGCATACCTGTGAATTTATATACTCTTTATTGTCTATTCAGTTTCGGAAGGAAACGAAAAATACAAACTACGAATGACGGTCTTATCGCGAGAAAACCTTTAGTAGGTTTTATGAGTGGTAGAGCCACGGTGTAGACACCTTTGTCTACAGCATGTATAGGCCGGCTCGTCCGGGTCATTACCACTGTCTCACAGAAAACCGACGTAAAGTAGCAGCTTGCTGCTGCGTTTCGTATGGTGAGTGACATATCCGGAGGCCCAAATCCCCGTTCTCTTCCCAATCCGTTAATTAACCCTTTCCTTTAAGGTCGACAACGCGCCCATGACTATTTTGGTATTGTGGGCGTACATTGGATTGGTGGAGATCACTTACCATCAGGTGACCCATTTGCTCCTTTGCCGTCTTATACCATAAAAAAACTACAATAAATATAAATTGTTTCATTTACAAAAGGGTAATTTCCATGCCCCAACAGTAGTAAAAGATAGCACCGAGTTTTCTGCTTTTCCTCCATAAATTAGAAGTAGTTTCAAAAAACGCCAACAGATGGCAGTGTCTACCACTCATCTTACAATGTTTCATCAAGTCTATACTGACGTCACATCTTTAGTCACGACATCTGTAGGGTGGCGGCGTAAAGGTATGAAAATTGCAACCGTAATACCACATTTTCCATTTCGTCATTGTATTACCGTTTAGTTCCGGAAAATTCACATAGAGGGAGTTGTTTCTAATTTAATATTTTAAAATTTAAATTGTGTTTTAGATCGTCAAAATAAAGTTTCAGTTTACAAATTGATCCGATTTTGATATGAAATTATCGAATTCAATTTGATAAGTGAAATCGAGAATGAAAAGCCACAAATTAGCAAAAATTTTATACACTCCTTTTTAACCATCAACAAAGAAGAGTGTTTGGTCGATTTGTCAGTGTGTGTGTTTGTTTGAAAGTTGGTTTGATTAAGATCTGAGCTATGTGTGATGAACATCTGTTAAGTAATTTAAACGTTACCTAAGTTTTTCTAAATGAAGCCGAAGGTTTTTTAAAATTTTTGAAATAAAGTTAAATTTTTGGACTAAAAGCCAGATGTGGAGGCATGATTATGACGAACTCACCTGCCTATCGACCTAGTGTCTAGATCGGTGCCTTAATCTATTTTCCTAAATGTACCGACTAAAACCCCGCGGTGTCCCTCCTTCGACACGGGATACGGTTCCGAGGGATACTGGTACGAGTATACTTGGATCGTTCCCGGTACCGCCTCGGTATAATGTCTTTGTGACCTATCTCGTTTGGAACTTAGAAACCGCCTCTCTATTAGAATATCCTCGACGTCTATGGCAGTGTGAGATTTTCACACTGCAGTTCGTCACGGGGTCGCACCGAGGAAATGTATATAGCCAGGTCTCCCGCCTGTCCTCAATTTTCTGCCGCCAAGCAGCAGTGTGTAAGCACTGTTGTGTTCCGGTTTGAAGGACATTGAAGCTAGTAAAATTACTGCGCATTATGAGACTTCACACCGAGACAAATCTTTGTGTGATCCACAAATATTTGTTTCGGGTCTGGGTGTTGTGGACTGTAAGTCCTTCGTAGTTACTGATACTCACGACACTGGTTAACCTAGTGTGGGTTCAGGACTATGTGTGTGACTGTTGGGTGTATTATTTATTTATTATACAGAACGGCAATTTAATGGTTTAGAGCAAAGACTTTTATGTATACTACTAGACAAGCTGCGCAGTACATAGGAATTGTATCACAAAGTTACGGTCAATTGACCGTAACGCAATATTACCATCTCGCTTACTCTCAACTAGAACCCCTATCGCGCTCCCTGTTTGTGAGCTGTCAAACTCCCGCGATATATCATATATGACGCAATTTTACTTCTAAACAGCCCGTCTAGTGGTATTCGTTAACTTCTTTGGTTTAGACCTTTTTTTTCCTTCCCTGTACTGCTTCGCCTGTGTCTCCTCTACCAATGAGAGGAATTAGGGCTACGTCTACTCTATGTATATAAATACATGTTTAATAAAACAATTTTATTTTTATGTGAAAAAGCTGGGGCTCTTAATATTATTACTGGAACAATATGGGTATTATTCCAGTAGTTTGGAACGCATACTGTCAAATTTCTATTTATAGGTCCAATTCTGGGGAGATTGTATTTTTTAATTTCTCTCTTCCAAGGACATCAAAACTTGATTACGAATAATTCTGATTATTAATTAATTGCATTTAATCATACAATAATTATATAACACAATTTACAAATAAAATATGTGCATTTTTCAATTGTAGAGTGAAATCCAGATTAAATCAAATTGAAACGTTTGAAAGATATGGAAATCGTTCAGAACCATGTTCCCACCCACTCGCATAGATTACCGGAACGCGAATTTCTACACAGGGGGAGAAAAATTAAAAATAAATGCCCCCGCTTGAATAAATTTGAAATGCTCCCAAAATAGGTCAAACCGACAATAGCCGCGCCGGAAAACTCTGACGAAAAATTAAACAGATAAAAAGGCATTACTTGCGTCACAAATATCAAAACTACCCTCATCTCGCTATTGATTCACTGCGGATAATTGAGTACACGCGTGTCAACCCCCGCTCACGTCGTTCCCCTCCCCGCACCCCCGCGGTACACCCTCGTACGCCCCCCACACACGCGGGCTCGCACCTCATTTGATTACAACGGAAAAAGCGTCGAAAAATCGAGTAGATGCGATGCAGTAATCGGCCGGTCGCCATGGCAACCGATATTAACGCCCGAGACCGGGGAGGCTGTAACACATAAATAGATTTGCACATAATACGTCCGATTCCACACACGGCCCCCGGCCCCCGACCCCCACACACATTTTTGTACAGTGTTAAAATGCCTAAAACCGCCCGGCGGCCTGGTTTAAAGCCACCCCACTCAGGGGCCATGCAGATTAGCTAAAACTACGTATTTTTTACCCACTCCAGAGGGATCTTTTTTCTCGTTTCACCCCTCAGCTTGCTAACAACCGAAATGTGGGCTCGAGGGGGTTGGGGGGGGAGGGGTGCGGGGGCCGTAGGGTACGGAAAAGTTTGTGTTTTAAACATGTCCAAAGGCACGCATTAAAATGGTCCGCGCAATGTGTATCATTAGTGAGCCAACCCTTTTTATTTATTCCGAAATTTTTGGTATTTTTCACAATTTTTATCAATTATCTTTGAAGCATCTCATTAGGTGTTAATGTAGAAAGATCTTGATAAAAGGATGCCCTACCATAATGGTAGGTACATCTATACGAAATTTTGAATAAACGAATTTCAAGTTTAGTTTACTTTTTCTAAACCTTTGTAAGCGGATTGTAAGCGGCAATAGCTGAGTGGAGAGTAAGTAGTGCGGACTGCTGACACGATTGTCGCAGGTTCAAACCAACCCCATTTCACCTCTGACTTTCTAAGTTGAGTGAATTGTTAAATAACGGTCGCTTTAACGGCGAAGAACACCTCGTAAGGAATTTGCATACCTCGGGAATTCTCGAAGGTATGTGAAGTCTGCCAACTCCCGTTTGACCAGCATGGTGGACTAAGGCCTAACCCCTCTCATTCGTAAAGGAGGCCCGTGCCCAGCAGTGGGACTTAATACAGGTTTGGTATTAATATAAACAATTACAAAGACTGCCTCGATGGCGCAATTGTAATACGTACGCGTTACGATTGAGGTCAACTCTGAGGTCTCGGGTTCGATCCCCGGGTCGGGTAAAGTGGTATTGGGTTTTTCTATTACGAAATGCTCAGTATCAGCCCGGAGTCTGGAATTTGTGCCCGGTATGGCCATAGGCTCGCCCCCTATCGCATAAGGGACGGAAATACGCTCGGCGAAATGTGGGTGTACTGGTTACACCTCTGCCTACCCCTTCGGGGATTACAGGCGTGAGTGCGTATGTATGTATGTATAAACAATTAATTGTAATATTACTATAGTTACTTTCAAAATTCATTATGTAAGTCAGTATGCGTGGAGACTTTGAGAGATTGTAAATATTAAATAGTGTAGTGTGTGTAGTAATAGTAATTATTTCATATATTAAATAGTGAGGTAAGTGATGTGTGGTATGTAATTAGAGGATTTAGTGAAAAAAATCAATAACGGAATACTGAAATGTAGAAAATATAGGTGAAAGAATATTGATGAAACCAAAGACTTTGATGTATATTACTAGACAGGCTGCGCGGTACACATAGATTACGCCAGTAAGTTACGGTCAATTGACCGTAACCCAATATTACCATTTTGTTTACTCTAAACTAGAACCCCTCTCGCGCTCTCTGTCTGTCAGCTGTCAAACTCTCGCGTTATGTGACGCAAGTTTACTTCTAAACAGCCCGTCTAGTAGTATACATTAAAGTTATTGGATGAAACTTATACTTAAAGTGAGTGTTAATGGGACAGTTAGAAGGTAAAAACCTCGACGAACATTCTCAGATCAAGTTGTGTAGGAAGTGGAAATCTATTGTTTCTGCGTAGGGCTCACTTGTAACTATGAGTTTCTTGTAAAGATAAAACTAAAATAATGTCAATTTCTTAACACCATACTTGCCCTGCTTCCCTTTTTTATATTAGATTGAATGACGAGACGAGGAGGTCGCTCGCCTGATGGTAAACGCCACGCCTGCTCATAAACAGAAGCAACGCCACACAGAACTTTAAATAAAGCACTGCATGACACTGGACTGTGCTCGTCACCCCGAGACATAAGGTATTAAGTCTCATAATGCCCAATAATTACACTGGCTTCAATGTCCTTCACACCGGAACACAACAGTGCTTACACACTGTTGCTTGGCGGCAGAAATAGACAAAGCGGTGGTACCAACCCAGCCGGTCTCTCGCAAACGAGGGACCTTACCACCTTGTAAAACTTGCCTGCTTCCCCCACACTCTATGGATATTTTAGGTATCTTCTATCTGTAACTTAGCTCAGTAAGCAGTAAGTAAAATACCTAATATCCTAATTTACTTGTATTCACCAATCCTGCTCTTTTAAGCTATTATTTAACTTTAATCAGCAATCTAAAACCTGTATTAACGTAATCTACTTGTAAATGTACATCCAAACACTTTTTAGCTAAAATTTTGCTCACAAAAAGCCGTAAAAGAAAATTTTAATCTCATCTTTAGCCCAACTAGAATTTATATCCGAATGTATAAAACATGGGCCGAGAGCTGGCAACATACGTGAGGTCGGTAAAAAGGTTCAGCTCCGTTATCATTTAACAATTTATTAGGCGGAGGTCCGCTAATTCCTGTAGGAGTACTCGCATCGCGTTTTATTTTGCGAACGATTTTAAATAGGGTTTGGTTAGAATAATGTGTGTGGGGTAAGGTAAGGGCGGTGGAGATATGGCATTTATTTATTTTAACCGACTTCAAAAAAGGTAGGTAGGTATATATGTTTTATTTTTTTTGAAAACCAACAAAAATTACTTTATAAGCTATAGTCGAATAAAAAATAAAATATATATCTATTTTATACAATTAAAAAGAGTGTAAATGGACCAGCAACATCTTAGGCCCAAAGCCAACTGGGTTGAGGGATCAGACGGCGGGTTGCCCCTTATAATATGGAGCCCACCGTCAAACCTATGGTATGAGAAGAGGGATCCTGGCATTAACTCAAGATAACACCAGGCAGAAAGAAAGATGCGGAAAAATTCTCATTTTTTTTATACCAAAGGCTTGCACACGAGCAAGTTCACCTGTTGGTATGCGATCTTTACGCCCCATAAGCGGCCACAGCCCACAATACTAGAAGAATCATGGACACGTTGCCGATCTTAAAGAAAATGTATAATTACGCGATTGGGAATTTGATCCTCCGGATATCTCACTTAACGTACAAGACGCAACAGCAAACTGGGCTTTTTTTTGTGAAACAGCATAACAACCCGGTCGAGCTGGCCCATTCATGCGGTAGACAAAACTGTCTACAGCGTGGCTCTACTGTTTTAAAATTCTTCACTTTGACGATGGATTTCGTATTGGTATCATGTGGGGGGGACCCGCCTTCTGACCCCCATAACCAGCAACGGGAACCAAGTTTCGCTCTTGTCCGTTAATCAACAGAGTATACCATGTGCAGGTTGTATGGGTATTGAGTGTACCGCCACTATCAAGTATGGTGGACTAACTACCATAAGAATAAAGTTGTCATCTACGTCAGAGCTCCTTATAAATACGGTCGTCACTACGGGGAGCACAGTTCTCTTCCGACTGGCGAGGTACCCGTAAGTCGTAACTGAGAGTTATCCGTGTCCACAGATGTGGAGGGGGGAGTGGGGCGGAGGCGCCTAGTTTCAAATTCGACAAACGGAACACTACACATGTGAATTTGATTTTAGGCCTAAGATGTTGGTGGCTTTAGGTTAGGTAGGTTGGTACAAGGTGGTAGGTCCCTCGTATGCGAGAGGCCGGCTGGGTTGGTACCACCGCTTTGTCTATTTCTGCCGCCAAGCAACAGTGTGTAAGCACTTTTGTGTTCCGGTTTGAAGGACATTGAAGCCAGTGAAATTACTGGGCATTATGAGACTTAACACCTTGTCTCGGGGTGACGAGCGCAATCCAGTGTCATGCAGTGCTTTGTTATTTAAAGTTCTGTGTGGCGTTGCTTGTTTATGAGCAGGCGTGGCGCTTACCATCACGCGAGCGACCTGCTCGTCTCGTCATTCAAGGTAATAAAAGAAAAAATGCACTCCAATAACAGGATGTAATTATTCTTTGATCGCAATTCGCTTATGTCATGCGTCGTCGACTAATATGTGTGGTTCAAAGAGTATGGGATGTATGTCGCCCGGAGGCATCGTTTCAAACGCCAATAATGGTTTTTTGCACACGGATTCTTTATATACGAGCGCATACAAGTGAATTATAAGCGTCGTGAGATATATCCGACAGTTAACCCAAAAATATACAACATATTTTACCTTTAACATGCTTTTGCCCGAGAGTTGCTTAGAGACTTTCAGAAGTTAAAGTGCTGCCATCAGTTAACGTTCAGTGCGTTAGTAGATCTAAAGAATACCTTACGAATCTTTCAGCTAGTGCGGCATATAAAATCGTGATTACCCGCTTAAAGTGTGACTCAATTTTCCGCTACCAAAAAGTGCCCAACGCGGCAAAAGAAGTTTTCACTTCAAAAATTCGCTCATGGACTTCAGCAATGCCAGAGATATAGCCAACCTGCTGCTTACAAATACTTTTTAAGCCTCGTTTGAAGAGGGGTATGTTACAGCCCTCAGGAAATATGTGATGGGAAGATCATTCTAGAGACGGCAAGTGCGTGGGATAAATGAAGTCTGGAAACACATTGCACTCGAGGCATGAGTTCGACAAACTGGGTGTAATCTTTGTACTTCCGCCTACCTCTTTGGGGTAGGAGGTGTTATAATGTGTACTTATTAAAGCGTAGTCTAAGATAAGCTAAGACAGTTCATTGGGGAGTGGTACGGACTGTTAAGACGAATGTCGCAAGTTCGAAACCAGACCCAAGAGCACAAACCTCTGACTTTTCTGAGTTATATGTGTATTAATTGTTAGTTATCGCTTGCGTTTACGGTGAAGGAAACTTAGTGAGGAATCCTGTCTACCTAAGAAGTTCTTCATAAGAATTTCGAAAGTAGTTTTACGAGTGGTAGAGCCACGCTGTAGACAATTTTGTCTACAGCATGAATGGGCCGGCTCGTCCGGGTCGTTACCACTGTCTCACAGAAAACCGGCGTAAAGTAGCAGCTTGCTGCTGCGTTTCGTACGGTGAGTGAGATATCCGGAGGCCCAAATACCCCTCCCCTTCCCAATCCCTTATTATCCCTTTCCTTTAAGGTCGGCAACGCGCCCATAATTCTTTTGTATTGTGGGCGTACATGGGCGGTGGAGATCGCTTACCATCAGGTGACCCACTTGCTCGTTTGCCAGCCTATACTATAAAAAAAAAAAAAGTACGTAAAGTCTGCCAACACGCATTAGGCCAGCGTGGTGGACTAAGGCCTGACCCCTCTCATTCAGTAGAGGAGGCCCGTGCCCAGCAGTGGGACATAATACAGGGCGAGTAAAAAAAAATAAGATAAAGAAGAAGAAGAAACTAAGATAACTAGTTATTGTTTTAATCTGGCATGGAAAAGAGGACTACACTAGTTCTGTTAAGTTCAATACAGTCCAAATATAATGTTAATCGGCAAGATACGTTGCGATACACATACACTGGCTGACTGGATGTCTTGCCTGTAATCCCCGCAGGGGTAGGCAGAGGTGTAACCAGAACACCCACATTTCATTTCACAGTGATAAGGGGCGAGCCTATCGCCACACCCGGCACAATTCCGGATTCCGGCCTGATACTGAGCATTTCGTAATAGAAAAACCCAATACCACTTTCGACCCGGGGATCGAACCGAGGCCTCAGCGTCAGCCTCACTCGTAACGCGTACGCATCACAACTGAGGCAGTCATAAAAAAATGTATCAGTTATAAAAGCAAAATCAATATGTTGATTATATCATGAACAATACGAGTTTGGAAGGTTTCTAACTTTTCACTCGAAAGGGTTTTTTCGATGGACCATGGGAGGTCCTCCTCCCGCCAGGGGGAGGGTCCGCGGTCGCCTGAACAAATACGCAAAAGTGGCCGGAGGTCGCTAATTCGATTTCTATGTACGAGTAAATAGACTCTGCTTTATATAACACAGTCCGTTGTGTTTTATTTTACGCACTCACGTCTGTAATCTCCGAAGGGGTAGGTAGAGGTGTAACCAGTACACCCACATTTCGCCAAGCGTATCTCTGTCCCATGATGTGATAGGGGGCGAGCCTATCGTCATACCGGGCACAATTCCAGACTCCGAGCTGATACTGAGCATTTCGTAATAGCAAACCCCAATTTCACTTTTACCCGACCCGGGGCTCGAATTCAAAACCTCAGCATCAGCCTCAGTCGTAGCCCGCATTACAACTGCGCCACCGAGGCAGTCACAATGTTGTTACATAATTTAAAAAATACCAACCATATATTAATAGTAGGGATAGCTCAGGGGCGAGTGGCACGGACTCTCGAGACGAAAGTCGCAGGTTCGAAACCAGCCCTAAGAGCATACACCTCTGACTTTTCTAAGTTACATGTGTATTAATTATTAACTATCATTTGCTTTAACGGTGAAGGAAACATCGTGAGGAAACCTGCATACCTGAGAAGTTGTCCATAAGTATTTCGAAGGTATGTGAAGTCTGCCAACCCACATTAGGCCAGCGTGATGGACTAAGGCCTAACCCCTCTCATTCGATCCGTGCCCAGCAGTGGGACGTATATAATACAGGGCTAGTATTATTTTTTATTATTATTAGGGCTGCATGGACTAAGGCCTAATTCCAGTCATTAATAGAGCCCAGTTTTGGCTCAATCTATAATATAAAAATGAATCGCTGAATGTGTTGCTAAGCGCAATCTCGAGAGCAGCTGAACCGATTACGCTAATTCTTCATTTAGAATATTCCTTGAAGTACGAGGATGGTTCTTACGGAGAGAAAAAATTAAAAAACTGTCTGAAAAAGTCTAAAAACAACACTTTTCTATACTCCCATATAATCGATATATCGATCGAATACTTAAAAGTCAATTTGAAGTTTAATACCATACCATAAAGTTTAAGTGTTAGTGGAGAGGTTCCGGGAAGGCAAAACAATTGAGTGACGTTAGTATCCTATAAATATTAATGTCAATATTGACAAATATTTGTTTGGGTGGCGCCCTGGATGGTTTAGATTCACAATTGGACCCGGTAGGTGGAGCTGCTGCAGTTGCGGGAGAAGCCGCGCGGGACAGCTAGTATAACATAATACAAGATCCATATTATTATCTGCCTATGTCAAACAAATACCGAACAGTCGTTATATTCAAAAATGTCCAGCGAATTAGGGTCCGCTAAAATAATAAGATCCTAATAAAGATACGTTGTAGGGCGCGGGAGCGAGGTCATTGGCCTAGGCGCACCCGAAATTCGAAAGCGCTAAAAAACCATCGCAAAATGGCCGCCAGACCTGTTACACATGTAACATTATTCTATGTAAGTAGTGTTCAACATTTGGCGATTTAATCTTGTTGGTATCATTATGAATTTATGTCAAAAGTAAAATAGCAATAACTTAGTGGTAAAGCCACGCTTTTGTCTTCAGCATGAATGGGCCGGCTCGTCCGGGGCCTTACCACTGTCACAGAAAAACGGAGTACAGTAGCAGCTTGCTGCTGTGTTTCGTACGGTGAGTGAGATATCCAGAGGACCAAACCCCCCTCCCCTTCCGAATCCCTTAATTATCCCTTTCCTTCAAGGTCGGCAACGTGCCTATGACTCTTTTGGTATTGTGGGCGTACATGGGCGGTGGAGATCACTTACCATCAGGTGACCCACTTGCTCGTTTGCCGGCCTATGCAATAAAAAAAACTTGAATTATAGTGTCACACACACATAGTCCTGACCCCACACTAGGCTAACCTGTATCTTGGGTATCAGGAACTACGAGGGACTTGCCAGCCCACAACACCCAGACCCGAAACAAATATTTGTATCGGGAATCGAACCCACGGCCTCTTGCTTCACAGCCGGCTACTTCCCACCGCGCCACGGAGGCCGACATGGTTTGATTGAAGAAAGTGACTTCGCCCGCCGTCTACGTCTCTAGTCACCTTTTAATCTCTGAAAAATAGATGCGACGTCGTTCCTGACTAATTTTAGGCGGTCTGTAATCTAAGAAGGGTAAGGAAATAAAAATTAAACACATTATTGAGTAGGAAAACAGCGGGCGTTAAACAAGGACCTTAACTTAATGTAGGGGAACGAGAGTGGGGCATAGCGCCCCACAATTGAAAATAATAAAAAAAAAATCTAAGAAGTGTTAGGCAGAGGTGTAACCAGTACACCCACATTTCGCCGAGCTTACCTCCGTCCCATGATTTATTTATTTATACTTCTATACAATTTCGTATAAAGGTAGACAAATGCCTGAGGCATTCTCTACCTGCCGACCTTTAGGTGATACAGAGATGAAGTAGGTGCAAAGGATACACACTACAAACAGAACATTATAAAACCCTGGCTAGTATTATTATTATTAAACATCATTGGGCATTATGCGACATACCGTCTTATGTCTGAGTTATGAGCGCAGCGCAGGGCCAATTTCGTTATTCAAAGTTCTTTCTTCTGTTTCATGAGGCGTAGCGTTTACCATCAGACAAGCGAGCAGCTCGTATCATCATTTAGTTCCTCCGTGGCGCAGTGGGCGAATAGCCGGCTGCGGGGGAGATGCCGTGGTTTCGATTCCGGCACCAATACAAATATTTGTTTCAATTCTGGGTGTTGTGGGACCGCAAGGCCCTCGTAGTCGTTGATACTCACGATACAGGTTTAAAGTAGTGTGGGGTCACGACTATTTGTGTGAATGTTGGATGTATTCATTTATTTATTACTAGCTTTTACCCTCGGCTCCGCCTGCGTGACGTTTCCGAAATAAAACGTATACCTATAACCTATAACCCTCTCCAGGGTCCCATCTATCTCTACATCAAAATTCATCAAAATCGGTTCAGTTATTTAGGCGCGAAAGCGTTACAAACAAATACATAATTTTTTTTCATAAAAATTATCCTATGTTACTTCTTATACCTCCAAGAATATGTGTACAAAGTTTCATGATGATCGGTTATGTAGTTTTCGCGTGAAAGCGTAACAAACAAACTTACATTCACATTTATAATATTAGTATGATTTTTTAGTTGTATAAAAAACTACGTAAAAGTTAAATGATAAAATGTACGCCGGTTTTGTAGATAATACAAAATAAATTCAAATTCCTATCTTGTTTGCATAACTATTAAATAAACCGGTCCTTAATCTACGCAACCTAAATTATCGAAACGTAAGTCGAGCTCATTATTAGTTTCATTCAAATGTACATTATATCAATGTTAAATACACACGTTACGATTGAGGCCAACGCTGAGGTCTCGGGTTCGATCCCCGGGTCGGGTAAAGTGGTATTGGGTTTTTCTATTACGAAATGCTCAGTATCAGCCCGGAGTCTGGAATTTGTGCCCGGTATGGCGATAGGCTGGCCCCCTATCACATCAAGGGACGGAGATACGCTCGGCGAAATGTGGGTGTATTGGTTACACCTCTGCCTACCCCTTGCGGGATTACAGGCGTGAGTGCGTATATATGTATAAATACACACCTACATAAGTTCACACCTTTTTACCTGGAAGGATAGGTTATTAGGTTATTAGCGTAGGGTAGGTTCGCCGAGCTTATTGCCGTCACATGCGAGTCTATCGCCATGACGGGCACAAAATCCAATCCTGGGCAATTTATGTTGTGATTTTTCGAATTGAAAACTCAAACAAATTGTGATTGCCCGACCCGGGAATTGAACCTATGACCTAGTGATTCTCAGCCTTAGTACAGACCAAAGAGGCGAACGATTATAAATATTTTAAAAAAGAGTATGTCCCTCGTATGCGAGAGGCCGTCTGGGTATGTACCATTGTTTTGTCTATTTCTGTCGCCAAGCAGCAGTGTGTAATTTTGTGTTCCGGTCTGAAGGGCTTTGAAACCAGTGAAATTTCTGGTCTTACCACTTAACATTTTATGTCTCGGGGTGATGAGAACAGTCCAGTGCCATACGCTACTTTTGAACTCGAAGTTCTGATTGGTGGTGTTTCTTTTTATGGATAGGTTACACTATCATCAGGCGAGTGACCTTCTACTCTCGTCATTGACGCTAATAGAAAAAGTAGGGGTGCAGTCATCATCATCATCAGCCTGAATTGGTCCACTGCTGGACATAGGCCTTTCCAAGTTGGCGCCACCCTTGACGGTCCTCCGCCTTCCTCATCCAGCCGCTTCCCGCTACGTGTATCAGGTCGTCGGTCCAGCGGGCTCGAGGTCGGCCTACACTACGCTTAGATAGACTTTGCTATACCACAGTAAAAAATTCTAGCTATTTAAGAGCCATGACCTCAAACAGAAAAATAACTACTTTCTAAACGACTGAATATATTTTCTTCAAACATAGCTAAGTCTCGTTTATACCAACTTTCACACAAAAATCACTCAAACCGGTTCATTTTTCCATTCCAAGGCACTACATTATTACAGTTACAGTCCCGGATCTACGATTTTTCCGAACCGGGGCAGAAATTTGGTAGTGGCGCCCCTCCAGCGTTTGAGGTAAATTATAATACCTGTATTATATACGACCCACAGCTGTGCACGGGCCTCCTCTACTGAATGAGAGGGGTTAGGCCTTAGTCCACCACGCTGGCCTAATGCGAGTTGGCAGACTTCACATACCTTCGAAATTCTTATAAAGAACTTCTCAGGTATGCAGGTTTCCTCACGATGTTTCCTTCACCGTTAAAGCAAGTGGTAATTAACAATTAATACACACATAACTTAGAAAAGTCAGAGGTGTATGCTCTTGGGGCTGGTTTCGAACCTGCGACTTTGGTAAATTACTTAAAAATAATAAAAGAAAAGAAAAGAATGATGCACAGAGGGCCTGTGTGGCGCCTTTTTCTCACAGGTCAACGGTGCTTCAAGCAGGCTTCCGTATGCTAGGCGCTTTGTGGAGCAAGTTTTTTTTAAATCATATCATATTATGATTTTGGCGCCCCCTGAAACAGCCGCCCTAGATTCCGGCCTGCAGTTTTTTTTTTTAGACATACTTTTAAAACTGAGTTTTATATTATTTATTTAAAATTTACATATATACAGTCTTAGATAATAACGTGTCTTCCTCTCGAAACCAGCTTGTCCTTGGCAACTAGAAACATATAATCTTATATTACAGGCCGTAGTTGCCCTTTTCTATTTGTTTCCTTTGATCACATTACACGCTATTTCTTTACAATATTTAACGAACTTAGGTCTAATTACATTATCTTCCAACATACCGCTCAGATTATCTTTCTTTACAATTTGGTCAACCTCTATTTCAAGGTTAGTTCGTTTATACAGGTATATTGGGCATTCAGTTAACACGTGTACCACGTCTTCCGTGGCCGCTGGGTCACAGATACATGAGGGGCTCTCCTTGCACTTGAAGCGATTCAAATACTCGGAGAATCCCCCATGGCCCGTGAAGACTTGCGTGAGGACCGGGTCCACCGGCATCTTCTTGATCACTTTATGGGCTACCCTAGCATCAGGGAAAAACAGCTTCGTTACCGATGCTGTTTCTCCAGCCCTGTATCGCTCATTCCATTCGTCAATCGACTCCTGACGGATTTGTCGCTTGACGAACGAAATGGGACATCGGTCGTAATCGGGCCTCCTTTTTAGGGTGGTAGCCGCCGCCTTCGCGAGCTCGTCCGCACGCTCGTTCCCTGCCAACCCCACGTGCGCCTTAACCCAAAAGAGGTTAATGATCTTACCGCGCACTTCAGTCTCATTTAACATTTTGGTAATGTCAAATGCTATGGGGTGGAGAGAATTTCCGCGCGCGACCGTCTCGAGAGCGGCCCGTGAATCGCAGAAGACGCTGTATTGGTGGTACTTTTCGTTTAGGGCTATTTGCACGGCCTTGCGCAGGGCCAGCAGCTCCGCCTGGTAAACGGTGCAGAACGATTCCAGCTTAATTTTGGTGGCTTTCGTCTCGGCGTCGCCACAGGCCTGCAGTTAGATACATGCATAAATAAATGAGACTAAATTATAGCACCCTTCTTTTTTGACAGCTCTTGACGTAGCTGATGAGTTGGCTGTGAAATGAGACGCCGCAGGTTAGATTCCTGCACAGAGGCAAATGTTTGTTTCAGGTCTGGGTATTGTGGGACCGTATCTCCTGTAAGTAGTTTCCTTAAATGTCTGCAACGCATCGATCTTTTTTCTGGTGTTATGGATAATTATGGGCAACGGTGATCACACATTATAATCTGATCCTGTAGTTTGTTAGCGGTTCTCTGCTTTAAAAAAATCTATTCGTACATCGTTTTAAATTAAATGCGAGCATTTAGAGAGGATGGATGAAAGAAGATTGACGAAATAAATATACATGGAGAATGTGAATGGTACAGTTGGGACGGGAAGGCCTCGGCGAAATTTCATAGATCAAGATGGAGATATTCTCGAAAAAGGCCAGGTCGGGAGTACCCCAAACCGACGAATATGAAAAAATTTATGAGAGTGATGGAGGTCAAAGGATTGTAGCAAGTGGAAATCCGTTCTCTGCCTACCCCTATGGGGAACAGGCGTAAGTCTGTGTATGTAAAGTGAGGACTTATTAAAGTTTTTTTTATTTTGTTTATTAGCTTGAATGACGAGACGAGCAGGTCGCTCGCCTGATGGTAAGCGCCACGCCTGCCCATAAACAGAAACACTGCCACACAGAACTTTAAATAACAAAGCACTGCATGACAGTGGACTGCGCTCGTCACCCCGAGACATAAGGTTTTAAGTCTCATAATGCCCAGTCATTTCACAGGATTCAATGTCCTTCAAACCGGAACACAAAAGTGCTTACACACTGTTGCTTGGCGGCAGAAATAAGGTAAGGTAGGTACTCTGCATGCAAAAAATTAGTTATATTGCCCTATCACGCAATATTTTTAGGTATACCCAAAATTCTCGCACCGCCGCCTACGCGCTTCTGCCAGAGTGCCTACTTAGAACAAGTTGCATTTTACAGCACACATGCACACGCACGCACACTGCACCGCACTAATACGCACCTGACGATGGGGCCAAGGAACCGATTCGGGACTAGTCTCGAACCGGAATGGGTCGGTTTTCGCCGGTTCAAGCTAGCGTAATATCTCGTTAGATTTTTACTTGTAGTTGGCAATATTGGGGGAGTTCGAAGGCCTGTTTCAGGGAAGAGTTGATGAATATAATAAATAACCTTAAAAATAAAACTGACAAAAAGAAGTGAAACTAAAAAAATAAAATTAAACTATTTTGATTCGTTGCTAAATGGTCTTTTTTTTATAGTATAAGCCGGCAAACGAGCGAGTGGGTCACCTGGTGGTAAGTGATCTCCACCGCCCATGTACGCCCACAATACTACAATAATCATGGGCGCGGTGCCGACCTTAAAGGAAAGGGATAAGTTAGGGATTGGGAAGGGGAGGGGAATTTGGGCCTTCGGATATCTCACTCACCGTACGAAACGCAGCAGCAAGCTGCTACTTTACGCCGGTTTTTTGTGAGACAGTGGTAACGACCCGGACGAGCCGGCCCATTCATGCTGTAGACAGAACTGTCTACAGCGTGGCTCTACCACTCTAAATTCGGTTTCGGTAAATAATTATGTTAAATGGTCAATTATTAATACCATCGTCAATTTTTTTATTTTTATTATTTTGACTTATTGGAGCCAACAAACTTCAGAGATGTCGCTTGAGGTGGTTTGGTCACGTTTTGAGAAAACTGCAGGAGTACGTTGGTCGCAGATGCCTGAGCTTCAAGATTTTTAAACCAAAACGCAACAGTATACATAAAGAAATAGAGTAGTGGTACCAGCCCAGACGGCCTTCCGCATACGTGGGACCTGCCAACAGTACCAACTAGTGACGCTTAAGTCACTTAGTGTGACTTAAGTACTATTATATATTAAGCTCATTAACGCGAGCTTAATATATAATACAGTATATTAAGCTCAAAACCGGCTGCACTCAAAGACGACAATTTACTTTAATTTACTCAAGCTATCGAGTTATAGTTTGATTATTCCTCGGCAGAAAGCAGAAGCAGGAAGCATTGACTGGCTTTGAGTGAGGTAATAATTCGAATTCCAAGAAATTACTTATATGACAATAAAAGTTAATTGACATTTGGAATGCGGCAATAAGTTCCTCGATCAAGGCAGTCTGCAGATGATCAAAAGCGTCAGACAGCAGCCGTGTTGTCATCTCTCAATATGAGTGACGCCTAACGTTAGTGACATCTAACGTTAGTGACGCCTAACGTTAGTGACGCCTAACGTTAGTGACGCCTAACGTTAATGACACCTAACGTTAGTGACACCTAACGTTAATAACGCTCACTAGTCTTCTATAGTTACGTAGTGCTAAGTGCAAGCGCACAGACGCGGCATCACTGACAGATCGTCAAAAATCTGCCTTTATACGTCCCTTTGTTAAACTATGCGTAAAATAACTTGGCCAGGGTGATGTTGATTACTTCACTATCCTCCATCTACTTACTCCTCACGTCACTCTTTAGTCTCTAAAAATAATAGTCGTGACGCAGCTCATAACTAACTTCAGATGGGTCTATTTATTTCGCGCCTATTATGATTCTAATAAGTATAAAGCTAGAAGAAGCAAGAAAGGCCGAAAAATGACGGCAATAGTCGAGATAATTGGAGTGAAGTGGGCCACCAACGTCTTAGGCCCAAAGCCAACCTCACCTGCACGTGGTACACTCTGCTGATTAACATACGAGACAATGGCGAAACTTCACCCCCATGTAATACTATTTCCACAGTCAATTCACAATGGAAAGTCGGATCCTGGCATCAAGCTGGGATAGCGCCAGGAAGAAAGAAAGGAATCGAGATAATTTTCTTTTGCTACAATTATTTTCTTTAAAGGCACTATTTACCCTTGCCTCCTTCCACTACCGGGGAAAGTGCTGCAACGATAGGCAATAATTTAGGATGTCAGTCAGTAATTGTGGATATAACTTAGCAAATTGTTAGCATATATCTGCCGTGAGCCTTTTTGGGGTTTACCCTTATTACCCTTGGCTTGACGTATTTGGACGGATATATGAGAGTTAAAGGTCTCACTATGGAGGAGGCTCAAGATCGGGAGGTGTGGAAGCACTTAAGCAGGAAGGCGCCAAGTAGAAAGAAAGAAAGAGTTAGTTAGTAGTTAGGAAATTTATTTTACGACATTATGTAAACGCAAGTTAGCATAAATAGAATTACGAGTTACGCCAGATTTTTATTTTAAATATAGAAAACGAACAGAGAGAGCAGAGCAGAGTTACCGCGGAATGAACTCTTAGGCCCATAGTCAAGAACAACATTCAAGCGAGCTCTTTGCTAAGTGTCGATTTCTGTACACGTGATTGGCCTGTTTTTGGAGCGAATCAAAATACGGGTCTTAGACTGTCGACTGAGCACTGGTCACCTAAGAACTGGACACTGACTGACTGTGGGAGCTCCCAATGGAGAAGCGCTCTTTTATAATGTGCCTATCACCCTTCGCCAGGCATATAACTGGTTTATCCACCCTCCATGATTATTTGAATTAGTAATATTTCCATACACACCGTCTTATTATTTTTTTCAAAATTACCGATAAAACAAGAATACCCTAACAATAGATTAAATATTATTTTAAAATTTATAGAGCCACGCTATTGACAGTATCGTCTACCGAATGTTAGTTTCACAAAAACCCGACGTGAAGTGACAGTTGACAGTTTCGTTTCGTACGTTGAGGGACATTTACGGAGGCCCAAATCAGTCACAGCAATTTACCTGAACAGCACAGACTCTGTTTTTTAATGATTAGTATTTTAAATGGTCGTAAAAAGTACAAGCCAAGTCTTTCTGTAATATTATGTGTTAAAAGCATGTTGCGCCGACACCACTGCGAGTGGATAAGGACAGGTGGAAGAAGAAGAAGAAGTATTTTATAGCATAGACCGGAAAACGTGTCTCCCATTTGGTCACCTGGTAAGTGACGTCCACTGGCCATAACGCCCACAAAATCATATCGTGGACGTGTTGTCCGACCTAAAATAAATGGATAATTAAGGGATTTTGAAAGGAGTGACGCGATTAAGGCCTCGGGTATCTCACTCATCGTACAAAACGCAACAGCAAGTTGCTACTTCACGTCAGTTTTCTGTGGAACAGTGGTTACAACCCGGTCATCTGTAAATCTAAGTCAGCAGTAACTATAAAAGAAAATCGCCTTCTTGTGTAAATTTTGAGGTTCCGTCGGTAAAAAGAAAAACATTATATTGGAATGCGCTCGTCCCCCGTGATATAACATATTAAGTCACATAATGCCTAGTTATTTCACTGGCTTCAATTTCCTTAAAACTAAAATAGAGCAGTGCTTGTACACTGCTGCACGGCGGCGGAAATAGACAAAGCGTTGGTATCAACTCAGATGGCCTCTCTACGCGGGACCTAGTACTTAGAAAACGAACATCAGACGAACGACCTGCTCGTCTCTTCATTAATGCTAATAAAATTAAAAAAACTTCTTTATCATAAACAAATAAACTGATCAGCCTCTTACCAACTCTTCTCACACTTCACATATTAAAGTGCGTCTTCACTTGTGACATTTCATGGCATCGAGACTCGAGAGGCTTTACTGTGACAATCACGCGTGACAAACTCTCGAGTGTGGAGGGTTGTCAAATATTACGATGATCCGCTCTGAGACCAGGCAACATTTTCCCGTGACATGTAAGTTAAAGTTTGGCATTTTTGTTTTACAGCAAAATGACTACTGTGCATGTTACGACACCTGTCCACATTAGCGTAAGTACGTGTGACAGCTAGTCCTCTCGGTGCGGCGAAATGTCACGGAAGTGTGGACGCACCTTTAGGTACGGAAATGGAATTCAAAATGGCGGGAATCCACTTAACCTTACTGAAAGCCAATAAGAAGTAGTGGAACATGGCAAATTGTTGCTAAAAGACCCTATACTTAAGTACTTATTATAACTATAATCGCAGATAAACCCACGCACAATTGCTAGTTTTGTTACAAAATATAATACATTATGAATAATAATTATATCCCGCCATTTTTCTACGCACTTTCGCGCGCACGCACACTACAACGCTACTTGTGTGCAGACGAAACCGCAACGCACACACGCGCTCCGACCAATAAATAGATTGAACTAAACGGTGAAATTTAAAAAAGGAATAAAACAACGCGAATCGCTCACCCACACAGTCATATTAATGCAACCCGATCATTAATAATTAGGTTTTAATTATAAACGTTATCATTATAGTAATAAGGTTTAAAATCATTTGTGTATGTCATATTGGTAGAACTAGCATTGTACATGCGTGGGAATGATGCTACCAACACTCACGCACGAATTTTGATTATAGGAACACCGAATTTTACCAACGTGTGTGTACATTCAGTCGTGTGAGTGTATAAATGCATTCTTTTTGCATTTGTATCGTGTTCTCGTTCACATGTATGCAGGCAGATTTTTAGCATGTGTGTGTAATTTTGTTGTTCACATGATGGATTCACGTGTTTGTATTAGTGTCTTTTACGTTTTTTTTAAAGTGCTCGCGAACACACAGCCGGCTGGATAAGCAGTGAAAAAATAATTTTAACTGGCACACTGCAAAGCGTGTTTAATTTTCGTGCTCTCTGTCCTGCGCGGAATGGAACGTCATTACGTTTTAAATTACGAATGTCGGTTGTTTTTTTTATTTATTCGCTTTTTAATTTGCATTGTTTGCTTAATTTCTGAACGTGACGTTGGTGGCGCATTCGTTTATTTTAAAGTGGCAATTATCTCTGAATATCGAGTGTTGCTAGTTTATACTAGGCTACTCTGGGCACGTGTTTTTTTAATTAAACATAGATGATGTGTTGATGATGGTGAATTTTGAGTGGTAGCGCCACGCTGTACAGTTTTGTCTACAGCACGAATGGGCCGGCTCGACCGGGTCGTTACCACTGTCTCACAGAAAACCGACGTAAAGTAGCGGCTTGCTGCTGCATTTCGTACGGTGAGTGAGATATCCAGAAGCCCAAATCCCCTTCCCTTTCCCAATCCCCTTCCATTAATTATCCCTTTCTTTTAAGGTTGGCAATGATGATTCTTTTGGTATAGTGGGCGTATATGGGCGGTAGAGATCACTTATCATCAGGTGACCCACTTGCTCGTTTGCCGGCCTATGCTATAAAAAAGATGACCTGTGATTGCCAGTCATCATATTGTGTTTTTTCGATTAGAGGCAAAGGAATCTTATAATGAGGTTTTTTAAAATGCTCTCATACTTCAAAGATAGGCTGAATTTACCAGCTCTACAAGTTTAGAAAGGAGCGAATCTTCAATACGACAACAATTTAATCTAATTTGATATTGTTAATGTCTTCTTCTTCCACTTGCCCTTATCCCACTTGCAGTGTGATTGGCACAATATGCTTTTTAACACATGTTACAGAAAGATTTGGCTTGTACTTTGCTTTGTTTGTTTTTACGACTACCCCTAAAGATTAATGTATACTACTGGACAAGCTGCGCGGTACATAGAAATTGTACCACTAAGTTGCGGTCAATTGACCGTAACTCAATATTACCATTTCGCTTACTCTTCTAGAACCCCTATCGCGCTCCCTTTTTGTGAGCTGTCAAACTCGCGCAAAATGTAACGCACGTGTACTTCTAAACAGCCCGTCTAGTATACATTAAAGTCTTTGACTACCGCCTGCCTGACGTCAACCCCTCTGGGGATAAAACACCCGGACCCGAAACATAATATATATTATACAAAATATTTGCCTCGGTAATCGAACCCGCGGCCTCTCGATTCACAGCTTGCCCACTGCGCCACAGAGGTTAATGTAATAAATAAATAAACATCACAGGTCTGAATTAGGTCATCATCATCACGTGTTCATATATCCAAAATAGACGAAGTTGGAGTGTAAGTGGGCCACCATCTTAAGTCCAAAGCAACCTCACCTGCACGTGGAACACTCTGCTGATTAACGGACGAGGCAATGTAGAAACCTGGCTCCCGTTGCGGGTTGTGAGAGTCACACGGCGGGTATAGAATAGAAGGTAGAAATTGCCTCAGGCATTATGCCCACCTTTATACGAAATTGTATAGAAGTATAAATAAAATCTCTCTATTCAAAAAAAAGTAACTGGCGCCGCCGCCGCCGCTGCCAAAAGCTTGTCACGCTATCTCCTCCGAAACCGCTGGGGGTATGGGGTCGAGACCGATACCAATCGATGCAGAATATTGTGGGGAAGGAAGTAAGATATGTCTCATATTCGTCGGACTTTAAATTATACGTCTTGTGGAAAAGCATGGGCCCCTAGTAAATAAAATAAATAATACCAAATACCGTCAAATCTATAGTACTACAAGGCGGACCCTGGCTTTAAAGCCCAGCTGAAGCCGGGATAACGCCAGGCCGAAAAAAGACGAAGTTTGCCGAAGCATATATCTTTAATAGGCCTAGGAGTATTTTAATTACAATTTATGACACACATTTAAATGACGTGTCAGAATTCATTTTGTATCCGGAAATTCTCAAGGTATTTTTCTAGGAATCATCATAAAGTCTGATCATGATGAGTTATGTGTCAAAGATGCTGGATACATGTACATGAATGACTGATCTTGATTTACAATTAAAATATCTTTCTGGACGTAAAAATAAATATTAGCAAATGGCCCGACTTCAAAAAAGGAGGAGGTTCTCAATACTGCGCGTTTTTTTTTTGGCTTTTTTTTATGTATGTACATCACATCTTGTATCTTTTTTTTTATTCATCCGCCAATTGTGGGCTGATTTTGTTGGAAAAAAATTTACTCGATAGAGTTGAGCTGCGATGAGGTTCCATATAAATTTGGTTAAGATCTGATGACAGGGTACGGAGTAAAAAAATAAAACTCAACGGACAACAGTACACTCAGCGCGATTGTGTTATATTGTATTGCAATTTACATGCTATTGCTGTAACTACCACTAAAAATTGAAGTCGGTTTCTAAGTTTTATTAAACATTATGTTATCTGCGATTTAGACTAATGTTAGATTTAGGGGCGATAAACCATTTTCAATGATCCTTATTCGTTTTAATCCTTATATATCATGTTTACTCTTCTTACATCTGCGTTTATCCTACTCGCAGTGGGTTTGATGCAACATGCTTTTTAACACATATTACTGAAAGATTTGGCTTGTGGTTATTACGACCGGCCGCCTGCCTGCCTGACATCAACCCCTCTGGGGAGAAAACACCCAGACCGGAACAAAAATTTGTGGATGACACTGCATGGCATTGTACTGCGCTGTCACCCCGAGACACAAGATGTTAAGTCTTATAATGCCCAGTAATTTCACTGGCTTCAATGTCCTACGAACCGAAACACAACAGTGATTACACTCTGCTGCCTGGCGGCCAAAAACATAATAAATAAATTCTAATATGTGATATGTCGGTGAGATGAATATTTTATGGAATGAGGAATTGAGACATCTTTCGCCCGTCGGCGTCGGACCGATGTCATTATCGCCTCTTTATATGATTCAGAATTATTTGTTTACAGTTTTCTATAAGATACACTAATTTGTAATAATGGGCGGTTTTGATTCTTTCCCTGTCTGTAAAAATGACAACACGAAAGAGTTTTTTTAATAATTTCAGTATAAATAAAAATAAATACACCCAATAGTCACACACATAGTCCTGACCCCACTCTAGGTTAACCTGTATCGTGTATTAGGAACTACGAGGGGCTTGCGGTCCTACAACACCCAGACCCGAAACAAATATATGTGGATTAAACAAACACTTGTCTCGGTATGGGAATCGAGCCCATGGCCTCTGGTTTCGCAGCCGGCTACTCGTCGACTGCGCCACGGAGGTTGTCATCTCTTTTTGTATCACTCGCCCATTTTTTTAATTATTTGTTAGGGCTATACAAGGGGTTGACGTCAGGCAGAGAACCTTGATTTACAAAGTTCTGCATGGCATTGGACTACATTCGTTACCCCGAAATCCGAGAAATGTAGATCCGAAGAAGAAGAAGTATCTCCGTCCCATGATGTGATAAGGGGCGAGCCTATCGCCATACCGGGCACAAATTCCAGGCTCCGGGCTGATACTGAGCTTTTCGTAACAGAAAACCCAATATCACTTTTATCGAACCCGAGACCTCGGCGTCAGCCTCAGCCGTAACGCGTACGCATTACAACTGCGCCACCGAGGCATCGTAGTATTATTTGTTTTTTTTTTTATAGCAGAGGCTGGAAAACAAGCAAGTGGGTCACCGGATGGTGATCTCCACCGCACATGAACATCCACAATATCTAAATAATTATGGAAGCGCTGCAGACCGAATACCTGAAGGGGTAGGCTGAGGTACATCTAGTACATACATTGTTTGCCAAGCTAATTACCAACTTATAAAATTAAATTGGAAAATATTCATATCGCATTATTGGATTAATAGCAACGTACATAGGCTGAGAAACTGGTAAGATCTTGGATTCTATTCCCAGGTCAGCCAATCATAATGTTAATGACAGCGTGGCGCAGTGGGCGAGTAACCGGCTGCGAAGCGTGAGGCCGTGGTTTTGATTCCCACACCGAGTTTTTTTTTTTGAAAATGTTTGTGTGATCCACTAATATTCCTCAGGTCTGGGTGTTGTGGGACCGCAAGTCCCTCGTAGTTCCTGATACCCGGTAGAGGTTAACTTAGTGTGGGATCAGGACTATGTGTGACTGTTGGGTTTATTTTATTTATTTATATATGAGTTTTTATTTTAGAAAAATCATCATCAATGAATCCTGGGACTGAAATTTGTGCCCAATATGTCCATAGGCACCAATCACATCATGGGACGGAAATAAGCTTAGAGGACTGTGGGTGTATTATTTCCGCCAATGCCTACCCTTTCGGCTACACAGGTGTAAGCCGTAAGTATGTAATATTAATGTACAGAAGTCATATAATGTAATATGAATGTACAGAACTGCCTCGGTGGCGCAGTTGTAATGCGTATGCGTTACGATTGAGGCTAACGCTGAGGTCTCGGGTTCGATCCCCGGGTCGGGTAAAGTGGTATTGGGTTTTTCTATTACGAAATGCTCAACATCAGCCCGGAGTCTGGAATTTGTGCCCGGTATGGCGATAGGCTCGCCCCCTATCACATTGTGGGACGGAGATACGCACGGCGAAATGTGGGTGTACTGGTTACACCTCTGCCTACCCCTTCGGGGATTACAGGCGTGAGTGCGTATGAATGTACAGAAGTCATATAACCAACTAAAATACATTTCACACAGGCATGTAAATAAAAAACAACGTATTTCCCATCGCGTAAAATGGAAAATGCATGAGTAAAAATGCTAGCTCACATCATCCAGTACTTAGCTCGGTACTTCCTTACACAACCGGCGACCCACACACGCTCGCTAGTTGGATTGTTTTGTAGTAGTGAGATGTACGGACAGCATGTCAAACTTATTAGTTAGTTTTATGGGGGATAGTTTGGGGATAGGCTCGTGCCTAACAGTGGAACATATATCTTATTAATTTCATACACACACACGTCATTAAACACAACTAAGAGGACAACCTCATACTTCACAAAATATTTTTTTTTTTTGCAAAAATTTTTTATAAGTAAATCTGTTTGTTTATCTTTAGTTATTAAGTTTATAACATGTTTTCTTACTATTTTAGTACAACCTAAAACTCCTTGTTGTTGGCTATTTATGACTTAAAAAAGCACGAGGGGACTGGCGCTGATAGCCGAAATACAGGCATTGCCTAGTTCGGTTACAGATGCTGATTCATTTGTACTGTAAAAATATTGCCAAAATTGTTTGTAACATAGTACTAAGTTTTTTGGAATAAATAAATTATTATATATTATCATACTAATATTATAAATGTGAATATAAGTTTGTTTGTTACGTTTTCACGCGAAAACGACTTAACCGATCATCATGAAACTTTGTACACAATATTCTTGGAGGTATAAGAAGTAACATAGGATACTATTTATGAAAAAAATATCTATTTGTTTGTTACGCTTTCACGCCTAAATCACTGAACCGATTTTGATGAATTTTGATGTAGAGATAGATGGGACCGTGGAGACGGTTATAGGCTACGTTTTATTTCGGAAAAGTCTATTCACGCGGGCGGAGCCGCGAGCAAAAGCTAGTATTATATATACCAACAAAGTAGAGAGTATCGAACTGAGCTCGTTCGATGGAGCGTACGATTCTTGAATTGTTTATCACTGTCTTCATACTTACCTTCACTTTTCAACAATGTGGGTGTACTGGTTACACATCTGCCAACCCCTTCGGGGATTACAGGTGTGAGTGCTTTTTATGAAATACGACACGTAACCAAACGATTCCAGATTACTGTGATACTTTCGTTATGTGTTAAAATAACACTTGAACACAACCAGGTTGTACTCGAAACTCATCTGACTTTTGGTGATAAATAAATATTTTATGTAACATTATCCTTTGACAAGCAATTTGAGGTTATGTTAGGTTAGGATTCTGGGGGTGCCAATAGGTGTTGGATGTTGGGTAAAAGTCAATTTATGCCAAGATGATATCGTTATAAGTGTATATTTAAGCGTATGGACGAAGCACGGAATCCTCGGTGGACAAGTCCGACTCGCACTTGACCGGTTTTTTGATTTACTTGTATTTTCTGTTTATTATTTTGTATTTTGTATATATGATGTCTTCATAATGAAGTAACAGTTTGGTCTATAAGTTTGACGATTGGACGTTTCCTAACCGACGAAAAAGCTTTCAATCATTTATTTTCGGTTAGTTAAACTGCAATAGCACTGTTTCATAATTATGATCAATTGGGCAGATAAAGAACATATTATATCAAAGACCGGTAAACGAGTAAATGGATCACCTGATGGTAAGTGATCTCCACCGACCATGTATGGCTTCTATAGCAGAAGAATCACGGGCGCGTTGCCGACATTAAAGAAAAAGGATAATTAAGGGTTTGGGAAGAGGAGGGAGATTTGGACATCCGGATATCTCACTCACCGTACGCAAAGCAGCAGCAAACCGTTGCTTTACGCTGGTTTTCTGTGAGACAGTGGTGACGACCCGTGTTTTAGACAAATTATCCACAGCGGCTTGGTTCCATCACTCAAATTTTTTTGTTAATATTGTTACATAAATTTGATGATGATATATCATAGAAAAATGATAATAGGGTTCGTAGTGTAGTTTTTTCAGGTCTTTATTCCATCAGTTGATACAACAGAGGGGCGAGCACGAATAACTTGCGAGAACGTATTCGTATCGAAATGTCAAATTTTTTTTTGAACCGTCATACAAATGCTAGAGTTCTCGATTCGAATACTTATTCGTAAGTTGTTCGTGCTCGCACCTCTGGAGGCCAATTCTCGTAATTGTAAATGTTCAAAATATCATTCCGATCTAGTCTCAGCGTCAAGAAAGTTGCAAATGGCATTCTCTTAAACCAATAATCGGAATGATATTTTGAACATTTAAAATTACGAGAATTGGCCTACAGATCAACAACTGCCTATTGCAACTAACCTTGGTTGATATACCGTCATAAACCCTAAAATTACTATCAAAAGTTTCTAATTATCCTTTACGTCCACCAACCCTTAATAGTTCCAAAGCTAACTACCGTCCCTTGCAATCAAAATTCCACACATAATACTGAAAACCCTTATTATATAGAATTAGTTTACTGTCCGTACTTAGAGTGGTGTGCGTGCTAGACGCCGCCTAGACACATTGACCCACTGCCCGGCGACCTTGCGTTTCTTGTGTTATTCCTCCGTCCCACTCCCTCGCCAGTGGAGAATATATCCATCTCTGTCGTGTGTAGTCGGATAGTTAAGGTGTTTTCAAGGACAAGGACCGCATGACACGGGACGGATTTTATAGCTCCGCTATGGGAATTGTTTTGCGTATGGACTACGTTGAATAGTGGTACAATATTGTGTGTTCTTTTGGCTATAAAGGAAAACATCTTGAGGAAACTGTACATCTAAAAGTTTGTCATGAGATTTTTGAAGACTTTTTTTTATATATTATGGGCCGATAAACGAGCAAGTGGGTCACCTGATGGTAAGTGAACACCACCGCCCATGTACGCCCACAATACTAAAAGAGTCATGAGCGCGTTGCCTACCTTAAAGGAAAGGGATAATTAAGGGATTGGGAAGGGGAGGGGATTTAGGCCTCCGGATATCCCACTGACCGTACGAAACGCAACAGCAAGCTGCTACTTTACGTCGGTTTTCTGTGAGACAGTGGTAACGACCCGGACGAGCCGGCCCATTCATGCTGTAGACGAAATTGTCTACAGCGTGGCTCTACCACTCGTGAAAATACTTAAGACTATGAATCTGCGTTAGATTTGTAAATCAAAGACCTCTAATAAGTGGAGGCCCGTGCCCAGCAGTGGGATAATGCAATAAAGGCGACAATTTTAAAACGTTTCAAAATCTTATGGCCCCTTTCAAAAAGCTTTCGGTATGGTATTTATACCAGTCTAGCCGGAAAAAGAACAACAATACCAAGGGCGTCTCTAGGACATGCAGGTCATTGCTTGTAGGCTGGCAGGAAATATTCTGGTTTGATTTTATAAATCGATTGGATGTATTTCGCTATGTTTATATATGTGTAGAAATACACATAAGGTTTAATTTTTATTTTAGTCCCGACGTTTCAAAAGCTTTTCAGCCTTCGTGGTCACGGGAGAGACTGAATGGTCGGGACTAAAATAAAAATTAAACCGCGATAAAATTCATATAAACTAGTTTTATTTCAATGTATAATATTCGCGTAAACCTAAGAAATCACTACATGAAAATATAACTTTTGCTCGTGGTTCCGCTTACACGAAAGTCGTTTTAGATGCGCTTATTTTATAGCTTAATATTGTCATTCATTCACTTTATTACAATAAAAAATAGCGGATAGCATTCAGAAATAATTTAGCTCTTATAAGTGAAAGATCAATCGGGAAACAAACCTTGGTGCGGTCAGTCTATGGATGGCGGACCGTTTAGTGGTATTTCATCTGAACGTCTTCGTGTTTCGGAGGACACGCAAAAAGTGGGTCTCAGCTGTTATCAATTGTCAGCAGTCGATAAGCCAAGTCAAAAGCTTTCGGGCGACTTGAAAAACTTTGACATTAGGTTGGGTATGATAAAAAATAGAATAGAATAGAATAGATATCGAATAGAATTGTATTGAAGCCGTGATGGCTCAGCGGGGAGTGGTATGGACTGTCGAGACGATACGTCGCAGGTTCGAAACCAGCCCCGAGTGCATGCACCTCTGACTTTTCTAAGTTATGTGTGTATTAATTGTTAATTATCACTTGCTTTAACGGTGAAGGAAACATCGTGAGGAAACCTGCATACCTGAGAAGTTCTTCATAAGTTTCATTTCATTAGACCAGCGTGGTGGACTAAGGCCTAACCCCTCTCATTCAGTAGAGGAGGCCCGTGCCCAGCAGTGGGACGTATATAATAGAGGGCTATTAGTAGAATTGTATATAATACTCATTTTTCAGTTTTAGTTCCATTAATTAGCCTTACTTACAACTTCTGCACAATAATCTTACCGACTTAAGAGCTACAGAACCCCAAATATTAAATTCAGTTTCAACCAAACTTACAATCACCGAACTGTCTCACCCTTCTCCACATAAAATAAAGTTAACATCAGGGTGAAAACTTACAACTTCTGCACAATAATCTTACCGACTTACGAGCCACAGCACCCAAATATTATATTCAGTTTCAACCAAACTTACAATCACCGAACTGTCTCACCCTTCTCCACATAAAATAAAGTTAACATCAGGGTGAAAACTTACAACTTCTGCACAATAATCTTACTGACTTAGAGCTACAGCACCCCAAATATTAAATTCAGTTTCAAGCAAACTTACAATCACCGAACTGTCTCACCCTTCTCCACATAAAATAAAGGTAGCGTAAGGGTGAACAAGGGTAATAGTGACCCGTATTACTAGCGGTCAACTATCCCGTGACCTCGGGGAGGGTCGGGTACGTCTAGACGTTACAGACAAATGTATATTATTAGGTTGGTAGAACTTTGGACGAATGATTTTCCGGAAAAATGTTGCGGTTATTTGATAGTTTGTTACTATCGTTTGTTGGGAGTGTAATTAAACTTTAAATACGTAATATTGTAATTCATTGTTTTTTATTTCAAGTTTTCTTTTTTGATGTTTAAGTAAACATGATTTAATTTTAGTGTGATTAAGGGAATTTTGTAATTTGTATTTTTTATCTACATTTATCTCTATATTATCTACCATCCGGTGGCGCAGTTGTAATGCGTACGCGTTACGATTGAGTCCAAAGCTGAGGTCTCAGGTTCGATGCCCGGGTAAAGTGGTATTGAGTTTTTCTATTACGAAATGCTTAGTATCAGCCCGGAGTCTGGAATTTGTGACCCGGGGATCGAACCCGAGACCTCAGCGTTGACCTCAATCGTAACGCGTACGCATTACAACTGCGTCACCGAGGCAGTCAAAACAACATATGTTGCTCAAACGGGAACCAAACCCAAGAGCAATCTTTCAGCGACAGTGTTAAAAATATACCCATAGTCCTAACCTCGGACTAGTTTATTTCTGCTGCCAAGCTACAGTGTGTAAGCACTGTTGTGTTCCGGTTTGAAGGATATTGAAGCCAGTGAAATTACTGGGCATTATGAGACTGAACATCTTATGTCTAAGGATGACGAGCGCAGTCCATTGTCATGCAGTGCTTTGTTATTTAAAGTTCTGTGTGGCGATGCTTCTATTTATGAGCAGGCGTGACGCTTACCATCAGGCGAGCGACCTGCTGGTCTCGTCATTCATGCTAATCAAAAAAAAAAGTTTCAAGTATTGTGTCTGTGCGACAGTATAGATCTGTTAAAAGTATATTAAGTTCACTGTCCCACTGCTGGGCAAGGGCCTCTGCTACTAATAAGAGGGTTTTAGGCGTTAGTCCAAAGATTGACAGTCTCCGTGGCGTGGGCGAGTAGCGAGAAGCAGTGGGTTCAATTCCTACACCGAGACCGTTGTTTCGGGGTTGGGTGTTATGGGTTGGCAAGTTCCTCGTAGTTCCTGATACCCACGATACCAAAGCCTTTAATTTATACTACTAGACGGGCTGTTTAGAAGTAAAATTGCGTCACATAACGCGGGAGTTTGACAGCTCACAGACAGGGAGCACGATAGGGGTTCTAGTTGAGAGTAAGCGAGATGGTAATATTGAGTTACGGTCAATTGACCGCAACTTAGTGGTACAATTTCTATGTACCGCGCAGCTTGTCTAGTAGTATACATTAAAGGCTTTGTACGATACAGGTTAATCTAGTGTGGGGTCACGACTATTTGTGACTGTTGGGTATATTTATCCATTTATTAGGTAGCAAATAACCATATAGGTAATCAATGTTTCAGTACATCAACTACTCGAAATCCGGTGTTATTAATTTCGATTCAAATCTATTAGGTAAATAACAGTTGAATTGATATACAATCGATATACCTTATAGCGGGTCAATACGGTCCGATTTTAGTTGTTCATCTGTCTTGAATTAATAAAAACTGCATGGTTTTTGTTGTTCAATTCTATTAAAAGTCTGTTCGGACGATTCAAATGCCTGCCATATAGCAGCTGATCAACTAAAATCGAACCAAATGAGTCCACTATTACCTACGGTAACATATTATTGCTTACTACATAGAAGTGAAAACAAAATGGCGCACATGTTCATTCGAATGACATCAGCAGGCACGTATCTAAAATACAATTCGGCCCATAACTCGCACACTCGCATGCGCGCGCGCCGATCTACAGCCGGCCGGCGATAATGGCGCCGGGTTAACGAACCCCACGTTACATATTTAGAAAAAAATATTTGGCAAATGTTCAGAGATTTGTCGTGCTGGCCGGAGGAGGGGAATAATTAGTTTTTTTTTATAAAAAATTTGATGGTAGGATCTCCTCATGCTTCTGATGGTTTTAAACATGACATAACTTTTAATATAGTAACTATAACAAAAAAACATATTACGATAGTCAGTATAACTCCATTAGCTTTAAAATCGGCGCTATCTTACGATAGTTAGTATAACTTTAACTCCATTAGCTTTAAAATTAGCTTATCTATAATAGCTTTACAGATGTTATTTTTACACCCGATTGTGCGAAAAAAGGAGGGGAAAATATTAAGAGTTTTTCAGTTGTGATTGTTATTTAAAAACCTTTCTCTAAATATTAGACACGTCTTTTGATAGAGAAAAGTATTATTATTTGAACAAATTGAACATTATTTTTGAGTGATAGATTGAGTAGTGCTACGCTGTTGACAGTTTTGTCTACAGCATGAATAGACCGGAATGTTACACTGTCTCACAGAAAACTGGCGTAAAGTAACAGCTTACTGCTGCGTTTCGTACGGTGAGTGAGATATCCGAAACCCAAATACTCTCCCTTTCCCAATCCCTTTTATTTAAGGTCGGCAACGCGCCCATGGTTCTTTTGGTATTGTGGGTGTACATGGGCGGTGGAGTTCACTTACCATCAGGTCACCCACTGGCTCGTTTACTGGCCTATGCTATAAAAAAAAATCTTATCCCTGATTTTTTTCTAGATCACGTTGGAGCTCTTAATACCTTTCATACGTTTACAAAATCTTACATCTATAAATACATTTTTAATATTAATAAAACTAAATAAATAGTTGTATTTATCCACAAATACGTACACAATTGTCACAGTCAAAGGTTGTCTGGAAGAAATCGCAGTTAGCGATAAGATCGCCATTTTTACTTAGCTATAATTTTTAAGGTTCTATTGTTTTTAATTTTCTTATTTTTAAAGATGTACAATAATTACGCGATTATTTAATGCTTTTGCTCGCGGCTCCACCCGCAAGAATAGACTTTTCCGAAATAAAACGAAGCCTATCGTATCTAAACGTAGTCTCTAGGGTCCCATCTATCTCTACATCAAAATTCATCAAAATCGGTTTTGTGATTTAGGCGTGAAAGCGTAACAAACAAATAGTTTTTTTTTTTCATAAAAAGTATCCTATGTTACTTCTTATACCTCCAAGAATATGTGTACAAAGTTTCATGATGATCGGTTAAGTAGTTTTCGCGAAAAACGTAACAAACAAACTTACATTCACATTTATAATATTAGTATGATTCAACGCGAGCATATTTTCTGGCCTGCACTGTACAAACCAACGATCAGAAGGCCAATTTCCGTAATTTTAAACGTTCAAAATATCATTCCGATCTAGTCTCAGCGTCAAGAAAGTTGCAAATGTCATTCTCTTAAACCAATAATCAACGTCAAATGTGAACATAAATCGTAATGAGATTGAATGTAGAATAAAAGTTGACTGAAGCCAAAACGGTATAATGCTACTGCTAATGCTAGGTGTATTTGACGTTGATTATTGGTTTATGAGAATGCCATTTGCAACTTTCTTGACGCTGAGACTAGATCGGAATGATATTTTGAACATTTAAAATTACGAGAATTGACCTTCTGAGGATGACGTTCATGCAAATTACAGCTACGGAGCAAACTATAATGTAATTGCGGAAAAAACACTGTGATTTCGTACTCAAAGATAATAAAATTATTTATGATGGTCCATTTATGTTTATATACATGTACATATATTATTTACTTGCAATTGACTAATACATACATACCCACACACGTCTGTACTCCCCGAAGGGGTAAGCAGAGGTGTAATCAGTACTCACATTTCGCCGAGTTTATTACCGTCCCATGTTGTGATAGGTGGCGAGCCTACCGCCATACCGGGCACAATTCCAGACTCCAGGCTGACACTGAACATTTCGTAATAGAAAAACCCAATACCACTTTTACCCAACCGGATCGGAGATACGCTCGGCGAAATGTTGGTGTACTGGTTACACCTCTGCCTACCCCTTCGGGGATTACAGGCGTGAGTGCGTATGTATGTATATAGATGAAGTAGGTCCCCCGTATGCGAGAGGCCATCTGGGTTGCACTACATTGTCTATTTCTGTCGATAAACTGTAATCATTGTTGTTTCGGTTTGAAGGGCACCGAAGCCAGTAAGATTACTGGGCATTATGAGACTTAAAATTTTGTGTCGGCCCATGCAGTGTATTGTAATTCAATGTTCTTTGGGGTGTTGCTTATAGGGCAGGCGTGACGCTTACCATCAGGCGAGCAAAATACACATCTCGTCATTTATTTGCTGGAAAAAACATATAAGTGGTAAAGACACGCTGTAAACAGCATTAATAGGCCGGCTCGACCGTGTTATTGCCACTGTGTTACGGAAAATTAAAGTGAACTGGCAATTTGCTGTTGAGTTTCATAGCAACAGAGAGATTTCTGGAGTTCCAAAACCACTACCCATTCATTCCTCGATTTTAATATAGGCAATGGACCCATTATTCTGCTGGTCTTGCAGTTTTCATGTGCAGTGTCACTTACCATAAGGTGACCCACTTGCAAGTTTACCAGACATTTAAAAACACTAACAATGGTTTTAATCAATGTAGATTTTAATTGCCTATATCCTTTGATTGATATTATTATAAGAAACAACTTTAAAACTCTATTCGTTTGGAGTTTTTTTTGTTTTCCATTAAGGAGTTGCCCATTTGCCTACGTACTCCATCAGCAGATCTTTACCAAATTTATATGGGATTGCCCTTATATTGCGGTTGGTTACACTAAAGCTTTCTTTCTTTCTTTCCTTGGAGTAAACTCTATCAAATGATAAAAATATACAATGATAATATATAAATCGGTCCATATTTGCGGGAGATATCGCTTGACATACATAACAAATACATACGAATCGAGAATCCACAAATTTTTGCATTCGGCTGAATACAAAACCCAGAGAATATCAGTAGGCCAATTCTCGTAATTTTAAATGTTCAAAATATCATTCCAATCTAGTCTCAGCGTCAAGAAAGTTGCAAATGGCATTCTCATAAACCAATAATCAACGTCAAATGTGAACATAGATCGTAATGAGATTGAATGTAGAATAAAAGTTGACTGGAGCCAAAACGGTAGAATGCTAATGCTAGGTACAATTACTAGATCGGACTATATCGGAATGATATTTTGAACATTTAAAATTACGAGAATTGGCCTACAGAGCTGTTTGTTTACACTGTTTGAAAGTTATATTAAAGTTACTTTACTATAATAATGCCTTTGTTATGAATCATTGCATATAATTTTTATTCCAAAAAGTTGGAAGTTACATTTTATCTTTTTTAATTTATTATTTACAAAATACTAAACTAATTGAAACTGTGGTTTTGTGGGTGCGGGAAAATCCCATTTTTTAGAAATAATTCCTGGTAATCATTGCATACGCAGTTACGTCTCATATTTCATTTAATTAATTACTTACCTAGGTTGAAATTTTGAAAACTAACTTTTTTTAATACGCACTCATACATACGCACTCACGCCTGTAATCCCCGAAGGGGTAGGCGGAGGTGTAACCAGTACACCCACATTTTGCCGAGCGTATCTCCGTCCCTTATGTGATAGGGGGCGAGCCTATCGCCATACCGGGCACAAATTCCAGACTCCGGGCTGATACTGAGCATTTCGTAATAGAAAACTCAATACTTTACCCGATCCGGGCATCGAACCCGAGACCTCAGCGTTGGACTCAATCGTAACGCGTACACATTACAACTGCGCCACCGAGGCAGTCTTTTTTTAAGTTTTTGTAATATATCAATTTGAAATGAAAAATTACATAACTTCGCATTATTATGCATTTCGCCAACGACAAGTTTATAATATATTTTCAAGTCTTCACAAGAATTATGAAACACCGTCGTGGCCGATTTCAAAGTCTTGTTGGAGTTTTGCTGTTAATTCCTTCCAGTACGATGCTTCATAAAGGATTTTCTTCAAGCGAATCGAATGCCCAAGGGCGATCAATATATTTGCTAAAAAATCACCTAAATTTACTTATTTGAATGTTTCAACACTGTTCATCACCGTCAATGGTTATTGCACAAACACACACCACATATTATTATATACAACAAATACAACTTTAAACTAGTTATGGAATTAAATCATATAAAAGATCAACCGCACTGTTAGAATTCCCGCCAAAACTCCACGTTTTTCCTTTTACAAAAAGACACTACTTACATGACATACATGTAAGTGATAAACTTAGATTGTAATAGATAATTATAAATAAGCTATTGATTTAAAATATTGTAATAAAATCTAACTTATTATATGTTATAATAACCCAGTACTTATCATAAAAAATTACATAAACCATTTATATTTTTCACATTTCCCTCCATTTTATATTATATTACTAATAATTGTTTATTTATTATCAATTGTTTCTAATAATAAGTGGGAAATAATATGCGTGGGCGTCGTACTAGGTATCTCTCTCCGGCCTCGATTGCAGACCTTTTGTGGCCTTTTGTGGCACCAAGGTCTCGGGTTCAAGGGTACACGACGCCGACGCCGCCTCTAAGACGCTTCGCACATAGATTGACTCACATTTAGTGAGGTAGGTTATGTTTTTTTTATGGTATAGGCCGGCAAACGAGCAAATGGGTCACCTGATGGTAAGTGATCTCCACCACCCGTGTACGCCCACAATACTAAAAGAATCATGGGTGCGTTGCCGACCTTAAAGGAAAGGGATAATTAAGGAATTAGGAAGGGGAGGGGGTTTGGGTCTCCGGATATCTCACTCACCTTACGAAACGCAGCAGCAAGCTGCTACTTTACGCCGGTTTTCTGTGAGACAGTGGTAATGACCCGGACGAGCCGGCCATACATGCTGTAGACAAAAGTGTCTACAGCGTGGCTCTACCACTTATAATATACACATGAATTTATAAGATACAAAGCTAATGTGGGAATGATTTACCGTAATTTTGTGTTGTTTTGGCTAGCCGCCAACAAATTCGCGGAACTTGTAGCAGGAATTACATATTCTATGTGATCTCAATAAGAATAAGAATGTCAGTCTGTAATGTGTCACGTCTAAAGATTGGTTTTAGGTACCAAACCAACCCTATTCATTAAGCCTACACTGTCGGTATATACCTTTCGAACTGTAATAGGTATCCAATTGTTTTTACACATTATAACCATAATATTAATATATATATATTATTATATTATTTTATATATTTTATAATATGAAATCACTAATATCACGCAGAAAGTATTTAGATTTAGTATTTTTACATAAGCTTTTAAACTCAGGTATAGATTGTCCACAGCTTCTTTGGAGAGTAAATATTTCAACTCCATGCCGATTACCTAGATTTTCTGCCTACAAATTATTTAAAGAAATTTTTTATAAAACTAATTTGGGTTACACTACTCCCATAACAAGAATGATGAGAACCTATAATTATTTGCCCAAATGTATTGACGCTGACATTTTAAGCAATAAGATTGGCCCATTTAAAAATAAAATTAAGTTATTTGTTTTTCACAATATTTAGTTTACGTATTTCACATATTACATTTCATTTAAACATAATTTACTTACTTTACTTATCTTATAATTTATAATAATTATTAGGTATTACGTTATTATGACATTGTAATTTTTTTGTGTTAGCTGTAAATACCTTTAAAAGGTAAGCTCATGATTTGTTACTTAATTGATTTTTATATTATGTTAGTAGTGTGTTTTACCTAATGGTATTAAATAAATAAATAAATAAATAATGAAAAACGGAAAACTAACAAATTACGTTTTGGGTATGAAACCCAGTTCAGTTTACCGGTTACAGGTTCTTGATTTATGTAAACAAATATTTTGTCGATCTGATTAAGATTACAAAATCTATTGAAGATTTTTTTATTCATAATAAACGCATCGTAGGTACAAGTATTAATTGATTTAGTTTTGACACTACTTTAAAATTATTTTTTAGTTTCATTTCTCGCATAAATATTCGCCAGATAAAGTATTACACTACTAATTTAAGAAGTACAAATATTTTTATTTATTTATTATTAGCTTGAATGACGAGACGAACAGGTCGCTCGCTTGATGATAAGCGCCATAGCTGCCCATAAACAGAAGCAAACATCACACAGAACTTTGAATTACAAACCGCTACAGGCACTGGACTGCGCTCGTCACCCCGAAACATACGATGTAAAGTCTCATAATGCCCAATAATTTCACTGGCTTCAATGCCTTTCAAACCGGAGTGCTAAAACACTGTTATTTTGTGGCAGAAATAGACAATGCGTTGGTACCAACCCAGACGGCCTCTCGCATACGAGAAATCTACCACCTTATAAACATAGGCTCCTCTCTAGATCATTTTCTATTTCGCCGTCATATATTTTACTGTACTTGTTGTTTGTTTTGTTTACTTGAAGATTAAAAAATAGGCTAGTGCCTCATTGCTGACGTGTATCAGGACTTTATTTTATATACTGCCTCGGTGGCGCGGTTGAAATGCGTACGCGTTACGATTGAGGCTAACGCTGAAGTCTCGGGTTCGATCCCCGGGTCGGGTAAAGTGGTATTGGGTTTTTCTATTACGAAATGCTCAGTATCAGCCCGGAGTCTGGAATTTGTGCCCGGTATGGCGATATTCTCGCCTTCTATCACAGCGTGAGACGGATACGCTCGGCGAAATGTGGGTGTACTGGTTACACCTCTGCCTACCCCTTCGGGGATTACAGGCGTGAGTGCGTACATTTATTTTATATTTTCTGTATAGCGAGTCAACCAGACCGTTCGTACTCATCATTTACGGAGCTTAGTTCTTTCCCATGATGTGATAGGCAGCCTATCGCCTTATCGAGTAAAAACTCAAATCCCGGCAAATCATGATATGTTTTGGAAGCGATAAAGTCAGACACTAATTCTGATTACCCGATCTGGGATTTAAACCCTGAACTTCACCGGTGTGAGCCTAAGCACGTTGCCACTAGGGTCATTGAGGAAATTAATGCAATTCAGAGCTGTTTTCAATTAAATTTTTATTATTAGTCTATGTTTATTACTTTAAATTGATTGAAAACTTGGCAACGTTTGCAACCTTGAATGTATTATTCGTAAACAACATATTAATAGTCTATTTGAGAAACAAGGAACTAAATGTGAACATTTAATATTTGTTTTATTTGCTCAAAGTAGTTGAATTATATAATATTACGTTCTTATAAAAAGTTTATAGGAATATATTGCAAATTGCAATCGTGTTTATAAAATTGCGAATACAGTAAATTAAAGTACAGAAGGTCAAATACAATTTCGAATATAGATTCAGGCTTAAAAACATAAAGTTCGAACAACATAGTTTTCTACCTTCCCAATAGGAACGAATTCCTATTTCGAACTATTGTAACAATTTTCCTATTTTAAACTATTTACTATTTACAACTAACATTCCAAATTCAAATAACATATCCGAAAACCGAATGCGAATAACATGCAGTAGGTAGAGACGCGCCGCAACCTTGATAGGCTAACGAACCCAACAACTACTGCGCGCAACTAAATTTGCGCCTGTTAGCTTTTGTCCGCCAGACTACAATGTCCGGGTGTCTAGATTGTATTTTGAGACTGATTTTTAGAGTTTAGAGCTCATTTTGGAGTTGTAAGAGATGGTGATTCTATCAGTAGGGCAATTCTCGTAATTTTAAATGTTCAAAATATCATTCCGATCTAGTCTCAGCGTCTAGAATGTTGCAAATGGCATTCTCTTAATTAAACCAATAATCAACGTCAAATGTGAACATAGATCGTAATAAGATTAAATGTAGAATAAAAGTTTACGAGTGGTAGAGCCACGCTGTAGACAATTTTGTCTACAGCATGAATGGGCCGGCTCGTCCGGGCGTTACCACTGTCTCACAGAAAACCGGCGTAAAGTAGCAGCTGGCTGCTGCGTTTCGTACGGTGAGTGAGATATCCGGAGGCCCAAATCCCCCTTACCTTCCCAATCCCTTATTATCCCTTTCCTTTAAGGTCGGCAACGCACCCATAATTCTTTTGTATTGTGGGCGTACATGGGCGGTGGAGATCGCTTACCATCAGGTGACCCACTTGCTCGTTTGCTAGCCTATTCTACAAAAAAAAAAATATAGGTGCATTTGACGTTAATTATTGGTTTAAGAGAATGCCATTTGCAACTTTCTTGACTCTGAGACTAGATCGAAATGATATTTTGAACATTTAAAATTACGAGAATTGGCCTACTGATTGTTTTCAAAAACGTAACAAAAGTCATTGCCATATATTTTGGAAAATTATTGCGACTGCAGTTGATATGAATAATAAGAGCAATAAGGTAGTTTTAAAATACCTTTATTTATTTCCAAAACAAAGTTTTGTTATAGTTATTAAATTGAATGACGTAAGAGTTTTTGGCAATTCATCGTATCGACGAAAAAATATCTTAATGCGATTTTGACAGACATAATAACAAACATACAAATATTGCTTTATATATAGCGTTAGTCAGGACATCTAGCCTCGAGCGATGCTAATTTTCATATGAAATATACTGATTTACATATTCACACACCAAAGTTACTACGCCAAACATGACGGTATGTATAATGTAGTTAAACAACAATAAAAAAAGACTCGACGCTTTTTGAACCTAAGGCTCTCGATATACTATCGCATATTAGACATCGACTACATAGTCGTCGCGAATGTGAACATTCACATGAGTAAGTAAATCGTCTAGAGGAAACTATGGCGAAATAAAATTGGTATTATGCGGAATTAACAGACTTCAAGACAGGAGGAGGTTCTCAATTCAGCGCGTTTTTTCTTTAAATTTATGTATGTACCACGATTGCTTCGCCAATTATGAACCGATTTTGCTGGAAAAAATTTCACGCGATAGAGTTTAGCTACGATGTGGTCCCATATAAATTTGGTTAAGATCTGATGTCGGAGTACAGAGTAAAAAAATAAAACTTTTCAACGCACAACAGTACACTCGTCGCGATTGCGTTACTGTATTGGATTTTACATGCTATTGCTGTAACTACCACTGAAATATTTAAAAATAAAATAATGATTAACAAAACTTAGAAACCGGCTTCAAAATAAAAACGCTGTAAAGTCAAAAATAACAGATTCTATCGATCCTATTCTCTTTGGAGCCGGTGCCTGTGTCGCTACCGGTCAAATAAAATTGCACCGACTCTAAAGAGACCTATAGAATTTATTATTTTTGACTCTTCAGTGTTTTTATTTTGAAGTCGGTTTTTATATTTTGTTAAACGTATTTTTTTTATATAGTATATTTATAACTAGCTTTTGCTTGCGGCTCCGCTCGCGTGAACGGCCTTTTCCGGGATAAAAAGTAGCCTATGTATTAATCCAGGTTATAGTCTACATGTGTGCTAAATTTCACCCAAAACCGTTCAGCTGTTAAGGCATTATTGACTAACAAACATCCAAATTCACATTTATAAGTGGAAGGAAGTATTTATCGTATGAAAATAATTTTTCATTTTCATTCTTTGTTTTAACACTACGAATTAATAGTTCGACACTTCGTCCATAGTAATCTTAAAGAAAATCGAAAACTGTAAATGTTATGGTATGTTTTATGTTTTACGAGTGGTAGAGCCACGCTGTAGACAGTTTTGTCTACAGCATGAATGGGCCGGCTCGTCCGGGTCGTTACCACTGTGTCACAGAAAACCGAGGTAAAGTCAGCTTGCTGCTGCGTTTCATACGGTAAGTGAGATATCCATAGGCCCAAATCCCCCTCCCCTTCGCAATTCCTTAATTGTCCCTTTCGTTTAAGGTCTTTCCCCATAGGGGATTACAAGAGTGAGTGCGTATGTGTGTTTAAATAATATTCTGAAACTAGTTTCAAATAAAAAAAGCTGTATGACTAATTAGTGGTTTCTTATGTTTACGCGAATATTACACATATAAATAAAACTAGTTTATACGGATTTTATCGCGGTTTAATTTTATTTTAGTAAAATATATTTTTGTATATTAAATTCAAAAAAAAATGTATAATTATAAAATGAAGGTAGCCAATGTAACATTAACTTTTCGAGACGACCTACACCTCAGTCTCTCCCGTAACCACGAAGGCAGAAAAGCTTTCGAAATGTCGGGACTAAAATAAAATTAAACCGCGATAAAATCCGCATAAACTAGTTTTATTTCAATTTTAGAGTGGTAGAGCCACGCTGTAGACACTTTTGTCTACAGCATGAATGGGCCGGCTCGCTCGGGTCATTACCCCTGTCTCACAGAAAGCCGACGTAAAGTAGCATCTTGCTGCTGCTGCTTTTCGTACGGTGAGTGAGATATTCGGAGGCCCAAATCCCTCTCCGCTTCTCAATACCTTAATTATCCCTTTCCTTTAAGGTCGGCAGCGCGTCCATAATTCTTTTGGTATTATGGGCGTACATGGGCGGTGGAAATCACTTACCATCAGGTGACGAACTTTCTAGTTTGCCGGCCTATGACATAAAAAATAAATAAAAAAAAATGTATGACTAATTGCGTATTTATTAGAATCTAGGAGGAAAACGTGCCATGAGTCAGCCTAGACCGTGACCTGCGCCAACATCCGGTGCGACGTCTAATCGAGTGACCTCCAACCGAGCGTTGACTGCGAAATCTATGACGAAGTATGTCTGTGTGTTTGTTATTGTGGCTAATTCTGGATAAAATTATACTCATTTGTCCTGTGTCGATAAAATGGCGTGATAATGACAATCTGCGCGTAAATTAATATTATGTGGTAGGGCCGCGTTGTAGACATTTTCGTTCGACAGCATGAATGGGTCAGCTCGACTGGGTAAGTACTCACAGATGTGTTAGCTTGTGGCGTTTCGTAAGGTGAGTGAGGTTTAAGAAAGCCAAAATTTAACGGGGTTTAAAAATATTATATATGCCATTACACGCTGGTTTTGTGTGACGTTATACCACCACTTTTAAGCTCCCTTTTTTCTGTAGACCAAACCCCAGTTCCGCTTTTCTGCTTCCACCTTCTCTTATATTCTCTCTTCTCTCATACTTAACAATTCTGGACTAATATAAAAATATTGTAAACTTTATAGTTGCCCAGTGTATTGTGACGATGCTATGTATGTTATGTATATATTAGCTGATATGATTTCTGTAATTACATAAGTTTCTTTATTTTGTACTGACTTGTCATAAGCGCTATTTTAATTGCCTACATGATGAATAAAACTATTTCATTTCATTTCATTATTTCATTTCATTTCATTTCATTTCATTTCATATTTCATTTCATTTCATTTCTTATCCCACACGCAGTGGGGTCAGTGCAACATTACTATGACGGAGCACTACTAGTTGGTAGGTTCCTCGTATGCGATAAGCCGCCTGGGTTGGTACCGCTTTGTCTATTTGTGTATAAACACAGTTATGTTTCGGTTTGATGCTCATTGAAGTTAGTGAAATTACTGGGCATTATGAGACTTTAAAATCTTCTGTCTCGGGTGATGAGCGCAGTCCATTGTCATGTAGTGCATTGTAATTCAAAGTTGGTGGCATAAGGGGCGAGCCTGACGCTTTACCGGGCACAATTCCAGACTCTGGGCTGATACTGAGCATTTCGAAATTGAAAAACCCAATATCACTTTTAATCGAACCCGAGACCTCAGCACAGCAGTCGTACCGCGTACGCATTACAACTGTGCCACCGAGGCTTCGTGTAAACTAGTTTATTCTAACTCTAATAGAGCAACACGTGGCTAGGGAATATGCGCAGTAGTGACGTCAATACACCAATGGCATGCTAGTTTAGAACGGGGCGGGACCGGAATAGAGATTAGAAACATAATATACACGTAGTATGTTTTCGTGGATATATGATAACTTTACGTTGTGTATATCATACATAAACAGGTTCTGACACTCAAGTGGAAATGGTCCGGCCACATTCAAAGAGTGACTGATGAAAGATGATCGCAGACAGTCACAAATTGGTACCCACGAGATAAGAAAAGAAGGAAGGGCAGACCATTTAAAAGGTGGAGTGACGATATCGTGGAAACTACAGGCCATTTGTGGTCCAGATTGGCACAGGATAGATTCACTTGGCTATGCTTGGAGGAGGCTTACACCGCAAAAGGCGGTCCTTACATCTAACAATACTAATTTTAGCTATAAGTAAATACATTAAGCATACCAAAAAAAAAACGACAAGATAAAACACATGCAGTAAGGAAATTGTAAGCTAATAAATAAAAAATAAATAAATAAATAAAAATATGATACATAACTTGCTTTATGCTTGTACGGTGTACCTCAGAGAGATGGAACTAATACTATGCTTCGCTTATTTCTGTGATATTTGACGGGGCTATAGTCTAGGCCCCAAGATACAAGCATATGCTTAGTTTGGACATATGCTTAGTTGGCAAGGCAGTATGACAAAAATAAAACTCTTTTTTATGTCATACTGCCTTGGTCGCGCAGTTGTAATGCGTACGCGTTACGACTGAGGATGACGCTGAAGTCTCGGGTTCGATCCCCGGGTCGGGTAAAGTGGTATTGGGTTTTTCTATTACGAAAAGCTCAATATCAGTTCGGAGTCTGGAATTTGTGCTCGGTATGGCGATAGGCTCGCCCCCTATCACATCATGGGACGGAGATGCGCTCGGCGAAATGTGGGTGTACTGGTTACTATTGGAAATTAACTGTAGTAAATAGAAACCCGAATTGCTATTATTACAGAGATTTTTAATATACAATACTTTTATATGAAACACTTGAATGACAACCGAACAGAAAAAAACAAAACTATTAGCCAAAAAGGATTCATACAATGACGTTTAGTTTATATATTTTTATCATAATCTATCAGTTACATCTCTGCCTACTCCTTTGGGGATTAGAGGCGTGAGTGCGTATGTATGTATTTATGCCATAGGTCGACTTTTTCGACCTCCCTTATCTCCCTAAAGGTCAGATTTTCGAGAAATCCCTTCTCAATCAAGCCATCGTGGCTTACAAGAAAAAATCACTTTTCCAAAAAAAAACTATCTCTATCCTTCTATCAGTCAGGACTTAGCCTTTTTAAGATGTATCGTATTTTGAATAGTAAATATATTTATATACGCGAATATAGGAAAATTAATGTTTATTATAGGCGAAGTTTTGCAATAATAATTAATTAAAACAATAATTTATAACAACTTTGCACAATGTAGAATTATTGTTAACATACGATATCGAGTTATGTAAAGTACATAAAAATGTAACAATGATTGTTACTGTTTTCCTATAAGCGGAATATATTCAAGGTTATTTACTAGTTATACACAGCTTTGCCTCATTCAATTATTATAAAACGGTATGACTACAACTAGACAAAGTTTCCTTAACTGTAACATTTAAATTATAAAACATTTTTTATGTACGCACGCACTATATCGCTGAGTTGGGGCTATACTTTCTATCATCATCATCATCATCATCATCAGCCACAAGACGTCCACTGCTGAACATAGGCCACCCCTAATGCCTTCCAGGCCGACCTGTTGGAAGCGGCCTGCATCCATCGGCTTCCTGCAACCTGGGCAGGCCACATAGCTCGTAGAACTGATAGCCGATGGGGCAGAAAAGTTCTCGAATGGAGGCCACGTATACTTTCTATCCCTGCAGGAATAGCGATTGGCTCGCCCCCTATCACATCATGGGACGGAGATACTAGAATTAGTATTTATTTATTAGTAGAAGTATTTTATTAGTAAAAGTAGAAGAACTAGTTACACCAAATTAAATTTAAATTAAGGTTAAATCAAATGTGAAATTCTCAAATACTTGCTCGAAAATTATAAATTTGTTTAAAAAAAGCTAGAATCACGTTTAAATGTGTCTTTTTATTAACTTGAATGACGAAACGAGTAGGTCGCTCGCCTGATGGTAAGCGCCACAGCCTGCCCATAAACAGAAACAACACTAATCACAAGACTGAATTACAAAGCACTGCATGACACTGGACTGCGCTCGTCACCCCGAGACATAAGGTGTTAAGTCTCATAATGCCCACTAATTTCACTGGCTTCAATGGCCTTCAAACCGGAATACAACAGCGCTTACACATTGTTACTAAGAGGCAGAAATAACAAAGCAGGGTTCCGACCCAGACGGTCTCTCGCATACGAAGGGCCTAACCACCTTGTAAAACTATCCTTTGAAATAAAAAAAACAAATGCATTCTGGAGGCCTATTCACGTAATTTAAAATGTTGAAAATATCATTGCGATCTAGTCTCAGTGTCAAGATAGTTTCAAATGACATTCTCTTAAACCTATAATCAACGTCAAATTGGAACATTGATCGCAATGGGATCGAAAGTAAAATATAAGTTGACTGAAACCAAAACGGTATTCAGCTAACATTTTTAAATGACACATGTCCTTATATAAACTTCAAAATTATGACTGAATTGAGATTGCAATGACATCGAGATGAGATTATATTGACACTGGACTGAACTTAAAGAGGAGAATACCATTTTTTAGTCAAATCTCAGTTCGGTTAAAATTAATTGCCTTCAGGACCACATCAATGTTCAGGGCAATATAATATGTACATATACCTATAGTATGTTATGTTAAAACAAAGAACAAATATTCATCGGGGCTTGCCTAAATATGCATGGACAATTAGTTTAACAACTCCTAGCCTTGATTGCGGTCATCGCACCGCTGTTTGGTGAACGGCTCGTATGTATTTTTGGCTCTAACAAACAATATATTGCTACGTAGATTTGGCTAGTTGTTTGGGCAGTTTTGGGGAATTATTGGATAGGTCAGAAATTGACGCAGACTATTTTAAATGCACTGCTCATAGTTTGCGCTTCTTTATCTTCTATACATACGCACTCATACCTGTAATATCTAAAGGGGCAGACAGAGCTGTAACCAGTCAACACACACTTCGCCGAGCGTATCTCTGTCCCATGATGTGATATTTGAGCCTATCGCCATACTGGGCACAAATTCAGGCTCCGGGCTGATACTAAGCTTTATGTGATAGAAAAACCCGTGGCGGGTGTGTGGGCGGGATTGTCTCATTACCCGGCCCGGAAATCGAACTCGAGACCTCAGCACAGCAGTCATCATCGAAGCTGATTTAATGAGCATATTATGAGCTTTAACGAGCAAGTTGCCTAATGGAGAATGACACGCGTGCCCATAAACACCTTCTTCTTAACCCCTTCTTCTTAGAACTTCAAATTAAGAAGTACTCTGAATGAAACTGGGATATAAGATCTTATGTTCTGTTTAATGGCCCAGTAATTTCATTGGCTTCAATGTCCTTCAAATAGGCACAACAGTGCTTACACGCTGCTGCTTGGCGGCAGAAATAGACGAAGCGGTGGTCACTCAGTACAGATGGCTTCTAGCATACGAGAGACCTACCAGTTGGTGCTATGGTACCATCTGGTAATATATTACACTATCTAGTTACTGACCAGCAGTGGCATAGCACAAAAACTTGTTATAAAAAGAATAATTATTCAAGCCGTTTTCGTCCCACTGCTGGGACAAGGCTTCTCATCCCTCTTTCCATTCTCTTCTGTTGATTGCGTTTTAAGGCCAGTCCTTCCAAAAAGAGTTCATCGAGTTCGTTGTATAATCTAAGATAAAAATTATCCAATAGAGATAAAGAAGAGTCTATTTACTTTAATATATACATACATACATACATAGACTCACGTCTGTTTCCTATAGGGGTAGGCAGAGACAACGGATTTCCACTTGCTACGATCCGTGCATACCTCTTTGGCCTCATTCGCTCTCATTAAATTTTTCATACATACACGTCGGTTTAGGGTACTCCTGAGCTGGCCTTTCTCGAGAATATCTCCAACTTGATCTATGAAAGTTCCCCGAGGCCTTCCCCTCGCAACTGTACCATTCACACTCGCCATATATATTTGTTTCGTCAATATTCTTTCATCCTTCCTCTCTACATACCCAAACCATCTCAGTAGTTACTTTAATATTTTGTACAATTCCATAAGAGCTTATATTCGGTCGTGTTTGTTCACATTACGTGTGTAGAATTAGAAATAGACTAGAGTTGACGTCAGGCGTCGTCGACCGGCGCAATCAAGGTTACTCTACCGACTCTAGGTTCGCCTAGGTCATGGTTAGATTGAAAGGAAAATTACCACATCGCTGGTCTATTGGCAGCGTATTTTTTGTCATGTCGTGAATGTTATAACTGGTAGAGCCACTGTTTTGTCTAGAGCATGGATGTGCCAGCTCAGCCGGGTTATCAATATAGATGGGTAATGGGTAAAAACCCATTCCTCCCAATTGGGTTAAAACCCGGTGAATTGGGCTTTAACCCGGTTTTAACCCATAAGCACCCATTTTGCTGGGTGAAAACGTGTATGGTCAATTATTGAATATTAGGAAGTAGTATTCATTATTAGCTAGTATAAATAAAAGCCTGGCTACAAAATCAGAGAAATTTATTATCTATTAACTGTCCCGCCCGCTTCACCTGCGTGCATATTACTGCTCCGCTCCCGTGTTTCATACAAATCCCCCTTTTCCCCTTGTAATGTAAATTTCCCAATATTACTTTTACCCGACTCGGAGATCGAACCCGAGACCTCAGCGTCAGCCTAAGTCGTAACGCGTACGCATTACAACTGCGCCACCGAGGCAGTATTTTAAAATAATAATATTTAACTCACGATGCTCCCCTGTGTGCCAAACGTGACTAACATTAGAGCTAGATTCTAGCGCGGTGACGTCACGCGTCGACGACCGGTAGAGCCAAGGTCGGATCTATCGACTCTATTGCCTAGGTCATGGCTAGCGGCTAACTGCGGCCGTTGACGTCGCCCCAAGGTTAGTATTATTAGGATATTTTTTTATACAGTATTTTTTGTGCATGAACTGCGATCAAAGATAACTATTGCGGTTGTATCCATTTTAAATTTGACAACCTCCGTGGCGCAGCGGCCGAATAGCCGGTTGCAAAGCGTGAAGTCGTGGGTTCGATTCCCGCACCTAGAAAACATAGTTCTTGATACCCACGATACAGGTTTACCTAGTGTGGGGTCAGGACTATGTGTGTGAATGTTATTTAAAAAAAAAATATATAAAAAAAATACATATATAGTTTTACGGTTCTGTCACAGAAGGGGTATGCAGAGGCGCAACTAGTGCGCCCCAGTTTACCGAGCTTATTTTTGTCCCATTATTTAATAGGCGGCGAGCTTAAATTCCAATCCTGGACAACTCATGCGACATTTTGCAAATCGAAAACTCACGACAAAATTCACGAACATAAAATAAATAATAGAACATAAACGTGCAAATCGTTATTTTGAAAATACCTTTATTTTGTTTCCGTCAAGGCCAAACAATAAAAACAAGAATAAGCTCATCTTGATAGAAAATGTCTTGACATGATGTCATCCTAAATGTATAGAATGAACGGGTAGAGAGGTTAATAACTAGATGGAATATCAAGGTCATATTTAAATCATGAGATTGATGACCTTAAAAATTTTGTCGAGTGACTATCAAAGATGGCTTGGAGTTCAGTACCAGGGGAAAAAACTTACATTCTAACGGTAGGCAGAGGCTTGGCTGAGGTCCATGGGCGGCGGTAACTACTTACTATCAGGTGGGCCGCTTGCTGGTCTATCTATCTAGGGCAATAAAAAAATAAAAAAAATACTACTAGTTAGCCAAATAAGTAAAAAAGTGAGACATGGATGGCAGTCATCGGGACATAGTGGGCGAGTAGCGTGTGAAACGAGATGTCACGTGGTCGACTGCCATAATGAGTCAAATCCGCGTGTGTCTGCAAATATTTGTCGTGGATGATGTGGAAAATATTTCATAGTTTCTGATATCCACGATACAATGCTGGTAACTTAGAATGGGGTCAGGAGGCCAATACTCGTAATTTTAAATGTTCTAAATATCATTCCGATCTAGTCTCACCGTCAAGAAAGTTGCAAATGGCATTCTCTTAAACCAATAATCAACGTCAAATGCACCTAGCATTAGCAGTAGCATTTGGCTTTTTTGGCTTCAGTCAACTTTTATTCTACATTCAATCTCATTACGATCTATGTTCACATTTGACGTTGATTATTGGTTTAAGAGAATGCCATTTGCAACTTTCTTGACGCTGAGACTAGATCGGAATGATATTTTAAACATTTAAAATTACGAGAATTGGTCTTCAGGACTCTGTGTGTGACTTTTTCACAACTTACATGGAAATATAACCTTCAGATAAAACATTGGGCATCCAATTTCGAAACTACCAATTTGTCATAATATTACGAAAAATTAAATTAACCTTCATAGATGAAGTTGGAGATATTCTCGAAAAAGGCCAGGTCAGGAGTACCCTAATCCGACGTGCATGTATGAAAAATTTAATGAGAGTGAATGAGGCCAAAGAGGTATGCAAGGATCGTAGCAAGTGGAAATCCGTTGTCTCTGCCTACCCCTCTGGGAAACAGGCGTGAGTCTATGTATGTATGTATGTATGTACGAAACCTTTTTAACTTGGCACGGGAAATTGACTACACTAGCCCTGCTGTCAGCAGAACTATGCCGTTCTGAAATTATTGAATATGTCTGAACAAGTCACTATAGCAGGTTTTTAACCATGGCTAGGGTATGCCTCCCACCAGCGAGATGACTTTTTATTAGTTGTCTTATATTTTAATTTCATAATAATATTTAATACTAGCCCTGTATTATACACGTCCCACTGCTGGGCACACCACGCTGGTCTAATGCGGGTTGGTAAACTTCACATACCTTCGAAATTCTTACGGAGAACTTCTCAGGTATGCAGGTTTCCTCATGATGTTTTTTCACCTTTAAGCAAGCGATAATTAACAATTAATACACACGTAACTTAGAAAAGTCAGAGGTGCGTGCTTTTGGGGTTGGTTTCGAACCTTCGAGTTCGTCTCGACAGTCCGCGCTGAGCTATCGCTGCTTCATTTAATTTAGTTGCAAATAATTAAAGAAAGTTGAATAAAAAGATATTTACTGACACGAGTGTTTATAAGATGGACCGACAACCTGACAAGGGTTGCAGGAAGCCGATGGATGCAGGCCGCTTCCAACAGGTCGGCCTGGAAGGCATTAGGGGAGGCCTATGTTCAGCAGTGGACGTCTTGTGGCTGATGATGATGATGATGATGAGTGTTTATAATAGAGAGAAGTAACTACGTAAGAAAAAACATAAAATATGTATAAAACTAAAACTAGAACATACAAAAATGACAGAGCCACAACAAAGGTTACATTCTACAACAGCCGCCCTTAATCGGAGTTGTGGCAGACAAAACAGAAAATATATATTAATTTTCTAAACCTAAGTTAACTGCAAACCGCTTGTGTGCTAGAGGCCCCAGAGGCTTCGTAAGTACATCCGCAGGCATATCACTTCTATTCATATATTCCCGCTTTACAACATTATTAGATACATTCTCCATAATAAAATGAAATCTGGTAACATCTTTTTATTCAACTTTCTTTAATTATTTCCAACAAATTTCATAGATAATATTTATCTGTGAGATATAAGTCTAGCCACTAAGAGCCTAAGTCTGACGTAGTTCCTGATAACCACGACACAAGATAATTGTATCTCACTGCGAGGTCAGGACTATGTATATAACAGTTGGGTGTGTTTAGTTGTTGTTTATACTGTGTTTATATAGTTATACAACATGTATGGCGCAGTAATAGAATAGCAGGTTCAAGGCCATCAGATAAACGAACCGTGTTTATGATCTTAAGCGAGTGTTTTCGTAGGAAAGTTTTGCAGTTTATTTATTTTACTATTTGTTCTATATTGAACTGATGTTTGTTTTATTAGCTTGAGAGACGAAACGAGCGGGTCGCTCGCCCTGATGGTAAGCGCCATGCCTGCCTATAAACAGAAGCAAACACAGAACTTTGAATTACGAAGCACTGCATGGCATTGGACTGCGCTCATAATGAGACATCAGATCATAAGTCTCATAATGCCCAGTAATTTCACTGTATTTACTATATTGTTTATTTTTAAATAGTAAACAAAAACTAGGTAACTCTACTCTGCAATACTGAGGTATTACGGAGTAGAGTTGAGTTTTGAGTATGATCGCTCTATATTGATTTTTCTTTAAAATAAACAAAATTTTGTGAATTATTCTCAATGTAGAGTAAGAAATACAGTACACAAAATCAAGGTCACAAAAATAGAGCACTACTTTTCGTACTCTACATTTGTTTCATAATATAAGGCTATTTTTACTCTACCAATGTAGAGTAAAGTAAATTTAGACTGAGAGTCAAGGTTGTAAGACAAATAGTCTCGGGTTAGGTCAGGTCAGGCTTTATTTAATAATACGGTGATTTGTATAACCTCATTTCACTGAAACATTTCAGAATAGGAAATCAAGTGATTTTTGGTATTTGTTAAAATAACATTTGGCAAGAGTATGAGTTATTTTTACAAGTATTAACCGATGAAAAAACACATTGAATTAGTTAGAATGTCTAGTAAGAATGTGGGCTAGTTTTTTATTGTTTTAATACTACTTACATCTTTATATATTATATAATTCTACTGTACGTGTGTATGTCACTGAACTCCTCCTAAACGGCAGGACCGATTTGAATGATTTTTTTGTATGCGTTTGGGTGGCACCCTGGATGGTTTAGATTCACAATTGGACCCGGTAGGTGGCGCTGCTGTAGTTGCGGGTGAAACCGCGCGGGACAGCTAGTACTATTATAAATGTGAAAGTTTGGATGTTTGTGAGTTTGTCAATTTGGATGTTTGTTAGTCAATCACGCCTTAAGAGGTGAACGCTTTTCGATGACATTTGGCACACAGGTAGACCATGACCTAGATTAGGACATAGGCTACTTTTTATCCTGAAAAAGGCAATTCACGTGGATGGAGCCGCGAGGTAAAGCTAGTTGAAGTATGAAAGGGTTTAAAAGTTTACAAGTCAAGTCCTCTTATTTATAAGGGGTAGTTTAATTCACTGTGGGGTCAGGACTATGTCTGTGACTGTTGGGTGTATTTATTTATTTACTGTCCATCTGCTGATCCCATGATTATTTACTAGAAATAGTCTAGTGTGTTATAGTATCGATTTTAATAATAATAAATACACTAAACAGTCACACACATAGTCCTTATCCCAAACTAGGCTAAACTGTATTGTGGGTATCACAAACTAAGAAGGACTTGCAGTCCCACAGCACCCTGACCCGAAACAAATATTTGTGGATCACACAAACATTTTTCTTGGTCCGGAAATCGAACCCACGGCCTCTCGCTTTGCAGCTTTCACTCGTCCACCCCACCACGGAGGCTGTCGATTTTAAGTTAAAGTTTCTATATTTTGAATTCATAACTACAGTGACAAGGGATAGCTCCATCTGCTGAAGCAGTATTTCTGAAAATATACTAATCAGTCTGGAGTATTATATACTCAGCTATGTATCTTGCAAGCTTTTTAAAACGCAATAATCCAAATTCTGCCTCGATGGCGCAATTGTAATGCGTACGCGTTTCGATTGAGGTCAACTCTGAGGTCTCGGGTTCGATCCCCGGGTCGGGAGAAGTGGTATTGGGTTTTTCTATTACGAAATGCTCAGTATCAGCACGGAGTCTGGAATTTGTGCCCGGTATGGCGATAGGCTCGCCCCCTATCACATAGGGGACGGAAATACGCTCGGCGAAATGTGAGTGTACTGGTTACACCTCTGCCTCCCCCTTCGGGGATTACAGGCGTGAGTGCGTATGTATGTATAATCCAAATTATAAATGTAGAGTCATTGCATACATAGTTATACCAATACCTTACGTACATAAAACTTTATAATGCGCATTAAAAACTTGCTCAACAATAATTTTAAAATGCACACACGTACGCACACACACATTAGCCGAATTTCCAATGTGTGCTTTACATTTTGTGCATGCTGTGTGTGTGCATGTCTAAAAAAATCTTCATAGGATCGACGCCCTAGCTCGGGTCCTCGACCGACGCCATTTCGGCGAGTGACTGAACTCACTCACACGGGGTAATTCAAAATTGTTTATGCATCGCGATGGCTGCATCGATAATTGAGAAGGAAACATATATAGAGATGTTAATTATCACTTATATACAGATATAGAATACATAATACTTTTATTACAAGGTGGTAGGTCCCTCGTATGCGAGAGGCCGGCTGGGTTGGTACCACCACTTTGTCCATTTCTGCCGCCAAGCAACACTGTGTAAGCACTGTTGTATTTCGGTTTGAAGGACATTGAAGCCAGTGAAATTACTGGGCATTATGAGACTTAACATCTATGTCTCGGGTGACGAGCGTAGTCTAGTGTCATGCAGTGCTTTTATTTAAAGTTCTGTGTGGCGTTGTTTCTGTTTATGAGCAGGCGTGGCGCTTACCATCAGGCGAGCGACCTACTCGTCTCGTCAGTCAAACTAATAAAAAACAAATGCTAAATTTAATAAATAAGCTACGGTAGAGCTTTTATATAATTCGTCCATATCCAATCTTCTTCTTCTTTCACCTGCCCTTATCCCACACGCAGTGGGGTCGGCACACCATGCTTTTTAACACATGTTACAAAAAGTATTGTACAAGACAGTTTTTTTATATCTTTAGTTTTTACGACCGACCGCCTGCCTAACGTTAAACACCAGACCAGAAACAAATATTTGTAGATTACACACACATTTTGTTTCGGTACAGGTATCGAACCCGCGGCCTCTCGCTTCACAGCATACTAGGTACTACTACTTATCTATTGCGCCACGGAGGCTGTCGAACCACTCGTCCACATCCAATTATGATTGTATTTTCGAGAACTAATTAATTAAGTTATCTTTTACAGTACTACAGTTTATGGTTTAAGTTCAGGTAATATTAAGAAAATTTTAGAAGAAGATAATGGTATTTATCTTCTACTCCTAGTAGAAAAAAGTAAGAAAATTTTGAAAGATATACTCAATACTACAGTAGCGGACTCAAAAATTCTAAAGAATGGAAAAATACTCATTGGGCATCCATTGCGAATAAAAATAAATGTTAAGTACCGGGAATCATGAAAATGACCAGGATGTTCGATAGCGGCAGAGGCATGCGAGAGCCAATTTTATATACAACATGAATCAGCCAGGCGAGGATGGTATCGCTACCGTACAAAAACCCTCGCGAATTAGCAGCTTTACTGTTGTGTTGGATGCGGATGCCCAAAAATCTCACACTTTTCAAACCCCATTCCTTGAAGTCGGTAGTACACTTATGATTCTTTTCAAACCCCATTCCTTTAAGTCGGTAGTACACTTATGATTCTTTTCAAACCCCATTCCTTGAAGTCGGTAGTACACTTATGATTCTTTTCAAACCCCATTCCTTGAAGTCGGTAGTACACTTATGATTCTTTTCAAACCCCATTCCTTGAAGTCGGTAGTACACTTATGATTCTTTTCAAACCCCATTCCTTGAAGTCGGTAGTACACTTATGATTCTTTTCAAACCCCATTCCTTGAAGTCGGTAGTACACTTATGTTTCTTTTCAAACCCCATTCCTTAAAGTCACAGCTTCACCATTTAGCGATGGCCTCCCTTTTTTAACCCTTGATAATAATGTTATAAGTTTGACCCCTTCTGTATGCGTATGTTTGTGGAAATGTGGCGCTTAAATAAAAGAACAGAAGGCCAATTCTCGTATTCAACTGACACTGCGACTGAATTTGAACCAAACTGAGATTATATTGTGATTTGACTAAAAATTGTATTCTGTTCCCCTTTAAGTTATGATCTCATCTCGATCTCAATTTGGTCAGAATCCTGTCGTTTATAAATGGACTACATGTACATATCTTATAATTTTTTTAGCAGAATACCGTTTTGGCTTCAGTCAACTTTTATTCTACTTTCGATCTCATTACGATCTATATTCACATTTGAAGTTTATTATTGGTTTAAGAGAATACCATTTGCAACTTTCTTGACACTAAGACTAGATCGGAATTATATTTTAAACATTTTGAATTACAAGAATTGGTCTTCTGATTTGCGTGTGTTTTTTTTGTTTGGGAGCGCGTTTGTTCGAGATAGTTCTTAACTATGTTTGAAAATAACTGTTCAACTATTTAAAAATTACAGATGTTATTCTAATTAACTTCGGGGGTTTTAATGGTTTTGTAAACGTTAACTTTGAGAGATTAGATACATACATACATACGCACTCACGCCTGTAATCCCCGAAGGGGTTGGCAGAGGTGTAACCAGTATACCCACATTTCGCCGAGCGTAACTCCATCCCATGATGTGATAGGGGGCGAGCCTATCGCTATAACGGGTACAAATTCTACTGAATGAGAGGGGTTAGGCCTTAGTCCACCACGCTGGCCTAATGCGGGTTGACAGGCTTCACATACCTTCGGAATTCTTATGGAGAACTTCTCAGGTATGTAGGTTTCCTCACGATGTTTCCTTCACCGTTAAAGCAAGCGATAATTAACTATTAATACTCATAACTTAGAGGAATCAGAGGTGCATGCTTTTACGAATTTAATAAAAATTTAGGTTAAATTTAAATCTATATTGTCATAAATAACGGTATAATTCTTATTCCACCTTTAGTTTGACGAAATCTACAAATATGGGACCCATAAACTATGTCACTCCCTAAAATAAACTTGAAACGAAATATTTTACAGAGTATAAAAGTATAAACTATGTTGGTTAAAACCTAATCCCCCTGTCCCAAACAAAGATGGCCTACAAAGCTGCGCGAGCGCACGTCCGCCGTGTGTGCGTAGAATGCACGCCCATAGAATAATTCGAGACTTGAAGATGTGACAGTATATATTACGTATAGTAATATGCCTATTAAATAATTATATCTTACAATATAGTACAAGAGAGAGAGAAGAGGTATGCCAGGATCGTAGCAAGTGGAAATCCGTTGTCTCTGCCTACCCCTATGGGAAACAGGCGTGAGTCTATGTTGTAATATACTACAATAATTTATTATATGTTTATTACTATGGTCGGGTGCTGCGGCCATCTTTCAGTGGTTTGTCCAAAGTTCACCTGCCTAAGATCAATATTTATTAATCAATAAAAGGCAGTTGAAGGTGCATGCAGAATGGGTATGGTGTATAATCATGACAAGAAGCAACGTCTCAACCGCACATATATCGACTATAAGGCAAGTATCGACAACTGTATCTTACACTCTTAGAGACATGTGTTTAAAAAAATAGTTATTTAATTTCTGCTATTGTCTAAATTCAATAAACCACTTCAAACCCAATCTCCACATCGATTAGAAATCCTGTAATCATAGGTGAAATTAATTACAAATAAAAACAAATAAACAAAAAATCTTATTGGCTAATTTGCGAGACCGAGCCCGAAAATTAAGTAATTAATATTGTTTACTGAAATCGATATGAAATGAAAGCCATATATTATCAAGTCTTATGAAAAACCTCTAATAGAGAAAATGGCTAAATGCCAGTATCGAACTACAAAGCAACGATAGTCGGTCGACATTTTATTGTCCCACTCATTTTAGTTTGTAGTTTGTGTGATCAATGTAATAATAGAGTTGTTGTATAAGTATTAAGTATTTACGTTGCCTCACGCGACTTATCTGCCTCATACTCTTTGATCTGGTATCCGAGTTAGTCGATTTGTCCTTCGTCTAACAAGGGCGTGCGGGCGTCAACCCGCGCTATCAATCTAATGCCCATGACCACGTCTGTTGTGCGTCCACTTGTTTACATAGATGCAGTTATTGTAATTAATAAAATGCATTATTATTAATGCAATGTTACGACTAATTAATTAAAAAAATATAGCTCCGTCATTTGTTTATGGCTATATGATATGAAATGAACGTTCCATTATTACCAGTTTCTTAGTAATTAGTTACGTGATTTGAATTTTAGTGTATATTACGTAGTTAAATACATACGCATTCACGCCTGTAATCCCCGAAGGGGTAGGCAGAGGTGTAACCAGTACACCCACATTTCGCCGAGCGTATCTCCGTCCCATAATGTGATAGAGGCGAGCCTATCGCCATACCGGGCACAAATTCCAGACTCCGGGCTCATACTGAGCATTTCGTAATATAAAAACACAATACCACTTTGCCCGACCCGGGGATCGAACCCGAGACCTCAGCGTTAGCTTAATCGTAACGCGTACGCATTACAACTGCGCCACCGAGGCAGTAGTTAAATAATAATAATGTTACAATCAGTACGGTGCACTTTTAGAAAAATATACAACTTTTTGTAGGTACTAAATGTTGCTATATTCATTACAATAATTGGATTAAAAAAGTTGTCAATAAATTAATAATATTGTTTTTTTTTTTAAAACATATTTCCAAAACCATATTTTTCTTTAAAATGAAGTTTTAGTTTTAACAATACCGTTGATAAATGGCTCTTAACCGCTGCTTACGCAAATTAATGTAGTTTTAAAATTCATTTGTATTAAAATATATGTTACATAAATCACAATATACTGGCTGCTTGCCGGAAGTTGTCAATTTAAATAAAACAACAATATTAAAGCATTTCCACCAAACCTTTGCACTAATATTTTTTTTACTTAATAAGCGTGGATACAACAAAATTATCTAAAACTCTAAAAATATAAGCACAAAGCGTTCTCATCGGACCCACGATCTATCTCGCGCCCAGTGAATAGTTTCAAAAGGGGTTTTTTACTATTTTTAAGGCACCTGTACCCTAATGACCTTCAACAGGCCCTTTTGCCTCGATAACCTTTGTAGGGTTAGGTTATTGATAGATTTAGAACGGAATTACGTGGTGTTAGACGTTATTGGAATGTAGTGGGCTGGGAAGTAAAATCGTGGATATAAAATTTAGGAATATATTTTTAAAACGCTGATTATTTTTTATGTAGAAAAATATTGAAATATTTATGGATATTTTATTGGTATCTATTTATTGAAGAACTTAATTTTAAAATAAATATGCTAATATGGTAAGTTATTTCTTAAATTTACGTTATAATTTGTAACATAAGTTTCGGTAGAGTTTTTAGCTAGTAGTTATATGGTATTGATACATGAACTCGATTTTTTCGTCAAAATTGTTGGCATTCTTTATAATATTCTCACTACCTAAGATAAGATAAATTAAAGTAATACTAAGGAAAATTGTTTACAGTATATAACCTTTATGAGCGATGTACATTAATTTGATGTATGAGTTTTTTTATTAGCAAAATATTAATTGCCGCGTGAGATTTCATTTCTCGTACCGATATCATAAGTATATAATTGTTTCGTCATTGTCCATCTTCCGAAAACAGACAAACAAATCAAGGTAGCTCAGTTGCCAGCCAGCTATAACAATGTCGAAACATGAAATATAAAAACATATAATTCGTAATTCAAGAAGCGAGCTCTTTTAAAAGCGCGCTCGCGCCGATACAACAGCATGATTCGAGCGCCTATCGTCCTACCGAGGATCCTTTTAGCAAAATTAGTCAGCGTTCCCGAAAAACACGATCGTCGACCCCTACGGCTCCTAACTTTAGTCACGTTAAAAAAAATCCACCATGTTTACATAACACTTGGAAATTTTCGTGTAAAATAAACTCGAAAAACGCCGAAGGGCCGCCGAACGCGCACATACAAAAATTTCGTGTGTCGTGCGAGTGTGAGTGTGCACACATGGAGCGCACGTAAAAATGCCCAATCGGTACATGTCGCACCACCACAATGAAGGGACGACGTAAGTCGCATACAAGTGCATAATTCGGTCGAGATGCAAAAAAAAATATTTGGCAATACGGCCCCTACGCGCCCGTCAGTCGGCCGCCCGACAGGGTTAGGTTAGGTTAGATTTTTTGGCTCAAAACGCTCGTTGGTTGGATTTTTTGAAAATAATTTTTGTGTCTACATCACTAGGAAAACGCGTCCTTCCTGCAAGTTTATTAGCGCGCCAGTACTTCGCGATTTTTTGAATAAACTACATGGGGCGCGCGTCGGCCTCGTCACTTTAAATATTCGCTCGGCGCATATCTATTATTTTTCCTATTTTTATTGAACGAGCGTTTTGATTTTTGCGCAGGAGTCGGCCGGATTTGTTAGCCAAATATTTTTTTTAATTTCAGACGTCACCTATGATGCTTTAGTTTTTTGAATCGCCAAGATTTTATCGGTATCTTAAATAAAACTCTAGTGTCCTGTGTCGTGTTGTGTTATTTTTACAATCATTTAGAATTATTGGACTTTGTGTTTGCTGTTTTTGTTTTTTGGTGAGTACTTTTTTATTTTACTTATTATTTTATCACATTTTTATTATAATTGTTTTATTTTATGTTACATATTTTAGATTTTTTTAAATAATTTTTTCACCGTTTTCGTATATTTACACACGCATATGTTTAAAAATAGAACAAGCAATTATGTATTACAATATAATCGTATTTAAGACCACCATTCACACTGCATAAAAACACGAGGTAGTTTTTTAAAAACGTATATTTCCTACGAATGCAATTGTATTAGTCAAATCCCTAGATAAAGCCACAAGGACACGTCGTCCTATGACGTCAGCAACACTAGGTACTGCCGAGAAAGCCAGCCATCTTGCTTGTATGCTCTTTTTTTGAAGCCTACCAAGTACGCGAGCTCCGCCATGTTGTTTTTTCGCCATTTTTAGGAAAATAACCAGTAAATCTAACCAATAAATAGAAAATCCATTTATTACGTTCCTAAAATGGTGGAAAGTGTTTACATATGTATTTTAGGGGAAATTTAACGTTTGTAGGCCTAAGTTGAAATGGTTTTGCATATTTTCGAGTAAAAGTTACGGATCTGCCGTCTCTGTCACGCGGGTTTATTTTTAATTCGTTGAAAAGAAAGCTTGTATATTTAAAATGCGGTCAGTGTTTTTTTAATTTCTTTTCTTTTTTTACATTAATACCATTAAACAGTTTATAGTAACAAAACGTGATGTACGAAGTGTTTTTACTGTACATTATTTATAATATCTAATTTGGATCTATTTTTAAAAACTTAAAGGACGTTTTTATCTATCGCGTGCTGTAGGATTATTTCATAAAAATAAAAAATAAATACATTTTAAGGAATTATTCTATAATTGAATTCTAAATATATTAATTCCTTAATAAAGCCTACTTAAGTGTAAGTATTCTATGTTATAATTATATTCAGTAATAATAATAAATTCTTATGCTTAAATATCTACCTATTACTTTTTTATTAATTCCAATTCCTATCCGTAAATTTATGACGGATTTTCATCTGAATATAATTTAACAAAATATATGTTTGAATTTATTTTTCATCAAATAAAATGCAAATAGTAACATAATTCCTGAAAATATAAGAAGGTTATGTTCGCATAGTAGGCAATTTATGATTATTTTGATTATTGATATATGGCAACATTTAAAATTTTCTAGACGAATGTATATACCATAAATAAAGTCTGATCTGTATAATCTGGCGTGGGTTCAGGACTATGTGGGTGACTGTTGGGTGTATTATTATTATTATTTACAGTTATTATTTACCAGCCATTGAATCATAAAAAATGTTTTAATGGCCAAAAACTGACACCTCGGGTGGTAAGCAGGGCTAGACAGGGCTAGGGCACACCCTAGCATTGCCATAGCCCATGGACAATAGTGAACTGTTACCAATAGGCGACCCATCCAAAATAAAAATAAAATATATCAACAATCAATTTATAAAACGACATACGCACTCACGCCTGTAATCCCTGAATGGTAAACCGATGTGTAACCAGTACACCCACATTTCACCGAGCGTATATCCGTCCCATGATGTGATAGGGGGCGACTCTATCGCCATACCGGACACATATTCCAGACTCCAGGCTGATACTGAGCTTTTTCGTGATAGAAAAACCCAATCTCACTTTTACCCGACCCGAGGATCGAACCCGAAACCTCGGCGTCAGGCTCATTTGTAACGCGTACGCATCATAAACGACAATAATATGATTAAACATATGCCTTTTTATTCTTAATTTCAACGTACGAGTCATCGGGTCAAAATACTGATGGTTCACCTAGTAAAGGGCATCTATGCTTAGAAATAGAATAATGTCACTATTATATTGTTCTAGGCGTTCCGTATTCTGAGTAAGCTATAGGCATGTTATAACCCTAGAGGTTAAAGATGTTGGAATATGCGCATTTTAGTACCTCTGACTAAATACTATTTACCATATAAAATGTATAAATACATACGCACTCACGCCCGCACTACCCGAAGGTACACTTCGCCGAGCCCATTTTCGTACCATGATGTGATACGGGGCGAGCCCATCGCCATATCGGTCCCAATTCCAGACTCCGGGTTGATACTAAGCATGATAGAAAAACCCAATATCGATCGAACCTGAGACCTCAGCACAGCAGTCGTATCGCGTACGCATTGCAACTGCAACACCAAGACAATCAGCATATAAAATATAACACAAAAATCACATTCTGTCATACCATATTATCATTCTTTCTGCCTGGCGTTAGCTTAATGTTAAGGTCACACTGTAGACACTTTTGTCTACAGAATGAATGAGCCAACTCGTCCAGTTATCACTGTCTTACAGAAAACCGACGTAAAGTAGCAGCTTGCTGCTGCGTTTCGTACGGTGAGTGCGATATCCAGAGGCCCAAATCCCCGTCCCAATCCCTTTCCTTTAAGGTCGGCAACGCGCCCATAATTCTTTTGGTATTATAGGCGTACATTGGCAGTGGAGATCACTTACCATCAGGTGACCCACTTGCTCGTTTGCTGACATATGCCATATTAATAAGAACCAAGCTTCGCCATCACCTCGCCGTTAATCAACAGAGTGTACCACGTGCAAGTGAGGTTAGATTTGTGCCTAAGATGCACATACACACACTTACAGTCCACATTCTGACATTTATACAAGAATAAAAATAATTACTACGTACTTTCAAAAATAGCTCTTTTATACGTTAATAATCTGTTAAATCTTACTCAATTGTGAAATTGGCACCTATTCAGAAATTGAAAAACTATTGATGCTATTGGGAAATCTGATATAGCGTCAGACGCGCGTCAATGACGCCGCATACCCCATTTACCCCGTCACTAGCGCTTTCAAAATCTTTGACAGACGACGCGCGTAGTAATAAATGAATAGTACAAAATAGGCTAATCCAACCAATATTTTTTTTAAACTTTTAAACGGTTGAACAGATTATCTTCAAATAGCTTTTTCATTAGGTTCAGATGACGAGACGAGCAGGTCGCTCGTCTGATAATAAGCGTCACGCCTGCCATAAACAGAAGCAACACCAATCAGAACTTGGAATTATGAAGTACTGCATGACACTGAACTGCGCTCGTCACCCTGACATAAAATGTTAAGTCTCACAACGTCCAGTAATTTCATTGGCTTCAATGTCCTTCAAACAAGACCACAACAATGCTTACACACTGCTGCAATATAGACAAAGTACCTACCCAGACAGCCTCTCGCATACGAGGGACCTACCACCTAGTAGATCCATCTAAGAACCATTTCAATTAAACCAGTTTTCAAATGAGAAACCACATTTAAACTGGTACATTCATTGAAGTACTATGATGCCCGTCAAGAACCGATACTAGAAGTACACCATTGTGGGTACGTCAAGGATTCAGCGAGGCATACATTAACTGTTTGTCTCGCAAAACACTATATGTACTGTGATTCAGCCGCAGTTTTCAGCCATGGTCGTGTGCGAGGAAATGTGACTCCGTTATCTCATTTTGTGAACATGTCATGCCCGCAAAAGAGGGAGAAAGAGCGAATAAGCTTCCCTCCCGTGGTCGAATGATAAACAGACGGCCTTTCGCATACGAGGGACCTATCTAGAGGAATTCATGTGTCTTTCAAAACTGTCATGTCGATATCAAACGATGAAATAATCATGAAATCCGAGGACTATTTAACGCAGATTACATTTATATCTGATTGAAAAGAACGGTCAAATCTATTCGGTTCTATAAATAATTACTGACGTACCGAATGACACGGGTTTTTTATAGAAGCAATTATACTGGTTTTCTAGTGATATTACTATCTAATGTAGGTATTACTATAACTATAAACACCTACTGAAATGAGCAGTTTAATTCTATTATTCTAAACCAGAAAATCAAGGAAGTTTTTAAGAAAAAAAATTGCAAACAATAAACGTATCATAGTGCAACAAGTATAAATTGGCGGTGGCAAATCTTGGAACTAATTTAAAATATATAGAATCTTTTATTCTGTCTGGCATTATGCCGTGCCAGTCAGTGCCAGGGTTCAAGTTTTTACAAAGAAGCCACTTCCAAGCCCACTTCACCCGATCTTGAGCAGTCTCCGTAGTGAGACCATTGCCTCTTATGGCTCCCCATAATACGCTGAGCCAGTACTTTTTGGGCCGTCCATGGGAATTACCCTTGGTACGCTCTAACGTACTCCTGTGGTTTTCTTAAAACGTAACCTCAAAGCAACATTCCTGAAGTTTATTATAGTATTCTTAACAGAACCACGCGTGCTGGCTTCTTAACAGAACAACGCGTGCTTGCTTACGGAACCACAACTTCGTGGTCTCTTCCATCTCGGCTAGAACTAAAAAGTTCGCAAAATCTTACTTCTGCCGGACCATCAAGCTGTGGAATAGTTTGCCGGCACACGTGTTCCCTCCTTCCTATAATAATATGGGGTCCTTTAAACGGAGTGTGAAGAAGCAATTAGGCAGGCTGGCATAATTTTGCCGAACTAAGATAAGACACATCGTCTGTCGTTGGTCGACAGTATTCTTGGATTGCGCTGCACTTAACATCAGGTGTAACGTAGTTACTTGGCCGAGCTAGTATTTAAAAAAAAAGTTTAATATCCGTACAGGAGCACAGGCTGACAAGCACTCCGAGTGATGGTCTTGTATATGAGACCTTTAAGTCTCATCAGCATATTTCGGTCGCAAGTACCACCTGTAACCTCCCCTGACACGTGCAGTACAGACCCTAGATTTAAGAGATTTAAACTTATATGTATAGAATAATATTCCAAAATTGGAAATCGATCTTAAATCGACCAATGTGCGTTTGATGCCACTCATTTATCAACTTAGTTGTTGCGTTGTATGCTTCAATAAATAAAAAACGTAAAATATGGCTTTAGAGATGACCTTGAGTTATTACTTCCTCCTAATCTGATTAAAGCGTAAAAAACGCTCACATTATGTCAACAAAACTGATATTCTAAATTCAAAAAGAGGACGTCGAAAGCAAAAATATTGTTCTAAGTTCAAAAAATCACAACCCTTATGCTAAGTCCAGTATCCTAAATACTTGTTATAACTTACTATTCTGATTAAAGCATTTATAACGTACATCAGTATAACGTTTTTATAAATCAAAAATATCTCGTGTCGTTTAACTTTGTTTTTCAAATGACATCGATTCGACTTGTGTGTGGGTAACGTGATGGACATTGCTATTGTGAGTTAAACGTTTTTATGGAGGTCATGGATTAAAATCTTTAAGTGGAAAAAATATTAATAATATTATGTTAAATGTTGGGTTAGCATGCTCTACGTCATTTCTTACTTATATTAAAATATAGGGTATAAAATGGATCCTATTCAATGGACGGTTCTGGCAACGTTTTTCAGAGTCATTAGTGTACGTTGCATACCTATATCCATAGGATTTGGGAGTATTTTTCTGAAATTCATACCTTAGATCAAACAGAGAGTCACAAAATATTGCTATGATATTGTGAAAGATTTCAGGAGTTTCCTAAGAATGTTACAGACTAGAAAAAAATTAAAAAAAACCCACGTCGACGATCCGTAGCACGCTAAAACTTCAAGCATGGACTTTGGTCCGTCGACTTTTCGACGGTAGTCTCGACACTCGGTGACAGCTGCAGTTATCTCTGCCGTGTGCAAGATTCCGTTCATCTGTAAGAACTCTTACACCCAAAGACCATACTACTAGACAAGCTCCGCGGTACATAGAAATTGTACCACTAAGTTGCGGTCAATTGACCGTAACTCAATATTACCATCTCGCTTACTCTCAACTAGAACCCCGATAGCGCTCCCTGTCAGTGAGTTGTCAAACTCCCGCGTTAAGTGACGCAGTTTTACTTCTAAACAGCCAGCCTAGTAGTATACATTAAAGTCTTTGACTTACTGTATCTACTTATTTAATAATGTATCTGTAATATCTACATCATAAAAGTATAGGTGGAGTTAAAACATCGTATGAACTTGGATGCATGGTTTGTCCTTTTCTATCGTCTGTATAAGGCAGCTTAAAATAGCTTAAAGCATTAACAGCTCCTCGATCCTGACCCACATCTCGAGTTAAAGAAAACGACAATAAATAAACGAAAACTAGGAAACAAAGAGTTCCCTTCTCGAAGCGGCCGAAAAAAAACACGATAATGCCATTGTAATGTCATCTTTAATTGGTAACAAATAAGATTCATTTCATGACTATATCTCTTTGCATTAAAATACGAAGGAATCACGCGGCCGTCGTGCCGTTTTTCAGTTACATCAATTTGCAAATGCATATTTACCGGTGGCGGAATCGGGAACTAAAAATTGCTCGAATATTTGTTGCACATTCTTAGCTATACTAGCGCCACGCTGGTGTAATGATAACTTTGCATTTATATACGCGAGATGCACACAGTGTAACACACAGAGACACAGTCTCGTTTCCAAATTGAGTTGTAGTCAATAAAGATGGCGGACAGTCGGCGTCAGCGAGTTTCGACTTTAGTTTACGAACGTACTTTATTTTTAATAATTTAAAATTATGTTCGATAAGCTTAAATTCCTTAGTAAATTTGTATTCATATTATATTGTATTTATATTCATCGCCGGCATCGGCCATCTTGGGAAATAATTTTATGCTAGATTTATTGAACAAAAATGGTTATAAAATGGAGAAAAACGTACAATAAGATCACGCCTGAATCTGAAAAAGTAGCCAGTGTTACAACTAATATACTGTTCGCACAGCATATCTCATCACATGGTACGAAGTAAGCTTATCACAATATCCAGGATAGTGTCGAATCTCGAGCCAACTTACGTGTGTTTCTCCAATCAAAAAACTTTAACTGGCTTCTAAGTACACTCTAGAATTATAAGGCCACCATATTTCGTCTCGTAATTCACACAATAATAAAATAGATATACAGAGCTGGATTTAATGTTAAATTATTAGCACCATTTCGGGATTATTGGCTTCTAATAATAATAAATTAGCTTACCACTCCTACATTTATAAAGGTGTAGGGGATAGGAGTTCCGAGCGAACATTTATTGCTATTGTACAGGTACCTTAGACATCGATCATATGGAGAAAACTCATGATAGTAAACTCACAGAAAACCGACGTAAAGTAACAGCTTGCTGCTGCGTTTCGTACAGTGAGTGAGATATCCGGAGGCCCAAATCCACCTCCTACTCCCGATCCCTTTTGAACCCTTTATTTTAAGGTCGGCAACGCGTCCATGATTCTTTGGGCGTATATAAAATGCCATAAAAAAGTGGCTCGTTCTTGTAAGCTTCCTTTAGGTTGTTTCCAAAACTATGCAGTCTATAATGTTTTTCTGTGTAGGCATTAGAATTTTTATAACAGAGATCGGCCAACGCGCTAGTGATTCATCTGATTGGAAGTGATCTCCACCACCCCTGAACATCCACAATATTAGAAGAGTCACGGATGCGATGCCTACCGGAAAGGAGCGGGGCAATCTTCAATGGAAGGGGAGTTGGATTTGGCCTCCGGAAGTCTAGTAAGATTTCCGGTGGCCAAATAATTTTAAACGGTGAGAGTATTGTACGAAATGCAACCGCCAACAACTACTTCATATCAGTTTATAGTGAGACACTATAAATTGCAACTCGCCCCATTAGAAGAATTAACTCGCATCCGCAAAATATAATGTTTTCAGTACAGTAAAAAAAAATAGACTTAAATCTCTCATTAGTAGAGAAGGCCAGTGCCCATTAGTGCGATATAATAACCCACGATTGGCATTACCATAAAATAACAAAGACTTTCATATAAGTACTACTAGACAACCTGCGCCGTATATAGATATTGCACCATTAAGTTACGGTCAATTTACTGTAACTCAATACTCTCAACTAGAACCCCTATCGCGCTCCCTGCCTGTGAGCTGTCAAACTCCCGCGTTATGTGACGCAATTTTACTTCTAAACAGCCCGTCTAGTAGTATACATTAAAGTTTTTGTAAAATAAGTAAGTATTCAAGGATTCTATGAACCCTGCAATCTAACACCATGACAGAGGAAATTTTTCTGAAAAACAATTCAGAGACCAGATGAAATCAGCGACGGCGCGATAAGAGGGTGTAGTGGCACTTTAAATATGCGCACATACGAGTAACAATTCAATACACAGTTCAATAGTTTATCATACACTAGACTTAAAAGTCAAGGTGGTCCTGGCAATGAACTGGAAAATCATGATCATCTACATACTACGCGCAAAATAACATGGCCGGGATGAAGTGAGTCAACACCCCGGTACTCTTTGGTCTCTGAAACAATAACTGGAAATCCACGAAAGACTACCTTTACATCTTTATACATCCAAAAGGCCCCCAACATAGTTTAACAGAACTTTGTTAGTAGTTGCAAGGTGGTAGGTCCCACGTATACGGGCTGCCGTCTGAGTTGGTACCATCGCTTTGTCTATTTCTGCCACCATGTATAAACACTGTTCGGTGTGAAGGACGATGAAGCCAGTGAAATTACTGGGCATTATGACACTTAACAACTTATGTCTCGGGGTGACGAGCGCAGTCCAATGTCATGAAGTTCTTTGTAACTCAAGGTTTTGTTTGGTGGGGGTAGGCGTGGCGCTTACCATCAGGCGAGCGACCTGCTCGTTTCGTTATTCAGACTTAAAAAACACAATGCCCATATTTGGTTCCCGTGGCCGGGTGAGCTTCCGTAATCAAACACGGTACTTCGAGGTCGCCCAGTGCACTGCAAATTACACATTGTGTGCGTACATACTTATAGCAATATTTTCAAGTTTTGTAGCTTTGGGTTTTGTGTTGCTTCAATTTTACAAGTAAGATGAGATTAGATAGTAGTCATTCTTATTGAACTACTCGTACAATATGACGTTATTGGTATAAGTATACTGTCAGATTTCTTAAAATTAATTTTAAATATAAATAAAAAATAAATACACCCAACAGTGACACACATAGTCCTGACCCCACACTAGGTTAATCTGTATTGTGGGTATCAGGAACTATGAAGGGCTTGCGGTCCCACAACACCCAGACCCGAAACAAATATTTATGGATCACACAAACATTTGTCACGGTGCGGGAATCGAACCCACGGCGTCTCGCTTCGCAGCCGGCTACTCACCCGCTACGTCACGGAAGCTAGTTCTCATCAAACTTTATGGCTGCTCTGAAGCTAGTCATGTAACCCACTCTCTATACCTCCCATCACCATGTCTCTTGAAAACAATAACAACTATAGATGTGCCAACGTAACTGTGAAGTGGCCCAAAATGAAACTACAGGCAGTGTTCCCAACTTGGTGGAATTATCCCTAGATTTGGTGGGCTGGTTCTGGCGCTAGTGTGTAAATTTTGCTGTCTAGTTATCTACTTAGTTAGTGGAAAGGAATGTCCTCATCTTCTAAACAAACAAATTAACATGTCTAGGGTTTTCTGATCGTAGGTGTACAATGCCACTGTTCATTCATAGATATCAAGACGATTTTGTTTTAAGGATATGACGATGATGACGTTAAAGGTATATTTTATTTAGAGCTCTGAAAGTCACTTTTATAATTTCTGGAATTTGGCTGAAAATAAACGAATTACCTAATGGGAAATACGTGTGTCATAACACCTGAAATTTCCCTCATAATGAATCATAGCAATATAGAACGAACAGACGACGCTCTTCAATTCATAACATTCGATATTTGACTTGCAACTTTTGACAACAACTAAACTATAAACAGCTGAGCTTTTGTCTCACTCTAGCATTGTTATTCGCGCTCACACACGTCACTTAATTTCTAGGGGTGTAATCGATCTTATCGATAATAATAAACGAGTGAATAAAATTAGCTTGACATTTTAGGATGTCTAGATTTTAAATACTTAAACACTCATTACCAGGTGTATGTAACGACCCTTTAATATGACCACACCTTTCTGTAACACGTTGTAAACTCCCGACACTCAATTTCTTAATTATCCATTTTTTAAAGTCTGTAACGTGTCCATCAATCTTCTAGTATTGTTGGCGGTGGAGATCACTTACCATCAGGTGACCCACTTACTCGTTTGCCGGCCTATTCTATAAATAAAACTCAATAAGTGAAATACATATTTTCTTTATGAAAATCTACTATTGTTACTATATAGTAAGTATAGCAATGATCACTTTACTATAAGTGGCGTGCTCAATAAAACTATATAGCATCAATCTACGCGTTGTCAGCTGCCTTGCATTGTCCAAGTTATAGCTGAGACAAGTCAGTGGAACAATAAATTTATCGAAAATTATTGATTGTCTTTACACACTATATAATACCAGGTTTATAATTCCTAATTTTGGACACGGGCCTTCACTACGAATAAAAGGGCTTAGATCTTAGACTGTCACGCTGTCCTAAAGGGGGTTGGCAGACTTCACATACCTACCATTAATACATAAACAGAAATTCCCAGGTATGCAGGTCCCTTCCCTTCAGTCGTCGAGGATCGATCCATTTGCATTTTTCTTAATTTTTCCTTAAAATATTAGAAATTGTAACATCAAATATGTCGTAGTGTGGCGCGAGACTTACTGACCCAAATAACTGAATCGAATCCACGTTACACTGACCGAGCTGATAAACTAGCCATATCAATTCACGTAATTGACTCGTCTGTGCGGGCCTGCGTTACTGCGCTACTCTGTGGCACGCTGTGGGACTATTCAAGGTTGTCTCGATGAGTAAGCGCAAGGGCCGTGCATCTGCACGTTTTCCTTGTCTCTCGCATAATGAAAATAGTGTCGGGATTCGAATCTGATCTTGCTAGTTTCGTATTCATTCCAATTCGTTTATGGCTGACATTTAAAACTTTTATAACAAATATAAAGAGTCGAATCAATGAGAAAGAAAAATAATTATTAATACATTTTTGAAAGTATTCTTTATATTAGATAAAAATCTAGGTTTAATTAATAAAGCATAGTAATTCATTCAAGTCTAGCTAAAGTAATCAAATCTTGATAGAGTGCTACAGCGTGGTGTAGACACTTTTGTCTACTAGCTAGCATGAATGGGCCGGCTCGACAAAATAAGTTAAAAAAGGGAATATTTTTGAGTCTGTACTATTGCATTTTAATTGTCAATTATTCACCATCGAAATGAAAGCACTGGCACAAAATTGGCTATTTTTATTTTTAGCTTTATAGTTTTTTTGATTTGGTTTATTATGTTAAAACAGTTTTTATTTAACTATTTTCAGTGAAAGAATTATGAAAACCGCCGCATGAAGTTTCAGCCTTCAATATCTGATTTCGTCCCCTTAGGATGAAATTTCCTTCGTTATTGGTTATACATACAAATACAAATATACGCGTCGAATTGAGAATCTCCTCCTTTTTTTCTTCGGTTAAAATACATTAAATTGTCAAAAGTGTTGAAGAAAAATAATTTTATGTTGTTGGTGTTTATTACTTTAATAGCTCATCTCTTCGGTTAAGAAACCACGAGGTTCTGGAGTAAAATGTCCCAGAAATCACAATTCGTATTTTTTTTTAGTCATTACAAATGTTTGAGGCCAAAGAGGAATGCAAGGATCGTAGCAAGTGGAAAACCGTTGTTTCTGCCTACCCCTATGGGAAACAGGCGTGAGTCTATGTATGAATAGGTATATTTAAATGGATTTGCTGAGATTGTAATTTGTATCGCATATGACGATAGGCTCGCCACCTATCACATCATAGGACGGCAATAGGTTTTAGGAACTGTGGATACGCTATAATTACTTTTCCTAACTGACTGATTCATCAACGCAGAGTTTAAACCGCTGGGCCTACAAACTTGATTTGATTTTGTACAAAGGTTCCCTAAATGACGTAAGAGAGCATTATGAAGGGAATTTTGTAAACTCATCCCCTAAAGGGGTAAAATACTGGCTGTAAGTTTGTATGGAGAAAAAATAGAAATAGACATTTCGACTCGAAATTTAGTACTGCTAAAAATAAGTAAGAGCTACGAGTACGTATTTAACGATATCTCGAAAATCATCCACATAGGGTTTAAAATAAAAATGCTTTAAAAGGGCGGGGTTTGTTGCGGATAAAGAAATTTACGCGGGCGGAGCCGCGTGTAGAACCTAGTATGCTTTATAACTATGAGCTTAGTCCAGTGAGCTATTCTTGCACATAGGCTTGAGATTCTATGACATTTCGAGGTTTGGGGCTTCCTAAAACCGAAGTCCCGGCGTGGGCCGTCAAACTCCACCCCTCTTTAGTCCGCTACTGGAGCTTACATATGATGTTTAGAAAGTATTATTTTTTAATTATCTAATCGGAAAATATTAAAAAAAATTACTTATTGTCAGCAAATATTTTAATTACAATTCAGATTAAAACGGTCGTAATAATAAGCAACGAGCCGTCATAACTAAATTAATTTATATCATGCTATTCGCCTGGTTTAAATGATTTTTAGAAAGAACCTATATACCATAAGGAAAAATATTTACCTACATAACTCTATAAATATAACAATACTGTTGGCTGTTAATTAGTTAAAATGAATTAATGATGTAGGGTAATATATCGCAAGGTAACGTTTAAACAAAATATGATTAACTAGAGCTTATTAAAAAAAAACAAATAAATGGGAAAATAGATGCACATTGAACATACGATTGCTAACTAAAACCTGTTTTAACGCCATCTATGAATTAGTAATAGAACTAGGCTACAATCTTGACATTGATTTCAATGTTAGGTTAGGTTAAATTAATAACTGAAAATCAATACATACATACGCACTCACGCCTGTAATCCCCGGAGGGGTAGGCAGAGGTGTAACCAGTACACCCACATTTCGGCGAGCGTATCTCCGTCCCACGATGTGATAGGGGGCGAGCCTATCGCCATACCGGGCACAAATTCCAGACTCCGGGCTGATACTGAGCATTTCGTAATAGAATAACCCAATACCACTTTTCCCGACCCGGGGATCGAAGCCGAGACCTCAGCGTTGGCCTCAATCGTAACGCGTACGCATTACAACTGCGCTACCGAGGCAGTCAAGGCGAAAATCAATATAATAAATATAAAATAAAATAACATGAACATGGCCTATATCTCTGAAGAGGTAGGCAGAGATGCAACTACAACTGTATCCATGTGTCACCGAGCTTACTTTAGTTCGAACCCATTATCCCACCGGACATAAATTCCAATCCCAGGAAACTCAAATATTTTTTTATGATTGTAATTGACGGTATGAGCATGCCGCTCGCCTGATGGGAATTGTCACGCCTGCCCATTATCAGAATGAACACCAATTAGAATTATCAAGTACTGCATGGTACTGGACTGTACTCGCCAACACATTAATATTAAGTCTCATAATGTCCAGTAATTTCACTGGCTTCAATATCCTTCAAATCAAAACACAACAGTGCTTACATAATGCTGCTTGGCGGTAGAAATAGACAAACCGTCGATACCAACCCAGACGGCCTCTCGCATACGAGAAACCTACCTACTAGTATAATAATAACTAGCCTTTGCTAGTGGCTCCGCCCACGTGAACGGCTTTTTCCGGGATAAAAAGTACCTGTGCGCCAAATTTCACCGAAATCGGTCCAGTAGTTTTTCAGTTTATTCGTTATATACAAAAATACAAATCTTTCCTCTTTAATATATTATTGTAGATAATAAATACCCTTTGTTGGTTACTCACACATATTCCTGACCCCACACTACACTAGGTTAACCTGTATCGTGGGTATCAGGAACTACGAGAGACTTACGGTCCCAATACACCCAGACCCGAAACATTTATTTGTGGATCATACCAACATTTGTCCCGGTGCGGGAATCAAACCCACGGTCTTTGGATTCGCGGCCGGTTACTCGCCCGCTGCGCCAAGGAGGTTTTTAGTATCTTTAATTATGTCATAAAATTATTTTGATTGCTCATTTAATTTTGTAATTGTTGCAACTTACACATGGCTAAAGCTACCCGCGAAATGGCAAAATTACCATGACCTAGCCAAATAAATCTACACAAAATCTTCCTCCAACATTGGCCTTCCGCAATTGTTAAAAAAAAGCATCCAAACGGTTGTTAAACAGCTATAAATAAAGCCGCGGGCCGCAAGGATATTGGGCGGAGTGTGGAGGGGGGTCAGAGGGGCTGCGCAGACGCATCGTCGGGGGGGAGGGGTTTCGAAAGTTGCACAAGCCTTGGCCTCGATACGCGTGCGTCGACTATTATTATTGGACGTTTTTTTTCCCTTTGCAATACCTTTGGGTTGGGCACCAATTGCTAGCTTTCTACATAGATGGAATTTAGGTGTTTTTGGGATGTCATGGGATATTTGAGTGTTCGCATTTGTTCTTTAGTGCCAGCCTAAAAATATACCCTGTTATATAGGAGTTATTTCGAAAACATTTATTTTTGTCGTGAAAATTATTTTGTTGAATGATAAATAATAAATACACCCAACAGTCACACACATAGTCCTGACCCCACACTAGGTAAACCTGTATCGTGGGTATCAGGAACTACGAGGGACTTGCGGTCCCACAACACCCAGACCCAAGACAAATATTTGTGAATCAGACAAACATTTGTAATTGGGAATCGAACCAAGGCCTCACGCCTCGCAACCGGCTACTCGCCCGCTGCGCCACGGAGGCTGATGATGATGATGATGATGATGATTAAGATTAAAAGAAAATACTTATATGCTTCGGAAATATTCTTTTTTCAATTATTATGAACATGCAGGCAATTTCTGCCTATCCGCACCTAGTCAGTTACACCAAATAAATACTGGAATTAAAATTACAAATGCTTTATCATAATTATCAAATGGTATCACATAAAGTTCCTATGCCAAAAAGTAAATTCTAGAACTAATAATAATAAATAGGTACTACCAAAAGTTACACACATAGTCCTGGCCCCACACTAGGTAAACCTGTATCATGGGTATCGGGAACTACGAGGGACTTGCGGTCCCACAACACCCAGACCCGAAACAATTATTTGTGGATTCGACAAACATTTGTCTCGATGTGGGAATCGAACCCACGGCCTCTCGCTTCGCAGCCGGCTACTCGCCCACTGCGCCACGGAGGCTGTCAAAAGAACTACCGCATATATCAGTTTTATTTCCTTGGTTATATTTTTGATAATACTAAAATTTTACAAGCGTGTAGCAGATGTCAAAACCACTAATTAGAAAATGTCCAATCCATAATTATACCACCCCAATATAACTAAAGTAACCCCTACTTTAATCAGAACATCGATATTTCTAATGCAGTAGTTTCAGCACCCTAATTTCAACCCCTTTTATACCCTTAGTCATTGCAAGGTTTCCCTTTTTATGAGGGTTGTTTGGGCAAACTTGTTTTTTATTGAGAGTAATAAAATATAAGAAATAACTTATGTTTAGTACTAGATACTTATTGGATAGATCGTGAGGTAAGCTTGGGGTAAAGGAAGCGACTGCTCAGGGCCGTGTTTGGAACGTATATATTTTTAAAAGATTTTAACGTTTTCAATTTGTCTGTATTTTTTATGTATGATAAATGTGGTAGTGTTAAGCCTTGGTTCTGTTTATGGGCAGGCGCGGTTTACCATCAGGCAAGCGACCTGCTCGTCACGTCATTCAAGCTAATAAAAAAATAAGTTTTAAGCTTTTAATTATTATGGTTCTGTACCCAATGGAATAACTTGTTCGTGTTACCAAGCATTTTACATAATGTTTTTTAAAATGCTTGTTTTAAAAAGCGGCATTTTTAAAACTGTTTGAATCTTAATATTGACATGATTAAAATTTTATTCGTTTATTTACCACATACCTAGGCATCTAAGTAGCTTTAACATACTCGTAGTACGGTTAATATATAGGATATTTACCAAATTAAAATTAAATTGATATTAAGAATACTGTCATAAAATTACTATAGCTAAATAAAAATCAAGAAAGTGTGGTCCAAACCTTTCTTAGGTTAAACTGAATATTTTAATAATGGGGGTCAGACCCCCTCACGCTTACACTCCGTCCCTGTCTTCCTCCAATAATGTTATGCGCGTTTTATTTGTGCGCGTGCTCTGACGTCATTCGCGCATTTGTATCCTGCGGGACTACAAATGCTATGGACTTGGGATATGTTATTTATAAATACAGACATATTTAGAAGGAGGAAAGACTGTCTCGGTGCTGCAGTTGTAATGCGTTAAAATTAAGCTAACGCTGAGGTCTCGGGTTCAATCCCCGGGTCGGGTAAAATGGTATTGGGTTTTTTTATTACGAAATGCTCAGTATAAGCCCGGAGTCTGGAATTTGTGCCCGGTATGGCGATAGGCTCGCCCCCTATCACATTATGGGACGGAGATACGCTAAGTGAAATATGGGTTTACTGGTTACACCTCTGTCTACCCCTTCGGGGATTACAGGCGTGAGTGCGTATGTATGTATGTATTTAGAAGGATCATGTAATTATTATAAGGTATTATGGCAAGTTAGGGATAAGAAGCAGCGATAGTTCAGCGGGGAGTGGTACGGACTGCCGAGACGAAAGGTGCAGGTTCGAAAAATATAGTTGGAGGGAAGAAGAAGTACCCGAAAGACAGTACAAAATGCTTTTGAAGAGTTTGTTGCTTTCCGTCGATTTCTTAAAGGCCAAATTGGCACTACGCTGGTAAAGATGCAACAATAGCATGGGTGATTATTTTGATTAATAGAACTGCTTCCGTGGCGCAGTAGGCGAGTAGCCGGCTGCGAAGCGTGAGGCCGCGGGTTCGATTCCCGCATCGAGACAAATGTTTGTGTGACCCACAAATATTTGTTTCGGGTCTGGGTGTTGTGGGACCGCAAGTCCCTCGTAGTTCTTGAAACCCACGATACAGGTTAACCTAGTGTGGGGTCATGACTATGTGTGTGACAATTGGGTGTAACACTTATATAAAAAAAAAAATGGGTAATGAAATACTTTGACATTTTTCGTACAAAACGGCAATTTCATAGGTAAGTTCCTATTATAATTCGATAAGGATTACTTAGAGGGTAATTCCACATACTCTACGACCATGTCAGATACGCATAATAAAGACACAAGTGTGGACTGTTGTCAAATTTTATCACGAATCGATCCTTTCCAAAATCTCGTTGAATTTAATGAACATTTTTCATGCCACAACTCTTATTCAAATCAAACGTAGTAAGTTCTTGATACGGCCACAGACTCTGAGTGCGTTAAAATGTCACCAAAGTGGACGCACCTTAGGCATATGCTATGTATGTAGTAAAGTTTGATCTTGCATTCACATTGGTAGGCTGACGTCAATGAATTTGTTTACTTATTGATGGATTACGAGAGTGTTCATGAGACTATGGTGTGGTTATAAAATCTTCAACCGCCTTCTATCCCCTTACTTCGACTTCTATAGACAATACCCCTTAACTTGTTACCTTTATTAGTCATCTAATTGGTAGGTCCCTCGTATGCGACAGGCTGACTGGGTTGGTACCACCGCTTTGTCTGTTTTTGCTGCCAAGCAGTAGTATGTAAGCACTATTGTGTTTCGGTTTGAAGGACATTGAAGTCAGTGAAATTACTGGGCATTATGAGACTTAACAACTTATGTCTTGGGGTGACGAGCGCAGCCCAGTGCCGTGCATTATTTTGTAATTCGAAGTTCTGATTGATGGTGCTTCTGTATATGGGCAGGTATTGCGCTTGCCATCGAGCGATCTGCTCGTCTCGTTATTGAAGTTAATAAAAAAACCTTTTACTATGAACAGACCATTTAAAATCCCATAAGATACTTTAGAAATGAAATCGTTTCTCATTTTTACTTCAACGTGCAACTTCGACATAGAGAGAGGAATAATGCTATAGAGATAGCACGAGAAAATGAGACTAAGATATTTTCTCGTGGCGTTAATACCAGAAGGCCAATTCTCGTAATTTTAAACGTTCAAAATATCATTCCGATCTAGTCTCAGCGTCAAGAAAGTTGCAAATGGCATTCTCTTAAACCAATAATCAACGTCAAATGTGAACATAAATCGTAATGAGATTGAATGTAGAATAAAAGTTGACTAAAGCCAAAACGGTATAATGCTACTGCTAATGCTAGGTGTATTTGACGTTGATTATTGGTTTAAGAGAATGCCATTTGCAACTTTCTTGACGCTGAGACTAGATCGGAATGATATTTTGAACATTTAAAATTACGAGGATTGGCCTGCAGGCATGTTAGCTTTGATAAACAAGTAGAGTTATCACGAGACAACAAGTCGACAAAATGATCTCGAGGTGTTATGTTAAGCGTGTTGGGAGCATGTTGGGTATAATGTGTCACATCTTATGAAAAAATTAAGATAGTACGTAATGTGTAATCTATAAAGTAATTCAGGAGATTTAGACTAAATGAATATAAAGTTACATCCTGTATTTTGAGTTAGTTACTATATATTATTACTAGCGTTTGCTATGTCATATGTCCTAATCCAGGTCATGGTCTACCTGTGTGCCAAATTTCATCCAAAACTGTTCAGCCGTTAAGGTGTGATTGACTAACAAAAATCCAAATTCACAAACTCACACACTCAAAAACGTCCAAACTTTCACATTTAATATGAATATCTTATTGTTTACGTCTATTTCTTTTATTTTCCCCGTAAATAGTCCAGATTAATGACCTTAATAAAATAAAATGTAAAGAAAGCTTTGTATTACGTACATGTTTCTAGCATCTATTAGCTACGACGCTACGATCGTAGAATAGATCGTAGTCTATGCTACGAACCGTAGAGGTCTACAGTTTACGTAGCCATAGTTTTCTACGCACTACGCGTATCGACGTTTGCTACAAATAGTATTTTTTTATGTTCCATTCGAATAAGGTTATCTCGTAAATTACTGTATGGATTTTGATGCGATTTTCACAAACCGCTAGAGTAGTTTTAGTAGAATATTTATAAATTAACAAATACTTTGTCGAATTTACGAGTGGTAGAGCCATGCTGTAGACAATTTTGTCTACAGCATGAATGGGCCGGCTCGGCCGGGTCGTTACCACTGTCTCACAGAAAACTGGCGTAAAGTAGCAGCTTGCTGCTGCGTTTCGTACGGTGAGTGAGATATCCGGAGGCCCAAATCCCCCTCCCCTTCCCAATCCCTTATTATCCCTTTCCTTTAAGGTCGGCAACGCGCCCATAATTCTTTTGTATTGTGGGCGTACATGGGCGGTGGAGATCGCTTACCATCAGGTGACCCACTTGCTCGTTTGCCAGCCTATACTATAAAAAAAAAACAATATAAAACTTATTATTTAGAATTGTAAAAGTATATATATTTTTGTTTGGATTATTTAAAATTGATATTCCAAAAAATATAATACACATACTGTCGACTGTTAAATTATAAAATAGGTGATAACCATTTTCACTGTAGTATAGTTTTACTTATGCATAATAACATACAATACTAATATATTTTTACAGTGAGGTGTATATTATGTAATATATATTTATAGCATCAAATGTCACAAAAATTTGACGTATAACTCACGTATAAATAAAAACGTGACCTTTTCAAACAATAGTATGAATGGAAATAGGCTTTGCGTCAATGAATAAAACATACAACCACTATGCTTTATTTATGGTTCGTTTAAAAATATAACATATTTTTGGAGCTAAATAAGTATCTTAGGGGTTGAAAGGGTGGTTTTGGACTGACGTAAGTAATTATAAAAATCCCGTATCATACTTGCTGCTTTCATATTAATCCTACCACTTACCACTATACCACTTACCACTATTATTATAGGTGTGAAAGTTTGGATATTTGTGAGTTAGTGGATTAATTTTTGGATTTGGATGAAAAAATGCACACAAGTGATGATGATGGATAGGATATAGATTGTTTTTTTATCTCGGAAAAATACATTCACACAGTTAGATCCTTCCTTGGCGCAGTAGGTGAGTGTGGCTGCGAAGCGAGAAGGTGGGTTCGATTCCCGCACCGACACAAATGTTTGTGTGATCCACAAGCTGGGTGTTGTGGGGCCAAGTACCTCGTTGTCCTATACCCACGATACAGGTTTAGGACTCTTGGGTTTATTTATTTATTTATTAACTGTGAAACAAAATAACTTCGGACGAGTTTGAATCACGACAGCAGCATTTTGCGTGAATTTTGGACATGACTTATTTGGGATTGAATTTTAGAGACTAGCTTCAAGAAAACCGTTGGCCTTACAAAACTGAATTTAGGATTTTTCAGTAACATGTGTTAAAAGACATACGCACTCACTCATGCCTGTAATCCCTGAAGGGGTAGGTAGTAGTGTAACCAGTACACCCACATTTCGCCGAGCGTAGCTCCGTCCGATGATGTGATAGGGGGTGAGCTTATCGCCTACTGTGTTATAAGAACTCCACAGCTTATCAAAAAGGAACTAAAAATCGCGTCGTAGTGCGAACCTCCTTTTTTACTTCGGTCAGAAGAGGATGATGTGTCAATTCCCTATCAATAGAATAAAGCCAGGTAGAAGAAGGCTTAAGACTTAATAGGCTAACATACACACTCAAATACGTTAATTATATAGTTATTAGGGTATGATTATTTCTCAGAGATGTCATTTCTGTGCTTACTAACGAATCATGAAATGGAGGAATAATGGAATTGTAAGAAGTGACTACGTTAATAGACGCGTCTGAGTGCGGTAGTAAGAGAAGAAAACACTCAAGATTCCTAATTCTTTTTTAGACCTCTTCAGGGAATCTATTTTACACGTTACCGAACTGCAAAACCTCAAGATTCCTAACTCTGTTTTTTTATGGCATAGGCCGGCTAACAGGCAAGTGGGTCACCTGATGGTAAGTGATCTCCACCGCCAATGTACGCCCACAATACCAAAAGAGTCATGGGTGCGTTGCCGACCTTAAAGGAAAGGGATAATTAAGGAATTGGGAAGGGGAGGGGATTTGGGCCTTCGGATATCTCACTCACCGTACGAAACGCAGTAGCAAGCTGCTACTTTACGCCGGTTTTCTGTGAGACAGTGGTAAAGACCCGGACGAGCCGCCCCATACATGCTGTAGACAAAAGTGCCTACAGCGTGGCTCAACCACTCAAAACATGCTCTTTTATATTTCTTCTTTCGGGACTCGATTTTACACCTTACCAAACTGCAAAACACATTTTTTATTTGAACTAAATGTTATGCAACACTGTCTTACAACAGTGTACGCAAATTGATATGCATCGGGAGATCCCATCGGTTTCCACCATCTAAGCGCGTGCATAGAAATTTTATACTACACTTTCTAAATACACGGTTACTTTGACCGCATGTTATAGTTCGACGCCACTTGGGACATTTCGCCACACCGAGAGGCGTGACTGTGACATACGTGACAAACTCTCAAGTGTGGACCTTTGTCAATGTTACAGCCAAAGGGTACTCGCAAATATTTGTTTCGAGTCTGGGTGTTGTGAGACCGAAAGTTTCTCGTAGTTCCTACGACACAAGACTCGTATCTTACTGTGGGGTCAGGACTATGTGTGTTTGTTGAGTGTATTTATTTATTTAAAGGTCACGGAGCGATCCGCTGTAAGACCTCGTGACATTTCATCATGACATGTGATTAAGGTTTTGTTATTTTTTGTTTTGAGTGACAGCAAAATGACGTTAAGTAAGGCTTGTGCCAAATTACATCGTATTAGACATCAATGATTTTCCATTATCAAACATTTTTACCGATTAGATAGAGAGTTTAACGCACGATTGATTCAAGAATTTTATAAATAAATAAATACAAACATAGTCCTGACTCCCACTAGGTTAACCTGTGTCGGTATCCGGAACAACGAGGGACTTGCGGTCCCACAACAGCCAGACCCGAAACAATTTTTTGTGGATCACACAAACATTACTATCGGTGCGAGAATTGTACCCACACCCTCTCGCTTCGAAGCCAGCTACTCATCCACGGCGCCATAGAAAACCTACACTCAGAAGGTTGCGTCAGGTAATTTGAAAAAAAAAAAAATATGACTCGTGTTATTGACAACTTCTTTGATATTGTTGCCTGTATCGTAAGAAAGAATCTTTCCATCTAAATAGAGCTTAACCCTCGGTTTCTGAAAGGCTGATCTAATCAACATTCAACTAACAGAACTTCAGAGTTGCTGAAACGTTATGTAGTGAAAACAATTATAATATTTGATCTCTCTTTAGTACCGTTTGACATAGGATTTTTCATATCAATTTGAAAGTTATGTTAGCTAACATGTGTGTCAAATCAAAGGTGTTGACCACGATTCTAGCAACATTCAACTAACAGAACTTCAGAGTTGCTGAAACGTTATGTAGTGAAAACAATTATAATATTTGATCTCTCTTTAGTACCGTTTGACATAGGATTTTTCATATCAATTTGAAAGTTATGTTAGCTAACATGTGTGTCAAATCAAAGGTGTTGACCACGATTCTAGCAACTCAATTTCGACTTGACATGAGATTTGAAATTTGATTAGTTAATTTAACATTGATCAGCCTTTCAGAAACCGGGCGTTAGTCTAGTTGATATTCGTCAATTTGCTTCAAGGCCACTAAAATTAAAGCCATTTTATAAACATGCTAGAGACAATTAAGCTGAAACTTTTTTCCATAACAAAGGTCTTAAACATAAAGTAGTAACTTTACGGAACATAATAATTGGCAGAAGTCGCGACGCGTGACCGAAACAGTAGTTGAGTACGCCTTGGGAACAAACCAAGGCGATGCACATCAGGAACTAACATTGATAATTTGTTAAATATAATATGGACTTTTAGAAGCATCATCTACTCATAAACTCATGTTTTTTTTAATTAACTTTGCCCATGTTATTCCACAAAACATAAAATAAAAATAACTTAAAGTCCGACGAATATGAGACATATCTTACTTTCTTCCCCACATTATTCTGCATCGATTGGTATCGGTCTCGACCCCATACCCCAGCGGTTTCGGAGGAGATAGCGTGACAATCTTTTGGCAGCGGTGGCGGCGGCGCCAGTTACTTTTTTTTTAGAATAGAGAGATACTAGCTTATGCTTGCGGATTTGCCCGTGTGAATAGACTTTTCCGAAATAAAACGTAGCCTATAACCGTCTCCGGAACCCATGTATCTCTAAATCAAGATCATCAAAATCGGTTCAGTGATTTAGGCGTAAAAGCGTAACAAACAAATAGTTTTTTTTTTCATAAAAGTATCCTATGTTACTTCCTATACCTCCAAGAATATGTCCATTCACATTTATAACATTAGTATGATTTATTAAATATAATATGGACTTGGGAGCATCATCTCATTAACTCATTTTTTTTCAATAAATTAATACACCCAACAGTCACACACATAATTAAAATTGCACCAATTGCAGTCAATTGACCGTAACTCAATATTACCATCTCGCTTACTCTCAACTAGAACGCCGATAGCACTCCCTGTCTGTGAGCTGTCAAATTCCCGCGTTATGTGACGCAATTTTACTTCTAAAAAGCCCGTCTAGTAGTATACATTAAAATCCTTGGGTTAACCTGTATCGTGGGTATCAGGAACTACGAGGGACTTGTGGTCCCAAACACCCAGAAACAAATATTTCTGGATCACACAACAATTTGTCTCGCTGTGGGAATCGAACCCACGGCCTCTTGCTTCACAGCCGGCTACTTGCTGACTGCGCCACGGAGGCTGTGATCACCGTACAAATAGTGAAGATAATGCCAACGAGATTCCTACAACATAACAGACTTAAGTTAAAAGTAAGTTTATATTACAAATTTAAAACGTGTACAACAAAATGGCGGACTAAAAGGGACGCAAGCCAAGGTTGTTTTTTATTAACGAGGAGGCTAAAGACCCATAGATCTTAAAAGTACTGTATATACCCGAAAAGATCATTATTCAACGTCTCAAAGAAATCGACGAATTGTATTAAAGTATTGCCAACCTGTTGAAGCCTTTTCATTGAATAAAGAGCCGTACCTAACGAACTAAAAGGATCAAGATCTCGTTACCGCTCTCTAATTACGTCTGAATACGTGAAACCGTCGGCCATTGTTAGCCCGAAAAACAAAAAATAATGTATTTTAAACAAAACTCTCAAAAAATGCAAATGGCGCCATTAAAAAATATAAGTTCCCGCGAAAAATGACGGGGCAAGATGGCGGACCTATTTAGATCATTCTATTGGTGCGCTAGCGTTAAATTTAAAAATGGAATGCACTGTCCTTGGTTTGCGAGGTTCGTTGACCTTCCGATGCATTTTGGCGTTTTCGATTCAGCGGTAAAACGGCTTAACTGCCTCCGTCTAACAAACGAATTATGTACTTAAACTATTGCGTCAAAGTCAATTTTTGCTTAATGCAATCGAACAATGCTTGCACAGGATGGTTTAGGTCTTTGTAAATGAATATTCGACTCTCATCAGCGAAGTTAAGACTGACAATTGTTTTTAATTTGTTGTGCTGCTGTAGTCATTGGAATTACAAACGTATTTTGATTGTCTTATGGTGCTTTTTACTCTGTCGTAAGTAACATTTTTATTATGCTAGATGTACATCATTGATTGTGGCATTGATACATCGTTAATTCCATAAATTAAGTGACTGACGTTGTTTGTAAGTGAATAATATTGGGTACATAATGCGTAAATATTTTTTAAAAATATCTTACAATGATATGGTACTATAGGTGGTAGGTCCCTCGTATGCGAGAGGTCATCTGGGTTGGTACCACCGCTTTGTCTATGTGTTGCTTCTGCTTACCATCAGGCGAGCGACATGCTCGTCTCATTCCAACTTATAAAAAAATCATTTTACATGTCCATTTGGTCCATTTTCTACAAGTGGTAGAGCTACACTGTAGGCAGTTTTCTCTATGGTATGAATGGGTCGGCTCGACCGAGTTGTTACCACTGCCTCACCGAAAATCGACGTGAAGCAGCTTACTGTCGCATATTGTACCGGTGAGCTAGATTTCCGGAGGTTTAAAACCTCCTCCCCTTCCCAATTCCTTAATTGACATTTTTCTTTAAGGTCAGCGCCCATGATTCATTGGAAATTGATGATGTTCATGGGCGGTGGAGATCACTTACAATCAGGTTATCCATTTGCTTGTTTGACGGCCTCTGATAAAAAAAACTGAATTCGCAAATTAGTATTGTGTAAAATATAATAAATCAGGAACTACGAGGGACTTGCCAACCCACAACACCCAGACCCGAAACAAATATTTATGGATCTCACAAACACTTGTCTCGGGGCGGGAGTTGAACCCACGCCCTCTCGCTTCGCAACCCTCGCCCGCTGCACCACGCAGGCTGTCAATAAACAAATATAAAGAATTTTTATTGCCTAAAGACTGCCTCGGTGGCGCATTTGTAATGTGTACGCGTTACGATTGAGGCCTACGCTGAAGTCTCGGGTTAGATCCCGGGTCGGGTAAAGTGGTATTGGGTTTTTCTATTATGAAATGCTCAGCATCAGCCCGGAGTCTGGAATTGTGTCCGATATGGCGATAGGCTCGCCCCCTATCACATCAAATGTGGGCTACACCTCTGCCTACTCCTTCGGGGAGTACAGGCGTCAGTGCGTATATATATGCTAAATTTCAAAACCGTATCGAATTATCAAACCTGTTGGGTTTGAGACGTAGCCAATGATATTTACAATATTTGTCGAGTTCTATTCCCGCGTATGGCGTGGGAGGATGCATTGGAGCCTAACAAACGAAAATAAACGCATATCTCACGCCACTTCACTAGCCAAACACGAATTACTCATTCCGCCTATAGTGCAACGGCTCGTTGGTGATGTGCGGTTATCGATATCGATAGGCTTGCAGTCGATAATTTATTAGAATTTTCATTGAGAGATGAGATAATCGTGTGAGATTTGGTAGAGAATAAAAATAAAATTAGATTAATGTGAAATAATAAACGCTCATGATGTCGTCCTTCATGTTTTAAAGTGAATAATATCTGTTTTGTAGTTGATTATTAAAGCTATCATAAAAGGCCTATCATACAGTGTTATATACCGTTTGTTGTTTAAATTTATTAAGACTGTGTCCAAAAGAATAAATTGGCCATTATAATACTCACACACTTGTCTTAAGTTAACCATCGTGCGAGGATGTATTAAACTTTAATCACATCTGTTATATCCTTCCTGCAGGAAATATACGGCATCCGGGATTTGTTTATGGCCGGAATTTTGTTAATGGTAATTTAGTCTTAGTAGCACAAATATAAATATAGCAGTGATAGCTCAGCGGGGAGTGGTACGGACTGTCGAGACGAAAGTCGCAAGTTCGAAACCAGCCCCAAGTGCATACACCTCTGACTTTTCTAAGTTATGTGTATATTAATTGTCAATTATCACTTGCTTTAACGGTGAAGGAAAAACATCTTGAGGAATCCTGCATACCTGAGAAGTTCTTCATAAGAATTTCGAAGGTATGTGAAGTCTACCAACCCACATTAGGCCAGTGTGGTAGACTAAGGCCTAACCCCTCTCATTCAGAAGAGGACGCCCGTGCCCAGCAGTGGGACGTATATAATAAAGGGCTAGTAAAAAAAAAAAAAAAAAAAAGCACAAATATATTCGGAATAGCTGGGTAACTAAGTAACTGTTTAAGATTTTAAACAACTTAAAAAGGAGGTTTCACTAAAAGGTACAGGCTAGGCCTTCTTAACAAAAATAGAAACGTTTTAAAACCTAAAAGCATAAAATAAAAAAATCTAATTGAGTCGATGCTATCAAAAAAGCTATTTAAGCATTGTATAATATATATTAATTTCGTAATGTAAAACTACTCGTAGTTTAGGCATTTATAGATACCTATTCCTTACATAATAAAATATGAGTTTCTAATCTAAATAAAATCAAATTTGATACCAAATGTCGACGAAAAATTAAAAACTGACAAAGAATATTCACTCTTAAGTATTAAACTTTTTAGAAATAGTTCAAATCTAAGTTAAGAATTTATAGATAAAATGCTTATAAATAAAAACCTGTGCAATTTACAAAAGGATGTACGCTTCCTTGTAAACAAGGATAATTCCACCTTCAACACTCGAAAACAATAATTTTTATCTCCAAAATCAGAATGCAAAATCTCAAGTTGGCATGAATAGTGTAGTCAGGAAATGAGCATTTTTTATGCTAACACTACGTTGTAAACCCGAAGCGGATAAAAATGCACATCGTGTCGGCTAATTCACAGGCTTTGCTTCACGCATATGAACTATGTAGCCATTTTTTGTAAATACAAATATTTTAAATGTGCATTGAACTCAAAATAATTTATTCAGTAGTTAAACAATTTCAATTGATAATTTCGATGTCGTTTGGATTTTAAATTGGTTGTTTTGTACAATAATGTTTAGTATTTTCGTATTCCAGTATTAAATATCCTTACTAGGTAATATAATTGGATGTATAGAGCGAAGTTTTTTTCTAAATATAACTGCTGAATATAAGAGTGGCTCTGAGTGTGAAAATAATCAAATACTAAGAAATTGCTGATCGATAATAAAAGTTAAGTGACGCCTCTGAGTTTAGCTGTAAGATATTAAGTGCTATTATTAGATACTAATATTGTTTATGGAGCGATAGCCTGGTGAGTGGTATGGACTGTCGAGACGGAGGTTACGGATTCGAAACTAGCCCGCATAATATGTAATTTAGACTTTTCGAATTTACGTGGCTATTGTAAATTATCGCTAGCGCGTTACGCTATTTAACATTGAAGAAAACCATCGTGAGGAAATCTGCAAACCTAAAAATTATCCAACCTGCATTAGGTAAGCGTAGAAGATGTAGGCTTAACCCCTCTCAAGAGTAGAGGAGGTCGGTGCCTAGCTTTTTTTTATTAGCTTGAATGACGAGACAATTCATACGAGACATAGCTGTGTGAAAATATATAATATAAGGCTTATTATGTTCTCCATAATATTTTCATTAGACCGGCGTGACGTGGTGAATCATATGTTACATGCAGAAGACATTCCAAAACCAGATTTTTTAAATTTAGTTTTTAGGTTAAGACGGGAATATAATTCAAAATAATTCTATTGTAACAGTTACGGATGACACATTGACCTTTTGAACAATGCAACTGCCCCTAATTAAAACGTATTTAAATTATCGTTGATGAATTACTAAATATAAATGTTAATTTTATTTACTCGTAGTTAATGCCCTAGAATCATTACAAAACCAGAAAAATAAAAATCTTTCAAGCATAAAAACATGTTTGCCTTTTATGGGAGACTAACAGAAAAACATGTTTACATTAGTTAATTCTAAAAGATTTATTTGCCGTCTCTTTTAATTATTACAAAACATTTTTTTACAGTCTAACCTTCTTATTTAAGGACACTGCTTGACATTTACTACTGAATGTTACGCAACTTATAATCTTAATAAAATAAATTAATACACACAACAGTCACTCACATAGTCCTGACCCCACACTAAGTTAATCTATATTGTGGGTATCAGAATCTACGAGGGAGGGAGGGAGGGAATTTACGGTCCCACAACACCCAGACCCGAAACAAATATTTATGGATCACACAAACATTTGTCTCTTTTTAATAGTAATCATTTATAAACATAATATTAAAGTTTTACCCCTACTTGCAGTTACTTCACTGGACCACACAAAAACATCTTTATATCCAACCACATCCTACCGAAACATCGACACAACTATCGATATCGGTATCCCATCGCGTATCGATACGGTTCCATCCCTACTAATTCTAATTTCACGGTCGTCAGTCAATGTGTGCGCGGCGCGTTAGTGTGTGTGACCTTGCCGCTTGCTGCGTTTCGGCGGTCATTCACCCTAATGCAATTCCGGCCAACCCTTGACTTTGGCGTGCTCGTGTTTAGTATCATAGTAACATAATATGTATAACATATCTATATAGTTTAGATAACAAACTTATATTCAACTGGCTGGCCTTTAATGGCTGGGCATCATGACTTAGACCAGCACAATTTAAAACAGTTTTTCATTGATATACTAATTTCTGGTCTCTTTAATTGTAAAAATTCAAGTACACATTTTCAAATTCAAATTCAAATCATTTATTCTGTAAATTGGATCATAAATATCACTTTTACATGTCAATAATTTTATATGCTACATTACATTTACGATGGCTTATATATTTAGAAAAGACTCCTGCCTTGATGGCGCCGTTGTAATGCGTACGCGTTACGACTGACGCTGACGCTGAGGTCACAGCTGAGGTGATTATTGGGTTTTTCTATTACGAAATTCTCCATATGAGCTTGGAGTCTGGAATTTGTGCCCGGTATGGCGATAGGCACGCCCCCCGTCACATCATGGGACGCAGATACCCTGTGTGCGTACTGGTTTAAACCTTTGCCTACCCTTTGGGGATTTCAGGCGTGATTGCGTGTGTGTATGTACATTAAGAAACAAAAAATATTTATTGTTTTACGTCTTGTTCTCAGGGCAGAATCAATAATTTTTCTGATTCGGTTTTACAGGATGCAGTTTAGCGGTGTAATGGATAATACAACGACATTTATTTTCTAAAAACGTTTGAAAATAAATTTGGTTTTCTGATTTTTTCTAACGGTAAAGTTTGAGTAGTGAGTACTCCTAAATCCTAATGAAAAAAAGCTAAAATTAAATTAAACAAAAGCAGGTACCACCGACTCAAAATTATTTTTAGCTTTTTAGTTTCTTTTTAAATGGCCAACCCTACCGGGGTGTGGTACGGACTGTCAAGACGAAAGTCGCAAGTACGACATCACCTCAAAATTTTTGTAGTTGCGTATATTCATTGTTAATTATCGCTTCATGAATAAGCCTGTATACCTGAGAATGCTCTACGAGAATCTCGAAGTATATGAAGTCTGCCAACCCACATTAGGCCGGCGTAGTGGACTAAGGCCTAACCCTTCTCATTTAGTAGAGGTGGGCCGTCCCAGTAGAGAATGTTAGGCCTTATGGTGCTCCACCGTGCTAACTTAGCTAGATTAAAACAAATTTCAATAATACAACAAGCATAATTAATCAATATAAATAATACATACATACATACGCACTCACGCCTGTAATCCCCGAAGGTGTAGGCAAAGGTGTAACCAGTACACCCACATTTCGCCGAACGTATCTCAGTCTCACGTGGTGATAGGGGGCGAGCCTATCGCCATACCGGGCACAAATTCCAGACTCCGGGCTGATACTGAGCATTTCGTAATAGAAAAACCCAATAACATTTTACCCGACCCGGGGATCGAACCCGAGACCTCAGCGTTGGCCTCAATCGTAACGCGTACACATTACAACTGCGCCACCGAGGCAGTCCCTAAGTGCTCGTGGTTGCCTGGATAGCAAAATGTGATACAATTCAATATACGGAGTAATATTTTAGTTTTTTTCTAGCTAGTGTCTATCTGGATAAGTCGATCACATTGCCTATTTCTGCTGTCAAAATGTTTTTATAGGCCGGCAAACGACCAAGTGGGTCACCTGGTGGTAAATGATAGCCATGCTGTAGACAATTTTGTCTACAGCACGAATCTGGCTCGATCGAGTCGTTCCAATACCTCACCGCAAACCGACGTAAAGTAGCAGCTTTCTTCTGTGTTTGAGCGAGTGAGATTTCCGGAGGCCCAAATCCTATCCGTTAAGGTTGGCAACGCGTTCATGATACTTATGGTATTGTAGGCGTACATGGGCGGTGGAGATTTCTTACCATCAGGTAAAAAAGGATAGTCAGAGAGACACACAGACAGACAGGCGCAGGTTCTATATAATGGTTCCGTTAATAAACTTTTTGTACTGAACCCACGATACAGGTTAACCCAAAGATTTTAATGTATACTACTAAACGGGCTTTTTAGAAGTAAAATTGTGTCACATAACGCGGGAGTTTGACAGCTCACAGACAGGGAGCGTGATAGGGGTTCTAGTTGAGAGTAAGCGAGATGGTAATATTGAGTTACGGTCAATTGATTGCAACTTAATGGCACAATGCCTATGTACCGCACAGCTTGTCTAGTATACAGTAGTATATATTAAAAAGTCTTTGACTGAACCATACATACATGATTCGCCCGCATCTCAATTGCGACTGACGTTAGTTTTAAATGATTTAAATTGAGTAGCACCTCTTAGTTGTCTCGTTTTAGCACGAGTAAAATACACGCGCAATAACTTGGCCTTGCTGAAGTTAGTAGGTAGGTCTCTTGTATGCGGGAGGCCATCTGATTAGTACCACCACTTTGTCTATTTCAGCCGCCAAGCTGCAGTGTGTAGGCACTGTTGTAGTACGGTTTAAAGAACATTGAGGCCAGGGAAATTACTGCGCCTTATGAAACATAACATCTTATGTCTCGGGAACGCAGTCGAGTGCCATGCAGTGGTTTGTAATTCAAAGTTCTTTGTGGCGTTGATTCTGTTTATGGCGTTTACCATGAGGCGAGAGAACTGCTCGTCTTGTAATTCAAGGTAATAAAAAAAAGATGGCTTCTTTACCGGCCCTCTAGGTCTTCCGTCAGCCTTTAGTTTATGAAAATTAACAGTTACAATACTGCTAAGTAATGTTTTTAATAGGCCAGCAAACGACCAAGTGTGTCACCTGATGGTAAGCGATATCCACCGCCTATGAACGCTTACAATCCCAGGAAGAATCATGGACGCGTAGCCGACCCTAAAGGAGGTATTGGGAAGGGGAGGGGATTTCTGCCTCTGGATACCTCACTCGCCGTACAAAAGCAGGAGCAAGCCGCTACTTTACGTCGACTTTCTGTGAGACAGTGGTAACAACCCGGTTTACCCGGCCCATTCGTGCTATAGACAAAACTGTCTTAACGCGGCTCTACCACTCAATAATTGTGGATTTTCATGAAAGTAATCATTAACCATGAGATGACCCAATTACTCGTTTACCAGCGTGATGATTAAAAAAAGTTGATGCACAACCTGTATAATGTAAACTCTAGTAGGTAGTAACTAAAACCGCGAAAGTGGCATTCCGCACACACTTAAAGAAAATTCACTCAACGTTTTTTTTTTCTTTAACGTATTTTACGGTAACGGCATCCACAACATGCGTCCATTTACTCCAACTGCATTCGCTTGCAATTTTTATAAATTAATTTTTTTGTTCAAATAAATGTGTACAAATTGATTCTTATTTTTTATTTATTCTACTTTCTATTTTAAATCAATTTCTAATAAAAGTATAATAGGATTAAGGATGATCCTGGAAGTATTTGCGTCGCTGATTATTTTAATTGAGGTTTAAATTCAAATTTCAAACTTGTTCGTAATTCAAAACAAGTGTGGTTTGTTACCATAGGTACAAGATTAGTAGATTAATTCGAATTAGTGGATAGGTGAGTTTGTTGCGAGTTTAGAAATACTTTCGATGTTGGTGATCTAAGCTGGCAACCCTTTTCATTATAATAAAACATTCAACCTTTTTTGTTTCTAACCAACTTAAAAAGATTTCTCAATATAGCGGTTATTTTCTAAATTAACTAAACCCTATGACACTTAGAATTAAAAATAAAATAAAAAGCCTATGTGTTTTTATAGCAGACGAGTAAGTAGACCACCTGATGGTAGGTGATCGCCACTGCCCATATACGCTCACAGTGTCAGAAGAATCATGAGCGCCATTGGATTAGGGATTTGGGTTTTCCGATATCCTACTCACTGTACGAAACGCAACAGTAAGTGCTATCGACCCAGTCGAGCCGGCCTATTCGTGTTATAGAGAAAACTGTCTACAGTGTGGCTCTACCACTCAACAAAATACCTCCAAAATAATTTTTAGGTAAATATGTACCTACAAAATATTCTCTTCATAAAATATTGTTACATCTGAAAAAATAAAAGTTTCACAAAACCCTTGACACTAAATTAAATAAGAACACCATGTGTACACATATTTCTAGCTATAAAATCTTTACAAGATACTAAAGTAATAATTCCTTACTAAAAGAAAATAAATAAAATACCCCAATCGAATTCCCATAGTAACCCACACACTGCGTTCGAAAACCGCATCCGTCTACAACTCGTCTAGTCTGATATCGCGTGTCCAACGTAAACCGAGCTGGGGGGATCTATTCAAATGCACCTCCATGACTCAGCTCGCGTTAAACAGGCGGGGTGTGGGAGTTCAACGATATCTGGACGTCCCGTGTAGTGTGTAGTGGTCCTGACCTAGAGACGGCGACTATCGTCTCTAGGTCAGGGAAGGATAGACGCACACATGCACACGCACACAGAGCCACGACCGCACACAAACATGTCGATAGTTCGACGTTTGATCGGAGCGCGTTCCATTTATGAATTTTCTTTGCTCGATTTGAGTCTGGAATGTGATTCTTTTTTCAAATGTGTTTGAGGTTGAAGCAATTTTTGGAGCATGTTACGTTTCTTAACGACTTTTATCGGTCAATTTTAATTTAAGTGAGGTTTTTTTAAAAAATTTTGTTTCACATTAGGTATCGTGGAAGATGACACAAATTATTTTTATAAGTGTATTTATCAGACAATTATCATGATTAAAAATGATGTTATATATGGTTTTAAGTGAATATAATAATATTGTACCGTTGTTGAAATAGATCGATTTTATTTATGTTTTGCGCAAAATTAAAAAAATGCAGTAGTTTTTAGCATCTATAAACTGAAAAATATACAGCCCACGAAACTATTTAAAATGTTTTTAACTATCGATGCTTACTTCTTTTTTTTTTTTTCTTTATTTAAAGAGCTTTGTCACAATATGACTATGCCGCTCCATCATAGCCATTTTAGGTACATGTGTGAAATAATGACATATTTTATATACAATCTTGATAGATTTTGTAAAGAATCTTGGCCGAGTCCGACGCAGGGTGAGCCAAGATACTGTTACATATCCCAATATTACATACACCACCACTAAATAAGCTTCCTCTAAGGTGACCACTGCCACTTACTTCTTTATAGAAGAATACTTGGTGGTAGATCTCTCGTATGCGAGAGGCCGTCTAGGTACCAGATCAGTACTCTTTTGCTCCTATGTGTTCCGATTTGAATGACATTGAAGCCAGTGAAATTACTCGGGTTTATAAGACTTATGTCTCGGTATGATGCAGTTAATGCATGCTTACCATCAGGCAAGCGATCAGCTCGTCTGGTCATTAAGTGTAGAAAAAAAAATAGTTTTTATATATAGAAAAACATTTACATAGTTATAGATTGGTATAATGTGTATTTCATCAGAAAAAACGCCAAACAGTTATTTAATTTTTTCCCCAATTTCATAAAAGGAAGAGGTACTCATTACTTGTAGATATTTACCATACCTATATTATGAGTGGTACGGACTGTCGAGACGAAAGTCGCAGATTCGTAACCAGTCACACGAGCATAAACGTCTGACTTTTCTAAGTTACATGTTTAATTGCTAATTATCGATTGCTTTAACGGTGAAAGAAACATCGTGAGGAAACCTGCATAACTGAGTATATCTCCATAAGAATATTGAAGGTATGTGAAGTCTGCAAATAAGCATGAGGCCAGCGTGGTGAACTAAGGCCTAAGCCCTCTCATTCAGATGATGAGTCCCATGCCCAGCAGTGGGACATGTATAATACAGGGATATTATCACTATAATAACATAAAACCACAAATCTACTATCATACTATCTACCTACCATTTTACCCGCAACGCCCTACAACCGGCTCAATCCAGTTCTTACGACCCTGTGCCCTTCTAGTCTAGCTCGACAGGTCCTTAAGGGCCATTGAATCGTTTTTATGAAACTGTCCACCAGTTAACATGGACCCCTACTTTCCGTACAGCATTGTAGGAAGTTCAAGGAAGGCGGGGTTTAAGATAAAGTGGACTTTGTTGAGAGTGCTTCGGAAGGGACGCGCTACTCTGCCCTCCATTGCCGACCACGATTCTGTTTCTAAGCTGTGTTTTATGTGTTTATTATTTGTTTTTGGAATTTATACTTACTTGCAATAGATATTGATATATAACTTCTTAAGTTATCGTCGTAAGTTTAAGTGATTTATAGCAAACGAGCAAGTGGGTCAACTGATGGTAAGTGATCTCTACCGCCTATTAACGTCCACAATACTGGAAGAATCATGAGCATGTTGCTGAACTTAAACGAAAGTGGTAATAGAGGGATTGGGTTTTTCTCCGGATATTTCGCTTATCATACGAAACGCAGCACCAAGCAGCTACTTTACGTCAGCCTTCTGCGAGACAGTGGTAACGACCCGGCAGCGCTGGCCCATTCATGTAGTAGACAATACTGTCTACAGCGTGGCTCTACCACTCACAAAAAGTCATAAAACACGGTCAACATACTTAAAATTGTCCATATCACAGTAATATTTCAATTTGATAAAATAAATACTGGAACATATATTTCCCTTTTCTTTACGGTTCACGGTTCAAAAACCACTCACTCAATCAGAACAGCCTACCAATTGCAAAACTTTTATATCTATCAACATGAAGTCACAAACTATTGTCTATGCCCATTACCCGATAACGCCATCGCGCACAAAAACACAAAACGCTCATCCGATTTTAAATTTAAAAAGAGAACTCATTCCAATTCCAATTTCAAATTGAAAAAACCCAATCAGGCGAAATAAAACTTCATTTCAAATTTCGTATTCTGTTTAAAAAACATTCACTAATTATTGAACGCGGCCAGCATTATGTACTCTACGCACATACATTAAAGGTACATATCATGTGAATGTGCGGGAAGCGTGATGTGTGAGTGTATATAAATGAAAAAAGGGTGTTTTTGTCTATGTGCCAAATAAAAATGAGGGCGTAATGTCCGGTTGCATGGACCGTTTATCGTGTGCTCGGGGGACAGTCGAACAAGTGTAGTAAGGCGTAATTTTATTATTTTTAGATAGTATAAAAAAACGCATTATCAAAGTTGTGTAAAAAAATATATTTTGAATTTGATAGTCACAACTATGACTTCAAGGCTTGATAACAATAAAACTATAAATGAAAAGTTGTTATGCTACACATAATTAAAAAAAATCAGACAAATTACAAAATCCCCATTCACTTATTAGCAAGTAAAAAAAAACATAATTCAATGGAAAGTTAGCAAAACCTGCTTTTACTCCGTGTTGGTCGGATAGCGATCTTATTCACGATAATCTTAATATATTAAGCTAATAATATATTTAATATATGATTATGTAATTAGTCAGGAGGCCAATTCTCGTAATTTAAAATGTTCAAAATATCATTCCGATCTAGTCTCAGTGTCAAGAAAGTTGCAAATGGAATTCTCTTAAACCAATAATCAAAGTGAAATGTGAACATAGATCGTAATGAGATCGAAAGTAAAATAAAGGTTGACTAAAGTCAAAACGGTATTCTGCTACATTTAAATGACACATGTCCTTATATAAACGTCAAAATTATGACTGAATTAAGATTGCAATAACATCGAGATGAGATTATAATGACACCGGACTGAACTTAAAGAGGAGCAGAATACAATTTCTTAGTCAAATCAAAATCCAATATCTCAGTTAAATACAAGAATTGGCCTTCTGATGGAAAAATACGAAGGGCTATCGGGCATTTCATTATGAGAAGTTTTAATTGAATTGCATATGAAATCAGTATGACTTTTATGTTGAGAAATTAATTGGGCACGCGTACTATGACATGTACGAATGTGATATAATTCCATATATATAAAAAAGGTTTTACTCGAGATTCAGCTTGCTTGGCGCAGTTAATTGGTTAGCTTGCCACACTATTTACAACAGACTAAAAAAAGGAGTACTCAATTCGTCCATTTTTCTACATTATGTATATGATTATATCTGTATTTAACAAGTTTTACCACGATAGTGATCCCAGACAGCTTCCGTGGCGTAGTGGGTGAGTAGCCGGCTGCGAAGCAAGAGGCAGTGGGTTCGATTCCCGCATCGAAAAACATGGTTGTGTGACTCACAAATATTTGTTTCGGGTCTGGGTGTTGTTCCCGCAAGTCCCTCCGTAGTGTGGGGTCAGGACTATGTATGTGACTGCTGGGTGCATTTATATTTTTGGGTAAGACTTGATGACGGAGTTCAATAAATGCACCACGACTCGTATTGAAGTTCTTAATTCTGAGATTCTACTGTGTGTTCTTCGACTTCTAGTTATATCTCTGCTAATTTTTTTAAAATAGCATCATATATTTTGATTTGCAGAGGTATCAAACAATTGATTTTAGCAATTTTAATCAGGTATAATAAACCTTTTAATAATATAAATAAGTTTTATAAACCTATAAACTAACCAAGTAAATACATTTGCCTTACAAATGCCTTGAAGGTCAGTAGAAGAGACAAATGGAATGCTCGTAATTTAAGTACGTTTGAATTTTTCCTGTGCATGTACATGTGTGTTCAATGTGAACGGATAGCTGTTTGTATTCCGGCTTTTTTTATTCACAAGGCCGTCGAGATACAGCGCCCTCTGCCCGTCAGTATTCTATGTTACTAATCACCTATAACCTACCTATTTTATCCAAAGACTTTAATGTATACTACTAGACAGGCTGTGCGGTACAAAGAAATTGCGCACAAAGTTACGGTCAATTGACCGCAACTCATTTAGTCGCCCGTGAGAGAGCGACAAGAGCAGTTGTTGTTGTTTGAATAGCTACGAACGTTAAAATCGACAAACTGTCACGAAATTGTTTATTGTGAATGAAAACTAATACGAAACAAAACAGCCGTCTCCATATTGCCATCTCGCTTACTCTCAACTCCTCTCGCTCCCACGCCTTAGACGTCATTCCCGCCTCGCCGGCCGCGTATGCAACACAATTTTACTTCTGAACAGCCCGTCTATGGTAATAAAGTCTTTGATTTTATCGTTAAGATAAGAAATGACTGGAATTTTTAATTTGAAAACGTTGGCAAACAACCTATTGAGTTGTCATTTTATAAAATACTAGCTTTTGCTCACGGCTCCGGCCGCGTGAACGGCCTTTTCCGGGATAAATGGTAGCCTGTTACTCAGTGATAATATAGCTTTGTAACGGCAAAATAATTTTTGAAATCAGTCCAGTAGTTTTTAAGTTTATTCGTTACATACAAAAATTCAAATCTTTCCTCTTTATAATCTTAGCGTAGATAATAAAGTAATTTTAATATTCGTTTAGTATTATAATAATAAATGCACCCAACAGTTACACACATAGTCCTGACCCCACATTAAGGTAACCTATATCGTCCCGGTAGTCCCTGTAGGTCCCACAACACCCAGACGCGAAACAAATTATTTGTGGATCACACAAACATATTTTGTCTCTGTTTGCGAATCTAACCCGCGGCCTCTTGCTTCGCTGTCGGCTACTCGTCCACTGCGCCACGGGGACTGTCACATTGTCAGTGCACGGCCCTCTTCCCTAATAAGGGGGATTAGTCCCTAATCCATCACACTAGCGTAGTGCAGGTTGGCACTTTATATACCTTGAAAAGTTTTATGAACAATTCTTAGGTATGCAGGTGTCCTCACGGTATTTTGTTATACATACACACATAACTAAGAAAGGTCAGAGTTGCATGCTATTGGGGCTGATTGCGAACTTTCGACTTTCATCTCGGCAGTCCATACCACTCCGCGCTGGGCTATCATCGCTTATTATAAAATATGTAAAGTTATAAGCACTGTTGTGTTCCGATTTGACTGAAGCCAGTGAAATTGCTGGGCATAAGAGACTTAATATATTATGTCTTAATACTATGAGTGAAGTACGGCGCCATACCATGCAATTCAAAGTTCTGTGTGGTGTAGTATGAGCAAGCGTGGTGCTTACCATCAAGTGAAATATTTGCTCGTCTCGTCATTCAAGCGAATATAAAATGAATACATTTTAGGATGTTATCTTATGGCAGTGGTTTCTACCATCATTGGTTTGAATGATTAAAGTTCTATTGCGTTTTGGGTCACGCCGGACTATGACGTAGTAAGGTGCATCTTGTGACATTTCACCGCAGCATGAGACGTGACTGTGACAAACACGCGTGTCAAACATAAGTACGCGCGGTTATTAAATGTTACGACATAATCCCTTCACAGTGCAGGGAAATGTCACGGAATAGTGGACGCACCTTGAGATGTGCTAAATTGAACTTCGGACCATAAAGCTGTGGAATAGTTTGCCGGCACACGTGTTTCTTCCTTCCTACAACATGGGATCCTTTAAACGGAGTGTGTAGAGCAATTAGGCAGGCCAGCATAATTCTACCGATCTACGATAGATACACTGTCTATCGTTGGTCGACACTATTCTTGGATTACGCTGCACTTACCATCAGGTAGTAGTAGCGTAGTCACTTTGATGAGCCAGGATAAAAAAGGCGTTCCATTTCAAATATTTTTATATACTATACATTCTATATGGCGTCTGACACGTTGTGTACCACACGAGCCCTAAGCCAAAATTACGGACTAAAATTAAGAAATGCTCTTATAGCAAACAGGTATGATCGCATGTCAAATAAGCTATCAGTGTAATAAAACATAATTGACGTAATCCCGCCCACTCAACTCGATCCTTAAGGACTCAATCACACTCCAATAATATTCAAACTGCTTATTACATTGTTAACTCATTGAAAAACGGACATTCGCTTTTGATGGATACAAAAACAAGCGCCAAAAATTTATATTCTATGCAACACTCGGTTAATATTTTGCGGTAACAATTCAACAGAATTTAAAGAGCCTTTACGAGTCAAGCTGTTAAATGTTGTTCTACTACGTGACGTACGTGGTCCCTTCTAAAAATATCTTGTTCTCTAACCATTACTACATTTACAATGTCATTTGTGTAATTTTAGGCATAATATATGGTTTAGTAGAAAAAATTACAATTTTAAAACAGTGTTGGACGTTCGAGTAATCATAATCACATATCGAAATTATAATCCTCTGCCGTGGCTGTCAATGTCCCCTGCCTTAGAGGCTTAGATCCTATCCTTGTCAATTTTAATTTAAAAAAAGAAAAACAAATTAAGAATAGCATGCTAAAATTTAAACTTACACGGCTTTGTGTTCGGAACGCCTGACATTCGAAATTTAAATGAAGTAGCTATCGCAATTAGCACGCACACACGCGCGCCGCAGACGCATACGCAATCAACTAAACACACACAAACGCGAAAAATTCGAATAAAAATGTTGCGATCAAAAATGTGTGAAAGAATGGCGCGCACACATGCGCACCTCCCGCCACAATTCAATATCGCTTGTCATTGGATGTAGCGACAGCAAGTAACTTGTCGCGGGATAATGCAGGTTTGTGATAAAAAAAAGAAAATAATGACTTAATACTCGTTATTAAGAGATTGAATTCATATTTCGAATCACTTATGTTTTTACAATGATAATATTAAGACATTTAGGGCCTGTTTCATAATATTATATATGTATATGTACTCAGTAGTCAGTAGTTATTTACAAGGTGGTAGGATCCTCGTATGCGAGAGGCCGTCTGGGTTGGTACCACCGCTTTGTCTATTTCTGCTGCCAAGCAGCAGTGTGTAAGCACTGTTGTGTTCCGGTTTGAAGGACATTGAGTCCAGTGAAATTACTGGGTATTATGAGACTTAACAACTTATGTCTCGGGGTGACGAGCGTAGTCTAGCGCCATTTAGTGTTTTGTAGTTCAAAGTTCTGTGTCACGGTTGCTTCTGTTTATGGGCAGGTGGGGCGCTTACCATCATGCGAGTGATCAGCTTTTCTCCTCATTTACGATAGTAAAAAAGGTCATCTTTTTGCTGGTATATATCAGAGAATGTCTTTCTGTACGTGTAATATTTTAATTGGTAAGTAGCATTTACTTAGAGGTGGTGAAACAGTCACTTGACTGAATAACTAATTGCAGTTGTATTTATAAAATTAGTCATGTAAAGTAAAAAATAAACTATTGTATTGCATGAATTACATTTGTATGTATTGCTCAAGTAGTTTTGTAAGTTGACTTATAAAGAAATTATAAATTGAAACGACATTAAAAGTAGCTTTTTAATAAACACCGTAACTTTTGAAACATTAAACTTACAAATCAAGCCCTAATATTACTTCAAGAAATTTTAGCAACCCTGAAAGCAACTCTTCGTATTCAGATATAATTTGAAAAATCACTTCCTTTCAATTAAAGTGAAGATGCTATAATATTGGTGAGTCTACCGCGAGAAGGTAAAAAGCAGATCTTTATATTTCAAGTAACACAAACATTAACTCAAACGGCATTTCGTTTTATTTAATACTAGCCTTAGCTCCGCCCGCGTGAACGGCCTTTTCCGGGATAAAAAGTAACCTATGTTATCAGTGGTAATGTTTCTAACAACAAAAGAATTTTTTAAATCGGTCCAGTAGTTTTTATGTTTATTCGTTACATACAAAAATACAAATCTTTCCTTTTTATAACATTAGTGTAGAAAACAAAAGCAATACAAAGTATAAACATAATGACATGATTATTGCTGACGGTACTACAACCTGTATCCACACTACGGCATCCACGCAAACATGGACGGCACGACGGCCGCCGTGCGTTGTGCTGGCGCGGATACACACCGTATTTGGGTCAATTGTTGATGCCACATGCACCGAGATGTTTCGCGCCTAACAGAGAGAGCTGATTTTTATGTTATAAATAACGGCACGTCTTTTTTAGATTGTACGTTTGCAACTTTTAAGAAAGTTGAGAATGTATGCTTTGAAGTTTTGTAAAGCAATCACATATGTCCATAATCAGAAACGGGATTATAAAATAGATACACACGCACTCACGCCTGTAATCTCCGAAGTAGGCAGAGGTGTAACTAGCACACCCACATTACGCCGAGCGTATCTCTGGTCCATGATGTGATAAGGGACGCGTCTATCGCCATACCGGGCACAGTTTCAGACTCCGGGCTGATATTTTACATTATTTCGTAATAGAAAAACCCAATATCACTTTTGCCCGATCTGGGGATCGAACCAAAGACCTGTGTCACCGAGGCAGTCTGTCAAATAGAATCTATAAATTTCTTATTAGAGAAACGTTACTATGAATTAATTCACTACACTTTTAAAAAAACCTTTGAAATTTAAAATTATTGTGGCGGTAGGTACCTTACAGTTTTATTTCTTATGACTATATTCAATAAACGATCTTAATTTGATCATCCGGATAGATCTCGGAACTTAACCAATCAAACTAAGTAATTTGTATGAGGTCACACATACAAACTGTTTATAATAAAAAATAAAATAAAATAAATTTCTGATACCTATCCGAAGAATCAAACTTAGATAGGTTATCGAAAACGGCGATAAGCTATTCGTTTTTAGGCATAAAGAAATTTGTAATTTTATACTATTCTAAAATCTAAGACTGAAAAATGGCTTACAGATTCTGTGCAAAAAAAAAATATTTTCTATAGATGGTAAAAAAAATAAAGCAAACGCTTGAGTCTACTTGTTTGTTAAGTACTCCGTGTTGTCCATTCTACCTAAGAAACAAAGAGAATCATGGTCGTATGACGTGTTATTAGTAATACATTCTTAAAGGCGATATTAACGTATAAAGAAAGAAGTTGACCTCACATATCATCGCAAGTGAAATGTAAGAGCAAGATAAAAGGTAAAAGTTCAATATATCAACAAAAATCTCAAGTTTCACTGCTGAGCACTAATGTGAACAAAATGCCAAGGCGTTCGCAAATTGCAGTTATTTATAAATATAATAGCGCTCCTTTCGTCCACCGACGTTCAAATGTTTAAATCGTGTTACAAAACTGTTATTCATTTACTCGAACGGACGTATATGGTCGATACAGTTAAATCTGATTTAGGTAGCGAAATTTGAAGCTGCATTGCATCAGATCGTTATCTATCGAATCTTATATAAACAAATCTTGAAAAGGTCAGAATATACAGGTTTTTATATTCGTAATGTTTGCCTGAATATCGGTCAAAGAATACAGGGGAGCTGTTGGAGGTGATTGGACGACGTGTGCTAAAGATATTAGCGGTGTCAAAAGTACGAGACTTGTAGATTATAAGTAAACGATAAAGTTTTACTATTAATTTGGTTAAGATCTTACTTTTCTAATATAAAAAAGAAGTCATACTTAAACTTATAATGGTGGTGTTTTTATATATAAACTTTGAATCCTTGTTGCTTGAGAGCACCCGTCAGATCTGGCCTATAAAGACTTTACTATTATTCCTTAATAACCACATGAGTCGTATGTTCTTACATTCTTTTGACATTTAAAGTAAAAAAACTACATTATATTATGTTGATCTAACTAAAAATAAATTCACAATTGCTCAACGATACCTTGAGTTTACTAATAAAATTAACAGCCTGTGTATGCATGCAATAATTTAGGCAGTTTATTAGTGTCCATTCTATTCAGGCGGGTGCATGAAGGCAATCGTTTGTGGACGTGAGGTCACGTTTGATTTAAACCACACAACTGAACATTAATAAACATGTTGTTTTGAGATATTTTATGCGTTTAATTCATCTTAAGGTAGGACTTCTATGAAGTAGTGGAAGGTGTTTAATTTAAAGATTTGGGATCAACTGATGTACTACTGTTCAGCTACTTTGTAGATAATGATATTATTGCTAATAACAACATGCAATGTCTAAACATACGTCCAAGAACATTTTAATGGCTATCATATATTAGATGTATTTTCAATACTACAACATTACTTTACCACATTTTATCTGTTTATGGAGATGACGGAAGACAGCGCGTATATTTGTAGCCCGTTTCATTTTCATAAGCTCGTTTTGTTTGGCCACATAACCTTATTTGTAGGCTACCCTACCATTTTAAATGTCCATCCGCACTCTGACAATATATTGCATGTACGACCTCTTGTATTCTGACAGGCTGCACTTAATATTCTTGCGCTGAGCTCGCCAGCACCGACAAAGGTCACACAAAACAGGTCCATACAATATAAATCGATTTTTATGCAATTCAGATTCATTAAATTATTATTGTTAGTATTCACGCAAATGACATTATTTAAATGTATTTATTAATGCTGGCATTCATTTATTCTATAATTAGTCAGGTAGTTTTGTAGGAAATGTACTGTAAACAAGTTGTGATATTTACTGTGTTGTTTGTACTAGAATACTTGATGTATAATTGGAAAAATATTGGAAGACTGCAGATTTATTTGAAACAGGTTAACTACTATTTTCCTGACGAATTATCGATCAAACCAGTTTTATAAAAACCTTAAGTTATGTAGCAAGTTACTTATGCCTGCCTGGATAGCAATCACGATATATGTGGTGGAAAACTGGTTTCGGATCACCCAGCGTATTCATCAAGTTCGTAAGCTGATATAGATGAGATGATGATGCAACTGATGAAACTTCATAAACTCTTATGGTTATTGTATGGGCATTTTTAGATTGAACAGTTTTTTCATTAACCACAATCAAATTAATAGTCTTCGTTTAACAAAAAAACCGACATGATAGCATTTTGTCCCCTTATCAAGTTATACAATACATAAAACGGTAAGACAATCTTAGTAATTAACTTAAAAATTCGCAATTAAAAATTAAATTTTATTTTGTAATAAAACTAGTTGCTGCGCGGGTACAACGCACACCGCGATTGTCGATTTTTAATAGGCGTCGCAACAAGGCAGTCTGCATTTTCGGCAATAGAGCACCCCCGCACGACATTTTGGTTGCATTTTATTTATGACATCTTAAATTTTATGACGAATAAAGTTGTAAAAGCCCTGGTCACAAATTCTACCACCAATATGAAAAAATATTTTCAATGTATTGTTATATTTTATCTTCAGAAACGATTTATGAAATTAATTACTTACCTACTAAAAACTAAGACGATAAATTATTAAGCTAAAAATGAAATTAAATAATTTGGGGATCAGTGTTATTGTACTTTAATATTCATTAATTGATATCAATGACCAAACATTGTTTATTTTATTTGTAGCCTATTAGTTTTTATTTTTTATATCTTTTACTTTATAAAATATATACCTAACATCTTCGAAGGATTCGAAAAATGTACGTATACCTTTATTTTTTTTTATATATACGTATACGTTTTTATATATAAAATACCTACAACAATGTAAAAATAAACATTAACAAACATATCCCAAGTAATTTAAGATAAACACACAATAAAAATATTTACATTGACCTGAATAACGTTACGGATTGACAACGTTTCTTTTGAACGCATATGCCTAACAATAAACACTAAAGTCTCTGACCTAAATGTAAAAGTGCATCCGAATTGAAAGTGGCACACACAGACATGAGTTGCGGCCTCTTAAACAAGACGAATTGCAGTAGACCGGGCCGGAGTGTGTAGCAGATTGATGGGGGATATGGGCCCCGTGAGTTGTATAGATGAATGATAAGTTATGATTGGTGTTTATAATATGTGTGTATTATAGAACAAGGTTGAACTACAATATTAACAGCGAATAATATTTAATAGTTCCATTATTTTTGTGTAATTTATTCGCCAACCTTTTGAAAATAATAATTACCATACCTTAATGTTTTTTTAATTATTTTTTTATTAGATTGAATGACGAGATGAACAGGTCGCTCGCCTGATGGTAAGCGCCACGCCTGCTCATAAACAGAAGCAACGCCACACACAACTTTAAATAAAGCACTGCATGACACTGGACTGCGCTCGTCACCCCGAGACATAAGGTGTTAAGGCTCATAATACCCAGTAATTACACTGGCTTCAATGTCCTTCACACCGGAACACAACAGTGCTTACACACTGTTGCTTAAGATAATAGATAAGATTGAGGCCTTATCAGTAATGCATAGAATATTATCCATTTTAAGATAATGAACGAGAACTTACCGAAAATGACGTAGCAGACAGATTCAATACATAATCTAGAATGATAAAAGTATAAACAGGAACACAACCTTTAGCAACTCAGAAAGAAACTTATCAGAACTGATCTAGTAATATCGCGCCTAACACGACGCAAATATTGGAATTATAATTAACTTTTAGTATTAGCCAAAACAAGTCGAAGTTGCTTAGTAGTTGATCGTGTACCGCGATAGATAAATAAATATCCACCAAACAGAGACCTAACTACGTGCCTGCTAAGTGACATCGGAGGCCAAATCTGTAGGGCCAAGTCGGTACCAATATGACGCCATTTTTCATGTAAATAACTAATTATTATTATTGACTTTTAGCTTTCTTCTCACATATTTAAGACCTCGCCATTACAGTTAGGTTTGTGTATTGGATAAAATAAATATTTATTTAAGATTTTATCCCTCGCCTTTTTTAGACTGCCTCGGTGGCGCAGTTGTAATGCGTACGCATTACGACTGAGGCTGACGCTGAGGTCTCGGGTTCGATCCCCAGGTTGGATAAAAGTGATATTGGGTTTTTCTATTATGAAATACTCAGTATCAGCCCGGAGTCTGGAATTTGTGCCCGGTATAGCGATAGGCTCGCCCCCTATTACATCGTGGGATGAAGATACGCTCGGCAAATAGTGGGTGTACTGGTTGCACCTCTGCCTACCCCTTCGGGGATTATAGGCGTGAGTGCGTATAGATATATATATAAATCTATAATATATATATACATTGTTACAAATATCGTGATTATTGCAAATTTTGGGTTTTAAATTGGCTATTGCTAAAGTTATAATTTTATATTTATTATGATTAATTTTAATTAGATGAAAGGAACATAAACGAATCAAAAAAAAAGTTATGGATATACAACTGAAACATCATAGTAATAATGGAAGCCGCCATCATTACAGCAACCTGCATCTGCTCATGTTTTTTTTGACTTTACTGAGCTACCAAAGTTATGACTCAGAAAATAGGTTAATTATGACAATATAACTAATCAAAAGGTTAAATGGTAACAGTAAAATATTAATATTATTAAATGTTAAATATTATTTTAACTTTTATAAATCTTATTTGACACCTTTCAATCCCACACTTAATTCAAATTTAATACTACTCCAAAAATTGTTTTAACGACTTAAAAAGCCTTCATTGAACTTATCAGCACAACTTTAAGAAGCCACACATCATTGCATTTAGTTTTAAATAGCAAATTATAGGTAGATCATGACATTGTTTTCTTTATTATTAAGGAATACCAGGTACACCAATAAATTACGTTATATTTCATAGATATTGAAGTAGCTTAACCCAGTTATAATTAAAGGCAAAGAGCATGCAATATGATGTGCATAAAATACTAGTTTTAAGTAGTTATTTACTTTTTAATAATCGATAAAAAAGTATACAAAATACTTTCTAAATTCAAACATCTGAAACTCTAAGAAAAACATTAAGTAAATGTCAGTTACGAAGAAAAAGCATCGCTTTCCAAATTCTCAGCAGCGGTGCGTTGCGTCACAACCGCCTGCCGGCGTACGCTGCAATGTGACCTCAATACGCACACACAGGAAGCGCACACATACGCGCGTGCGTGTGTGCACACATACATGTGCAGGTTATGCACAGGCTGTTTGATTTTGTTTACTTTTTTTTTTGGTAAGTAAATTTGATTTAAAATTGCTTTGAAATATATAGTTATACTAATGGATTTGTAATTATGCACTTATTTTACAGTTTCATGTAAACTGATTACCGCATACCTTACGCATTTTAATAACAAATTCAGGACTAATGTAGACACTAAATATCCGTTGTTAGACACAGCAAAAAACACTCTTAAAACTGGTATTTAATTCTTAAAACTTGTGATCGTATCACTTTTATAAATACAAAAAGACGATCTAGAAACGAAAATAATTCTACATACATTACAGAATTGGAACGTAAACCTACACGAAAAAGTACTGTCCCATTTTATGTGCATTTAAAATGCGCAGTTCGCATCGTTAAACAAAAATTTATATCCGACACAATTACGTACAACATAAAATTATTTTTAACACTACTTTACGACTGAAATCAGGAAGCGTTACCTCGGGTCGATTTCTTTGTGTTTTATGGGCATAAACCATTATCTGAAAAGGGCTATTTAAATTACTTTGAATACAATTATTTCATTATTAAAGTTTATGTATAGAGAAGAGAGGGAGTAAAAGTAATATTGCAACATCATAGTTGCATTTAAAAGTAATAAAAAATAATAAAAAAATACTAGATAAGGAATTAATTGAAGTATAGAGACATTTTTCAACGAATGCTAAGATTAATACGAGTGAAGACTCGCTCTTCAATTTACAAAATTACCTTTAACAACGTAAATATCATTACTTGGAGTAAAGGTTTAAACACTAGAAGACATGAACTAACTTAAAATTTAAGTCATACACCTAGGATTCGAATCTTTATAACATAATATAAGCTCACGCCCATATTCCCGAAGAGGTAGGTACATACAAGTGCATCCACAGTTTGCCGAGCTTTATTTTGTCCCATGGATTTGTTTCCGAGCCTATCGCCATATTAAGCACAAACTCTAAACCCGAACAACTGGTGTGTGATTGTTTTAAATTGAAAACTCAAACACAAATTGTGACTGTCCGATCTAGGATTTGAACTCAGGACTTCAGCAGTTTCTCAGCCTAAGCACTACAACTTCACCAGTAACGCTATTTAATGGCGATAAAGAATAAAATAGTTTATTTATCATGTAGGCAATTAAAATAGCGCTTATGACAAGTCAGTACAAAAATAAAGCCAGAGATTTAGGTATCACAATCCATATTATAACATTTAGGGATACATAGCATCATCAAGAATACACTAAGCAACTACAATACAGCCTCCGTGGCGCAGCGGGCGAGTAGCCGGCTGCGAAGCGAGAGGCCGTGGGTTCGATTCCCGCACCGAGACAAATGTTTGTGTGATCCACTAATATTTGTCTCGGGTCTGGGTGTTGTGGGACCGCAAGTCCCTCGTAGTTCCTGATACCCACGATACAGGTTAACCTAGTGTGGGGTCAGGACTATGTGTGTGACTGTTGGGTGTATTTATTTATTTATTAATACGATCGAAATTAAAAAATAAAACAATAAACCCAAACACACAACAGCCTGTACATTCAATCACAAACACAGACAAGATCGCAAAATTTCCTCCCAACTCTGATCGGTTCATAATAAAATGCGGTTTTTTTATCATTTATATACATTTTTCTATGTACGTGTTAATCTTATGTACCGCGGATGTTTCGGTACGTTACCCGCTGATAAATTGTCTGTCCGTTTATAATATAATGAGAACATTCCACTTGTTTTATGAGAGCTGACCGGTTTTGTATGAAATTTTCAGTAGGTACTACTTTCCTTAAGGATTTTCCTATGTTATTGATTCTTTGCATTCTTCGCCTAAATGACGAGACGAGTAGATCGCTCGCCTTATGGTAAGCGACACGCCTGCCCATAAACAGAAGCAACATGGTACTAAACCTTGGATTACAAAGTACTGCACTTTCGGCTCGGCGCCCCGTGACATAAGATAATAAGTCAAAAAAAGACAAAGCTAAGTCTCATAATTCTATGGAATTTTACTACCTTTTTTATCCTAGCGGCTAGGCTGAGTCCAAATTCATTATAGATTGTCAAAAAATAACGCGTCCGTCGACGTGCGGTAGAATTATGCCTGAAGTTACTGGATATGCAAACTTGAAGATTTTTCCAGATTTACCTATCTTAGTAAAAATTTACTAAAGTTCCAATGTCTAGAATCTAGTGAGCCATTGCTTGTGATGCCTTTTTACCGACGAAAAATGGAGGATGTTTTCATACTAGTTTACAAAAACATGCAGTGTATCTTTTAATACAAAATCCGATTACGATGATTCTTTTGTATTCGATAGATAGTGTTAGAGCTCAAAGTTAGTTCCTTTTTTTGAAGAAAAACATGCACGCCTCTTCTTCTTCTCTTCTAGTTTCTGTGCTATTGGAGTTTGTTAGTCAATGATTGATAACACCGACTAAAAATTAGATTAATGAGCAAATATTTTTCTCCCTGAGGTTGATGTCAGGCAGGCGCGGGGGCCGCGCGGCCGGTCGTTGAAACTACAAGCCAAATCTTTCTGTAACATGTGTTACAAAGCATGTTCCGCCGACCCCACTGCGAGTGGGATAAGGACAGGTGGAAGAAGAAGAATGCGCAAAATTATTTTTGCTTTTCAGTCTTATATTAGATTTGTTTTTCTTAAAAAGTTTTTTTTTACTGTTCGGTAGCGCAATTGTAATGCGTACGCGTTACGATTGAGGCCAACGCTGAGGTCTCGGGTTTGATCCCCGGGTCGGGTTAAGTAGTATTGGATATTTCTATTATGAAAGGCTCAGTATCAGCCTGGAGTCTGGAATTTGTGCCCGGTATGGCGATAGGCTTGCCGCCTATCACATCGTGGGACGGAGATACGCTCGGCGAAATGTGGGTGTACTGGTTACACCTCTGCCTACCCCTTCGGGGATTACAGGCGTGAGTGCGTAAGTAAAAAGTTTTTCAACCAGACCATGCCGCCAAAAACACCAGACTGTTCAGCCGAATACATACGTAATAGCAATCGCGGGATCGTTTTTTGCGGCGCCATTTTAACTAAATGCACCGTTAATGCGAATTCGCTTGCGGTGTAGTATTTGCCAAGCGATTCGACGAGCTAATTTCGCCGTGCAGTCCGAAGGTATAAATTATTTAAAACAATTAAAAACGTGGTTATACTGCTCTGGTGTTTGGGGAACTTGGGGGGTGTTTACACGTACTGCGTGGAGAAATATGCAGGTTTTTATTCTGACACTGCAAAGTGACTGCACTAGACCTAATGTTAAGCACAGTGCAGTCTACAATATTGCTACTGTAATAGTTTCATTTTTTTTGAGTTTTCATAGAATATATTGCCCGTCGGTAGGCCCAAAAATCTGCATTTGTCTTTTAAACATCTGGAATTATAAACAATGGGCCTTACTCATTGGTAATTATAGAAGTGGTAGGGTCACGCTGTAGACATTTTTGTCTACAGCACAAAAGAGCCGTCTCGATCGGGTTGCCACCAGTGCCTCACAGAAAACCAACGTAAAATAGCGGATTTCTACTGCATTTTGTACAGTGAGTGATATATCCGGAGGCCCAAATCCCCCTTCTTTCCCTCCTTAAGGCCCCCATCATTGTTTTGTTATTGTAGACGTTTATGGGCGGCGGATATCACTTACCATCAGTTGATCCAGTTGCTTGCCCATGCTATTGAAAATCAAGTTATGCGACCACTATTCTAGCGAGACGTGGCTTCAAATCCCATATAAAGAGATATCATTTTTTTTTACCGACTTCAAAAAGGATGAGGTTGTCAATTCCTCTGTATATATGTTTTTTAGATATCAAGGTATATCTCCGCCAAGTATGGACCGATTAAGATGATTATTTTTTTATTCGGTAGATAAGAAAGGAGAGAGTTTCATACACTATTTGTCACAGTCAATGTGTATTGCGCGCCACTTTTATACAGCAAACACAACTGTACACTAATTTAGGAATTACGTTAATTCAAATAAGAGATCTGAGATCCTGGGTAGACCATATTACAAACACCACAGTACTGGAGCGAATGGGAAAGTCGACGTTGATACTTAAGTCAATTCAAATAAGGAAATTGGAATATTTTGGCCACATAATGAGAAATAACAATTACGAACTCCTCCAACTAATAATACAAGGGAAAATAAAGGGCAGGAGGAGGCCCGGTCGTAGGAGGATATCGTGGCTTAAAAATCTTCGCCAATGGTTCAACATGAGCACAAGATCATTGTTCTGAGCAACAGCTTCCAAAATTAAGATAGCCTGTATGATCGCCAACCTCCGACAGGAGATGGCACTTGAAGAAGAAGAGAAGAAATAAGAGATCGACCGCACTGTCAGAATTCCCGCCAAAACTCTACTTACTTGTTTAAGATCCATTTAATAGTATTCTCAATAAATTGCTTAGTTAATCAAACTCCTTTATATGGAAAACATATTCTCATTGAAAGTTGGCGGGAGAAATAAATCTCTATTTACTTACTTGTAATTTTGCAGTGTAGTTACTGATGTGTCAGGCTAAAGAAATGATGCCAGAGGAAAAAAAGATGCGTTGAGAGTGTGGTAAATAACTTTCTAGATTGCCGGCTGTCTGCTATTAAAAAAAACCTTAATAAATATTATTATAATAAACATACTTTTCTCTGTATGATAATAAAAATATTAAATAAAATATGAATTTCTTTATCTTGTGTTTAACGATATTTTTAACACCCATTTTATTGTAACAGCCCAAGAAACTGCCATAATACTTGTCTTTGATGCTTTTATCGTCTGTGACTTTCGCAATAAGCACGTGAGTCGGTAAAGCAACGGTCGGGATTGGATTCCTGGACGGGGGAAAATAATATTCCGTTTTATATATACCCTATATATTAAAATCTAAAAATCATCTATCACTTCATTTCAACCATGTTTTATGGTGCATAGTAGGGGGTCTTATGTGCATCTATGGTAATTAATCAGTTTGTAGTTTATTGGCTATCGCCTCATTGACCTAGTAGCAGCTTACTTAAGTTGAGCAACCGTGAGTTCATGGGTTGAAATCCCATGTCGGCGAATTACAATTTGTATTTATGTTTTCGATTCGAAAAAATCTTACATGAGTTACCAGGATTACCGGTATGGCGATATGCTCACCCTTACACATCATGGGACAGGAATAAGCTTGGTAAACGGGGGTAAACACCAGTAGCACTTCTACCTACTCCTTCGGAATACATGCGTGAACTTATGTTGTGTTGATGTTTTATTGAAGAGCATATTAAGAAATGGAGCCTTATGATAAAATGTTTAGACTGCTCCAATAACATTGTTATAATAGTATCCCCGTAGGGGTAGACAGAGGTGTAACCAATACATTTCGCCGAGCGTATCTCCGTCCCATGATGTGATAGGGGCGATACTATCGCAATACCAGCCACAGTTCCAAGATGTGATAGGGGACGACCCTATCGCAATACCGGGCACAATCTCAGACTCCGGGCTGATACTAAGCGTTTTCGTGATAGAAAAACCAATATAACTTTCACCCAACCCGGGGATCGAATCCGAGACCTCAGCATCAGCCTCAGTCGTAACGCGTACACATTACAACTGCCCCACCAAGGCAGTAATAAAAAATAAATTCAACATCATTTGACAAAATTCTACTACTAAACTCCCAAACCACCAAAAAAGCCATAAAATAACAAAACTTAAAAGCAAAATAGCAGGCTAATAAAACCAGCATTCAACGAGGCCATTTTCACGGCCTCGGCGAGTATATCCGAAAAATCCTTTAAAAAAACTCACACTCGGTCAGTGAACGACGCCGGACAATCCGAAAATAGAACTTTCACTCTCTACGAGAGGTGATTTTCTCTTTTTAGGATTCCTTGGGTAACGGAACCGTTGAAAAAAAGGATTTGGAGTTTTTTTTTTATTGGCTTGAATGACGAAACAAGCTGGTCGCTCGCCTGATAGTAAGCATCACGCCTGCCCATAAACAGAAGCAACACCACACAGAACTTTGAATCACAAAGTACTGCATGGCATTGGACTGCGCTCGTCACCCTCAGACATAATATGTAATTTCACTGGCTTCAATGTCCTTCAAACCGGAACACAACAGTGCTTACACACTACTGCTTGGCGGCAGAAATAGACAAAGCGGTGGTACCAACCCAGACGGCCTCTTGCATACGAAGTTCCTACCACCTTGTTTCGTCACGCTGTAGACAGTTCTGTCTACAGCATGAATGGGCCGGCTCGTCCGGGTCGTTACCACTGTCTTACAGAAAACCGGCGTAAAGTAGCAGCTTGCTGCTGCGTTTCGTACGGTGAGTGAGATATCCGGAGGCCCAAATTTCCCTTCCCTTCCCTATCCCTTTCCTTTAAGGTCGGCAACGCGCCCATGATTATTTTAGTATTGTGGCCGGTGATGAACACTTAACATCAAGTGACCCACTTGCACGTTTGCCGGCCTATACTATAAAAAAAAATACAATAATAAAGTACAGAACCTCAGCTACAATAAACTTCGCGCTTACCCTATTTTTTCCTCTTTTTTCCTCGCCCCGTCCGATAGAACTAGTGACGTATTTTTTTCAAACACTCTCCCTTTCACTAGTTGCACGTAAAAGCAAATAAAGAACGATTTAAAAAATACTCGGCTACCATTTTTTTCCAGTTTGCTTTTTTATACGCGTGGGTGTTGGCGTCTTTTTTTGTTATTTTTTCCATACATCGGCATGACGGGTGTGTCATTCATAGTTTCGTTTCATTGACGTAGTCGTATGTACTTGTATATACTAGGGTATTCTCTTTTTATTGATATGTTGAGGGTGTTTGAAGAAACAACGTTGGGTGCACTAAAATAATACATACATACGCACTCACGTCTGTAATCCCCGAAGGGGTAGGTAGAGGTGTAACCAGTACACCCACATTTCGCCGAGCGTATCTCCGTCCCATGATGTGATAGAGGGCGAGCCTATCGCCATACCGGGCACTAATTCCAAACTCCGGGCTGATACTGAGCTTTTCGTAATAGAAAAACCCAATATCACATTTACCCGACTCGGGGATCGAACCCGAGACCTCGGCGTCAGCCTCAGTCGTAACGCGTACGCATTACAACTGCGTCACCGAGGCAGTCTACTAAAATAATAATGGTGCGATATGGTTTTGGAAGGGTGATCAAATGGTATAAAAGAGGTTATCGCCATGACTGGAGGCCTTTTGCCCGCAGTCAGTCAACAGTTTACAAGGTGGTAGGTCCCTCGTTTGCGAGAGGCCGGCTGGGTTGGTACCACCGCTTTGTCTATTTCTGCCGCCAAGCAACAATGTGTAAGCACTGTTGTGTTCCGGTGTGAAGGACATTGAAGCCAGTGTAATTACTGGGCATTATGAGACTTAACACCTTATGTCTCGGGGTGACGAGCGCAGTCCAGTGTCATGCAGTGCTTTATTTAAAGTTCTGTGTGGCGTTGCTTCTGTTTATGGGCAGGCGTGGCGCTTACCATCAGGCGAGCGACCTGCTCGTCTTGTCATTCAATCTAATAAAAAAAAATAAAAAAATAAAAACCAGTCTCCAGTTCACTAAGATCAGTGCTCAGTCAACATTCTAAGAGTTTAGTACGCGGTAGCTCTGCTGGTTTACTATTCGGTCCTAGTTGTCTTAGTTATAATTAGGGAGCGGTCTTTAGAGAATCCTGACATGGGGTTTGTGGTCTGTAAAGCAGTAACATTGTAAATGTAACCAATAAACCGTGAGTTGAAGTGATTACTGTCGTTTGGTATTAATAAAATAATACTCGTCCCCCGTAACTTCTAACAATAAATAAATAAATAAATACACCCAACAGTCACACACATAGTCCTGACTCCACACTAGGTTAACCTGTATTGTGGGTATCAGGAACTACGACTACTTGCGGTCCCACAACACCCAGACCCGAAACAAATATTTGTGGATCACACAAACATTTGCCTCGGTGCGGGAATCAAACCCACGGCCTCTCGCTTCGTAACCGGCTACTCGCCCCCTGCGCCACGGAGGCTGTCAATACAATACATGAACATTGGGTGTAATAGCTGAATGCTGTCTTTGAAAGCTTAAGATGTGAGATAAAGGAAATGTCAGGTGTTAAGAGTGGGATAGAGTTTGGGTTGTGGAAATAGGATACTGTGATTAAATCTACTTCTTACTATACTACCTCCTACTTCTTCTTCTACCACCTGCCCTATATCCCACTTGCAGTGGGGTCGGCGCAACACGCCTTTTATCCACACGCCTGTAACCCTCAAAGCGTAGGCAAAGGAGTAACTTGTACACTGATAGAGTATTAAACTTCTTCGTGCCACGAGGTGAAAGGTTTACTATATTATGGTATGTCCCTCGTATACCAGAGGTAGTCTGGGTTGATACCAACGCTTTGACTATTTCTGCCTCCAAGCAGCAATTTTTACTTACTCAAACCGAAAAACAACAGTACTTACTGTTCTGGTTCGATTCGAAGGACATTTAAGCCATTTCAATTATGAGACTTAATATCTTATGTCTCGGGGTGACGAGCGCAGTCCAGTGACATGCAGTGCTTTGTAATTCAGGTGTAATTTAGTTAATGCAGGTGTCTTACTTCCTACTATACTACTGTCTTATACCCCTATTCCCTATCCCACTTGCAGTGGGGTCGACGCAACATGCCTTTTAAACACATGTTAGAAAAAGATTTGTCTTGTAGTTTTTACGACCGGCCGCCTACCTGACGTCAACCCCTCAGGGGAGAAAACACCCAGACCCGCAGCAAATATTTATGGATCACACAACCATTTGTCTCGGCGCGGGAGTCGAACCCGCGGCCTCACGCTTTACTCGCCCACTGTGCCACGGAGGCGGACAACTATTATACTACAATAATATTATAAATGTGAAAATTTGGATGTTTGTGAATTTGGATATTTGGTAATCACACCATAACGGCTGAAGGGATTTGGATGAAATTCGGCACACAAGTAGACCATACGCTGGACTAGGTCATAGAATACTTTTATCTCGGTAAAGTGTTGTCTTAATCTTTCTTTCTACCTGCCGTTATCCGGGCCATTGCCAGGGTCCGCCTTTTAATTAAGTTCATGATGGAATAATCGTAATTATTAATACCCATACAAAAACAAAATGTTAACTAGCAAATAACACAAAACCAACGTAATCCAAAACTAAAAACAAACGCGAAACCAACATCTGCATAAAGCAACTAAACACGTTCCCCTTCACACACACAAGCAAATAAAATACCAGCACACTAACACAAATAAGTAATAAAGTACGGCAGTAATATAAAACTAAGAAACATCAACATCTTGCTCCCCCCTAGGGGGCCACCTCGGGGTAATTTCCCCCCGAACTTACTAAAATACTAAAAACGGAGATACGGGGGTGGCACTCCCCTCCGAGTTTTCTTATGCAAGAATCTTATATTTCAACCTAAATGTCGGTAGAGATTCGGGTACAGTTTTGAATTACGCGGATTTTTTCCTGGTACGCTTTCAGATATGCCTTTTGATATTGTTGATAATGTAATTAAAGTACCTGCCTCGGTGGCGTAGTTGTAATGCGTACGCGTTACGACTGAGGTCTCGGGTTCGATCCCCGAGTCGGGTAAAAGTGATATTGCGCTTTTCTATTATGAAATTGTGCCAGGTATGGCGATAGGCTCGCCCCCTATCACATTATGGGACGGAGATACGCTCGGCGAAATGTGGGTGTTCTGGTTACACCTCTGCCTATCCCTTCGTGGATTACAGGCGTAAGTGCGTGTTTATGTATATGTAATTAAAGTACATACATAAATTAATATTTTTATGTAGTATTGTAGAATTTCGAAGGCATGTGAAGACTTCCTCGTCTTATTAGTGGCACCGTAATAATGCTAAGAACCGTGAAGTCCTAAGTTCAATTCCCAGGTTGGGCGATCACATTTATGTTTGAGTTTTTGAATCAAAAAATCACATGATTATCCCGACATTGGAATTTGACCGTTATGGCGATAGGCTCGCTTCCTATCACATCATGGGACGGAAATAAGTTCGGCGAAACCTGGCTGCAGTCCTAGTTGTAACGCTGCACCCCCTTCAGGGATAAAGGCGTAGTAAGTAATAAATGACATCATACTTTGCACATTTAGTACTAAAGAAACATTCCAAAGAATTCGGCACGTAGTTTTGCATTATTAATAACTGACGCAGCGAAACCGCCACGAACACACCACTATTTGTCACGTTTTAGAACTAAAAATCGTGATACGATTGTGTGAGAATTATATATTATTCTACCTACCCCTTTGTGAACGGTATATAAATATATTTAACAGGAATCGAATAAAGTCTTCATTATTAATTTGTATTTAGTTACAATAGAACACTGGATAAGTTGTTTTATAGATGACGTCGACAAACGTGCAAGTGTGTCACCTGATGGTAAGTAACACCACCGCCTATAATGCAGAAGAATTATAGATGTACCTTAAAAGAAACAAGATATAAGACAGTGGCAATAACTCGGTCGCGCCGGCCCATTCATCACTCAAGCCTGTAATCCCCGAAGGGGTAGGCAGAGGTGTAACCAGTATACCCACATTTCACCGAGCATATCTTCGTCCCATGATGTGTCAGGGGTTGAGCCTATCGCAATACCGGGCACAATTCCAGACTCCGGGCTGATACTGAGAATTTCATAATAGAAAAACTCAATATCATTTTTACCAGACCTGGGCATCGAACCCGAGACCTCAGCGATATTGGGTTGTGATATTGGGTTCTATCATTAAATGCTTAGTATGAACTCGGAGTCCGAAATTGTGCCCGATATGGCCATAGGCTCGACCCCTATCATGGGACGGAGATACGCTCGGCGAAATGTTGGTATATTGGTTACACCTCTGCATACCCCTTCGGGGATTACAGGCGTGAGTGTGTATGTATGTATATTTGATGTGTCAAAACAATAATTTATAGCTAAGTAATATTACGCTATGACCCGCGGGCGCAGAGTAGTAGCATCCACGAGAAACAGCTTATAAATAAATTGTTACACCATATAAACCATCAATAGTTTTGCTGTAAATTAATTGCGATCTGTGAATAATAAATTATCTTTCTTTCTTTCTTCCTATACATGTTTTAAAATATTATTAGTTAAATGTACTTCCTTTACAAAATTAAAAAATCCGAACCACACGCAATAATTTAATTAATATTGATTAAAACCTCCGAAATACGAGTACATCTTGACATAAACCTCGCAATTTCTAATTCCACATCGACCCCATTTTTCCGGAAACATCACCCCATAAGCATACGTGGAGCGGGACATCAAAACTCTAATCAAAACATTACGACAACCACCCCCACCCCTCCCCACCCGCTTTAAGATGGAAAACTTTCAAGGGTCCCCCATCAATATTCTAAGAATATAATCAATTCTAGAGAGAAAGAAACAGTCTCTCTGTATTGATAAATGAGGCCCCTTCATATTTCCGCGTGGGCCCCCCTGACCCCCAGTGGGGGTTTAAACCCCCCGCGGGGGGACATCTTAGAAGCGTGCAAGATAGTAAGCATTAGGGTTGTCGATGCTAATGAACTTTTAAGTTTTTGCAACGCTCCTTCAAGGGTGGTAAGAAGTTTGCTTTTAGGGGCTTTTTGAGATAAGGTATGTATAATAGTTGTTTGTTGCGATGGAGGGAGTCGGTTCAAAGCTATAATGACGAATATTTTAACTAAACATAGACTTATTGTATTTTTGTGTATGACTTGTGTGTTAAGCCTTAAAAATTATGAATGAATAATAAAACCGTGTTACTGAAAATCAATCACATAATTCGATTAAAAAAGGAACTCCATACGACCATTTTGTCTTTTTCATATATTTTTTTATCTTTTATTTCTATTATTAAAACACCAATGAAACATAGCCTAATCAATGGAGGCTGCAGCCCTGAGTCATAGCAGGCCTACGGCTCGTAGCGGCAGCGGCTACGGCGTAGGCGCTAGTGCCGCGTTGCTGCCACCCTGTAACGCCCCCCGTCCCGCGCTCTTACACAACTTTTTACTAAGAACCACGCGGAATGAGTGGATAAAACATAGGTAGCTTCACTCAGTAGCACTAGTTAGGAACAAAAATAACGAATTAGTATAAAAAAATACGAATTCAAATAATTCGATGTTGAAGTTAAGCTCAGTTTTAATCATATTTCATTAATTGCATTTTAATTAATTAATTAATTAATTATGATATTGAGAAAGAAGAATATAGAAAGGAATTATGTTTAGTATTTGCGGCATTTAATTTAAAAGTCGAGACCACTGCACTAACGTGGGTTCGAGTCCCAATTGTAGAAGTACCATTTTAATAGCACAATAAGAAATTAAGTCTCCAGTGCCTTTAAAGCTCCTATAGTCTTCTATCCTGTGTTGCAAAATTAAGCTATGTCAAGCAATTATAAGTCACGTCCAGAAGCTTATGAAGAAGATAGAATTATGAACTTTTATTAGGATCATGAAAAATATTACTCAAAGGCCCTTCGGTAACGTTTAACCCGTCAATGGGGTATATTTATTTCCTTTTTTTATAACTTCAGTATAAATCATATAACGGAACTATTCTTACATCAATACTATGTTTATTTAACTACACTAGCCACTACAACAAGTTACAGAAAATCGTTCGAGTCAGGAATCGAATTGCGACTAAACGCGCCTAGTCTAGCGGTTGGCCCAGAGCGCGCTCCCCTCACTTATTTTAAACAACTACGCCTTTATAATACATCCAGTTTCGCGACTAAATATCAGCGAATGTAGCTGTCTGCTGCGACCAACACTGTTTGATACTTGTAAGGAGATAAAAAATATTCTTGACAGCCTCCGTGGCGCAGCGGGCGAGTAGCCGGCTGCGAAGCGAGAGGCCGTGGGTTCGATTCCCACACCGAGACAAATGTTTGTCTAATCCACAAATATTTGTTTCTGGTCTGGGTGTTGTGGGACCGCAAGTCCCTCGTGGTTCCTGATACTCACGATACAAGTTAACCTAGTGTGGGGTCAGGACTATGTATGTGACTGTTGGGTATATTTATTTATTTTATTCTGATATTTTTTAAGTATTTTGTGGTTTGATCTTTTAGATGCATCGGTTCTTAGTATATCTTTATAAACCATCACTCATGAAAGATAATCATCTAAAACATGTATAGTATGACTTCTTTCTATTAAGATTATTTTACTTGTAATTGATAGGAATAATCCGGTACATTTTTGATTGCATCCATATAAATAAGGCACAGAAAAAATACTTCCACTAAATTACTATATCTTTTAATATAAACTTGTGACTTTCCAATTAACAAATCTTGATTTATTGTCGGGTAATGTTTCTAATTTTAAACAAGTTAGATAACTGCAATACCTAGAAAAAAAAACCTAAAAATATCAGGAAGTATGAAAAATATTTTAAAAAGTATCAAAATGGACAAGCCACAGTACTTCCGCGTGCCGTATTTACAAGTATTGTAAGTATAGAATTATATATTTTATAACGCCTTACCCGCCTCCCCCCGGCCCGCTTGCCCCGCGCACCCGCGCCTCCCTGCCGCGGCCACCCTGCTCGCGGAACTAAGTCTTTGCGCATCTTTCTATCCCCCACCTTTTTGCCTGCTTCTTTTAAAGCCACCCGTCGCGTAAACCCCTTCCTCCCTATTCGACTAATTTTGGGGTACAACTGAAGAATTATGCTTTTCTCACTTATGTTCGGCCGATTTTCGACTTTATTGCATAAAATTAAAGTTTATTTCAACGTTGCACACCTACATTCTTGGGACTGTATCTTTTCACTTCGGAAACTAATGCCGCATTAGAAAACGGAAACATGTACGTGTGAATTTCGAGGGAATTTGTATCGTAACAATGGGCGTTAGAATTCAAATTCATATAACACACTCCACAAAATTAGAACCGTTTCGTCAAAAATATGAAATTAAAATCTTCATACTAGCGAAAGAAGTTTTAGCATCTTTGTTTTAGAGTGAGAGGGCGAATTGTGCATTAGTCCTTTTCTAACACGGAGTCGCGGGGGTAAGCGGGGTGCTGCGGTACGGGAGGGGGTGTTGAGACCCCGTGGTGGGTGTAGTGGGTAGTTTCAAGTAAAAAGCTGCTTCCTTGATCAATGCGCGGCGCATTTGAAATTAATCATAACTCAGTATTTTGGTCTATTCGGGAGGTACTTGGGCGCGGGGCGGTGCTGCGGGGTGCGGGGAGATCGGAAAATCGTATTCTAAATGAAAACACGGTCCTTCCTGTTTACATTTTGTAATAAATTGTTTCACTCGATGTTTGCTTTAAAATGCCATGTCGGTTATTATTAGGCGACGCTAAATGGGCCTTTATTTACCACTTGGCCTCTCAATACCATCTTGATACGTAAATCAAAGTAGATTTACTAAAATACTGAAGCCTTATGACGAACTTTTATATCCAGGCAACAATTGAACTGCGTTGCAATTTTTCTGAAACACAATTTATCCGTTGCGGCGTGGTTCTATTAGGCAAATAGTAGGTATCATTTGCATCGAAATAAGATAACTAGAATGATTACTCTCATATGAATCTGCCAAAAAATACGACTCAACTTACTTACACATGCAAAGGTAAAATCACACGTAACACTCATACAAACAACAAAAATTAATGAACGCTCAAAATCAAATTTATTTCATAAAGTTAATGTCTAAATATTAAAGTTCTAGATCGAGATACGACGTTTACAAAAATTAGACGTATCAAGTGTCAACTAGTGATTATTATGCACAGACTTTTATAGCCCCGTCCCCTAGCACAGAGTTTTGGTGGAATCATTTTTTTGCTTGAGTTACGTATCTCGTCATCTTATTTCGATAATCATGTGACCAACGTCAGGTTGTCAGATCGCCAGCAGGCTTCACATAATACGGTCACGACATATCTCACGAGAGAAAAAAGTATCGACATCAAATATTGCAGACAAAAATGCCAACATTAGATAAAATTATTTTATTGAGTGATAAAGTCACGCTGTAGACACTTGTGTCTACAGTACGAATGGGCCGGCTCGTCTGGGTCGTTACCACTGTCTCACAGAAAACCGGCGTAAAGTAGCAGCTTGCTGCTGCGTTTCGTACGGTGAGTGAGATAACCGGAGGCTCAAACCCCTTCCCCTTCCCAATCCCTTAATTGTCCCTTTCCTTTAAGGTCGGCAACGCACCCATAATACTTTTAGTATTGTGGGCATACATGGGCGGTGGAGATCATCATCAGGGGACCCACTTGCTCGTTTGCCGGTCTATGTTATAAATTTTTTTTTTTTTTAGGATTCGTAGACGAAATACCACAGAGAGGTTGAAAGTACTTACCTACTAATTTCTCTACTATATACATACATACGCACTCACGCTTGTAATCCGCGGAGGGTACACCCACATTTCGCCGGGTGTATGCCCGTCCCATGATGTGATAAGGGGCGAGCCTATCGCCGTGCCAGGCACAATTCCAATCTCTGAGCTGATTCGGCATTTCGTAATAGAAAAAACCAATATCACTTTTACCCGACCCGGGGTTCGACCCCAAGACCTCAGCGTCAGCCTCAGTCGTAACACGTACGCATTATAACTGCACCACCGAGGCAGTTTACTTTATATTATTTAAAATATATACTAATAAGCTCATCGTATGCGAGAGGCCGTCTGGGTTGGTACCACCGCTTTGTCTATTTCTGCCGCCAAGCAGGACTGTATAAGCACTGTTATATTCCTGTTTGAAGGATAATGAAGCCAGTGAATTTACTGGGCATTATGAGGTTTAACATCTTATATCTTCGGGTGACGAGCGCAATGGTGAGTCCAATGCTATGCAGTGCATTGTAATTCAAAGTTCTGTGGGGTGTTGCTTCTGTTTATGTGCAGGCGTGGCGCTTACCATCAGGTGAGCATCCTGCTCGTTTAATCACTCAAGCTAATAAAAAAAAGCGATCCTTTGTGGCACCTCGTTGAAACTATGAACATTTACCCGTAATATGTCACAACTTTTATTCACATTAACCATAGCAAGTACGTGAGACAGCCACAGACTCTCAGTGCGTCAAAATGTCAAAAATGTGAACGCGCCTTTACAAAACATACTAGCCCTCAATACAGTTCCTTAAATTATGCAACATACCCATTTTTAAAGTGGTAAAGTCAAGCTGTAGACAGTTTTGTCAAACAGCTTGAATGGAACATGTTATTTGAGGAACAATAAAGGCTATTTTATTTTATTTTATATGAACAAATTGCAAATGAAAAGTATTGTTTCTTCGAGACTTCACACGCAATTTATTAGTTAGACGAAAACATTTTTTTAATGTTATGAATATTGTAAACAGATAATTTTATTTTATAACACATTTACAAAGATAAATGTTCAAATAAAAATCATAATTACTATTACTCACAAATTAGAGACGACAAAATAATAAAATTGTTTGTACATACATAATAGATACATGGTCCATACGTGCCTGCCAAACTTGTAATAGCAATTTTACTGAACTAAGTTATTTGCTCAGTCACAATGACGAGGCACTGCTCTGGTGCGCGTGTCAAGTTGAGATTAGAAGCTGATTTTCTTTGATTGCTTTTCTTAATTTTTGTTAATAAGTAGTGTTTACGTCATGATGATATTAAAAGATTTTACTTTTAAGTAAATAATTTCTAAATCAAGATTATTTTTATCAGTTAGTTGCTTTCGATTGTTACATTCTTAGCCCTAATATATATTAATTTAAAAAATATTGACTTACCTTATATTTTGTTGTTATTAAAAATACATTTCTTTACGTTTATTTTAAAAATAATCATCGTTTTATAGATTTAACCAAAACAGAACACAATTTAATAATATCAGCCGGAAATGAGCTGCGAACGAAACAAGTTAGGGGAGAAAATCGCGTGAAAGCATTAGTTCATAGCAACTTGTTTTTACACTTGTTGATTGTCACATATCAAGTCTGAAGGGTGTCTGTTACATTGCTTCGGATGTTACATATCTTATAAAAATATTACTTTATTGTCAACACACTGAAAACTCTATATCCCATACGTTTAGGCACATTTTTCCTTGAAGGTTTGGCTTACAAAAACTATCCCATCTTATTTTCCAGTAAACATGACGCTTTTCAAATAACATAAACCAGTAAATGACATTTTAGTTGAGTAAATATGAGATAGAATGTGGTGTATTTTACAGCGTTTTGCATACGGTTCAAAGAAAGTATGTGATGCTTTACATTTTAAGCCCTTACAAATAAGAGGGTGTTATAAGCTTGGCCTCTTTATGTTGATATATGTGTGTTTGTTTATGTGTGTGTATATTTGTTTGTGGTATGGTAGCACGTAACTCAAAGGATCTATATGAATGATTTTTTTATTTCTTTATTGCATAGGCCGGCAAACGAGCCAGTGGGTCACCTGATGGTAAGTGATCTCCACCGCCCATGTATGTCCATAATACCAAAAGTATCATGGGTACGGTGCCGACCTTAAAGGAAAGGGATAAATAAGGGATTGGGAAGGGAAGGGGGTTGGGCCTCCAGATATCTCACTCACCGTACGAAACGCAGCAGCAAGCTGCTACTTTATGCCGGTTTTCTGTGAGACAGTGTTAACGACCCGGACGAGCCGACTCATACATGCTGTAGACAAAAGTATCTACAGTGTGGCTCTACCACTTGGTTGTGGGCTCCTTTTCTCCGCACTTAGCCCGTTGAATGTCGGGCCATTGTGCGTGGCTCTACCACTTATAAAAATGTGTTTTTAAAGCAAGTTTAATAGAGTTTGTTGACATCTATCATTCTTTCTGCCTGGCGTTATCCCGACTTAATGTTAGGGTCGACCTTATCGTACCATAGATTTGAAGGTACATATATAGACTCACCTATTTGACCTAAGAGCTAGAGCGGAAATGACATGGAGGAGGAAAGCTCAAGATCAGAAACTATGGAAGATCCTAGGGGAGGCCTATGCTGGAAAGCAAAACAATCTACCTGCAAATTAATGATCGATGTCGTAATCTAATATAAAATGTAAACTACGTTTAAGATTGTTAATAAAAGCTATTTTAAATTGAAATTGAAGTATAGACTTACCGGTGTTGCCTCGGTGGCGCAGTTGTAATGCATACGCGTTGCGATTGAGGCTAACGCTGAGGTCTCGGGTTCGATCCCCGGGTCAGGTAAAATGATGTTTGGTTTTTCTATCATGAAATGCTTAGTATCAACCCGGAGTCTGGAATTGTGCCTGATATGGCGATAGACTCGCCCCTTATCACATCATGAGACGGAGATACGCTCGGCGAAATGCGGGTGTACTGGTTACTCCTCTGCCTACCCCTTCAGGGATTACAGGCGTGTGTGCGTATGTAATAACTAATATCAGATTAAATACGAATAATACGACAAATATAATTAATTCATTTCAGACTAAAACAATTGTTTCTTTGTAAAATGACGTACAATAAAACAACGAGTGTACAAGAGCAGTGAACCAGCGCTTACAAACGATTAAGCGATCTCCAGTGAACCTAGATCTTCTTATAAAAATACTATTCCTCATTGTTTATGTTTTAAACGTGATTTATAATATAATCTTCTAAATAAAATTCTCGTGTCACAATGTTCGTTCCCATACTCCTCCGAAACGGCTGGACCGATTTGTATGAAATTTTGTGTGCATATCGGGTAGGTCTGAGAATCGGCCAACACCTATTTTTCATCCCCCGAAATGTTAAGGGTGGTCCACCCCTAAATTTTATTATTTAGACAATATTTTTTGTTTTTATTTTTTTATAATAAAGCATTAAAAAATACATACAACCCTAAATTTTCAATCCTCTACGATCAACCCCTATTTTTTAATAGCGACATTAGTATTTTTGTCAAGCGCGTTTCTCACCGGGACTCGCTTGATGCGCCCACTAGGCTACTTTAATCCTGGAAATAGGCATTTACGCGGGTGGAGCCAGGGCAACAGCTAGTTTAAGTATAATAATACCACTCCTGGAGTATACACGTTCGCCTGCAGGGCAAGGGCCTCTGCTACAGATGAGAGAGGTTAGGCCTTAGTCCACCATGCTGACCTAAAGCGGATTGGCAGACTTCGAAATTCATATGGAGAACTTCTCAGGTATACAGGTTTCCTCACGATGTCTCCTTCACCGTTAAAGCAAGTGATAATTAACAATGAATACACACGTAACTTAGAAAAGTCAGAGGTGTATGCTCTTGGGGCTGATTCCGAACCTGTGACTTTCGTCTCGACAGTCCATACCAGTCACCGCTGAGCCATCACTGCTTCACCATATCATTCTAAACCATACCGCGGCGCATTTACTGTTATTCGTTGAGGCTTTACACATTTTTCCACGTACTTAGTCATCAGATCTTAACCAAATGTATCGGTCCATCCTCAAAGTAAATCCTTACACAAAATGAAACATAAAAATCGGACCACATTTAGAGATATCGCGTAATATCGAAAATAATTGAGAATGCCCTCTTTTTTGACGTCACGTCGCGTTGGCTAAAAATCATACATACATACGCACTCACGCCTGTAATCCCCGAAAGGGGTAGGCAGAGGTGTAACCAATACACCCACATTTCGCCGAGCGTATCTCCGTCCCACGATGTGATAGGGGGCGAGCCTATCGCCATACCGGACACAAATTCCAGACTCCGGGCTGATACTGAGCATTTCGTAATAGAAAAACCCAATACCACTTGTACCCGACCCGGGGACGCGTACCCATTACAACTGCGCCACCGAAGCAGTCAGTAAAAATCACGTTTAACTATTTAGTACTTAGAAAAATCAGAAACGTTTTGAAACCAACATAACATAGAATAACAGCGAGATAAAAATAAACCCTTTACAAGAGTAGCGGACGTCACACACAGCATCCGAAAAAAACAACTAAACACAACCAGGGGTAAGCACGCGGGGAATAATTTAAAAAAATACGCAAAATACGGCCACTTCAGTTCTAACCAAACGGGGGGGCCCCGGCACACAGCGGGCTTGCGTATTTTTCGGTATGCGTGGCAGGTGGCACCCCCCTGTGGGGTACCTTCGTTAAAAAGCGCCTGAGTACGGTAGTATTATAAAACTTGCGCCTACCGCGTGTAAGTAGTGATGGTGTGAGTGGGGCCGGCTGGGCGGAGGGTGGCAGAGGGGGCCCCACCTAGTTAGACAGTTAAAAGTATGCGGCATTAACGAAACGGAAATGAATATACCAGTATGTACAGGTTTTTGGGAGGCTGCGTCATGGCGGGGTTAGTATAATGAAAATATTTCCACTCGCCGAGTTTTTTGTTTCGCTTTTTTTTCGAGGGTCGGAGTTTAGTGTTTAGATAGGTTTACGTGCGGGTTTCTGGGACTCTGTTTATGCATATGGGTATATCTGTACTTCCTAAAAGGGGAACCTTTCATGTTTGTTCAATATGCCGAAAGGGATTAGTGGATTTGATTGAAATTTGTTGGGTAGATAGCAAGTACTCTAGATTTGTGAATGGGGTACCTTTAAAACTGTAATACGGCGCAATTTTTATAAAAACTCCCGATATAGTTGACCATGGGGGACAAATTATTCATTTCTTTTTAAGAATACGTTGCCTAAGCAAACCTTATTTGAATATGCTATGCATAGAAGTGGTTATCTTTTTATCTGATATTTTAGCTGCAAATCTCACGTACAATCAAATTAGTCCAAATTGGTCCATTCGTTTAGATGCTATGCGTGATACAATAAAGGCCTAAATTTGAATATCCGGAGGCCCAAATCTTAGTGCTTTAATCATCCCTTTCCTTTTAGATCAGCAACGTGTCCATAGTTCTTCAGGTGTGTATGTCCATGGGCGGTGGAGATCACTTACCGTTAGGTGACCCACTTGATTGTTTGCCGTCCTCTGCTACAAAAAAGAAAGACAAAAGGGGTTAAAAGCTAAATGTCAACTTGACCTCAATCAATTTAATTAGAGATACACGAGTTACAACTCAAAAACTTATGATTTCTTGGAATATCAAAATCTGGACAGTAGTTTGATCCTCAATACCAAGATCACTTTACGAGTGGTAGAGCCACGCTGTAGACAACTTTGTCTACAGCATGAATGGGCCGACTCGTCCGGGTCGTTACCACTGTCTCACAGAAAACCGGCGTAAAGTAGCAGCTTGCTGCTGCGTTTCGTACTGTGAGTGAGATATCCGGAGGCCCAAATCGCCCTCCCCTTCCCAATCCCTTATTATCCCTTTCCTTTAAGGTCGGCAACGCGCCCATAATTCTTTTGTATTGTGGGCGTACATGGGCGGTGGAGATCGCTTACCATCAGGTGACCCACTTGATCGTTTGCCGGCCTATACTATATAAAAAAAAAAGATCAGAAATTTCAAACACAATTCACCAATTTTATAAAAAATTGTAACCCGGCCCGAAAATTATACGTCTAGTCGTCGCCTAGATTTGAACTCTTGCCATATTTCATCAGACCACAGACAATAAAACGTTAGGGTTTGTGAGTAGGGTTAAGTCCGATTTAGTCTATGCCACACAAAATGAGAAATGGCGTACGATTAGACATATATCTAACTTTATTTTATTACATGTGATTTTTGAAACGCAATATATTATCTTCCTTGCACATTATTTTTACCACCGTCAAAAAGAAGGATGTTATAAATTTGACCCCTTTGTTTGTGTGTGTCATTACACGATTACCTGGTCAAATAACGTTTAACACGACTTAGAAATCGACTTCAAAATAAAAACACTGAAAAGTGAAAAATAACAAATTCTATAGGTCTCTTTACAGTCGGTGCCTGTGTCGCTACCGGTCAAATAAAATTGCACCGCAGTCCGTTAAAAAGAGTGTTACATTCTCAGCATTCATTTATATAGACTACTCTTTTTTATCCTATTGACTAGCGAAGGGACTACACTGGACCAAGACTGTACCCCATGCCAATAACCTTGAAGATTTGCGCCATACAATAATCTATCGGAATGGAGTATGAGTTATGAGTGGTAGAGTCACGCTGTAGACAGTTCAGTCTACAGCATGAATGGACCGGCTCGTCCTGGTCGTTAGCACTGTCTCACAGAAAACCGGCGTAAAGTAGCAGCTTGCTGCTGCGTTTCGTACGGTGTGTGAGATATCCGGAGGCCCAAATTCCCCTCCCCTTCCCAATCCCTTTCCTTTAAGGTCGGCAACGCGCCCATGATTATTTTAGTATTGTGGGCGTACATGGGCGGTGGAGATCACTTACCATCAGGTGACCCACTTGCTCGTTTGCCGGCCTATACTATAAATAAAAATGGAGGTTTCGCGCGACCGATATGCAGCGCGGAGGCAGCGTGTATAATGATTTTTATTACGACTTTTTGATTACAATGTTGTAAGAGTAATTTGTCGCGTCTTTCATTCGATCACAAGGAAGGATTATTATGTTGAAGGAATTTTATGAATCGATGCAATAGAATTTTTTCGTCAAAAGTCAGCAGTTTTTTTACATATTTGAGCGCACTACAAATTGTGTAAGTTCGATAGCAATTTCCGTAAATAAAAAAAACTACACATAAGTAATATTTTTTTTTGTATTACAATTAGTTTAGCAATATTATCAGAATTATCTTGTTACCGAAGGTAATTTTTTTAACTTTAAAAAAAATCTATAACATTATAGTTTAAGTTGAGCGATGTAACACAATATTTTAGACATAATATATTTTTTTTTTATCCTGGCTCGGCAAAGTGACTACGCTACACCTGATGGTAAGTATAGCGCAATCCATGAATACTGTCGACCAACGATAGACACTGAATCTATCGCAGATCGGCAGAATTATGCCGGCCTGCTTAGTTGCTTCTTCACACTCCGTTTAACGGATCCCAAGTTATAGGAAGGAGGAAACACGTGCGCCGGCAAGCTATTCCACAACTTTATGGTCCGACAGAAATATGATTTTGCGAACCTCTTGGTCCGAGCCGAGATGGAAGAGACCACGAAGCTATGGTTTCGCAAGCCAGCACGCGTGGTTCTGTTAAGGAAAGGTGAGGAAGGAATAAGGTCAAACAATTCTTCAGAGCATTCACCGTGATACAGACGATAAAATATGGTGTATAAATCACAATTACGCCATCACACCACCAATTTTGGGGTAGTTATATGTTATGGGGTAGTTAGAACGGTTATGGCTATCAATTTCAAAAATAATTGTTCTATCAATGCTTTTATTTCAAGCAAAACCATATCCAGAAAATGTAATTTACTCCAAAAATATGTTTTTAGGAACTTTACCGTCAATAATATTTTGATAAGTAAAATGCAATTGCCTGAAATATTTATGGTTTCTGACAAATTAAGCGAAGTTGATTGACTCAAAATGTTGTAATAGAATTCAAATCAATTATCACATAAAAAATTGCCATACTATTTTTATTTCATTAAAATAATACAATATTTTATTAAACTCCTACATCGTACATACGCATCACGCTTGTAATCCCCGAAGGGGTAGGCAGTGGTGTCACCAGTACACCCACATTTCGCTGAGCGTATCTCTATCCCATGATGTTATAGGAGAGCCTATCGCCATACCGGGCACAAATTCCAGACTCCCGGCTGATACTGAGCATTTCGTAATAGAAAAACCCAATAAATACCACTTTACCCGGGGATCGAACCAGAGACCTCAGCGTTGGCCTCAACTGTAACGCGTACGCATTACAACTGCGCCACCGAGGAAGTCATACTCCTACATCGCTAGCACGTAATTTCAGATTTTTATATTATTCTGGCTAAGTTTTTCCGAATAAAGGTCTTTGTAATAAATAATAATAACCCGAAAGGGGAAAGCTATATATTTTCTTAATGAGTATAAGAAATTCCTTTACGCCTTCTAATTTCACACTTACCCCATTTCAACCTTATACTTCAGATCTACCCCTTTTATAAGTTATTTTTATGTCTACAATTTTATTTATATAATATCCAGACCCCCTCTACGAATGAGAGGCGTTAGGCCTTAGTCCACCACACTGGCTTGATACGGGATGGCAGACTTCACTTATCGAAATTCTTATAGAGAATTTCTCAGGTATGCAGGTTTCTGCATTGTGAAGAAGATTTTTCAATTGATAATTAACAATGAATATACACGTAATTTAGAGACATCGGAGATACATGCTCTTGGGGAACCTACAGTGGTGTAGGTTCAAATGCAATGCAACCACATTTTATTTTAATCTCGAGTCCTTAGTACCTTTGAGTATGCGTAACGCGCGTTCGTTTTCCAGTTTTCAAAATACTTCTCCTAAAAATAGTCCATAAAAATTATACAGAGCTACAATTTTTATATAAACTATACAATTTTAATCCGTCGTTCTAGATTTTAGGTTATAAAAGTCTGTCTATCAATGTACAATAGTCTAATATGGTGTATATTAGGCAAACTAAACCTACTTTAATTTTGAAAGAACGTCTAAACGTAGTAGTGTCACCCCGAAACAAATATGTTAAGTCTCATAATGCTCAGTAATTTCACTGACTTCAATATCTTCAAAACTGAAACATAACATTGCTTACACACTCTTACTTGGCGGTAGAAATAGACAAAGCGGTAGTTCCAGATTGCCTTTCGCATACGAGGGACCTACCACTTAGTAAACTTTAAATATACTAAACTATATCAAAAGTATAACAATAATAAATTATTTACGAGTGAAACAATTAACATTAGGTAAGACATGAGTTCGCTCGAATATACACTTCATATTAATCTAGAAATGGGGTATTCTCTAATCTGCAGTCAGCAAGTGTCTACCGAGATTAACTTATATCTGAAATATTGCCTAAGAAAGGCCACGAATCATTGAAAATAATGTGATGTTATTGACTTCAGCTTGACTACATGAAATAATGACACCAAACTAAAAACAATACTATTTATAATTTATAACTCCTATCATATACCCTATTATAAATCATCTGAACGCATTAATATCATACAAATATTGGTGTAAAATCAAACCAAACAACCTACCCCTTTGAGTTACAAATAAACAGCGTTCCTAATGACAAATTTTTCAAGTGAAGAAAAATCTAACACGCACGCGGCGGCCTCCCAACGACCACCCACCCCATCCCACATCACAGCATCACACAAATGTGTATACATACGCAATTTTTGATCAATACTTAAAAATTAACCCAGCCTACGGGGTAGTTTTTTAAATAATTCTGCGCATGTCATGATTTTTAATCAGTTCGCTTTGTTACGCCTTCATTTGTACATATGTACGGGCGTACGGTTTTTATATAGCGTTATATAAGCTTTTGTATGTGTGATTGAGTTTATTCTTTTAGTATTATATTAAGAGACAATGGTAGAGTCGAAGCCGGAAGTATTGTGTTGCCGAAAATTGGTTTGAGTTTTTAATGAACGTTGAATTTGAAGCTTGTTTTGTTTTACGCGATGTTAGGTACATCTAATTGTATTATAGTTAACTATTATACAGAGTATTAAAATGTGGCGGGAAATCATTTAATACTGATAATAGAGGATTTAAAGTTTTATACATCTTTAGGTAGTAGATAGAGTATTGTGTCCTGTACCGGAAGCATTGAGTATAAGAAAGATTTTCAACCAGATTTAACTTAATTCAGTTAATTATTCAAGCAATAAGCGTTATAATTTTAATTTGTTAATCCTTAAACAAAATCCAATTACGGTATCATCCACAAAAATCTGAAACGCGGAAAATTAGACCATTTTTCTTTTCCACTTATCATTAAAAAATATAAATAATTATGTGTTAAATATCTAATGTAGTAATATATTACATAACTACTTTTAACTTTATTTCGTACACTACCCTTAATATAGTTCACTTGGAAGGCCCACCCGTAAGCCACGTTATATTTTATATCTCACCCTACATTGCTCAAACCGAGCTATGACGTATTGCTATTAAATTAGAATGTAATCGATACTTGATGACTTCAATTTCAATCATATAATATGTATTAATATATGCCGTAGATATAAAGACACGAGTCAAGCTGAAGATCAAACTCTTTCTTTTATAACAAAGCTATGTTTAGCATTTGACTGAAAAATGCCAGATCGATATTATTAAATCTTTAAAAAAATCAAATACTGATTCGCGCGGCATTTACAGATCCATTGAAGAGTTTCCCATTTTACCCCGTACTCCATTATTATTTATTAAATCTTATTTACTACTTTAGAGAACATGTAAAAAAAATCCTTTTTCTTCCTATTCTAAGCACCGTAATCACACAAATATGAGTAATATTTCAACCCCGGAAACCCGACAACGGGGCACAATGTATTTTTAACTAAAAATATAAGAGGAAGTGAGGAATTAATCTGTTTCCTCTAAAATTAGGTCAGACAGGTCGGTCAAGGAAACTTTTGTAATGTTTCAACGTTACTGTTAAAAAAAAAATACAATACACTTTTCAACAGTTACAGTAACATATTTATGTTACCCCTTTATGATAGAGACTCTGTGAGTGATTTGAAGGTTTAATTTTTATTTTAGTCCCGACGTTTCGAAAGCTTTTCAGCCTACGTGGTCACGGGAGAGACTGAGGTGTAGGTCGTCTCGAAAAGTTAATGTTACAATGGCTACCTTCATTTTAAAATTATACATATTTTTAATTATTTAAAAAGTTAGTTGACACTAGTCCGATCTACGCAGAAAGAGCTCACGGTATCTTGAGGTCTGGCAGTTGGTCTTTTGGGTTCCGATTTAATTAAATGTATAATTGGATCCCAGGCTTGTGCAAGCTTCCAACCATCTTCTCTATTGAAATTTGGGTGTTTCTTAATTTCAATAGCCTCGCGAATCATCCTAGGTAGGAATCGGTGTTCTTTGGCAAGGATTTGTGGTTTGTCAAATCTAAGGTAATGTTTGGAGCCTTCATCTGAATGTTCAGCAACTGCAGACTTCGTAGAGCGTCGGTGTTTAACATCAGCTATGTGTTCTTTTACGCGGGTGCCTATGCTTCTTTTAGTTTGTCCGATATATGAGAGTCCACAGTCACAATCTATTTTATATACACCCTGTTCTTGTAGAGGTATGTGACACTTGACAGATGGTAAAAATTGACTAATCTTCTTGGGCGGCTTAAAATAAGTTTTAATAGAAGCACGCTTCAGTATATAGCCAATCTTGTCTGTGACACCTCTAACATATGGTAATACAACAGGGGTCATTTTCCGATACCCATACTGATAAATACTTGAACGGTGAATCTCACCACCATCCAAAACAGTTAGCTACCGTGGGTAAATCCTTGTTTCAGAGAGCACAAGGAATCTGTGACGAAGAACATCTGGCTACTGAGCTACAGCATGTCAAGCGAGTACTGCGAGACAATAAGCTCCAAATTCCACGCCGCCGTCACAGAAACCGAGTGAAACCAGCCACAGTTGAACGTGCCCCTGTTGTATTACCATATGTTAGAGGTGTCACAGACAAGATTGGCTATATACTGAAGCGTGCTTCTATTAAAACTTATTTTAAGCCGCCCAAGAAGATTAGTCAATTTTTACCATCTGTCAAGTGTCACATACCTCTACAAGAACAGGGTGTATATAAAATAGATTGTGACTGTGGACTCTCATATATCGGACAAACTAAAAGAAGCATAGGCACCCGCGTAAAAGAACACATAGCTGATGTTAAACACCGACGCTCTACGAAGTCTGCAGTTGCTGAACATTCAGATGAAGGCTCCAAACATTACCTTAGATTTGACAAACCACAAATCCTTGCCAAAGAACACCGATTCCTACCTAGGATGATTCGCGAGGCTATTGAAATTAAGAAACACCCAAATTTCAATAGAGAAGATGGTTGGAAGCTTGCACAAGCCTGGGATCCAATTATACATTTAATTAAATCGGAACCCAAAAGACCAACTGCCAGACCTCAAGATACCGTGAGCTCTTTCTGCGTAGATCGGACTATTGTCAACTAACTTTTTAAATAATTAAAAATATGTATAATTTTAAAATGAAGGTAGCCATTGTAACATTAACTTTTCGAGACGACCTACACCTCAGTCTCTCCCGTGACCACGTAGGCTGAAAAGCTTTCGAAACGTCGGGACTAAAATAAAAATTAAACCGCGATAAAATCCGTATAAACTAGTTTTATTTCAATGTGTAATATTCGCGTAAACCTAAGAAATCACTATGATTTGAAGGTCTCTGAGCGTAGCAAAAACAAAGCAATCCGACGCTAAATCGTGGTCATTTTTTTTTAATATCCTGGCTCGGCAAAATGACTACGCTACACCTAATGGTAAGTAAAAACAAAATATCTACTAATATTGTTTCACAGGAAACTGGCGTAAAGTAGCAGCTTGCTGCTGCGTACGGTGAGTGAGATATCCGGAGGTCGTCCAAATCCCCTCCCCTTCTCAATCCCTTAACTATCCCTTTCATTTAAAGTCGGTAACGCGCCCATGATTCTTTTGGTATTGTGGACGTACATGGGCGGTGGAGATTTACCATCAGGTGACCCACTGGTTCGTTTGCCGGCCTATGCAAAAAAAACTGATAATCCTGATTCTTCAATCACTTCATTGTCTAGTGGCAGCCAACTTAGACTAAAACAGTAAGGTCCTGGGTACAAATACTAGGTCAGGCAAGCACAATTTATGTTTGAGTTTTCGATGCAATGATCACACAAGTTGCCTATGATTGAATTGTGTACCCGGTATAGTAATAGGCTTGCCCTCTACCACATTATGAGACAAAAATAAACTCGGCGAACCGTAGGTGGACCAGTTGCACCTCTGCCTACCCCTATATTTCGCTTAAATATGAGAATATAGAACTTATAAATAATGTACATTTTTATAAGTGCTTCGACAAATAGAGCTTATGTTATGTATTTTATTAAATCTGTTCTCAATAGAATTTATTTTTAGAAATCTTAAACGTAAAGAATAAAGAATAAAATTGTTGATTGATCATGTATGTAATTAAAATAGCGTGTATGACTAGTCAGTACAAAAATAAAAGCAAGATATTTAAGCATTAGAAACCATATTATCAACATATGGAGATATACATATCACACATAGCATCATCAATATTCGTATTTGAAAGATTGTATGCATACAGTGATTCTTTAATGTAACATTAACATCTGGTGGTTATGTAAAATGCATGGAATTACCCCAACAGCGTTAGTTCCTATTGTAGTTAGATTTCAATTAAAAATTAAGCTCAATATACTCGTACCCTCGTACCCTCGTACTCGTACTCTAGGCTACCCATTACATTAATTAGGGTGTATTTTAGAAAAAGCTAGCCAAAAGGGGTAAGCAGATGACCAAAACAATTTCTATTTCAGGTATCTCTATTACGTGGATTTTTTAAGCATGTGACTGATGGGAAGGTTTTTGAAAGGTTTTCGAAGGTTTTACCAGCCTTACTTAGCTGAAACTTTTTTCACCTAATTTAGCCTAATCATAAAACCTTTCGCCGTTATTTTTGGTTACAATTTTACGGGGAAAAACGATCTTCAAAATTATATAGGCGTTTGCTGTGACAAAGGTCCCAATTACAAATATATAAAAAAACATATTTTTCATCAAACACAAAGAGAACGCTAAGCTATCAAACGTTGTCAAGCGCCATTAGGAAAGTGTATGGGCAAATTAGAAGCCATATCAATAATCATTTGGTTATTGATAAACGTAATGACGTGTAATCCCCGAAGGGGTAGGTAGAGGTGTAACCAGTAGACCCACATTTCGTCGAGCGTATCTTCGTCCCATGATTGTATAGGAGGCGAGCCTATCGCCGCCATACCGGGCACAATTCAGACTCCGGGCTGATACTGAGCATTTCGTAATAGAAAAACACAATATAAATTTTACCCGACCCGAGGATCGAACTCGAGACCTCAGCGTCCACCGCTTTGTCTATTTCTGCCGCCAAGCAACAGTGTGTAAGCATCGTTGTACTCCAGTTCGAAGGACATTGAAGCCAGAAATTACTGGACATTATGAGACTTAACAACTTATGTTGCGCGGTGACGAGCGTACTCCACTTTGTAACTCAATGTTCTGTGTGGCGTTGCTTCTGTTCATGGGCAGGTGTGACGCTTACCATCAAGCGAGCAACCTGCTCGTCTCGTAATTCACGGTAGTAAAAGATACTTGGTTTTGATAAAACAATCCCGAAGATTAAATTGAGGATAAACGAGCTGATAATCTTAGAAATAGACCAAAATAACTAGGTGCTAAAGGGCATTAAACCGAATTATTAATCTTGTAATAATTACTAACAATGGACGTGCGACCTTCAAATCCACAGCCTCCGGAAGATTCCTCTCAGAGAGTCTACGCGCCGCCTACGAGCGTAGCGTAGTACTACGTCGTAGCGGGCCTACGCAACAATAATATTTAACAGAAAGGTCTTTTTATTCCAATTAATTTTGTTGAAGGTTGAATGAAACCTCCCGAGTTAATAATAATATTTGTTTTTATAAGTAAATTCGCTTACTGCTTAGGAAACCTTCGCTTGTACTCTTTCTTTTTAATTTTTTGAGTAGTAGAGCCACGCTGTAGACTCTTTTGTCTACAGCATGAATGGGCCGGCTTCTCCGGATCGTTACCACTATCTCATAGAAAACCGGCGTAAAGTAGCAGCTTGCTGCTGCGTTTCGTACGGTAAGTGAGATATCCGGTGGCCCAAACCGCCTCCCCTTCCCAATTACCTTCATTATCGCTTTCCTTTAAGGCCGGCAACGCACCCATAATTCTTTTGGTATTGTGGGCGTAGATGGGCGGTGGAGATCACTTACTATCAGGTAACCCACTTGCTCGTTTGCCGGAATATGCTATAAAAAAAATGGACGAATGAGTAAACCTAAAAGGTAAATGTTTGTGAGATTGTAAATTTGGATGTGTGTTAATCACTTAACGGCTGAACTGATTTGGATGAAATTAGGCAAACAGTAGGTAATGTCCTGGATAAGGACATTGGCTACTTTGTATACGAGAAAAAGACTTTCACGCGGGCGGAACCGCGAGCAAAAGCTAGTGCTTAAATAATATCTTTGAAAAATATCGAAGTCACAGAAATTAACGTGTAACTATATTATTTAGTTGATCAAGGTGAAACTGAATACATAAAACGTTTGGTGTATAAAATTAGTATTATATGATAAAAGTGTTGTCACATGAAAATATCGCAGAATATTTGCTATTTATTCACTTTCGTAGTAACAACTGAACTAACATCATTGAATTTGAAAAGAAAATGGATAACAATTTATATCATTAATTGCAAAAATAGTTTTATGGAGAAATAAATTGGTTCTTATATTAATGATGATCTTATATATATATTTTTTTATTGATTGAGCATGTTTTTTTTGTAACCGTTTGTTAACATAGTTTATGAATTACGAAGCACTGCATGGCATTGGAATGCGCTCGTCACTTCAAAACATAAGATACTAAATCTCATAAAGTCGATTAATTTCACTGGCTTCAATGTTCTTCAAACCAAAACACGAAAGTGCTTACATACCTACTGCTTCTAGGCGGCAGAAATTGATAAAGCGGTGGTACTAACCCAGACGGAGTCTCGTATACGAGGGACCTACTAGCTTGTAAGCTCTGCATCTGCTGCTCCATGAAAAAAGGGAAAACAAACTTTCGCATTTTTTTTTTTTTTTTTTTTTTTTTTTATTAGATTGAATGACGAGACGAGCAGGTCGCTCGCCTCATGGTAAGCGCCACGCCTGCTCATAAACAGAAGCAACGCCACACAGAACTTTAAATAAAGCACTGCATGACACTGGACTGCGCTCGTCACCCGAAACATAAGGTGTTAAGTCTCATAATGCCCAGTAATTACACTGGCTTCAATGTTCTTCACATCAGAACACAACAGTGCTTACACACTGTTGCTTGGCGGCAGAAATAGACAAAGCGGTGGTACCAACCCAGCCGGTCTCTCGCAAACGAGGGACCTACCACCTTGCATTTCCAATATTAGTAGAAAGGATCCAGGTTGAGGCGAACGTTCGATACGTTTGAAGAAGATGGCTGGACGCAGGATTCTTCCTGAAGAATATGACTCGTCATGTTGGTAAACTGCTTCGATGGCGCAGTTGTAATGCGTACACTTTACGATGGAGGTTCACGCTGAAGGCCCGACTCGGGTTAAACTGATATTGGGTGTTTCTATTACGATTTGCTCAGCATCAGCCCGGAGTCTGGAATTGTGTCCAGTATGGCGATAGTCTCACATCATGGGACGGAGATTTGCTCAACGAAATGTGGGTGTACTGGTTACACCTTTGCCTATCCCTTCGTGGATTACAGGCGTGAGTGCGTATTTTTATGTTGCTGCACGAGCAATGTTAACTTTCTTCCATCGAAGTATACCTCTTGGATCACCGTGCATATTGCATGCGCTGTTATTCAATTCCATACAACTGTCACGTGTGCTATCGCATGCACTCTGGCTCTATAGGAATGCGACAAAAGAAAATCCAAGAGGAAAGTGTAAGCACACGAGATTGAACAAGGTTTATGGCCAAGCAAGGTTATTAAACAAAAATTCAGCGGCTTTCCTCCACAAGCTACACGTTGAGCGACATATTGCGCGTCTTTGATTTATGAAAGCAGGATTTATGCGATACTGTTTTTTGCTGGCGGCGAAGTCTGTGTGAATGTATTTTTCCGGGATAAAAAGTAGCCTGTACATATCCAAGTTATGGTTTACCTGTGTCCAAAATTTCATCCAAATTCATTCACCTGTTAATATTAACAAACATCAAAATTTTCATATTTATTTTATTAGCTTGAATAGCGAGAAGATCAGGTCGCTCGCCTGATGGTAACCGCCCCGCCTGCCCTTAAACAGAAGCCACACCATGCATTACTTTGAATCACAAAGCACTGCATGGCACTGGACTGCGCTCGTCACCCCGAGACATAAGTAGTTAATAATAATAATATAATAAGTTAAATTTCATAATGCCCAGATATTTAAATGGCTTCAATGTCCTTTAAACCGAAACAAAACACGCTTACACATTTCTGTATGGAGGCAGAAATAGACAAAGCAATGGTAATAAACCAGACGGCCTCTCGCATAGGAGGGGCAATCTAGTAAAAAAAATACTAGATGATTTAATGTTAGTATGAAATAGAATCGATGGGAGATGGGGTTCCTATACTCTTAATCCAGTACTATTCGGTACTCGATTCGGAAAGGGTAGAATACATCACTTAAATACTTACGATTCACTTAGGTTGTTCACCTGAATGTCTCTTAAGCATGGTAATAGATATTTATATCCGAACTGAATGTTTTTGGCTATCAAAACAAAAAGGACGCTAAATTAAAAAAATACTTGAAAAAAAACTACATACATACACACTCACGCCTGTAATCACCGAAGGGATAGGCAGAGGTGTAACCAGTACACCCACATTTCGCCGAGCGTATTTCCGTCCCTTATGTGATAGGGGGTGAGCCTATCGCCATACCGGGCACAAATTTCAGACTCCGGGCTGATACTGAGCATTTCGTGATAGAAAAACCCAATACCACTTTACCCGACCCGGGGATCGAACCCGTGACCTCAGCGTTGGCCTCAATCGTAACGCGTACACATTACAACTGCGCCACTGAGGCAGTCAAAAGTAAAAAAACTACATATTGGCAAAATAACTTGTTGTCTGTGCCTTGGCATAATTGAGCTGGTATTCAAAGAGACTGGTTGATTGCATTTATTGGTCCCGAAACATGAATCATACTCGTAATATTAAAAAAAAAAAAAAAAAACAAAAATCTTTATTGTACATCAAATACAGTGATACAACTTAAAAATAGTCTCTGACCCCCAAACTAGCGTAGCTGTATGTCAGGGGTCAGTCACCTTCCCAGTAAGTGTCTAGTTAAATTATATTTAATAACAACAAAAATATTGTAGTTTTTACGTCACTTTCTAATCCATATTTTTAACCGACTTCAAAAAACAATCAATTAGGTGCGTTTTTTTGTATGTACATCGATTTCTCCGCTAATTGTGGACCCATTTTGTTGGAAAACATTTCACTCGATAGAATTTAGCTGCAATTTGGTTCCATGTAAATTTGATTAAGATCTGATGACAGAGTACGGAGTAAAAAAATGAAACTCCTCAACGGACAACAGTACACTCATTGCGATTGTGTTATTGTATTGGAATTTACATGCTATTGCTGTAACTACCACTAAAAATTAAATAATGTTTACCAAAACTTAGAAACCGACTTCTAAAGAGACCTATAGAATTTGTTATTTTTGACTTTTCAGTGTTTTTATTTCGAAGTCGGTTTCTAAGTTTTGTTATTGTGCCTCTTAAGTTTTTCTATTTTAAATTATAATTTATGTTAATTGCCTTGAATATAATATTGGTGAGCCAAAAAGCTTCATGTACTGGAAAATATCAAAAACATTTCCTTTTATTCTTTAGCGAAATAAATTAAATAGTTCCTGAAATTCAAAACTTAACTACTGAAGAGAGCCGTATACGGTTTGTGGTAGTCACTGAATTATCCTTCCTATCCTTAAAGGGTAGGTTTTAATCCCAGCAATACTTTTGTTTAAGCTTCGATAGAACTTATAGATAGATTATTAACCGACGCGACACAAAAAAAGGAAGTAGCTCTTCATTCGACGCTACTTTTATCCTTAGCTTTCAGTTTTCTTAAGTAATTGTAATATTATAATAGTTTTTTGTTTATTGGCTTTCGAAGGCTAAGGAGCTGACTGCCCACCTGATGGTAAGTGGTCACCGTCGCCCATAGACATTGGCCTGGGGCACAGCCAAGCCTGCCAAATTTTGGACACGTAATGAAGTACATATAAATAAAAAATAGTGTTTGATCTTTTTATTCCTTGTTCCTTGTCTTCTCTACTAATGACAGTATTTAGGCCTTAGTCCTAAATACTCGCCTAATACGATTTGGTATATACATACCTTTGACACATTATTTTTATCACACCATGTCGTATAAACTCTTCATTTCTAATGTTACTTAAAACATATCTCAAACTCTACCATTCTACCTCTACTCTACCATTACACCACAATAGAGTCAGCCATATAACCCAAAAAATTAATGAAAATTGCATACAAAAACTTATTTTTAATTAATAATTACAAATCCTACCCATAGTTTGTCAGAAAGGGATAATGATAAAAATGTATCGCGAGCGGTGCGGGGGGGGCACGGCCTGGGGGTTCTCCCACACCCCCGTGAATTTTTCGCTTGCGCCCGTTCGTTTAGCGAGATTCGATCCCGCAATCAGGGGGCCGTGGGGGGGCATTTTTTGGCCTCACCCTACCCCACTCAAAGCCCCCTTACCATCGTAAATTGGAGCATATAATTTTTATTACGCGGATGTCGTGTGTGCTCGGAGCGTTAGAGTGATCGCGGGTGGGTATACGGGACGAGCATAGCTAGCGACCCTTTGCGGTGGACGGCTCTAGGTAGAGTCGTATGTATATGCACATTGTGTGTGACGAAATTAAACTTCTGTATCACGATATTTTGTAGCCTGCTAACTGAATTTTTACTGCTAAAATAATAGGAGTCTAATTAAAATCTTTTCATGATTTAGTTAGTCATTAATGGGAACCTTTTTTATTTTATCTTTTTACTACACTACACCCTGTTTCTATGAGGCGGATCAATGTAAGAATTAACTAATCATTTGTCAAACCTCATGTCAAGTTAAAATTGAAGCTGAAGCGTGGCCAACACCTTTGATTTGACACACATGTTAGTTAACATAAGTAGCTTAACTTGAAAGTTATGGGCAGCCATGACGCTTACTATCAGGCGAGTGACCTACACGTCTCGCCATTTAAACCTAAATAAAATAAATTAAAACAATACTAAAGTACTTAATTAGTAATTACACCTTAGAATGTGTATTATATGTTGGCTATTATCCATTAATATGTAATTGGAAAACAATATTCAAACCACAATCAACTGAATTAACTTACTTGATTCCTGTTTGTATATTACGATTAATATTTACAAGTAACCAAGTACGCCCACAATACCAAAACAGTCATGGGTTCGTTGCCGACCTTAAAGGAAAGGGATAATTAAGGAATTGGGAAGGGGAGGGGCTTTGGGCCTCCGGATATCTCACTCACCGTAGATACGCAGCAGCAAGCTTTACTTACTTTACGCCGGTTTTCTGTGAGACAGTGATAATGACCCAGACGAGCCGGCCGGTGTTCAGTCACTCCATAGAAAAATAAGTACATTAATAGTGATTTCTTAGGTTTACGCGAATATTACACATTATTACATTTACCAAACATGTATTATATCATCATCACCAAGCATTGAGTATCCGAAATATATGAAGATTGTCGATAATCCATAACTTTATTATAAAAGTGCATATTTGGAGTATACTTTACAAATATACAGAGGCAATAGACTTCAAGAGTTCTCTGATTCATTTAATTATACCAAACACGTGTTCTACCAGGAGTAATACTTCTACTAACTAATATTATAAAGCCGAAAGTGAGTTCGTTTTTTTTTTACGCCTAAACCACTGAACCGATTTTGATGTATTTTGTAACAAAGATAGATGGGACATTGGAGACGGTTATAGGCTACTTTTTATCCCGGAAAAGGCAGATCAAGGCGGGTGGAGCCGCGAATAAAGGCTAGTATTTAAATAAAATCATCTGCGATATTGCTCTATTTATAACTGGACGTTGTAACATAAAATGATTCAACTGACAGCTACTATTATGATATCATACTAATATTATAAAGGTGAATGTATGTTTGTTTGTTACGCTTTCACGCGAAAACTACTTAACCGATCATCATGAAACTTTGTACACATATTCTTGGAGGTATAAGAAGTAACATAGGATACTTTTTATGAAAAAAAAATATTTGTTTGTTACGCTTTCACGCCTAAATCACTGAACCGACTTTGATGAATTTTGATGTAGAGATAGATTGGATCCTGGAGACGGTTATAGGCTACGTTTTATTTCGGAAAAGTCTATTTACGCGGGCGGAGCCGCGAGCAAAAGCTAGTCGTATATATTTTGTTTTGATAAACTCATTAATGTGAACTAATTTCAACTCTTAGTGTTTCAAATAATCGTATGTGATACATTGTGCATGAAATATTTTCTGTGAGACAGTGGTAAAAACAGTCGAACAAGCACATTCATGCTGTAGACAAAACTGTATTTACTTCCACTTGTTGATATTAAAGCCATTTAGCTTAACTATCTACCACTAAAAACGAGTGTCAAAACTATCACTACGCAACAAAAAAAGGCCCATTTTCAACAAAATACTGACAAAAAAACGTTGAGCGCAAACGATAAACGTTCTATTCGTTCATTTATATATTTTAAGCGCGGAATTTCCCGGAAACGATTAGTTTTCACTTTCACTGAAAAAATGATCAAACAAAAATATACAACGGGCATCGCTGAACTTTTTTTCTAACGTTTGCGTTCGCAACAATGGTACACCACCGAAAATACTCGCGCTGAAACGGCGCTAACTGAAAAAACACTGAAAAAAAATCATCCACTCTCACTTTCTTTCAGTTCAATTAAAACAACACGCGTTATTCACACGCCACATTTTTTTAGAGTGGTGTATTGAATAAGGAAAACTAGGATCAGTTTTATCACATTTATTTTAGACTAGCTTTTACCCGCGGCTCCGCCCACGTAGGTATATGTCTTTTTCTGGGATAAAAATTGCCTACGTTCTAATTCATGTCTTGGTCTACCTGTATGCATGATTGTCATGGTCTACATGATTCATCTTAAATTCAACAAACCCTTTAAACAAAAACTTTGCCAGTGGAATTTCGCAAAAATGTAATCACATATTTCATTATTTTTGATGAGCAATATTTGTGCATAGTTTCACAGTCGTGTTCCGTTCCATAAAAAAGTTTTATACAACGTACAAACATTGGTTTGTACACACACAAACACAAATGGGCCAAACTTATGACACCCCTCTTTTTATCGGGGGTAATTAACTTTTCTTTCTGCCTGGCGATATCCCGGCTTAATGCCAGGATCTGCCTTCTCATACTATAGATTTGACGGTATTATATGAAGCGACCCGCCGTCGGTTCCCCGCGGCTCGCAACGGCGAGCAAGTTTGTAAGTGGTACAAGGTGGTAGGTCCCTCGTTTGCGAGAGACCGGCTGGGTTGGTACCACCGCTTTGTCTATTTCTGCCGCCAAGCAACAGTGTATAAGCACTGTTGTGTTCCGGTGTGAAGGACATTGAAGCCAGTGTAATTACTGGGCATTATGAGACTTAACACCTTATGTCTCGGGGTGACGAGCGCAGTCCAGTGTCATGCAGTGCTTTATTTAAAGTTCTGTGTGGCGTTGCTTCTGTTTATGAGCAGGCGTGGCGCTTACCATCAGGCGAGCGACCTGCTCGTCTCGTCATTCAATGTAATAAAAAAAAAAAAAAAAAGTTTCACCATTGCCTCGCATAACACTTGCAATCAGCATAGTGAACCAGGTGAGAGGTTGATCTTGCGTCTAAGATGTTGGTGGCCCACTTTCACTCATCTGAGATAAAAAAACAATAATTTATCAAATGCATTAAATTTTAATATAGGCATAAAACATACAGAGAGAGAGAAGGAGAGACAAAAGGGTCAAACTTATAACGTCCTTCTTTTTGTCGACGGTTAAAAACAATTGTCGCCAATCGCAATCGTTTTGCAGCTCACAAAAATCTTCACTCGTCATTGTATTTATATTATCCACTTGAACATTATATTCATTGTTCTTATTCGAGCTGCCCTTATCCCACTCGCAGTGGGGTCGGCGCATCATGCTTTTAACACATGTTATAGAAAAATTTAACTTGTAGTTTTTACATCCGGCCGCCTGCCTGACGTCAACCCCTCTGGAGAGAAAACACCTAGACCCGAAACAAATATTTGTGAATCACGCAAACATTTGTCTCGGTGAGGGAATTGAACCCGCGGCCTCTCGCTTCACAGCCGGCCACTGCGCCACGAAGGCCGTTCAACATTATATTCATTACGTAAACTCAAATAGAATCTTATCCATACAAATATCATTTTCGATCGCTCTTTCACTTTCGATTGCGAGTGTAGAGAAAGGACACATAAGTAAACTCTACTTCAATACGTAAAATAAGTACGTATAGGTACCGGTAAATTACCAAAGCGCGGCTCTCACTCGATATTTTCTCTATATTATGAGTAAAATTTTCCTTCGATCTTACGTTAAGAATAATAAAATGTTCAGAACTGGTTTTATGTTTAAGCTGAGGGAAAAAGGATTTTGAAGGGAGAGGTTTTCATAAATGTTCGATATTTAGATGTAATTTTTTCTTACCTTATTAATGAGTGGGGTGGTCGCCAGTGCCTGTGCTAGAACGTACCAGGAGTACGATCCTGCGGACCCAAAAACGCTGGCTTGACGTATTAGAGGGAGTCACTGGCTTCTATGGCACCAAAACACATACTGCTGCTTGGCGTCATAAATAGACAAAGCGGTGATACGATACCAGACGTCTTCCCGCATACGAAGGACGTCTACAGCTTGGTTCTTACTACTCAAACAACTTAGGCGTACTTATTTAGACGTTTCTTTTTATATTGTTTAAAAGCTTTAATGATACTATTTTTAATGAAATAATTATCAAAATCTATGCAGAAATGACGAAGTTTGAATCTTTCATATCCGATTTCATCCTTTTAGAGGTGTTTTTTTGCTGATCTTCAAAATAGAATTATTTTGTGTCGTGAGTATCAGGAACTACGGAAAACTTGTTTGGTAGAGCCACGCTGTAGACTCTTTTGTCTACAGCATGTATGGGCCAGCTCGTCCGAGTTGTTACCACTGTCTCACAGAAAACCGGCGTAAAGTAGCAGCTCCCCTTCCCAATTCCTTAATTATCCCTTTCCTTTAATGTCGGCAACGCATCCATGACTCTTTTGGTATTATGGGCGTACATGTGCGGTGGAGATCACTTACCATCAGGTGACGCACTTGCTCGTTTGCCGGCCTATGCCATAAAAAAAACACGCGGTCATACAACACCCATACCCGAAACGAATATTTGCGGTTCACACAAACATTTGTGCCAATTAGGATCCCAACTTCACCAAAACATATATATCTAGAAATAAAAACTTAACTACTTAATAAAACAGTGTAGTAAATTCTCCACACTCAGTTAAACAAAAGTTATAAGTCACATAAAGGTACAATTTGAAATGTCTCGTCTATAGCTTTTAGTCCCTGTACATTACATTAGCGCGTATAGATATATGGAGTTACCCCCTAAATTATTTCAACGTATGCAAATTTCTACGCATCTACAGATGCTGTCAAAGATTAACTGTATAGATAGGATGGTTCTATGCTTGGGGTGATGTGCTGTATTTTTACCTACGGTGTTCTTAGACATTGACTCAATATATTACGATTTCAGTTATGAGCCCTGGCAGTCTTCGTTTACTTTGAGAAGGGCAATGATAATTACCCAATACTGAGCTATACGCACTCATGCCTGTAATCCCCGAAGGGGTAGGCAGAGGTTTAACTAGTACACCCACATTTCGCCGAGCGTATCTCCGTCCCACGATGTGATAGGGGGCGAGCCTATCGCCATACCGGGCACAAATTCCAGACTCCGGTCTCATACTGAGCATTTCATAATAGAAAAACCCAATATCACTTTACCCGACCCGGGGATCGAACCCGAGACCTCAGCGTTGGCCTCAATCGTAACGCGTACGCATTACAACTGCGCCGCCGAGGCAGGCACCCAATACTGAGCTGGAATAATATTGGATTGTATCCTTAGGTATTCTATTTTTAAGTGCCTGACTTGGTCCGGAAAGCCGAGGTTTGTATATTCAGAATAAGTTACAAAAACCAAAGAATTTTTAAACACATAATTTAAGTCATAGTACTGTACATAAATTGTATTTCATTCTTTTTATTAAACTGTATGGCGAAACGAGAAGCTCGTTCACCTGATGGAAAGCGCCATGCCTGCCCATAAACAGAACCGTCACGTCACCCCTAGACATAAGATGTTAAGTCGCATAATAATCTGTAATTTCACTGGCTTCAAAAAACCGGAACACAATAGTGCTTAACACTGGTGTTTAGCCGCATAAATAGATAAAGCAATAAAATAAAGATATACGACCATACGAGCGACCTACCACCAGAAATTATATATTTTAATTTATATCTATAATTATTTTAGATTATATTTGATTTTATGTCTTAATTTATACCTAGATCAAAACAAAAAGGTACTAAAAGCGCGCTAAATCACATTTAAGAAAAAGTAACGAGTCTGCAAGACTTAGTCTATGCCCACACACCTAGCGACGCGACTCTCCCAAAAAACGGCGAGGCGCAGTTGTAAAATTGTCTAACTACCCCCCGCGCGCGCTCATTACAGCGCGTGCGTGGGACATACACTGCACGTCTCCGCCCATATATATCTTAAGATATTTTGCGATAAAAAATCTACATAGTTGTGTAAATGTGATAATAGAATTAATATTTTTTTGCGAGTGAGAGCATATGGTTGCCCAATAGACTACTTCGTTTTTCCTAAGACATTTGAACGTGATTTCTAACCCTAAAAAAGACAAAAAGATGAGTTTTATAAGTTTGACTTTAATTAGAATGCGGTTTTTTCGTTTGAAAGTTGATTTAATCGAAATGATTGTCAGATAAAACCTGTTTAGCCGTTTAAAAGTTACACATGTTTTTTTCTAATTGACTTCGGTTTTGACGGTTATGTTATGTAACTAGTCATAAACTGTTTTAAATTATGTTATTTCTATGTTGCACTATCAACAACATTTGCAGTTAAAGAACCTGTTTTACAATATGCAATTACATGATAACTACTAGCTAAAACATTACACAACAATCCTATATTTATCCGTTTTTTTTAAAGGTCCGCAACACATCCATGATTCCTCAGGTATTATGGACTTACCATCAGATGACCCACTTGCTCGTTTGCCGGCCTATGATATAAAAAAAATACGGGGGAATTGCGGTCCCACAACTCCCAGATCCGAAACAAATACCCACGATACAGGTTAACTTAGTGTGGGGTCAGGACTATGTGTGTGACTGTTGGGTGTATTTATTTATTTATTATATCTCAAGATATATCATGCCGCGGAAATACCTCGTAAGTACAATAAGCCTCCGCCACACACAGATCGCGATACTAACGCGTGTTCATCTCTTTCTAGTTTTGAAAAACCTCACTCCGCGCATCCCGCGCGTACCCCTCGACCCCTCACAGGCCCCACGGGGGGTCCAACCCACTCCTAATTCCTTACATATTTAAATTCCACTTTCAACGTTCGCTGGAGTCTTCATATTGTCTCCATACGGTTTTTCGTATATTATTCTATTACGCCTTCGCCCGATTTAATGAAAGAAAAGTCACAATTTCTGCATTTTCTTATAAGATTATAATTAATGGTTCTAGAGGGTTAACACGTTTGAACGGTGGTTTGTAAGCGTTTACGATTTAATTTAATTTTGCTTTGATTGCCTGATATTGTGTGAAAATTGTTTTATATGTATGAAGGTAGAATTTTTAAGGCAGTGAAGTTAAACATTGTCTTTTGGTTTTTTTTATTTCTATGAAAAATATTAACATTATGGATTTCGTAAAAAATGTTCCAAAAAATGACAGGACTGCCTCAGTGGCGCAGTTGTAATACGTATGCGTTACGACTGAGGCTGACGCTGAGGTCTCGAGTTCGATCCCCGGGTCGGGTAAAAGTGATATAGGGTTTTTCTATTACGTAATGCTCAGTATCAGCCCGGAGTCTGGAATTGTGCCCGGTATGGCGATAGGCTCGCCCCCTATCACATCATAGGAGGAAGATACGCTCGGCGAAATGTGGGTGAACTGGTTACACCTCTGCCTACCCCTTCGGGGATTGCAGGCGTGAGTACGTATGTATTTATGTATTTTATTTTATCACCCACTGCTAAATATATCTGTGCAAGTATTTTATATTTTATATGCCGGAGGTTGTAGGTCCCTCGTATACGAGAGGCTGTCTGGGTTAGTCCCACCGCTTTGTCTATTTCTGCCGCCAAACAGCAGTGTGGAAGGGCGCCAGAAAGTCTAAAGGGCGATGATGATGATGTGTTCCAAGCTAATTTCGTCCACGGTGACTTAACTTTTGCTTAAATGAGTAGATCTTCGCAGGTGTGTTCTGGTATGGCTTAAAGGGCGATAGGAAGCCTAAAGGGCGAAAGGAAGCCTAAAGTGTGACAGAAAGCCTAAAGTGCGACAGGAGATCTAAAGGGCTGAACTAAGTAACTTCAGCTCGGCCAAGTTTGTTTTCTATTATAATTCATACGATATTAGTCACAAAGTAAATAGTGCATTAATACCAGTGACACTTTTACATACATTGTAAAAATATCATATGTCTAAATTACTTTGTCAACTAAACACTGAGACCTATCTAGGTTACGATTAAATATTAATAATAGTTTTTATACCAACAAAAGGAGGTTTTCAACTTGTCTATTTAGGTACTTATATATTTTTACTAGCAGTTACCCGCGGCTCCACCCGCGAAAATGTATTTTTCTGGGATAAAAGTTGCCTATGTTTCAATTAATATCTTGGTCCATTCAATTAATCTATACGTCTCAATTTCACAGTCGTATTCCGTTCCATGAAAAAGTTTCATACAAAGTTCAAACCCCAACCCTTTTGCATGTGAAATTTTGCAAAAATATGAATCACATACTTCATTATTTTTAATAAGCAGTATTTGTGCTCAATTTAACAGTTATTCCGTTCCATAAAATAAAACATAATAAGTTCAGCCCCCCCTTTTACCCCCTTAAAATGTAAATCTCAAAAAATCCATTCTTAGCGGACGTCTACATTACACAAACTATCATCTGACCAAATTTCATGATCCTAGCTTTAGTAGTTATTGAGAAATCGTGATTAATCAGTGCGTGAGTGAGTGGTATTTCGCTTTTTTATATACCTAGATCACGTTATCGCGTTATTAGTCTAGTTGAAGCCTACTTAAGCTGAGAAATTAGAGATGCTCTTGGATTCGAACCTGCGACTTTCATCTCGACAGAGCGGACTTTCTGCTCACTCTTCATAAATAAATACCTCAATATTTCAAATAAGGGTCGCTGTGATAGAACTCTACATATTAATCGAAGCGGTACGCGTACTAAGTGTCTAAATAACATCGTTAATAAATGTTATATAAATACACCCAACAGTCACACACATAGTCCTGACCCCACACTAGGTAAACCTGTATCGTGGGTATCAAGAACTACGAGGGACTTGCCAACCCACAACACACAGACCCGAGACAAATATTTGTGAATCAGACAAACATTTGTCTAAGTGCGGGAATCGAACCCACGGCCTCGCGCTTCGCAACCGGCTACTCGCCCGCTGCGCCACGGAGGCTGTCGTATATACGTGACGGAATTTTGGCAATTGGGACAAAATACACCGAAATTGGGTGATTATAACAGATGTGTAAGACACAAGTCTCTATGGTGTTGTATATACAGATTTAATCCAAGGTCAATATAGCAATTAATACAGCAATAAAATGCTCTACATGTTTCTCTGTAGAAAAAGTATACGCGTGAATTAAGAACCTGCCGTCGGTTAATTTAAAAACTACATAACACGAATCGCAAATTTCTTATCCGTTGAGAAAGTTCCCACTTTCCCGCGTACCCAGTCATCAGCTCTTAACTAAATTATTGGGCTATCCTCTGGGTAAACCCTATTGAATACAAAAAAATATCAAAATCGGTACACATTTTGTAGTTTTTTTTAATAATACAGCAAACGAACAAGTGAGTCATCTGATGGTAAATGATCTTGTTTTTTCCTCTGGGAAAATCTCTTTTACGGATACCTTCTCAACCTCGGGGGCGGAGCGATGGTTATGTCGGACTCAGCAGCCTTCCGGCCCAGTTGCCTCCCTAACGACCTCTGGATTGGGTCTCTATCCAAAATCCTTAACCTTGTACCGACTAAAAACCCCGCGGTGGCTTCTTCAGCGCAATTGAGACGGTCCCAGGGGATGCTAATGTACTCTAGATTGCTGTCTATGAAAATCCACAATACTTAAAGAATTATGAGTTATGGACGCATTGCCGACGTTAAAGGAAAGGAATGATTATGGTATTGTGAATAGGAAAGGCATTTGGGCCTCCTGATATCTCACCACCGCACGAAACGCACACCAAGGTGCTGCTTCACGTCGGTTTTACTGAGAGACAGTGGTAGCAACCTGATACCTGAACCTATAATAATTCTCGAATAGGTATTCGAATCGAGATCGGTAGCATTTGTATGAAGTTTCAAACACATTTTTGACATTTCTATACGAATACGTTCTCGCAAGTTATTTGTGCTAGCCCGTCGATTCATATAGTAGACAAAAAATTTAACAGCGTGACTCTACCACTTACAAATACAGCGAAATTGAGCAACTTCTCTTTATTGAAGTCGGTTGCAAATACAAGACCTAACATGAAGTGTTCGGGAGTAGCTTTTGCTAAATCATTTTCATCAGTTTATCGATACTCTATATATTCAGCCTCCATTGCGTAGTGGACGAGTAGCCGGCTGCGAAGGGAAGGCCGTGGGTTCGATTCCCGCACTGAGACAAATGTTTATATGATCCACAAATATTTGTTTTAGGTCTGGGTGTTGAGAGACAGCAAGTCTCTCGTAGTTCCTAATACCCACGATACAGGTTTACCTAGTGTGGGGTCTGGACTATGTGTGTTACTATTGGGTATTTATTTATTCTATTGCTTAAACCCCTCGAAAATCTAACCACGTCATTAGCTCTTATTACTAATTAATTAACCAACATTCAGTATTTAAATACTCTAGTCGAGCATGAACTGCTATGGGAAAAAGTAAAAAGACTCGGGAAGTTACAAATAAAAGGTAAAAAAAGGAAGGAAAGGGTAAAAAATGGAACCAATCTTTTTTCGTCAACGAAATCTTTAGAAAGTCTCAGACGTTCGTAACGAATACAGAAGCACGGCAGGCTTAAAAACAAGACTTGTAGACCAAAAATACACATTCCCTCCTGTATCTCGCACCTCAGATTTCTATTCATTTCTTCCACAAAATGTTTTTATCACCAGTATGGATTCGCCATTATTTTACTACATTAAAAAATGAATACCAATAAATTTGGTTTTGTAATTTGATTTACTAAATGTAAAACACAGCTTCGAAGCCCATAAAATGTAACATAGTTTTCAATTCTAAACCAATATAACCTTAAAGTAATTTTTAATTAAGTTATTAATATGTTTATTAATCAATCACGCCTTAATGGCTAAAGAGATTTGGATGAAATTTGGCATTCAGGTAGACCCTGAACTGGCTATTTTTTACCAGAAAACACATTCACGCGGGCGGAACCGTGACTAAAAGCTAGTAAACACTATGAAGAAATACCTAGAAATATATATTTTTTATTGCATAGGCTGGGAAAAGAGCCAGTGAGTGGTAAATGATTTCCACCACCCATGTACGCACAATACCAGAAGAATCACGGGCGCGTTGCCGACCTTATAGGAAAGGGATTAAGGAATGGGAGGGAGATTTGGTCCTCCGAATATCTCAGTCACCGTACGAAACGCAGCAGCAAGCTGCTACTTTACACCAGTTTTCTGTGAGACAGCGGTAACGAGCCGGACGAGCCGGCCCATTCATGCTGTAGACAAAACTATCTACAGCGTGGCTCTACCACAGACACCTATATAAAACCTAATTGGTCTTTTACATCTTAGATTTCTTTAATTTCTTCCGCCACTACATTTTTGTAAAATTTGGTGGTTTGAAATATAAAACTGATCATGTATGGCTTCATTGAATTAATAATTGCAAAAATACCTATAAATTATAGCCTCGCCGGAAACATGTCCACTTTTTTTTTTATAGCATAGGCCGGCAAACGAGCAAGTGAGTCACCTGATGGTAAGCGATCTCCACCGCCTATGTACGCCCATAATACAAAATAATTATGGGCGCGTTGCCGACCTTAAAGGAAAGGGATAATAAGGGATTGGGAAGGGGAGGGGGATTTGGGCCTCCGGATATCTCATTCACCGTACGAAACGCAGCAGCTAGCTGCTACTTTACGAAGGTTTTCTGTGAGACAGTGGTAACAACCCGGACGAGCCGACCCATTCATGCTGTAGACAAAATTGTCTACAGCATGGCTCTACCACTCGTAACTTTTGTGTTAATACCTCATTAATATTTCACACTAACTAAATACCGTATATAGCAAATATATAAGAATGTAGTGGCCACTGTAATAAAGTCTAAGTTGATACAGCTGTAAAATATACGATTCTAATAGAAACTAAACCAAACAATTCTGTTTAGACAGATGACAATTATTTATCCGTCGCAGTTTCGCATTTTATATAACAAGGCCACGGTTCTGTGGTACTCTAAAACACTTTTTAAACATCCTAATATTCAGTATTTGTTGAGGTGGATGGAAAATACCAAGGATTTTGGTATAATTTAATATATTTGCACGTGTGTCTGCAGTTCTATACTATTTTTACTCGTGTACGCACATATTTCTCAAAAAGGTTTAAAAATTTATGGATATCTGCGTTACAATTTACAGATTATAATAATTTGAACTCTGTACGTTTATCTCTATATTATTTATGTTTTCATAGCTAATATATCGGTATAATTATGACATTTGTAAATATACCTATATTAAATAGAATTATATTTTCAAGGTGGAATCGTTTTTATAGCCTGCTATGTGTGAAAGTAATGTTATACTTATCTTTTCAGGTTTTCCGAGGCTCGGCTTTTCTTGAGGTAAGATTTTATTATTTTTAAAAATTCATACGAGAGTTAAATTCTTTAGGAAATCATTTGATATCGTAATATAGAGAACTAGAGATTATGGATGTTAGCTTTAAATAATTATTGTTTTAATATGTTGTCTTTTTACTCTCAAATTATTGGAAAGAAAGATAAAACAATTATAAGTTGTAACACTTATTGGTAACATTTATAGCGGAGTAGTAGCTAGTACTGAGTGCGGATTATGATTTTATTATTTCAGTAATCTTAGTCTTAGTTAGTAATGATGATGTTCAATATAGAGCAGTAAAAATATTAGATTATTTACTTATTTCTCTTAGGTGGCTGTAGAAGCCGGTCATTTTTTGCATATTCGTACTATATGGTAAAAGACTACGCACAATTTAAATCGTAGTACTGCAGTTTAGTCTTTTAAATGAATACAATAATTCAAGGAGTGTTAACTTTATAGTAATCTATGACTCTATAACAAATTTCTACGAGATCTGAGCAGAGTCGTACTTTTATTATTATTTTAATTATAATTCTAAGATTATAATAGTTTTCTTCTTATACCTAGGATGGCTCTGATTACTCGCCGATTGCTACTTTTTTACTTGTATTTATTCGAAATTTTTATATGATAAAATTATATTTCTAAGTGAATTACACTTTACTTTATGGAAAGATTTATGACTAGATTGAGATGTCGTTAATTTCTCGTAATACATAAGAATCATTATCGTAATCCTAAAAAATCATCCCTCATTTAACTTTTGTTAATTTTTTACTTATCCGATTTCACTTAATATGTAGAATAAAAATATAAAACTTTACTATCAATCAAAATAATATCAAGTAATATCAACTATTAATAACAGCATCTAGCTCTCTTTAGAACAACAAAGGTCTTTATAATCTATGCAGATACGAGCAATCAGCCACAAAACGCATCCTCACAATATAAATTAAGGGGTGATTAAAAATGAACGAGATGCAAGCGTTAGAGAGAGACAGCGTGTACGGCCCACGGGCGCGTCCAAAATGAAAAGTAGCCATTTTTCCACCAATGGCGATAATATTGGGAAAAACTACGGCAAATTAATTTATTATGCCCACAGGGGGTCGGGTGGCTACCCCTCTCCACAATAATATTATTTTATTTTTAATACAGCGATAAACACGTGGCTCGTGTGTGCAGGTTTTTTTATGTAGATAGCAGGCTTCGACGAGCATTGCTCATTAACTTTGGTTAATTTCGAGTAGAAATTTACGGTTCAATAGGCCATGTCTCTACATAGAGTTCCTTAAGCTAATTTTTTTATATTAAGAAATTTTTAATTTGGTATTTTTTTACTAGCTCTGTATTATACATGTCCCACTGCTGGGCACGGGCCTCCTCTACTGAATGAGAGGGGTTAGGCCTTAGTCCACCACGCTGGCCTAATGCGGGTTGGCAGACTTCACATACCTTTAAAATTCTTATGGAAAACTTCTCAGGTATGCAGGTTTCCTCACGATGTTTCCTTCACCGTTAACGCCAGTGATAATTAACAATTAATACACACATAACTTAGAACAGTCAGAGGTGTGTGCTCTTGGGACTGGTTTCGAACCTGCGACTTTCGTCTCGACAGTCCGTACAACTCCCCACTGAGCTATCGCTGCTTCTTTGGTAATTTGGTAGTATCGGGTGTTAATGACCAAATAATATGAATATGAGTAATAAGTGATGAATTTTGAGATAAAATCACCGATAACTTAGCAGGACGATCCGGAAGTCGCGGGTTCGAAGTCATCCCATAGGGCACACATCTTTAACCTTTAAAATTGACGTGTGTATTCATTATTATCGCTGAACAAATATATCGTGAATAATACTGCATACCCGAGAATTTTCCATAAGAATTGCGTGAAAAAAATCCAAAATCGAAGCATCAGTTCCAGAAGGCCAATTCTCGTAATTTTAAATGTTCAAAATATCATTCTGATCTAATCTCAGCGACAAGAAATTTCTGTTAAACCAATATTCAAGATCAAATGTGAACATAGATCGCAATGATATCGAAAGTAGAATACAAGTTGATTGAACCAAAACGGCATTCTGGTAACAATTTTGACACTTAAATATATAAAATGCATTTCGTCCATAGACAAACGTCAAAATATTAATTGAGAACGAAATGTGACTGAAGGTGAAGCAGTGTTGCCAAGTGCACTGTAATTACAGCAGATCTGCCGTATTTTCATGCCATCTACTGGACACCGTATTTTTATAAATACCGTTTAAGGAGACACAGTTTTTACAGTCAAAATTTCGTATTATTATTGTATACTACTAGACAGTTTATTTAGAAGTAAAACTGCGTCACGCGGGAGTTTGACAGTTCACAAACAGGGAGCGCAATAGGGGTTCTAGTTGAGAGTAAGCGAGATGATAATATTGAGTTACGGTCAATTGACTGCAACTTAGTAATACAACTAATTTACTATACTACAATTTAATTAATTTATTATACTACAATTTCTATGTACCGCGCAGCTTGTCTAGTAGTATACATAAAACTCTTTCATTAAACACATTAAAAAAACTAAACCGATATCATCTATCGCAGCCATCCATTTCTGCAGCGATCGATATATACAAATAAAATGTTAAGTTAGTTTAGGATATAAAGTTTAAAATAAATTTATATTTTACTTAATAATTCAATTATTTTTTTGTACGACATTTTATTGCACTGTAAAATACACTGTATTTTTCCCATCAAGCACTGTATTTTTGGCGCAAATACCGTATTTTTATGTGGACAACACAGTATTTTCAAAAATCTGACTTGGTAACACTGAGGTGAAGTGACTATGTGTGAAGGTTATTCTCTTTGACTGCAAGCAACTAAAAGTAGTCAAAATTGTTCGACTTTGTGTGCTCGTTATTTCAGTAAAGTATTAGAAATGAGTTTACAGCCTATGTTACTCAGTGATAATGTAGCTTTCTAACGGCCAAATTATTTTTGAAATCGGCCCAGTAGTTTTTAAGTTTATTTGTTACATACAAAAATCTTTCCTCTCTAGAATATTAGTGTAGCTTAAATTATGAGATCAATCGCACTGTCAAAATTCCCGTCAAAACTCTCGCACAATTCATAATTATTATAAATATGTCCTCAGCAGTGTTGCAAAATAAAAAAAACCGTAATTCGGTAGAATTTCAAATTTCAATAAAATAATCGCGATTGTGGTTATTTCCGGAAAGGACTGCCTCAGTGGTGCTGTTGTGCCGTTTTCCTTCAGTTATGCCATGGAATAGATAAATTAATTAAATAAATAAAATACATGGAATTAGTCAAAAATTAAAAAATCATAACCTCCAGTTACGTAATTTTTTAATCACTGAAATTAGTCACATTGTGGGTATTTTATTGTGAGTTGGTAACATTGATTTTGTCGCTTAGGTCATTTTCAATTTCTAGAATTTAGTCTATACGTAAAATTCGGTAAAATACTTGTCATTGGCGAAATGCAAAATAGTGCGAAGCCATAATTTCAACAAAAGAAAGACATTGAATGTTGATCGAATTGACAGTTTAAATGCAATTTAACTGATATGATATCGAATTTTTAAAGGAGCAGAATGCCATATTTTTAATTAATTCAAAATCTAATCTCAGTTCGGTTAAAATTCATTCGCAGTGTCAGTTAAAATAGCAGAATTGGCCCTCTGATACTACCTCCTACAAACAAACTCACAAAAACTATGTTTTATTATGTTAGTGTAGACACAGTTACAAATGCTCTAAAACATTTTTAACATTCCATCTCTAATCAGTCAAATGGAAACGAGCTACGGCGCTACGAAGGGATAACGTAGCAAGAAATACGTAGGCGCGTAGCATACTCTATGCAGTCGTAGATGCATTCACACCTTTCGTAGAGGTTGCATCTAGCTACGCCGTTGATTTACTATTTATAACCTTTTAATTTTGAAGGTACAGTTTCATTTTCGCCTCACTTGTCTAGTGAACTCTATTGGATCGCCTCATTGGTCTTGTGGTAGCATATTTAGACTAAGAAATCGTGAGGTCTGGAGTTTAAAGCCCATATCAACCAATTACAATTTGAGTTTGAGCTATCGACTCAAAAAATTATATATGTTGCTCAAGATTGGAATTTATACCCGGTATGAAAGTAGACTTGCTCCTGTCACATTATGGGACAGAAATATGCTCAGTGAATGGTAAGTACACTAGCAATTGTGCGCATGAGCACTTAAGTATTAATTTGCAAGTAAAATTCATTTTTTTAAGTTATATTACACATAAAATTTAAAAGGTCTTCTAAAACTTCTAAAACTAACTAAGAATATCTAATAGTTACCTCCGTGCCTATTTTATGGTAGACTATATTTGGCTCGTAGTTTCGCCCACGTGAAATTGTTTCGTGAAAATGTAGTTTTATCATACAAAGTATCCATTTTTCCACGTAGGGGTTGAATATAGTCAATCGGCAAAATATGTGTTAATTAAATTGCAGAGCAATAACATCAAGTTTCAAGTTGATTAGAAATGTATAATTTCTATTCGTTCCTGATACTCATGATGCAAGACTAGTAACTCTATATAAGATCTGGAGGCCAATTCTCGTAATTTTAAATGTTCAAAGTATCATTCCGATCTAGTCTCAGCGTCAAGAAAGTTACAAATGGCATTCTCTTATACCAATAATCAACGTCAAATGCACCTAGCATTAGCAGTAGCATTATACCGTTTTGGCTTCAGTCAACTTTTATTCTACATTCAATCTCATTACGATCTATGTTCACATTTGCCGTTGATTATTGGTTTAAGAGATATTTTGAACATTTAAAATTACGAGAATTGGCCTGCAGGGTTGTTTTTAACACGCAAATAAAAAAGAGGGGTTTCATAAGGTTAACCACGTCTTCTCTATGTCTGTGTGTGTGTGTGTATCTGCTTGTGACATCATAATGCCTAAAGGCCCTAAACGAACAAACTTATTTGAATGGGTTTTTTTAGCTTTTTCTTTTCTTATTAATTATTTTTCTTTTTTCTTATTTGATTTCATTTGATTGTGTATGTGCCGTATATATACAGGATTAAATCTAATCTTTCTCTTTTTCTATATGTAAAGAAAATCTGTTCTACCATTTAGAAATTACAGATCTATATAGAATGGCGGCCACCGTGGCGTAGAGGGTGATTAGCCGACTCTGTAGGCCGCGAGTTCTATTCCCGCACCGAGACAAAATATTTGTGTGATTCGCAAATATGTGTTGTGGGACCCTAACCCTTACCCTAAGGACTTACTCCTTCGTAGTTCCTGATACCTACAATACAGGTTAACCTAGTATGGGGTAGGCCTATGTGTGTGACTATTGGGTGTATTTATTTTTATTTGATGGACGTTAGGATATTTTTAACGATTAGGTTATTGACTATTGAGTAACTTTTTATTGAATTTATTATATATTATATTAACACATATCTTGGTATACACAACGTGGCGGATGAATTCCAAGCATAGTTTTTTTTTGAAAACGCAGGAATACGTCGCGTCCTTTGCATTTGTAACGGTACGGTATTTACCTGTGTCAGATCATAAAGAGCTGGATATCGCGGATATTCCCAAAATCTATGGCGTGACGTATTAGAGGAAGACATGAAAGCCAATGTACTCTCTACAGAGAATGCTTAAGTCGGGGAGGCGTCTAAGTAAGAAGTCGGCCCTGACACTACTCTATATCGAATGGCGGTAAATGTATTGTCTAACTTAATGTTTTAAAGCCGTCCGAAGGCCTCCTACTTGGCTTAATGACTTTACGGACCCTCTATAGCACGGAGATGCTCAGTTGATATACCACTAAGCGTTCACTTATCCACAGGCTGATCGCGCCTTAACTCGTTGATTGTTTATCAATTAGTGATTTCAACTGGCTATGAGCGCCTCGTGACTCTACAACTAGGCTGAGGCAACGCCAGGCAGAAAGATTGACACTCGAAGGCTAATTCTCGTATCTAAATGACACTGTGACTGAATTTTAAACCAACTGAGGATAGATTGTGATTTGTCTAAAACATGGTATACTCCTCCTTTTTAAGTTCAGCCCGGTGTCAATATGATCTCATCTTGTTTTTCCTAATTTTTTTATTGCACCGGCCGGCAAACGATCTAGTGGGTCACCTGATGGTAAGTGGTCTCCACCGCCCATGTACGCCCATAATACCAAAATAATCATGGGTGCGTTGCCGACCTTAAAGGAAAGGGATAATTAAGGGATTGGGAAGGGGAGGGGGTTTGGGCCTCCGGATATCTCACTCACCATTCGAAGTGCAGCAGCAAGCTGCTACTTTACGCCGGTTTTCTGTGAGACAGTGGTAATGACCCGGACGAGCCGGCCCTTACATGCTGTAGACAAAAGCATCTACAGCGTGGCTCTACCACTCATAAATCTCATTGTAATCTCAATTCGGTCACAATTTTGACGTTTATATAAAGTAATGTGTCATTTAAAAATGTTAGCAGTATACCTTTTTGGCTTCAGTCAACTTTTATTCTAATTTCGATCTCATTACGATCTATGTTCACATTTGACGTTGATTATTTAAGAGAATACCATTTGAAACTTAATTGGCACTAAGACTAGATCGGAATGATATTTTGGACATTTTACTTTACGGGAATTGGGCTTCTGGATAGAGAGCACCGCACAAATTTCAAACCCATCGTAGTGAGAGCGGCGTTAGAATTTTTAAGACGGCTCTCATAGCTTAGGGACAGTTACCGTTCAACAAATTATAATTTTAACCCAGATCCATCGGGAGGGGTTAGAGCTCCCCTTCCGTAATTTATTACGGTATAAATATACCTTCTACATTTGTTATTAACATTATGACACTTTTTTATAGCAGAGGCCGACAAACAGGCAAGTGGGTCACCTGATGGTGAGTTCCACTGTCCATGAACATCCACCAAATTTGAAGAATCAAGGATGCGATGACGACCTTAAAGGAAAGATATAATTAAGGGACTACCTCGGTGGCGCAGTTGTAATGCGTATGCGTTACGACTGAGGCTAAACTGAGGTCTCGGGTTCGATCCCCGGGTCGGGTAAAAGTGATATTTTTTTATTTTATTGTATAGGCCGACAAACGAGCAAGTGGGTCATCTGATGGTAAGTGAACACCACCGCCCATGTACGCCCACAAAATAATCATGGGCGCGTTGATATTGGGTTTTTCTATTAGGAAATCCTCAGTATCAGACCGAACCCTGGAATTTGTGCCCGGTATGGCACTGGCTCGTGATAGAGGATCACATCATGGGACGGAGACGGACGAATGGGACTGGTTACACCTCTGCCTACCCCTTCGGGGATTATAGGCGTCAGTGCGTATTAGGTATGTATAATTAAGGGATTGGGAAGGGGAGAAGAATTGGGCATCCGGATATCACATACGTGCTTGAAAATATGTTGTATGTATATATATTGTATGTAATATGTTGTATTTTTATTATAGTAAGTTTGTGTGATCCACAAATATTTGTTTGTAGTCTGGGTATTATCTCCACAAAGGGGTTGACGTTAGGCAGGCGCCCGGTCATAAAAACTACAAGCCAGATCTCTCTGCAACATGTTGCGCCGACCTCTCTGCGAGTGGGAAATACCTAATCAATTATACCAGCTTTCAATTGACCCGTATTCTAATCAATCATATATACATACGCACTCACGCCTGTAATCCCCGAAGGGGTAGGCAGAGGTGTAACCAGTACACCCACATTTCGCCGAGCGTATTTCCGTCCCTTATGTGATAGGGGGCGAGCCTATTGCCATACCGGGCACAAATTCCAGAGTCCGGGCTGATACTGAGCATTTCGTAATAGAAAAACCCAATACCACTTTACCCGACCCGAACCCGAGACCTCAACGTTGACCTCAATCGTAACGCGTACGCATTACAACTGCGCCACCGAGGCAGTCAATCATAGGGAGTCTAATCAATCCATTCGTTTAAACGCCATGATGCCCACAGAACTCAAAACATATTTAACCCTCTTTTTGTCGGAAGTTAAAGATGCAAGATCACTACTAAATTCGCCAAAAATATCGCAATAATGTATGATTCCAAACGTTGCAAACGAAACGAAACTTCTAGAAAAATGCCTGATTATTGAGCTAAGTCTAAACCACATACAATTGGCATAATGCCAGTTAGTTTACTGCAAGACTGCATTTACTCCATAACCTACACTTTAGAGTGAGCGATCGAAGATGGCTGCAATTAATACTAAACTTTTTAACGATAAAGAGGGGGATCTTTTAAGTGTGACCTGATTGTGGATACGTGTGTGTGTAAGGGGCAGTTGAAAATTAGCCCTAGGCCAACTTAGCAATATGCTGAGCTGACCCCCGTTTGGTGCAATCAATATTTTAGATTATACTTTTGACATTATTTAGTTTTATTTTTGTTTCTTAACTGTGTTGCACCAAGTAAATGTTTTTTTATTTCTTTCTTTCTAATCGTAGTGCCTAATAGCGGGTCCACAGTGTTCGATTTTAGTTGGTCAATTGACTTGAATGATATGTATAATTATGTTTCTTTTATTTTTATACTGACTAGTTTTCTGCGCTATTTTAATTGTCTACATGACTAATAAACTATTTTATTTCAATCAACAAAATCTTTTTGTTTTTTATTCATCGATTTGATTGAAAGTATGGTTCTAATAGCATGCAATTCCGCAGATGATCAACTAAAATTGGTCCATGAGAACCCGCTATTAACGAATGAACTGATTTGCAAGCGTGTATTTTTTATTTCAACGCTGGTTTAATTGAGATGATTCTTAGATATGTTTGAAGAAAATCTATTCATCTATATGAAAATTACGCGACGCAGTGGGCGAGTAGCCGGCTGCGAAGCGAGAGACCGTGGGTTCGATTCCCACACAGAGACAAAATGTTGTATGATCCACAAATATTTGTTTCGGGTCTGGGTGTTGTGAGTTGGCAAGTCCCTCGTAGTTCCTGATACTCACGATATAAGTTAAGCTAGTGTATGGTCAGGACTATGTGTGTGACAGTTAGGTGTATATAAGTATAATTATAAGTGGTAGATCCACGCTGTAGAGAGTTTTGTCAGCATGAATGGGCCAGCATGACCGGGTTCTTACCACTGTCTTACAGAAAACCAATTTGAAATAGCAGCTTGCTGTTGCGTTTCATAAATGAGATATCTGGAGGCCCAAATCTCCTTCCCCTTTCCAATCCCTTAATCATAACTTTTATTTATGGTAAGCAAAGCACCCATGTTTCTTTTGGTACTGTGGGCGTGTATGGGCGGTGGAGATCACTTACCATCAAGTGGCCCACTTGCTCGTTTGCCGGCCTGTGCCATAAAATAATAATAATAATAATTACACACTTAGAATCTACTCTACATATTTCGGTAATGAGATTTTAAAATATTTGCATTTTCAATACAGAAAAATTGTGCTTAATTTGATAAGTATCTTTCAATAATATATATTATTTATACTTTTTTATAGCATAAGCCACCGAACGAGCAAGTGGGTCACCTGATGGTAAGTGACCTCCACCACCTATGTACACGCACAATACAAGAAGAGTCGTGGGTGCGTTACCGATCTGATAGAAAAAAGGTAAATAATTAAGAGATTGGGAAGAGAAGGGGAACTTGGGCCTCCGGATATCTGACTCACCAGAAGAAATGCAGCAGCATACCGGTACTTTACGATAGTTTGAGACAGTAGTAGTGACCTGCTTAAGCTGGCCCATTCTTCAAACTCGTCTGTTTCCGATACGGGTAGGCAGAGACATCGGATTTCCCTTTGATATGATTCTTGGACGCCGCTTTGGCCTCCTACACTCTCATTAAATTCATGCACCCTCGACGATTTAGGATACTTCTGACCTGGTCTTTATCGAGAATATCTCCGACTTGGTCTGAGCAAGTTCGCCGACTCCTTCCCCTCCTTGTACCATTCCCATTCTTACAATAACTTTGCTAATGTACTTATACTACTAGACGGTCTGTTTAGAAGTAAAATTGCGTCACATAACGCGGGAGTTTGACAGCTCACAGACAGAGAGCGCGATAGGGGTTCTAGTTGAGAGTAAGCGTGATGGTAATATTGAGTTACGGTCAATTGACCGCAACTTAGTGGTACAATTTATATGTACCGCGCAACTTGTCTAGTAGTATACATTAAAGTCTTTGCTAATTTAGCTTAAAATGAATAAGCAATGAAACAAACATGACCTCTTTTTCCGGCATGACTTGGAACTCAATAAATAACTAAAATAAACGAGTAGGTAACTATCGACAGAATGCAAACATAACGTGACTACAGCCCATACTGTTGTCGACGCAAATCATCCTCAAAGCGGAATACGTACAAAAAAACCATTGTTTCTACTAATAAAAACTTCTAATAAACATGCAACTAAGCTACAGCCTTCCGGGCAAATAAAACATAAAAATATATCCTATTTTCATAGGGCGGCGGTGGGAGATGGCGGGGGTGTCGCTCCATTCCCCCCATCTGCGCAAAAACCCAAAAACATCGAAATGAAAATGAGTGTAGGGAGGCGGTGCCTCTGTGTTGGTAATTCATTTTTAACATTAAACATGTGTGCGTTTTTAAAGTACAGTCACACGCATTATCTCAACGCTTTGACGACTTTCCGAACGGTTTTTTACTACATTTCCAATTATTCAAGCTATCATTGCTCATTATTATAGTGTAATTATAATGATTGGTATTAAAACAAATGATTACTGTACAAGCAGTGTTTCTGATTGTACATTCCAAATTCAAAGTACCTAGTTTCGTTTGATAAAATGACAGCATACGTTGTTTTTAACTGTTGCCGGCCAGTATTACACTGCTAATTTAGCTTGATTTATGTTTTTAATTTCAATACCAGATTTGAAATATTATAAAAGGACGTTTTGTTTATCATGCCAAAGATAATAACTATTAGATTTTAATTTTTTTTGCTAATTGTTTATTAATGTATTTATATTATTACCTTGATAAAAGGCAATTTAAAAGTTTTTCAGATCAATTGGCGACAATGATAAAGAAAATTCAAAATAATTAAAAATAATGGGTGCTGTTTTATTCCTTATCTAACATCTAATGACGGCATCGAGTGTACGAGGCGCGAGTTCGCATTGTACGGCCCTACACACACCTACACGCACTAGCGTGAACATAAAACGCAATTTTGTATTAGATTTAATTTGCGTGGCAAAGCCACCTCTGTGTGCGTGTGTCACATGAGTGTGCGCACAGAAGTGTGCCCGCGCTTCCTACGCACAAATTGATTACGATCGTCGCAGAAAACACGAATTTGCATACACGTGGAGCAATTTTTATTTTTTAAGTTCAGGCAATCCGTCTCTGCGGTAAGCGTTCCTTTGCCTTTAATTGTTATCTGTTACTTTTTGAGAGTTCTAAATTCAATTTTTCGAACGGTCAAGCAGCTAATGTTGTAAGTTCGGATTAGTGCTAAGTAGCGTCTAGAGTTTTTAGAGGCAGGGTAGTGTGCATGCGTGCGGGACTGGTTGCAGGGGTGCAGGTGTGGCGGGCGCAGGGTGCAGGGCTCCAACGCGCAGTAGTGGCGCGGCCTCCGCCCGTCGCGGCGCCGCGCCGCCGAATGAGCGCCCGATTTAAAAACTATACGAACGAACCCGCGCAGCGAGCGCCCGTAATACCACCCCCCGCGTAATGATTTTTTGGCGATGAATTTATATTCGCGCGCGAGCGGTGCCACTTTTTCGACCCCCCACGGCCCTCCACCCCCGCTCATTAACGCAACCCAGATATGCAATTCTGATCTTTGACGAGGAGGCTGTAGTGTCGGCGGGCGCCTCGGCGGGAGAGGTGCCCCGTTTTGTTTTTTCCCGCCCGGCTTCATTATTGATGGCATCGGGACGTAATGCGGAAGCATGTGTGAACGTTTCATTACAAAAGGTGGACGCCGCTCGTGTTAATATTGCAGACCCGCCGGACCCGACCGGACGGGCGGACGGCTCGCGCGACAAAAAAAAACTTTACCACACCACCACCAACCAATAAAAAATATATTAATATTTAATTAAAAATAAAATTAAATATCTGAATCGGTCCGCGGAATTTTGAATTTGGAATCGAGCGCGGTGCAACTATCGGGACGCGTGCCGCAAAGTTTCCAGAAGTTCGACTAAAGTTTCGTCACGTGCGTGTGTGGACAGCGGACCGGTCGCGTGACGGATTGGCCGGACGGTCGCCGGTCGACGGCGCGGCTCTATCTACGTTCCAAATTCGAATTTTACGCCGTTTTGTTTTTTTTAAATTCGGACAGTTTATTATAGTGTTCGAAACACGCGCCGCCGGACCCCGAACAATCGCATGTGACTCTGTTAATGTTTATTTGCTTGTTTTTCTGAAATAAATTCAGTGACGTCGTCCAGCCAACGGCCGAGGTAAGTGGTTTGTTTTTAATTTTTATTTTTTATTTATCGTGAGAAAAAATGTAACTTCCGCGTTCGGTTTTATTCTTTTTTCGTTGCTAACTCTTTCTGGTCTATTCATCATGAAACTTGATTTTTAATTTGTGTTTAACAATTAGCGCTACCCTTAGCAAAAGCGTGTATTGTGATGGTAATAAGTGGAACTGGCCGCTGCAAGGGAGCTGGGTTGCAGCGTCGACCCGAGCTGGACATTAGATGCTTTTGCATAAATAATCAAAATTTATAGAAAAGAAATTGCATCTGCCCGCCGATCTATGGCCGGTGAAGACATTTGCATATTGCACACTGAGTTATTGTTAACTTGTTTTTGATTTTATTTCTATTTGAACGCCTATTTAGTTGTAACTTTATTTAGTATTTTTTTTAATATTTCAACGCGGAAGTGACTTATATTGTACAGTACTCTTTATTTTAAAAGGCTTTTATTAGATTTTTTAATATAAAATTAAACATTTAAAAATATAAAGAGTATCACCCTCCAATGGCGAGGCCTAGGACCCAAGCCACTGGTGGTTAGGGCCCCAGTGTGACTTATATTATTATTATGGAATACCTTAATATACGAAACCGGGAAAAATGATTGATATTAGGGGTCTGTATAATATTATGTAAAAATGACAATTAGAAAAATCTTTGATTTCGTTGTCTTATATTTACAATAAAGACCATTTTGCATCATAGTCGAAATATTATTCTACAAAAACTAGATTTAAAGCAATAAAAATTAAACCGAATTAAAATTCCTATCCTAGCGTTGTGTAATCAGAGTATCTTATCACGGTTATCAGAGGCATCTATGTCGGCACATTCGCGTATTTACGCGCCTAACGGGCACATGTTTGTTTTTGACGCGCCCGCTGCAGCACGAGCTGATCCGATCCACGGAGCTGACGTCCTGCAGGACCCTAACCGTCTCGCCATTGTCGGCAACATAGATTTTTGAAGTTAAAGGGTTCTATTTTTAAAAGATCTCGTTTGGTCGGATGCAGGATTTTTTGAATTAATATTTTCTACATATTATAATGGAATGATTTTAAATTGCTATTTTACATTCAGTGGAATGCATTTTTGCGTCATTTTACCACAGGTTGATATACATTTATGCGTAATTAATTAAATCATCGCTCAATTTTTTCAATTACATTGAATTGCATAATAAGTAACAAACAAGGACAAAGTTATTTCTAAAATATGCAGTATTTATATGAAACTATAAATATACTTATTTCATAATTTAAAAATAATCAATTATTTTGTAGTCTTTTTTATTCGCTGAACATAATCCTAAATTCTAAACATAGTCTAAAAACTACGTTGAGTTAAATTCTTACACAATCAATTTATTGTTACATATATATATTTATCTAACTTACATATTATTATACATTATGCATAGTACTTGAAATTTCATAAAACATCAAATTAGAATCACTATATTTTTATAAAAACCAAGAAAATTATATATATTATTAACCTCTGATTATTATAAATAAATAGATAAGATGTATTTATATCTGCAGATTTTGTACTTTTGATTAACTCTTTTGGTCTAATTGTAGTCCTCAGTCTATATATTGCTATGAATCACCATGGATATAAACTTGTATATGGATGGCAATTAATCGTAGACTTCTATAGAACTTTACATACGGACATAAATTAATTTGTAACCTAAAACATGTTTTTTTCCTCAAGTCTAGCTTTGATATCAGCTTAGGTTCCGTCAATATTTCGATTGTAAATTGGCAAACTCAACAGTATTAATTGTTTATTATTAAGAACGCGGAGTTAGTTTTAAATTATATTATACTAGCTGTTGCCCGCGGCTCTGCCCGCGTGATAATAAAACGTAGCCTATAACCGTTTCCAGGGTCCCATCTATCTCTACATCAAAATCCAATCGGATCAGTGATTTAGGCGTGAAAGCGTAACAAACAAATAGTTTTTTTTTCATAAAAAGTATCCTATGTTACTTCTTATACCTCCAAAAATATATGTACAAAGTTTCATGATGGTCGGTTAAGTAGTTTTCGCGTGAAAGCGTTACAAACAAACTTACATTCACATTTATAATAATAATAGCGTGATTTTATCTTAAATATCATTATTTTCCCGCTAAAAGTTTATCTAAGTTTATATCCGTTAGTTGCGGAACATAAAAAAACATTATATTATCTAAATATATGTCGATATATGTAATAGAAGCGAAAAATTGCATCGAAAATTTAATTGGCAAAGTTATAAACATGGCGAGACAAGAATCGATCGGTCGCAGCGTCGCAGACTAGAAAAAAAGTGTAAAAAGTTGTCACTCTCATTCCGGCCGTGTCTCGTTTCTAATCGCGGCCCCACACGCACGCGCGGCTTTTTAATTGCATCCCACCCCCACCCGGAAAAAAGGGCGAATACGATGGATTAGCATACAGCCTCAGAACGGGGAGAATGGGCCACCCCTTCAGTTTTTGCGCGTTTTCGCGGCGTGTGTAAGTTTTCTTTGGCGGGGGAATTGATTGTGCGTGCGCGCCGTCCTCAGTCGTACACCGCCTGAGCGCTGGGCACGCGGCCCGACATGACACTCCACCAAAACCTCCACTTAACACACAAGTGACAGTGCAGTGCAGTGCAGTGCAGTGTAGTTGTGGCCGGTAAGTAACATTCAGCGCATCTGAACTACCTAGTTGTCATGTGATAGTAGAACTAGCAAAATTCGGCGATAGCTGGGGAGCAAGGTCGTGCCATGTTGATAAAATTATTTGCACAGAAAAAAAATGTGTTAGACTGTATCGGATAACCTCATTTCGGCACAACGCGCACTATTGTCGCGCCAAATAGTATTTGTGTTCGTGATGGCCTGGACTTTTTTTTAATTAATTTAAACAAGTTCGTTCAGAAACAAAAGTAAGTTACACCTTATTACATATTTTCTAAGTTTATTATGTATGTTTCTCCATAGTTTTATATTTGTAAGTTCATTTTACGGATTTTAAAATTTATTTATCCATCATTATTAACATATAACCAAAGCTCGATTCCACTACTATCCTAGCAACTGACCATCACGCTATACACGTAGCGGTATAGACAGAACAATTAACCCAAAGTTTTGGCGGTTAAAACCCCATTTTACATAAACTCTTAATCTACAACAGTTAAAACAATTGATTTAGGTAACGTTATTTATCAGCATATTTTAAATACTAGGAATAAAATAACAGAACCGTGGTATGTGTCACGTAGTTTATCAAAGCTATATTTTTGTACTTAAACGAACTGATGAGTCTATATTTACATGAATAGTATTAAATACAATTTCTAGAAACTAAGCGCTCGGATTATACCTATTTTTATTCTAAGATAATTTTTCAAGTAACTGTAACACCATATTCCTTTAATAAGCTTTAAAACTAATTATATTTAACTATAGATAGCTTTAATAAACATTTTTTTATTGCTTACTTCTCTTAAAATGCAAGGGATAATGTACTCCTTTTGTAATATACCAATATAAAGGTATATTAAGCCGCCAAAATAAGCGAAAGTCATGTTTGTAAGAGTCGCTAGTTCATTTTAAAACGTGGTGTCAACCACAGTACAATTACGCGCCAATGTTAAACTTATGAAAGATGTTTTGATAGTAAAATAACTAGCCTTTACTCAGTACTCCGCCCGCGTGGAGACTCCAGTCATATTTGTAGCATGAAAAGCCTATACCACTCTCCATAAACCTCTATGGAAAAAAGCATTACTGCGTGCAAAGATAAACCCACAAACACACTTTCGCAATTATAATAATAGTATATATTTATATGGCAGCCCAATATTCCGGCGAATGCCAAATGGAATCTATTACCAAATGGTAAGTTCCTCATATGTGAAAAAACGTCTGGCTAGGTACCATCTCTTTGTTTATTCCTGTCGCTAAGCAACAGTGTGTAAACACTGTTATTTTCCAGTTTTAAGGGTATTGAAGCCGGTGGGCATTATAAGACTTAACGTCTTATATCTAGAGGTGACGATGACAGTCCTGTATCGTGCAGTACTTCATAATTCAAAGTTCTGATTGGTGTTGATTTTGTTTATGGGTAGGCGTGACTTACCATAAGACGACTAACGTCCTCTCGTCATTAACGCTAATAAAAAAATCTTTATAAAGTCATACAAACGTAACTTCATAATATCATTACAATTACGTATTTAGTCTGATATCATCACTTGCCGTTGATTATTTTGCATTTAAACGTTACAAATATTATAAAGCTGAAGAGTTTGTTTGTTTGGTTGAACGCGCTAATCTCATGAGCTACTGGTCCTATTTGAAAAATTATTTCAATTTTAGATAGCCTATTTATTGAGGAAGGCTATAGGCTCTTTTCCCCGGAATAGGCCATTATCGCGAAGCCGCGAGCAAAAGCTAGTTTAAGATAAACTTATAAATGAATACGTTATAACTGATTATAGCTAATGTATAGCATAGTGGGGTGTAAGTGGGCCAACATCTTAGGCCCAAAGTCAACCTCACCTGCACGTGGTACACTCTGCTGGTTAACAGACGAGGCAATGGTGAAACTTGGTTCCCGTTGCGGGTTGTAGGTCAGACGGTGGGCTGCAGGTACAACTTCTAATCCCGGGCAAGTCATTTAAAATGTTTCGAACCAAATGATGACTATGAGATACACATGGTCCGCATTCAATCTCCCTAAAGTTAACTATAGGATTTTGTATTTCCTAAATTATAAACTATCGAAAATCCGGACCTAAAACAAGCCCCCTGAGTTCAAGTAGCTGGATCTTCTCAGAGTTTTGGTCGCGCCGCGTTGAATCCAGTGGTAAATTAAGCCCACTGAGTTTGTTTCGCCGGGTCTTCTGAAGCTGGGTCGTTTTGGATCCGGTGGTAGTTTTAAAACTCGTGCCGTTTCGGTAAATGCAGTGGTTCATACCGACTCAAAATATTTAATAATTAATAATGGACGTTTCCATGTTACAAATACTGTTAATAATGTAAAATGTAAAATAAAAAGACAACAAATAAACAATTTAGTGTAATTGTCTAGTGTATTTGACGATGCTATGTATTTCACTATCTCATCTAGGATTTGATCATAAGACTTCAAGGTGTCTCAGCCTATACAGGCTTCTAGAACAATAAGAACTAAAAATAAACAGTCCTGAATCATTTTTGATTAAATATATAGGTACGAGTAACTAAGTAATAACTAAAATGAATAAATAACAAAATAATAGCTAAATAATTATTGAATAATACGAATATGACAGTGTTTTAAGGATACACTGATGGAAATACTAGACGGAAATTTAATGTACGTATAATTAAAAATAGATTTTAACTCCTGTATATTACAATTCGAAATGTTATTTAATTAAATAGATATTACAATTGACTTTGGTTTGGTAAATGTTTTGAATATAAGCCGCAAATTTTAGAACACAATTTTAACGCCTTATATGGTGGAAAAAAAATACGATAAATTATAAAATTCGTCAAACTCTTTGCCTAGTTTTATGATTGTTTAAAAAAGCACATTGAACACAATACCTATGTACGTACTAAGTTTAATTCTTTATTTGTCATGGTTGAAATAATTATTACATAAGGTTTTTATACTAAAAGCTTCCTGAAATTATGTAGATTACGTTAATGCAACAAATGTCAAAATAAATTATTTAGTATTTGAGGAAATCACAAACAAATTTACATACATACATACATATATACGTGTTGATTACAGCACCTTATTTAAGTGACTAGATTAAAAAGGCCTTTACTCATTGAAACGGTAAGAAGCTTATCTTGTTACATCCCTCATACACGAGAGGCCGTCTTGGTAGGTACCACCGCTTTGTTTATTTCTGCCGTCAAACAGCAGTATATAAGCACTGTTGTGTTCCAGATTGAAGGACATTGAAGCTAGTGTAATTACTGGATATTATGAGACTTGACACCTTTTGTCTCGGGGTGACGAGCACCGTTGCATGCTTCATAAATTAAATTTCTGATTAGTGTTGCTTTAGTTTTTGGGCACGTGTGACGCTTACCATCAGGCGAGCGACCTGCTCGTCTCGTCATTACCGCTATAAAAGAATAATTCATAAAATAACTAAAGTTTAGGTAATTACTTACAACTACGCAAAAATACTTGTAAGAATCGCGACAGTTTTCTCCTTTCAATAATATTTACGAATAACAAAAGTTAGTTTAACTAACTTTGGACAGTAACATGATCTGCTTTACCCGTTAGGATTAACATCTGTATGAAATATCGGTACTGTCTTTTATAAGTTAGTATAAATCGGTAATTTATTCCGTTTTTTAGTATTTCAACAGCTCGATCTGTTTATGAAACTAATTTATTAATTTGCTCAAAGAAAAAAAACATTTTTTATTTCTATCAAAGTAACCATCCACGCTATCAATGCATCTTTGCCAGCGCTGTGGCAGTTTGATAAAATGATGCGACCATCAGGTGTGTGCCTTAACTAAGCATGCCACTTTGTATGCGTTATGTATTTACAGTGATAAAAGTCCCCTTCTAGTCCAGATCATGGTCTACATGTATGCCAAATTTTATCCAGATCCGTTCAGCCATTAAAGCGTGATAAATTAACAAACATTTATACTTCACATTTATAATATTATTAGCAGTAGCCTAATAACTTAGTAATAACTTTAATATACTTTAGACTGCCTCGGTGGCGCAGTTGTAATGCGTATGCGTTACGACTGAGGTTGACGCTGAGGTCTGGGGACCGATCCCCGGGTCGGGTAAAACTGATATTGGTATTTCTATCAAGAATAATGCTCAGTACGAGGCCGGTGTCTGGAATTGTGCCCGGTATGGCGATAGGGTCGCCCCTATCACATCATGGGGCGGAGACACGCTCGCCGAAATGTGGGTGTACTAGTACATGCATACCCCTTCGGGGATTACAGGCGTATGTATGTATGTAATATACTTTAGAAACTAGACTGAGTTACAAACTCAAAATAATAATTGAACAAAACAAATTAGTAAGGAAAATCGAGTCTGGTATCCTCTACCCGATGAGACACTGACCTGGGAGAACCAAGGTCGGTTTTGTTTACGTCCAGCCTATTCTTAGGTATTATAACTAATGGATTGTTATTTGTTAAGGGCACACAAACATTGTAATCAGTGATTAAGTGAATCAGTGTTTTGTCTTTCACTCTCAAACTATTGGACGTATAGCATCTTCTCTTTCTGTCTGGCGCTATGCTGGCTTAATCCAGTCCTACGAAGATATAACAGAGTCTGTCCTACCAAGATCTCTAGCCGGATTTTGTGCATTCTCTGTAGTCAGTAGGCCTAGTACGAGTTACAAATACATCCACAGTTTTCGAATTCGTATAAAATTACTACCGTCGAAGTGTCCAAACTACTAATTCATACGGTAATAAAGGAAAGAATCGCTGGAAAACAAATTTCATATTGGACTAATATGAAATAAAATTAACCTATATTATTAATTTTAATTCATCATAGTTCCCACTAGTGGCTACTAATACTCGACGTATAGAGAGAAAACGAAAACTATCATCGTTTAGGAAAACTATGAAAACAAGTTGTACTAGGCCTACAGACCAATAACTTTTGTCTCCCTCTTAAACGTCATGCCAGCGATTTTTGGGTCGCCCGTGGGATCGAATTGCGATCTGGCACAGACATTTGCGATCAACATGCTCCTGCGGTTTCCTCAAAACGTGACCAAACCACCTAAGGCGACATTTCTAAAGTTTATCTGCCACGTCACGGACGAATGGCATAAATAAATGCACCCAACAGTCACACACCAGATGGTAGGTCCCTCGTATGCGAGAGGTATTATGGTACCACCGCTTTGTCTATTTCTGTCGCCAAGCAGCAGCCTGTAAGCACTGTTGTGTTTTGCTAATGCAAATACTGGGCATTATAAGCCTTGACATCTTATAACTTGAATTGATGTGCGCACTGCAGTGCCATGCAGTGATTTGTGATTCAATGTTCTGAGTTCTGTGGTTTATGGGCAGGCGTCTTGCTTACCATCAAGCACGTGACTTGTTCATCTCGTAGTCACTCTGGTGTACCAGGAGAAAGAAAATACGACTCTTGTATCGTGGGTATAAAGAACTATGGCAGACGTTCGACCTCACATCACCCAGACTCGAAACAAATATTTAAATCATACTAAAAATTATCTCAGTGTCGGAGTCGAAGCCGCGGTCTCTCGTTTTACAACTGGCTACCAGCCCACTGCGCCACGAAGGCTGTCATAAGACAGTGATTAGAAAAAATATGACTTATAGAAGGTACTTTCTTTAAACATAGCTCAAAACCATCTTTATCAAGCCATCTTTCCATTAAAAATATTCATCATTCAAGTGTTTGTCTAGGCACTACACGGCGTCAGGGTCATAAGTTTGACCCCTAATATTTTGTCAAAGATAAAAAAATAAGCAGTGATAGCTCAGCGGGGAGTGGTATGGACAGTCGAGACGAAAGTCGCAGGTTCGAAACCAGCCCCAAGTGCATACACCTCTGACTTTTCTAAGTTATCTGTGTATTAATTGTTAATTATCACTTGCTTTAACGGTGAAGGAAACATCGTGAGGAAACTGCATACCTGAGAAGTTCTTCACAAGAATTTCGGTATGTGAAGTCTGCCAACCTGCATTAGGCCAGCGTGGTGGACTAAGGCCTAACCCCTCTCATTCAGTAGAGGAGGCCCGTGCGCAGCAGTGGGACGTATATAATACAGGGCTAGTATATATAAATTAAGAATAAGATTCTAAAACTATGAACGATATAACTTGGCAATAAAATCAATAATAGGAGCAGGTACATACGTTGAAAGCTAACTTTGTTTATCTTATAAACACATGTATATAACATATAAATTGTACAAGTGTACACAGATGGTGATCCACAAAGGCTATTTAATGTATCACGATGCAGGAAGTTTCATTGGCAACACAATAGAATACAAGAATTTAATTATGTTTTATGAGGACTTGCCAATGTTGGACTGTTGAAATTAGTTTAAAACTGATGAATTTCTGCTAATGGTTTGATACCAAAGAGCCTCGACCAACACCTTCAGAGGCTCTCAATTGGTTGTTAGGTCGAGAGTCAGATGCGAATTGATAAACTTTCGAAATTCTTATGGAGAATTTCTCAGGTATGCAGGTTTCCTCACTATGTTTCCATCACCGTTATAGCAAGCGATAATAAACAATGAATACACACGTAACGAAAATTTAAAGGCATGCTCTTGGGGCTGGTTTCGAACCTTCGACTTTCGTTACTACTGTATGGCGGCAGATGGTTGGCTGAGACAAGGCGGTGGTACTCGTACCTACCCAGACGGCCTCTCGCATACGAGGGACCCACCACCTAGTATATCACAAGTGTATTTCTAATTAATTACAGGAGTAAAGGGGGGGGGAGGTAATGACAATTACTTGACAACTATCTATAATAGGTCTTATCGCTTTTAGATTAGAATATAAACTCGCAAATATTACTAAAATAAATATGTCACTTAAGCCCTATAGGCTCGCAGTGGTTCTTAACGCATTGATAAATAGTTATTCGGCACTGTCAGCATAGAATAATTCTTAGAAACATCACGATCTACCAGTTAAATTCCCATCAGAATCGGTTCAGCTGCGTCGATGATCAGGCCGGATAAACATTTTAATTGTTTTGAGGAGTTGTCAAAATAATTATAATTAAACCCACACCCAGTTATTTCAAAGTCACAGACAGATAGGCAATTTTATTTATTTACATAGACCCGAGTCACTTAAGACGTTTCGCAATGGACAAATATCGCAGATTAGATGCCCTCGTTAGAAAAATACAGTATTACAAGATAGTAATACATCTCTAGGCGTTGTTAGGTAGCCTACACTCGGCCTTATCTAGGTTCAACGGCTGGCGGAGTTGATAAAAAAAATATAACACACCACTCTTCCTTTATGCAATGATTAGCAAATGAAATAGATGGCTAGTAATAACGAGTATAATCAGAATTAATTTTGACTAAATGGACTTGAAAAAATCGCGTTAATCGACACATGTGCGCGTTATTGACGCGCGTCTCAGCACCCTATTAAAAAAGTCATCGACATACTGTTCACATACGCCAAAATATAATAAATACAATAGTCACACACATAATTATACACACTAGGTTAACCTATATCGTGAGAATCAGGAACTACGAGGAACTTGCGGTCCCACAACACCCAGACCCGAAAGAAACTTTTGTATATAACATAAACATATGTCTCGATGCGGGAATCGAACCTACGGCCTCTCGCTACGCAGCTGGCTACTCGCCCACTGCGCCACGGATGCTGACTCCTGTGTCGGCTGTGTGTAAACTTAAAACAGACATGTAGAAATTCTACTAGTACTTGAGATTTTGTTTTATCCTAAGACAGCAAAGTGACCTAACGCCCGTATTCATAAACGTTCATATGGGATATCATAGTGTGCGCGAACGCATATTGACGATTTCTCTAAACGTCAGTGGTTAGTTTTTGGCGCTAAATCAAAATAGACCAACCATGTACACAGAATTGGCAAAGAGCTTAATAAAAAAGCAACAAAAAACTCACTGAATTGAGAACCTCCTCCTTTTTTTAAGTCGGTCAGTTTCTCTCAACGTAAATTGCTCTTGTACTTACCGATGCTCGCGTCACTGGCGTCAGTAACGCAGAGTCTGCGCGACAGTACTATGCACTATGTACTTACTATCAGAATGGAGTATTTACAACCGGAATTATAACTAACCAAAACCGAAAATAAAATATAAATTATAACCTAAATAAAAATGCCTCGGTGGCGCAGTTGTAATGCGTAAGCGTTACGTTTAAGGTCAATGCTCGGGTTCGATCCCCGGGTCGGGTAAAGTGGTATTGGGTTTTTCTATTACGATATGCTCAGTATCAGCCCGGAGTCTGGAATTTGTGCCCGGTATGGCGATAGGCTCGCCCCCTATCACATAAGGGACGGAAATACGCTCGGCGAAATGTGGGTGTACTGGTTACACCTCTGCCTACCCCTTCGGGGATTACAGGCATGAGTGTGTATGTATGTATGTATGTAAATAAAAAGCTACGTTGACCGATTCCATCATATACCTTAGCAACACACACACATTTATAGATAAACTGCATACCTGATATTATAAAATTATTAGTTGATAATAACTCAATATATGTGTTTTTCCTTCAAAAAGTATGTACAATTAATGGCTCAGTTATAAGCTTATTATTTATATACGGTAGGCGTTGTTATAACACCCCCAAAAACGTTGGCTTGACTTATTAGAGGGAGATATAAGAGTCAATGGGCTCACTACGGATAATGCTCAAGATAGGGTGAAGTGGGGTGTCTAAGTAAGAAGGCACTAAGCTAGGATAATGCCAGGTAGAAAAAGGTAATAAAATCCTAGAAACTGACTTCAAAATAAAAACACTGAAAAGTCAAAAATAACAATTTCTTTAGAGTCGGTGCCTGTGTCGCTGCCGGTCAAATAAAATTGCACCGACTCCAAAGAGACCTATAGAAATTGTTTTTATTTTGAAGCCAGCTTTGTTAAAAATTTTTTTTTTTCATATTTTCATAAAAGAGAATGAAAGACACGGTGTAATAATAAAAAAGCAAAGTGGTAGGTCCCTCGTATGCAAGAGGCCATCTGGGTTGGTAGCACCGCTTTATTTATTTCTGCCACCAAACAGCAGTGTGTAAGCACTGTTGTGTTCCGGTTTGAAGGACATTGAAGCCAGTGATACTGGGTATTATGAGACTTAATAACTTATGTCTCGGGGTGACGAGCGCAATCCAGTGCCATGCAGTAGTTTCTAATTCAAAGTTCTCTGTGGTGTTGCTTCTGTTTATTGTTCGGCGTGGTTTTTACCATCAGGCGAGCGACTTGCTCGTTTCGTCATTCAAACTAATAAAAAAATTGGTTTACGGGTCCCGGAAACCCCAAAACAATGCGTTTTTTTAATCAAAGAGGGTGCAACGGAGCAAGCGCGTCACCTGAAGGCGAGTGATCACCGCCGCCCATGGTCACCGTCAATACCAGGGGATTTGGCGGTGCGTTGCCGGCCAAAATCATTGAAGATTTGTCTAGCGTCATTTGAAACGCCTTGACGTCACTGCCCCTGTTTATAATCTTGCCGAAAAACGTGATAAAGATAAATATAGGACGATAGCCGCGTGCTAAACTTGATATGCAATTCGATAGTTTGAATAGCTAATTTCACTAAAAAATTACCTACATATACATATGCACTCACGCCTGTAAACTCCGAAGGGGTAGGCAGAGGTTTATACAGCAGTTTGTAAGCACTGTTGTGTTTCGGTTTGCAGGACATTGATGCCAATGAAATTATTGGGTATTATGAGACTTAACGTCTTATGTATCGGGGTAACAAACGCAGTCCAGTGCCATGCAGTGCTTTGTAATTCAAAGTTCTCTATAGTGTTGCTTCTGTTTATGGGTATGCATGATTATTACCATTAGGACGACTTGCTCGTTTCGTCATTAAATCCAATAAAAAAATAACTGCTTTGGTAGCGCAGTTGTAATATATATCTACGAAGTAAGACTGCTGTGCTGAAGTCTCGGGTTTGATCCCCGGGTCGGGTCAAATTGATATTGGCTTTTTTTTTAATAAGCTCGCCGGAACGTCGGTTACACTTGTGCCTAGCCCTTCGGGGATTACAGGCGTAAGCGCATATGTATGTACTTATGTTGTTACAAAAGACAGTTGTTGAATGGGCCGGCTCATCCGGGTCGTTACCACTGTCCCACAGAAAACCGGCGTAAAGTAGCAGCTTGCTGGTGAGTGAGATATCTGGAAGCCCAAAACCCCTCCCCTTCCCAATCCCTTAATTGTCCCTTTCCTTTAAGGTCGGCAACGAACCCATAATTCTTTTAGTATTGTGTGTGTACATGGGCGGTGGAGATCACTTACCATCAGGTGACCCACTAGCTCATTTGCCGGTCTATGCTATAAAAAAAACTCCGCTAATATTTATTTGGCCAAGATCACATAAATGTGCCAGACACTTTAGTTCACGTATATACGCTCCTATCTGGGATAGACGCCAATGACTCAATCAACAGGATGTTAATGGACGAAAAAATAATTTAACCAAACTTGAACAATTACAGAATAATAATAATAATAATAACCTCATCGAAATAAGATAACTAGAACGATAACTCTCATATGAATCTGTCAAAAATACGGCTCCATTTACTTACAAATGCAAAAGTAACCACACGTAACACTCATACATGCAACAAAAATTAATATCCGGAGGCCCAAATCCCCCTCCCCTTCCCAATCCCTTAATTATCCCTTTCCTTTAAGGTAAACAACGCGCCCATGATTCTCTGGTATTGTGGGCGCATATGGGCGGTGGAGATCACTTACCATCAGGTGACCCACTTGCTCATTTACGACCTATGCCATAAAAAAACTGTAAGTTATACTATACACTATTTCAGCTTTAATTAAAACTTTATAGTATTGAATAACTTTTGCATGACTACCGATAAGAATAAATTTTCGACTATGCTACATTTGAAACAGTCAAATTTATCAAGTAAATATTATTTACCGTACAAAATACGAGACGAATTATACATACATACGCACCCACGCATGTACTCTCCGAGACAGAGATGTAACCAGTACACCTACATTTCGCCGAGCGTCCGTCCCATGATGTGATAGGGGCGAGCCTATCGCCATACTAGGCTCAATTACAGCTCCGTGGCGCAGCGGGCGAGTAGTTGGCTGCGAAGCGAGAGGCCGTGGGTTCGATTCCCACACCGAGACAAATGTTTGTGTGTACCACAAATATTGGTCTCGGGTCTGGGTGTTGTGGGACCGCAAGTTCCTCGTAGTTCCTGATACCCACGACACAGGTTTACCTAGTGTGGGGTCAGGACTATGTGTGTGACTGTTGGGTGTATTAATATTATTATTATTATTAATTACAGACTCGGGGCTAATACTGAGCATTTTCGTAATAGAAAAACCCAATATCACTGTAACCCAATCTCGCCTTACCCTGCCTTATCATACTAATATTATAAATGTGAATGTAAGTTTGTTTGATACGCTTTCACGCGAAAACTACTTAACCGATCATCATGAAACTTTGTACACATATTCTTGGAGGTATAAGAAGTAACATAGGATACTTTTTATGACAAAAAAAAATCTATTTGTTTGTTACGCTTTCACGCCTAAATGACTGAACCGATTTTGATGAATTTTGATGTAGAGTTAGATGGGACCCTGTAGACGGTTATAGGCTACGTTTTATTTCGGAAAAGTCTATTCATGCAAAGCTAGTAAGCAAAAAAAATATAGGCTATAGAACTCTACGTTACTCCAGTAAAAGACTTTCGTGGAGGAGTAGCGTGCATGTTAGTTCATAAATAAATCATATCAACTTGTTTACATTGTCTGCAAGGTCAATTGAACTGGACTATACATTTATAGTTCTAATAATAAGATTCAGGAAGGAATACACCTACCAATAACTAATGACGTCAAATATTAAATTAACATATACTTGTTTTTATTAGCTTGAGTGACGAAACGAACAGGTCGCTCGCCTGATGGTAAACGCCACGCCTGCCCATAAACAGAAGCAACACCACACAGAACTTTGAATTACAAAGCACTGCATGGTATTGGACTGCGCTCGTCACCCCGAGACACAAGATGTTAAGTCTCATTATGACAAGTAATTTAACTATTATAATAAATAAATAAATACACCCAACAGACACACACATAGTCCCGACCCCACACTAGGTTAACCTGTATCGTGGGTATCAGGAACTACGAGGGACTTCCGGTCCCAAAACAGCCAGACCCGAAACAAATATTTGTGGATCAGACAAACATTTGTCTGGTGTGGGAACCGAACCCACGACTTCTCGGTTCGCAGCCGGCTACTCGCCCGCTGCGCAACGGAGGTTGTCAAACTGGCTTCCTTCAAACCGGAACACAACAGTGTTCACACACTGGCAGCAGAAATAGACAAAGCGGTGGTACCAACCCAGACGCAACGCATACGAGAGACAAACCACCTTGTAAATTACTTACGTACTTCCTCGAATTGCATCGGGTATTATATTTCAGTGTCGACTGACCTACCTTTGAGACAAATAGACGCCAAGATGTCTACATACGGAGTAAAACACGTTTGCTTGTGTTACATTTTTGAGAAACAATAGATAAGGAGGTAAAACCAGGAGGCCAATTCTCGTAATTTAAAATGTTCAAAATATCATTCCGATCTAGTCTCAGCGCGGCGTCAAGAAAGTTGCAAATGGCATTATCTTACCAATAATCAACGTCAAATGTGAACATAGATCGTAATGAGATTGAATGTAGAATAAAAGTTGACTGAAGCCAAAACGGTATAATGCTACTGCTAATGCTAGGTGCATTTGACGTTGATTATTGGTTTAAGAGAATGCCATTTGCAACTTTCTTGACGCTGAGAATAGGTCGGAATTATATTTTGAACATTTAAAATTACGAGAATTGGCCTCCTGGAATATTAAACGAGATAAGTAATTTTTAAGAAATTATTGATTACAAAGTTAATAAATGATAACAATAGTTAGTTGAACAGTCGACAGCCTCCGTGGCGCAGTGGCTGAGTAGCGGACTGTGAAGCTAGAGGACGAGGGTTCGATTCCCGGACTGTGACAAATTTTTGTGTGATCCACAAATATTCATTTCCTTTTTGGGTGTTTTCTCCCCAAAGGGGTAAAAGTCAGGCAAGCCGCCGGCCGTAAAAAATACTAGCCAGATCTTTCTATCTTAGCCAGCCGGGCGTGTTTGTAGATCACACAAATATTTGTCTCCGAGCGAGAATCGAACCACCCACTGCGGTACGAAGGCTGTAGAAAATTTATGTTTTATAGCACAACCAAATGGACGCCAGATGAGATAGCTACCATAGAGGCGTACACATTTTAGCTCTTTGACTCTGGTTGCGTAACCTTAGTAAATAACACCCATGTCAGTTTAATAGCTTTAAAGCTCTATATACTGTATAACATATCTACTCGGTGGCGCAGTTGTAATGCGTACGCGTTACCATTGAGGCTCACGCTGAGGTCTTGGGTTCGATCCCCGTGTCAGGTAAAGAGGTATTGGGTTTTTCTATTACGAAATGCTCAGTATCAGTCCGGAGTTTGGAATTGTGCCCGGTATTGTGATAGGCTCGCCCACTATCACATCGTGGGACGGAGATACGCTTGGCGAAATGTGTACTGGTTACCTCTGCCTACCCCTTCGGGGATTACAGGCGTGAGTGCGTATGTATGATTACATCTACTCCTGACCGACACAATCACACACATTGACATGATAAAAATGGCAGATCAGGCAACATTAATTACCCCATAATACGGTGGGGCCCTTATATACTTATATAGCCTTTGCTCGCGGTTCCGCCCGCGTGAACGGCCTTTTCCGGGACAAAAAGTAGCCTATAGTACTCAGTGATACCGTATCTTTCTAACGGCAAAAGAATTTTTTAAATCGGTCCGGTAGTTTTTAAGTTTATTCGTTACATACAAAAATACAAAAAAATCTTTCGTTATTATAATATTAGTATAGATTGAACTCTACAAGTACTTCGAATTCATTGTTGACACATATTTTAGTGAGTCATCGTGATATTTTGCAACGCGTTTAGCACAAAACTGAGTAATTGCAACCAGATCCCACGCGGGGTGGTCTAGTTCTGGTGAATGTTTACAATTACATTACATAGAAATAAAAATAATGTCTCTATCCATGACTCTAGGTAGAGCTGCTAACTCTACATAAATAAGCTAACGTAAGTATTCCCGAAATAGTAGGCAGAGGGGCAACTAGTGCACTCACGGTTCGATGTGCTTTTTGTATTAGCTTAAATCAAAGCAACATATTTATTGAATATATAAAATATACGTAAAATACATAGTTACAATTTCAATTATTATTTATTTCCACTTCAATACTAAATTCTGAAACCGATTCTGATCAAACTTGGCAGAGTTTGAAGTCTGAATAAGAACAAAGCATGATTGTTAATTCGGATACACGCATAACTTCTTAAAAATAACAGATAAACTCTATCACACAAATAACCTCCTCCTTTTTGAAGTCGGTTAACGCAGATAAGAGTAAGAGCTTTGAATATTTTTCTCTTTTTTTTTCTTTTTTTTTTTCTATTTATTAGTATTACCAACAGTTGTCACATCTTCTAAACTACTTACAGTAAATAAAAGCGGTGACTTTGATGAATAGGTTTATGTATTTCTAAAACAACCACAAACTGGGTCACGGTACACCCGTGTTCACTCCCGTTGAAATCTAATGTCCCTCCCTCGGGAATCATACTAGTTCTCAATTTTAAAGCTTTATTAATTACTGTGAATTAATAAATACTGGCTTAACGCGTAATTATTAGTGCCTGAAATGCTTACAGATACTAGCGATAGATACCCTGAAAAAATAAAAAATAATACATACATACGCACTCACGCCTGTTATCCCCGAAGGGGTAGGCAGAGATGTAACTAGTACACCCACATTTCGCCGAGCGTATCTCCGTCCCACGATGTGATAGGGGGCGAGTCTATCGCCATACCAGGCACAAATTCCAGAATCCAGGTTTTTCTATTACGAGCATTTCGAAATAGAAAAACCCAATACCACTTTACCCGACCCGGGGATCGAACCCGAGACCTCAGCCTTAGCGTAATCGTAACGCGTACGCATTATAACTGCGCCACCGAGGCAGTCAAAAAAATAAAAAAAATAATAGACAAGATATTTATCGAATCTTCTATATCATAGACTATCCGAATTCGCGAGGTACGACCGATACCGCGATAAATTCGCCACGTGCGCTGTCTATATGGGTCATGGCGAAATAATCTCCTAACTCCACATTATCAAAGATGGCACGTAAATAGGTAAATCTAATCTACATTACATAATTTAATTGTAAATACATTTTTCTAATTAAATTACAATTATTCATGTATTTCGAATTATTTTTTTGAATAATTAAGTTATTTTTGTAAGTAATTTGAATATGGAACCGATTTATTAATTTAATTCTAATTATTAATACATTTTACAAAAGCGGAAACGTATTACAATAAAAAATACATACGAAATGTATTTCGTAATCTAATTCACAATACATCTGGACAATACTAACGAATTTTAAAGGTAATTGTATTAGTAACAGATATTCAGAATGCGAACACGACAAAACTGATGTGCAATTGTTGATTAATTACACCATTGTTTCTTATTATTGATGATCAGCGAATTATCGGTGATTCACGAGTGTATATTTTTTATCAAGGCTTTTTGTCTTATTCAGATGTTACAAATTCATGATAATTACTTATGTAGTTATTTGAAATTCTTCTGAATAATGGAGTCAGTGACGAAACTTGGTTCCCGTTGCGGGTTGTGGGGGTCAGACGGTGGGTCACCCCACATAGTACTAAATCTATCGTGAAATCATAATGGGAAGAGGACCCTGGTATTAACTCAGGATATCGAAGACCAAAGAAAGACCATTAGATATTAATAACGCTTAGTGATGTTAGGCAAGCGGCCGGTCGTAAAAACTGCAAGCCATATATTTCTGTAACATATGTTAAAAAAGCAGTGATAGCTCAGCGGGGAGTGGTATGGACTGTCGAGACGAAAGTCGCAAGTTCGAAACCAGCCCCAAGTGCATACACCTCTGACTTTTCTAAATGATGTGTGTATTAATTGTTCATTATCACTTGCTTTAACGTTGAAGGAAACATCGTGAGGAAACCTGTATACCTGAGAAGTTCTTCATAATAATTTCGAAGGTATGTGAAGTCTGCCAACCCGCATTAGGGCAGCGTGGTGGACTAAGGCCTATCCCCTATCATTCAGTAGAGGAGGCCCGTGCCCAGCAGTGGGACGTATATAATACAGGGCTAGTATTATATTATATTATTATTATATGTTAAAAAGCATGTTGCGCCGACCCCATTGCGAATTAGATAAGGGCAGCAGGAAGAACATTTTATAAAAACACATTAAATATTATACTATATACTTTTAAATTTTAATTGCATTACAGTCTACACAAATATAAATTCGTTATTAATTTAGTTTATGTTGAAATTGAAATGAAATGAAATGAATACCGGGACAAAGGTCGCGGGTTCTGTCCCAGCCTTCAAGGTATACATTTGACTTCTCGAAGTTACGGATGGACCAATTGAAATGTGTTTTTATAAGATTTTTTAAATCTAGATGGCGTTTTTTTTAATATATATATTTTTTATAGCATAGGCCGCCAAACGAGCAAGTGATTCACCTGATGGTAAGTGATCTCCACCACCCATATACGCCCACAATACCAAAAGAATTATCGGTGCGTTGCCGACCTTAAAGGAAAGGGATAATGAAGGGATTAGGAAGGGGAGGAGCTTTGGGCCTCCGGATATCTCACTCACCGTACGAAACGTAGTTATATATATATATATATATATATATTTATAGTATAGGCCGGCAAACGAGCAAGTGGGTCACCTGATGGTAAGCGATCTCCACCGCCCATGTACGCCCACAATACAAAAGAATTATGGGCGCGTTGCCGATCTTAAAGGAAAGGGATAATAAGGGATTGGAAAGGGGAGGGGGATTTGGGCCTCCGGATATCTCACTCACCGTACGAAACGCAGCAGCAAGCTGCTACTTTACGCCGGTTTTCTGTGAGACAGTGGCAACGACCCGGACGAGCCGGCCCATTCATGCTGTAGACAAAATTGTCTACAGCGTGGCTCTACCACTCATATATTTGAAGAAAACATATTCATAGAAATTGCAGGTCTATTTCTAATAAATTTGCGGTGACGACTAGATTGTATACAAAGTCACGTATTTGAACAACAATAATAATTAGTCCATAGATCGTGTAGCAAAAATGTATTTCCTTTAGAATGTTTATGTCCTAACATATATTATTGTTGTTGATTGTAATCGATATGTTTGCGTTCGTCGTCCGGACGAAAACTATTTAAAAGGGGCAAATGTTGCCAGGTTTCATTTTAAACGACAAAAAATCGAAATTCTCAATTGGCGTATTTTTTTGTGTACAACTACGCATTACTTTTCACAGAGTACTACGATTGATTTTACACGATACTATTGATTCCTTTTTGGAGCTCAAAGTTGGTCCGATTTAACTTTAAAAAAACCCTAAAGGAGTGAAACTGTGTATAAGAGAGAAAAAACATCAGTGTATAACCAATTTTGACATTTGGCTTAGTAAAAAATTTAGTAAACCAAAACTTTTCTAAATATAGAGCTAGATTTAATGCATCTTTAAGCTGTGTAAAGAGATCGATTAGCCTTTACACGTCTTTGAATTGTTAGGATTGCAGATATTTTGAACAAATTGTGATTGTATACTCGGAATTTGAACCGAGTACCTCATCGGTTTGGTAACCTAAATACCTCACCACTACACCAATGAGACGATAATTAGAAAATACATACATACGCATTCACGCCTGTAATCCCCAAAGGGGTAGGCAGAGGTGTAACCAGTACAGTACAGGTACAGGTGTAACACCCACATTTCGCCGAGCGTATCTCCGTCCCTTATGTGATAGGGAGCGAGCCTATCGCCATACTGCGCACAAATTCCAGACTCCGGGCTGATACTGAGCATTTCTTAATAGAAAATCCCAATACCACTTTACCCGACCCGGGGATCGAACCCGAGACCTCAGCGTTGGCCTCAATAGTAACGCGTACGCATTACAACTGGGCCACCGAGGCAGTCAATGTCGAGGTAGAAAATACATCGATTAATTAAAAAAACCCATTTATGTAATCTATTGCGTTTAAAATCATATACATAAATGTTTAATAGAAAAGTAGCAAATATTCACGATAAACGCACCCAGATATTATGATAATGATAAAAAAATCTAAAAACCTAGGTCTGTATCGGTGTGCCGTGTCTAATTCGGTGCGCGTTATCATCGACTATCACATTCACAATCTCATACAGCTCCGATAACTAGCCCAGCCCTAGTTTAGGGATGTAACGGTGTTTATAATAAAAATAATTTTTATACCTTCTTAGAATAAGAACCGATTTTTCAATATCTGATTTTCAATGTAAGAATAACAAATTTGACATATAATTTGTCGTGTATATAATTCATTGTGATAATTATGTATTTTTTTTTCTTATATTTTACAGTTATCTGATAAATAACGTTTACTTGGAGGTTGTAAATTTGAACACCGAACACGGAAGTTTTTTTTTTAAATGTTCTTTTTAAAATAACTTATAATTGATAAATTAATATATCACTTGTATCTCATACTTCTAGGATTCTTTGTATCATGGTTTCTGAACCCATGGGTTACATGGTTTTACATATGACATCACCTATTAATCGTTTTAGACCCAATGTTGTTATTAAAGATACTTAAAAATTATAATATTGAAACCAACAACAAGTTTGCTCATCGATAAGTGTCGATAATATTTTATCGATAACATAAAACATTGTCTCATCACTAGAACATTGCACTTTCCTTATCAAAAACCTAACGTTTTTAATACTTGATATAAATATTTGTATTAGCATAGACAAATATGCGAACTGCGTTTTTACTTCATTAAAGTAATATTTATTATGTAATATTTCTTTGGAAATTATTTTTGAAAGCTGGCTGCCTCGGTGGCGCAGTTGTAATGCGTACGCGTTACGACGTGTGACGCTGAGGTCTCGAGTTCGATCCCCGGGTCGGATAAAAGTGATATTGGGTTTTCTATTACGAAAATGCTCAGTATCAGCACAGAGTTTGGAATTTGTGTCCGGTATGGCGATAGGCTCGCCCCCTATCACATCATGGGACGGAGATACGCTCGGTGAGATGTGGGTATACTGGTTACACCTCTGCTTACCCCTTCGGGGATTACAGGCGTGAGTGCGTATGTATGTATATTTTTTGGAAATTACGTTTGAAGTTTACTTAACGATTGTTACTATCTTCTACTATTACTTATATTGTACTCTTACTAATTCTTGTTGATAACTTAGTAAAAAATGTCTAGTCGGAATTTATAAGAGTGATAGAGCCACGCTGTAGATAGTTTTGTCTACAGCATGAATGGGCCAGTTCAAGTGGGTTGTTATCACTGTCTCACAACGTAAATTATCAGCTTGCTGGTGCGTTTCATACAGTCAGTGAGATATCCGGAGGTCCAGATCTCCCATCCCCTTCCTCCTTAATTATCCAGTTGGCAACGCGTCCATGATCCATCTAGTATCGTGGGCGTTCATGGGCGGTGGAGATAACTTACCACCAGATGACCCACTTGCTCGTATGTCACCTCCCGCTATAAAAATATTCTAGGCCGTTATATTCGAGAGGCCGTCTGCGTTGTGACCTCTGCTTTGTCTATTTCTACCGCCAAGCAGCAGTGTGTTAGCCGTGGTGTGTTTGAAGGCCATTGAAGCCAGTGAAATGACTGGGCATTATGATACTTAAAATCTTAATGACAGTTCACTTCCATGCAGTGCTTTATAATTTAAGGTTCTGTGTTTCTGCTCGTCAAATGTGAACATAGATCGTAATGAGATTGAATGTAGAATAAAAGTCGACTGAAGCCAAAACGGTATAATGCTACTGCTAATGCTAGGTGCATTTGACTATTGGTTTAAGAGAATGCCATTTGCAACTTTCTTGACGCTGAGACTAGATTGGAATGATATTTTGAACATTTAAAATTACGAGAATTGGCCTTCAGGTGTTATGCTTACCATCAGGCGAGTGAAGTTCGTTTCGTCATTTAGACTCATAAAAAAATTGGCGTCACGTATGCACGTTGAAAGGTTTTCTAAAAAAAGATAGTGCACTCATTTGGTGATTTGTTCTTTATCACATCACATTGAAAATTATTATCGGGGATTATTTGTTCAAACAAATAAATAAAATTAGATTAGTTCGTTGATAGGAATGTTTATTATACATAAGCTCTCACGTATGTATCGCTGAAGGGGTAGGCAGATATGCAACTAGTGCACGCGATGTTTGCCGAGCTTGTTTCCATCCCATGATGTGGTAGGGGGTGAGCCTATGACGATTCACTCGAGTGAATGTCTTTTTCCAAGATAGTTGGGAAACACATATCTCGTAATTTTTAATAAGCAATATTTGTACCTTATTTCACAGTATTTGGTACTCAATATTGTTCAGATAAGGAGCTAATGTTATTGTTATTAAAAATATTACAAAGCCTTTATTGTATAGTTTTGTCTCTGTAGGTTACTGTGAAATGAGAGGCCGCGGGTTCGATCGAGACAAATATTTGTCTAAACTGCGAATATTTGTTTCAGGTCTGGGTGTTGTGAAACCGAAATGTCTCTCGTAGTTGTTGATACCCATCGAAATAAGATAACTAGAACTATAACTCTCATATGAATCTTCCAAAAAATACGGCTCCACTTACTTACATATGCAAAGGTAAAATCACACGTAACACTCATACACGCTACAAAAATTAATGAACGTTTAAAATCAACTTTATTTCATAAAAGTTAATGTCTAAATATTAAATATCTAGATCGAGATACGACGTTCTGCACCGCGCAAAAAATTAGACGTATCAAGTGTTAACTAGAGATTATTATGCACAGACTTTTATAGCCCCGTTCCCTTGCACAGAGTTTTGGTGGGTCATTTTTTTACTTGAGTTACGTTTCTTGTCATCTTATTTCGATGTTGATACCTCACGACATAAGATATTCGTATCTTACTGCGGGACTAGGACTATGTGTGTGTGTGTCGTGTTATTTATTTATTATTTATGTATATATACTTAGTTAAGACTGCCTCGATGGCGCATTGTAATGCGTACGCGTTACGATTAAGGTCAACGCTGAGGTCTCGGGTTCGCTCCCCGGGTCGGGTAAAGTGGTATTGGGTTTTTCTATTACGATATGCTCAGTATCAGCCCGGAGTCTGGAATTTGTGCCCGGTATGGATATAGGCTCGCCCCCTATCACATAAGGGACGGAAATACGTTCGGCGAAATGTGGGTGTACTGGTTACACCTCTGCCTAGCCCTTCGGGGATTACAGGCGCGAGTGCGTATATACTTAGTTAAATAAGTGTTGTAGCGTTTATAGAGGTTAAAAAACTTTTAGTAGAGCCGTAGAGTTACTCGGAAGAAATAACGCTTATCTCTATTGCTTTATGTAACAAAGGGCCCTATATTTACTATCTATTATACAAAGAGTCTATGTAGTTTATTTTTTTCTCATTTATTTATGCCGTACTCAAATAAGTAAATTAAGTTTCAGTATTCATTAGCCATTTTATAGAATTCTATCATTTCTCAGTGACACAGTGATTTCTTATGTTTATGCGAATATTACACATTGAAATAAACCTAGTTTATACGAAATTTATCGTGGGTTAATTTTATTTTAGCACCGATGTTTCGAAAGCTTTTCAGCCTTCATGGTCACGGGAGAGACTGAGGTGTAGGTCGTCTCGAAAAGTTAATGTTACATTGCCTACCTTCGTTTTAAAATTAACATTTTTTTTATTATTTAAAAAAAGGTAGCTGAATCTAGTCCGGATCTACGCAGAAACGTCGGCCTAAAATAAAATTAAACCGCCAAAAAAACCGTATAAACTAGTTTTATTTCAATTTCTCAGTGACGTCAATTACGATTACATCTATACTCAGTAACTGAGGTTAAAGCATTGAATGGCTGTGTGAAAATAATCTATTCCTAAATAACAATTCAAGTTAATTGACGTTTCTAACTGCAACAGCTAGGTGTACAAGTTAATTGAATTAAATTAGACTGCCAATTTATGTTTTTTTCTTTCAGCAATATTTTGTGCGTTTGACCGTTGCGATATATTATAATACATACATATATACATACAGGCGTGAGCCTGTATTCCCCGAGGGGGTAGGCAGAGGTGTAACTAGTACACCCACATTTCGCCGAGCGTATCTCCGCCCCATGATTTGATAACGGGCGAGCCTATCGCCATACCGGGCACAATTCCAGAGTCCGGGCTGATACTGAGCATTTCGTTATAGAAAACCCAATATCACTTTTACCCGACCCGGGGATGGAACTTGAGACCTCAGCGTCAGCCTCAGTCGTAACGCGTACGCATTTCGTTTCCAATATAGATAGAAATCTCCATAATAGCCTTGTGGCATCCTAAATAAGCTAAGGAACCGCATGGCCAGGGTTCAAATCCCAGGTGGGGCAATCACTATTTGTGTTATCCACAAATATTTGCTTCGGGGCTGGTTATTTTGGGTTTATTTGTTCAAACTCCAGTGATTGGATCGTACTAACAAAACACCTATTTTACGTAGGTTTTGTAAGACTGTGGTACTACCGCGGTCCAACTGGCTTATTCACGCTGTTCACAAAACTGTATACAGCATGACTTACCGAGCGGAATCGCCGTAAAAGTTAGTTTTTTTATTAAAAATATAATCTTATGACCTCAAAAGAAAAGAACTCGGTACAAGAGTCCACTGTTCTAATAGATAATGTATATATTGTATATACTGGATATTTTTATAACAGGGCAATGCTCTATGCTTGGTTGTTAACCTGATGTGCATTTTTACACACTCTACAGTTTTTAATCCACCTAGCACTCACACATACTCCTGTCCTCACAGTAGGTTAATAGCGCTCATAGCTAGTTGCACTCACTAATCAGTACACGATAAGCGAGTTAAGCAACCCTTGGTGCGGTCAGTCTATGGATGGGTGACCGCTTAGTGGTATTTCAACAGAGCGTCTCCGTGCTTCGGAGGGCACGTAAAATGTCGGTCCCGGCTGTTATCAACTGATAGCAGTCGTTAAGCCAAGTCGGAGGCTTCGGGTGGCTTGAAAAACTCTGACACTAGGTTGGCCACTAACCATTCGATAAGAAGAAGAAGAAGAAGTAGGTTAATCTGTATTGTGGGTACCAAGAATGAAGGACTACGGTCCCATAACGCCCAGACCATAACAAATATTTGTGGATCACACAAACATTTGTCTCGGTGCGGAGATTGAACCCGCGACCTCTCGTTTAACCGTCGGATACTTGACCAATACGCCACAGCGGTGTCGTATTTTTTTTTTGTAATAAACATTTCTTAGAACAAGAGTTAAGCTGTCTAAGGCCTAACCCCTCTCATTCAGTAGAGAAGTGCCCAGCAGTGAGACGTGGATAATACTGGGACAGTACTATTATTATCGTGATTACATTTTATGCGAGAAAGGGGGGTTGAACTTTCTAAGGAACGGAATTGAAAAGTATAGATATTGCTTATTAAAAATATTGATACATGTATTTCACAATTATATCCCTTAATAATACAGTTCGTTTTAATCTGAAATGGTTCATATTGTATAACTTTATTTAAGAGTGAAGAGTTTCTAAACATAAAATACAAATTACAAAGCCATTTAGTTTCACGAAGACTTCATTACAAAAAAACAGTACATGAAAAACTAATTAAATTAGCTTAAAGGTTTAACTTAGTCTTAACTTAACATTTAACGTAAACCAAACCTCACATACGTGTCAAAACCGCCGAAAATTGTTTAATTAAAGCACATAAAACTAAATAACATTGACAAGGTCACAAACGCCCACACTCGCCAGTTTTCCATTCATACACGTATGATCGAATCGTAGCGTGACGCACACATACGCGGCGCACACGTGATTGGTCAACTTTCACTCTCGAATACAGCCTACATAGTTTGAATGCCGTGTGAAGCGTTCCGATTCGTCGGATAAACTTTGACCTTTAACGCTATTGGTTGTTATGTTGTACATATAAACTATGTGCTGTATTTACGGAAGTAAAGTTTCGGGTTATGTACTTACCGGCTTTACGTTACGTATGTACTATAGTTCCCGCGTAAATAGACGCTTTTCTCGGGAAAGCTCGGTCTTGACATTGAAACCTTTTCGGATTTTAATACTAACCAAACACTGAGCTTTCATAGATTTGTACGAAGATTATTAATACATTTATGTAAAGAAAATAAATAACAGAATGTTAGAAATGGTAGAGTTACTCTGTAGACACTTTTGTTTCCAACATTAACTGACTCGACAGGGGTGTTACCACTGTCTCACAGAAAACTGAAGTGGCAAATGTTGTCTACGGTACACGGTACTGTTGCACATTGAATGAGATGATCGGAGGCCCATACAAAAACATTTCTTTTTTATTATACTAGCCCTGTATTATATACGTCCCACTGCTGGGGACGGGCCTCTACTGAATAAGAAGGGTTAGGCCTTAGTCCACCACGCTACCCTAATGTAAGTTGTCAGACTTCACATATCTTCGAAATTATTATGAAGAACTTCTCAGGTATGCAGGTTTCCTCACGATATTTCCTTCACCGATAAAGCAAGCGATAATTAACAATTAATACGCACATAACTTAGAAAAGTCAGAGATGTATGCACTTGGGGCTGGTTTCGAACCTGCGGCTTACGTCTCGACAGTCCATAGCACTCCCCGCTGAGCTATCACTGCTAAAAAACAATATCATTGTGATTATTTTAACCTGACACTATTTTTTGTAGGTCAAACAAAGTAAAATAAATTGACTATTCAACTCGTAACGGTAAGCACGGAGCATACATTTTGGTAAAGTGTGTATGTATACTTGTGACATTTCGCCGCACTGGGAAGCGTGAACAAAAGCGCGTGACAAACAATTCAGTGTGGACGATTGTCAAATGTAACAACAACCTCTGAAGGCTAATTCTCGTAATTAAACATTTTCATAATATCATTCCGATCTAGTCTTAGTGTCAAGAAAGTTGCAAATGATATTCTCTTACACCAACGTCAAATGTGAACATAGATCGTAATGAGACCGAAAGTAGAATCAATAAAAAAAATATAGAATAAAAGTTGACTGAAACCAAAACGGTATTATGCTAACATTTTTAAATGACACATATCCATAAATAAACGTCAAAAGTGACTGAATTAAGAATGCAATAAGATCATAATGAAACCGGACTGAAGTTAAAGAGGAGCAGAATTATTATTTTTTGTCAAATCGCAATATAATCTCAGTTCGGTTAAAATTCAGTCGCAGCGTCAGTTAAATTCGAGACTTGGCCTTCTGATATCCAGTAACATTACGCAACAACATGTCATTTATGGTAAATGTAATTTTGTTTTAAGTCACATCAAAATGACACTGCCTGTTACGACACTCGTCCACATTATCGTAACAAGTACGTGTGACAGCCACGCCTCCACGGTGTGGCAAAATGTCACGAAAATGTGGACACTCTTTTATTCGCGTTTTTAATCCAACTAGTGGCCGCGTTGTGACAGAAATTCGAGCTCTTTAATCATATAATAATAATAATAATAAATACACCCAACAGTCACACACATAGTCCTGACCCCACACTAGGTAAACCTGTATCGCGGGTATCAGGAACTACGAGGGACTTGCGGTCCCACAACACCCAGACCCGAGACCAATATTTGTGGTTCACACAAACATTTGTCTCGGTGTGGGAATCGAACCCACGGCCTCTCGCTTCGCAGCCGACTACTCGCCCGCTGCGCCACGGATATACTTTTGTTCTTTAACGTCAGCTGCGAGATTTGACATTTATATATTGACAGTATAAACATAAATAATGTTTTATTTTATTTAACTAGGGGCGTTGCCCATGTTTTTCCACAAAACATAAAATAAAAAAACAAAGTCCGTCGAATATGAGACATATGTTACTTTCTTCCCCACATTATTCTGCATCGATTGGTATCGGTCTCGACCCCATACCCCCAGCGGTTTCGGAGGAGATAGCGTGACAAGCTTTTGGCAGCGGAAGCGGCGGCGCCAGTTACTTTTTTTTAGAATAGAGAGATAAATATATTTGTTAAGTGGTAGAGTCACGCTGTAGACAGTTTTGACTACAGCATGAATTATCACTGTCTCACAGAAAACTAAACCGGCGTAAAGTAGCAGCTCGCTGCTGCGTTTCGTACGGTGATGAGATGTACCAAGCCATGTTAATAATCCAAAAAGTAACCAATCCATAACGAGCAAATAAAAATAAATCTCTACAAGTCAGAGTATAATCAACGTGTTACAGAAGGGTGTGGTCAAATTTAAGCAACGTGTAATGTACCATATAAGTAGTTCAACCCCTGTAGTACCAAATCCGATTGCATTGCTAGGACATAAATAAAGCAGACAGTTTTGTCTACAGTCATGAATTAGCATGAATAGAAAATTCTCTCTTCCCAATTCCTTAATTATCCCTTGCCTTTAAGGTCGGCAACGCGCCCATGCTCTTTTGGTATTGTGGGCGTACATGGGCGGTGGAGATCGCTTACCATCAGATGACCCAGTTGCTCGCTTGCCAGTATAGGCCATACTATAAAAAAAATATTACCTACAGATATTATATTTAAATAGCTTTCTGCACTTCTCTAAAGTTAAAGTTATAAAGTTTATAACTTTAACTATATCAAATCTCACATCCCCCGTGCGTGTATATTGCTCAAATACGGGTCCAAAGTTTTCTCTTCGCGTATTAATATATAGATGACATTGGACGTCATCTTTGAACCAAGACGTGGTGGCTTTGACACTCAAATACAACAGTGCTTGTACCTTTACCCACCCTTTCGAGAATGCATTGATCCACCTGTAGCGGCGAGCATAAAAAATATATATATCACATTTTCTGTCTACCCCAACCACGAAACAAGCGTAATGGCAAATAGCATTTGTTTATAATTGGATTGCACAAAATTGATACTAAAAAATCATTTCAACTGCAGTAAAAGATAAGACAGAATAACGATTGCCTAATCGGATGACATTGAAACACCTCTACCTACCCCCAAACGATACAAAGATTCACACAGATCACCAATAGTAGCATACGAGACTTAATCTAAATGGAATAATATTATGCGTGTATTTATACAGGCTGATACAAATGTGACTACAAAATTAAAATATTATGTACTAGCTTTTTCTCGCGATTTAAAGCAGCGATAGTTGTCTGCGGGGAGTGGTACGGACTGTCGAAAGGAAAGTCGCAGGTTTGAAACCAGCCCCAAGAGCATGCACCTCTGACTTTTGTAACTAACGAGACATTCATTGTTAATTATCGCTTGCTTTAACCGTGAATGAAACATCGTGAGGAAACCTGCATATCTAGAGAACTCTACATAAGAAATTCGAATGTATGTGAAGTCTGCTAGTCCGCATTAGGGTAGCGTGGTGGACTAAGACTTAACCCCTCTAATTCAGTAGAGGAGGCCCGTGTCCAGTAGTGGGTCGTTTATAATATATGAATAATGTATTAATAAGGCTAGTATTATTATTATTTTATAGCTAGTGCTCGCGGCTCCGCCTGCGTGAACGTCTTTTGTAAGATAAAAATATCCTTTATCCTAACTACAGCATTAAAATCGAAGACTGACAATGGCAAAAACGAGTGTTAAAAACTATCATATAAATAAAAAGTTTGGTCTAGCAGTCAGCGTACTAAGGCTGAAAACCGTGAGGTCTTGGCATCAATTCCTAGGTCGGGCAATCACAATTTATGTTTGAGTTTTCAATTAGAAAAATCATACATGAATTGCTTCGCTAGGCTCGCCCCCGTCACTTCATGAAACGGAAATAAAGTAGGTGAAACGTAGTTGCAGTAAGCACCTCTGCCTAACCCTTTGGAATAACTGTGAGCTTATATTGTAATTAATTACATAAATAAATAATATGTTCATCCTTAAATATCCATACTGATTAACTGTGTCACAATATCACTTAAGATAACCTTATTCTTTGCCTGAATATAATTTGTATAAACTTGTAACAAAGTTAGGGATATAAGTTTAAGTAAATTTTATAAGACCTCGACACAAACTAGGATTACAATTACGTGAGTGGTAAGTTAAATGAACTACAGCACTAAGCATACAGCTAAACAATTTTGAATGCCAAACTAACCACTGCGGTAAATGGGAATCTATCGCTTAAGTATTTCGTATATTGATTCAATGTATTTTGATTACAATGTACTTAACTGCCTTGGTGGCGTAGCTGTAACGTATTCGTTACGACTGAGGCTCACGCTGAGGTCTCGGGTTCGATCCTCGGGTCGGGTAAAAGTGATTTTGAGTTTTTCTATTACGAAATGCTCAGTATTAGTCCGGAGTCTGGAATACGAACGTGTATTTACGTGTATTTCATTTCTTACTGACAAACATAGATTATTTACAGGAAAAGTTTTTGTGATAAAATAAAAATATAATATTTTTTATCTATTTTTATATTAAAAGAATTATACTAAATATAGAGGACAAAATCCCCCCCCCCCTTCTGATCCCTCAATTATGCCTTTCCTTTAATATTGATAACGCGCCCATAATTCTTCTGGTATTGTGAGCGTAAATGGGCGGTATATCTCACTTACCATCACGAGACCAGCCGGCCTATGCTATAAAAAAATACAAAGTTTTGAAATCTCTTAAGCCCTTTAAGCCAGATTATAAAATACCTATATGTTCAGACATACAACGCCATTTTTATAATAGCTAACAACACATCTCTTATTAATAGATACTTTTAACTTTAACAACCTCTGTAGTTTACTTAACGATTTTTGATAAGCGCCAGGTCACTTGATAGCATTGACACTAAAGCTGGGATCGGTCTAACATTTTGGCATTTTTATCTTAAACTATTTTACATGAATGATACCAAACTCGCTCTGCAATAATATGCGACTAATTTTGCTTCCAGCTTCGCCCACGTTAAATACTTTTCTGGGAAATATATAATATTACAAACAACAAGAAAAAAGCAAAAAGAAACGCGACGAATTGAGAACCTCCTCCTTTTTTGAAGTCGGTTAAAATAGACAATAATGTGTACAGCATGAATGGGCCAGCTTTACCATTGTCTCACAGTTGTTGCGTTTCATACTGTGAATGATATCCGGAGGCCCGAATCCCTTTCCCAATCACTTAATCATTCCTTTCTTTTAAGATTGACAACGCGCCCATGATTCTTTAGGTATTGTGGTAGTTTATGGCTAGTGGCCGAGATCATTTACCATCAGGTGACCCACATGTTCGTTTGCTCGCTTATGCTATAATTGTTTTTTACAAATTACTGCATCGCACTGATGTTAAGTCTCATAATGTCCTGTAATTTCACTGGCTTCAATGATCCACCACGGCTCTGTACGAGTACCTGACAATGAATATAAAACTGGGGATTATGACACTTAGAATCTTATATCTCTGCATGATAAGCGCATTACAGTACGATGTAATTCAAAGTTATGATTGAAATTACTACTGTTTATGTAAAAGCGGTTACCACCAACCGAGCGAGCTGCTCGTCTCGTGATATTATAAAAATCGTCGTTCTAACATTTAATAAAACTATTTAACAAACATAGGATAATGCGATAGTGCGTTATTAATTTCGACAGTATCACAGTGGAACCTAAACTACTGATAACGTATCAGGTAGCCTAGGTCTTTGATAAAACGCTAAATTTACAAAAAAACGCGTCGATAACACTGGGCTATCGCTCGCGATGACACCGCTCAGAGTCTAATACACATTTAGTTTTTATAAAGTTATTTTGTGTGATGATCGCTGCGTTTTCGGTTTTTTGAGTGAAGTTGGTGGAGGTTTGGGGTATAGTATTATAAATTGTTTTTTTATTTATCGCGCCAAATGTAGGCTGTGTGTAACTTATAGTATTGTGTTTTTTGGTACATTGCACGTGTGTGCGTGAGCTTATTTACAGCAGTTTTGTCTTGTGTGTCAGTGATACAACGTGAACGCGTGAACAGCGTGTTTACACGGTTCGATTATTAACCGACTTCAAAAAAGGAGGAGGTTTTCAATTCGGCGCGCTTTTTTTAATTTATCTTTTGCCTTTTTTATGAATGTACATCGATTTCTCCGCCAAATGGGGATCGATTTTGTAGGAAAAAAATTCACTCGATATATTTTAGCTGCGATGTGGTCCCATATAAATTTGGTTAATATCTGATGACGAAGTACGGAAAATAAACTCCTCAACGGACAACAGTACACACGGCGCGATTGTGTTATTGTATTGGACTTTACATGCTGTTGCTGTAGATTGAAGTCGGTTTCTAAGTTTTGTTAAACGTTATATTTTAGTTAATCGAATGCTAAATAATATGCTATTTGATACGTCTGAACAGACTTTCAATAGAATTCATCAATAAAACCACACAATTTTTGTAGATTCAAGCCAATTGATCAATTAAAATTGATCTTTAAGAACCCGCTATAAGTGAAATCTTTCTGCACCATGTTACAGAAAGATTTGACTTGTAGTTTTTACGATCGGCCGCCTGCCTGACGTCAACCCCTCTGGGGTTTTAAAGGGCTATTATTATTATCAACAAAAACTTGCTGATAAATTCATAAGATAAGCTGTATGCATTAACGTCAACAATAAAAACTTTAAAATCAATAGTTGCCAAATTAGTTGACAATTTGACTTATCACAAATTACATAAACAAAAATAATCACTAAGATTGCTTTAATTATAATAATAAAATTATGTTACCTAACTTTATATACGGTATGTTTGCAAAATCATATATTTTTATTAGTCTTTATAAAAGAAGCCAGAAGCCGAGACTTAAAGCTATATGCTGCGACGTATGCGACGCAGACAGTTTCTGTAAGTGATAGAGCCACTCGTTACCACTGTCTCACATCAAACTAACGTAAAGTAGCAGCTGGCTGCTGTGTTTCGTATGATGAGTGAGATACCCAGGCCCAAATCCCCGGCCAATCTCTTAATTATCCCTTTCCTTTGGGATATAAGAAAAGATTGATTAACCACCAAAAAAAAATTATAGCAGATAACGGCGAACGAGAAGTCATCTGATGGTAAGTGATCGCCATCACCGAACAAACACAATACAATCACAGGTGTGTTGTTGATCTTAAAGGAAAATAATGGAGATTGGAAAAGGCAGGGCGGACTTGGGCCTAATATCATCGAACCAGTTCATTTATGCTGTTGACAAAAGTGTCTACAGCGTGATTGTACCACTTATTGAAGCCTGAGAGCTTACGCCGTAGGCTCCTTACCCACTTAACTTAAAGTTCCCCAACCAACCAAATTCTTAAAATTCTAAAAGTAACCGCCTCTAAATGCGTCCTCTATTATGCTAAATCCCCTAGTTTGTTCTTTTAACACCTAGATGTCATTCATGGATGGTAGAAACAATGTATTTACTACATGCCACAAAATGCCATTCATACTATCAAAAGCATGGCCCCGAGCTCCCGAGCCTCGGCGCCGTCCATGTGGGAAGTGTTAGCGGATAGAGTATTTTATTTTACTTTTGCTTGTAAATTCCTGTTTGTTTAAATTAAACCATTTAAACCATTTATTTTTCTACACACACATACATATAGCACAACAAAAAGAAAAAAGAAATAAAAACACACATTAAATAAATAAATACACCCAACAGTCACACACATAGTCCTGGCCCCACACTAGACCTGTATCGTGGGTATCAAGAACTACGAGGGACTTGCGGTCCCACAACACCCAGACCCGAAACAAATATTTGTAAATCAGACAAACATTTGTCTAGGTGCGGGAATCGAACCCACGGCCTCACGCTTCGCAACCAGCTACTCGCCCGATGCGCCATGGAGGCTGTAGTGGTAGAGCCACCCTATAGACAGTTTTATCTACAGACAGATTTGTGCTGATAGCTTATATTGCTTATACAGCTTCACCTGACAATAAAGCCGGCGCTTATGGCGCTCTAGCCAGAAATATGTATAATATACTTAGTAGCGATTAAGAGTCCAATAGGACGGAGATACGCTCCGCGAAATGTGGGTGTACTAGTTACACCTCTGCCTACCCCTTCAGGGATTACAGGCGTGAGTGCGTATGTATGTAAAATGCAATGCATATTATGGCAACCATCCACAGTATAATGCAGACTTAGCTTCAAATACCTACAAACTCGCTAAGTATGTATGGCACAGACATTAGTGTATGCAAAGTAACAAATAGTTGAAGACAAAACGAGTAGACAAAATAATCTCGTATTGCAACTTTTATAACATGTTAAGGCCCCAGGTCATGGTCTACCTGTGTACCCAATGTCATCAAAATCAATTAATCCGTTAAAGCATAATTGACTAACACACATTCAAATTGGAGTCCAGCTGTAAATCAGTGCTGTGTCTCAACAGCGTACACTGAGCTGACCCCTTCTACCGCAAGTATTGTAGCAAAATGCTTTATTAGTTTTATCATCTTGTTTTGTTGTGCTATATGTATGTATGTGTGTAGAAAAAAATAAATGGTTTAGATTTACTAACAAAAATTCAAACGTTAACTGTTTTTGTATTCCTGTACATTACACTCACATAATTCTGTAAAACAATGTCTGGACATTAAAAGAGGCAATAACCCACGAGTTTGTTTCGGCATTTCTTCTTATGGCTAGCCCCAAAATGCCGTCGTAATGTAGCATAAAAAACGATTGACATGTAAAAGTGTATTTATTTATGATTTCAGAATAAATGATTTGACTTTTGACTTTGGCTTTAATTATATTAGTAGGAAATATATATTTGTCAAACCTCAACTCTCTTACGTTTGCACCACAGACCGACAAACGGACAATTTGCGTCCGTTTTGTAACATTTTACTCTAACCCATTTATATGCGTATTCAATAGTTTTTTCCAAACTCTTTCACACCTCGCCGTGTGATATTTACATTAAGCTTTAAGTTATCAAGGGTGTGTAACGTATATGATATATACGTTACTAACGGTACGTCTTTGAGTCTGTTTATTTTTTGTTAAAAAGCTTTTATTTTATTACTTTTAAGTGAAACAATCGTCAAAATCAATGCACAAATGCACAAATATTGGTATTTAACTCTCTTAGAGTGGAGTTAATTTTTCAAATAAGTAAAAAACCCTATCGAATACAAAAAGGATCAACCAAATCGGTCCACATTTGTCAAAATTATGCATAAACATACATAAAAAAACTATGGTTTTCTATGGTTTTTTGCGTACGTTAAAAAACGTTTTTTGTATTAGTCAGCCTAATGAAATGCCTAATAGTATTAGTACGTCTCTAACGGTTGACCGTTAGAGAAACTTCACTAGACAGTTCTTTTAGGTTTGGCTGTTAGTAACTTTAGCCACGTTGAACATGAAATTGAACGATTTAGTTAGGATTTTAACCTTCGCAAAAAAGGGGTATTATAAATTTGAAATTTTTGCCAGTGTGTTTCTGTCTATGGCATAGTACCTAGAAGCTTAATTAATAGACCTATTTGAATGCGTTTTTGTTTGTTTGAAAGCTAATTTAATCGAGATGCTTAGCACAATTTCAAGAAAATCTGTTGGCCGCTTAAGTTGATATTTTTCTACTGGACATCGGGGTTTTTAAACGGTTATGCTACCCGCCGAAATGATAGAAAGAAACTATACGGATCAAATTGACGATATTTTTAAAAAGGGCCAAATAAAATTCTCGTAACTGACGAGCAGCTATGAGAAGACAGATGACACTTAAAGCAGGGAAACTATCTTTCTTCTTCTTTCAAATAAGTAGTACTGTCCGTCAGTTAAAGTTATTGTAACAAGCAATGGTTCGTGTTAAGGTTGTATCATTTGTTTTCATACATACACACATACACGCCTGTAATCCCCAAAGGGGTAGGCAGAGGTGTAACCAGTACACACACATTTCGCAAAACGTACCTCCGTCCCATGATGTGATAGCGGGCGGCCTATCGCCATACCGGACACAATTCCAGACTCCGGGCTGATACTGAATATTTAGTAATAGAGAAACCCAATATCAATTTTACCCGACCCGGGGATCGAACCCGAGACCTAAGCGTCAGTCTCAATCGTAACGCGTACGCATTACAATTGTGCCAACGAGGCAGTCAAAATATTTACAACATATTTAATCGCAAAAAAACCCGCCACAAGAATTAACGAATGACAAAATTATCGAGAATAGAAATCGTTCCAGAATCGAACTCTACTAGGCTATCGTTTAGGCTACACGCCAGTGCTAGAGGTCGTGAATGTAATCAAATTCATAATAATTCAAATAAATACTTATTAAATAATCATTTATTCTAATAATGTTATGAAATAAGTTTATCTGATCACTGAATGATTCAAAAGTATATTATGGTAACATCAACTCACGCCTTTGTCTTCATAGGGCAGGCAGAGTTATAACTAGTGCTACATCCACGTTTCGCCGAGCTTTTTTTCGTCCCATGATGTAATAGAGGACGAGCCTAATTTTCAAATTTAAACTTGTTGCTTCTAATAAATTAGGCATTTTATTAGGCTAAAGCAAAAAACGTTTTTTAACGTACGCAAAGCCATAGAAGTTTTCAATTCGTTTATATATATATTTTTTTTGTATGTTTATGCATAATTCTGTCAAATGTGGACACATTTGGATGATTCTTTTTGTATTCGATAGGGTTTTTTACTTCGGTCGGTGGAGGTCTTATTTGAAAAAATTATTCCACTCTAAGAGGGTTAAATACCAATTTGGGCATTCGTGCACCGATTTTGACGATTGTTTCACTTTAAAGTAGTAAAATAAAAGCTTTTTAACAAAAATTAAACAGACTCAAATAACTGAAAGCTATATAAACAACAAAAAATGAGTCGGTGATATCAATCATCCTTACTAATATTATAAATGCAAAAGTAAGTTTGTTTGTTACGCTTCCACGACTAAATCGCTGAACTAATTTTAATTAATTTTGACACGCAGGTAGACAATGACCTGGGGGCCAATTCTGCTATTTTAACTGACACTGCGAATGAATTTTAACCGAACTGAGATTACATTTTGAATTAATTAAAAATATGGCATTCTGCTCTTTTAAAAATTCGATATCATCTCAGTTAAATTGCATATAAACTGTCAATTCGATCAACTTTCAATGTCTTTCTTTTGTTGAAAATATGGCTTCGCATTATTATGCATTTCGCCAATGACAAGTATTTTACCGAATTTTACGTATCAGCTGCCATAGACTAAATTCTAGAAATTAAAAATGACCTAAGCGACAAAATCAATGTTACCAACTCAAAATAAAATACCCACAATATGACTAATTTCAGTGATTAAAAAATTACGTAACTGGAGGTTATGATTTTTTAACCTGTCTAGTAGTATACAATAATAATACGAAATTTTGACTGTAAAAAAATACTGTGTCTCCATATACGGTATTTATAAAAATACCGTGTCCAGTAGATGGCATGAAAATACGGCAGATCTGCTGTAATTACAGTGCACTTGGCAACACTGCTTCACCTTCAGTCACATTTCGTACTCAATATTTTGACGTTTGTCTGTAGACGAAATGCATTTTATATAGTTAAGTGTCTCACAATGGACACTGGCGAAATCACCAATCTACGGTGGAGCCAAACACAATTAAAAGAAGAAGAAGATAGTTAAGTGTCAAATTTATTGTTACCAGAATGCCGTTTTGGTTCAGTCAACTTGTATTCTACTTTCGATATCATTGCGTTCTAAGTTCTTGAATATTGGTTTAGCAGAATACCATTTGCAACTTTCTTGTCGCTGAGATTAGATCGGAATGATATTTTGAACAATTAAAATTACGAGAATTGGCCCTCAGGAATAGGCTTTACAAGTGATAGAGCTACACTTTAGACAGAGATTTATTAATAAACATCCAAATTCACAAACATCCACATTTTACTAAACGGAAGAATAGTAGAATACATCCGACGCGAAAATCGAACTTGCGACATACCAAAGCAACACCAAGGTCCGTTCTCTAGGTCATGGTTATTATCTTTCTCGCAAAAAAAACTTAATTCACGATAATGTTATACAAAACATTATCAAGCATTACTTCCTCGTGCTTCTGCAAAACGATATGATAACGCGTTATCATTGATAAGAGTTTAGAAACATCATTAGTGGGGTGCATATTGATGCATAGGATATCATCCAGTGAGCAGGATATGAGGATATTTTACGAGTGGTAGAGCCACGCTGTAAACAAAATTGTCTACAGCGTCGACCCATACATGCTGTAGGCAAAAGTGTCTACAGCGTGGCTCTACCACTCATATCATCATACCATCTAGTGGTATTTGTAGATAATAAGATTTCACTTTGCTAAAATGTCCGAGCAAAAGAAGTTGCTTACAAACACAATGTTAGACAATAAGTCCTACTGACCGCTTCACACTACTACACAATGACCTATCATGTTTCATGGCATGTGATTCTTTCGCTTGGGGACTGTCTACTAAGAAATAGTAAAATTAGTTTCTGAAAAGAATTGAGAAAGGCATGTTGAGGTCGTTTATAGGACATAGGATGTTTGGCACATTATTCCTATATAGGTTATAGGTTTCCTATATATTATTTATATATAGGAAACGGGACTTTGCTTCCAGCTCTGCATACGGGAATAGCCTATATTATAATTCAGATCATGGTCTATCTGTATGCCAAATTTCATCGAAACCCGTTTAGCCATTAAGGAGTGATACATTTTTTATGGCATAGGCCGGCAAAAGAGCAAGTGGTTCACCTGATGGTAAGTGATCTCTACCGTCCATGTACGCCCACAATACCAAAAGAATCATGGGTGCATTGCCGACCTTAAAGGAAAGGGATAATTAAGGAATTGGGAAGGGGAGGGGGTTTGGGCCTTTATCCCTTTAGAGGTGAAATTTCCAAAAACCTTTACTTGTTTAATGCTTACAACATAAATGGCATCAACTGCAAAAAATTCAAGCTTGTAGCCCTAGGGTTTAGATTCTGCGTTGATGAATCAGTCAGTCAGGACAAGTAATTATGTATGTACTCGTATATATATATAGGATGATTTAACTTATTTATTAATGTAAGAAAAGGGCAGTCGAGCAAGAAGATTACATAGATGTTTCACAACAGCCCATGAAAACCTCAGTTTTATGACCCCGGTCGAGCCCAATCATGCTGTAGACGAAAATATTTACAACGGATCTCTACCGGTATAAAAATTTGTTACTAAGCTTTATAGCATCAAATATTAGTAACAATAAGTAAGTAGTTGACAGCCTCCATGGCGCAGTGGGCGAGTAGCCTGTTGCGAAGCGTGAGGCCGTGGGTTCGATTCCCGCACCTAGATAAATGTTTGTTTGATCCACAAATATTTGTCTCGGGTCTGGGTGTTGTGGGACCGCAAGTCCTTCATAGTTCGTGATACTCATGATACAGGTTTACCTAGTGTGGGGTCAGAACTATGTGCGTGACTGTTAATTATTTATTAATTAGTGTTAAGTTCATAAGAATAGTATTATATATATTATCAATACCAGGAATGACTGGAAATTCACTGGGCTTTGTTTATACTTGATAACCCAGGGTATTTGAAATATTATAAAATAGCGATATCTTTTCGGAAATACCCGCATACTTTAACGTTAATAATAATACGCCTAAAGAGAAGCTTGTGGCGAGCTATTAGGGAGTAGCCTACGTACCCGAGTGCTCCCAAGGGAAGGTGGGTCACCTTGATGGTAAGTGATCACCACCGCCCATGTACGCCCACAATACCAAAAGAGTCATGGGCGCGTTGCCGAACTTAAAGGAAAGGGATGATTAAGGGATTGGGAAAGGGAGGGGATTTGGGCCTCCGGATATCTCACTCACCGTACGAAACGCAACAGCGAGCTGCTACTTTACGTCGGTTTTCTGTGAGATCAATCCCCGGGTCGAGTAAAGTGGTATTGGGTTTTTCTATTACGAAATGCTCAGTATCAGCCCGGAGTCTGGAATTTGTGCCCGGTATGGCGATAGGCTCGCCCTCTATCACATAAGGGACGGAGATACGCTCGGCGAAATGTGGGTGTACTGGTTACACCTCTCCCTACCCCTTCGGGGATTACAGGCGTGAGTGCGTATGTATGTATGTATGTAATCTAGAGAGAGTTGCTCCTGCCTGGCAGTATACCGATTGTTGCTACAGTTCGTCTAGAGGGTGTTAACGTATAAAAAATAAATCTAAACAATTGAAACCTTATTTCTGCTTTCTACAATAAAACTCGTTATAATAAGAAACCTTACAATTACATCGAGGGAGCAATGTAAATGAAAATAAAATTTTGCCGAAAACTGTTAAAAACTTCGTTCTACGTAGAAAAGAAAGGTCGGCACAAAGTCGAGAAGTCCGTAGAATTATTCATAAAATTAACAACTCTTCAACAAATGTTTGTTAGAAATACTTATTACTATTGTGTAAAAATGTTTGCAAGTTCCTTGTTTTGCGGTTATGTGCGAGTGACAGCGGGAGAGGTAGCGGTTTGGATTACTATGGAGATTCATTTTAAAGTCTACCGAGTAATTTCGAATAGAAATAACCTAACTGTTAAACCCCGGACATCCATTGGTTATTTTTATAGCATAGGCTGGCAACTGAACAAGTAATGACGTAATTGTAAGTGATCTCCACCACTCATGTATGCCCACTATACCAGAAGAATCATGGGCATGTTGCTGATCTTAAAGGAAAGGGATAATTAAGGAATCATCCATCAGGTGGGCCGCCTGCTTGTCTGTCTATCTGGGCAATAAATAAAATAAATTTGGTTATGTAAAAACCATGTTGGTTATGTAGAGCGGCCAAGCTGTGTGTGTTTTTTTTTATAGCATTCGCCGGAAAACGAGCAAGTGGGTCACCTGATGGTACGTGATCTCCACCGCCCATGTACACCCATAATACCAAAAGAATTATGGATAATTAAGGGATTGGGAAGGGGAGGGGGTTTGGGCCCCCGGATATCTCACTCACCGTACGAAACGCAGCAGCAAGCTGCTACTTTACGCCGGCTTTCTGTGAGACAGTGGTAATGACCCGGATTAGCCGGCCCATACATGCTGTAGGCAAAAGTGTCTCTGTAATTTCTGTAATTTTTAAAAAAATTAGACGGTTACAGCATGTATATGCCAGCTGGACCGGGGTATTATTACCACGGTCTCACAGAACACGGACGTGAAGTAGCAGTTTGTTGTTGCGTTTCGTACGGTGAGTGAGATATCTCGAGTCCTAAAATCCGCTTCCCAATCGCTTAATCATCCCTTTCCTTTAAGATCGACAACGCTTCCATGATTCTTATTGTGGATGTTCATGAGCGATGGAGATCACCATCAGCAGGCCAATTCTCGTAATTTTAAATTTTCAAAATATCAAAGAAAGTTGCAAATGGCATTCTCTTAAACCAATAGTCAACGTCAAATGTACCTAGCATTAGCAGTAGCATTATACCGTTTTGGCTTCAGTCAACTTTTATTCTACATTCAATCTCATTACGATCTATGTTCACTTTCTTGACGCTGAAACTAGATCAGAATGATATTTTGAACATTTAAAATTACAAGAATTGTCCCTCTGATGACCCACTTATTCGTTCTCCGGCCATTGTTATAAAAATACGTATCACAAGGAGACAGCGTGTAAAAATGCATAACTAAACGGAATACATCGCTCTTGTTATCGCAAATAGTGAGTGCAGTAAAATGGAGCAAATTAAATTTATGACAATAAACAATGTCATAGAAATATATTACCTATAGCTATTGATTGAGTGTTTTTTATCGCGTGACCCGCTTTTTTTAATCTCCACACCGCTGTGTACTGCGTTCGCGCCTTTAGGCCACCTATCCATTGGAGCTATGCGAAGTATGAAACAATGATCAATAAGATTGCTTGAATTTCCTATCTGCGTTTCGTTGTTGGTTGATTTCTTTTATAGATCTATGTGTCTAGTACGAGTTACAAATAAGTTCACAGTTTTCGAAAACGTATAAAATTACTATTGAGGAAGTGTCAGACTAGTATTTCGTACTAGAAAAAAGGAAATAATAATTCGAAAACTAATATTATAAATGCAAAAGTAACTCTAGCTAAATGATACGTTTTCACGGCTCAACGGATGTTAATAAAATTTAGGGAGATAGATTATATCCTGGGGAAGGAGATAGGGGACTTTTTGTCCCATAAAAATACATTCACGTGGGCGGTGCTAGTCTTATAAAGAGGAAAGATTTGTATTTTTGTATGTAACGAATGAACTTAAAAACTACTGTATCGATTTCAAAAATTCTTTTGCTGTTAGAAAGCTACATTATCACTGAGTAACATAGGCTATTTTTTATCCCGGAAAGGGCCGTTTACGCGGGCGGAGCCGCTAACAAAGGCTAGTATGATATAAAGATCGTCAAAGTTTCGATGTATGGAGAGAAAAAACTGTCGTTTTCGAAAACTATCAAAACTTCTACTGGCCCTACTATTCTTGCGCAGATGCGATAGAGAGCGACCCTAAATGCACTTATTTTTATCGTGCAACAACATGCTACTTGCTAAGATAAATTATTTGATCGATAATGTTTAATCAATAAACAGCTTATAACCGCTTCACTCGGTTCGATTTTAGATGATCAACTAACTTATATATGTGATACAAGAGATGTAACATATAATATATTACATGTTACATCTCTTGTACAAATGAATTTTAACTGTTTTTACTATTACATAAATAAAAAAATAAATATATAAAAATATGCACAAATAACCTTTAATGTATACTACTAGACGGGCTGTTTAGAAGTAAAATTGCGTCATATATCGCGGGAGTTTGACAGCTCACAGACAGGGAGCGCGATAGGGGTTCTAGTTGAGAGTAACCGAGATGGTTATATTAACTTACGCTCAATTGACCGCAACTCAGTGGTACAATTTCTATGTACCGCGTATCTTGTCTAGTAGAATACATTAGAGTCTTTGCACGCGATGTTAAAATGTGATAAAGGCAAAGTTTCATTCAGCTTAGAAAATAAACTAACAAACTCAAGTCAATATTTAAGTTTTTTTTTCTTTTTTATGAATGCATCTACATTGATTTCTCCGGCAATTGCGGACAGGTTTTGTTGGAAAAACATTTGTGTGTTTAGCTGCGATGTGGTTGCTAAGCTGCTATTTTACGCCGGTTTTCTGTGAGACAGTGGTAACGAACGAGCCGGCCCATAATTGTTGTAGACAGAATTGTCTACAGCGTGGCTCTACCACTCTTGAAAGTTTTATCATAGACAGCATATGACAATACATAGGTACATTATAATAGGATTGACTTCCTATCGCAATTGCTAATATGTAAGATACCCAAAGTATTATGTTCTTATCAAGGGTACTTTTATCAGGTTTTTAGATATACCGCCCATAGTTACGGAAAAAAAACTGAAATATTATAATTTTCCTCGCACCTTTTCCATAACCAAGAAATGCGCCATTTTAGAGTTCCATTCCCCATAAGGTCCCACAGAACCCTATTATTAAGCCTACACCATCTGACTGTCTTTAAAGGGCTCTGTCGTTTGAGTGGATCGCCAGCTAAAATACATACAATTATTTATACTTTATACATCATCATACTTACTAATATTATAAATGTGAATGTAAGTTTGTTTGTTACGCTTTCACGCCTGAATGACTGAACCGATTTTAATGAATTTTGATGTAGAGATAGATGGGACCCTGGAGACGGCTATAGGCTACGTTTTGTTTCGGAAAAGTCTATTCACGCGGGCGGAGCTGCGAGCAAATGATAGTCGTATATATAGTGTAAATAAATAAAGAAATAAAATGTTCACAGAATATGGCGGATATTCTAACAAATTATAATATTAAAAAGTACCTAAAATTTCAAAGGTACGGAATCCTCGGTGCTCGAGTCCGACTCGCACTTGGACAGTTTTTTTATAACTAACGCAACCCTGTCTTCCACAGATCGGCAGATTTCACACATGACTCGCAAACAAAACACAAAATAGCAAAATGGTGGAGAGCAATACACAACATTTCTGCCTCCGGTGGAACAACTACCAGCGCAGTATCACCAGCGCCTTCGAGAACCTTCGGGATGACGAGGACTTCGTCGACGTCACCTTGGCCTGCGACGGGAAGAGCCTGAAGGCACATCGTGTCGTATTATCTGCTTGCAGCCCTTACTTTAGAGAGCTGTTGAAAGTGAGTAGCGACATCTAGTAATTAGGTAGAGGAACTTTTAACAGTTTGTAAGATTAACTTGGTGAGAAAACGCCGAAGTTGCAACCCCTTAATATTGCGTTATCAGATAATTAAAAAGGGTGAATTTGTTAATATTAAGAGTCAAAATGAGTACTAGACCTAAATTCAGAACTAAAAAGTAATTGTAAAGACAATATTACTATAAAAAATATTAAAAATAAGATTTCAAAACAACGAACCCCGAATATGTCAGGTGTGGGGTTCGAACCCACGCTCCCTCTCGGGAACCAGAGCTTAAATCTGGCGCCTTAGACCACTCGGCCAACCTGACTTGTAGAACTTTGTCGAATTTAACATATAGTACCTAACAATAACTTTTGTCATTGCTTTCGATCTTAGTTTCAACTGGTTCAATGAAGTCCAGATTGTTCCCATCAATCATATTAAGATGCAGAAGGCGGTAAGAAACATTATAACCTTGCAGCAAAGACTTTAATCTCTCTATTCTTAAAAAAAATTAACTGGCGCCGCCGCCGCTGCCAAAAGCTTGTCACGCTATATCCTCCGAAACCGCTGGGGGTATGGGGTCGAGAACGATACCAATCGATGCAGAATAATGTGGGGAAGAAAGTAAGATATGTCTCATATTTTATGTTTTGACAGCCTCCGTGGCGCAGCGGGCGAGCCGGTTGCGAAGCGTGAGGCCGTGGGTTCGATTCCCGCACCTGACAAATGTTTGTCTGATCCACAAATATTTGTCTCGGGTCTGGGTGTTGTGGGACCGCAAGTCCCTCGTAGTTCTTGATACCCACGATACAGGTTTAACCTAGTGTGGGGTCAGGACTATGTGTGTGACTGTTGGGTGTATTTTGTGGAAAAACATGGGCAACGCCCCTAGTGTATAGTAAAATTGTACCACTTAGTTGCGGTCAATATTACCGTAACTCAATATTACCATCTTGCTTACTCTCAACTAGAACCTATTTGGCAGATTCATATGAGAGTTATCGTTCTAGTTATCTTATTTCGATGTTTTTTTAGTATATTTACTTGTTATTATCTCAAATATACACAATAAGCGTGGATTATCCGTCAGTTAAAGTTATTGTAACATTCAATCGTAGAAAATGCAATGGATGGTACAATAATTAATCATTATAATTTTTTTCACTATAATGGACGAACGCTGCACGAAATAAATAATAAAATTATTAAAATACCGGCGTAGTTAACGAATTCATTTATGAATATTTTAGTTGGATTCGATTCCAGTAAATTAAGTTTTTGTTTATTCACCGAATAGATATTTTAATATTATTGTGAATCTATTGTACAGTTTGATTTTGAACTTGTTTTATGCTGAATGGCGAAACAAGCAGAGGGGCTAGCACGAATAACTTGCGAGAACGTAGTCGTATCGAATGTCAATAAATTGTTTGAACCTTCATACAAATGCTAGCGTTCTCGATTCGAATACTTATCCGTAAGTTGTTCGTGCTCGCCCCCCCTGGAGGCCAATTCTCGTAATTTTAAATGTTCAAAATATCATTCCGATCTAGTCTCAGCGTCAAGAAACTTGCAAATGGCATTCTCTTAAACCAATTATCAACGTCAAATGCACCTAGCATTAGCAGTAGCATTATACCGTTTTGGCTTCAGTCAACTTTTATTCTACATTCAATCTCATTACGATCTTTGTTCGATCTACATTTGACGTTGATAATTGGTTTAAGAGAATGCCATTTGCAACTTTCTTGACGCTGAGACTAGATCGGAATGATATTTTGAACATTTAAAAATTACGAGAATTGGCCTCCTGGTCGCTCACATGATGTTAAGCACCAAGCTATATAAATAGAAACAACACCATACAGAATTTTGAATAACAAATTACTGCATGGCACTGCACTGTTCTTCACACAGACATAATATGTTAAGTGTCATCTTTATTGTTTCGGCCTGGCGTTATCTCGACTTGATATCAGGTTCCGTCTTCTCCCATCATGTTTTTTTTTTTCTTACAGTCACACAAAAGTTCTGATCCCATACTAGGTAAACCTGTATCGTGGGCATCAAGAACTACGAGGGATTTGCGGTCCCACAACACCCAGACCCGAGATTGTGAATCAGACAAACATTTGTCTAGGTGCGGGAATCGAACCCTCACGCTTCGCAACCGGCTACTCGCCCCCTGCGCCACGGAGGCTATCAATTTGATTTGACCGTGGGTTTGGTATTATATGGGGCGTCCAGCCGTCTGATCATCAGGGGCTGGACGCCAACCACGGGACGGGAACCAAGTTTCGCTATTGCCTCGTCCGTTAATGCACCACGTAGAGGTGGTGGCCCATCTACACTCCCATCTTGAAAAGTACGTTAAATAAATAATTTTAACAAGATCTCTCCCTCGACAGTCAACGCCGTGCAAGCATCCAGTAATCGTACTTCAAGACGTGGCCTTCACGGACCTTCACGCGCTGGTGGAGTTCATATATCACGGCGAAGTTAATGTGCATCAACACAGCCTTTCATCCTTTCTGAAGACTGCTGAAGTGCTGCGCGTGTCAGGACTTACGCATAATGAAGATGCTCAGGGGGTAAGCCAAACTGGATATTATTTTTATTAGCTGGAATGACGGGACGAGTAGGTGACTCGCCTGATGGTAGCGCCACGCCTGCCCATAAACAGAAGCAGCGCCTCACAGAACTTTGAATTAGTAAGCACTGCGTGGCATTGGACTGCGCTCGTCACCCCGAGACATAAGTTGTTAAGTCTCATAATGTCCAGTAATTTCACTTGCTTTTAAGCGGATCACAACGGTGTGTACAAACTGTTGTTCGGCAGCAGAAATAAACAAATCGGTGGTACCAACCCAGGCGGTTTCTCGCATACGAAAGACCTACCACCTGGATATTTTAGACTACTCCTGTTAAGACTTAAGTCTAACTAATTGGTCTAGTGGCTACTTAGGCTGTGAAACCGGTGATGTCCTGAATTGAAATCCCAGGGTTTTCGATTTCAATAATCACATATGAGCCTTGGATTGGAATAGGCTCGCCACCTATCATAGGGAGCCGATCACCCGTCTGTGCAACTCGCAGACGTCCCCACTATAATACAACTACAAATCATATCATGGGATAGAAATCCGCGAGCCATAGATGAACTAACTGCGATCCTATTTACTCATTCGGAGATGCAAACGTAAGGATCGTCTATGGTATAAGCCACCATTTTTCTTTTTTCACCGTGTTAAAAGTTCGCAAAATCTTACCTCTGCCGGACCATCAAGCTGTGGAATAGTTTGCCGGCACACGTGTTCCCTCCTACCTACATTATGCGGTCCTTTAAACGGAATGTGAAGAAGCAATTAGGCAGGCCGGCATAATTTTGCCGACCTACGATAGACACATCGTCTGTCGTTGGTCGACAGTTTTTTTGGATTGCGCTGCACTTACCATCAGGTGTAGCGCAGTAACTTTGTGAGCTAGGATAAAAATAATAAAAATGTGAACGATGACCGCCATCCATTTATATATAAAAAACCCTGTCCGATCTCAAAGCGGCATATAGGTATCCCAATGACATTACCGGGAAAAATAAAAATAAAATATTATTCATGAAAATGAAAATGTTATTGTATTTTTTGATACACGTTATTAGTACCCAAATTACTCGAATTTCCCTAAAGTTTAGTAAATTTTCAAAGTGGGACATCACCGTTGTCGCCTTCACGTGTTTCTGTAGTATAAATATTTTTATAGGTATAGTCTTTTGTTTTTTTCTTTTGTGCCGCGCGCCGCACCAATACCCCTGTGTTGCCATGTAAACTTTCTTGTGAAATCAAATTTATTGAATTTTATTTAGGGTATTTATTTTTTACTATTTATGCAAAAAGGATAATATTAATAGAACCTTATCTCGATACCTAATAACACCTTCACGGATCGGACAGGGTTTTTTTTTACATATTGTATGTATCAGATACCCTCGTACCAGCAAAAACATGACTTTATCTCCAACAGCCGCTGCTGCAGACCATGCGTGCATCAACAGCTCCATCGCCACACACGCCACCTCACACAGCACACCCCGGCCACATCCCTCACACACCCACCTACACCGAGAACATGAAGCTTGAAGAGGCCCTCCTTCAACCAACATCAAGCGTGCCTCCAATAATGCGCCGGATCCCGCTGCCACCACCACGTCGCATAAGCAGCTCTGCAGACAACTCCCCTGACGTCATAAAGCGTCCACGTCACGACAACAATAACGAACAGCCCCAGATCCACGCAACAGACTTCTCGACTAAAAACCACTCGATGTTAAACAATCGGGCTCATGAGCAAGGCAATGGTAATGGAATAAGTAATTGCAGCTCGTCGCCGTCTCCGAGGCTGATTGATGAGGTGAAGAACGAGCCCTTGGATATGATATGCCCCTCGAACCCTGATATAGACAGGAGCACTGATGATACGCCGCCACACTCCCATCACAGGCAAATGGTGAGTTATACATACTTACATACTAATATTATAAATGCGAAAGTAAGCTCTGAACGGATTTTAATGTTATTTGTCAAAGAGAAGGATAAGGAAGGAGATAAGATTTTTGGTCCGGAAAATGAAAGAGCTGCACGCAAAAGCTAGTTTATAATAAATCCTATAGGTATTTTTTATTAATGACCATCATAATATCAGAAGAATCATGAGTGCGTTACAACGTTGGAAGATAAAGGGGGGATATTTAGGGCATCCGAAAATCTCACTCATACAAAACGCAACATAACTCTCAGGATTCTGTCGCTCTATGAATGTTTAATTGTAAATTTTAATTCCGAAACAATATTTAATAATTTTGGCAGTCATATCAAACGTAACTATTTCATATGGGAATATCGACCAATACCACAAAAATTGAGTTATTTCATTTATGACGATATTCATCGTTTCTTAACCTACGAGCATAGATAGATAATAGGAGTAAATTAATAACAATAAAAACAGTAAACGCCTGTTTAAAAGGGATTTGTTATTAAAATGTTATCTTATAACATTATAATGACTTAATAAATTAATAATAATTAACACCCAACACATAGCCCTGACCCCACGGTAAGATACAATTGTTTTGTGTTGTGGGTATCAAGAACTACGAGAGACTTTCGGTCTCACAGCACCCACACCCGAAACAAATATTTGTCTCGGTGCGATCATCGAACTCACGGCCTCACATTTTACAATCGGCTACTCGCCCATTACGCCACGGAGGCTGTCAAAGATAAAAACATACGAGTACGCACATATTCAAGTTCAAACGGAACGGAAGAACGAGATAACACGCTCTAGTGACCTCTAAATAGAATAGGGAGTCAAAATTCATTAGACGTAAACAGTAAGGGAACACGTACCAAAACACTAGCATCGGCTCACCAGACTAGTTGGACGGACTAGGAATCAACTACGATGGTCTTTACCCCCCAGGCCCCCATATTGATAGTTCATAGTTAACTTGAATAAGACTTATCCTTTTATGTATTTCACTTATAGATAAAAATCTACACTAATATTATAAAGAAGAAAGATTTTTTGTATGTAACGATAAAACTTAAAAACTACTGGACATTCTTTTTCCGTTAGAAAGCTACAGTGTCACTGAGTAACAAGGCTACTTTTTATCCCGGAAAAGGCCTTCACGCGGGTGGAACCGCGAGCAAAGGCTAGTATAATATAAAGTACGTACACCTACAATTCCACAGAATACAAGATTTATATATAAATAATAAATATACATTTCCAAGTTCAATGCCAGAATTCGTGAACTAGGTAGTGGTCTGAATTGAATGATGTGCCAAATAATAACGCATTTAATACACATTTAATGATAGAAAAGCACACGACAAGTCTCTCTATTCTAAAAAAAAGTGACTGGCGCCGCCGCTGCCAAAAGCTTGTCACGCTATCTCCTCCGAAACCGCTGGGGGTATGGGGTCGAGACCGATACCAATCGATGCAGAATAATGTGGGGAAGAAAGTAAGATATGTCTCATATTTTATGTTTTGTGGAAAAACATGGGCAAAGCCCCTAGTTTTATAAAAAAAAAACTGCCCCTGTTATACTAATCTAAGTACATCTCTGCCTCCACTGACATATACCGAGTATAGGCAACGTCTAGCCAACTAGAACCCATACCCGGAACTGCAAGTGTCGGATGACATTATAGTTTCCAGTAGCAAATTGATCAAACGATAATAATATGACCTCTGATAAGCACTTTAGGATTTTAAGCGAACCTTGTTATTATTCTTTTTTATTAGCTTGAATGACAAGACGAGCAGGTCGCTCGCCTGATGGTAAGCGCCACGCCTGCTCATAAACAGAAGCAACGCCACACAGAACTTTAAATAAAGCACTGCATGACACTAGACTGCGCTCGTCACCCCGAGAGATAAGGTGTTAAGTCTCATAATGCCCAGTAATTACACTGGCTTCAATGTCCTTCTCACCGGAACACAACAGTGCTTACACACTGTTGCTTGGCGGCGGAAAATTTATATTATTTATTATTAAGCCAATACCGTCTGTTTGTCGCGTGAACGGCCTTTTCCGGGATAAAAAGTAGCCTATGTTACACAGTGATAATGTAGCTTTCTAACGGCAAAAGAATTTTTGAAATCGTTCCAGCAGTTTTTAAGTTTATTCGTTACATACAAAAATACAAAATTTCCCTCTTTATAATATTAGTGTCGATTTTTACACTACGGTTCCGTGGAACCTAATCACGCAAGCGAAGCTGCGGGCTAAAGCTAACGTGTACTAAAATGAATTACCTAACTTATAACTAAATAAATAATTGCTCGGCTACAATTCCAGTAGATACATAAAAAAATTTAGAACTTTGCTAGTGACTCAGTATTCCAATTTAACTTGAAAATAACAAAAGTTTTGTTTTTCGGAGCCATAAAAAGAAATGATTACTTTAAAAGTGACCGGCGGAGATTTTTAACTAGTTTGTATACTATTTTGTCTGTGGCTTTGCTTCAGTAATTATTGTCTTTTTTTCTAACCTAAATGACGAAATAAGCAGGTCACTCGCCTGACGGTGAGGACCACGTCTGCCCATAAACGGAAGCAATATCACTCAGCACATTGAAGTACAAAGCACTGCATGGGACTATACTGCGCTCGCCACCCCGAGACATAAGTTGCTAAGTTTCATAATGTCCAGTAATTTCACGGGTTTTAATGTCCTTCAAACTGGAACACAACAATGTTTACACACTGCTGTTTGGCGGCAGAAATAGACAATGCGGTGGTATCTACCCAGACGGCCTCTCGCCTACGAGAGACCTACCACCTAGTAAGCTAGTACCACCATTTTACCTTGTACTCCGTCATCAGACCTTAGTAAAAAAATTAGAAAAATAAATATAACTTTGAAACAAAAAATAATTATTATTCAAACCGGTATTATTTATTTATTTATTCGAATAGGACGGCATGAATACCACTTATAAATAATCACAGAATAATAATCGGTATATATAATCAGAGTTATGAGTTATACTTCTTATTGAAATCGGTTAAAACTAGTTCACACCATTGACATTTAACTGAAGCTCAGTCGCGTAATTTACGTTATTGTGCGACGTAAATTACGTAAGGTGTGGCGTCCATAAAGTGCGATAACTATCCAACGAAAATTCAACCTCGCAAATTAAAAAAAAAATATGTCTGATCTAAGTAACTAAAATGTGAAGTCCAAAGTCCATAGATGAATTAAAAATAAGCGATAACGAAAGTTAATCAAGTCAGCGTTACTGACATGCTAAAAAAAACGAAAATGCGTCACGTCATAAACAGATATGAATGATTATTTATAATATACAAAATATTTACATAAGTCTTAATTAGAAAGTGGTACTAGCCGAACGGTGGAAAGGTCTACCAAAACAATGGTCGCGGGTTCAATCCCAATTCTCAAACCACGCAACTGACTTTCGAAGTAATGGCTTCTTTTAACAGTTTATGAAAACATTGTAAAGAAATCAGCATACCTGAGAGTTGGGCATGGGCCTTCTCTACGAATTAGAGGGATGAATGACATGACAATACAGGAAACCTAGTATGGAGTCAGGATTATGTGTGTTGACAGCTCCGTGGCGCAGCGGGCGAGTAGTCGGCTGCGAAGCGAGAGGCCGTGGGTTCGATTCCCACACCGAGACAAATGTTTGTGTGAACCACAAATATTGGTCTCGGGTCTGGGTGTTGTGGGACCGCAAGTCCCTCGTAGTTCCTGATACCCACGACACAGGTTTACCTAGTGTGGGGTCAGATCTATGTGTGTGACTGTTGGGTGTATTAAATATTAAATTATTAAATTAAAGACTATTGGGTGTATTTATTATTATTATTTATTTATGTTTCGTTCATCCTTTAACGACATTAATAATTAATTAAATACACACGTAACTTAGAAAATTCAGAGGTCCATGCTCTTGGGGCTGGTTTCGAACCTGCGACTGTCTTGATAGTCCGTTCCACTCCTCGGTGAGCTATCGCTGTTATCTTATATATATTACATTATCTTATTAATTGTTCGGGTGCAATTTTATGTTTTATAATATGATAAAACGCGTAGAACAATTAGTTAATCTGTTATTTAGATAATGTACAAAATGCGAGTTGTATCGCATATTTTTTTAGTAATGACGTTAGGAAATTGCATGCATTCTACCGCGGATTTGCGTGGGTGATAACAAATTTCAATGTACGTTTTTAGGGTATAGTATCCGATGGGTGGTAATGGAACCCTATTTCTAAACCTACGCTGCGTTTCGTACAATGAGTGAGATATCCGGTGGCCCAAATCCCCCTCCCCTTCCCAATCCCTTACTTATCCCTTTGTTTTAAAATCGGCAACGCGCCCATGATTATTTTAGTGTTGTGGCCGAACATGGGTGTTGGAGATCAATTACCATCAGGTGACCCACTTGCTCGTTTGCCGACCTATACTATATACAAAAAATAGTAGAATATTTTTTAACACAAATAAAACTAGCTCAAAAAACTATATAGCTAAAAATAAAAATAAACAATTGTGGGTTGATTATAGGTACTTTTGTTATTTTATATTTGTTAGCACATCTGCCGTAACATATTCTGTGGAAATTTCATCTCGTTACTTACAATGGTGCATAACACAAAGGAAATAAAGACATACAACGTATACTTTGTAATAATATTGCGTAGGGTATGAAACCCTAAAAAATACCCAAAATAACTTTAAGAAACAATAAAATCCTTGAATTCCATCGATCAGCGATAAGACCAATGCTATCTTAAACGCGGGACTTCCCTTGTGTTTCACATGTGTTGCAATTATCTCAAATGTATCGTAAATTTTATTGTAAAGAAGACGCTATTGTAGAAACGAGCTGGTCCGTCACCTGATAGAAAGCGCCACGCCTTTCCATAAACAGAAGCAACATCGCACAGAACCATACATTTCAAACCACTGTGTGGACTGCCCCGAAACATAAGATATTAAGTTTCATAATGCACAGTAATTTCATTGGCTTCAATATCCATCAACCCGAAATAGTGTTGTTGTATTTACACACTCCTGCTTGGCTACAGAAGTAGACAAAACCACTTGTAACCTGTAAACCTTTTGGTTCATCATCATCATCATCATCAGCCTGAATTCGTCCACTGCTGGACAAAGACCTTTCCAAGTTGGCGCCACCCTTGACGGTCCTCCACCTTCCTCATCCAGCCGCTTCCCGCTACGTGTATCAGATCGTCGGTCCAGCGGGCTCGAGGTCGGCCTACACTACGCCTTTTGTTTGTAAATAAAATTGCTCATAATTGTTTTTTTTATCGCAGGGAGGTGGTCCGCCATCTCGCGGCAGCTCAGCAGATGCTGAAGACCGTACACCACCACCGCAGCTGCCCCCTTCGCCCTTCATACCGCCAGACACCAAGCTCTTCACCCCCTCGAACACCTACAACTTCACCATGGAAGCACTCACGCAGCACTCCGGTCTAGCCAGTAAATATTGATTTTTTAATTGATTGTCACGTCATTTTTATTGATTTGGGAGGTTATGCAGGTCAACCGTAAGCAACCATTGTCAACCAGAAAACACTTGGATTTGTCAAACTTTTGAACGAAACGAGGGGCACTTGCAATCCGTACAAAACGCAACAAGAAGGATCAGTTTTTTGTGTGGCGGCTTATTCATGTTGTAGATTAATGGTAGGCAGTGGCTTGGCATTACTCTGTCATTAAGGTCCATGGGTGCGGCAACCGCTTACCATCAGGTGGGCCGCCTGCTTGTCTGTCTATCTGGGCAATAAAAAAATAAATTTGGTTATGTAATGGCGGCCAAGCTGTGTGTGTTTTTTTTATAGCATTCGCCGGAAAACAAGCAAGTGGGTCACCTGATGGTACGTGATCTCAACCGCCCATGTACACCCATAATACCAAAAGAATTATGGGTGCGTTGCCGACCCTAAAAGGAAAGGGATAATTAAGGGATTGGGAAGGGGAGGGGGTTTGGGCCTCCGGATATCTCACTCACCGTACGAAACGGTTCAGCAAGCTGCTAGTTTACGCCGGTTTTCTGTGAGACAGTAGTAACGACCCGAACGAGCCGGCCTATTTATGCTGTAGACAAAAGTGTCAACAGCGTGGCTCTACCACTCAAAGGAATGAGCTCTTTAGAATTAGGTGGATCGTAATATTAGGATCTCATTAGTTCAGTGGCAGGGTACTAAGGCTGAGAACCATGAGGTCCTGGGTTAAATTCCCAGGTAGGGCAAACACAATGTGTTTGTGTGAAAAATCACTCTTGAATTTCCCGGGCTTTAAATTGGGCCCGGTATGGCGATATGCTCGCTATCACAACATAGGACAGCAATAAGCACTAGTTGTTCTTCTGCCTAACTTTTCGGGGATACAGGCGTGAGGTTATTGCGTCTGAGCATTATGTGCCAAAATAAATAAGGACGCCAAGCTAAGTACCAGTACATATTTTTCGTCATTGTTCCTTTCGAAATTGTTTTAAAAGGTAAGTGATTTAGAGAAAATCTCAATGGTGCAGCAAGAGGCTGATTTTAGTTTCGATTTGTACACCAGAAGAAATATTAGTTACCAGGTTTGAAGCCGGAAGTAAAGCTGAGTTTATAATAGTAGTGTATAATTCTAACATACATTCGCGCCTTTATGTTTTAAAATAAACAAAGATTGCTGAAACTGTATGTGATTATACAACGTGTTACAGAAAGTTGTGGTCATATTTGAGGGTTGTTATATACACTTGACATTGAGTGTTTACCGGATCTTATCAAAATCTAGACATCTTAAAATTTCAGGCTAATTTGTATCATTCGTGACTCAATATTATCATCTCGCTTACTCTCAATTAGAACTCCTATCGCGCTCCCTGTTTGTGAGCTGTCAAACTCCCGCGTTATGTGACGCAATTTTACTTCTAAACAGCCCGTCTATTAGTATTATACATTATTGACTTTACAGCACCGATTTTTCGAGTCTTATGACTTATCGCTAGACTACTGCTTAATTGATTGCTTGCAAAGTGTCAAGTTCTATTTCTATTCTAATTTCTAATATTTCTAACATTAGAATAGGGCACATCGTTTTATGATGATTTTGCCAATTTCGAGTATTAAATAGCAGTAACTAGATTATTATTTATTGAGAATGGCCATAAGATAACTTTAGTGCAAATACTATATAAGTACAGCTGCATTAAACAGATTATATCCCCAGAGATGTCTACGTCAAGCAGGCGGCCGGTCGTAAAAACTACAAGCCAAATATTTCTGTAATTTGAGTTTAAAAGCATGTTGCACCGACCCCACTGCGAGTAGGATCCGGGCAGGTGAAAGAAGCATTGAACAAATATAATATCATATTTATTATTATTAAAGTTCTAAAACAACCACATGGTTCACCTATGATACCACCGCCCGCAACACCAGAGCGATCGTCGGGGATTAGAAGGATCGTCCTAGTATTTCTAAGTAGTATTTTTAAATAAATAAATACACCCAACAGTCACACACATAGTCCCGATCCCACACTAGGTAAATCTGTATCGTGGGTATCAGTAACTACGAGGGGCTTGCGGTCCCACAACAGCCAGACCCGAAATAAACTTTTGTGGATCACACAAACATTTGTCTCGGTGTGGGAATCGAACCCACGGCCTCTCGCTTCGCAGCCGGCTACTCGCCCACTGCGCCACGGAAGCTGTCAAGATTCTAAGATTTATGTTATAATAACATGTATCTGTGTATTCTCGTGTGTGTGCTGACGTGAGCATGTTGTCCGCAGGTCTGCAGAGTCCGCTGTCAGGTGACGGGATGGCCAGCACATCGCAAGGTGAGTCCCAGCTTGTCTAGCAACAAGTTTAATTTTATGCATTACCTACATATATTGAGACCAACGATATTTTTAATGCACTGTCTGTCGTATGCCACCATCACCGCTTCCTCTCTGCTCTGTCATAATTAGGTTTATATATCATCATATTAGGTTTTAATATTTTTAAATGTATGAGGCAATTGTCACGTGACATTTATTTATATATGTATATCTAATATATGTATTATTATATCTCCTCTTAACATCTGTATGACTTCATTTTGTGCTCTGTGTTCTGTATTTAAAGAAATTATTAATGTTAGCTTTTTTGTGTTATGGTTCGATGGAGTCGCGGATTTTCATTTTGATGTAACTACTTAAATTGATTCGGATGTTTGACGTCAAAATAAATGGGAATGCATCATTGAACCAAAACGCAATGCAGCGTGCATGTTGATGTATTGTAACATAGTTTAATGTATAATATACGAGAAAGATATAGCTTGTTGTAGTATGTGCCGTGTGGTGCGCTCGCGCTAGCTGAACCCCACTCCCGAGACTCCAAATTAGGCTTTCATTTGTTTTTTATTTTAATTTTTCCAATTGTTTTTCGAATCGTTCATACCCTCGCTATTCCACGATTTATCGATGCAATTAATAACCAATTGGCTGTACTAGTGACGTAAAGTAAAGAAGATTATTAAACGGGAGTCAACCGAGTTGTCAATGTAAACAAGTATAGAAAAAAAATATTCACATTCAGAACGGTACGTATGAGTTAAAGAAACAACGAGCACCGGACGAATCATTATTTCTAAAAACATTATCAAATTACATCTTTTCATATTGTCTTGGGAAACGATTATAAATACGCGACGTCGAACAATGGAATCCGTTAGTAATGGTGTGGGTTTAAATACACATATCGAATGTACCATCGAAGAGTTAACGCTTTGGGAGAGATCGGGTCGGGTCGGGCCTGTCCCGCTGTCCCGCCGTCCCGCCGTCCCGCCGCCCCGCACCCCGCACCCCGTCGGCCCATCACCATAGTTCAGCTTACTAAGTCGCGGGTAGGCGAACATTCAGTTACTAATAATACCGCTTCGCATATCACGGCGCGACGGATGGCTATCATCAGATTCGGGGGGTGGCGGTGCTTTGAGAGAGGCTACGATACGGAGAGTGCATTAAAAGTGCGTTCGAAGCTTCGACGGGGCTAACTGCTTGTGTTGTGACCAGGTGGCGCCCGCACCCCCCAACAAGATTACAGATGCGACCCGTGTAACAAGAGCCTGTCCTCACTGACGCGGCTCAAACGGCACATACAGAACGTACACATGCGACCGTCTCGGGAGCCAGTATGTAACATATGTCGCCGAGTCTACTCCAGCCTGAACAGTCTCCGGAACCACAAGTCTATCTACCACCGCAAGCAGCAGACGCCCGCGCCCGCCGGACCGGGGCCCTTCTACCCGATCAACTGACGGCCGCGACGACGCCGTGCCGATACGATGCCATACGAATACACGTTGCCATCACAAGAAACAAAGCTGCCATCCTAACCACCTAAAACGCCATAGTCTTGCCCCTAGAAATTTGTTAAGTTTATATATATAAAACACGTGTAACGCGATATGTTCCTAACATTTGTATATAGCATAGTTGTGCATGCGCATCGCAAACTTTATCTTTATATGTATTTATAATTTATTTTTTACTAAAATTGAGAGATGTATCGTAATTAACGCTTTGGTGGGAGCGTAGGCCGTGGGCACGGGTGTTTGCCGCCGACGGCTTTACGCTCACACTGAGTCGCCTATCTGGAACCAATTGGGACATCTATGACACACGCATAACCACCAACGTTGCATTCAATTTTTGAAACTAAAAGAAGCGCATTAGTCAAATTCGTACATTAGCAAACACGTTGAATTGCCTCAACACGCAGAGCTGTAAGCTAGGAGGAGTAGATCGCGGTCGGTACATTGTGCCAATTGGTTCCTCCATATTGGGACCTGTTGGGTGCGAGCGGTCGCAGTGGTGTTGGATACGATGGGGCGGGAGCGTGGTGCCGGCGGCCGCGTCGCCTTTGACTAATGCGCTAATGTTGGTTGTTATGTGTGGCGCAGTGGGCCCACTGGGCGCGGGGCACCGCTGCGAGGTGTGCGGCAAGCTGCTCTCCACGCGGCTCACTCTCAAGCGGCACACGGAGCAGCAACATCTGCAGCCGCTGCACTCGGCGCGGTGCAGTCTCTGCCACAAGGTCTTCCGCACGCTCAACTCTCTCAACAACCATAAGAGCATCTACCATCGACGCCAGCGCGCACCGCACCAGCCGCAGCCGCAGAACCTCACCACCAGTCCAGACACTAAAATCAATCCACAACACAACCTCGACTTCTACAAGTTCAAAGACCAATTCAACGTGTAAACCACGCTGAACACATCACATTCATTTAATTTAATATATATTTTATTTTTCATATTATTTCGTCTCGTACAAGAACGGTTATATTTTATGTTCAGATTTATATTGATATATTTATTTTAATCTTTGAACTTGTAGTTAAGGGTTGATCAGACAAACATCACAAGGTTAAGACATTCCAATAAAAGTGAGGGCGAGTAGAAAGTACTAAAATGTATCCTCGTGGTCACTCCGAGGAGGTTAATTTAATAACTACCACGCCTAACAAGTGCAATACTGCGGTATAAATAATTCCTTAAATTTTTACACTATGTTAAATATGCGACAATAAGGCGAAGAGAAAAAAAGGAAAAATTAAATATTTTGAGAAAAGATGAAAAATCTTGGTGCTGTAAATTTATATATTTAGGCTTAAATTTATATAAAAAAAAACAGTGTTCGTATAAGAAACAAGAGAGGCATATTGTTTCACGTTGTGTTCATTTTTTTGGCAATTTATTTATTCTGTATTTACCTGCATGATCTCACTCTTAGATATTTATACGAGATTACTAAAAAATATTTAAAAAATATTAAAATTATATACACAGATTATATAATTGGCTTATGAGGCTTTTCAGATTTTTTTTCTTTATCTTAGGTGATTTTTTGTTTGTTTTAAGACTGAAATTCTCAGATAGCACCAACATTGAGGCATGGTTTTAGTTTTATTATTTTCTGATATTAAATCCATCCGCAGATAGCACGTCACAGATAAATACCGGTTTTTACGCAAACATAATGCACAATACACAAACTGACATCACAGGTACACTCGATTCAACTATTTTGATCGATTACCAACTACTTACTTTTATTATTATTAAATCCAACTATATTTCTTTTTGTTAAAAGTTTATTTTACAAAAACTGGAATTATATTATTCTCTTATTCAGCAATGTGAATCGCAAGGTGCCATTTAAAATGAATTATGGCTATATCATATTTTTTTAGTTTAGTCAGTTTTTAAGTTTTTTTTTTCATTCACTAGTTATACGATTTAATTGTGTTCGTCCTGAATATTGTTTCGTTAAACCTTATTATGTAGATTAGTTTTTAAATTTTACGATTTTTTTTATATTACTAACAGTGGATAAGTTGTTTTAATATTTTCAACATATATTATACACTATAGATGATAGTATAAACGATTTTTAACAATTCTACGTGTTAAATGTTCCTAAATTTAAACGATGTGAATTTTTTAATTAACGAGAATGTTCCGCAACCTAGTTTTTGCTTGCCATTAAATAGGATATTAGATTGATTGTCGTACCGTTTACCAAACATATATCCCTTACAGTGTAGGACAGCTTCAATTGTATATTATGGACATACATTTCCTCCGCAAATAAATAACAAGAGTTATTTTTCCTAGCAACACTCGCTTTTTCCAATAGTTGTGGACGGATAAAAATATAATCCGATTCAGTAGTTTAAAGTTGAAATCTAAATATTACATAATATAATATACATACGAGTACGTTCTTTACTTTCTCCTAGGTCATTGATACATCACAATTTTATAGTGCTACTTTTTATCACTGTTACTTTCATAGCAATAAGTATACATTAAATGTAAAATGTTATCACATAATTTATTGTACGAATATGATTAGTGCCTATTTTATATAATTGTGTTCTCTTTAATTGTAATAATTATGGAAAAAAGACATATTTTGATTAACTTTCATTTGAAAAAGTTAAGTGTTCGAAACAGTTTTGTAAAACTGTCCTCGATTTTTTGAAAATCGAACACAGGATTTTGTGAATTTATTTCGCATGTATTTATTGCGCGAAAAAATGTTTCGAGATCATAGAGTCAAGCAGAAAAATACACGCGAAAAAAATCGCAAAATTCAACTTAGTTTACGAATCCCATGCTTTACACTTCAATATATGAGAGGCTTCCTTTTAATGATAAAATTTTAATGCTAAACATGTTATGAAATTCTGTTGTTATTGCCTAGATACATAACGCTTAGCCATTATTGTTTACTTAGTTATTTAGTAAGGCTTTATATTTTATAAGTTGTCCAATCGGAAGACTTGTGATTTGGTGCTAAATTGGATGAATGTTCGCTCTTAGAAAAATGTAAGGTTATGGCGAATAGAAGAAATTGAAATTTTTGGAAATTGTAAAACAGGGGGGGTTATTCATGTCATATACCGCGACATTCCGTGGGCGAGGAGATAAAAAATGTTAAGTTTTTATTTGCGACAAATCATAACGTTTGAAACGTGAAAATCGTACGATTGTTATTTCTTTTCTTTGTAGTAGATTTAGATTTAGGTATTCTTGTTAATTTGGGTTTGGGAATTAAGTTACTTGACTATGTAGAGTTAAGGTTCATCTGAATTCATATTAGATATAATAGCGTCTACATGTTTAATTTACAAGTACAGGGATGTGCTGCGATTGCAGTACGGTAACAATATGGCTAGGGAAATGAATTTATTTTAAAAATTATTCCAAAAAAGATGTCTCGGAAAAATTTCTGCCAAAATCTTAATAAGCGCTATAGACTGATTAGAGTAAGAACGCGTTTGAATTTGTACACTATTAGGCGTATTTGTATATAGATAAAAAACGTATTTACTAAATTAAATCATTAACATTTCGCGAAACTGACTGTCTGCTTATCTGCATCAAAATCTTTAGTTTATTTCCATAATATCGAGAATATTACATTATCTATCCTGTGGCGCCATCTTTGAATAAAAATTGTGTTTTTTATAAAAAAATTGTTCTCTTACCACGTGGATATTCTAGACACAAGATGGCGCTGATAAGCGGATCGTGCCGTGGCGGGCTGTTAGTGATTTACCAAGAAATTCAGTCGCACAGAAGGCGACACAAAAAGTCATAAGCGTGATTAATTTTGGTAATAAAAAGCCGTTTTTAAACTCGAAATTTGACATGTGATTGTATGATCTTTCGTTGTAAACGTTAGGTGCTAAGTTTTTTTGGGATCTCGGAGGTCTTAAAGACCGTGGTTTTATGGGCGAGAACTACACCGTGTTCTAAGGAGCAAAACACATCCCTGTTAAAACTACATTAGTTAGGATCTTAGCATGTTTAAGACTGTTTCTGTGACCTGTTTAAGTTTTTACCTTCCTAACATATTAAGGTTATTTTTTTTTTCAAGCGCTCTCGCAGCGTGTGACTATATCCAATGTGTTCTTTATACTTCTTGTTGGCATTTTTACTTATTTTATAAGGTATCTAAATTAATTTATTGGTTGTTGTATTGAAATTTTATATATTTTCCTTTTTTTAAATTATTGTTCTACGAACTAGATTTTTTTGTTGACAATTGGCACCTGTAAGCAGCCCATTCATGTAAAATGAATTATTTGTCTTCCATTACAGTCAAGAAATTATTGCGCCACAATATTTGAATCAATGTTTATACGGTTTGTCCGCATTTTAGTGTATTTTTGTCAAAAAGGAACGATATTGGAAACATTAAACTATAAAAATGTTTTATGAGCCTTTCTAGGCAACTTAAATTTTAAAAATGTATAAAACTTTGAGGCATATCCCAAAATCGATCCCAGAAGTCAAATCTATATTTTGACAATTTGAATGTTTTGACAAGTGCGGACATTCCTCTTGTAATGGTCTGCATATTTATAATTTAGTTTAAAATATTATATACTTACATTTCATAAACAGTCCTTCCCCTTCCTTACTTTATGAATTTTAAACATATTCAAAGTAAATTACTCGTAAAAATGTAATTTGTAATAGATAAACTGAACTTCATAAATCCTAATAATTGATGATAATGGCGTTTTTAATAAAAACAAATATACAAAAAATATATACGATTGTCAGTTTTATTGGTACACCCCCACCCCTCTGTGTGCTTGTAGTAGTAGGTGTCCAGCACTTGTTTACCGACACACGCTTCGCTATATAGTTGAAGTTATGATTTATCCCCGCCACTGGTGCATGCTGTTTGTTCTAACATCCCTTCACCGGCCACCGTAGCTTCGCCATCATTTTCTGTATTTATTTTAATTTATTTTTATTTATTTCTTTTAATTTTAGTCACTTTTATTTTCAAACTGAAAGTTAAAACGAGTTGCCATATAGAAACTTGAATTCTCCCGAAAGTTAGGTGATTATTTTATTTTCACGCGTACGGGGACCAACCCCACATTTGTTTTTTTGTTTTTCCGATCTGTTTACAGGTAAAAAGTTATTCTCGTGTTCACTATGCGGCAAAGTACTGTGCTCAAAAGCCTCTCTGAAGAGACATATCGCGGATAAACACGCCGAGAGGCAAGAGGAATACAGGTGCACGATTTGCGAGAGGGTGTACTGTTCGAGGAACTCCCTGATGACTCACATTTACACCTACCACAAGTCGAGGCCAGGGGAGACAGATCCAATCCGGCTTTTTTAGTGACTACTCGGACGGAGTTGGCGTGGCATGCGGCAGTACTCATCTAGCAAAGAGAACCATCACGAGACCAATCTCCACTCGTCCGCCGTACTTACCATCACACATAAAGGTTAGAACTTGTTTCAAATAGACAACAAACAAAAAAACAAACACTGAAGTTTCACGTGCTCTCAGAAATATGTCTAACTCATCACGATTGGAGTATTTGAATCTGTTTCTATTAGCGATTAAGATAGGTTTTAAGAGTCCTTTTTAATTTTCTTTTCTATTATTTGTTTTGATTGATTTAGAAGATTTTGTTTTAGTTATGTTTAGTACCGACCCCGCCCCCGCCCGAGCCAACGGCCCTTCCCTGTCGGGTTTCGCAGTTTTGACGTTGTTGTGTTGCTTGAAGCATGCTTCTATCATTTTTGTTATCACGTGTTTCTGTGTCATTGTGGTTGAGAGAATTTCCATAAGATTTTGAATTATAAAATCTCGTGATATTACTGTGTAGTTAGTCAATGTGTACAGTGCATTATTATTTTAGTATTTATGATATGAATAACCTCATACATTATAAGTAATATTATAAAGCTATATTTTTCAGAATAATGCATTTGAATAACTGAAAGGGTGTATGTTGCCGGCTGGCTGAACGCGAGCGCTTTTTGTGGCGATGCTAAAGCTTGAGTTTTCGGTTTCCAGCTGTACCGCCCCTCCGTATGCCCCCGCCTACTGCCGGCGGCATCAACGAGCCTCAAGAGTGTCCCTACTGCCGCAGGACATTCTCTTGTTACTATTCACTGAAACGACACTTCCAAGACAAGCACGAACAGTCCGACACACTGTATGTGTGCGAATTCTGTCACCGGAGGTACCGGACCAAGAACTCGCTGACGACGCACAAGAGCCTGCAGCACCGCGGCTCCAGCGGCATGCTCAAGCGGCTGCTGAAGACGTCGGCGCTGCACAGCGCGCTGGCGCCGGCGCCGCATCATCTATTCGATCTCGGCGCCAGCGACCACGGCCCGCAGCTGCCACCCGGCCTTCAATGACCACAAACCATGGCTTGAACCGGTGGTAATGCTCCCTGTTTCAAATAGGCCCGGATTACTATTCGGGTGTATTTGTAATGCGGTGAAACGGACGCGGACGCCAGCTCGACCTCGGGATGGCTTCACATGTGCAATATAAAGGGACAATGCCAAAACAATGCAGGAATATGCCGCATTTATATGGTTAATCGTATTATAATTAGTAAAATATTGACGTTAGGTTTAAAATTACACGAACAGTATTGTGGCACGCGGCTTGTAGCGGCCGCCTAGTGTACGCTTCGATGGTGGACTTGCTTCGTGACGCGACGCCACGTCACGTCACTTGACGTGGCGTCAGGGCACGTCCCGTTACGTGTCGTCACGTCGCGTCGCGTCACGTGCATTACGCGATGTACCGGCGTTTTCTAGTGAAAATGTCCAAACAGTGTTCAAAATGACAATGTAATCCAGAGCAATACTAAAGTATTAATATATCTAGTACTGCCAAATGTATGCCAACTGTATTCTAAAAAGATGATACATTTTTTAAATGATACACTTTTCGATTAATATCTAGTGTCAAATTAGATTCGGTAACTGTACAAAACGAGAACGTACAAATTTTAAAAAACAGTAAATATAAAAAAATTCAAAGAAAATATTTTTTAATGAAACTTTTTTCGGAACGCCAAATCTAAATTAATAAAATAATACAGATTATTTAGGAGTTAATTACCAAATTTTTAGATTAAAAATGTTGATGTTGAGTAAACATAAAAGTTAAAGACTTCTTAGAATCTGATTCCGAAAGTACAAAATTTAACGTCTTACGAACATTACGAGTATATAATAATATGTATCTATGTGCGTTTGGCTTCATTAATGATTATGATCAATGTATAAGTAGCCGTGCCTTCGTCTTCATGTCATTCATTAACTTGTTGGAGGATTGTAGGACAAAGAGACGTGCTACGAATGCGAGAGGCGCTCGGGTGTAGTGTTGCTTGTGTCGCCGGTGTTGCCAGCGTGCGGCGACCTCCCAGAATACAGGGTTACGAGTGAGTGCAGTCAGTAAGGATAGGGCAGACAGGTAGCCTGGACGTGGGTCTTCGAAAAGCTGTTCGACGATCGTATACGTGTGCATGATTTCAAATCAAGAAATTGATAGAAAAACCATTTCTTGTGTATAAAAAATACGTAGTTATAGGAATTAATTAATAGAATTATATTTAATCTGTATCCAGTTTGGGATTTCTCTCTATGAGTGTATAGTGGTTCTTATTTAAATGTCGACCAACTTAGCGGACGTCTCGTTATTGAAAATTTATTAGATTATTATTATAATTATTCTCAAAAAATCTTAGGATTACATAACCATAAGATGGCTGCAGATTGTATAAAAATATTTTTATTTACTTATATCGTAGGTAATTATTTGAGAACCGCGTTCAGTAACCACACGACATATCTTTTTAGGGTGAACGTTGACAGAAAAATCTCATTATCATGAAATGTACCGTGGGCTTGAACTCCGACATATCACAAAACGATATCTCTATAATAAAGTATTTTCTAATTCAGTGATATTTCACAAAGCCAAAGATAATGTGGAAATAACTTTTGCACTGCATTTATTTCCAATAGAATATAAAAAAATATAGAAAAAATATCTTTCTGAGAAAAAAGCGTTGTGCCATATCCATACAAGAAAATATTTGGAACATATCAAGTCACTAAAAGTGTCTGTCTTATCGAATATCCGTATGAAATCTGCTGTCGATCGACGTTATATAAATAAAAAAAATGCAAATAATGAAACATAATACAATAACTTGAACTAATTTAGTTTCCAATATATATATTTTTTAAACATTTAAATTATATTTTCATATTTTTGCTTTATCAAGACACATGCTTAGTTTGTGATGACAATGCAAATGATTTTAACAGTCGATTATTAACGTTTTTTGGCTTGATCAGTCGATTTCTTTCGAATATATCTTTCAAACTTGGAATATCAAGGATCAACAACGCATTTACCTCTGTTTTGTAGTACCTCAAGTTTTTATGTTTTGCTTTTTTAAGGTTTTATTCAAAATGTTACACGGGGTGTTTCGTATAGATTTAAAATGCAATAACTGTTCGATAAAACTTATTTAGCCGGAGCTTAAATGGGAAAAGCAAGCGGGTAGTTTAAATTGTATATAATTTATAAGTTAGTGATACATTTCATAACAAATATATCGTGGCATCCGGTACTAGAAGCCTCGTGATATTAAATAGTGAATAGATAAAATCATTAATGGAAAAATGGATTTTTTATATATTCTACTAATGGATTTATTAATAGTGAAACTTAGACGTAGTCTTCGTAACATTTTTGTGCGTTTATTGTTTCTGCTGTGCAATTATTTGTCGTCAGATTGTCTGTTTGTTTATGCTTATTGTTAGATGCTTTGTTCGGGAGTTTGAATTTTTTCCCAAGTTTTATTTTTGTTTGGATTTAGGATTTTTTCTTCAAAATTGTATGATCTCAGATGACAGCTGCGTAAAACACCAACTTCGGGGACAGCCGTATGTGATTGTTGTTAGGTCTTATGTAAACTTTGTGTTAAGTTTTGAAATGTGTCGGCAATTTTTTTTGAACGCAGCGTTGAAATTTAAATTCCAAATAAATACAGCGAAACAATAAAAAAAAGTGTATTCTGTAATGTATACCAAAATACTGCATTTTTAAATGATAAGAATGAAAGTGAGAATTTTTCTTTTTAAATATTTTTTAACAACACTCTGGATTTAATATGCAGTTATTTTGCTTTTCGCCAGTTGTATAACGTTAAGTTTTTATTAATGGGTAATGTTTACACCAAACTGTGTTACTACGTAGCGTAATACATATGTAAACATCAACGAGATGCCTTCAATCAGTACAACTGTAACAATAGCCTACTCTAGGTAAATATATAAGAATTACGCGTTTTAAAATGACTTCTTGGATACAGACAAAATAAATGTACGCAAACATACAATAGCCCTAATACCTCTCAATCGTATAGGACTGTACACAGAAATGGGATAGTATAATAGACTATTGTTATTATTATGCAACCATAATCCTGCAAATTAAGTTCAATAATAATTAGTTTCAATTTTGATAAACATGGTCAATAATATCGACTTTTATGTTAACGCACTCTTGCCAAAATAGGTACACTTGATAAAAACGTAAAGTCTAAAGAACTTTGTTGTTTATACTTTACCGTTTTAGCTTGCTGAAGTACTGATTAGTTAAACATTATTTTATCTTTATTAGTCAACGCCATTTATTTGCTAGCAAGATATAAATGTTTAACTAATACGCGCTTGAATAACGTTTATAAGTAAGGCCCATTCTTGCAAACCCATACTGAACATGACATTTAGAAATAATTGATCAATATTTATGAAAAAGATGTTTTGACTACATTTTATTCTAAAATTCCAACAGTTTCTACAGACTACAAGAGTTAATTAGTTATAATTACCAGCTCGAGTCGTGAGCAGAGATGGATAGTAGTGGGGGCCGTTGAATCCAATAGACGTCGAGCATCAACTAATAAACCAACCACGTGATGCGTCGACGCCCCGCGTTCCTGTATTCCGCCAATCAGTTATTTAAATGAACTACGATGCAGATGATGTGTCTGCTCGCAATGCGTGCCGGTAGCTACATCGAAGAATAAATCAGGATTTTTAACACAATACATGCTAGTTTGCAGTGAGACCACTAAATCAATTTATAAGGTCTGAAGTCATTTTAAACCGTATCTATAGTGTATACAGTATATTCATTTGCAACCGCCCATTGTAACAATCACTCAAATATAATTTTAACTCATCAATCATCGGCAATTCGAATTCTACGATTTGATAACCTATTTTGTATTATGAATAGGTGTAAAATCAATTAGAATAAGGCGTTTAATATATCTCACCTAAAACACATGTTCACAAAATACCGTTTCACAAAATATCTGTTTTTAAATGCTTTTATAACATAAGTATTATTACCTCCATTATTGTAAGTATTACCTCCAACTGCGTCGTTTAATTTTTAATGTATTATTGTAGGTTGGTAGCGTCCCGCGGGACCGAACCGGGTTACTTCACAACAGCAGCCAGAATGTGTCGATTCTTATATTTATTATACTATATTGTAAATGCAAACGAGATATTAACTGTTGTTAAATAGTTTTTACCCTACACATATTATTTTTTGTTGTACCATATTCCATATATAAAATGCAATAGTCCATCGTGTGTTTTTTAATCGCGACATTTTGCCGTTTGTAAAATGCGGCGATTGAAACACACCGATCCCCAGTACCTTCAATAGTTGTTTTATATGAAATGATTTTTATTGCTCGGACGGGGAGATAGCAGTTTTTAAGAATAAATCGACCACGATTATATTGTTCATTAATATAAATATATCTCGATTTTTTTTACAGTGATACATATATGTGATGCTGAATAAAATAAACCCTTTTTAAAATTTTGTAGGTTAAAACACGATTTACATGCTTGAAAATCTGTCACATATATGTGTCACACAGCCACGTTACATTGTACATAAAAACACCGTGTCGATGTATTCTTGTAACCAATAGCTTTAATATTTATACCAGTATCTTCCACTTTAATGTAATTATAATCATTCGTAGGGCAATAGTTCTCAAGCAGACCGAATACCTCACTATCTGATAGTTACATTTATGTATAATTAACAATAAGAGACAATAGTGTAGCAGATTTTGTATGTACTATTTTATTTTTTATGTATAACAGTGCGTAAACTCTTGTGTTATGTATATAATTATAATCGAAAATATAGAATGACTTAATACTTTTAGATTATTTGCCCAAGTTTATAGGTAGCTAGGTAGAGTCTAATCACCATACGTGTTGTAGAAATGTTAACAAATATCTACCCACTTTTTAATCGTTTATTTTATTTGGTGTAATTACTGCTCCTAATAAAGGTATGAATTAAAAAATGGATAGGTTTTTGTTTACATTTCTAGTACAGGTATGGATAACTTCTAGATTCTAATAAGTCCAGATGTTACAATATCGAGAATTGTATGGGTGTAATACCAATAAATGTTCTCTAAATTCCACTTTTAGAAGTTTTCTATATCTCCTAATAATAATTAATTATTTTTGACTTGATGAGTCGAAATTACTCTATCAAGCTCTCTTAAGCATTGGATATTACAAACCAAGCTAAGTCCTTAATAAATTGAGGAAATCATTTGTAAAATAGATTATGCTATTTTACGGTAGAATTATACCCAGTGTCTTACTATGTCTAAGCCTGAAATTACAGTTTAGACCTCTGTCTGCAGTCTACGCATTCTTTTGACATTTTTCCAGTCTAAGAATTAAGGGAACCAATATAAATTAAATTAATTATATGTCTACCATTGAAGAGCTTTTTCGAAATTGATTCACTTACGCATTCCCTCTTAATTTGATGGCATTTTTGGATAATTTATTTTAAATATCAGTCATTCTATATATTTTTCAGGCACACCAAGTTTACGTACTGAATCTAAAGTCCGAATAAAAGTCCGAATATTCATTTATAAAATCTAGTCGAAACTTTCGTGTTTTTTTTTTAATTTAATCATTGATATAGCAATAAATCTGCTAAACTTACAGTTAATAGAGTAAATAGTTCCATAACTCAAAGTGCACTTACGACTTTTTATAAATAAAAAAGTATTATATAGTAATATTGCCCCGTCTGAGCATATTCGTTGAATACCAGTCTTTTACAATACATGAATATAATATAAGAAATATTTACATTTATACACCTAATTCGCATACTCTATAATGACAGTTATTAGTAAAATAACTTTTTATCTACAGATAAAATAAGGCGGTTGGGCAATTTAGCTAAATAAAATACTAGTGTTTCATATTAATATATTTCTCCTTTTTTTCAGTATTCAATTCAAACACTTTAGTACATGTATCTACACTTATATAATTAGTGCATATAAGTAATATTTTTACGCCATTCTACCATCTGAAAATATTATACTGCCAATTTTTTAACAATGATAGGGTAGCGCTAAAATATTAAATAATTCGTATTTCTCTGTTTCTGGGATGATGATCAGCCTAGTATCAAATTAGGATACTGTCCTTTGTGATTGTTAAGTGTTGTTTAAATTTCTTCTCGTAATTTAGCAAAATTGCACAACCGTTACTTGTTATACTTGAGTGACACATTTTATACACACATAAATATTTTTTTACGAAGAATTAATAAAAAATAAACAATTTATATGTGAAAGTTAATGAAGTGGCAATTTTAATTTACCGCACTATATTTTTGCTGACACACTTAGGTATAGGACTTTTTCTTTTATTATTATTATTTTTCGTAATTTAACGTATGCACGATCTGCATTTTTATAAGCATTGATATTTTTCTTTTTTTCGTCTTGTAAGCGAGCGTTGCGCGTGTTGCGTGTCTTCGGTTTATTTAGAACAAAAAATAAAAAATATTAATTTATTGATGGGTAAAAATGGTTACCGAAGGCAGGCAGCACGGCGACAATTTATTGCCTAAACTAATATTGATTGTGTTACTATTGTAAAGGTTATAGTTTGCCATCGTTGATCAAAGAAAGAAAATATGTGTTAAATAGAATTTAGTTGAAAAATGAGTTTTGTTATACTTTTAGAAAGTTCGGGATGGGTCCGTAGGCGAGCGTGTACAAAATGTTTCATAGTATTGTGTAATATTCGGAATTAAGGTTTAGGTACGGCGGTGCGCCCGCAGCTTATCTTGAAAATTGTTGTAAGTTGTAACATCTTATTAAAGTCGGTGAAGACACTTAGAGTACTACTGTTGTAGCTATATGGAGATGGTGTTTTTAAACCACTGGAATCATTCATGATTTATGCAATTTTTAAATACTATAGCTAAGTGTGCTAATTGAAATCTTTTATAGAATCCTTTACATGTTCATAAATTAATATTCTATATAAAATTATGCCAATTGAAATGTCATCAATCGTTGGAAATCTATAGATATTGGCAGCAAGTTTGAACTGCAAAAAGAAAACAAGCAGGCATTAAGTTTTATTTTAGTTGATATTTCTAAGTATGAATATAAAGGAATAATTGCGATCTTTCAAATATCAATGAAAACGTACAAATGAATAGAGGAAAACATATAAAGATCATATTATGTTTTATGGAAATAAATGATTATTATTTCATTAACGACAATGGAACGGAAAACGCTGTGCATTAAATTTCAGTACCTACATACAGGATTAGAATATATTAGACAATCAAAGCTGCTAAAATAAAAGATCTGGACTTATCAATTTATAAAAATAATTCGGTCTTATTACAAAACGTAGTCAAACTTTAAACTAGATCTATATAATAAAATTACTATAGGTTACCATGGCAACCAATAGATATAAACCCAGTCTATAACATATACGGAATTATCAATAAACGAAGCCTTACTTTAAACTAGGTATAAATTAGTCAGTTATATGGCGACTCTATAGTAGAACAAAGTTGCATCTGAGAAATCTCTACTTTTTGATTAGCCCTTATTTTTTTCATATTAGTATTTTTCCGTTAAGTATTTTTACCAATTCACAATAATAGTTATAATATGTACAATTTTAAAGATACTAACTCCGAGAATATGGTGACAGAAAGAAAAAAAAAAGCTAGAACACTTTACTGAAATTAATTGCATGCATTTTAGAGAATTTGATATAATGCGATTTTTTTTATTTATTAAAGTTTACCAAAATCATTTACACCTATACAACACAAAAGTATAAAAATAAACCTTAATTCAGTTAATGGGATGGGATGTAATGTGAGTGGTAGAGCCACGCTGTAGATAGATTTGTCAACTGCATGAATGGGCCGGCTCGGCCGGGTCGTTATAACTCTCTCACAGAATATCTACGTAAAGTAGCGGCTCCTTGCGTTTCGTACGATGAGTGAGATATCCGGAGGCCCAAATCCCTCCATTTCCCAATCTCTTAATTATCCCTTTCATTTAAGATCGGCGACGCGCCTATGATTCTTGTGGCATTGTGGGCGTACCACCAGAAGGCCAATTCTCGTAATTTTAGACGTTCAAAATATCATTCCGATCTAGTCTCAGCGTCAAGAAAGTTGCAAATGGCATTCTCTTAAACCAATAATAAACGTCAAATGTGAACATAAATCGTAATTTGATTGAATGTAGAATAAACGTTGACTAAAGCCAAAACGGTATAATGCTACTGCTAATGCTAGGTGCATTTGACGTTGATTATTGGTTGAAGAGAATGCCATTTGCAACTTTCTTGACGCTGAGATTAGATCGGAATTATATTTTGAACGTTTAAAATTACGAGAATTGGCCTTCTGGTGACCCACTTGCTCGTTTGTCGTACTATGCTATTGGTAAATTATTTTACTTTGTAAGATACCTTGTTCTACAATAGTGTTGATGGATTACTAAAGTAACTAATTGATAAATGCGCAGTTCAACGTTGTCTACGTTTTGCAATAAAACCGAATCTCAGTATATCGGTACTTACATTTTTTTTCATGTCTATCACTGTTTTTTTCAGCAATCAAGCATAGTCAAATGATAAATGGATTTTCAGTGGTTTAAAAAAGGCGGTGTCTTTACTTGTTTTGATGTTGTTGATATAAATGTGGTTCAGGAATCAATTCGGGTTGAAGGTGGGCTTTATATGTTAACGTTTGAAATTAACAACCAGAAAATAAAGTGTAGTCAAGTTCAATAATGGTGAATTTAATTTATTTAATGCAACATTCATGTTTTTACACCCGGCAAAAAAGGGTTTTTATTTCTTTCTTTTTTTTTGTAAATTTAATTATTTCGCTTTGCAATACTTGAAGAATTTGAATACTTTTGATTGTAAAATATGTTTACCTAAAACGAGTGCTTTATTACAAAAATCTTGCGCTGATTATGTAAAAGTTTTGCGAAGCTACACTCGTTTCAATTTGGCGAGCTTTTACACTTATTATAATCAAAAGTTTTATTGGCTTAATTATACAATAATTAATTATTAACCCTAATTTACATTTCTTTATCTGAAAATAATAAATACATTTTTTTTCTCTGGCAGTTAAAGTTGAACTGAAAGCATAAAGTCCACATTTGTAAGGACTAAGGTACATATCAAATAGTCGGAAAACTTAGTACTATAAGTATCTTTGAATCTGACGATTGGTTTTTTGAACGGATTTACGTTTCATGTGGAAAAAACATTTCTAATTCTCATGCAAAGTATAAAAGTTGGATGTAAAAGTATAAAATAAACTCGCAGTGATTCCATTTACGATCAGTTATTTCATTCCCTTCCTTTCCTTGGTCATTTAATTATGTATATTTTTAACCCCGATGAATGGGGGGAGGGGGGTTATCAATGTATAGCGTCTATGACATCGTAGCGCCTAACGAATGGCCCTATTAAATGTGTATTTTTTTTGTTTAAAACTTATTTAAGTACTCGAGATAACTCGTAAATGTTTAAAGATAATCTGTCCAGCCCTTTAAAAGCTACAGATGTTTACTTTATAATTGATGTCGGGGCTTTTTAACAGTATAATCTACCTGTGTGCCAAATTTAATCCAAAACCGTTCAGCCGTTAAGGTGTTATTGACTAACAAACATTCAGACTTTCACATTTATAATAGTAGTAAGAAGGATTGGCTGGCATGCGCAAACGCAAATAAGTTTTAAGAAAACTTAGAAGCCGACTTCAAAATAAAAACACTGTAAAAGTAAAAAATAACAATTTGTAAGTCTTTTTGAAGTCGGTGTAGTTTTATTTGACCAGCAGCGACAAAGGCAGACATTTTATTTTTCAATTTTTAGTGGTAGTTACAGAAATGGCATGTAAATTCCAATACAATAACACAATCGCACCGAGTGTACTGTTGTCCGTTGAGGAGTTTTATTTTTTTACTCCGTACTTCGTCATCAGACAGTTTTGTCTACAGCAGGAATGAGCCGGCTCGACCAGGTCGTTACCACTGTCTCACAGAAAATCGACGTAACGTAGCAGCTTGCTGCTGCATTTCGTACGGTGAGTGAGATATCCGGAGGGCCAAATCCCCCTCCCCTTCCCAATCCCTTAATTCTCCCTTTCCTTTAGAGCGGCAACGCGCCCATACCTAATTATTTTGGTATTGTAGGTGTACATGGGCGGTAGAGATCACTTACCGGTGACCGATACCGGTATCAGGTGACCCACTTGCTCGTTTGCCAGCCTTTGATATAAAAAAGTGACACGACTATTTTTTTTAGCACCGCGACGGTTATCACTTACATTCATGGTTTATTGGTCACTGCTCTACATTCCATAACCCCATGTCAGGATTCATTATCAGGAGCAATCTGCTCTCTAAACATTTCTAACTAATACCGACTAGGACTGAATAGTAAACCAGCAGAGCTACCACGTAATGAAACTGATCACTAGTAACTGGAGACTATGAACTGGCGACTGATGACTGAGCCTCGGCCACTGGCAGCTAGCACGACCTTTATACAAAGACTTAATGTATACTACTAGACGGGCTGTTTAGAAGTAAAATTGCGTCACATAACGCGGGAGTTTGACAACTCACAAACAGGGAACGCGATAGGGGTTCTAGTTGAGAGTAAGCGTGATGGTAATATTGATTGACGGTCAATTGACTGCAACTTAATGGTACAATTTCTATGTACCGCGCAGCTTGTCTAGTGTATACATTAAAGTCTTTGCCTTTATACGATTTATCCACCCTTCTACTACTTACTATTTTTCACAAAATATGGTATTTTTTATTTATCCTAATATATTATATAGGGATGATAAAAAAATGCTTGGTGGCGCAGTTGTACTGCATACACGGTACAACTGCTGTGCTGAGGTCTTGGGTTCCATCCCCGGGTCGGGTAAAGTGATACTGGTTTTCTATCATGAAATGCTTAGTATCAACCCAGAGCCTGGAATTGTGTCCGATATGGTGATAGGCCCTATCGCGTAAGCAAGTTTCAAAATCCCCGCTTAGTTGAAAAAATTTCGCGTGCCGTGGATAATAGAGAAGGACGTACGAAGTGGTCAGTTTTTTTGGTCAAGAGTTTTTTGAATCGTTAATTCGGCCCGAATATAAAAAAGGTTGGGCAGCCTTGGTTTAGAAGATGTTGGTGGACTATTACTACTAGTGTAATTAAAGCAAATAATTTATAAACTTATTCTTCAAAGACTTGCTGTTATCCATTGAGGAGCTTCCGATTTTCCGAAATGGAGAACTTCGTTATCAAATATTAATCAAATTTACCTCTATGGACCCGCAGTAAACTGTATCGCATATAAACAAATAAGTCGATAAAAAATAGGTCGACATTTGGTGGAGGTACGCCTGAACATAAGTAAATAAAAAACAAACAAAGTGAGCACCTCCTTAATTTTTAAGTCGGTTAAAAATAGGTAAAATAAAAGCTATCAATAGGTATCTAAACTATTCTCGTTATATGGTGGTCATATTCCAAACAGTAAATTAATAAAATAAAAAATAATAAGGGGCATAAATAAATTACAATTTATCTAATTAATTTTGTGCAAGGCTTTTATATAATTTTTCTACCAAGCAACATTAAAGTGGCTTGTCAGACAAATGACAACTGCAGGGCTGCCAGATTGTCTAATTAGATACAAAAATTGTATAATTAGGTGGGCAATTATATTCAAAAATATCATCAATCTATATAGTGATTAGATACAAAACAAACAAAAACTGATTTTATAAATCAAAATCACTACATGAATAAATACTAAATGAAACAATATAACCCAATAAAGAAGCGAACCTACGAACAGCAATGCAGCCATGCGATTGTATAAGGGCCACAACACAGAAATTACTTTTATCATGAACGATCGGCGATTTTGCAATTATATCGATACTGTATTACGTTTTGGCGACTTTCTGAAAAAAACATGTTCTGAGTGAGAATTTTAATTGATAACCAAATACATATTTTTTCCTACAACTGCAGAATTTGTTTCTGTTTGTGGTATACGGTACATACACAGTCCGAAATAAAACATCACCTTTGTATAAATTAATGCACACGGCTGAATAATTATATGAAATGGACTGGCAGCCCTAATAGACTGTAAAATTTTCAACAAACTAGAGCTGTGTAGGTCGATCATTTCTAGTAGCCTGAATCGATCACGACCCATTGGCAAGATGATAGAGTCAAAAGATTCGATCATTTCGATCACGGGTCATATTTTGGTTGTGTTGTGACATATGTTATTCTCTTACGATAACTATTTGTTTATTGATACAAATTCTGGATTGGAAAACTGATATCGTTTTCGTAATCAGCACCCTAAGAAACTACCATTATGATACCTATATCGATTAGTTGTTAAAAAATATAGTCTAACATCTTAGATTTGAAAACGAATGTCGTTTTCGTAACAGCACCCCAAGAAACCATGATAATGATACCTATATCGATTTGTTGTAAAAATAAAATAAAGTAAACCTAGAACCAGATTATAACTCCCGCTTACATTATATGGATCATATAACATTTTATGGATTGAATACATATTTTAATTTTATCATCTTAACATAGATAACTATGAATGAATCTCAGTCGCGTTTCGAAAGCCCGTAACTGCGCAACTAAAATTCAAATGATTGATTTACTAATTCATCGATCGATCGACGTGAAGTGGGCCGGAGTGAAGCGGTTAGCGGAAGCGAGATCCATCATACATTGATTACGGTCTACGGACAGAATATTTAATTCGGTCAGACAGATCGCATCTTTTACAAATCGATAACCCTATCATATTTGTATGGGTTGTGATCGATCAAAATGACTCGATTGATCGTGATCGATACAGGTGTCACGGTGTCACAGGTCTACAACAAACGTCAAAAGCATAGTGATTTAGTAAATAAGGAGTCGCACGTGTTTTTATGCTCATAAAAGAGAAACTTTACATTAAATGGTTCTAGAATGGATGCATACGACATATTCAAGAAGTTAACTAAAGGTTTAACATTCAAAAATAAAGTTTTGGGTGTTAAAAACAATGTAAGTTAACCTAACCTCAACGTTTTTATTAAGTTTGTTTTTCGAATAAGAAATAATCAAACATTTTATTCATAAAATTTATATTATACATCAAAAGACTTGCCCTAGAATACACATACCGTAGATTTTCATACATTTAAACCGCAGTTCTGGTGGTCCCAAGATACCATTACATCTTATGTCCGTCATATATCTACGCTGTTGAGTAACATTTTGATACTCTTAAAATACTTTACATTCAGCAGCAAAAAGACAAACAGCTAAAATTAAAAAAAGAAGAAGAAATAGAGATTAAAAAAGAAGAATTCAGTGACAATGAAGTAGATGAGCAATGTTCTCATTCTGAAACGGAACAAGAGCAAGACGATGATCTGCAACTGCTGGAGGGAGTTACAATAGGAGAGAAAAAAAGTAAGAAGAATAAAAAAGAAAAAAGTGAAGATTTGAAAAAGAAACTTGAGACAGAAGAGGTATTTATTAAAAAAAATATAGTAGAGTCTGGCAAATGAGGAAATGGATCACCTGATGGTAAGTGATCTCCACTAACTATGTACACCCATAATACTGAATATTTATGGGGAAGATTTAGTGGAAAGGGAATATTTGGGCCTCCAGATAACCTTGGTCATTGTACAAAACCCAACAGCAAGCTGCTACTTCATAATTTATTTTCTGTGAATCAGTGATAACATCCCAGTTGTTGTTGAGTGGTAGAGCCACGCTGTAGACACTTTTGTCTACAGCGTGAATGAGCCGGCTCGTCCGGGTCGTTACCACTGTCTCACTGGAAACCAATGTAAAGTAGCAGCTTGCTACTGCATTTCGTACAGTGAGTAAGATATCCGGAGGCCCAAACCCCCTCCCCTCCCCAATTCCTTAAATATCCCTTTGATTTAAGGTCGGCAATGCAACCATAATAATTTTGTAATCTTGGTTTACATGGGTGGTGGAGACTAATTACCATCAGGTGACCCATTCGCATGTTTGCCGGCTTATGCTATAAAAAAAATGAGTTAGCCCATTCATCCTGTACACAAAACTGTCTACAGAATGGCTCTACTATTTTATTAACTAGCCATTGCCTTGTTTTATGTTAACTTAAAGTCCAAATTCCACAATGTTCTCTATTCATAGTTAGCCATGAAACATGTTTAATAACATAAATTTTTCTTATATCTTCAATCAATACATAGTATCATAATAATACTATAAATGTGAATGTAAGTTTGTTTGTTACGCTTTCACGTGAAAACTACTTAACCGATCATCATGAAACTTTGTACATATATTCTTGGAGGTATAAGATGTAACATAGGATACTTTTTATGAAAAAAATATATATATTTGTTTGTTACGCTTTCACGCCTAAATCATAGCATATCATGTCCTAATCCAGGTAATGGTCTTCCTGTGAGCCAAATTTCATGGAAAACCGTCCAGCCTTTATGGCATGATTGACTACATTAAAATTGATAAACTCACAGTAGGATAATAAAACTGACTACAGCATAGTTCTGCCATTTCAACTTCACTTTTGCTCCATTCGTCCTTCGATCTTGTATGGCACAACCATTCCCAATTTAACCGGCTAGGTTTTAAGGGTCTCAAAACCCAAAATTCTCAATGTTTATTATATGAAACATACAAATTCTAGCAAAATCGTTTCCGCAATGAGCATGGCATCAAAACAGTGGGACGTCACATCCCAGCCGCTCTGCAGGACTTCTCCGAGCTGGCGACGAGGTATAATGTCTCCCAAGGTCTGGTAGACACCATCGTACAGTGTGCATATATTGAGCCCACACCGGTACAGCGTCAGGCCTTGCCTTGTATGTTGGAGGTAAGTTTTAGCCGTATTTTTTTTTTGTAAAGGCTATATGGATGACGGCCTTCATGGCGCAGTGGGTGAGTAGCCGGCTGTTAAGCGAGAGCCACAAGTTCGATTCTTGCACTGAGACAAATGTTTCTGTAATCCACAAATATTTTTTTCGGGTCTGGCAGGCGGCCTGTCGTAAAAGCCAAATCTTTCTTATTGTGTTTAAAGCATGTTGCGACCTCCTTTCGAGTGAGATAAGGGCAGGTGGAAGAAGGAGAAAGGCTATATTGATGTTGGAGATCACTTAGCATCAGGTGACCCATTTGCTCATTTGCTGGCCGTTGCTTAAAAATATAGTTTAAAAAACTAAATCAACACGCTTTTATAGAAAATCCAACTAAAAAATTAAAAATAAATAATAGTTTAAAATATTTTATTGAAAAAAAAGCATTTATTGTAAAATATTTTAAACTATGATTTATTTAATTTTTTTATTTGGATTTTCTATAAAATCGTGTTCTTTAGTTTTTTAAACTATTATTTATTTTCAATAAAATTGAAATAATTAATTAAATTCATTGAATTTTTTGTATTGTCATCGGTCCTTGATAAGTATGCCTAATTTCGAGTTAATCCGACGTTTCGAAGGGGTCAAAATCATGTTCAATGTTTCCGTTGCATACATACGTATGAAGCTAATAAAAGCGTGTTAAAAATATATATTTATCACCCTCAGGGTCGTCAAATCGTGGCATGCGCCCCAACAGGCTCAGGAAAGACTGCAGCTTTCCTCGTCCCGATATTGCACTCGCTAGGCTCGACTCAAGGTGGGCCTAGAGCGCTAGTGCTCTGCCCCACAAGAGAGCTTGCACATCAGATCCACCGTGAGGCTCTGAGGTTAAGCGCCACCACAAATCTCAGATGCAGTGTACTGAAGACCATTAAGGGTACCAGAGTGAAGGAACGCGAGGCTACTTTTAAGAAGAGCGGTGAGACTTTTGAAATTTCTTGTAAAATATCACCACGAAGCAATGGATTCAGAAATATGTGAAGCACATGTTTGGCACAGTTTTATTTAGTATAAATGAGCTCAACACCGCGATGCGAAAATTGTCGTTGTGCACAACGCCGTCTATCGATCAAAATAAAAACACTGAAAAGTCAAAAATATCAATTTCTATATGTCTCTTTGGAGTCGGTGCACACTAAGGTGCTGCCTAGCTAGCCGAGCAGGGTGTCACAACTCTGCCCGCTTATTTTTTTTACCGGCAAATCTTTTTTAAAGGAAAAATAGTCTAGCATTGTGGAATAGTGTCCTTACCTGTGGGTCATAATAATGGGGTTGGAGTTAATGGAATTTTTCTAAATTACAGTAGCCTCAGAGTTTTTTTTTTACAACCCTTTTTTAAATGACGGAAAAATGGAGTAGTTTCTCAATTCGACGCGTATATGTTTTTTTTTTTTTATAGTATAGGTCGGCAAACGAGCAAGTGGGTCACCTGATGGTAAGCGATCTCCACTGCCCATGTACGCCCACAATACAAAAGAATTATGGGCGCGTTGCCGACCTTAAAGGAAAGGCTTCCTTATTAAGGGATTCCTTATTATCCCTTAAGGGAAGGGGAGGGGGATTTGGGCCTCCGGATATCTCACTCACCGTACGAAACGCAGCAGCAAGCTGCTACTTTACGCCGGTTTTCTGTGAGACAGTGGTAACGACCCTGACGAGCCGGCCCATTCATGATGTAGACAAAATTGTCTACAGCATGGCTCTACCACTCGTAAAGCCACTTTTGTATGTATATATGTATAACCACACATAATTAAACATAGTGATTTGATTTTGATTCTTTTTTTGTAATACTAGGGGCGTTGCCCATGTTTTTCCACAAAACATAAAATAAACTTAACGTCCGACGAATATGAGACATATCTTACTTTCTTCCCTACAATATTCTGCATCGATTGGTATCGGGCTCGACCCCATGCCCCCAGCGGTTTCGAAGGAGATAGCGTGACAAGCTTTTGGCAGCGGCGGCGGCAGTTACTTTTTTTTAGAATAGAGAGATTAGTGTGTATAAAATACTGTTTATTTTATTTCAGACATAGTTATAACCACACCAAACAGGCTATGTTATTTAATGGATCAAGAGGGAGTCTACATTACTTTAGAAAAGTAAGTATATTTTATATTTGACCACTTATATCTCGGGTAATTAAAAGTTCTGTATGGTATTACTTCTTTTTCTGGTGTGCTTACCATCAGGCGAGTGACCTGTTCGTCTCGTCATACATGCTAGTAAAAAAAAGAAGTATTATATTGATGTCTCACTGATGGGCTAGGGCCCCCACTACTAATGATAAAGGTTGGGCCATAGTCCACCACACTGGCCTAACACATATTGGTAGACTTCATATACTATTGAAATTCCGTTCCGGGGTCAGCGAGTGTATTTCCAGTAACTGCATGCTGGCATAATTAATACTTCTCAATACAAAAAAGTTGCACATTAAACCATAGGAGAGAAAAACTGAGTGAAACGTTGATACCGCACTAGTTGCACTTCTGACTACCCCTATGGGCATACAAGCGTGAATTTCTGTTACTGTCGCAACTCGTTTTTTTCGTAGCAAATGCTGTTATAAATTGATTTAATTTCAGAGTGGAATGGCTTATAGTAGACGAAGCAGACAAATTATTTGAAGGATCCACAGAAGAAAGGTCGGACTTTAGACAACAGCTTGAACAGATCCTAATTGCGACTGGACAAGGGCAAAGACAGGCCCCAGTAGATGAGGAAGGGCAAGGGCAAAAAGAAGAGCCGGGGAAAAAGTCCCGAGGTGTGAAAGTGGCTCTATTTAGTGCCACGCACACTCCACGCGTCGCTAAATGGAGCAGACATGCTTTAAAAGGCCTTATCAATGTGACTGTTGGACAGAGGTAAGACTACAGCACAGACCACGTGTAATATTACACAGGTCAATACGATTTTTGTCTTTGATAAGAGAGTATGAAATTTCGATAGATTTATATCGATAAATAAACTTATCGAAGTTGGGCAAAAAAATATGCCCTGAAAAGGTTTTTTTAAAAATATGATATATGAGTATATACAGTAGAACCTCGTTAAGTCGAACCTCGATAAGTTGAAAACCTCCAAATCTCGAAAAAATGTTTTGTTCCCTTCCCTTCAAACACAAACACCTCCATTACTCGAAATCTCAACCCTCTATTAGTCGAAATAATCAGTGAGTCCCTCCAAGCCATTTTGGTACATATTTTTCCTCCATAACTCGAAAAATTTAATTTTACCTCTGTATCCCGAATATAGCAATGTTTTATTTTACAATTCATTACCTCTATAGTTTTCTATACGTCGAAAACTCTAACTCGATTTTTTTGGCGTCTCCCTTGATGTTCGACTTACAGAGGTTCTACTGTACTGTAAAAAGGAATACTACCATTATAAAGGAATTATACCAAAAATGCAAACTTTTTAAGGAATATCTGTATTTTTCCTTTGTTTTAAAGCATAAGGAATAGAAAAATCATATAATAATAAAAAAAGACAATTTTCTTTTTTGTAGAGTCGTTTTGTAGACTGACATTGCACAGTCAATGACCACAACCAAATTTCCAAAATCGGTTACCCGGTCGAGCCAGTCGATTTATATCTACAGAGTATATATTATTTATATTCTACTACTTTAAAAAACATATGGTACTTCATTTCTTATTCCCCAACCGCCACGAACGCAGTCCCCATCTACACATTGACAGCCTCCGTGGCGCAGCGGGCGAGTAACCGGTTGCCGTAGGTTCGATTCCCGCACCTTGACAAATATTTGTCTCGGGTCTGGGTGTTGTGGGTTGGCAAGTCCCTCGTAGTTCCTGATACCCACGATACAGGTTTACCTAGTGTGGGATCGGGATTATGTGTGTGACTATTGGGTGTATTTATTTATTATTTACTTATTATACTCATTTGCATATGATTTCATGAATAGAAATATTGTAGGAATGCAGCGACAAGTTTGGTAGACCAAGAACTCTTGTACTGCGGCAATGAGAACGGAAAGTTGGTAGCGTTCAGACAACTCGTGCAGAAGGGGCTCAAACCGCCTGTATTAGGTATGTCAGTTTAGTTTTTTTTTGTTTATTACTTGCACAAACAGCCTCCGCGGTGGAATGGGCGAGTAGCCGGCTGTGAAACGAGAAGCCGCGGATTCGATACCTGCACCGAGACAAATGGCTGTGTGATACACAAATATGGGTGTTTTCTCCCCAGAGGGGTTGACGTCAGGCAAGCGGCTGGTCGTAACCTACTGGTAAAAACCTACAACTCAAATATTTCTGTAGCATGTGTTAAAAGCATGTTGCGCCGACCCTACTGCGAGTGGGTTAAGGGCAGGTGGAAAAAGAAAACTTGCACTAACATGCATTTCGCCATTGACAACATAACATAAGCTAATTTATCGATGTAATAGAGGACGAGCCTATCACTATACCGGGTACAAATTCAAATCCCGGGCGGTAGTTTTATATATTTTAAGCGGTATCATGTTGGTAATCACCAGCACTATCACCTATCTTAATTAAAGATCTTTTTTTTTTTAATTAATCCAAGGGTTTTTTTCACCGCCTGCCTCGGTGGCGCCGTTGTAATGCGTACACGTTAACGAGTCGGGCCAACGCTGAGGTCTCGGGTTCGATCCCCGGGTCGGGTAAAGTGATATTGGGTTTTCTATTACGAAATGCTCAGTATCAGCCCGGAGTCTGGAATTTGTGCCTGGTATGGCGATAGGCTCGCCCCCTATCACATAAGGGACGGAGATACGCTCGGTGAAATGTGGGTGTACTGGTTACACCTTTGCCTACCCCTTCGGGGATTACAGGTGTGAGTGCGTATGAATGTTATTTTTCAGTATTTGTACAAAGTAAGGACCGTGCCAAGCAGTTGTTTAAAGAACTGATCTATGATGGAATCAATGTCGACGTCATACACGCGGACAGAACACAAACTCAGGTAAATATTATATCGAAATACTTTAAGTGAAGTCTGGCTCGGTGGCGCAGTTGTAATGTGTATGCGGTACGACTGTCTATTAGTTAAAGTTATATTGTGTTTTTCTATCACGAAATGCTTAGGCTTTATGAGTGGTAGAGCCACGCTGTAGACACTTGTCTACAGCATGTATGGGCCGGCTCGTCCGGGTCATTACCACTGTCTCACAAAAAACCGGCGTAAAGTAGCAGCTTGCTGCTACGTTTTGTACGGTGAGTGAGATATCCGGAGGCCCAACCCCCTCCCCTTCCCAATCCCTTAATTATCCCTTTCCTTTAAGGTCGGCAACGCGCCCATGACTTTTGATATTGTGGGCGTACATGGTCGGTGGTGATCACTTACCATCAGGTGGACCTATTTGCTCGTTTGTCGGCCTATGTAATAAAAAAAAGGTTTATAAATTCCTTAATTAATAGTATATCGAGATTATTCCCTGAGATTGTTAGAAACGGCCATCAGTCTCGTAATTCGTATATAATACGCATTATGTTTGTTCAGCGAGATAACGTAGTGCGCAGTTTCCGCGTGGGTCGCATCTGGGTGTTGATATGTACGGAGCTGATGGGTCGCGGGATCGACTTCCGCGGCGTGAACCTCGTGCTCAACTACGACTTCCCACAGTCCGCCATAACTTACATACACAGGTAATATGCAATTATTTATTTTTAAAATAAATAAAAGAAATTTAATAGGTAACATCTCTCTATTCTAAAAAAAAGTGACTGGCGTCGCCGCCGCTGCCAAAATCTTGTCTCCTCCGAAACCGCTGGGGGTATGGGGTCGAGACCGATACCAATCGATGCAGAATAATGTGGGGAAGAAAGTAACATATGTCTCATATTCGTCGGACATTAAGTTTTTTTTATTTTATGTTTTGTGGAAAAGCATGGGCAAAGCCCCTAGTTTATTAAGAAAAAATTACCTAATTTTGCATATTGTGTTTTTTCTAGTTTGGTCTAAAGATACCCGTTAAGAATAAACCCGAAATTACGTAGGCCCAAGTCTCTTCTTAATCCCTTAATTATTCCTTCCCTTTAAGGTCGGTAACGCGTTCATAACTCTTATGTTTTTGTGAACGTTACTGGACGGTGGAGATTACTTACGATCAGGTGACCCACTTGCCCGTTTCATAGCTTCTGCTATGGAATATCCGCTACTTTTTACCTAAAGTGGACAATTATTATTTCCAACTCCTCCCAAATTTTCTATTTGATTAATTTCGTTGCGGGATAAAGACATATTTGCATTCCCAGAGACTCGCCGAGCTTCATTGCTCGGTGTCTGCGTATGCGTGCCACTACTACCACTGTCGATCCTGGTTTACAGGAGTTACAGTGGCGGGTGTGTGGCAACTGGGCGGGATAGTCTCGTATACCTAAAGTGGTTTTATATAATGTAATATATTCTAGGGTGGGACGAGCCGGGCGAGCTGGTCAGCGCGGCAAGGCCATCACCTTCTTCACACAGGACGATGTGAGCAACCTTCGAAGGTAACAGTGAAGAAGCTGACGTTAAAATCTCTTTATCAAAAAAAAAATACAGTATGTAACAAAAATCATGTTGGCCCTTTCTAGGTCGTGAAGACAGACACATTGCTTAACTAAAATAGTAATAAACAGAAGCGAAATATTATTCTTACACAGGTAGCTTAGAAAAATGAGCATATTAAAAAAATATTATCATCTGAAAAGTGATGAACAGCTGACTCATGTGACGTACTGACTTAGCCGGGCGCGTTTGATGCACGTAGACGCCGCAACTGGCTATCTCGCTCTGGCTCCGAGACATCGCTCTCGCAGAAGTAATCGATCGAAATACGGTTGACAAACAATAAAATAATTAGATTTTAAAAAAGAAATATGTTTATTTTTATAGTTTCATTTTCGTATGCGAGTTATTTCATTACGTTTATATATCGATTCTGATATCGCAGATAAAACGCCCGACAGGGTTTTTGTTACATATTTTATATTAAAATTGTAATATCAGCCAAAAGTTAAGTTTTATTTTTGGTTTGCCATTCATGTGAATCGATAAATGGATCATTAGAAAATCAAGTTCAAAGAACTTTTTGAATATAAATTAAGAGCTCCGATATATTTTAATACAGTGATTGAGTCAGATTTCTCAGTATTTTCTTGTTACTCGATGTAATTTTTACGATTTAGCCTTAATTCCAACATTAGATATTTATAGATAACCACATAAAACAACTGCCTGCCTGACTGCCTCGGTGGCGCAGTTGTAATGCGCACGCGTTACGACTGAGGGTGACGTTGAAGTCTCGGGTTCGATCTCCGGGTCGGGTAAAAGTGATATTGGGATTTTCTATTACGAAATACTTAGTATCATCGCGGAGTCTGGAAGCTGTGCCCTGTATGGCGATGGAGATACGCTCGGCGAAATGTGGATGTACTGGTTACACCTTTGCCTACCCCTCCGGGGATTACAGGTGTGTGTGCGTATGAAGTGTTAAGGTGCATTACGTGCTTATTATGACATCTTATGTCTCGGGGTGACGAGCTATGCAGTGCTTTGTAATTCAAAGTTCTGTGTGGTGTTGCTTCTGTTTATGGGCAGGCGTGGCGGTTACCATCAATCAGGCGACCGGCCAGAAATAACATAAGAAAACGAGACGGAAACAGTTTTCTCGTGGAATACCAGGCTAATGTCTATCGCAGCTAACATACCGAGCTTCGATAGACATCAAAATTAATAGAGAACCAAATAAAACAACGTCGATAAAATTATCTCGAATCGCTTATGTTAGCCCGCCTAGATGTACTCATTACGTGGCATTACACATTTATAGAGAACCAAATAAAACAACGTCGATAAAATTATCTCGAATCGCTTATGTTAGCCCGCCTAGATGTACTCATTACGTGGCATTACACATTTATAGAGAACCAAATAAAACAACGTCGATAAAATTATCTCGAATCGCTTATGTTAGCCCGCCTAGATGTACTCATTACGTGGCATTACACATTTATAGAGAACCAAATAAAACAACGTCGATAAAATTATCTCGAATCGCTTATGTTAGCCCGCCTAGATGTACTAATTACGTGGCATTACACATTTATAGAGAACCAAATAAAACAACGTCGATAAAATTATCTCGAATCGCTTATGTTAGCCCGCCTAGATGTACTCATTACGTGGCATTACACATTTATAGAGAACCAAATAAAACAACGTCGATAAAATTATCTCGAATCGCTTATGTTAGCCCGCCTAGATGTACTCATTACGTGGCGTCTTCCATACTATAGGTACCAATATATTATATTACAGTATAGCAGCTGTGATGAAGCAGTCAGGATGTCAAGTTCCAGAGTACATGCTCAAACTGAAACAGAATCCAAACAAACGGAAGAAACTCATGAAGAAAGCACCGCACAGGGACAAAATATCAACTATATTGAGCAAACCGGAGAAGTAAGTAACACTTACTGTCGCACTCAGACGCCAGTTAACATTCAGTCATTTTATACAAATGAGCCGGCTCGACCGGGTTGTTACCACTGTCTTTTTTTTTATTGCATAGTCTTGCAAACGAGCAAGTGGGTCACCTGATGGTAAGTGATCACCACCGCCCATGTACGCCCACAATACCAAAAGAGTTATGGGCGCGTTGCCGACCTTAAAGGAAAGGGATAATAATTAAGAGATTGGAAAGGGGAGGGGGATTTGGGCCTCCGGATATCTCACTGACCGTACCATACGTCGGTTTTCTGTGAGACAGTGGTAACGACCCGGACGAACCGGCCCATTCATGCTGTAGACAAAATTGTCTACAGCGTGGCTCTACCACTCGTAGAAAACCGACTTGTATTGCTGCTGCTTTTCGTACGGTGACTGAGATAACCGGAGGCACGAATCTCCCCACCACTACCTCATCTTTTATTATCCCTTCCTTTTAAGATCGGCAACGCCTCCTTTATGCTTCTGATATTATCGATGTTCTTGGGCAGTGGATATCACTTGCCATCAGCTGACCCACTTGCTCGTTTGCCGGCCTACGCTATAAAATAGTGTAATAACATTGTATTTAACAGGAGAAAATTAGAAGATGGGAATACAAAGGAAGCTGATAAATCAAAAGACACAGAAGCAGTGAAAAATGGTAAAAATAAGAAATACAGAAAAGTAGATAATCAACAAAATGGTCCTAAAGGTAAAGATGTAAAAGCAAAAATAAGTAAAGTTAAACAGGATCAAAATAGAAAAGCAAAGGGAAAGAAAGGCAAAGGAAAACCCAAAGATCTCGTGAAGAAAAATAAGAAGGTTCTACACAAAAAAGCCAAGACTGTTAGTTGATAACAAACGACCTAAAATTGGTTCTAATATGCTGACTTCGAATAAGTGAAAATATTTTGTATTGTAAAAAAAATACTTTAAAATATGATGAAACGTTTTGTGTTTTCATATATTTCAGCCACTAATCAGTTCCCAGATATCTTTATCTATTTACTTTATTATCAGCCCATTATTTTACACTCTCGCATTGCTGGGCACGGGCCTTTACTTATGAGATGGTTTAAGCTTTAGTCAACCTTAAGCTTTGAGTGGTAGAGCCACGCTAGTCTACAGCATTATTGGACCGGCTCGTCCGTGTCGTTACCACTGTCTCACAGAAAACCGCCGTAAAGTAGCAGCTTGCTGCTGCGTTTCGTATGGTGGGTGAGATATCCGGAGGCCCAAACCCCCTACCCTTCCCAATCCCTTAATTATACCTTTCCCTTTGGGTCGGCAACGCACCCATAATTCTGTTAGTATTATGGGTGTACACGGGCGGTGGAGATCACTTACCATCAGGTGACCCACTTGCTCGTCTGCCAGCTTTTTTTTTTTTTTTTACTAGCTCTTTATTATATACGTCCCACTGCTGGGCACGGGCCTCCTCTACTGAATGAGAGGGGTTAGGCCTTAGTCTACCACACTGGCCTAATGTGGGTTGGCAGACTTCACATACCTTCGAAATTCTTATGAAGAACTTCTCAGGTATGCAGGTTTCCTCACGATGTTTTTCCTTCACCGTTAAAGCAAGTGATAATTAACAATTAATATACACATAATTTAGAAAAGTCAGAGGTGTATGCACTTGGGGCTGGTTTCGAACCTGCGACTTTCGTCTCGACAGTCCATACCACTCCCCGCTGAGCTATCACTGTCTGCCAGCTTATGCTATAAAAGAAACCACTAGCCCCTTAGAAATAAAACAAAAATTTAGAAAGTACTAATTTATTGGTCTTTGTGACAAATATACAAAACCCATACAAAATATACAGTCTTCATTTTAATTAATATATACAAAAATATACTTAACCTATTCATTAAATTAAATTTTAGTGGACAATCCTTAATTAATCTTTGAATTCATTTTAGCCAATATGGCACGTCATAATACCGTCAATAAGCCTCAACATTACCGAAATACATGCAATTTCCATGGAAATAAAGTATGCAGCAAAAATGATCACTTGAGAAACAAATTTAAATGATAAGACCAAACAAAATATGGAACATTGGTACCGGCACGAACCGTGAACATAAACTTTACGTACACAGTAGTTCATTTATAGTTCTGATTGGCGGAATGAGGATCGCGGGGCGTCAACGCTTCACGCGATTGGTTCGTCAGTCGATGCTCTTCGTCGCGGACTCTCAACTGCTCCCACTACTATCCATCTGTGTTCACGATTCATGCCGGTAATTATACCAATTATTTATTATTAAAAAACTAAAAGTATATGTAATGTGTCGTTTCATAAGTGGCCACGAAGTAATATTACCCTATTATAGTTTAACATCATTCGTCCTGAATAGTCCTAAATAACTTTTCCAGCCGCTATAAAATCTTTAGACTGGAAAATAAAATAAAATGGTACTTATGTAACAACTAAAATTGATCTAAATGTTTAACATTTTATCATTTATGTAACATTTTGATTATAAAAAATCTTTATTATGTCTTCAATACAGCAATCTTATAGGTACCTAAAGGTACTCATTATAACATTTTCAAAAAACATAGTTAATGGCAAAAAGTTTACATGCAATTTCGTTAATTTTAACTAGCTTTCGAAATCCCTCAAAATGGCAAATTAACTTAATCCCTAACTTATATAACTTACTCCCTATATACAATTACGCATAATTAAGCCTCTTTAACTGGCCAAAAATCTTTACAAAATAAAAAAATAATTAGGCAAAGCCATTTTAATAATAAAGCAAAATACATCGAGACATTGCCGAGAGATTCCTATCAAAATGGCAATGATTTTACAAAAATATATTACAAAATTTACCTAATTATAGATTTACAAAAACAGGTATTCATAACACGGAAAAATTACGGCGCACTAAATACTAATTATTCGCCCAAATAATCGGTTGCAACCTAAAACAAACTAAACTAAAGTCGCCTTTTTACACAACTGTCCAAAAGAAGTATTATGTTTCATGCTTCTTGTATGAGTTTGAGTTTATTCTAGCATAATTTCTAAACGGCTGAACCGATTTATATGTATTTGATATCAACAGAATTCTTATATTATCTCGAGTGACATAGGTTAGGTGTTTAGACAGTCGGTTTTCAACTGCGACGAGAAAAGGGACTGTAAAATTTTGCCCCTTCTGTCTATCTGTGTAGACTGTTTTAATCGAGAGTATAATAGGAATCTGTTCAGCCATTTAGAAATACAACGTGTTACAGAAAGGTGTCGTCAAATTTAAGCAACGTGTGCAATAGTGATTTATTATGTTTACGCGAATATTACTCATTGAAATGAAACTCAAATTGAGATTTTGAATAGATGAAGTATAAAAACACAAACTGTAACGAAAATATGAACACACCTATCTGTAACACGTATATTTCTAAAGTCGGTAGTTTTAATACAATAATTAAGTAATAAGTCAAGAATAATTAGTATTTATTTAAGTTATTTTTAGAGTCATTCGCACAGCCAATCACAAGGCAACCTCGGCATTTTGTTAGCAGGCCACGGGAGATACCCTGCAGTCTTGAACACCCAGTAATCGTACGAGACCTTACTGATTAGCAACACTAAGACTAGGACTTCAAGTCCTATGATATAGTAAATGTAGTCCGTCCAGTCTCTAGGTGTGTGACACACGCGGGATTCGACTAATTCCACTACGGCGCCCATGTTGTCTTTACACAATAGACTTTTGTAGTCGGGTATATTTTTTAAATTCTCTATGAGCCATGGCTGTAAAATAAAATAATTATAACTTTAATTATAAATCAAATCGCATCATTGGTCTTGAGTGGATTAAGGTTGAGAATAGGGAGGTTCTGGATTCAATTCCCAGGCCGGGAAAAATTACACATGAATTGCCCGGAAATGGAATTTATATTATTACACCCAACAGTCACTCACATAGTCCCGACCCCACACTAGATGAACCTATATAGTGGGTATCAGCAACTACGAGGGACTTCTGGTCCCTTGGTGTGTGGTGGTGGAAATGGACTTTGTACCCGGTATGCCGTCAGGCTCGTCCCTTATCAGATCATGTTTCAAAAATAAGCTTATTTTCTTTTATTATCTTTTATTTTTATTAGCTTGAATGATGAGACGAGCAGATCGCTCGCCTGATGGTAAGCGCCACGCCTGCTCATAAGCAGAAGCAACGCCACACAGAACTTTAAATAACTAAGCACTGCATGACACTGGACTGTGCTCGTCACCCCGAGACATAAGGTGTTAAGTCTCATAATGCCCAGTAATTTCACTTAATTTAATTTTAATTTGCGGCACCAGTGGTAACTCTCCCTACCCCTTCGGAGATAAAAGCGTGAGCTTATGTTATGTTTAATTAAAACTTAAACCCGACTTCAAATGCATTTGCTATTGTCAGTCTCCCCAGAGGCGTTGACAGGCAAAGAAGTTGAAGAGTTTCCTTTACCTTCTTGGCTTAGTAGCAACGCAGGTACTTGGGCTGAGAAACCAATCAGGGGCGGTACCGCCTAATTCGCCGAACTTCATCAACTTTGCCGGCTTTCAAGTCCATTCAGATAAATCGCCCGCGGGCCGCATCATTAAAACAAATCGGTTTTAATGAAGTTCATGTGACGTCATAAATCGTTGTTCATCGTTTTGGTCATTAGACGGTCGTTCGGCGGTACGTCCGAATCGTTGGCTCTCTAATCGAACATCGATTTGCATAAATCTGAAGTTCGGTGAATTAGCCGGTACCGGCCCAGATCCTGGTTTCAAATGTCAGGGTAGGCAGAAATGCAACTAATGCACCGACAGTTCATCGACCATCCGACACATATGGGTCATATAGTGAGTATACAAGCAGCGATACCTCAGCTGGAAGTGGTACCTTCTGACTAACGAGATGAAAGTCGCAAGTTCGAAACCAGCCGCAAGAGCATGCACCTCTGACATTTCTAAGTTACGCGTGTATTCATTGTGAATTATTGCTCGCTTTAACGGCGAAGGAAACATTGTGAGGAAAAAACAATGGCAGACTCCCATACATAATTTTATTTGAGATCAAATTGTTGCATCTTTAAATGAAAAAAATCTTGTATGATACGCCGTAAATTTCTAAGCAAACATATGAAATATTTTTTGTGAGAGAAAGCCGAGAAAAATAGATTTTCGGTTTTCAATTTCTAACGTTTATGTTTTATGTCCATTATTCCAAGCCATATTCAACTATTAGGCCTTAATAAAATTAAATTATGTATTAAACTCAGGCTTTGCCAAAAAGGTTATTATAATGTGAAAGATTACCTGGAAGAGAAAATAGCTTGGAATTAAGCCGCTCACTCCTTACAAAATTGGATGTACATAGTTCTCTTTTTTTATATATTATATTATTTAATATTGACTGCTCTATTGGCGCAGTATTAGTATGTAAGGGAATATTGACATTTTGTTTTTTTTTGTTATAAATTATTTCATTTATTTTTTTAATGTGAGTGCGAGTGCTACGTATGTCTGGTATACTTTTGGCTATCTCTTGAAAGGGCCAATCCAGGAATTTCTGTACATTACACTCGCATAATTTCTGTAAAACAATGTCTGGACATTAAAAGAGGCCATAACCCATGAGTTTGTTTCGGCATTTCTTCTCATGGCTAGCCCTGAAATGCCGTCGTAAATGTAATATAGCTTAAAAAATGATTGACATGTAAAAGTGATATTTATGATCCAATTTACAGAATAAATGATTTGAATTTGAATTTGTCACTTCTAATTTGCTTTCATAATCGTACTACAATGCATTTAATATATTTTTTGTTTGCACGAAGCGTGCGAAGCGTTTAGTTAAAAAGGAAAACAGGATCTGACAGCCTCAGTAGCGCATAATAATATAGAGTTGCAAATTCGAAATAGTAAAAAGTTAAAATAAAGATGTCTGCAATAATAATTAAGTACGTAAAACATAAATAAAAGTGAATTTGTCGAAACTAGTTATCGTGTAAATGAGGTGAAATCAGTTTAAAAATGTGAAATAATTTCGAACCGCACCTTTTTTATTTTTGGTGACAGAAAATAGAAGCAATATTAACAGTCTGGGTTAAAGTTACCCTAATTGAGTATTTAATAGCACAATCCCCAACAATAATTTATATGGCAACACTAAACCAATATTTGTTATTGCCTTAGGTTTTTGCATTGGTCAATTGTGTTGTGGGACCGCAAGTCCCTCGTAGTTCCTGATACCCACGATACAGGCTTACCTAGTGTGGGGTCAGGACTATGTGTGTGACTGTTGGGTGTATTTAATATTATTATTATTATTAAATTAACTTTCCATTTTAAATAAAAAATAATCTGCGGCCTTAACTTATATATATGATTATTTGAAAAAATACAATTTAATATTAGACTTTGTTTTGTATATATGTCATTTTAAGACGCTCATATTAAAATCACATAAGAATCTGCCGTTGTTCTTTGCGTACAAACGCAATAGCAAGCTACTTCGAGCGAGTTTTCTGTGAGACAGTGGTAACAACCCAGACGAGCCGGTCCGTAGACAAAATAAAACTAAAAAATACATGGCTCTACCACTCAAATAAATAAATGGAGTAAAAAAATCTTTCTAAATGTTACCTTCAAAATTTTCTCAGTGTTGCAGTCGCAATGTATAGAGTTGCCCACAATGGAGAAGATAGGTCCTGTTGTGGCGAAACTGTTCGACAGCACGTATGTTGTGATCTGTGGATGTATTTAGAATGCAATACAAAATATTAACTTTATCCTGACTCGGCAGTCTTTACAAGTGTATTTTTATGGTATATGGCTCTTATTAATAATTCATTGAGTCTCAAATTTGAAGGGCAGGTCGAGTGTCAATAAGGTTGAATTCTGCTTGACAAATCAGTTTACCGGTAAACTGCCAGGACAGAATAGATAATTCACCTGTAGATCTAGTACGTGTTAACAGTTTTCTAATTTGTATATAATTACTACTGACGAAATATAAACTAGTATTTCGTACTGTAATAAACTGAAATAAAAACACTGAAAAGTCAATGACAAGTCAGTCAGTGCCTGTGTCGCTGCTGGTCAAATAAAATTACACCGACTCCAAAGAGACCTATAGAAATAGATATTTTTGACTGTTCAGTGTTTTTATTTTAAAGTCTGGTTCTTAGTTTTGTTACAACTTATTTTAATTTTTTTTTTTAGTAATAGTTACAGCAATAGCATGTAAATTCCAATACATGCTATTGCTGTAACAATAATAGGAAGGATTTGTATTTCTGTACGTAACGAATAAAATTAAAAACTACTGGACCGATTTCAAATTTTTTTGCCGTTAGAAAGCTACTTTATCAATGAGTAACATAGGCTACTTTTTATCCCGGAAAAGGCCATTCACGCGGGCGGAGCCGCAAGCAAAGGCTAGTATTATAGCTTATTATTTTATTATTTTTTGCTTGTATAGTTATATTATCAATGTATTTCAACCCAAACTGCAACTCTCGTGTAAACCGGGTCAATATATGTAGATACTTATATACAGAGGTGTCGGTAACAGTAGTGCGAGTTCAATGATTTTTTCCCATCTCAAAAACAATCTCAACGCGTCTAAAGAAATTTTCACTTCAAAAATGAATACCTATAAATCAATATTCACACTGCCTCGTGTGTTATTCGTAATGCGTACACGTTACGATTGAGGCTAGCGCTGAGGTCTCGGGTTCGATCCCCAGGTCGGGTAAAGTGGTATTGGGTTTTTCTATTAGAAAATGCTCAGTATCAGCCCGGAGTCTGGAATTAGTGCCCGGTATGGCGATAGGGCGAGCCTATCACATCGTGGGACGGAAATACGCTCGGCGAAATGTAGGTGTACTGGTTACACCTCTGTCTACACCTTCGGGGATTACAGGTGTGAGTGCGTATGTATCAATACTCACGGTGGTCAACTTATTATATCCTACTGCGAAGAGCATGAACTGATCGATGAACTTTGTCCCCTCCAGTTCCTTGATATCCGACAAGTCATTGTGTTCTACGATCAGTTGTTTCAGATTGTTGTACGTGGGATCGTCTGCTATTGGTTGAAGCGATGTTATCTAGATAGTAAAAAAACACATACATATTTTAATCATGTAGGCAATATAGCGCTTATGACAAGTCAGTACAAAATAAAGAAACTTATGTATAGAAATCATATCAACTAATGTTTATATAACATACATAGAGCATCATCAAAATACACTGGGCAACTATAAATTTTACAATATTTTTATTATGGAATAGTGCAGAATCGTTAAGTATTATTATTATTTCTTCTTTTTTTATTACATTGACAGTCTCCGTGGCGCAGTCGGTGAGCAGCCGGCTGCGAAGCGTGAAGCCGTGGGTTTTTTATTGTAAAGGCCGGCAAACGAACAAGTGGCTCACGTGATGAATGGCGTGAATGACTGTCGTGTATATTTATTTATTTAGAGGTTTTGAGACAATACAAAAAATACACTCAACAGTCACACACGTAGTCCTGACTCCAGACTAGAATAACCTGTGTCGTGAATATCAGGAACTACGAGGGACTAACGGTCTCACAATACTCAGACCAAAAACCTTGATGGTAAGTGATATCCACTGCCCATGTACCAGGTGAGTGACATGCTATAAAAAAAGAAAAAAAAACAGGTTTTTTGAGTAGTAGAGCCACGCTGTAGACACTTATCTACTGCATTTATGGGCCGGCTCGTCCGGGTCATTACCACTTAGTCACAGAAAACCGGCGTAAAGTAGCAGCTTGCTGCTGCGTTTCGTACGGTGAGTGAGATATCCAATGAGAGGCCCAAACCCCCTCCCCTTCCCAATCCCTTACTTATCCCTTTCCTTTAAGGTCGGCAACGCACACATGATTCTTTTGGTATTGTGGGCGTACATGGGCGGTGGTGATCACTTACCATCAGGTGACCCACTTGCTCGTTTGCCGGCCTATACCATAACAAAGAGGTAATGAATTGGATTAGGGCATATTACATATATAGGGCAATATTCAATTTTTATCCTGGAAAAAGACATTCATCATTGCAAAAGCTAGTAAGATAAAATTTACTCACATTATTGTAAGAGACGTTTAGTTTGACAGTGTTGTTCGGCAGATTGGTGGGCATCACCTTGAGTTGCCGTCTGGAGCAGTCGACCGCCACCAGGTTGGTGACGTTGTTACCCAAAACCTCAAGCCTCTCTGGTACACAAGTACAGCTTATATTCTCCGGCTTTATGTTCTGACAACTCGCGTTTAGCTGAAACAATTTTTTTTAAGGCATAGGCCGGCAAACGAGCAAGAGGGTCACCTGATGGTAAGTGATCCCCACCGCCCATGTACGCCCACAATACCAAAAGTATCATGGGTGCGTTGTCGACCCTAAAGGAAAGGGATAATAAAGGAATTGGGAAGAGGAGGGGGTTTGGGGCTCCGGATATCTCACTCACCGTACGAAACGCAGCAGCAAGCTGCTACTTTACGCCGGTTTTCTGTGAGACAGTGCTAATGACCTGGACGAGCCGGCCCATACGTGCTGTAGACAAAAGTGTCTACAGCGTGGTTCTACCACTCAACTATACATATAATACATACATATACATATAATAAACTACGCTGTAGACAACTATGTCCACAGTATGAATGGACTGGCTCGACTGGGTTGTTACCACTACTGCTAGCCCCGTATTATATTTATATACGTCCCAATGCTGGGCACGAGCCTCCTCTACTGAATGAGAGGGGTAAGGCCTTAGTCCACCACGCTGGCCTAGGCGTGGCGCTTACCATCAGGCGTGCGACCTGCTCGTTTCGTCATTCAAGCCAATAAAAAGTTAACCATTAAACGTTGTAACTACTGTGCCAGTTGCCAACTTCCACCTATCACACTGTAAGTCAAAGACTTATGTATACAGGCTGTTTAGAAGTAAAATTGCGTCACATAACGCGGGAGTTTGACAGCTCACAAAAAAGGAGCGCGATAGGAGTTCTAGCCATCGAAATACAATGACAAGAAACGTAACTTAAGCAAAAAAATTAGCCACCAATACTCTGTGCAAGGGGGCGGGGCTATAAAAGTCTGTCAGCTCGTTCATTCATCAATGCATAAAAATCGATTCATGATCTCTAGTTGACACTTAATACGTCTAAATTTTTGTGCGGTGCAGAACGTCGTATCTCGATTTAGAAATGTAATATTTAGACATTAACTTTTATGAAATAAAGTTGATTTTGACCGTTTATTAATTTTTGTTGAGTGAATGAGTCTTACGTGTAAATTACCTTTGCATGTGTAAGTTGAGCCGTATTTTTGGCAGATTCATATGAGAGTTATCGTTCTAGTTATCTTATTTCTAGTTAAGGGTAAGCAAGATGGTAAAATTGAATTACAGTCAATTGACCGCAACTTAGTGGTACAATTTTTATTTAATTATTCTCTGTAATTGAATTTTTAATGTTATATTTTAGTAATTATTTTATATTTATATTCAATTGTAACTAATTTCTATAATATGTTGCTTTCATTGGCTGCTTGTCTATAAAGCTTGTTGTATGTACCTATAAGTAAGGTGGCATCTACAGTGTGTAAAATGGGAATGTATTATATTGATTATATTGTGTTCACTTTGTTGGTGCAATAAATAAATAAATAAATTTCTATGTACCTAGTTACGTATCCTAGAGTATGTGTACGATCTGATGGCGTCGCATCACAAGATGTACCCCAGACGCAAGCTAAGCATATTTTGTAAAACAGTAAACAGTTCTTAGAACAAGTACATGTTGTTTTTATGTAATTTGAGACATCACAGGTGTGCTCCAGACGCTACCTCAGCACTTTTATCATAAACATGTCGAAGCTTCTAGAATAAGTAATGCGTATTGTTTACATCGCTCGACCATATAAGTAAGGAAATTGTACATGAAAATTAAGTCTAATAAAGATCTTCATTCTGAACAGTCTTTTAAAAAGCTCCTCGAGCCGTCGCCCGATTTGACTACCTCGCAGCTTGTAGTAGTATACATTAAAGTATTTGCTGTAAGGTTATAATGTTTCTTACCGCCTTCTGCATCTTAATATGATTGATGGGAACAATCTGGACTTCGTTGAACCAGTTGAAGCTAAGATCTAGAGCGCAGGACGTATTATTTTCGTTTATGAACTCCACCATCTCTGCATTACTGTTGTTAGAGTCCATGGCCCTTTGGAAATGTTTGCACGAGAGGTAGTTGTTCCCTGGAACAATATCAAAAGGTTTTTTATGGATTACATTTTTCATTGCATAGGTTACATAGCAGTGCAGTGATAGCTCAGGTGGGAGTGGTATGGACTGTCGAGACGAAAGCCGCAGGTTCGAAACCAGCCCCAAGAGCATACACCTCTGACTTTTCTAAGTTAAGTGTATATTAATTGTTAATTATCACTTGCTTTAATGGTGACGGAAACATCGTGAGGAAACCTACATACCTAAGAAGTTCTCCATAAGAATTTCGAAGGTATGTGAAGTCTACCAACCCGCATTAGGCCAGCGTGGTGGACTACGGCCTAACCCCTCTCATTCAGTAGAGGAGGCCCGTGCCCAGCAGTGGGACATGTATAATACAGGGCTAGTATTAGTATTAGTATTAGGTTACATAGGTACAAATGTAGGCTATGATACTGTTTTAACCGACTTCAAAAAAGGAGAGGTTCTCAATTCGGCGCGTTTTTTTTTGCTTTTTTATGTATGTACATCGATTTCTCCGCCAATTGTGGACCAATTTTGTTGGAAAAAATTTCACTCGATAGAGTTTAGCTGCGATGTGGTCCCATATAAATTTTGATAAGATCTGATGACGGAGTACGGAGTAAAAAAAATAAAACTCCTCAACGGACAACAGTACACTCGTCGCGATTGTGTTATTGTATTGGAATTTACATCCTATTGCTTGAAGTCGGTTTTTAAATTTTGTTAAACGTTTGATTATTCATGGCATAGGTTACATAGGTACAAATGTAGGCGAATGGTACTGTTTTTTTAACCACAACCAACAGTCCTGACCCCACACTAAAGCCGCATTTTGACGGAGTTATTTATTCTTACGATATAAACGATAATATCACAGAAAAAAAACATATAATTTGACTGTCTCGGTGACGCAGTTGTAATGCGTACGCGTTACTGAGGCTGACGCTGAGGCCTCGGGTCGATCCCCGGGTCGGGTAAAAGTGATATTGGGTTTCTCTGTTACGAAATGTTCAGTATCAGATGTGTGCTCTTGGGGGCTGGTTTCGAACCTGCGACTTTCGTCTCGACAGTCCATACCACTCCCCTCTGAGCTATCACTGCTTTTTCCATTGTATATAGAATAAAACTATGTTGTGGCTATTGGAAACTACGAGAGACTTTAGTCTGAACATCCAGACCTGTGAATTGGATATTTATCTCAGTGCGGGGATCGAGACCCCGGCCTCTCGTCTCACAACCGTCTACTCACTGCGCCACTGACTCTATCAATATGTTTACCAAGGAACTTATCACTGACCTGACTTTCTTTTTTAAGAAATTTGTATAATATGGGCCTAAATTTGTCTAAGTATGCTTTAAATTCATAACATATGGTAATCCGATCTCGAGTCCATTAGTTAATGTGACTTAGATTTAGTGTTTTTAGATTGCTTTTATATTTGTATGCTACAATGTTTAAACATGATTTCCCTGACTTTGTTTTTGAGTGGTAGAGCCACTTGTCTAAAGCATGTATGGGCCGGCTCGTCTGGGTCATTACCAATGTCTCACAGAAAACCGGCGTAAAGTAGCCAATTGCTGCTGCGTTTCGTACGATGAGTGAGATATCCGGAGACCCAAACCCCCTCCCCTTCCCAATCCCTTAATTATCCCTTTCCTTTAAGGTCGGCAACGCGCCGTTGATTCTTTTGGTATTGTGGGCATACATGAGCGGTGGAGATCACTTACCATCAGGTGACCCACTTCCTCGTTTGCCGGCCTATACCATAAAAACATCCTGCATACCTGTGTGTATACTCATGTATAAGCAAATAAAATATATTTACATTTACCTGCCAAAGCTACTTGAATCTTTCTATTACTTGGCAGATTGAACGGGAAGTCGGTCAAGTTGTTCGCAGAGGCATCAAGCACGGTAAAATTGAAGAGGTAAGCGAAGGCACGCTTGAAGTTCGGCAACTTGGCAGTCGTCAAATTGTTGTTGGAGATGTTGAGACACGCGATGGGAGAGTGCTTCGGGAATTGACCTGCAATAAACAAATACACAAGTGATCAGACTATCTCGCCCACACACCCGCCACTGTAACTCCTGTAAACCAGGATCGACAGTGGCACGCATATTTCGACACCGAGCAATGAAGCTCGGCGAGTCTCTGGGAATGCAAATATGTCTTTATCCCGCAACGAAATTAATCAAATAGAAAATTTGGGAGGAGTTGGAAATAATAATTGTCCACTTCCCTCCATAGCAAAGCGGTAGACAAAATAATGAACTAAGGAGGCATTAACCTCAGGCACAAGGACATTTACAACTGGAGAAGCCAGATGTAAAGCACCACGGATGTCATTAAGTGGTGATCAATAAGCCATTACGTAAACATATTACGGCAAGGTCCCTCGTATGCGAGAGGCCGTCTGGGTTAGTACCACTGCTTTGTATATTTCGACCGTTAAGCAGTATGTAAGCTATTGTGTTCTGGTTTGAAGAACATTGAAGCCTGTGAAATTACTGGGCATTATGGGACTTAAGATCTTATGTCGCGGGGTGACGAGCGCAGTCCAATGCCATGCAGTGCTTTGTAATTCAAAGTTCTGTGTGGCGTTGCTTCTGTTTATGGGCAGGCGTGACGCTTACCATCAGGCGAGCGACCTGCTCATTTCGTCACTCAATCTAATAATAAAAAAAAATGTAAGCACTGTTGTGTTTTGTTTTGAAGGACATTGAAGCCTGTGAAATTACTGGACATTCTTCATTCTTGGTATTATACATTGTATTACCAAAGTTTTAATCAGTTTTTAAATAAGACAAAATAATAACACTTATAAGTTTTGTATTACTTACTTGTGTCATTGTAATCTTCAAAATCCGATACTTGTTTGCAAAAAATAAAATGATTTAATTAAGTATGGGTAATATGCAAAACCATCATTAACTGCGAGGGATCAAAGTGGCGGGACCATCAAGGGGCGGCTGCGCTGGGCAGAAGTAGATACCTGTCTGAAAGGTGCCAATCTGGAAGATGGCCATGATACCCCAAAAGCCTGGTCTGAGCTGCAGCCGAAACCCTATCGGTGAGGAGACTTTCTCTCAGAGGGGTGCAGGGAAATCGAGCCCGACCCGAAGCGAAAGTGGTAGTAAGTACCACTCAGACTGGGATTAAGAGTGAAATTTACGAGTGGTAGAGCCACGCTGTAGACAATTTCGTCTACAGCATGAATCGGCCGGCTCGTCCGGGTCGTTACCACTGTCTCACAGAAAACCGACGTAAAGTAGCAGCTTGCTGTTGCGTTTCGTACGGTGAGTGGGATATCCGGAGACCTAAATCCCCTCCCCTTCCCAATCCCTTAATTTTATCCCTTTCCTTTTAAGGTAGGCAACGCGGCCATGACTCTTTTGGTATTGTGGGCGTACATGGGCGGTGTTCACTTACCATCAGGTGACCCACTTGCTCGTTTGTCGGCCTATACAATAAAAAATCAAAAAAAAAATGGTTCAACTTAAGTGAGCTGATCACCCGTCTGTGCTACTCGCAGACGTCCACACCATAAATACAATACAAATACAATCATAAACTGCCATAGACATAAATTAAGTTTAAGTATTCATAAGCCATTATTTAAAATTCGATTAGTTCTTATAACAAAGCATAAACAAACTCACAAACATCAAAACTTTCACATTTATAGATTTCACATTTATACATTACAACGAAGTGATTTTTGTTTATTGACAGACTTTATTATTTTTCTAAAAGAAATACGCACTCACGCCTGTAATCCCCGAAGGGGTAATTAGAGGTGTAACCAGTAAACCCACATTTCACTGAGCGTATCTCCGTCCCATGATGTGATAGTGGGCGAGCCTATCGCCATACCGGGCACAATTCCAGACTCCGGGATGATACTAAACATTTCATGATAAAAAAACCCAATATCACTTTGACCCGACCCGGGGATCGAACCCGAGACCTTACTGCAGCAGTCGTAACGCGTACCCATTACAGCTGCGCCACCGAGGCAGTCATTCAATGAGTATTATGTTTCTGCGGTAATAATTTGTATTTATTAGTATTAAATACGTGCCACGTGCCTCGGTGGCGCAGTTGTAATGCGTACGTGAAAGGCTCGCCCGCTATCACATCATGGGACGGAGTGTGCTCAGTGTAATATGGGGATACTAGTTACACCTCTGACTACCCCTTGAAATGAAATGAAATGAAATAGTTTTATTCATCATGCAGGCAATTAAAATAGCGCTTATGACAAGTCAGTACAAAATAAAGAAACTTATGTAATTACAGAAATCATATCAGCTAATATATACATAACATACATAGCATCGTCAAAATACACTGGGCAACTATAAAGTTTACAATATTTTTATATTAGTCCAGAATTGTTAAGTATTATTATTATTGTTATTTTTTTCTCTGTTTTAAAGGTCGATATGGACCATAGGCATTATTGAAACGGCACGTGGTTTAAAACTACCACGGGATCCAAAATGACCCAACCTGAGAAGACCCGGCGAAACAAACCCAGTGGGCTTACTTTACCACTGGATTTTACGCGGCGCGACCCAGTCCTGAGAAGATCCAGCTAGTCAAACTCAGTGGGCTTGTTTTTGGTCCGGTATATCATACCAAAATAAATTAGCGAAATAAAAAGTCCTATTTTATTTTAAGGTGATTGATACGGACCATGTGTACCTCTAAATTGTTGTTTTAAAACTGCCACCGGATCCAAACGCGACCCTGTCTGAGAAGACCCGGCTAAACAAACTCAGTGGGCTTGTTTTTGGTCCAATTTCTATAATCTCAACAATAATGACTTGTCAATTTAAAATTGCCAATTTTTATTTTTGGTATTTAAATTTTATTAATAAATTTATTTAATATATCGTTTTAGTGTAGGTATTTAATATTATTGTGCAATTTATTTATATCGTACTTACTTCGGGCATTACAGGCGTGAGTTTCTATGTATATATATCCGTAAATACGTCCAACGTAGACGTAGACGTAGGGAGACAAGCCGCCTCATTGAAATGGAACTGGGCGGGGCATGTGCTTCGAATGCATCCGGATCGTTCGGAAAAACTGGTTACGAACTGGAATCCAGCGAATGGTGATAGAAAACGCGGACGACCGAAAAAGAGATGGAGATACGACTTGGACGCATTCGAGGCGAAATGGGAGAAGCTGATAGAAGACCGAACTCAGTGGAAGAGACTTTACTCTTTAAACCTTTGCCCAGCAGCGGGACAGATTGTAGGCTATAAAAAAAATACGTACCGATAATCTTGCCTATGGTCCCATCGGTGAATGCCATGGATGTGAGCCTCCTGAATATTGACTGGGAGATGTCCAGCTCGTCGACGCTCGCGTTCAACACGTGCAGATTCGTCTTGTTTTGCATTACTGTTTATACAATAATATTGTTATTGTTTTTTTTTAATGTCATAGGCCGGTAAACGAGCAAGTGGGTCACCTGGTGGTAAGTGATCTCCACCGCACATGTACGCCCACAATACCAAAAGAGTCATGGGTGCGTTGCCGACCTTAAAGGAAAGGGATAATTAAGGAATTGGTAAGGGGAGGGGGTTTGGGCCTTCAGATATCTCACTCACTGTGCGAAACGCAGCAGCAAGCTGCTACTTTACGCCGGTTTTCTGTGAGACAGTGGTAATGGACGAGCCGGCCCATACATACAGTAGACAAATGTCTACAGCATGGCTCTACCACTCAAATATTGTTATCCAAACGGGGCAATTGCGATCGGTGTTGAGGTGGTAGGTCTCACGTATGCGGGTTAGTCCCACCGCTTTGTCTAATCCTGCCGCGAAGCAATAGTGTCTAAGCACTGTTGTGTTCCAGTTTGAAAGCCATTGAAGCCAGTGAAATTCTCGGGGTAACGAGCGCAGTCCAATGCCATGCAGTGCTTTGTAATTCAAAGTTCTGAGTGGTGTTGCTTCTGTTTATGGGCAGGCGTGGCGTTTACTATCAGGCGAGCGAGATGCTCGTCTCGTCGTTCAGTAAGGTCAGGACTATGTGTGTGACAGTTGGGCGTATGCATTTTTTATTATACACAAAAGATATATTAAAATAATAAAACCGTGTCTCACTCCTCATCTCTACGTAGTCAATAAAATAAAACCATAAATGAATATACACCCAAATTATCTCGTCTCTGCATCACCCACAGGTGGACTGGTAGAGAATGCCTTCGGCATTAAGTCCGCCTTTATACATGTTATGTATATAAAGTTTAAAATAAAATAAATAAATATTGTGTAAAATCAATTCATCCGTAAATTTGACTTTATTCGATGAAATGTGAAAAGCATCTTTAATCGAATCGAGGTTCAGAACTGGAGCGTGACCGAAATAGTCGAGATTTCAAAACTTTTAATGTAGGCTGGGTAAATAACCGAACGTTGAACGCTGTATAAACGTAGAGATATTATAAAATATTTATTTTAGCATAAGACTTTACTCAGTATAAGTGGGGCACGTACATCTTTTTTTCAAGAAATTTCAAGAATCATGGGTGCGTTGCTGACCTTAAAGGAAGGGTATAATTAAAGAATTGGGAAGGGGAGGGGGTTTGGGGTTCCGGATATCTCACTCACCGTACAAAACAGCAAGAAAGGCCTTGCAAGCTTGCAGAAGCAAGCTGCTACTTTACGCCGATTTTCTGTGAGACAGTGGTAATGACCCGGACGAGCCGGCCCATACATGCTGTAGACAAAAGTATCTCTACCACTCAATTAGACTCAAAGCCAACCTCACCGCACGTGATACACTTATTTGGTGGAGAAATCGATGTACATACATAAAAAAGCAACAAAAAAAGCGCGCCAAATTGAGAACCTCCTCCTTTTTGAAGTCGGTAAAAAATATGTAAGTACGTACAAAAGTAAATGAATTAAATATGTAGATAACATTACAGTGTAAGTGATAAATACATAATGTATAGATATTAATAGAATTATATTTGCCGTGATCCAGCGCACGGCCCCCGCCGCGCCGCGCCGCTCCGCCGCGTGTACGCTATCAAATTAAACAATATCTTCTTTCAAAAATCAATATCAAAGTTCCAAATAAGACGGTTAGACGTCCAGTGTGTTTAGCAATTTCTCAAAGTTTTTCAAAGTACAGACAGAATGCATTCTTCATCAGAGCTGCAAAAGAACTCAACTCGGCAGTAGAATTCTCAGACCTTGACCTATTTAATTCCAAACCATATATGTTTAAAAAAAAAAAAATGGCTGAATCTTGGTTCTCCAACTCTTAAGCTATAGTATAATATAGTTTTTTGTATTGTGCTTGTACCTTATAACATATTCTTATTGTATATGTGTTTACATGTGTATGTGTGAATGTGTGTATATGTATGTGTGTAAGTATATGTATATGTGTGTGTATATATGTATGTGTGTGTGTATGTGTATATGCGTCTTTACGTTAAGCCGCTCTATTTATTTCTCTTTTTACCTATCTGTGGAAACATGTAATTAGTGTTTAGTTCTCTTTGTTCAGATTTGTTTTCTGTTTCACTGTATGTTCCCCTCAAAAAATAAATAAATAGTTGCACATGAGGGCAGCGGTTATCAACATTTGTTCAAGTTGGAATCAACACATCTATTTTATATATACTGTTATAATGTACTGTCGGGTTCTTATTTTCACGGCATTTTCCTATCCCTGACCCCTGCGAATAAAATAATCATTTACGCAGCGAATTTAATTAAGTAATCATATGCCCGGACCTAGCGAATAGTCAAAATCTTTATAGGGACAATGTTAATTTTATACCTGCCTACTATATTTACGTATCATCCGCACTATAATTATTTATGTTTATTTACGTCATGTACGTTAAAAAACTAGCAAAAATACGATTTTATATTCATAACAAATTTACTAAAATGGTTACGACACAATTCATGTTAAAATATGAAAATTATGTTAAGTTATGTTATCTTTATTAAACTAGTCTTGCTCTATACACAACTAGATACTTCAAAGTGATATATTTTGTAAATATTGAAACATATGCAATGAATGTAACACAAATAATTAGTTTTGCATACAGTACTAATAACCAGGAAAATTATTACTATGTTAATTTAAGACTGGGTGCACACTGTTCACTTGGGCTTAATTATTTAATATTAATATTACATATATACGCACTCACGCCTGTAATCCCCGGACGGGTAGGCAGAGGTGTAACAAGTACACCCACATTTCGCCGAGCGTATCTCCGTCCCACGATGTGATAGGGGGCGAGCCTATCGCCATACCGGGCACAAATTCCAGACTCCGGGCTGATACTGAGCATTTCGTAATAGAATAACCCAATACCACTTTACCCGACCCGGGGATCGAACCCGAGACCTCAGCGTTGGCCTCAATCGTAACGCGTACGCATTACAACTGCGCCACCCAGGCAGTCTATTAATATTACGTGTATGTATATACATATATATATCTTAACTTTAAACAAATAGTCTAAGCGCTTGTTTCGCGTTGTTTGTTTGAGATGTCGAAATACAAAAGACGACACTCTGATATGGAAGAAGTCTACTTGCATCTTTCAAAACAAAACAGCTGTGTTATACGGTAATTGATGGATAAATCTTATTGGAACATTTTGAAATATACAAATACAAATGAAGAAGCAATATTACGTAGTTATGTTCATTAATCCACCTTAGTGTATATTATGTTATTATAAAATACTTACTGCCTCGGTGGCGCCTCGGGTCTCGGGTTCGATCCCCGGGTCGGGTAAAGTGGTATTGGGTTTTTCTATTACGAAATGCTCATTATCAGACCGGAGTCTGGAATTTGTGCCCGGTATGGCGATAGGCTCGCCCCCTATCACATAAGGGACGGAGATACGCTTGGCGAAATGTGGGTGTACTGGTTACACCTCTGCCTACCCCTTCGGGCATTACAGGCGTGAGTGCGTACTATAAAATACTTACTATACTTGGTATGTTTTTATAAAGTTTAAATAATTTAATTTAAAATTCGGTAATTATATGTTTACATTTCTGGAACAGATGAGTCGAAACTCTATTATTTTTAGTTATATAGAAAAGTTTACATAAAAAGTTTTGTTGGCGATGTGCACTACCCTTTAGCAGCTAATGAGCACGATCAAGCCACGCCGCTGCGCATGCGCATGATTTACGACTGTTTTCAACACCGGCGCGGCGCCTCCAACATGGCGCTCTATGCATAATAATCGCTAACAGCTGTTTCAGAACTCCCCAGTTTTTTATCCAAACAAATAAACAAAGCATTGAGTAGTAGAGCCACGCTGTTGACACTTTTGTATACAGCATGAATGGGCCGGCTCGTCCGGGTCGTTGCCACTGTCTCACAGAAAACCGACGTAGAGTAGCAGGTTGCGGTTGCGTTTCGTACGTTGAGTGAGATTTCCTGAGGTCTAAATCACTCCCCTCATTATCAATCCTTACGCTTGTTTATTAAAATCACCAACTCACAATTCTTCTGGTACTGTGGGTGGCCATAGGCAGTGATCACTTACCATCAGATGAAACGCTCGCTATACCAGTCTCTGCTATAAAATGACTTCACATCATATTTAGTAGTTTGTGATTCAGAGTTCTGAGTGGTGCTACTGCTTATGCGCGGCGCTTAAACCAAAAGGCGGGCAACCTGCTCGTCTCGTCGTATAAAAAAAATCCAAACCCTAATCGTAGTGCATTTGCTGTGAGTTTCCCATTTTTCCACATACTCCGTCATCAGATCTTATGATTCTATGGAACCACGATTTGATTAAACCTCATCAAAGACAAAAAAACATCAATATCGGACATTTGGCGAAGAAATTGCATAAAAATAACACAGGAGAATTGACAATCTCCTTTTTACAGTCAGCAAAAAAATTCAAGGTTAGTCAGAAAGGGGGGTAAAGTATCGCTAAAAGGGAATTATACCATATTATATATCTCATAAAACAAATTTTGTTTTTGCTTCTTACAAGATAAACATTTTCTTTGAAACTACCGGATTTATTGAAAAAATTGTAAGTACAAAATTTGTTTGCATTTAAGAATTACGGGTACCTTTACGTCCTTTCGACTTAGTACACCTTTTCCGACTAACCTTGTATACAGGTACTCACTTATCATTGGCAGTGTCTCCTTCATATAGTTGTTGTCCATGTCACAGCAGAAGACAGACATGTTGCCCGGGCCCAGGGTGGTGCACACCGCCTTGGTGGGGCACATAGAGCGGGACATGTGGAAGCACTTCTCCATGTTCAGATGCTGGTCGATTGGTTCAGGACGCGCCGTCGATGCTGGCGGTTGCTGGGGAATACATTTTTTATGCATGTAAAAGCAGAAAATTGCTTGCGAGTGGTAGAGCCACGCTTTAGACAGTTTTGTCTACAGCATGAATGGGCTGGCTCGTCTGAGTTGTCTACAGCGTGGCTCTACTACTCAGAACCACTCTATTCGCATTACCTGAGGTAAAAGCTATAAAATTCTGGATTAAATTCTTAGGTGATGGAATCCTTCAAAACTGATTTTATCAAGCTGGTTATAGTTTATCATATGACGTGTTACCTCTCTAGGAGCTGGTTGTTCAAAATCATCGACCCTCATCTCTATGCAGGGCAAGTGAGTTACCAGGTAAGCCACCGCACACCACAACGCCATCTGGGGACAATATGTGGAAGATAAGTAATATGTACATACATACGTATACTCACGCCTATGTCCCATAGGGGTGTGCAGAGACTATTGAGTACCTACTACAAGCTACGATCCAGACACCTCTTTCGCCTATTCCACATTCATACATCTTCTCATACATTTTCGTCGGTTGAGGCATAGATACATAATTTTCTATGTGTCTATGGTTGAGGGTGCTCGTGAAGTGCCCTTTTCGGGGAATATCATTTATTTGATCCGCATATGTTCTCCTCGGGCGCCCTCTTCCGACCCTCCCATTCACATTCGCACGATAAATACCATTCGTAAGTCGTCTTTCATCCATCCTCCATATACTATATATTATACTAGCTTATGCTCGCGGCTCCGCCCGCGTGAACGGCCTATTCCGGGAAAAAAGTGTTATATAGCCTTCCTCAATAAATGGGCTATCTAACACTGTAAGAATTTTTCAAATCTGACCAGTAGTTCCTGAGATTAGCGCGTTCAACCAAACAAACAAAGAAACAAACTCTTCAGCTTTATAATATTAGTATAGATTATTATTAGTCATATTCATATATTCATTATCCATATTATTATACGTTACACTAGCTTTTGCCCGCAGGACTGCTTGCCTGATTAGGCTTATCGATTCTCTATTACTCTCCTTTGTGTCTGGAGCTATCCCAGGGTCCGCCTACCCATCATAATTTGACTATGGATTTGGTTTTTTTTTATAGTATAGGCCGGCAAACGAGGAAGTGGGTCACCTGATGGTAAGCGATCTCCACCGCCCATGTACTCTCACAATACAAAAGAATTATGGGCGCGTTGCTGACCTTAAAGGAAAGGGATAATAAGGGATTGGAAAGGGGAGGGGGATTTGGGCCTCCGGATATCTCACTCACCGTACGAAACGCAGCAGCAAGCTGCTACTTTACGCCGGTTTTCTGTGAGACAGTGGTAACGACCCGGACGAGCCGGCCCATTCATGTTGTAGACAAAATTGTCTACAGCGTGGCTCTGCCACTCGTAAAACTCGTGGTATTATGTGGGGCGACCCTCTGGGCCTTCTGACCCCCACAACCCGCAACGAGAACCAAGTTTCCCCATTACCTCGTCCGTTAATTAGCAGAGTGTACCACGAGCAGGTTGGGTGGCTTTGGGCCTAAGATGTTGGTGGCTCATTTACACTCACTACTCTATTACACAATAAATAGGTACACCCAATATTTCGCCCATAAAAAATATTTTACCCGGTAAGACTTAAATCAGCTACCATTATGAAAAGTTGTATGTAAACATATCTCAATGCATTACCGAAAACTACATCCAAATTGGTTCAGTGCTTGTAGAGATTAGCGCGCAAATCAAATCTGTGTACGATTTTATTTTACCTTTGAGTATTCGGATGCCTACCCTAAGAATCTGGATTTTTTATTACGAACAAGTTAGTCAGGGAGGGTAACTCCGGTCAGGATGTGTGTTGGTGACCCGTAAAGAACGGAATGAGGAGGGGTTTTATGGGCTTCCGTGAATTTCACTGCCACGCAACAGCGTGCTTGTTTTATTATAAGGTTGGCGAACGAGCAAACGGGTCATCTAATAGAAATCTCATAGACAATAATATCGGATACCATACACAATTTAACAGCACTTAACGATTTTCTGTGGGAAAACCACGGTCAAGCTGGTTCGTTTGCTATAAACATAACTGGCTATAGCATCGTTCTACCACATATGAAAAACATGTTACAACTGGCTATAGCATCGTTCTACCACATATGAAAAACATATTACAACTGGCTATAGCATCGTTCTACCACAAATGAAAAACATATTACAACTGGCTATAGCATCGTTCTACCACATATGAAAAACATATTACAACTGGCTATAGCATCGTTCTACCACAAATGAAAAACATATTACAACTGGCTATAGCATCGTTCTACCACAAATGAAAAACATGTTACAACTGGCTATAGCATCGTTCTACCACAAATGAAAAACATGTTACAACTGGCTATAGCATCGTTCTACCACATATGAAAAACATGTTACAACTGGCTATAGCATCGTTCTACCACAAATGAAAAACATGTTACAACTGGCTATAGCATCGTTCTACCACAAATGAAAAACATATTACAACTGGCTATAGCATCGTTCTACCACATATGAAAAACATGTTACAACTGGCTATAGCATCGTTCTACCACATATGAAAAACATGTTACAACTGGCTATAGCATCGTTCTACCACATATGAAAAACATATTACAACTGGCTATAGCATCGTTCTACCACATATGAAAAACATATTACAACTGGCTATAGCATCGTTCTACCACATATGAAAAACATATTACAATTGGCTATAGCATCGTTCTACCACAAATGAAAAACATATTACAACTGGCTATAGCATCGTTCTACCACATATGAAAAACATGTTACAACTGGCTATAGCATCGTTCTACCACATATGAAAAACATATTACAACTGGCTATAGCATCGTTCTACCACATATGAAAAACATGTTACAACTACTTGTTTTCTCATTTCCGTAGTCGTCATGTAATTATTCTTTATTCATCGACGTTGTCATATGAACTTACATAGTTAGTCTTAATTGTATCGTAGGTGCATACATACATACATATGCACTCATGCCTGTAATCCCCGAAGGGGTAGGCAGAGGTGTAACCAGTACAACCACATTTCGCCGAGCGTATCTCCGTCCCATAATATGATAGGGTGCGGGCCTATCGCCATTTCGGGCACAATTCCAGACTCCGGGTTCATACTACTAAGCATTTCATGATAGAAAAACCCAATATCACTTAACTCGACCCGGGAATCGAACCAGAGGCCTCAGCGTCAGCCTCAGTCGTAACGCGTACGCATTACAACTGCGCCACCGAGGCAGTCCGTAGATGCATAGATATTTAAATTATGTGCTTCGACAATGTTCGTTTATATTAGAAAACACGAAAGGCGTTGATCCCATCGAAATAAGATGACAAGAAACGTAACTCAAGCATAAAAATTACCCCGCCAAAACTCTGTGCAAGGGGGCGGGGCTATAAATGTTTGTACATAATAATGTCTAGTTGACACTTTATACGTCTAATTTTTTGCGCGGTGCAGAACGTCGTATTTCGATCTAGAAATGTAATATTTAGACATTTACTTTTATGAAATAAAGTTGATTCGTTCATTAATTTTGTTGCGTGTATGAGTGTTACGTGTGATTTTACCTTTGTATGTGTAAATAAGTGGAGCCGTATTTTTAGCAGATTCATATGAGAGTTATCGCTCTAGTTATCTTATTTCGATGATTGATCCTATACATTAGCTATAACATCAGAGAATGAGGCCAAAGAGGTATGCAAGGATCGTAGCAAGTGGAAATCCGTTGTCTCTGCCTACCCCTATGGGAAACAGGCGTGAGTCTATGTATTTATGTATAACATCAGATTATACAGTACTTATTAGTTATTTCTCTTATGTGCCTGAAGAGGCCCGGAAAACCGGATATTTGCATATTCGTGTTAAATCGTAAAGACGAAGATTACCGAAGCGCTTAGTACTGTAGCTATACAATAGACGGGCTGTTCAGAAGTAAAATTGTGTTGCATACGCGGCCGGCGAGCCGGGATGACGTCTAAGGCGTGGGAGGGAGAGGGTTGAGATTAAGCGAGATGGCAATATTGAGACGGCGTTTTTGTTTGGTAGGTAATAGTTTTCATTCACAATGAATGAATTTTTCAATCAAAACTAAGAAATAATATAGTTACTTCCGTAAAATAACTTCAAATTGAATGAATAATATATGCATGTAAATAATGACAATGTTTTATGGGTCACAATAAACAATTTCGTGTTAGTTTATCGAATTTAACGTTCGCAGCTATTCAAACAACAACAACTGCTATTGTCGCTATATGGGCGACTAAATGAGTTGCGGCCAATTGACCGTAACTAAGTGCGCAATTTATTTGTAACACTCAGCTTGTCTAGTAGTATACATTAAAGTCTTTGTACTGTAGTGATAGTGAGAGTCTTTTCAATAGGTGTCACGTCATTCGTATACCAATAGCCAATAAGTTTCCATGACAGGTCTAGAATAACTAACTCACAAAATCTGTGCTCGTAGCACTATCATAGCCCTATAGACGATTTGTTTACATCACGAAGGTCGCGTCGCGTGGTGAAGTGTAATATGTCATTCAACCAGTTGCCATGCTAAATATAGAAGCATCGCGTGGACTGTGACCAAACGGTTTTCTATCTTGTCTAATCTAAATAACGCAATCCATCAGTCTTTGCATTTAACTTAACAAATATTTATCTTAATATTTTATTTACGACGGCCGGTCAAAAAACCACAAGCTATATCTTTCTGTAAGATGTGTTAAAAAGCAAATTGCGCCGGTAGACTGCAGAAGATTTACACATAAAATTACATAATAAAAATTATGACTACCTCGGTGGCGCAGTTGTAATGCGTACGCGTTACGACTGAGGCTGACGCTGGGGTCTCTGGTTCGATCCCCGGGTCAGGTAAAAGTGATATTGGGCTTTTCTATTACGAATTGCAGTATCAGCCCGGAGTCTGGAATTATTTTTCCGTCTGGTCTGGACTGGTCGTATTTTTTTATTTTGATGCACTTGTTATTTATATTATTCGCCAGGAATTATGATGTTTATGATTTTCTTCCTCATCACTCACATTGCAAAACTAACTGCCAAAAATTAACAAGAATATACTCGTTTCGTATTTAAACATGTATGCATAAGTAACGTTCGTAGAGGACGCATGGACGAGACAGAACTCCGCAATTATTCAATACACAGCTTCCTCCCAAGAATTGGCATCAAGGTGGAGCTCGGGATGACTTTTAAACGATTTAGTTAAAGCTGATTTTTGTTTAAGAGATAGATCAACGCTGTAGACATAAACTGGCATCTTGGCATAAACTGAGCTGCTTTAACTCAAATTAAATTGTATTAATGTAGTATCAATATTGTAAATCAGTTTTGAAAAAAACGACGTTAGAGTTTCTTGTCTGTTCTTCTCTAGCGAAACAGCATTCCGAACTGGCGGTAGAGTTAAAATTTGACTGAATCTAAATGATGTATAACATTTTATGGATTCATTAATAATTTGAATTTGACAGTTTTGTCTACAGCATGTATGAGCCGGCTCGCCCGGTTCTTGACCACTGTCTGTCTCACAGTGCTTTACATCTGGCTTCTCCAGTTGTAAATGTCCTTGTACCTGAGGTGAATGCCACCTTTGTTCATTATTTTGTCTACCGCTTTGCTATGGAGGGAAGTGGACAATTAATATTTCCAACTCCTCCTTAACTTTCTATTTGATTAATTTAGTTGCGGGACAAAGACAATTTATCATTCCCAGAGACTCGCCGAGCTTCACTGCTCGGTGTCAACAAAAATGCGTGCCGCTGTCGATCCTGGCGCACAGAAGTTACAGTGGCGGATGTTTGGGCGGGATAGTCTCGTGTCTCACAGAAAGGTGTGTCTTTTACAAAGTGGTAGGTCCCTCGAATGCGAGAGGCCGTCTGGGTTGGTACCACTGCTTTGTCTTTTCTGCCGCCAAGCAACAGTGTGAAAGCACTGTTGTGTTTCGATTTGAAGGACATTGAAGCCAGTGAAATTACTGGATAATATGAGACTTAACAAATTCACAAACATCCAAACTTTCACATTCATCATATTAGTAGGATCTCGTGACTACCAGAGTTATCTTATCAAACCGCGTGCACGTATATAAAAATGGGTATTAGGTGTTATCCACAGGAAGTTATGTATTTTGCACATTGATATAGTAGCTTGGAGGACTGCCTCGGTGGCGCAATTGTAATGTGTACGCGGTACGACTGGTGGTCGGTCTCGGGTTCGATCCCCGGGTCCGCTAAAATTTATATTTCGACGACGCGACGTTTCGAACGTTTCAGCCTTCGTGGTCACGGGGGAGACTGAGGTATAGATTGTCTCGAAAAGTTAAAGTTACATTGCTTATCTTCAATTTAAAATTACTTTTACTTTAAAAAAGTTGGTTAACACTAGTCCGATCTACGCAGAAAGAGCTCACGGTGTCTTCAGTTAGTTACGACTTAATTTAATGTATAATTGGATCCCAGGCTTATGCAAGCTTCCAACCATCTTCTCTATTGAAATTTTGATGTTTTTTAATTTTAATAGCCTCGCGAGTCATCCTAGGAATCAGTGTTGGCACGAATTTGTGGTTTGTCAAATCTAAGATAATATTTGGAGCCTTCCTCTAAATGTTCAGCAACTATAGAATTCGTAGAGCATCGGTGATTCTTTTATACGGGTCCATAAGTTTCTTTTAGTTTGCCCGATATAAAAGAGTCCACAGTCATAATCTATTTTATATACACCGTGTTCTTGTAGAGGTTTTTGTGGTAAAGCCACGCTGTAAACAGAAGTGTCTACAGCATGAATGGACCGGCTCGTTTCCACTGCCTCATAGACAACGGGCGTATAGTAACTTGCTGCTGCGTTTCGTTCGGTGAGTGAGATATCCGGAAGCCCAAATCTCCTTCCCCTTCCCAATCCCCTAATTATCCCTTTCCTTTAAGGTCGGCAACGCGTTCATGATCCTTATGGAATTGTGGGCGTAAATGGGCGGTGGAGATCACTTACCATCAAGTGACCCACTTGCTCGTTTGTCGCCGTATTATATAAAAACAAGGTATATGAAACTTTAATTTTATTTCAATATGTAATATTCGCGTAAACATAAGGAGTAATTATTATTGACTGATTAAGTATGCAGGTTTCCTCACGATATTTCCTTAACTATTTATGGGCCATATTGTACATGTTTTATTATATTTATTACATCAGTGATAATAAACATATTTCTTTCTTTCTTGACATAAAACTGCTTACGCCTAATAATTCATATTCGATCAAGACTCACGCAAACACAAAATTAAAGTATAACAGCTACGCCGAAGTAATTTTTTTTTACAGCATGAATGGGCGTTGGGCCGGCTCGACCGGGCCGTCACCACTGTCTTACAGAAAACCGACATGAAATAGCAGCATGCTGTTCCTTTTCGTATGGTGATTGAGATATTCGGAGACCTAAATCCCTCATCCTCTTCTTGATCCCTAATTCTCCCTTTCCTTCTAGATCAGCAAGTCGTCTATTATTACATACACACTCACACCTGTAGTCCCCGAAGAGGTAGGCATAGATGTAACTAGTACACCCACATTACGCCGAGCGTATCTCCGTCCCACGATGTGATAGGGGGCGAGCCTATCGCCATACCGGGCACAAATTCCAGACTCCGGGCTGATATTGAGCATTTTCGTAATAGAAAATCCCGAAATACCACTTTACTCGACCCGGGATCGAACCCGAAACCTCAGCGTTAGCTTAATCGTAACGCGTACGCATTACAACTGCGCCACCGATCGTCTATTATTCTTCAGGTATTATAAGTGTCTATGGGCGGTGGACGCCAATTACCATCAGGTGGCCCACTAGCTCATTTGTCGGACTCTATTAAAAAAACATGCGGGTTAGTCTTTGGGGACTGCCGATAGAATTGAAAACTAAGTAACTTGTGAATTGTATCGTCTAAATTATTAGCTAATTAAACTCTTTGTATATATATACATATATAATGTATACTAATAATGACGCACGGAGATATATCAATGTACGTATATACACAGTATACATATTACATATCGCTCATGGGAAGCGTGCAGTAACGATGACGCGAGTTCCATGATTTTTGTTCACCCAAAAAGTGCTCAACGCGCCTAAAGAAGTTTTCACTTAAAAAATCGAATTTTTATACAAATTATGTTAGCCTTGTATAATGTGATAACCTGCTCGAATGTGGCTAGTTATTTATTTACTTTTGAATGGTACAGTTGGGAGAGGAAGGCCTCGGCGAACTTTCATAGATCAAGTTGGAGATATTCTCGAAAAAGGCCAGGTCAGGAGTACTCTAAACCGACGTGCATGTATGAAAAATTTAATGAGAATGAATGAGGCCAAAGAGGTATGCAAGGATCGTAGCAAGTGGAAATCCGTTGCCTCTGCCTACCCCTATGGGAAACAGGCGTGAGTCTATGCATGTATTTACTCATTTGGCGAGCTGACATCATAAACTGTGATGACAAACGCGCTCTATACCAATGGAACAGATATCCTGCTGCGGTTTCTCAAGGTCCGAGGTTCAATTTTATCAGTGAAGTGGGGAATCGGTTTGTAGACATTACAATGTGACTAAATTACTGTTGATGAATATATTATGTATGCATTCGTGCGCCTATTTCCTACCCCTTCGGGGATATAGGCGTGAAGGTATGTGTATGCGACAGTATGCACAATGTACTGTTATGACCGGTCCCAATATACAGTCTATCGACAGATTTGTTTACTGGCAGTAATATTGTGACACATTTTGTATGGAAGATCTGTCAAAACACTATTGAAAGTAAGCAAATCTGTCGATGGATAGAATATAGGGAACGGCCATTAGTCAATCCAGTAGTAGGATATAAGTAACTCGTTCTTCGTCTACTAGGTGGTAGGTCCTTCGTATGCCAGAGGCCGTCTGGGATAGTACCAACGCTTTGTCTCTTCCTGCCGCCAAGCAATACTGTTGTGATTCGGTTTGAAGGACACTGAAGCCAGTAATATTACTGGGCATTATGAAACTTATATTTCGGGGTGACGCGCGTAATCCAGAGGCATGCAATGCTTTGTATTGTGTCTGTTTATAAGCGGGCGTTGCGCTTTCCATCAGGCGAGCGAACAGCTAATTTCGTAGTTCCGGCTAATAAAAAAAAAAAATGATCATTAACCAGGTAAACATAAAATCCTGTCACGGTAAAGTGCACTACACTGTGCCTGATTTTAAGTCCATACACAGTAGTCCAAATACAAGTAGATAGTCGCATCATCAGAATTCTCATTTACAAATGTATTCTGCGGTCAGAATGGCCAGCATGTGCATTCTTTCTGAATTCAAGTGATCGCTTCACCGCACGCCGCCTCCATCACGTAACACGTTGAGGTTATTTATAGAATGTGATGTATGGGCGTGCAAGTTCCTTTAGTATAAATGTAGGTACATTTTAAGATATGAGAACGGTACAAAAGCTACCGTTTCTATACAATTTCATACAAAACCGGACATGACCATACAGTAGACCACATAGAAATAGTGTTCTGTAGACGCGACGCTATCGCCTGAAGCACGTGACGTGTCTCAGTGGCGTACCTCTAAATATAATAATAATACTAGCCCTGTATTATACACGTCCCACTACTGGGCACGGGCCTCCTCTGAATGAGAGAGGTTAGGCCGTAGTCCACCACGCTGGCCTAATGCGGGTTGACAAACTTCACATAGGTACCTTCGAAATTCTTATGAACAACTTATCAGCTATGCAGGTTTCCTCAGGATGTTTCCTTCACCGTTAAAGCAAGCGATAATTAACAATTAATACACACGTTACTTATAAAAGTTCGAGGTGCATGCTCTTGGGATTGGTTTCGAACCTGCGCCTTTCGTCTCAACATTCCGTATCAGTGCCCACTGAGTTATCGCTGCCTCAAAACATACTTATGATTATACTTTTATTATTGTTCGCGGCTCCGCTCGCGTGAATTCTTTTTCCGGGATAATAAGAAATAAAACACATGTCTCATTAATTTGAATTTGTATTCAACATCAGTCGTACCTATTCCATAAAAAAAATATACATATGATCAACACCTCTTCCAAAAGTCCTTTAGCAGACCCCAAAATTACACAAAGTATCATGATTTGAGCAAATTTCATAAGCTTTAGTAGATTTTGATATTTCGTAATTAATCAGCCAGTAATTGGTCACTCCTGACTACGTCATCATTGCTCAGCACAAACCATTCATGTGTCATCAACGTTCATCATCAACATGAGTTTATATCGAAAACTGAAACACAAATTGTAATTACCCGCCCTGGAAATTGAACCTAAGATCCCTCGGTTCTCAGCCTTAGACCAGAGAGGTGATTTAAGGCTTACTGCGCATTCATTTCACTCATTCATACGATCACGGTCCAAACCCCTTCAGGAAAAACATTTACTTATTTTCTTTCTTTCTTTCATTTACCTATTTTCTTTCTTTCTTTCATTTTTATGGGACGAGGTATTTGCCAGTGGCACAACGACGCCAGTTTATGATCCACGATAACATAGATGGACTCGTAACTACGTTCTATATGATTATCAAAGAGTGCCTACTACGCCTTACTTAGGTCTGATAAACAATAATACGTAGGACGCATTGTTTCGTTCGATTATGTACATTGGGTATTTGCATCGGACGATGTGCTTCGAATATAAATGAGCTATCAAAAAAGAACGCCATGTATGGCTATTGTTTTTGGAACAGTCCGAAAATAGTGGGACCAAATATTTCAATCTAGAATCCAAATTTGATTATTTTTCTTCATAGTGGCGATAGTTCAGCGGGGAGATTTATTTTATTTATTAGAAACACCATTCGATAATAAAAAACAATATTATAAAAATCTAATAAATATTAAATTAGGTAGTTACCTTATAAAGAAAGGTATTTACAGCATACTGAAAATAATATCACGTCATAATTAACCTAATATTTTTTTATTTTTTTTATTACTATGAATGACGAGACGAGCAGGTCGTTCGCCTGATGGTAAGCGCCACGCCTGCTCATAAACAGAAGCAACGCCACACAGAACTTTAAATAAAGCACTGCATGACACTGGACTGCGCTCGTCACCCCGAGACATAAGGTGTTAAGTCTCATAATGCTCAATAATTACACTGGCTTCAATGTCCTTCACACCGGAACACAACAGTGCTTACACACTGTTGCTTGGCGGCAGAAATAGACAAAGCGGTGGTACCAACCCAGCCGGTCTCTCGCAAACGAGGGACCTACCACCTTGTAAAGTAAATTATTAAACAAATAATATATGATAGACACACTCATTCACATATGGTAATTTTTCAAAAAGGAAATGAAAGGTGTTAACTAAGTATTATGAAAACCACATACTTAACTTGACATTATTTTTAAAGGGACCAACCTTACTGCTTAAAATGTCAGCGTCAATACATTTGGAAAAATAATTATAGGTTCTCACGATGGGTTCTCATCATTCTAGTTATGGGAGTAGTGTAACCCAAATTAGCTTATAGAATTTTTCATTAAATAATTTTTAGATGTAAGGAGTATCGCCACAAAAGTCGTAGGTTCGAAACAAGCCTCAAGATACACCTCTGACTTTTCTAAGTTACGTGTGTATTCAATGTTAATTATCACTTGATTTAACGGTAAAGGAAACATCGTGAGGAAGCATCAAATCAGTTATCAAGTGACCCACTTGCTCGTCAGCTGGCGCTATAAAAACAACTTTGATTCTAAAATAACGTTCAAATCCTCAAGTATATACATTGCTACAGATAATATCAAGTGTTTGCTTATACGTCTATACATATTATATGAATGTTATCTACCAAGGTTCTGAGAGCATTCCATTTGCTCTCGACGTACATTTTTGAGGCGCTGATAACCCTCTGATAACACTTATAATAAAGTTTATTTGTAGTATAAAATACATAACACAGTCATACAGCGTCATTAAAAATATGAGTGGTAATATTACATGAGTGGTAGAGCCACGCTAAAGACACTATTGTCTACAGCATGAATGGGCCGGCTCGCCCGGGTCGTTACCACTGCCTCACAGAACACCGACGTAAAGTAGCTGCTTGCTGCTGCGTTTCGTACAGTGATTGAGATATCCGGAGGCCCAAATCCCCCTCCCCTTGCCAATCCCTCAATTATCCCTTTCCTTTAAGATCGGTAACGCGCCCATATTTTTTTTATATTGTCGGCGGTACATGGGCGGTGGAGATCACTTACCATCAGGTGACCCACTTGCTCGTTTGCCGGCCTATGCTATAAAAAAATATATTATGCGTGTAATGAAAATATAATGAAATTCGATCGTGACAACCAACAATATCCGAAGTAATTATAAAAACAACTAACTTATAAATAAATGACTGAACATATTTTTTTCAAACAAAGCTAACAACCATCTCGATTAAACCAGTTATCAAACAAAAATTATTGCATTCAAATCAGTCCATTCGTCCACAATACCCGAAGAATCATGGGTGCGTTGCCGGATTTAAAGGAAAGGAATAATTATGAGATTGGGAAGGGAGGGGGATTTGGGCCTGCGGATATCTCACTCAACGTACAAAACGCAGCAGCCAGCTGCACTTTACGTCAGTTTTCTGTGAGACGGGTAACGACCCGGTCGAGCCGGCCCATTCATGATAATAATAATAAATACACCCAACAGTCACACACATAGTCCTGACCCCACACTAGGTTAACCTGTATCGTGGGTATCACAAACTACGAGGGACTTGCGGTCCCACAACACCCAGACTCGAGACAAATATTTGTGAATCAGACAAACATTTGTCAAGGTGCGGGAATCGAACCCACGGCCTCACGCTTCGCAACCGGCTACTCGTCCGCTGCGCCACGAAGGCCGTCATGATGTAAACAAACTTCCTATAACTCTACCACACAAACAAAGAAAGGAGTCTAGACTAATAAAACAATACTATCAGCATGAGGTAAACAACGTATGACAAATAAGGGTGTGGAAGGCGTCCATAAACAATGTAAACATGGGTCAAGTGGATCACCACTGTGAATTATAGTGTTTGATAGTTGGTGGGCATTGGACACGCCTTAGACACTTATGGACTTGAAGAACGACTATTTACCTTGTTAACTACTATATTTTCACTCAACGTCAAAAAAGGAGGAGGTTCTCAATTTGAGTTTTTTTTATGTAAGGCGCTTACCATCAGTCTAGCGATCTGCTTGTTTCGTTCACTCAAGCTAATGAAAAAATAAAAACATAAAAATGTAAACTTGGTATACTTTTAACAACAACTATGGTGGGATTTGAGAAATATCGCCCCCTATCACATCATGGGATGAAGATGTGGATGTACTTGTTACACCTCTGCCTACCCCTTCGGGGTTTACAGGCGTGAGAGCGTATGTATGTACATGTCAAATTAACGTCACGTTCAAAACCAATAAATGTTACGTGGGCAAAGCCGCGAAAAACCTAGTATAATAGATTTGGCAAGCACTTTGACATTGAATCTTTTGCTAGGGCAATTCGCTCATCACTTCGCATTTTGGCTAGTTGCCATGATGTACGAGAAAAATATGGAGTAATACTAACCATACATCGAATTAACTTGTCTAATGGCAGGTTTATAAGTAAAGTCTTTAATACTATAGACGGGCTGTTCAGAAGTAAAATTGTGTTGCATACGTGGCCGGCGATGCGGGAATGACGTCTAAGGCGCGGGAGCGAGAGGAGTTGAGAGTAAGCGACATGGCAATATTGAGACGGCTGTTTTGTCTTGTATTAATTTTCAATCACAACAAATGAAATGTTCGATCAACCAAGAAATGTCCCTAAAAAAAAAAAAATGACATTGTTTTATGGGTCACAATAAAGAATTTCGTGATAATTTATCTAATATAATGTTCGCAGCTATTCAAACAACAACAACTGCTCCTGTCGCTCTCTCGCGGGCGACTAAATGAGTTGCGTTCAATTGACCGTAACTTAGTGCGCAATTTCTTTGTACCTCACAGCTTGTCTTTGCCTACCCTGTAGACAAAACTGTCTACAGCATGAATCGGTTAGCTCGGCCGGTTGTTACTGTCTCACTGTGATGTAGCAGATTGCTTTTACTTTTCATACAGTGCGTGAGATATCCGGAGGCTCCAATGCCCCTCCCCTTCCCAGTCCTTTGGGCAACAAGTCTTCTTCGGGTATTGTGGATGTTCATGCGAAATGTGGGTGTACTGGTTACACCCCTGCCTACCACTTAGAGGACTACAGGCGTGAGTGCGTATGTATGTATGTATGTACATAATATACACATTTCGCCGAGCGTATCTCCGTCCCACGATGTGATTGTATTTGTATTTATGGTGGGGACGCCTGCAAGTTGCACAGACGGGTGATCGGCTCACATTAATGGAACCATTTCACCCTTAATCCCAGTTTAGGTGCTGCTGCCTGTACAGCGTTGGCTTGGCTAGATATTTCCATCCCTGGGAGATGGTCTCCACCGTTGAGGTTTCGGCTGCAGCTCAGACGCATTCTGTGGGGCATCGTGGCCAGCTCTACCAGGTTTACACCTTGCAGAATTGTCCACTACTGCCCAGCGCAGTCCACCCATTTATTGTCCCGCCACAGACGATCCTTAGACCTGCTGCGTCATGACCTTCAGGGTGGCCCACGCTCAGCCAATACGTGGTCCGTGCTGGCTGCTTGACGTTGTCTGCCTGCATGCTCTCCCACCCCCGGCGGCAATCCTCCACTCAGGATATGCGTCCCCAGCCTTGCCTTGGCATTAATGGCAGCCTCCGAGCTGATACTGAGCATTTCGTAATAGAAAAACCCAATACTACTTTACCCGACCCGGGGATCGAACCCGCGACCTCAGCGTTAGCTTAATTGTAACGCGTACGCATTACAACTGCGCCACGGAGGCAGTCATAATATGTCATGTATTTTGCCAGCGATATTTGTAAACACGTTTCATTACATATAATCTTCCATTATATGAAAACTCCATCAAAAACCGATCAATAGTGAAGTGCACAACATCGATAAACGAGAGAACGTAGATAAGATAAAAACACGCAACCAGCCGGGTCGTCGAACCCGCATTTCATTTGCCTTATTGTTACAAAATAGGTATTTTTTGCTTTAGCACGCACTAACGGTTGCACAAAGCAAAAAAATCTAGATGCTATCGTCGAACCTCGCAGGTTAAACCGTTTTAAATGTATTGTCGTAGGACGTAGACTGATTATCTTTATATAGCATAAGGCAGCAAACGAGCAAGTGGGTCACCTGATGGTGATATCCGCCGCCCTTGAACGCCCACAATACTAGAAGAATCATGAACGCGTTACGGTTCTAAAAGGAATAGGATAATTTAAGCTATAGGGAAAGGGAAGGATATTTGGGCCTCCGGATATTTTACTTACCTTTCGAAACGCAGCAGCAAGCTATATTGTTTTTTATGACATTGGTCAGCAAACGAGCAAGTGGGTCACCTTATAAGTAATCTCCACCCATGAACGCCACAATATCAGAAGAATAATTAACGCGTTGCCGTCCTTAAAGGAAAAGGATAGTTAAGGTATTGGAGGTATTAGGCCTCCGGATATTACGATCACCGTACGAAACGCAGCAGCAAGCTATTTTTTATTTTACTCGAAAGTAGAAAAACTGTCTAAATCGTAGCTACTACTTGCTTTAATTCTTGATTGACTGATTCCTTTTTTTTGGCCGCGGTAACGAATGCCCTCCGCTCGATAGTAAGTTGTACCCGGCAGTATATCTATACATATCACTGGTCGCATCGTGAAAAACCTAGTGGCTCGTTCCGGCGAGTCAAGTCCCGGAGTCAGGCAGTTTATATCCAGTATCATCAGGCCGGCTTATTTCTGCCAAACGTCGAGAAATTGAATATTTCTTGACGGTCGACATTATATTTTGACTGCACTGCAATCAGGGTCTAATGTGTCAGGCCGTGCCAGGTTAAAAAAATAAAACGTACATACATACGCACTCACGCCTGCAATCCCCGAAGGGGTAGGCAAAGGTGTAACCATACACCCACATTTCACTTGCGGTCCCACAACACCCAGACCCGAAACAAATATTTGTGGATTACACAAACATTTGCCTCGGTGCGGGAATCGAACCCACGGCCTCTCGCTTCGTAACCGGATACTCGCCCGTTGCGCCACGGAGTCTGTCAAGAAGAAGAGTTATGGTCAATTGACCGTAACTTATTGGCGCAATTTTTATACACCCCGCAGCCTGTCTAGTAGTATATATTGTAATCTTTGTTATAACACTTATTTGACACTAACCAAGCACTGCGTGCAAATTCAACATGAACAAAAACAACATTAGGAACTGGTTAAATATAACAGAGTTCTCATTAGGCCGTCGCTCCTAAAACGGTATAAATAGAATTATAAAAGTTAACCGCAACAAACTGGATCCATTATTATGTACAGACGAGATCTCTATCCAGTTACAGGTAGCAAATCATCTTGCATGTTAATGTACAGTTATACAATCTTATAAACAAGATACGATTAGACACTGAGAAATTATATCTTTTAATCTTGATAATAACAGCGATAACTCAGTGGGAAGTGGTACGGACTGTCGAGACAAAAGTCGCAGGTTCGAAACCAGTCCCAAGAGCATACACCTCTGACTTGTTTAAGTTATGTTTGTATTAATTGTTAATTATCGCTTGCTTTAACGGTGACGGAAACATCGTGAGGAAAACTGCATACTTGAGAAGTTCTTTATAAGAATTTCGAAGGTATGTGAAGTCTGCCAACCCGCATTAGGCCAGCGTGGTGGACTAAGGCCTGACCCCTCTCATTCAGTAGAAGAGGCCCGTGCCCAGCAGTGACCATGTATAATATAGGGCTAGTTAAAAAAAACTTCATAATCATAAATAGAAAACGGTATACAATAACGACGGAAACAAACTTTTGAAACGCGACGTGCCGGCACCTTAAATTTTGAGCAAACGTCGGGTGGCGTCACGTGTTTTTAATGTGCTTCTGGTCAAACAAAATAGTACGCTTGGATTTGACAACTCAACACACATCACGTTTCATAGAGTCGCATCGGGTTTCAATAATATGTTTTCGCCTTAATGAATTGACAAGTTCACACATGGCAATACGTGCTAAGCCAGTCGAACTTTATAAAATAACAGATGGCCAAAGTCCAATGAACTGCATACTGCATGGGTTGCTATTGGAGCTAGAGTGGACTCCCACAAGTGTTTCTATTTTGAGAACTTGATTGCCCGTTTTGATAATGGTAGATCCCCGCTGTACAGTTTTATCTATAGCATGAATGGGCGAGCTCTACCGGGTTGTTACCACTGCCTCGCAGAAAGCCGACGTAAAGTAGCAGCTTGCTACTACATTTCGTAAGGTGAGTGAGATATCCTGAGGCCCAAATTCCTATCCCTTTTCCAATCCCTTAATCATACCTTTCCTTTGAGGTCGGCATCGCGTTCTTCAAGTATTGTGGATATTCATGGGCGGAGGTGATCACTTATCATCAGGTGACTCGTTTGCCATCATATGCTATAAAACATCTATGCCAGATATGGACGATGTATTGGGTGCCCAGCAAATGCCCCCAGTTACCATTTCTAATTTATTTTCTTTAAAGTCAGAAACATGTTCTTAATTCCTCTGGCATTATTGGTATACATGAGTGGTGGAATGGGTAGTGGCGATCACTTACGCTCAGGTGAACAGGGGTTTTCCAGCCTCGTTTTATAGCATAGTTCAGCAAACGAGTAAATGGGTCACCTGATGATAAGTGGTCTCCACCGCTCATGTAAGCGTTGCTGACCTTGGAGGAAAGGAATAAATTAAGACATTGGAAAGAAGACAGGGATTTGGGCTTCCGGATATCTCACTCACCGTTCGAAACGCAGCAGCAAACCGCTACTTTTCATCAGTTTTCTGTGAGGCAGTAGTAACGACCCGATCGAACCAGTCCATTCACGCTGTAGACAAAACGGTCTACAGTGTGGCTGTACCACTAGTACTAGTTCGTTCTTCGTTTGAAGAAGGCTGAAGAAGGACACGTCATAGCGTCGAGAAAACGCCTTGGAGGGAAGTTCATTCTAGAATATGTAAGTGAAAGAAAGAAAGTAAGAAAATGCACATATTTCCACACTTACAACAAAGGACACAAATACAAGAATCGACAATAATATTTCTTAATTTAATGTGTGGAAATTGGCTGACACTCAGCTAAATGCTGCAACGTTGCCTAGAAGCAACGTCAACAGCGCTGATTGTCAGAAGTGCACGAGAAATGATGACACTGTATTGAGGGGCTTGCACGAATAACTTGCGAGAAGGTATTCGTGTCGAAATGTCAAAAAATTGTTTGAACCCTCATACAAATGCTAGCGTTCTCGAATACTTATTCGTAAGTTGTTCGTGCTCGCCCACCTGTAATCATTTAGAAAAAAGATGGGGAAAGGGTGTTTTATAGAAGAGGCCGGCAAACGAGCAAGTGGGTCACCTGATGGTTTATTGCATTGGGGCAGGAATATTTGTGAAAACATGGGCTCATTCAATGCACGTCTGCCTACCTCTAAGAGATAAAATTTCACGTATATGTTTATCTGTATGTACGGCTAAAACGCAATCAGCGACACCCATAAGAAGATTAAGGACAGATTATGGACTGAGGATTTTGCTTTATCTAATAATCCTCGAGATAATTACTTTAGTAGAAAGTAACAGCTACTCTTAAACATTTATTTTTAATTAACGTTATTGTCGAGACGAGTAGGTCGTTCGCCTGCCCATACACAGAAGCAACACCAATCAACTTCGGATTATGAAGTACTGCATGGCACTGGTCTGCGTTCGTCACTCCGAGACATAAAATGTTAAGTCTCATAATGCCCAGTTATTTTACTGGCTTCAATTTCCTTTACACTGCTGCTGGTAGTACCAACCCAGACAGCCTCTCACATACAAGGAACCTTCCAACTAGTAAATTATATTTGTTTTTTTATCTAATACAACATCTAAAGCAGCGAAAGCTCAGCGGCGAGTGGTACGAACTGTCGACACGAAAGGCGCAGGTTCGAAACCAACCCCAAGAACACACACCTCTGACTTGTCTAATGGCCGTTCCCAATATTAATCTTCAATTTCACGATAGATAGCTATCGTCAAACATCCGTATTGTTCTATCTACTGCTTGAATTCGTCCCTATTTTTCAGATAAGTACGTCGGATAATAGGATAGCAATAGATAGGCAATCTACCTGGGCCCTCTTGTGCGTTATGTTCATACAAGCTGAGAAAGAGGAACTATTGTATAATTTAAGTTAGAAAATATGAAGATATGATTTAGATTAGAAATATAAGTTTTAATTTAACATTTATCTATAATTCTTATTTTTTACCACTGTAAATGAAATAATAATAACGAGAAATACTTATTATGTTGCAAAACACAATGTAATAACGAAACGTTTTACTGTCAATACATTACGGCTCTGAATACAAGTCCTTTGAACGTCTAACGAATTAAACCCCCAGTGAATTTGAGGGATTTTACTGAAGTGGGGAATTATTTTGGTAGGGAATTGGGGGTTTTAATAGACATGACGTGATGATGGTGTTCGCATTAACAAATAGTTAAATGTCTCTTGCACATGATTTAATTAACAAAACGGTGCATTATTATTATTTATGGGAATTTTAGACATTTTTTATATTTTCTTTTAGATTTTTACCTATTTTATTTAGTTTTTTGTATTTCAGTGCGAGTGCCATGTAAGCCTTGTATACTCATGGCTATTTCTTCAAAATGTGTTATTTATTTAGTTTCTTTACAGCCGAGGATATCTGTTTATCGGTCAAAATCTACCGATAAACATAAAACTAGATAACTTTATCGACAGATAGCGCTTAAAAAATATTGGGACGCTTGAACTGTCATTTTCATAGTGTCGTATATCTGTAGTTAGCTATCAGTCCTCTCATCAATAGACAGCAATGAAGAATAGGATTGCCTATCATTAGTATGTTTATTGGGACGGTCAAACGGAAAATAGATAAGATTTTCTATCGCCGGTATAGCAAATCCAGAGACAGACATAATATAGGGAACGGCCATTAGTTATGTGTGTATTCATTGTTAATTATCGTTGGCTATAACGGAAACATCGTAAGGAAACCTGCATACCTGAGAAGTTCTTCATAAGAATTACGAAGGTATGTGAAGTCTGCCAACCCGCATTAGGGCAGCGTGGTGGACTAAGGCCTGACCACCCTCATACAGAAGAAGCCTGTACCCAGCAGTGGGATGTATAAATACAGGGCTAGTAAAAAAATACAACATCTATCTATGTAACAAAAATCTTGTAAATAAATGATTATGACTACATTTAGTTTTCATATTTCCGTGATACGAAACGTAGACTAATTTTATATTATACTAGCGGTTTCTCCCGCAACTACAGCAGCTCCACCTACCGGGTCCAATTGTGAATCTAAACCATTCAGGGCGCCACCCAAACGCATACAAAAAAAATCATTCAAATCGGTCCAGCCGTTTAGGAGGAGTTCAGTCACATACACACGTACAGTAGAATGATATATACGAGTATAAATATATCAACAAGTAACTATAGTAATATCCATATAACCGACTGATATAAACCTAGTTTAAAGATAGTCTACCTTTTATATAATAAGGCCGTCTACCTTACTGTATGACCCTAAACTGGTTTAAAACCCGTAACATGATAAGAATTCCTCATTCCTTCCCGCCAACACCCTATACACTTACAACATATTTTATTATATGGATAATGTAATGTAGAATGCAGTCCTACGTAAGGTTGCCAACATTTTCTATAGGAATTAAGTTTAATTTAGGATTAGTTGAAAAAAAAAACCTACTGTTTATTTTCTAAAGAAATAAACAATATGAGGTGGAAATGCCTCGGTAGCGCAGTAGTAATGCGTACGCGTTACGATTGAGTCCAACGCTGAGGTCTCGGGTTCGATCCCCAGTTCGGGTAGTGTTATTGGGTTTCTCTATTACGAAATGCTCAGTATCAGCCCGGAGTCTGGAATTTGTGCCCGGTATGGCGATAGGCTCGCCCTCTATCACATAAGGGACGGAGATACGCTCGGCGAAATGTGGTTGTACTGGTTACACCTCTACCTACCCCTTCGGGGATTACAGGCGTGTGAAAACTGTATTATAAATTGAAATATGTAAATAATTACGGTATTGTAGTGGTCAACCCTAGCCCCTATGTAATAAAACAAAGAGTGCATTATATTTGAATAGCAAATACCTACTATTTGAATGGTATTACTTGTACCTATAGGTAGTGCAATAGAATTTGAAAACGATGCGATGTAAAGGCAGTCTGCCGACGGTCGCGTCACAGGCGTCAATAACGCCGCGTCTGCGCGTTAGTGCTACGCGCTATTGGACCTAGCTGAAGCCTAGAGAAGCTGTGATAGCTCAGTGAGGAGTGGTATGGACTGTCGGGATGAAAGTCGCAGGTTCGAAACCACACACACAATACAAGAATTATGGACGTGTTGCCAACCTTAAAAAAGGGCTAATTAATGGACTGGGAAACGAAGGGAAGATTTGGGTCTCCGGATATCTCACTCACCATACGAAACAGACAAGAAGGCTGCTATTTTACGTCAGTTTGCTATGTGGTAACAAGCCGGTCGAGCCGCCGCATTCATGCTGTAAACAAAACTGTCCACAGCTCTACCACTGAACTTTATCTACTATCCAAAAGATAATAAACACTAATAAATATATTGCAGCGCTTCTTTTTTTTGTTTGTTTGTTCCTTAAGGAACCGGCGAAGATCAGAGACCATACTGCCAAGTCATTAGTTATATTCTTTTCTTATTTTCTAAGAACGATGAAACGGGGGTGTGACCGATTTCAAGGTCTTGCTGGAGTTTTAGTGTTAATTCCTTTCAGTTCGATGCTTCTTAGACGAATTTCTTCAAGCGGATCGAACGCACAAGGTCGATCGATACCCTTGGTCAAAAATCACCTAAATTCACTTATTTCAATGTTTCCATACACTATTCATCAGCGTTAATGATTATTGCACAAAACCACACTACTTTTGTACAACAAACACAACTTTAAACCAGTTTAGGAAATAATTAAAATAAGAGAGACACCGCACTGTCAGAATTCCCGCTAAAAACTCTTGCAGCGCTTCTCGGCAGTGTGAAATGTCAACTGTCAATTGCATTAGCCAATACGCGCTATTGAATTATCTTGTTGTACATGACATGAGAGGGCAAATGACAGCGAGTCCGCACATACTCCACAGCGAACTGCATGTGCTCTTAATTGTTAGTTAATTGTTCAACTCTAATCAGTTCTTTGTTTTGTAAGTAATTAGTTTATTGACGAGCTACGGAGGTTGTGATTTTACTTTATAATATTGCTTTAACATCGATGGCTCTAACCATCGAAATAAGATAACTAGAACGATAACTCTCATATGAATCTGCCAAAAAATACGGCTCTACTTACTTACACATGCAAAGGTAAAATCACGCGCAACAAAAATTAACTTTATTTCATGTTTAAAAATTATATTTCTAGATCGAGATACAACGTTCTGCACCGCGGACATACTTTTATAGTCTTTTTTTTTTTGCTTGAGTTACGTTTCTTGTCATCTTATTTCGATGGCTCTAACTCTATTTAAAATTAATTGTATTAATATAGTGCAAATATAGTAAATCAATTTTGAAAAGAGCAACGTTAGAGGTTCTTGCCCGTTCTTCTTTAACGAAACAGCATTCCGAACTGGCGGTAGAGTTAAAATTAGACTGAATCTAAATGTTCTGAAGTTAATACAGAAAAATAGGTGATTTATATAATAAAAATAGAGTAGGCCCCCGAGAAATGGGTAGAGAAAGGGTAAAAAATACACACAAATGCAAAAGTCCTTATCTACTGTACGGGAAATAGAGTGGGGCATTACACCACAAAAAAAAAATGCGGGTATACCGGCTAAAAAGCCCTTCGGCGTAAGTGTAACGTTTCTGGAGGACCCCAGCACCTCTAAACAGATTATTCTTTTCATAAACTAATAGCCAACAATAGTTAACAGTAATAACCGACATGTGCACATCCGATCCCGCTCTATATTTAGACATTCCGGGAGTTTGTACGTCAATTACCGCGCGACAACGTATAAAACGTTCAAAACAAACACTTCTCTGATATCAAACCACATTTTATTTATAGATATAACGAGCTAATCGTGTTTCTACTCATATATGTGGTGGAATGATTATTAACATTAGGTTTTAATCGATGAATTGAATCGATCGAAGAATATGAATGGACTGAATATCATCGTCTGCCTCGGTGGCGCTGTTGTAATGCGTACGCGGTACGACTGCTGTGCTGGGGTCTCAGATTCGATCCCCGGGTCGGGTAAAAGTGATATTGGGGTTTTCTATCACGAAATGTTCAGTATCAACTCGGAGTCTGGAACTGTGTCCGGTATGGTGATAGGCTCGCCTCCTATCACATTAGGGGACGGAAATAAGCTCGGCAAAATGTGGGTGTACTAGTTACACCTCTACCCTCCCCTGCAAGGATTACAGGCCTAATTGTATGAATATCCACGTCGTCTCTAGAAATGTCCAGATCGATCGAAGTTTGATCGCGATTAACGGATTACTATTTTAACCTCTGACAAAAACAGGGGTGTTAAAGTATGACCCTCCTTAGTCTGTCTGTCTGTGACTGTCTAATGTCTACGGCATCATTATATAACTTACTCTTAGAGAATTTAACTAACTACTGACTATTAATGACCTTTCGGATCTCTTCGTTTACCTTGGTTCTTGTCAAATTTTATGATTCTAGGTCAACGGGAAGTACTTACTTACCCTATATGTTTTTATGAGTAAGTTTACAAATATCACAACATATTATGAAATTTATGGTCGTATCGTATAATTGCGTGGACTCAGAAACTTGAATTTTACACCTCTGAGTTACAACTTGATACCTCTAACCGTTCCGGAAAAATGGGTACTCACAGACAGACGGACAGGCGACGATAAATGGATATAAGGTTATAAGTTTCCTTTATATATAAGTATGAAACCCTTAAAACTGCTTAAACAGTCTATGAAAATAGACTGCCTAATAGCCATATCGAAATCGGACAGTTTAAAAAATAAAAAATAAAAAATAATAATAATAATAGTTTAGGCAAGTAGCTAGCGCCCAATACGGCTTTGACCTCTAATTGACTTATACGCACTCACGCCTGTAATCCCCGAAGGGGTAGGCAGAGGTGTAGCCAGTACACCCACATTTCGCCGAGCTTATCTCCGTCCCTTATGTGATAGGGGGCGAGCCTATCGCCATACCGGGCACAAATTCCAGACTCCGGGCTGATACTGAGCATTTCGTAATAGAAAAACCCAATACCACTTTACCCGACCTGGGGATCGAACCCGAGACCTCAGCGTTGGCCTCAACCGTAACGCGTACACATTACAACTGAGCCACCGAGGCAGTCATTTAGACGAGACAAATACTCTAATTGACTGTTGCCGTATTTAGACGAGACTTGATTATTAAATAAGGTAATATGAAGTCATTATGCCGAGCCAAAAAATAATTCTTAAAACTTACAAAGCTTAATGTCGCTCAACACCAAATATAGTAAAATAACCCGAAAACCACAAAACTTTAATGTATACTACTAGACGGGCTGTTTAGAAGTAAAATTGTGTCACATAACGCGGGAGTTTGACAGCTCACAGACAGGGAGCGCGATAGGGGTTCTAGTTGAGAGTAAGCGAGATGGTAATATTAGGTTAATGTCAATTGACCACAACTTAGTGGTGCAATTTGTATGTACCGCGCAGCTTTTCTAGTAGTATACATTAAAGTATTTGCCGAAAACCAATATTCTGGCAGAGTGAAGTTCAAATAAAATATTCATCGACGTAGAATCAATTACCTCGACGATTTATTTAGATATGTTTATTAAGATCCAATCCGGCGGTCCAGGCATCCAGTCCTAGGGGGCCCAAATCTCAAGGATAGCATACTCAGTCTACCTGCAAACGCCAAAATAAATGCTCGCCGGCGACCCCAATTAGATTTGCAGCCCCGGGCCCCGATGAGCATAGTCCGCCCACTGAGCCCGGCCAAGTCATTTTTCGCATATTGAAGAAAGACCAAAATGTATACTACTAGAAAAGCTGCGCGGTACATAGAAATCGTACCACTTAGTTGCGGTCAATTGACCGTCAATCAATATTACCATCTCGCTTACTCTCAACTAGAACCCCTATCGCGCTCCCTGTTTGTGAGCTGCCAACTCCCGCGTTATGTGACGCAATTTTACTTCTAAACAGCCCGTCTAGTAGTATACATTAAAGTTTTTGATATTTAATTGTGTGTTACATAATATACCTACATACTGAGCCTTTTATATTTCAAAATATGTTATCATTTGGTATTTACTAATCGGCCTGTCAGTTGAATAATACCAATATAGGGTCGACGCGGGTCAAATACATAATAGGTACCTATTTGGTTATCAAAGTTGTATATTTGCATAGAACGAAATGTTAGCATTTTAGACCGTACAACAGAAAGGTGAGCAATGGCGGAACTTGGTTCTTGTTGCGGGTTGTGGGGTCAGATGGCGGGTCACGCCATATAATACCAAATAAGTAACGTCAAATCGAACAAAAACAGAGGACGTCCACCTACAAGATGGACCGACGACCTGACAAGGGTTGCAGGAAGGCGATGGATGCAGGCCGCTTCCAACAGGTCGGCCTGGAAGGCATTAGGGGATGCCTATGTTCAGCATTGGACGTCTTGTGGCTGATGATGATGATGATTATAATGAAATCGAGAAGGCGGACCCTGAGGGGCTAGCACGGAAACTTGCGAAAAGTTATTCGAGCTGTCATCGACAACAATTTCTATGAGATTTTAGTACAGCGCCTCTATCGTACGTAAAAGAAACTAATATATATGGAATATAGACCAATGATATTTAAGCAATTATCTATCGAGCCCTCGATACCTTTACATTACGATTTCGATAGTTTTCCGTGCTAGCCCCTCTGGACTTAGGCTGACCGATGGGGTAGGTGGTTACGTAATGTAAGATGATAAATTTGTAAGTTCTAAATAATTGCAACCCACGTGTAATATCCAGTTTTCCGCTGCATTTACAATGTGTTACCACGCGGCTTGACATTTAACAGTCATTTATATACAATAAACGTTCTAAAGGTGAAGGAAAACACTAGAATATCTCGCTGCACAAACTCCTTATATAAACTGTGCACGCGAGTATTTTTACGAACACATAATTATCTATTTAGGTTTTTGATGATTGTTTTTTTTAAAAAAAAAAATCAGCCGATGGTCGCAAGTGTTAATGACGCCGAGTCTTCGAGTTTGTATCGCACATAACCTAAATCTGTAGATGGCCTTTCGATGGTAGAATCAACACGGCTATTGGAAGTTATCCTTTTTGACGTTTAAGCAAATCTTTCGTATCTAATCTAAACTCATTGGTCCTTTATGACATAGGCCGGCAAACGAGCAAGTAGGTCACATGGTAAACCTCCACCGCCTATGAATATCCACAATATCATATAAGAATCATGGATGCGTTACCGACCTTTAAGGGAAGGGATAATTAAAGGAGGGGACTTTGGGCCGGATAACTTTTTTTTTATAGTATAGGCCGGCAAACGAACAAGTGGGTCACCTGATGGTAAGTGATCTCCACCGCCCATGTACGCCCACAATACTAAAATAATCATGGGCGCGTTGCCGACCTTAAAGGAAAGGGATAAGTAAGGGATTGGGAAGGGGAGGGGTAATTGGGCCTCCGGATATCTCACTCACCGTACGAAACGCAGCAGCAAGCTGCTACTTCACGTCGGTTTTCGGACAGTGGTAACAAACCAGGTCGAGCTGGCCCATTCATGCTGTAGACAAAACAGTACCCTTAAGACAATGCCGGCCTACCAACTCACATTTATATAATTGAGGAGACCACAATCCGACATTGCCCCTACTCTCTGGCCACCAGGCTTAGGCTGACTGAGCTATCAAGGTATAGGACCACACGAAGTCTATACATAATACTAATATTATTGTGAATGTAAGTTTGTTTGTTACGCTTTCACGCGAAAACTACTAAACCGATCATCATGAAACTTTGTACACATATTCTTGGAGTATATGAAGTAACATAGGATACTTTTTATGTTTTCTTTTATCTATTTGTTTGTTACGCTTTCACGCCTTAATCACTGAACCGATTTTGATGAATTTTGATGTAGAGATAGATGGGACCCTGGAGACGGTTATAGGCTACATTTTATTTCCGAAAAGTGTATTCACGCGGGCGGAGCCCGACCGATTTGTTCATTATCGTTTCGATTTTAACCGGCTTCAAAGATAAGTTTTGAACTCTGTCTGTAAACAATATTAATTTTGTTCTTTGTATTATGTTCACGCAAGATAAATCACTTGTGGTTTCTCATCGCTGATTTCTTAAGTATGTTTTTCATTGTATTTATTTTGAACTTGAATAAATAAAAAACCAACAATAAATATGTACCGATTTGGATGATTCTTCTTTTGATTAATATATTTTTATGCGATGGTTTCTTAATTTTTTTAAAGGAGTACTAGGGACAATAGGAAACTTCTCAATGGATAATTGCAAAAGGCGATACTCGCGATTAGGGTACTAAAGTAGATTTTTGAGGATTTGACTGTATGGGCGTCTTAAATCTAGCGCTCTAGCCTCATTATGAAACCTTAATTTATAATAAACTAAATAAAAACCATAAACTACCTCACTGCCTCGTGGCGCAGTTGTAATGCGTACGCGTTGCGACTGAGGGTGACGCTGAGATCTCGGGGTCGATCCCCGGGTCGGATGGAGTGGTATTGGGTTTTTCTATTACGAATTGCAGTATCAGCCCAGAGTTTGAAATTCTGCCCGGTATGGCCGTTTCCAATATTCTGTTTACCGACAGGTTTGCTTACTGGCACTAAAATTTTGACGCATTTTGTATAGAAGATCCGTCAAAACAGTATGTATAGTAGTATTGTCAGTCAACGATTGATACTAACAAATTATATCTGTAAATATATAGAGTGGTAGAGCCACGCTGTAGACACTTTTGTCTACAGCATGAATGGGCCGGCTCGTCCGGGTCGTTACCACTGTTTCACAGAAAACCAGCATATAGTAGCAGCTTGCTGCTGCGTTTCGGACGGTGAGTGAGATATCCGGAGGCCCGAATCCCCTTCCACTCCCAATCCCTTAATTATCCTTTACCTTTAAGGTCGGCAACGCGCCCATAATTCTTTTGGTATTTTGGGAGTACATGGGCGGTGGAGATCACTGACCATCAGGTGACCCATTTGCTCGTTTGCCGGCCTATGCTATAAAAAAATAATAATATAGGGAATGGCCATTGTACAGTCGAAACTACAATCTGCTAATCCAAATTGGTGAATAACGTTTTTGGAATGAAATGACTTTACAGTTAGACAATTATTTTTTTATACTATGACACTCTAATCCGCTAACAGGAAAAATATTATTATAATTTAGTCATGTATCAGATAGCTCTATAGCTCAGTGGGGAGTGGTATGGACTGTTGAGATTTAATTCGTAGGTTTGAAACCAACCCCAAGTGCATACACCTCTGACTTTTCTAAGTTACGCGTGTATTCATTGTTAATTATCACTTGTTTTAACGGTAAAGGAAACATCGTGAGGAAACCTGCATGCCTGAGAAGTTCTCCATAAGAATTCCGTATGTGAAGTCTACCAACCCGCATTAGGCCAGCGTGGTGGACTAAGGCCTAACCCCTCTCATTCATCGAAAAGGCCAGTTCCCAGCAGTGTGACCTATACTAATACATTTCATTGTTTTGTTGAAGTGGCAGTGGGCAGGCCACATAGCTCGCAGAACTGATAGCCGATGGGGCAGAAAAGTTCTCGAATGGAGGCCATGTACGGGCAAGCGCAACAGGGGACGTCCACCTACAAGATGGACCGACGACCTGACAAGGGTTGCAGGAAGCCGATGGATGCAGGCCGCTTCCAACAGGTCGGCCTGGAAGGCATTAGGGGAGGCCTATGATCAGCAGTGGACGTCTTGTGGCTGATGATGATGATGATATAATATATTTGACTTACATTATCTACTACTATTAAAATAGGGTAGTTTCCTTTATTGAATTTTATACATTATTTTATAAGCAACAGAATATGATACGCAAAAGAAACTCTTTTATTAAAACACAATCAAAATGGTTCAGAAATGTGCCCGCAGTTATGACTTTATAGGTTGGTATGAAAAAAAGTGGGTGCGTAGGAGGGATATCTCACTATCTCGCTTGCACGCGTGAACATTTTACACAGTGACGTCAAAGTTTGCGTCGTCTGTCATTTGACAATTACCCCTTCTACAGGATTTGAATGGCTTCTAACTTATTTATTTTTGGTCCAATTTATAAAAAAAATCTGCAATAGATTTTTAGTAACGTAACTTATTGATTTAAATAATGAAAAATATCTAGTCAACTACCCTATTATGCGAAATCTTCGTTACTCACTTACGATCTAAGTAGTACGAATATGTAAACACTGTGCGATCTAATGTTATAACTGCTTTTTAAATGAAACATCATCATCGCCGTTGGTGATTCCGGTCCCGGGAGATCCTGAGTGAATTCTGGATTGCATTACGTACTTGAGCGATACGTGACACGCTATACATAATAGTCCTATGTTAAATTGAGTACATTCTCCAAGTTGGTAACAGTCTTTGTAAATTAAGCGTGGAGGAAGTCGCGTATTAAAAACCGGATATGCAGCGTCATCATCCGTTTCTATAGAATTATAATTAATACGTTTGTTTATATAGCATTTACCACAATATAACTAGTTTCGCCGCGGGAAATTGAAAGTTATCAAATGAGAGAAATCATAGTTAACAATTGCTGGTTCACCTATTCATATTTAAAACGATAGCTCGATGACCTTTGAGTGGAGACTGATAAAAATAAATAAATACACCCAACAGTCACACACATAGTCCTGACCACACACTAGGTTAACCTGCACTGTGGGTATCAGGAAGGAACTACGAAGGACTTGCGGTCCCACAACACCCAGACCCGAGCAGAGGTGTAACCAGTACACCCACATTTCGCCGAGTGTATCTCCGTCCCATAATGTGATAGGGGGAGAGCTTATCGCTATACCGGGCACAATTTCAGACTTCGGGCTGATACAAAGCATTTCTTGATAGAAAAACCCAATATCACATTTCATACCTATGTTTTTTTTTTAACACATAGGTTGACGAATTTGCCAGTCACCTGATGGTGATCAATTAGTGATCTCCATCGCCCATGAACCGCAGATGAATCATGAGTGTGTTGCCGACCTTTTATGGAAGAGAATGATCCAGTATCATTTGGGTTTGTTAAATTATTAATAATGGCTGTTACACTATACCAAAGACCAGACTGGATGACGTAGTCAATAAATTATAAGTAATCAATAAAGGACGACATTTAGCCACATTCAGATGCTGGGTTTTCTCTTACATCTGTTCTATACAGGCGAGAATACCTATTACAGAACTGTCATTTACTTTCAAATAGAATGACACTTATCTTATAAATTCTAGTCTCGGTCTTAAGAGAAACTCTGTCTAAATGGATTAAATCTGACGGTGCTTGTACGCTCTTTGCTTGTACGAATGAAGTGTTTTTATGGTTAAATTTTCTCCTTGAAGGAAAAGGCAAAGACTCGTAACCATGCAGCCTAGTCTGCCAACCAGAAACTTATGACGAACGTTCATAAGTCAAGATGTCTAGATGGTACTGTCCACCGTACTAACGTAGGTTATACTAACATAGGTTTGTATGTGCTGGCTCATGGCTGGCCAGCCGCTGTATATGACTGCATTTTTCTGAGCACATTCTGCTTGATTCCTTGGTCTTATGCATAAAATTATGGATAGTTTTTTTGGTCCTTAGTCAACAACTTAGTAACCTACCTTGGGATGAGGTCGGAGGCGATTATTTTAAGAACACTTAAGTATTTAGCTTGTCCTAATATATGAAATAATGATACAGAAATACAGAAAAATAATTAATTTAATATTTTGTATTGCTCAGTATATTGTGCTATCAAATTAATATATCAGCATAAATAACATAAAACATTAACCGATATCGCTCTGCTATTACAGTCCGTCCTCATTGTTTTATCACAAAAACATTACTACAATATATCGATGGATTATTTTCAATCCCAATTTGAACCAGAGCCAAATTCTCCGGCGTGCGTACCCAACGCACTACAAGGAAAATATTTTGAGGACGCCGCATTAATTCATGCTTTTGGTAATTTTTGTATTTTATTTTATAAAACTCCCACTGCTCACGGGACTGTATGGACTCCATAAAGTTTTATAAAATAAACTATGGACCGCGATGTCGTGCCCCATTTCTTGGTATAAAAATGTTATATGAATAACAAAGTTATCGTACTCAGTGAATCATTTCTCAGAAATTAGGTACATACATGACTATTCAATAAAGGAAACGTTTCAATCTTTGTTATTTTTTAAATATTCAATTTAAAAGTAAATTAAAATAAATCCCAACTCACTTCGACGTAAATCCAATTCCTCTCCATTTTCTACACTATAAACAAATCACTGTTGAAATCTCAAAACACTGCACAGCTAGTCACAACTTTCCACACATATTGCAAACAAAATATCGACGAGTTCGCGCGCTTCTACACGTTTGAACCTCGCTCATTTTTCGTACTACACAGCACAATATCACATATAAACTAAAAACATCACTGACCGACGTAAAAAATACGGAAAACAAAATAATTCACGCGAAGCAAAACCGTCTTGGCAGTACAAACACAGCCGAATGCTTTGCTCGGCTATATTGTGCCTATATCTACCTAATGTTGTGTGGTGAAGCTATCGTGTTAGAAGAGGAGAGGTATTGTTTACATACGAAAATAGGTTTATTAGAAAGAGACAAATATAGGTATCGTTGTTTGTGACTAGTATCCGGTAATCCCGTTCAAGATTTTGTATTGAGGTGTTTCGTCTGTACTTTGTGGTCAGTGGTTAACAATTTTTGTAATGACCCCTTTTCATAATATTATTTTCAAAATTTTGCAGAACTGGCTGAATGGGCACATTCCTTTGTCTGTTCTCGTCACGCACTGATAAGGAAACTGGGCGTATATATTTACTTTGTGCATTCGTGTGCGGAGATTGAACGTCTATTTATAGCCAGGCAGCTATTTTTAATTAGAATTTTTCTATAATTACACCTGCACCGTTTCCATTTTCCACGTTTGGTGTGTTAACATTATGTCGATAACGACTAGAAGGCGTTCAGAATCATTTTATTATTTATTTCTGTAAACGCATTCTACTAAATGATAACATTATTCAACACAATGAAATTAGTTATTCAGGGAAAAATCACAAATGCCAAAATAATTTGAAGCTTAGTCAACACAGAAGAGTTATTTTAAAAACCAATAAAATGAGTATTTCCATCTAGATTTTTGTAATGGATAGGTACGTTATTATTTTCCTCTTCGTACAGCATATTATTTAAGGAACAACTTACTTATATCACTGTTTGCCTTATTTTTTGAAGGGGCATGAGTTTTGGATATACAAGTGAAATTCAACGAAAAGAGTCCTTCGAGCCGGATATTATTTAATATGCGATAATTAATACAAATACTCGAAATATCTAGCAATAACAATATCAATTGTAAGGTAAAAGTATTCTGTTATTGTTGGTGTCCATGGGTGGCGGTGATTACTTGCCATCAGGTGCCCTCTTACCCGGTTGCATCCCCTTTCATAAAAAACTAATAATTATAATAAAAATATATTTATTCATCAAAAAAACATACAGATATGAAAATGAACAACATTTTAACATGTTTACGCTTTTTTATGTTTACGCGAATATTACACATTGAAATAGACTAGTTTATACGGATTTTATCGCGGCTAAATATTTATTTTAGTACCGACGTTTCCAAAGCTTTGCAGCCTTCGTGGCCACGGGTCTCTACCGTGAATTAAACCGCGATAAAATCCGTATAAACTAGTTTTATTTCAAAATATGTCTCTATACACCGTGTCTCAATTATATTGGGAGCAGTGCCGGCTTTAAGGGAAGGAGCACGCATGGTCGCGTCGGCTAGGGTGCCAGGGTCAAGGGGGCGCTGCGTACTGATGTAGGTCCTTTGCACCCATGAATTAATCAAAAGTGACCTGTACACACCTCCCGCTCGCAGAAAATTTCTCGCCCGTGGTGCGTCATGGCTAAAGCCGACCCTCCTCGAATACCTTGATGATTACTGAGTAGAGATCTTGGAATCTAAAATCGACATGAGTTTTTTTGCATAAATTACAAAAAGATTTGGCTTGTAATATTTGGCCCGCGCTGCCTGCCTGACGTCAACACTTGGGGAAAAACACCAAGATCCGAAACAAATATTTACACTTACATTTTGTCTCGGTGCGGGAAGCGCATCAGCGACCGCTCGGTTCACCGCCGGCTACACGCCCACTGCGCCACGGAATTTGTCTTCAGTATACAGTAACGCCCAATAGTCACATATATTTTTATTTGGGCCTTCTGAAACTTTATTCATTGGTACGAAACGCAACAGCAAGTTTTCTGTGAGGCAGTGGTACTTCTCTGGCAAGGGCGTAGTAAGACCTAAGTAGTTTTTCTCGGATGGAGTTGTGTTTTTTCTACCTTATGGGCACTCCGGGCACTGACCCAGGGTTCCTAGCTGTATTGGGAATTTGCTTATCACTATTTCCCAATAATTTCGATGATGATTTATTAGAATTAAGTAGGATCTACGTCGACCGAGGCGTACGGCCAATTTAAAATTACTGTTGTGTAGGTAAGTGTTACTTACATTTATGTAACTATGGTCAAGCGGGCCCATTCATGCTGTAGACAAAACTATCAACAGTACAAACGGACCTTAAATAGACTACAATTTTTTCTCTAAGAAATAAATCAATATTTATTTAAATATGAACCGCATTTCAAACAGTGATTGGAACTTCATAAAGAGTACCTTTTCAATTCCATTTAGCAAATATTGCTTTTGTATTTTGCTATGAAGTCTGGTCAGGCGTTCGATGGCTATTGAATTTTTGAGGAACCACCTACCCTTTTTAAATTCTTCTCTGGTTTAAATAATATTGAGTAACATAGACGTAAATTAAGTCCCCTGAGTTTGTTTCGCCGGGTCTTCTCAAGCTGGGTCGTTTTGGATCCGGTGGTAGTTTTAAAACACGTGCCATTTCGGTAAATGCCTGTGGGCCATATCGACTCAAAATATTTAATAATTCTGGACGTTTCCATAGTATGAATATTGTTACTATGTAAAATGAAAAGGCGACAAATAAAAATTTAGTGTAATTGCCTAAATGTATGTTATGTATACATTAGTTGATATGATTTCTATACATAAGTTTCTTTATTTTGTACTGACTTGTCATAAGCGCTATTTTAATTGCCTATATGATTAATAAACTATTTCATTTCATTTCAAATAAAATACGTAATTTCGTTTACCTCGGTGGCGCAGATGTAATGCGTAGGTACACGGTACGACTGTTGTGCTGAGGTCTCTGGTGTTATCCCAGAGTCGGATAAACGTTGATAATGGAATTTTCTATCACGAAATGCTTAGTATCAGCCCGGAGTTTGGATCTGTGCTCGGTATGGCGATAGGCTCGCCGCCTATCTCATCACAGGACGGAAATAAGTTCGGCGAAATGTGGGTGTGCCTACTGGCTACTCTGCCTAGCCCTTCGGCGAATACAGGCGTGAGTGCGTATGTGTGTCATTTCGGGTCCGATTCTTTAATCGAACTACTAGTAAACTCGGTAGATCTTAGTTTATAAAATCTATTATACTCCCGATAAATGGTGTTTTTAGATAAAAACTCCAAATTATTCTACTACCCATTTATACCGGCCATAGCCGCCTAACGCTCAACACACCATAATGATAGGTATGCCGTATGACGCGAAACATCAGCATATTTTTCCACCGCTGTGGGTGTTGATATGGGTTTGGTGTTAGAGGTCAACTAAAGTTAAGTATCAAACGGTGAAAACGACTCTATGAAATCTAAAACTTTACACATCGAATATCAATTAGTTTGCGTAATTGTTATTCGTTTAATTGTAGTATGTACCGATGTCACATTAATTTCGATTTACTGCCATTGGAATGACAGGTTGTTTTGTTATGTATTTTAATGCCACGAGCTGATCCAGGATGTGAATTGTCAAGATTAATTCCACAGAATCGAATAATCAAAAATATTTATTTTATCCAGAAAATATTATACCTAAATACTTACATTATTTAGACTCATACATACATACGCATTCAAGCCTATAATCCCCAAATGGGTAGGCAGAGGTGTAACCAGTACCTACACTTACATCTCGACTTTGTCTGTCTGTGTGTATGTGTGTAGGTGTCTAGACCTGGGTAAATAGAGCGATTTGAGTGCGTTTTTTTGAATGTTGGTTTAATTGAGATGTATCTTAAATATTTTTTATGAAAATCTGTTAGTAATTAAAAAGTTACGGATGTTCTTCTAATTGACGTCGAGTGTTTTAACAGTTAGGTTAAAGTTAGGTTATTTTCATAGACTAACGGGGGCTTCTGGGCCCCCCCATATTTGGAGACGGGCTGCAAGGCGGCTGAAGCCGGGGCGCTTTTCGCCTCGGGAACCCGGGGCGGTTCCTAATGCGCCGAAGATGGCCACCGCAGGGTGTTTAGTTGGTATGCCGGTATAGGATGTATATAGTATTAGGGACTCGGCCCAGCGGTCGCTTGGATGTTTACCATCTCTCCTGGGCAGCTTAACGCTGGGTCGCAAGACCGGTGAACCCAACATAACCGTTCCGCCTCCCCCCGAGGCAGGGCGGTAGCAATAATTCGCTTTTCCCGCGACATCAAAAAAAAAAGCAGACTAAAAGGTGACGGGGGGCGTAAAGCCCGGGTGAGTGACTAACTTTAGGCAAGCCAAGTTATTTTACGCACATTTTTCCATGAGGTTAAAAGTTATGATAAACAAATTAGAGCCCCTAACACATATTTCCGAAGGGCGCGTTAGACGTCAGCGACAATGAAGTAATGAAGGCGCCAATGACGCCGAGCATTAGTGACGCCATAGTTTCAGTCATAGTTTTCGATGTGCATCGTACAAACGTGCCGACACAGCGGATTTGACGCTGGACGCGTCTATCTGAAATCTGCTTTTTAATAGGGTAGTTGACTAGATTTTTCTTATTATTTAAATCAATAAGTTATGTTACTCAAAATCTATTGCAGAAAGAATTTTATAAATCGGACCAAAAATAAATAAGATAGAAGCCATTCAAATCCTGTAGAAGGGGTAATTGTCAAATGACAGACGATGCAACCTTTGACGTCACTGTGTAAAATGTTCATTATTGTGCACGCGTGCAAGCGAGATAGTGAGATATCCCTACTACGCACCCACTTTTCCTCATACCAACATTTAAAATCATAACTGCGGGCACATTTCTGAACCAATTTTGATTGTGTTTTAATAAAAGGGTTTCCTTTGCGTATTATTTTCTGTTGCTTATAAAAATAATGTATAAAATTCAATATAGGAAACTACCCTATTGTAGAAACAACTTTCCATTCAAAACCAATCTATTTATTATACCTATGAGAATAAAGAATAAAATCGTCTATTTATCATGTAGGCAATTAAAATAGCGCTTATGATAAGTCAGTACAAAAATATTGCAGGATATTTAGGTATCACAAACCATATTAAGAACATATGAAGGTATACATATCATACAAAGCATCATCAAGAATATACTAGGTAACGACACTAGATCAGTTTATTTTTATACATTATAAAATAATTTCTGAGAGTGGTAGAGCCACGCTGTAGACACTTTTGTCTACAGCATGAATGGGCCGGTTCTTCCGGGTCGTTACCACTGTCTCAAAGAAAACCGGCGTAAAGTAGCAGCTTGCTGCAGCGTTTTGTACGGTGAGTGAGATATCCGGAGGCCCCAACCCCCTCCCCATTCCCAACTCCTTAATTATCCCTTTCCTTTAAGGTCGGCAACGCACCCATGATTCCTTTGGTATTGTGGGCGTACATGGGCGGTGGAGATCACTTACCATCAGTTGACCCACTTGCTCGTTTGCCGGCTTATGCCATAAAAAAAACATTATGGAACAAGTACTATATTGTTATGAATTTTGGGGCCGAGGGTCGATAATAACCATGAGCAAACCCGTAACGGCACGCGTTTTAAAAGCAGATTTTAAATGTTTATTACTAGACGGGTTATAGAAGTAAAAGTCACATCACGCGGGAGTTTGACAGCTCATAGACAGGGAGCGTAAGAGGGCTTCCAGTTGAGAGTAAGGGAGATAGTAATATTGGTAGGTATTGGTCAATTGACCGCAACCGTATTATTTCTGCCGCCAAGCAACAGTGTGTAAGCAATGTTGTGTTCCGGTGTGAAGGACATTGAAGCCAGTGTAATTACTGGGCATTATGAGACTTAACACCTTATGTCTCGGGGTGACGAGCGCAGTCCAGTGTCATGCAGTGCTTTGTTATTTAGAGTTCTGTGTGGTGTTGCTTCTGTTTATGAGCAGGTGTGGCGCTTACTATCAGGCGAGCGACCTGCTCGTCTCGTCATTCAAATTAATAAAAAAAAAAAAACTTAGTGGCACAATTTCTATGTACCGCAAAACCTTGTCTAGTAGTATACATTAAAGTCTTTGTTTAAAACTACCACTGGATCCAAAACGACCCAGCCTGAGAAGATCCAGCGAAACAAACTCAGTGGGCTTACTTTACCACTGGATTCTATGCGGCGCGACCCAGTCCTGAGAGAGTCCTAACTCAGTGGGCTTGATTAAAAGACTTATTAAAAGACAAGGTTGCAGATAGACACGGCTGATCACGAATCCAATCATATGTGACACAAATATGCTCAGGCTAATGATTGGGCTCCTTTCTGCGGCGATTTCACGGCGCGCCTTTATCCGACGCTAGCCGTTAAGTTTTATCAACAGGCGATAAGGCCGGAGCCCCTCCGCCTCCGCTATGTGGGTCGGTGGTTGCTGCCTACACTTACACTTGTGTTTGTCTCAGGTTGTAATATAAATTAGAATATGTCTTTATGCACAATTTCTAGTTATGTTTAATGAAGCTAATTGTTTTTCATGACAAAGTATACAAAGAAGCAGAAAACGCTTGTGATTAAAAAATCTGATTCTACCAATCAATTGACGGCTTTGGCAGATATGGGGGATGCTCCATAACTAAATATATAAAAAATATCTAAATACGACGTGATTGAACCATTTTTTATAGCAAAGGACGGCTATCGAGCAATTAGGTCAGCTGATGATAAGTGATCTCCAGTGCCCATGAATATCCACAATACCAGAAAAATAATGGATGTCTTGTCGACTTTAAACGAAAGGGATATTTAAGGGAAGGAAATGGGGAGGGGGATTTGGGCTTCCAGATATCTCACTCACCGTACGAAACGTAACAGCAAGCTGCTACTTCACGTCGGTCTTCTGTGAGACAGTGGTAACAGCCCGGTCGAGCCGGCCTATTCAGACAATACTGTCTACACTCTTTTTTTAATACGTAATAGACTCGCGTTTGACCACTATCACGCCTGATGGTAAACGATGATGTGGCCTAAGATGAAGCACTCTACAGTACAATACCACTTATAAGCGTAGCGGTTATGAAATGAAATGAAATAGTTTTATTAATCATGTAGGCAATTAAAATAGCGCTTATGACAAGTCAGTAACAAAATAAAGAAACTTATGTATAAAAATCATATCAACTAATATATACATAACATACATAGCATCGTCAAATACACTAGGCAATTACACTAAATTGTTTATTTGTTGTCTTTTTATTTTACATTATTAACAGTATTTGTAATATGGAAACGTCCATTATTAATTATTAAATATTTTGAGTCGGTATGGACCACTGCATTTACCGAAACGGCACGAGTTTTAAAACTACCAACGGATCCAAAACGACCCAGCTTGAGAAGACCCGGCGAAACAAACTCAGTGGGCTTAATTTACCACTGGATTCAACGCGGCGCGACCCAAACTCTGAGAAGATCCAGCTACTTGAACTCAGGGGGCTTGTTTTAGGTCCGGATTTTCAATAATTTATATTAGGAAATACAAAGTCCTATAGTTAACTATAGGGAGATTGAATGCGGACCATGTGTATCTCCGAAGTGTTGTTTTAAAACTACCACCGGATCCAAACGCGACCCAGCTTGAGAAGACCCGGCGAAACAAACTCAGTGGGCTTGTCTTTTAAAAAATTGCCAATTTTCCGTTAGGTATTATTTATTCGCGATCGGTCGTCTTTTGTTTATTTGATATCGTTTTATTTTATACCGAGATACCGAGTCGGGGCAAAATACTTTGCATTGTTTGGTAGAGTACCGAATCATTTTTATACTCGGCTGGACAGCGACCACTCAGTTCGGCTCGTTCAGGCGATTCGCGTTCCGGGATCACCCAATGGATAAATCCATTAACTTGAGGCCAGCATATATCCACGCTTGGTCCATCGGACAGCAGTGTGTTCTATTTTACGACAAGTTTATCATGCAAGGATTAATATGGAATAGATAGAACGGTTGTATCAGCCTCCATGGCGCAGTGGGCGAGTAGCCGGCTGTGAAGTGAGAGGCTGCATGTTCGATTCCCGCACCGATAAAATGTTTGTGTGATCCACAAATATTTGTTTCAGGTCTGGGTGATTTCTACCAGAGGGGTTGACGTCAGGCAGGCAGGCCATTCGCCGTAACTACAAGCCAAATATTTCTGTAACATGTGTTGAAAAGTATGTTGCACCAACCCCACTGCGAGTGGGATAAGGGCAGGTAGAAAGAAGAAAGAGATAGGACGGTCGTTTCTGATTTAAATTCAACACCATTGCCTAAAGAACATCTAGACGTTTCTGGAAACACCCAACATTTGACATTTCAAGCTACATTACAAAAGTAATAGTAGAAAACTTTACAATTGTTTCAGAAAACACTTGTGGAAACACATAACGCTTGGCAGTTGTATGGTGGTTGCCGGCGCGTACAGTTTGACGGCCCGACGACCCGAGCGGCTTGGACAAACTGTGCCTATAGTAGTTTGTTCGCCCCGACTCGTGTCGTTGGGCCATCGCCGATCCACATGGAGACGAGACGAGACGTGACGACGTGAGCCCTCATCCGACTCGGATTTTGATGATTGGACAGAATGTGAGTGATTTTTCCAGTGTGTTATGGCCACGTGTTGTGTGCAGTTTATATTGTAAATGATCTGACACGTTTTTTATTAGACTGCCTCAGTGGCGCAGTTGTAATGCGTACGCGTTACGATTGAGGTCAATGCTGAGGTCTCGGGTTCGATCCCCGGGTCGGGTAAAGTGGTATTAGGTTTTTCTATTCCTAATCCTCAGTATCAGCCCGGAGTCTGGAATTTGTGCCCGGTATGGCGATAGGCTCGCCCCTTATCACATAAGGGACGGAAATACGCTCGGCGAAATGTGGGTGTACTGGTTACACCTCTGCCTACCCCTTCGGGGATTACAGGCGTGAGTGCGTAGGTTTTTTATTAGCTTGAGTGACAAAACGAGCAGGTCGCTCGCCTGATGGTATATATCACCACGCCTGCCCATAAACAGAAGCAACGCCACACAGAACTTTGAATTACAAAGCACTGCATGGCGTTGGACTGCGCTCGTCACCCTGAGACATAAGATATTAAGTTTCTAGCTTCAATGTTCTTTAAACAGGAACATAACAGCGCTTATACTGTATGGCAGTAGGAATAGACAAAGCGGTGGTACTAACCCAGACGGCCTCTCCCATACGAGGGACCTACCACCTTGTGAACTACACGTGTGTTACCTGAGGGGCGAGCACGAAAAACTTACGAATAAGTATTCAAATCAAGAACGGTAGCATTTGTATGAAATATGAATTTTCAAACAAATTTTTGACATTTTGATTCGAATACGGTTTTTGCAACTTGTTCGTGCTATGATTTTAGGTGCCTTTTTCCAAACTCTATAGCCTACGTTTTTAAAATCATATTGTTTTATATATCACTAAGATATTTCTTGTGGCCTTCCAAGATTTTGTTGGAAACTCGAAAAAAATATTTTATACTAAAAATAAATTATGTAGGTACTGTATATTTAGCTGCGGCAGATTTTGTATTTTTCATCGTGTTGTGTAAAATAAAGGGAACCGCCTTATTTTAATCAATTTCAAATCTACTTAACATTGTGTTTCTCCAAGTTACTGTTAACTTTTCTTTGTAATAAACGTCATTTCAATCGGTGGTAGTCTGGGTACCTACTAGTTACTGGGTGGGTATTACTAGGTGGTAGGCCCCTCGTTTGCGAGAGGCCATCTGGGTTGGTACCGCCGATTTATCTATTTCTGCCACCAAGCAGCAACGCGTAAGCACTTTTGCGTTTCAGTTTGAAGGACATTGAAGCCAGTAAAAATACTGGGCATTATGATGCTAATCATCTTATGTTTCGAAATGACAAGCGCAGTCCTGTGCCATGCAGTGCTTTGTAATATAAAGTTCTGTGTGGTGTTGCTTCTGTATATGGACAGGCGTTACGCCTAAATAGAGCGAGCGAGCGTCCTGCTCGTTTCGTCATTCAGGCTAAAATACAAATTGAGTAATAAAAGGATGCGGTAGTACGGAACCCTCGGTGTTTGAGTTTGACTTGCACTCGGCCGGGATTTTTTATCGCGGGGAAAGGGAATGGGCTAACTAGTCTTTTTTTTATTGCCCTAGATAGACAGTCGAGCGTGATGCCGTGAGGCCCACCTGATGGTAAGTGGTTACCGCCGCCCATGGACCTTAGCAATGCCAGAGCACAGCCAAGCCGCTGCCTACCGTTGAAGAAAGACTCTTTTTATTTTTGTATACTTATGTTTAAGTCGTTAGTCTGCTGACCCAGTTTACCGTTGGGGTTGAGCATGAACATCCGCGATATCAGAAGTCATGTGTTGCCGATCTTATAGGACAGACATAGGAATTGGCAAGGGGAGGTGAATTTGTTCCTCCAGAAATCTAATTCATACGAAATGCAGCAAGCACTTCACGGCAATTCTTGTGACTCAGTGGTTCCGCCCCGGACGTGTCTGCCCATTCGACTTGCAGATAAAACTGTTTACAGCGTGGCTCTACCATTTCTTTACTATGTACGTAACGTACCGTTACTCATAAATAACTTATCCCCTTATTCATAAACGTTACTATGAGGCCTCATGCCTGCGAACGCAGAGTGAAGATTTCTCTAAATGTCATTGGTTAGTTTTTGGCGCTAAATAAAAACAGACCAATCATGTACACAGAAATCTACACTAAGCAAAGAGCTCACTTAAGTATCGTTTGTGAATACAGGCCTCACACTGGGCAGTGGGCATAGCAACCAAGCTTTACGGTGGCATTCTTCGGCGTATTATATTGCGCCTCTGCTTGTGACATTTCGCCGCATCGAGAGGCGTGACTGTGAAAAACACGCGTTACAAACGCTCTGGTGTGGACAGTTGTCAAATGTTATGACCTAAGGTCACGGAACTCCACTCTGGGACCCCGTAACTTATCATAACAAAAAGATATACTTAGTGCATGTTACGACACCGACGGTGCAGCGCGGCGCGGCGCGCGGCGAAATCTCAAGGAAGTGTGAACGCACCTTTTACTTTTGTTGTGTGGGTACCTACTGAAATATGAAGTACCCTGACTTCTACCAAAGTTCCCCTGCGCAGCAGTTGCGCTTATGCCTACCAATTCCTGTGTGGAAGGAGAGGGAAGCGGTGATACGGGGCAATTGAGTTTGTAATGATTTCCCCAACTTATCTGAAAAAGTACCCCAAACAGTTGAGAACCTCTGATTTAAAGCAATGTTTCCTCAGTTTTACGGCTGGTTTGTAAAGTTGACCCAGTTGTATATGGTTAATGACTGCATTGTTAACGCGCGACAATTTTACAATAACCAACTGATAAACCATTTAAAGGCCAGTACTGCTTTACGTTTACGCCAAGAGTTGTATTTCTACTAGTTTTTTACATACATACATATGTACTCACGTCTGTAATCCCTGATAACCAGTACACAATTTCGCCAAGCGTATCTCCATCCCATGATGTGATAGGGGGCGAGCCTATCGCCATACCGGGCACAAATTCCAGACTCCGGGCTGATACTGAGCAGTTCGTATTAGAAAAACCCAATACCACTTTACCCGACCCGGGGATCGAACCCGACACCTCAGCGCTAGCCTCAATCGTAACGCGTACGCATTACCACTGCGCCACAAAGGCAGTCAGTGCTTTTTTAGTTTCTTATATATCAGGCACGTATTTATAATATATATACGGAAGAATTGGAATTATAAATTGTCCACATTATGAGTTATAGAGCCACGCTGTAGATAGGACTTTGTATTTCCCAAAATATAAATTATTGAAAATCCGAACCAAAAACAAGCCCCCTGAGTTCGAGTAGCTGGATCTTCTGAGAGTTTGTGTCGCGCCGCGTTTAATCCAGTGGTAAATTAAGCCCAGAGAATTTGTTTCGCCGGGTCTTCTCAACCTGGGTCGTTTTGGATCCGGTGGTAATTTTTAAAACACGTGCCGTTTCAGTAAATGCCTGTGGTCCATATCGACTCAAAATATTTAATAATTCCGGACGTTTCCATAGTTCAAATATTGTCACTAATGTAAAATGAAAAGACGACAAATAAATAAATTAGTGTAATTGCCTAGTGTATTTTGATGATGCTATGTATGTTATGTATACATTAGTTGATATGATTTCTATACATAAGTTTCTTTATTTTGTACTGACTTGTCATAAGCGCTATTTTAATTTCCTACATGATTAATAAACTATTTCATTTCATAGTTTTACCGGCTCGACGGGGTCGTTGCCACTGTCTCACAGAAAACCAACGTAAAGTAGTGGCTTGCTGCTGCGTTTCGTACGGTGAGTGAAAATATCTGGAAGCCCAAATCTTCCCCTCCTTCCCAATGCCTTAATTATCCCTTTCCTTTTAAAGGTCGGCAACGTGCTTAAGAATTTTTTGGTATTGTGGGCGTACATGGGCGGTGGAGATCACATACCATCAGGTGGCCCACTTGCTTGTTGGCCGACTTATGCTATAAAAAAGAATTCTCTTCACAGAAAAGCGAAAGACAATAAGTATAAAAGTGTAGTTTTACAAGTACCTACACGCTGTAGATAGTTTTCAACGGCATGAATGGGCCACGATCGGTTGAACCATGGTAGTATCACTGTCTTACATATAACTGACGAACAGTGGTAGATTGCGGCTATATTTCCGTAGGCCCAAAATAGCCCAGCCACTCTTTTCCCCAATCCCCATTTCCTCTCCACCATGGTCGGTAACTCACACATGATTCTTCTTGTATTATCGGTATTCATGCGCAGTGGAGATGACTTATCATCAAGTGACCCGCTTACCCGTTTGCCGGCCAATGCTGTAAAAAATATTGAATTAGCGACATGTTCAACCTCGGCATTAAGTTTGCCAAAGTCGCCTCTGACGGATGATGTCGGTCGTGCAGTACTGTGGCTAAAGATACATTGAGTAATTTACAACTGGTTGATCCCTATGCAAAGCACCGCAGTTGGAAGACTGTTCCTAAACCGTTGAGGACTGAGGACGCGATTTTATCGTGTTCTATGTTTTATTTGCCTTGGAAGGGGAAGAGGAGAGGCAGCCTCCGTGGCGCAGTAGGTGAGTAGCCGGTACGAAGCGTGAGGCCATGGGTTCAAATGGGGTTTCACAAATGTTTGTCTGATTTACAAATATAGGTCTCGGGTCTGGGTGTTGTGGGACCGCAAGTCCCTCATAGTTCTTGATACCCACGATACAGGTTAATCTAGTGTTGGGTCAGGACTATGTGAGTGACTGTTGGGTGTATTTATTTATTTCGGCTATTCCCGGCCTCGCTGAATTTACGTCCAACTTGTCCTTGCTATCTTTGTGCTTTGTCTCAGGGGAATAACAAACCAAACTGCGTCGGGAAGCAGAGCCCACGGCTTAATGGAGAAATAATCACTAAGCTTACTAGCACACGGTAGTTCATTATATTAAAAAATACGATTTTTTCATGGCGTAAAATTGTACGGAGCTCTTATCGCGGCTATAAAACGATTTCAACTAGAAAACACTATTCGTGTTCAGCAATAAAGTTAGGTTATAAAAGACCCAACATTTCATTGCAGAAAATGTATAAAATCCAAAAAAATAATTTAATGGGAAATGAAATTGCATTCTTGTTACGAAATCGTGCGGCCTAACGGTATGGATTTTGAGATTGCCAATAATAATTTAGTGCTTGATTTTTGATTAGCCATAAATTTTATTCTTGAGAGGGGTCCTAATCAGTAACATAAAATTAATCAGTAACTATAAATAAATCAACAACTATAAAAACAGCGTAATGCTAAAATAAAACTGCAATTAACCATTAAGACTTTATTTCAATAGTCAATAAATTCCTGCTAACATTATTCGTAACCGATTCATCTAATAACACGAATAGGACAGAGCTCTGTGCTTACATTTTCGCCAGAGTAAAATTGTTCTGTGCTTACATTACTGGCACTATCTACAGGACCGGACTTATGAAGAAGAAACCCTACGCCATCTCAACTATCCCTTAATTTTCGACCGACGCTAAATTCAATTATAGTTTTATTTAACATTTCTAAGCTTATTTACAATAATTTACTTTCAAACTAAGAATATTGGCGAAAACGCGCGATGATGTCTCACGCCATTTTCATTTTACGATCTTACTTGATTATCCGCATAGATCCCGGAAACCAGCCAATCAAATTACGCAATTTGGACCCATGACCTTCAAACTGTATATTGCTTGGCTCATTTGTGCGATCTATTCGGAGAATCAAACAAGATCGTTTATTGAAAATGGCCGTTAAAGTTAAATTGCTAACAAACACGTGGCCTTACTATGCTTTTAACAGAATTTAGTTTATTTTATTAAAATACTGATCCTCATCACTAATAACTGTCTATACATTTTCAATTTGTAAATATGTTTGTACCTTGAATAATTTTTTGGATAATTTATTTTGTTTGTTAAAATGACAAGTATATTAAGGACTGCGCTACTGGATGTACGAGTACTTATATACATACCTTACGCTCCATATATTAACATTTCTTGTTCTAGATAGGGGTGAAGGTACCCAGAGGCATTATACTAAATCCATGTCTGTTTATTTCAATAAATTTATATTCATTTCAATAATATTATTCTAACGGGATACATGTAAATCTTTGTGAAAATAATGTCAGACTTTTTATATAATGCCCATTTTGTGCATGGGTAAAAAAATATTTAGCATGGCTTGTTTATACGCCTATATATAATATTGCGGTTAACCATATTTTGTCCATTTACGTTTGAGTGCACGTTTTTTTTACCTACGGCTTATCATAAAGCCGAAATATACCTACTGTTTTTAAAATTAAGATTAATTACTCTATACATATAGATAAGTTAGACGATCATAATTTAATATTTAGGTACAATAATATAAATATAATTGCATTATTATGTACATGTTATAAAAATAAAAAATCCGCATTTACAGTTTCCGTTGTTTTTATTGCTTATTCCTATGGCTTGCTTACAAAAAAATTATACCGTTAAAATATTAAGTCAGGATACTGCAAGCAATTCCATTGTTTATAGCAGATACTTGTTTAAATCATGTGATATATGTCACACTGTTTAAATATTTACAGAACTTTTTTTTAAAAGTGGAAGAAAAAAAACCTTCCAACAGAATTCAGTGTCTGCAAATAAAAAAATCTATTCAGTAAATAACTATGCTTTTCAGATAATATTGTTCTGCAACAGGCAAAGTTACCACAGGTGCGAAAGCTTGGCGCCAATAATTGCACGACATTTATATATTTTTTGTATCTGACCTGATTAACAGATACAATTTTTAGTATCTGATAAATAAAGCCTATAGACAAGAAAGTTGTTTTGTCCTCCCAAAGTGGCCGATAAACCCAGACTCCTCCTATAATAATTATGTTGGTAAATAAAAATCTATGCCTTGAGCGTTGCATCGATAAACTTCTTATCTGAAAAGATAATAAGAAAATGTCCTAGATTTAAAAACATATTAAAGGTTTTTGTGGTATTAAGTTTATATAAATTTATTTTTCTCCTGCACACGTTCCTGGCTACGGGCCTGGTAACGGTTCGTTGACAATTCAATCACAGAGAGGTCATTTACTTCTATAAAAAAAAAACAATCTATAATTATTATATATCCATACGCACTCACGCCTGTAATCCTCGAAGGGGTAGGCAGAGGTATAACCAGTACACGCACATTTCGCCGAGCGTATCTCCGTCTCAAGATGTGATAGGGGGCGAGCCTATCGCCATACCGGGCACAAATTCCAGACTGATGCTGAGCATTTCGTAATAGAAAAACCCAATACCACTTTAACCGACCCGGGGATCGAACCCGAGACCTCAGCTTTGGAGTCAATCGTAACGCGTACGCATTACAACTGCGCCACCGAGCCAGTCATAACTTCAAATACTTTAGTTACGTAAATAAATAGGAAATTATAAAATATACTTTGAACATAGTGATTAGAGGTGAGAATTTATACATAACACGAAGTAAGGGAAATGTTTTTCTTTTTAATGTGTATGTTACAGTAGAGAAATATGGCGTTTACAAAAAAATTGTGATGACGTGTAAGTGTCAGTAATATACAAACTATTTAAAAATTGTTGCGTAAAGCAGTTTGGAGGAAGTTTTCTCAGAAATTGCGCTAAAACATATATTTCACACAAAACTGAGTAATAAATACATTCATGATATTCATAAATAGTTTATTTGTGTAAAAAATAAAAATAATAAACATTCAAAATGAATCTGCCGTTTAATACTTTTTACAAAAATAAAAAATAAAAACAAAAAATGCCCAAATACGTTACCTAGCCACTTATAATTAGATAAATCTAACATTTACTACCTATATAAGAAAAATATATTTTATATCCAGTAACAACTATTTACCTACACGTCCTATTTGGGACGTAAGCCTTCCTCAAGGGAGGCGCTTTCCCCCACCACTTCACTTTCAAATCGTATTTGCTAAGTTCCTTATTTTATGCTATTTACATGAAAATATTTGAGCTGTCTATTACCATAAATTGTATGTTCAGTATAATTTCATGAGCATTGATAATGTATGTTCTAATAGAACAGCGATAAAAGCAGTGATAGCTCAGTGGGGATTGATACGGATTGTCGAGACGAAAGTCGCTGGTTCGAAACCAGTCCCAAGAGCACACACCTCTGACTTTACTAAGTTATGTGTGTATTAATTTTTAATTATCACGGAGAAGGAAACATCGTGAGGAAACCTACACACCTGAAAAGTTTTCCATAAGAATTTCAAAGGTATATCTTTTCCCTTCATGTTTTTATACACTTTATAAGTCTTAGTAATTTTAGCTAACACCCAGATTTATTTCAACCCGAAAGAAATTTATATTATGATTCGAAACCCAGGTCAGTTCCGTACATTTGTTCCATACTTCAATAGATGCTAGTACAATTTTGATAAAGCTTTTTCCTTGAGAATATTACAGTAGGACGCAATGAGATCATGGTTACCATCCGTGCAGTTAAAGAATGGAAATCAATGTCGACTAAATAAACAGCCAAAAGGTCTGCGTTTATTTTAAATCGTATATTTTTTATCGTGATATTATGCAAATAAGTCCTGAAAGGTGGGCAATTTTTTTAACTGCACTGGTATATCAAACAAATGAATTTATGTATTAGCAATGTTATCACTCTGCAGTAGTAGTAAACTCTACAAATGTAGACATATTGATCATTATGATCACCCAATGTGAAATATTTCAAACATCAAAGTTCTAAATCCTGCCACCAGAGGGCGGGATTTTTGGTATTGCCAATAAATAAATTCATAATTCCAAAGATATGACAATTTTCAGCTGACCTAATTAGGATGAATTTTATTGTTATTTAATAATATAGATCATAATTTTGAATGATTATTCTAACGATATTTTTAACGTTCATTAAATATTCACGAACTGTAGCTCATATATTTTTGATAATCTATAGCACAATTATAAATCTTTTATTATTTTAACACATTATATTATGATTTGTTTAAGCATTGGCGTAACTAGGTTTGTGTTAACAGAACATTGCTCCTTTTGTAGTGCAGTTAAAGTCTAGATTAAGTAGGTGTCCAGTTAAAAATACTGTATAGTTGATGTACAAATAGTACAGAAATGTATATTTCAATAAACAGTGTGGTTTAGAATACAGACTCATCATCGAATAAATTTTTAAAAACATCGAAACGATCTTCGAATAGAAATATGAATAACCTTTATTATTGTTTTCAAAAACAAATAGATTATAAATCATTCTGGATTCTACTTTAATCTACAAATATCTCGGAAATTACATATTTCACGCTAGCAACACTGACACACACTCCTAGTCATAAATCAGAAGAACAGCGTTACAATTATAAGCTGGCAAGGTAGATGGCGCTGTTGTCAAACACTCATTTGATCAATGAGTGATTTATAATTCAGACTGGCTAATTTATACTTGCAACCGCTAACTTATAATCATACCACTATTGTGTTTATATTTTGGCCTGTCATACGCCTTTTAATATGCTTACACGATCAACAATGGTTTTTATTTATTTATTTGCTATTAATGGTAAAATACTGAGACTAGTTACGCGTGTTCGTGTGTTGAAGCATGTTGGTAGGTGGTAAGTGGTAGGTGGTAGAAGGTAGGCTATTGCAGAGGCGCGGCGACGCCGGAGAGTGCGCATCACCGCGACGGACAGTCGCTGGCGACAGACTTGCCGCTGAGACATGAGAACCCGCTCGTGCCTGACTGCAGGCTTGACATGGAACCCCTACGATCAATAATATTATTTTTAAATTATGATAATGGTTGCAAAAATTTATTGACATTAAACTTGGGTTAAAATTACAATAGAAATATTGGGGTTGTGTATGATGCGATCCAATGAGACCAACGCCCGAATACTAAAACGCAGCTTAAGCATTTAAGATCGTGTTATACATGTTAAGACCCTCCTACCTGTAAAAAATTTAGCCCTTAGACAGTCAGACGTTAAGTAGCGTTTCAGTATTCGGGCGTAAGAATGATGCTCCTTGCACTCCTGTTCTTTTACTTTTCAGTTGACTGATAAATATCATTGATTGACGATGTTTCTATTCTTCGGATCGTATAATGTGTTTTGTAGAAATGATTCAACCAACCAATGGATTTATGGGGGTTGGATCACGTCTGCACAACACGGACTAATTAATATATTATAGCTTCCACAACCATACATTCATAAACATTGTAATTAGGTATTGACTTGTTTATATTAAATGATGTATTATTCAGAATAAATCACATGCTATAATAAAGTAATAACTGTCCGTTTATATTATACTGCCTTCTTTAGTTGTCGATAATAGTACATATATTTGATCGCAACATTATAGCTAAGCCAGTTAGTCATGATTATTTATTTATTAATGTCAAAAGCAAAAAACAAAGAAAAAAAAGAAAATTTTCAAAAACATGAAGAAATGAGTAAAAATAATGGTTATTCATGTGTATGCTACCATCAAAATAAGATGACAAGAAACGTAACTCAAGAAAAAAATTACCGCACCAAAAATTTGTGCAAGGGGGCGGGGCTATAAAAGTTTGTGCAGCTCGTTCATTCATCAATTCATAAAAAATTATTCATGACTACAACTAGAGATTAGTTAACACTTATTACGTCTAATTTATTGCGCGGTGCAGAACGTCGTATCTCGATTTAAAAATTAAATATTAAGAAATTATCTTTTATGAAATAAAGTTGATTTTGAACGATCATATTTTTTTTTGTGTGTATGAGTGTTACGTGTGACTTACCTTTGCATGTGTAAGTAAGTGAAGCCGTATTTATGGCAGATTCATACCTGAGTTATCGTTCTAGTTATCTTATTTCGAAGTATCCTACGTCAAAAAAGGCAGAAACAAAAACAGATAAACATATAAATAAGTATGTGTACTGCGTTTAGATGTGTGTGAGTTACTTGTAGTGGTGGCTGGCGAGCGTCTCGTGGAAGTACATGAGCTGCGCCGCGCGGTGACCCTCACTACACTCCACGCGCCACTGCAGCACGTAGCTGCCGCTCTCCAACATCACGTGAGAACCCTGCACGCGACAACATACTGTACACAACACAACACAACACTCCACGCGCCACTGCAGCACGTAGCTGCCGCTCTCCAACATCACGTGAGAACCCTGCACGCGACAACATACTGTACACAACACAACACAACACTCCACGCGCCACTGCAGCACGTAGCTGCCGCTCTCCAACATCACGTGAGAACCCTGCACGCGACAACATACTGTACACAACACAACACAACACTCCACGCGCCACTGCAGCACGTAGCTGCCGCTCTCCAACATCACGTGAGAACCCTGCACGCGACAACATACTGTACACAACACAACACAACACTCCACGCGCCACTGCAGCACGTAGCTGCCGCTCTCCAACATCACGTGAGAACCCTGCACGCGACAACATACTGTACACAACACAACACTCCACGCGCCACTGCAGCACGTAGCTGCCGCTCTCCAACATCACGTGAGAACCCTGCACGCGACAACATACTGTACACAACACAACACAACACTCCACGCGCCACTGCAGCACGTAGCTGCCGCTCTCCAACATCACGTGAGAACCCTGCACGCGACAACATACTGTACACAACACAACACTCCACGCGCCACTGCAGCACGTAGCTGCCGCTCTCCAACATCACGTGAGAACCCTGCACGCGACAACATACTGTACACAACACAACACAACACTCCACGCGCCACTGCAGCACGTAGCTGCCGCTCTCCAACATCACGTGAGAACCCTGCACGCGACAACATACTGTACACAACACAACACAACACTCCACGCGCCACTGCAGCACGTAGCTGCCGCTCTCCAACATCACGTGAGAACCCTGCACGCGACAACATACTGTACACAACACAACACTCCACGCGCCACTGCAGCACGTAGCTGCCGCTCTCCAACATCACGTGAGAACCCTGCACGCGACAACATACTGTACACAACACAACACAACACTCCACGCGCCACTGCAGCACGTAGCTGCCGCTCTCCAACATCACGTGAGAACCCTGCACGCGACAACATACTGTACACAACACAACACAACACTCCACGCGCCACTGCAGCACGTAGCTGCCGCTCTCCAACATCACGTGAGAACCCTGCACGCGACAACATACTGTGCACAACACAACACAACACTCCACGCGCCACTGCAGCACGTAGCTGCCGCTCTCCAACATCACGTGAGAACCCTGCACGCGACAACATACTGTACACAACACAACACAACACTCCACGCGCCACTGCAGCACGTAGCTGCCGCTCTCCAACATCACGTGAGAACCCTGCACGCGACAACATACTGTACACAACACAACACAACACTCCACGCGCCACTGCAGCACGTAGCTGCCGCTCTCCAACATCACGTGAGAACCCTGCACGCGACAACATACTGTACACAACACAACACTCCACGCGCCACTGCAGCACGTAGCTGCCGCTCTCCAACATCACGTGAGAACCCTGCACGCGACAACATACTGTACACAACACAACACAACACTCCACGCGCCACTGCAGCACGTAGCTGCCGCTCTCCAACATCACGTGAGAACCCTGCACGCGACAACATACTGTACACAACACAACACAACACTCCACGCGCCACTGCAGCACGTAGCTGCCGCTCTCCAACATCACGTGAGAACCCTGCACGCGACAACATACTGTACACAACACAACACAACACTCCACGCGCCACTGCAGCACGTAGCTGCCGCTCTCCAACATCACGTGAGAACCCTGCACGCGACAACATACTGTACACAACACAACACAACACTCCACGCGCCACTGCAGCACGTAGCTGCCGCTCTCCAACATCACGTGAGAACCCTGCACGCGACAACATACTGTACACAACACAACACAACACTCCACGCGCCACTGCAGCACGTAGCTGCCGCTCTCCAACATCACGTGAGAACCCTGCACGCGACAACATACTGTACACAACACAACACAACACTCCACGCGCCACTGCAGCACGTAGCTGCCGCTCTCCAACATCACGTGAGAACCCTGCACGCGACAACATACTGTACACAACACAACACAACACTCCACGCGCCACTGCAGCACGTAGCTGCCGCTCTCCAACATCACGTGAGAACCCTGCACGCGACAACATACTGTACACAACACAACACAACACTCCACGCGCCACTGCAGCACGTAGCTGCCGCTCTCCAACATCACGTGAGAACCCTGCACGCGACAACATACTGTACACAACACAACACAACACTCCACGCGCCACTGCAGCACGTAGCTGCCGCTCTCCAACATCACGTGAGAACCCTGCACGCGATACACAATACACGGATTGGCAACATCCAACATCGCTAATTAATGGCCGTTCCGTATATTCTGTCTGTGGTTTTGCTATACCGGAGATAGAAAACTATATCTATTTTCCACGTGACCGTCCCAGTAAACTTACCAACGACAGTCAATACTGTTTTTCGTTGCTGTCTATCGGTGATAGTGTACTACAGATATACGACACTATGAGATATAATTTATGAGATATAATTTTACTACAATTATGGCCGTTCCCAATATTAATCTTCAATTTCAAGATGATGATGGCCTCCACGACTCGTCCGTCGACGGCGAACCTTGTAGTTCCAGACTAAGTTTTACGCTGATGTGAGCGAATATGGCTAGCTAGCCTCTCGTCAGAATATGTCATAGTGGGGGCATACACACTTATGAGGAAAATATGTTTATTTATATATATTTATGGGCAGTATTGAGTCTTAAGGTAATAATCCTGTCATTAATACCCTTAGGAAGTTCATGAAGAGATTTAGCTATCGTGGTTTTTATTGCAAAACCAACACCGCTACTTGCTCTCTCATCTCAATTTCAAGATAGATAGCTATCGTCAAAAACATGTATTTTTCTATCTACTTCTTGTCCCTATTTGCAGATAATCAGATCGCAATAGATAGCTTTTTACTGTCAGTACATTAAGACTCTTAATATAAGTCCTTTGAACCCGTGTAACGAAATTAAATCCCCCGAATTTTGAGTGGTCTAATGTAGTGGGGATTATTTTGTGAGGGATTGAATAACGAAACGTTTTACTGTGAAGACATTACGGCTCTGGATATAAGTCCTTTGAACTTCTAACAAATTAAATTTTGAGGGTTTTAGTGAAGTGGGGAATTACTTAGGGAGGGAATTGGGGGCTTTATTATACGTGACGCGATGATGGTGTTCGCATTATCAAGTAGTTATATTATGTCTCTTGTACATGATTTGATTATCAAAACGGTGCATTATTATTATACACGTGCTACGAGTGGTAGAGCCACGCAATAGACTATTTTGTCTACAGCATGAATGGGCCGGCTCGTCCGGGTCGTTACCACTGTCTCACAGAAAACCGACGTAAAGTAGCAGCTTGCTGCTGCGTTTCGTACGGTGAGTGAGATATCCGGAGGCCCAAATCCCCCTCCCCTTCCCAATCCCTTAATTATCCGTTTCCTTTAAGGTCGGCAACGCGCCCATGACTCTTTTGGTATTGTGGGCGTACATGGGCGGTGGAGATCACTTACCATCACTTACCCACTTGCTCGTTTGCCGGCCTATGCAATAAAATAAAAAGAAAATTTTATGAGAATTTTATATTTTTTTTAATTGTCTTTTAAATTTTTACCTATGTTATTTAGTTTTTTGTATTTCAGTGCGAGTGCCATGTAAGCCTTGTATACTCATGGCTATTTCTTCAAAATGTGTTATTTATTTAGTTTTTATACAGCCGCGGATATCTGTTTATCGGTCAAAATCCACCGATAAAGATAAAACTAGATAACTTTATCGACAGATAGCACTTAAAAAATATTGGGACGCTTGAACTGTCATTTACATAGTTAGCTAGCTATCGGTCCTCTCATCGATATACAGCAACGAACGATAGGATTGCCTGCAATTGGTAAGATTATTGGGACGGTTAAACGGAAAATAGATAAAATGTTCTATCGCCGGTATAGCAAAACCAGAGACAGACAGAATATAGTGAACGGCCATAAGTGACGAAAAGAGCAGATCACTTACCTGATGGTAAGTGCCAAACCTGCCCATAAACAGAAGCAGCGCCACCGCACTTTGAATTGCATAGCACGGACTGGACTGCGCTCGTCACCCCGATACATAAAATTTTAACTCCCATAAAGCCCAGTAATTTCATTGGCTTCAAAGTCTTTCAAACCGAATCACAACAGTGTTGTTTGTCAGCAGAAATAGACAAAGCGGTGGTACCAACACCGATGGCCTCTCCGATACGAGGGACTTACTTAGTTGTATATCTAGTAACCTCAGGCGGAAGGCGTCAAGATACGCAAAGTCTAATACCAGGGGCGTTATCGGATACAAATCGATGTTCGATTAGAGAGCCAATGATTCTCGTACCGCCGAACGACCGTTTAATGACCAAAACGATGATCATAAATTTATGACGTCACATGAACTTCATTAAAACCGATTGATTTCATTAAAGCCGCCCGCGGGCGATTAATCTGAATGGACTAGAACGCCGGCAGAGTTGATGAACTTCGGCGAATTAGCCGGTACCGCCCCTGGTTCAGTGCAGTCAGTCGTGTCAGGATAAAAAGCAGTATCTCACCTGTATGCTCTCGCCGTCGTGACAGAGTAGTGTGGGTTCGACTCTGTGGTAATGTTCTCCCTCGCTCCATCCCTTCTGGTCCAGCACCGAGCGCGCCTCCTCCGACCCACCTACGCACATCGCTGCAACGTTATTCCCATACTATGTTAATACACGTTAATGGAAATTATACCACAGCCTTTTGTCGCCACCATCTTGGGTTTTTTTTTTGTTGATCAATAGTCTCCTTGAAGTCCTCTTTTTAAACGTTTGAATCTAATATTATCCTTAAATTCTATGGGTTTTGAATAAGTAAAATAAATGGGTAAAAGTCGACAAGCAAAAACAACTAAAATTAAAATAATGTAATGATGAAACATAAAAAGGCATAGTGGTATGGCATTAAATAATAAGAATTAAAAACACCAACGGTCCCCGACATTTATATACTAACGCAATGACCATAAAACCAGAAATAGATTAAAAAAAAAAACAAAAAAATCTATACTCCGAATTGAGAAAAAAGCAAAGAAAAATAAAGTGCGACAATCACAAGTTGGCCCAGGTAAGTTTTGGAACGTTTTTTTTCTGGCAGAGTTCGGTAAACGAGCAAGTGGGTCACCTGATAGTAAATGAGCCCCAGCGATCATGAACAACATAATGAGATTTGGGTCTCTAGCACTAATTGAAAATGTATAGATTAGTCTGTCAAAACTGAAAATAGCTCCAATGAGCTTTTAACAATAGCTCCACTCATTTCCAGCAAAGTAATAATTGTCGCACTGTAGGAAAAACATAAAAATATGACACAAACAGATCCACTAAAGATTTGTGGATTATTTAGCGATCCCCTAGAAAGTTAAGTGAAGAAAATAGACCTAGAAAAAGAAAGTAAGAGAATAAAGCTATTCCAGCGTACCAGTAGCATCGTCCAGCGTGGGTGACTGTAGATGATGATGGGAGCGGTAGACGGTGAAAGCGAGGTCGTGACGTAACACGTCGAAGTCCCACGTCAACACGCTCTGAGGGTCGCGGTTCAACACCACCACCTCGTGTACCTGCACATTATAACATTCAAATATATTTGTACATACATACTCACTCACGCCTGTAATCCACGAAGAGGTAGGCAGAGGTGTAACCAGTACACCCCCATTTTGCCGAGCGTATCTCCATCCCATGATGTGATGTGGCCTAATGCCATACCGGGCACAAATTCCAGACTCCGGGCTGATACTGAGCATTTCGTAATAGAAAAACCCAACACCACTTTACCCGACCCGGGGATCAAACCCGAGACCTCAGCGTTAGCCTCAATCGTAACGCGTACGCATTACAACTGCGCCACCGAGGCTGAAAAATTAACTAGTCAAATCTCATGTCAAGTCGAAATTGCCACGATACAGGTTGTGCCTAGTGTGGACATCATTGTACATTATGTCATAGAAACATTGGACTTGTTAAATAAATTATTCATATTCTAATCGAGTTGCTAGAAGCGTGGTCAACACCTTTGATTTGACACACAAGTTAGTTAACATAACTTTCAAATTAATATGACAAATCGTATGTCAAACGCTACAAAAGAGCGCTAAAGAGATGTCATTTTCTTTACAAAATAACATTTCAGCAACTCTAATTGATTTGACAGTGGTGTCAAAATTATGGTTCTGTTAGTTGAATGTTGATTTGATCAGCCTTTTAGAAACCGGGTATTTAGACTGGTCATAATCAATAACCATCCAGCCATAAAGGTGTTAGATCCTCACCTGTCCCTTCCCGAGGCTGACGGAGCGGTAGATACTGTCCTCACTGAGCGGGTCACCATCCCTCTCTGTGAACGCACCACTTACATACAAACTCTTCGGCACCAACCCACCCTCGTGGACGAAACTCTGCAACACCACAAATCAATTTATTACTGAACATCACCCATTATCATCGCTTCAACAATAATAATTAGTACAAAGGGTGTAAGGGAAATACTTCCGAAAAAGAAGGCAGGTGGTAGTGCTGGTGATTACGAACATGATACCGCTAAAAAAATCGCGATATAAATATAACTATATTTTTTCTGACAACTCGGGCGCTCACCTTAAGCGCGTGGATGATGGGCTGTTAACCCCTAGAGTCGGCTGTTATTTTGCTTTACATTTGCTTTTTTTATTTTATTTTACACCCACAGTCACACATATAGTCGTGACCCCACACTAGGTTAACCTGTATCGTGTGTATCAGGAACTACGAGGGACTTACGGTCCCACAACACCCAGACCCGAAAAAAATATTTGTTGATCACACAAGCATTTGTCTCGGTGTGGGAACCGAACCCACGAACTCTCGCTTCGCAGCCGGCTACTAGCCCAATGCGCCACGGAGGCTGTCAACAATAAAAAATTATAATATTTAAATGAGTATTTTAATGAATATTTGTATTTATTTATTCTATCATGATGAAAAAAAAATAGTTAAGTAGTTTTAGAGATTTTTACAGTGGTATCGTACCAAAAATCACCAACATTACCAGTTGTCTTAGTTTTAGGAAGCGTTATTACACCCAGTATAGTAATAATATTAAATTGTGTATTTTTTGTGTTAAAATAGATCTACTGACTAACAAGTAGCAGAATATAGTGGAACAAATAGTGTCTGCCTGTGAATTGTATCTTAGTTTCACTACTGGCTATTGAATTGTAATTTCCTTGGCTACCTTCCTTGCTTTTCATGGATTATTAAAATAATTGTTACGCCCGCCAGTACCCCGTAAATTGAGTATAACGCCATCTGTTATCGAATTTGAAAGTTCCCGGATGGAAATATCTATAAACATCTACATAATTCGAGAAGGCTCTGGAAGTCTGTGAGCGAACTTAGACTTATTAAAAACTTGTAGTAGCCGTTCCGGGATGTTTCTAGAACGTTGCACATACTTCGGTCGGATATGCGACCGGTATATAGAGCTGTCGCGCTTTGGGCGCAGGTCTTTCTTTATTCGTACGTGATAATGGTTGCGAAATATACAAGTATACTACATTGTAAATCTTTAGGATTCTGTATTCTAGTTAGAGTCATAAAATATCTAAGTTTTGTGTAAAATCATTATAGTCAATGCCAAACACATGCTCATTTTTTTTATTGGTGAATACAATCACGAATACAGATATCTCTTGTGTCATAAATAAGTATAATTATATCTCCTCTTACTACATTAAAGCTTATTCCTCACTTTTTATTTTTACTATGATGATTATAATCAAATATCACGCCTTTATTACTATTAATGAGATAAAATAGCTTAGATTTAATATTAAGAATTGGTAGAACTACTATCCTAAATGATATAAAATTGACAGAAATAGTGAGACAGCTGTGCATTAGCTGATATATTGACTTGATGTGTGCACATAGTTCTACAAATGACATGAGAACAGATGAAGACAATAATTTCACGTAGAACAAGACTAGCACAACACTGTTAAGTACACATGTACCGAATAATATAAACCATACATAATCGTAATATTGGTGTGGCACGTTCAATGACGCATCTACTATATCCGTCTGCCGCAGTATAAAGTAAAAAAAAACAATTATTAAATGGGGGTAAACAAAATCATAGAGTAAATAAATTAGAATAGTGCCATCTGTTGGTAACTAATTAAAAATACTTTTGGGGAACATGTTAAAAGGAAAAAATGACCATTTGTGGGTTTTAAATCGATTATTAATAGTTTATTGATTTGTTCATTTCTCCCTAGAAAAGTACAGCGATTCTGACGATTTTTTCCATAACCAATGACCATAATGTTATTAACACTTCGCCACTTTTAACTGATACATCGCGTCGGTTGACCTAAAAATTAATTTATGACGAAACTATTGACCATGTTCATCCTTGTTTGTTACTAGTAACAATTCCAGCCAAAAGATGGCGCCAGTATGCCCCACCTGGTGGAAAACAAGATTTTCTTCCTACCTTGCAAGGTCCTCCGAGGAAGTCCGGGATGAGATCCTTAGGGATGTAGTCGAGAAGACCTCCAGGTTGGAGATAATCCTTGCCACCGTAAAATAAGAACTTACTGCGTGTGTTTTCATCTGAAAAAATATTGGAATTTTTTATCGACTTATCGAGTTACGAACATACATATAGTCTCATAATGCCCAGTAATATTACTGGCTTCAATATCCTTCAAACCGCAACACAACAGTGCTTACAAACTGTTGTTTGGCGACACGCTCGTCTCTTCATTTAGCTTTAAAAAAATAAGGTCCATATTGGACTAAGGTTCAGATTTTCTGCTAAAAGAGTTTGTGTCAACCTGTATAGCTAAATAAAACATTAAATTACAGTTTTGTATACAGCATTAATGGGCCGGCTCGTCCGGGTCGTTACCACTATCTCATAGAAAACCGATGTAAAGTAGCAGGTTGTTGCTGCGTTTCGTACGGTGAGTGAGATATCCGGAGGCCCAAATTCTCCTCCCCTTCCCAATCCCTTAATTATCCCTCTCCTATAAGGTTGGCAACGCGCCCATGACTCTTTTGTGGGCCTACATGGGCGGTGGAGATCACGTGACTCATTTGCTCGTATGCCGTAGGCCTATGCTATAAAAAGAAAAAAAAAAACTCACCAATAAAAGTGCTGACAATGGTCCACAAAATCGGAAACACCCTGGGTGCCCTGACGATCAGCACTCTACCCATGGTCTCAGGGTAGTTGGCCTCCACGATCTGTATGATTCGGAGCAGGGCTCGCACCCCTGGCCTCCACAGGTGGCGCATGTTCAGCCCGTCCAAGTCCACGAGCAGACTCCAGGCCTGGACGGCACGCTCCTCGGACCTGGTCGCCTCTTCGAGAAGTTTCAGACCCTCTTCGCATACGTGGAGAGTCTGGAGCGAAGGTAATAGTAACGAGTGTTCAATTCCTCATGGTATTCAAGTTGTACCCGTAATAACTAGACGTCAATTAATTATAAGTATTCATTAGACATTTCTTAGAATTCGATTATATCTCAGAGATGACTTAATTATCCCTTTCCTTTAAGGTTCGTACAGCGCCCATCATTCTTCTGGTATGGGCGGTGGAGATCACTTACCATCGGGTGACCCATTTGCTCGTTTGCCGGCCTATGCTATATTAAAAGTTATTTTTGTATCCAGTAACTGAGCATAAAGTATTAACTGACTGAGTGTAGAAATAATCAAATTCAGAGAAAATTATTATTAATGATAATTTAAAGTTTTTATTTTTTTATTAGCTTGAATGATGAGACGAGCAGGTCGCTCGCCTGATGGTAGGTGCCACACCTGCTCATAAACAGAAGCAACGCCACACAGAACTTTAAATAACAAAGCACTGCATGACACTGGACTGCGCTCGTTACCCTGAGACATAAGGTGTTAAGTCTCAAATGCCCAGTAATTACACTGGCTTCAATGTCCTTCACACCGGAACACAACAGTGCTTACACACTGCTGCTTGGCGGCAGAAATAGACGGCGCGGTGGTATCAACCCAGCCAGCCTCTCGCTACGAGGGACCTACCACCTTGTGAAAGTTCTTTGATGTTTCTGAGTGCGGCAGTGCAGTGTTCAATAATTAAGACTTTATGATATATAATAAATGAAGTCGTAACTTTGCCAAAATATATTGATATAGGGACCGTCTCCCCAGAGGGGTTGACGTCAGACAGGCGGCCGGTCGTAAAAACTACAAGCCAAAATCTTTCTGTAAAATGAGTTAAAATCATGTTGCGCCGACCCCACTGCGGGTGGGATAACTGCAGGCTTGCAGAAATTGCAAACTTCTATGTCAAATATAAATCAACTGCAAAGAACTTACCAACTTCAAGAGGCCGTCTTCGCCAATGGATTTGAGCAATCCTTTGACATCCATCTGGCCAAGTCGCAGTATATACAGCGGTCGCCCGTCTACAGAAGTACGCAAGGAGCATGCATTATAACAGCACATAAAAATATAATTTACAAGTGGAATGGTCCGGCTTAGCAGCTGATACAACTGTCATACAGAAAACCGATGAAATAGTAACTTGCTGTTGTATTTTGTACGATAAGTGATATAAATCCCCCTCCCCTTCCATTAGGAAGTAAAGAGCCGAGCTTAAAGAAAAGGCATAATTAAAGGTAATTCTTTAATTATGCCTTTTTCAACAAACCTTTGGCAACGCAATAATTCCTAATACGAGATGTGCTTGCGTTTCTCCCTTGTTTTTAATAGACTTCAAAAAGGAGGAGATTCTCAATTCGACTGTATTTTTTATGTTTGTTACCTCAGAACCTTCGACTGGGTGAATCGATTTTGATGATTCTTTTTTTATGTATAAGCGCCTCGCTCCGCTAAGCGTATTTCCACCAAACCTGCGCGGAGCCAGGCTAGGAAAATCAAACATTCCTATTGGTCAGTGTCAAACACATTCGCTACATATTCTCGCACAGCTCTGGTCGATACACACAGTCTTTTTCACTACTTATTTTCCCTGATAAACCTGGTACCTTTGACCTATAGCAAGGTAATCGTTTGGTGCTAATTATTTTTTCCCTTAAATTTTTCCTGTTACTCGAAGATAAAGATAAAGATTAAAAATATCTTGCAAATATTATTATTATAATTATATTATATATATATTATTATTATAATTTTGCAAATATGGGTACATATACATGATGGTAACATTAAATTTTTAGCTCAACCATATTTGACCAAGCATAGGCATGCAAAATTAAATAAAAATCACAGAATAAAAATTTAAAACAGTACAAGCATAATCAATTAATACAATTTAGAATATTATAATAATAATAGTCAGGAATGTTAAATGTTAATTTAATTTATTTTTAATTTTAAATGTTTTATTTTTTTTAAAAGTAAAAATACTTATAAAATAAAGAGTATAGTCAGGAATTACTTTAACTAACTGCTGCTCCATTAGAAAGTCTGTTACATTGTAATATACTTTGTTTGCTAAAAAACCTCTTAATTTTTTTAAAAATAATATTGTGTTCAGATCTTTCCAATACTTAGGTAATTTGTTATAGATGACCGGTGGCATGCAGCAAACACTCTTGTGCATTAATGTTGTCTTAGCAGTATGAAACCGTAGCTGGGTATTGTCGCGTCTATTCCGTGGAACAGCATCAGCCAAACGTTCAAAGCGACTCAGGTTAGTTTTAACAAATAACGCAGTTTCTAAAATATAAGTACTAGGTAATGTTAGTATATTATGTTCTTTAAAGTAAGGTTTGCAACTGTCATTGATGTTTAGTCTGAACATAGAGCGTATGCATCTTTTTTGGGCTTTGAAAGCTATTTCCTTGTCAGACGAGTTACCCCAAAATATGATACAGTATCTTAGATGGGGTTCGACTATTCCATAGTAGGCAGTAAGGAGCGCATCGGTATGTACTACTGATGATAGTGCATGAAGAGCATACGCAGATTTACTCATTTTCTTACACAGACTCTCTATGTGTGGCTTCCAGCATAATTTTTTGTCTATCTCCAGCCCCAGAAATTTTGTGCTTTCTACTTCTTCAATAATACTGTCATTATAGTTGATATGTAGGTGGCTCTTACCGGATGCACGTTGGCTAAAGTGTATAATTTTTGTTTTGTTTAAATTTATTTTTAAATTATTATTTACTAACCATTTAATAATCGATTTTAATGAATTGTTAATGGCATTTTCGTCAGTATCTACGCTTTTACAAGGTATTGTCATAGTACTGTCGTGTGTTTTATGCATTTTGGCAAGTCATTAATATATAATATAAATAATAGTGGGCCCAACACGCTCCCTTGTGGTACCCCGTACTTAACTTTACGCTCGAATGATTTAAATATTTGTTCATGTTTAGTATCAACATTAATTCTATTAATTTCAGTTATTTGAGTTCTATTATGCAAGTACGATTTAATGAGGCTAAGAACATTCCCCCTGATACCGTAAGCATCTAGTTTATCTAAAAGGGTAGTGTGATGGACATAGTCGAACGCCTGGGTCATATCACAAAATATCGAAAATTTCATTATTTGAATTTCATTCAATAAGCTTTCATATAAAAAAACTGCATCTATATAGGCCCATTCGTTTAGGTGGATAGTGTAATATGGTTATATGCAAACATATAAAGCAGACAGACAAACATTTAAAACTTGGTTTATAACATCCCTCTTATTTGTTCAGTATTAAAACTAATGGAAATTTAAATCAATAGTAACTTCTTGCCTAAATACCTTTATCATAATGATGCCACCCTCCAGGGAAGTACTGTTTCACGACGTCAGGAGTCTCGTACTCCGACAGGATCCTGTCGACTTGGTGCTTCTTCCGCCAGAGGAGCGACTGGGAGAGCATCTCGCGCGCCTTCTCCACGTTAAAGTCTCTCGCGCGGAGAAAGCGGAGAAGTGTTGTGTCACTGGGAACCTGGTGGGTAATGTTCCTTATATTTTAATGACATAGGAGTAAGTAAATCACCTGCGAGCTTAGCATGAACGACTCGAGGTAATTTTGTCGACTCGTTTTGTCGTGAAATAACCAGTTTTATCTGGTTATCTCTATATGTTTAGAATTAATAATTTAATTAATTTAATTTAATTTAAATAAATAAATACACGTCCAACAGTCACACACATAGTCCTGACCCCACACTAGGTTAAACCTGTATCGTGGGTATCAAGAACTACGAGGGACTTGCGGTCCCACAACACCCAGACCAGAGCCGGCTACTCGCCCGCTGCGCCACGGAAGCTGTCAAATAAGAACCCTTTAATACATTTGTACTCTTTATTATCTATTACCGAATAACATTTTCATTTGTGTGACATGTAATTATATACCCGGGAAAAAATAGAATACATCTACGTTCAGTAGGTTTTGCCCTTGGTTTGCCCCCCTTTCCTAGATCCGGGGTTGTGCACGTTACGGTACAAACGAGAGAAACGTCGTGTAATATTACCTTGCCCTTCTGCAGATCAGCGATCCACTTCCTGAGCTGCAGCAGCCTGGACTCCTGCATGGGAGTCAGCTCACCCAGGTATCGCTTTATGTATTCGCTGTCCAGGGTGTATTGATCTGTAACAACCATAAATATGAAAAGAATTAAATTAATGAAATTTTAGGATGTCTAGATTTTGATAAGATCTGGTGACACTGACTTTGGGTGTATCTAATGCATCGAAATATAACTAGAACGATAACTCTCATATGAATCTGCCAAATATACGGCTCCACTTACTTACACATGCAAAGGTAAACACGTAACAGTCATACACGCAACAAAAAATAATGAACATTCAAATCAACTTAATTTCATAAAAGATAATGTCTAAATACTAGAGATCATGAATATTTTTTTATGAACGAGCTGCACAGACATGTATAGCTCCGCCCCCTTGCACAGAGTTTTGGTAAAGTCATGTTTTGCTTGAGTTACATTTCTTATTGTCATCTTATTTCGATGATCTAATGACTTAAGTAGTTACAGATGAGTTGAAAATTCAAAAACTCATAAACATATAATCTTTTATAGGCTCAAAGCCAACCTCACCTGCACGTGATTAACGAACAAGGCAATAGCGAAACTTGGTTCCCATTGCGAGTTGTGGGGGTGAGACGGAGGGTCGCCCCACATAATACCAAATCCGTCAAATCATTATGGGAAAGCGGACCCTCGCATTAAGCCGCAATAACACAAGACAGACAGAAGTAGTAAGTACTTTATTATATTATTATATTAATTTAATTATATTTTTTATTTCGATGACCAGACGAGCAGATCGTTCGCCTGATGGCAAGCACCAAGCGAACTTTGAATTACAAAGCACTGCATGGCACTGGACTGCGCTCGGCACCCTGAGACATAAGTCGTTAAGTCTTATAATGCCCAGTAATTTAATAGGCTTCAATGTCCTTCAAACCGTAACACAACAGTGCTTACACACTGTTTCATGGAAACAGACAAAGCGGTGGTACCAACCCAGGCGGCCTCTCGTATATGCGAAACCTACCACCTTGTGTCTATCACAATTAAAGAATCAAGGTAAATTAATGCCAAAGTTACGACAAAAAGTAATTACATTAGGAAACCTTAAAAGATTACTACTTAGAATTAATAACGGCCCGCGCGAAATACAACGTGATAATAAATGACACGTGAATAACTATCAAGATATCAGAAATAATACGATTAACAGGCGATAGGAACACTAAGTATCAAGCACTAGACATTGATTAATGCAATAAATATAAATTAATCTTCTTAACACTGAGTAAATATTCAATATGTTTTTGTTGTTGACCAGACGAGCAGATCGCTTGCTTGATGTTAATTCCCATAAAGAATAGCAATGTCAAACAGAAGTTTGGGTTAATAAGTACTACCTGGCACTTCACCATATTGGGACCTTCCTTCCACCTGTTCTTATCCCTCTCGCAGTGGGGTCGGCGCAACATGCTTTTAACATAATATGTTAAGGCTACCTAACGTCAACGCCTCTGGGGAGAAAAAACCCAGACCCACAACAAATATTTGTGGATCACAATAACATTTTGTCTTGGTGCGGGAATCAAACCTGCGGCCTCTCGCTTCACAGCCGGCTACTTGCCCACTGCGCCACGAATGTGGTCACTTCACCATATTTGGCAACTCACATTTTTAATGGATAAATTCAATACTATAGATGCTTACTTGAAAATGGAAATAAAATTGCTTTATTGAAGTAAGCAAATTACAATGCTGTTCACATAAGTAATTTTTTTATAAGTCCACGTACGCAATAGGGTAGTTGACTAGATTTTTTTATCATTTAAATCATTATGTTACGTTGCTAAAAATCTATTGCAGAAAGAATTTTATAAATCGGACCAAAAATAAATAAGTTAGAAGCTAATCAAATCCTGTAGAAGGGGTCAAATGACAGACGACGCAAACTTTGACGTCACTGTGTAAAATGTTCATTATGGTGCACGCGTGCAAGCGAGATAGTCCCTACTACGCACCCACTTTTCCTCATACCGACATTTAGAGTCATAATTGAGGGCACATTTCTGAACCAATTTTGATTGTGTTTTAATAAAAGGGTTTCTTTTGCGTATCATTTTCTGTTGCTTATAAAATAATGTATAAAATTCAATATAGGAAACTACCCTATTAAGTTAAAGCAGCTTTATTCTATAATTTACTGTCTATGCCCGATAAATAAATCTTTATTTCCTTTGTCCTCGATTATGTTCTCTTATCCACGCCCCAATAAATGTATCCGCATCTTGTTATATTTTGGCAGATGAAGCTCGACCCCGATGAAGCCCCTCGCGGCTGAGTTCCTGTCGGTGCTGGGTCACGGTCGCAAGTGAGCAAGGTCCTACACCGACGTGATGGAAGGAATATAAACTATTACATACACTGCATATTGATTGATGAATTTTCACATATCCTAACACGTTAATCAGAACGTCATAAACATAAGCCGGTATCCCGAGAAGGTTAGGCAGGGGTGCAACTAGTGCACCCTCGATTAGCCGAGCTTATTTCCGTTCCATGATGTACAGGCTAGCCTATTATATAGGTTCCAAATCTAAATCCCAGACAACTGAAGTGAATATTTTTGTATCGAAAAACTAACACAGATTTTGATCACTGGACGCGGCTGGACGTGCAATTTGAAAACCACACGGTTTCTCAGAACCGATTTATAGAGATTGAACCTACTTTGCAATGTAAGTTTTAGTTGAGTCCTTCCTTCCATCTACTCTTATCCAACTCGCAGTGGGGTCGGTGGTCGGTCGGTCGGTGGGGGTTGTGTTACAGAAAGATTTGGGTGTAGTTTTTACGACCGGCCGCCTGCCTGACGTCAACCCCTTTGGGTTAATTTTAAATTTTTACTCGATTATTCTAAACTAGCCTATGTTACTTAGTGATAATATATCTTTCTAACGGCAAAAGAATTTTTGAAATCGGTCCAGTATTTTTTAAGTATATTTGTTACATACAAAAATACACATCTTACCTCTTTTAATATTAGTGTAGACGTTACATACAAAATTACAAATCTTTCCTCTTTATAATATTAGTGTAGATAAAACTTACTACTACTACTACTACTACTACTAGTCCTGTATTATACATGTCCCACTGCTGGGCACGGGCCTCCTCTACTGAATGAGAGGGGTTGGGCCGTAGTCCACCACGCTGGCCTAATGCGGATTGGTAGACTTCACATACCTTCGAAATTCTTATGGAGAACTTCTTAGGTATGTAGGTTTCCTCACGATGTTTCCTTCACCGGTAAAGCAAGTGATAATTAACAATTAATATACACGTAACTTAGAAAAGTCAGAGGTGTATGCTCTTGGGGCTGGTATCGAACCTGCGGCTTTCGTCTCGACAGTCCATACCACTCCCACCTGAGCTATCACTGCATTTAGATAAAACTTAAAATTAGTTATTTCGCCATAGCCATAGCCACATTATACACCACGAACATTTCCCAAATCATATTCAATTGATGTTTTGACACAAAACATTATGGGACAATATTCGGAGTAAGTATATACGTTGTCACATGCTATAATTTTTACATACTACTAGCTGTTGCCCGCGGCTCCGCCCGCGTGAATGCCTATTTCCAGGATTAAAGTAGCCTAGTGCCTCCGGTGCCTCCGGTGAGAAACGCGCTTGACAAAAATACTAATATCGCTATTAAAAAATAGGGGTTGATCGTAGACGGTTGAAAATTTTGGGTTGTATGTATTTTTTAATGCTCTATCATAAAAAAATAAAAACCAAAAAAAATTGAAAAAATTAATATAGGGGACCTATATTAATTACAGCACCACCCTTAACATTTAGGGGCATGAAAAATACAAAATTTCATACAAATCGGTCCAGCCGTTTCGGAGGAGTATGGGAACGAACATTGTGACACGAGAATTTTATATATAAGAAGATTATGTATAAATAAAATAAATAAATAAATAATATGTTGGCGCTCGACACCAAGCAATTCGATACTTTCGCATAATTTATGATATGGCAATTGTATGGATATTGCATTTGCAAACATGTAAAATACAGATTCCTATTTCCGACATCATAATCCCAAACATCTTTAACAAGCCAATGAGAGCTAAAGTCGTCCATCAAGCTTATGTTCAGATTGGAGCGTTCAAGATCAAATCTCGAGAGAATGTTACCGATGCAAGAAAACAGCGCCGTAGGATCAGGCACGGAATTAGGGTGGAAAATAAAAACGAAACATAAGATCACATTTAAACATATACAGAGGAAGAAATTCAGAACCTTCCTCGGTTTTTTCATCGGTTAAAAACTACAAACGTGTGATTTATGTAGGATCGGAGTATGCCAGATGAGTGGAATGGAACGTAAAGATGAATGATAAGATATGGAATGTGATTTTGTGAAAGGAACGAAGTATGAATATTGCTGAGAGTGAAAGAGATAGGAAATGAATGCTTGGGATGTATGAATGTCGGATAGGGAGCGAGGGACTTTGTAAAGGACGTGAAGACGGTGATATCAAGGGAGAAATTAAAAATCAAAGTTTCAAGATTAAATCCTGGTTTTATTTGGCCTACATCGAACTAATCCCACATAATTTTGGGGGCTCGTCCGGGATAGTTCGATATTTCAAGACCAAAGGCCAAAAAGACGGGAGCGGAAAAACCGGCGCCAACGACGTGGAGGGGCCGGCACTTTGCGCTTCAAGAAACCACAGAAGACGGTAAAAATTATTTACAAAGACGAGGTAAAGGCGAAATATGGTTGGACGTGCCAAGGATCGCCGACAGAGCCGCCAGGGGGACTACGACGAAGACGACTGCCCGGCAGCTTCATCGGTGAGGATCAGGGATCAAGCCATTTTTCACGCGGAGAACCTAATTTCAAAATTCAACGGCCAAGACAAAACTTTTTCAGTGGCCAAATGGGCGCAAGATATAGACGATAACGCAGAGATATTTCAATGGACGCCCCTACAGACTCTAATAGTCGCGAGAAGATCGCTAACAGGCACCGCAGGTTTGTGGCTAAAATCAGAAAAACCATTCAAAAGTTGGGATGACCTAAAAGCTGCTTTGCTGCGAGAATTTCCCGATTCAATCGATAGCAAAACTATACATGAAATGATGGCTGCTAGGAAAAAGAAGAAAGACGAGAGGTGCTTGGACTATATGTTAATCATGAAAGAATTGGGAAAGCGCGGCAAAATGCCCGATTATGTCGCCATAAAGTACGTCATAGATGGCATAGTCGACTCAGAGGTGAATAAAATGGTGTTATACGGTGCTACTACCTACGCGGAGCTCAAGGAAAAAATTAAAATTTACGATACAATAAAAGAACGGATGGCGGCAAACTACACTCGATTTAAGAAGCCTGAGTGTAATGAGAATAGTTCTAGTACGAGTAAGAGTAGATGCTACAGCTGTGGAGAGATGAATCATCACTCATCGCAGTGTCCTAATAAAGCAAAAGGATTAAAATGTTTTAAATGTAACGAGTTTGGGCATATTTCTACGCAATGCAAGCAAAATAGTGATAGCGGAAACATTCGGTCGAGAACGATTGAAAGAACTAAGGAGCGGGAACGGCGGAGTGATAACGAAAAACCGAACTCGTACGAAGATAGACGAACGATGTGTGTAGCTGACTTCACTCCGAGCGCGTGCGATGCCAACCCTGATGACTACGGCAGCCATGACAGCTCATTTGACAGGTGTACCAACATCAGCGGCGACGACAATGACAAGATGGCGAATACGGCGGGAAATGACGCTAACTTCATGAATATTTACGATGGCGAAAAATCACCGGCTCAAATACGTTTTGAAAACGCCTGTAAAACGATTTTTGTGAATAAGTGCGAAGTAACCGCGTTAATAGACTCGGGAAGTGAACTTAACTTAATGTGTAACGAATTTTATGTTCATATCGGGTCTCCAGAGTGTACAAAAACTGCCACCAATCTTGTAGGTTTGGGAGGCAGTATTATTTCGTCGGAAAAGTTTACTGCTATGACGTCGATAGATGGACACGATTATACTGTTACCTTTTATGTTGTTCCTAGGCAAGCTATGCCGTGTAGTGTTATATTGGGTCAAGACTTTCTCAAGGATGTATTTACGATCATGTCTAAGGGATCAATACTGATCGCGCCAAATATAAATAATTGGATGTCAAAACTGTCTTGTGTAGTTAGTCAGGACCAGTTTGTTTTAGGTAGCATTCAAAATAAGCAGGTGCAGCGAGATGTCATTAATTGTGTGAAGAATTATAACCCGGTGCAAAGCAAGGAGGCACCGATAAAGTTGCGTGTTGTGCTCAAGGACGACGTACCAATTGCTCAGCGCCCAAGACGAATATCACTGGCTGAGCAACAAATAGTTGAAAAACAGGTAGCAGAGTGGCTTAAAGATGGCATTATTCGCGTAAGTTTTTCAGAATATTCATCTCCTCTAGTGTTAATCAAGAAAAAAGATGGTAGTACACGGGTGTGTGTAGACTACAGGCCAATAAATAGAAAAATAGTCAAGGACGAATTTCCTTTGCCTATTATCGATGACTTAATTGATAGACTCAAAGATGCTATGATATTCACTGTCCTAGATTTAAAAAATGGTTTCTTTCATCTCCGTGTCAGTGAAGAAAGTATAAAATATACTGCATTTGTTACACACAATGGGCAGTATGAATTTTTAAGGGCTCCATTTGGACTGTCAGTATGTCCGAAGTATTTTATGAGATTTGTAACAATGGTGTTTCAGGATCTTATAGCGAAAGGGATTTTAGTCTTATTCTTCGATGATTTGTTGATACCTGCTGTTGATGAAGACCAAGCATTGCAACGATTAAAGGAAGTATTGGCTGTTGCCTCTCAGTATGGTCTACAGATCAACTGGAAAAAAGCTCAACTACTATGCCGGCGAATAGAGTACCTAGGACACATTATAGAAGCTGGACAAGTTCAACCTTCACAGGAGAAAACTGATGCTGTAACCAGGTACCCTGAACCAAAGACGTTAAAACAACTTCACAGTTTCATAGGTCTAACTTCATATTTTAGAAAATACATCAAAGATTTTGCAATAATAGCTAAACCCTTAACTGATTTATTAAGAAAAGATGTATCTTTTGAGTTTAATAATATGCATAAAAATGCATTCAATGTGTTGAAGAATGCTTTGGCTAGTAGCCCGGTGTTAAGAATTTATGACCCTCAGTTGTTAACCGAATTACATACTGATGCCTCAGCAATAGCATACAGTGCCATATTGCTTCAAAGAGATTGTGCAGGTGAGTTACATCCTATACACTACTACAGTAGAAAGACCACCGAGGCTGAGAGAAAATACAGCAGTTATGAGCTGGAAGCGCTAGCTATTATTGAAGGAGTGAAGAAGTTCCGACACTACTTGTTTGGTAAGCATTTTAAAATTATAACAGACTGCCAAGCCTTCCAGAAAACCTTGAACAAAAAAGACCTATCAACTAGAGTCGCCCGTTGGGTGTTGCTGCTAGAAGAGTATGATTATGATATTGAACATCGACCAGGAAGTAAGATGCAACATGCAGATGCTTTGAGTAGGAACCCATTCATTGGAACTATTGAGTTAAACTTACATGAACAGATCAAGCAAGCACAGATGTTGGATGACAGTGTAAAGGCGATTATAGACATTTTAAAACTTCAGCCATATGAAGACTATTCCTTCAGCGACGGTTTGCTTTATAAAGGACGAGAAAGAAGATCGTGGTACTGCATTTACCAGTAATGACTTCAAGGAGTATTGTGATAAGGAATATATTCAACACATAACCATAACAACAGGAGTGCCCAGGGGTAATGGACAGGTGGAGCGCATACATAGAATTATTATAGCAATGTTAACCAAGCTATGTATTGAGGAACCATCTCAGTGGTACAAGCAGGTCAGCCGTGTGCAACAAGCACTGAATAGCACTTACCAACGAAGCATTGACGCTACTCCATTTGAACTCATGTTGGGTACTAAGATGAAAACTAAAGAAGATATCCAAATTTATGATTTGCTTCAGCATGAGCACAGAAGTATTTTTTGTCAAAACAGAGATGATTTGAAAATGAAGGCGAAAGAGCAATTAAGAAAAATTCAAGATGAAAACTGTAGGACTTACAATAGGAAAAGAAAGGAAAGTCGGCAATATGTTGTAGGTGACATTGTAGCCATAAAGCGAACACAGTTTGGCAGTGGGTTGAAGATTAAGCCTAAATATTTGGGCCCATACCGGGTCACTAAGGTCAAACGGAATGATCGATATGATCTGGAGAAGATAGATCAAATGGCAGAGGGTTCTCGAGTGACATCTTCCTCCGCAGATAACATGAAGCCATGGCCATTGCCAAGTGATGCTGGTGTGTCCGGTGAATAGGTATGTCTCTATAGACTGGGAAGATGTGAAATTACTAAACTAGAATTTGTAATAAAATTAAAGTGTGTTATAAAGAGTGAAAGGTCGACTTAATATTGTATTACATTAAAGGTGTGAAAGGATATGTCTTGATTGAATGTAGATCTGACTGGGGACAGTCAGATCATCAGAATGGCCGAGTGTAGGATCGGAGTATGCCAGATGAGTGGAATGGAACGTAAAGATGAATGATAAGATATGGAATGTGATTTTGTGAAAGGAACGAAGTATGAATATTGCTGAGAGTGAAAGAGATAGGAAATGAATGCTTGGGATGTATGAATGTCGGATAGGGAGCGAGGGACTTTGTAAAGGACGTGAAGACGGTGATATCAAGGGAGAAATTAAAAATCAAAGTTTCAAGATTAAATCCTGGTTTTATTTGGCCTACATCGAACTAATCCCACATTTATATGTTACGTGAATGTCTTACTTGTGTATGGTCGAAACTGTTTTCAAATATTAGTTTATGGCAATTTAGCAAATAGCTGAGTGACAATAGGGTCTCAAGTTCACCATTATATCTAACAGGAAAAATGTTAAATACACCCAACAGACTGCCTCGGTGACGCAGTTGTAATGCGTACGCGTTACGATAAAGCTAACGCTGAGGTCTCGGGTTCGATCCCCGGGTCGGGTAAAGTGGTATTGGGGTTCTGATGTAATGCTCAGTATCAGCCCGGAGTCTGGAATTTCTGCCAGGTATGGCGATAGGCTCGCCCCCTATCATGTCGTGGGACAGAGATACGCTCGGCGAAATGTGGGTGTACTAGTTACACCTCTGCCTACCCGTTCGGGGATTACAGGTATGAGTGCGTGTGTATGTATATGTAACACCCAACAGACACGCTACGAGGGACTTACAGTCCCACAACACCCAGCCCCGAAACAAATATTTGTGAACCATAAAACATTAGTCTAAGTGAGGGAATCAAACCCACATCGTCTCGCTTCACAGTCGGCTACTCGCCCACTACGGCACGGGGGCTGTTAATGTAATCCATAATTCATATTTATTCGCGTCTTATTAGACCCTAAACTTAAACACAAAGTTTGAATTTATTTAAGGTTATTAATATGACCCCCAAACTACAAACTAAGTTCGCACCCATCCCGTACCATCCTCTGCCTTGCACAACTATCCCGGATTTGCGACCTTGCCGCATAACAGCTGAACAAATTGCCACGCAATCCACAACTTTATTATTCTTGTTTTAAAGTTTAAGTGCTGTTACAGATGGCATTTGTTTGTACAATGCAGGGCATTAGTGCGACAAGGTCGTATCACATTCATTCGTTTTAGGAACATGGAACCTTGCCACGCTGGGTATGGCATACGGAAAGACACCTCAATCATGACAGTTGAAAATGATCAAACTTTGTATCACTTTATTCTAATGATTTCTTATGTTTACGCGAAAGTTACACATTGAATTAAAACTAGTTTATACGGATTTTAGTCCCGACGTTTCGAACGCAGCCTTCGTGGTCACTGGAGAGACTGGCGAGTCTCTCCCGTGACCACGTAGGCTGAAAAGCTTTCGAAACGTAAGGAATAAAATAAAAATTAAACCGCGATATTATTTCAATTTATTATTTCAATCACTTTATTCTGATTAATTTTACTTACGAGTCGCGTTTTGGGATCAAGCAATAGTATATTTAGTGGGATATTTAGTAGTTGATGGTAAGTCTCTATGGTGACGAGATCCTAGGATTCAATAGAATAAATCAATTTAATTTTAGTGGTTTTAAACAGTTTATGTAATATCTGCCGCCAAGTAGCAGTGTGTAAGCACAGTTATGTTTCGGTTTGAAGGACAGTGGGCACTGGGCATAATGGGACATAACATCTTGTGTCTCGGGATGATGAGCGCAGTTCTGTGCCATGCGGTGTTCTGCAATCCAGCGTTCTTTGTGACGTTGCTTCTGTTTATGGGCAGGCGTGACGTTTAACAGTCGATCGACCTGCTCGTCTCCTCATACAAGTAAATAAAAATAAATAAAAAATTAGGTAAATTTGTCCTACCTATTCTGAACACTGGTCATATTATTTTCTGTGGAAATTTTAGTATGTCGCGTCGGGTAGGTACTTTAAAGTGAAAAATGTATATACATTTCCAAAGATACAGCACTTTAAAGGTACGATAGACAGAAGGACAGACGGCGTAGACTTATCGCCGTTCCCTATATTCTATTTAAAGATAGATTTGCTTACTATCAATAGTATTTTGACAGATCTTCCATACAAAATGTGTCAAAATTTTACTGCCAGTAAGTAAATCTGCCGATAGACAGAATATTAGGAACGGCCATTAGTAGGTAACTGGGTTTCATTGACACGCTTTGGGTAGGGTTTCCTAAAAAGGCGAATAGATAGATATATCTTATTAGATAATTAAATTATGAACAATATTACTAAACTGTTTCAGTTTACAAATCTTAACTGCATACGAAATTGTAGCAAGCGATGGTCTGTTCTCATTGTCATGTACACTTGGAAATGGAAAAATGTGTTTCAAACACTTCTCCATATTTCTATTTGGTTAATTTCGTTACGCGATACATATAGCATCACTTTCGAATGGATTTGTGCTGTTAGCCTATATTGCTTTTACAGCTTCACCTGACAATAAACCCGGCGCTTATGGCGCTCTAGCCAGAAATATGTATAGTGTATTTAGTAGCGATTAAGCACAGAGGCACCTTTTAGAAGGCTCACACCTACGCTTGAGCAATCGCTTGGGAGTATAGTTTAGGGCCGCCTTTGCACATCATTATGTATAGCATCGCATTTCCCAAGACTTGCTTTGTACCAAATGCGTGTCACTGTCCACACAGGCTTACAGAAGTTACAGTCAACAGTGGCGAGTGTGTAGGCGGGACATTCTCTGTCACTTAAAGTATGTACATATTTTTACAGCATCAACCATCCATTTATACCCAGATTCAATGTACGAGTATACGATGAAATATACAATATGTAACAAAAACCCTGTTGGGCGGTTTAACTGTGATATCAGAATCGATTTCAAACATAATGAAAAAACTCTCATACGAATATATTTAAAATATATTCAATTTGCATGCATTTAAATCAGTCTTATACCTAATAGGATGAACATAAACCATTGATAATAAATGCCATTGTCCTTGTTTGTCTGTGGATACGATGGTTAAACCGTATATCATTGGATGAATGTTAATTGATTCTTTGTCATTCTTAATTCGGATGTGTTTATGATTGCTGTTTGAAATCTAAAGTGAAAGTTAGTTTTCTATATTGTTACCGGACGAAATAAAAATTCTTGTTTCTAGAAAAATGTTCCAGTAATCTGCGAATAGGTTGACTATTAGAGAATGCCGCCGCGCTAGCATTTTAAATAAGTAGTTGAATAAATTATTGTTTCAAGTTTGAGTTTGTTGTGACAATTATTTTTTTTATTAAGAACTAAGCGATAAAGATGATTTATTTTCAACTAGCTTTTTCCCGCAGCTTCGCCTGAGTAAATGTCCTTTTCCAGGATAAAAGTAGTCTATGTCCCCTAATTCCTTAAATATCCCTTTCCTTTTTAAGGTCTACAACGCGCCTATGATTCTTCTGGTATTGTGGGCATACATGGGCGATAGAGAACACTTACCTACCAACAGGTAACCCACTTGCTCATTTGCCGGCTTATGCTATAGAAAATGTTACTCCTGAAGCCCCTCTTCTCCCCTTCCCAACCCCCATTCTCTGTTATCACGGGTTTTCATGACCGTAAAAAAATATATTCGATCAACAATCAAATTACTAAATTATCTGTTACTTTAGACATACCTTTTAAACATTATGTCGGGGGTTTTATAAAACATCAATTTATGAATTGAATAGGATGTTCAATTGAGTGACGTATTAATTGTCAACTTACGTCGAAACCCATTAAAATTAATGGCGGTCTATCATGTCGACGTGCCATTGGTGTGAAGAGTGAACAGACCTTCCTCAACGCATTTTGCGAGTGCACCGCGAACGGTGCGGCGGCACTGTTCCAACTTCCAGCACTTAGAAAGTACTATATTGGGTGTCATGGTCAGAGTACCGCTTCACAGTTACAGATTTTTATATTACACAGTAGTGGCGTATGCAAACGCAATATGGTTATAGCGGATAGTCAGCAAGGTCAAGGTCAGACGAATATCTTACGTTTTTGGATATGTCTGTTAGATCTGCCGCACTTTTGATGCGTATTCGTTCGAATATTTCATCGTAAATTGTAGTCAAAATATTATACTCAAATACGGTATTTTACAATTATAATTAGTTTCTAATTCCGGAGTATAAAGTGACGTTTCACGTGTGAAGATTATGGTTTTTACAAGCTTCATAAAGTCGCCAAAGGCGACCAAAACCTTTCCAAATTGTCTGGAATTAAACATTGTAGTAACTATAGCTTTTGTTTTTATATAATAATAACTTAGAACTGTTCTAAAAAGTCTGCAAATGCTATTAAAACAGTGTGTGTAGCGCATAACATCAAGGTTAAACGCCCTACGCTATTTATCATTGATTATTTTCAGCTGTCTGTTCTCATAATTACCGCTCTATGGACTAGAGGTCGCCACGCTGATCGATTAGAAGAGTACTTACTGACGCACTCAATAACTTTAATTATCATTGAAATAAAACTAGTTTATACGCATTTTATCGCGGTTTAATTTTGTATTATAAAAAACACCCAATTTTAAATAGAGAAGATGGTTGGAAGCTTGCACAAGCCTGGGATCCAATTATACATCTAATTAAATCGGAACCCAAAAGACCAATTGCCATACCACAAGACACCGTGAGCTCTTCCTGCGTAGATCGGACTAGTGTCTAAGTACACGTACACGTAAGTACTAACTGTTTAAATAATTAAGGTAGACAATGTAACATTAACTTTTCAAGACGACCTACACCTCAGCCTCTCCCGTGACCACGAAGGCTGACAAAATTTTGAAACATCGGGCCTAAAATACAAAATTAAGCTAACTGTTTAAATAATTAAAAAATTAATGTATAATTTTAAAATGAAGGTAGGCAATGTAGCATTAACTTTTCGAGACGACCTACACCTCAGTCTCTCCCGTAACCACGAAGGCTGAAAAACTTTCGAAACGTCGGGCCTAAAATACAAAATTAAACCGCGATAAAATCTGTATAAACTAGTTTTATTTCAATGTGTAATATTCGCGTAAACATAAGAAATCACTATAACTTTAATTATGATTAAGTAATATCTTAGTCCAGAAATAATCTTAATTTACGTCTCGGAAATCTGAAGAATAATTTCTATCTAACAAATGACTTATGCCCAATTGCACGACGATCATAAATCGAGTTTTACCATTAAACCAGTTTAAGGAACGTTAAATCGTATGAAAATTTGACATAAGTGAATAAGTTTAGTGGTAAATCTGGATTTAGTATCGTCGTGCAAGTCGGCCTTAATGAAATAAAAGATTAACGTCTCTGAGTGCGACAGTTACGACTAAAAAACTAGGGAGGCCTGGGATCGAATCATACAACGGCTAACGAAACATTTAAGTATCGTATACAAATAGAAAAACGCACTTGTAAATGACGTAGATTTATGGAGTATACTCTCACTGTAGATGGTTGTATTACCACATTGGGGGGTGACATGACCAGGATAGTACCATTATTACAGTAAACCCACGTAAGTGTACTTTATGCATAGCTTTACGTAAGGTGATTGATATCCGAAGGCCCAATACCTCCCCCCATGCCCATTAGTTGCCTCAAGGGCCGGCAAAAGACTTGAGAAAGAATTATTGTTCTTCTCTGTAGGTCTTCATACTTACCATCAGGTGATACACATGCTCGTTTGCAGACCTATTGCTATAAAGCCAATGCTTTTATGTCCCCCTGTAATAAGTCAAGTCAACAATGTTAGAGCCGTCCGTATCCGCGGAATCGTATCCGTAGGTCGTATCCCTACGATCTGACACCGGCATCTGCGATCATCATCAACGTACTCCTGTGCTTTCCTCAAAATGTGACGATTGGCTCCTCTTAAAAGTGAAAGTATCACTCGGCCCTGTTTTTATTTGTGCAAAATGGTTTACGCAAACGTTAGACATTTCTCAATCTGTATCTAGATCGAAGCGGATGCACGCAGACTTTAATGAATTTTACTTGTGATGCAAGGATTCAATTACCTACTACTTATTCAGCTTGGAAATAGCCTCTATTTAGAGATTTCTAGCTCCGAGTTCAGAGTTATAAGTAGATGATATTTATAAAAATAGTAGCCTGACAACACGAGTCCCAGGATTAACAGCAAAGAGTTCACAAATGAACTGATTTATCTATATATGGTGGTCTATGTTGGGGGATAAGTAATATAATTCCAAGATTTAACAATATTATTTTGAATACGAGAAAGTGGTAGAGCTACGCTGAAGACCGTTTTGTCTATACTCCACAGCATGAATGGGCCGGCTCGACCGAGTTGTTATCACTGTCATGCCGCACAGAAAACTCACGTAAAGTAACAGCTTGCTGTCGCGTTTTGTAAGGTGAGTAAGATATCTGAATGCCGAAATCTACCTCCCCTTACCAATCACTTCATCATTCTGTTTCTTTGAGGTCGGACACGAGTCTATGACTCTTCAGGTATTGAGGATGTTTATGGGCGGTGGGGATCACTTACTAATAGGTGACCCAGTTGATCGTATGCTGTCCTCTGCTATATAAAAAAAAGAACGAAGAATACTTTTGACATTATTTGTTTAAGGTCAACATTTAAGACATTTTGGTTGTTATTAACGTATGATAATGTCTCCTTTTTTATTTGTTTTGTCCAAGACTCGTCTAGAAATAAATTGTTTAATAAATATGCAAATTATGTGCGTTCAATTCAAGAATATAGTTATGTAGTTTTATGGGATCCGTGGTTCATAATGGAAAACCAGGAATACTTATTTTTATAGCATAGGCCGGCAAATTAGCAAGTGGGTCACCTGATGCTAAGTGATCTCCACCGCCCATGTAGCTGCTACTTTACGTCGGTTTTCTGTGAGACAGTGGTCACGACCCGGACGAGCCGGCCCATTCATACTGTAGACAAAAGTGTCTACAGTGGGACTCTATCACTCAAAAACTACAGGATTACTCTGCTGTTTGTCTATCTGTCTTCACGTATTTTATATAAGATAACACCACGTAAAATAAATTTAATCAATTCAAAAGTGACGTTAAAGGTGTGACGTCACAGTTACGTGGAGCGTGGGAGTTTAGCGGATCTATATTTGGAATATTCGGGGGTCAAGGTTGTTGGCGAAATATCAGACTTCCTGATCTTGTGCAATATTTTAACCATTAAACTGTTAAAATATTTATGAATACTGCAGAAAAATGTTCCTTCTGAATATTATGCAACTTTTTATCTATAACTTTCAATAGATGCAAAATTTGCATTGCAAGCTTTATATTTAAAATAATTTTCAATGGAATCTAGTGGCAGCGTAGGTACTTAGTCTGAGAAACCAGTGAAGTCCTAGGTTCGGTTCCAAAATGTGTGACTTTAACCACCGACGAAAAAATACAGAGGGTTCTCAACAATTCGTCTAAGTATTTTTTAAGTACACGCATAACTCCGCCAAATATGGACCGATTTGGATAATACTCTTTGTATTCGACAGGGATTACTTACTTTGGTGGTATATACATCCAATTCCACCCTTAAGGTGGTAAAACCGAAGATGAACGCCTAAAACTTCCGACATTTATGCATCTATTAAGATAATTCTTTCACTAAAATAGTATAATAAAATTTTACCAAAAAATTAAATCGACTCAAAATAAACTAAAAAGCTAATGCAAGCATAAGCTCAGGTCTGTATTCTCGAAGGGGTAGGAAGATGTGCAATTAGTGCACCTACGGCAAGCCGAGCTTATTTCCGTACCATGATGTGATGGGGGTAAGCCTATCGCCGGACGGAACGGGCTCAAATTCCAATCCCGAGATATTCGGAGAAATCTTAATGACATCCAATCAACACAAATTAAACTACCATTCACGAATGAAACATCTTTGAAACGTGTTTATCTCGTATCCATTTCATACATACGCACACACGCCTGTAATCCCCCAAAGGGGTAGGCAGAGGTGTAACCAGTACACCCACATTTCGCCGAGCGTATTTCCGTCCCATGATGTGATAGGGGGCGAGCCTTTCGCCATACCGGGCACAAATTCCAGACACCGGGCTGATACAGAGCTTTTTCGTAATAGAAAACCCCAATATCACTTTTACCCGACCCGGGGATCGAACCCGACACCTCAGCGTTAGCCTCGTAACGCGTACGCATACAACTGCGCCACCGAGGCAGTCCAATCAACACAAATTAAGATACCATTAACGGTGAATGAAACATCTTTGAAACGTGTTTATCTCGTATCCATTTCGTCTGGACATATCCAGATGGCGTAGACAAGTCGGCGACGTGAAACGTCTTTTATCCGACCATAAACAATAACGAGGACGAGTAAACACGCTTCCTTTGTTCACAATCTTGTCTACATCTGACTGTTCTTCTATTAGATTCTTGGTAGAAAGTATTTGATAGGTAAAGACAAATAGATTCAAGTAATACCTATGTGATTTATTTTTCGATTATATTTTATAGGTAAAAGCTATTATTTTAGTGTGGGTTGGCATCATTCAAGGATATTTTCAGCTTGGTAATAAATTGATAATGGTTATGGGTTTTAATAACAGAAGACGCCTCCACCCTCACCCCAGACTCCACCCTCTTATTTAACGCCACTCTTTCAGTATCTTTACTCCGGCCATGACAGAAATCTTCGCTCCACTAATAATCTTCTTCTTCTCTGTCCATCTCACAGCTCTGGATTGGTACACTCCTCTTTCCCTGTACAATCTGTACTTCTCTGGAATGCGCTCCCTCTCGAGATCAGACTGTGCACGAATCGTTACGCGTTTAAAGTGAAGGTTCGGCAACTACTTTTTAACAATTTGGAAGAATTATCAGCAACATAGTACTATTTTATTTTACATAGTTTAAGTATATTGATATATATATATTATGTATTATATGTATATATATATATATTCATAAGTATTTATATATTATGTATATTATATGTATTACTTTCATTTATGTAAAAATAGCAATTTTATTTTCATTTTTTTTTTCTTTTTCTACACCGCTTGGTTGCTTGTTTGGTTTTTTTTTTTTTTTTACATGCCTACTGTCTTTTATCTCTGCACTACCTTGGGTAGACTGGTAGAGAATGCCTTTGGCATTAAGTCCGCCTTTACATTAATTTAAATGTAAAAAGTATAAAATAAATAAATAAGACGGCTTTTACTAAATAAAACAACCAAGTACGATTTAGTCTTGCCCGGTGAGGATTCCGTACCACTCTGCTTAAATTTTCACTTATTGCTATTTTTGAAATATTTGTTAAGTTTTTTTTTATAATATATGATAGTCACCATCCATGAACATTTACAATACCTGAAGAATCATGGATACTTATCATATTTGTGAGTCACACAAACATTTATATGTATGTATGAAACACAATATTAGTTAACTTACCAGCGCCCTACCTGAAATGTTGTGAATTGAACTCAGCATAAACTATCTGTTAAATACCCGCAACCGTCAATCAGAAAAACATTTGTAACTTTTAAACGTCTGAACAGATTTTTCAAAAACATATCTAAGAACCATCTCGATTAAATTATCTGCCAAACAAGAAAAACCGCATTGAAATCGGTCCATTTGTTTAAGCACTACGGTGCTACGGTTAAAAATATATTCGACAGACAAAAGTTTCTTATGCCAGTATCCTATTACTTATTCCATCCTCAAGCATCCCATTAGATTTTATATGATCCTGGTAAAGAATTCCACTTTTATCTTTGTTGGCATTTATATAAAGAACCACTGCAGTGTATCCGTGCAAACGTGGGCGTGGACGCGGCGGCCGCCCACGACTGCAGATCACAGCAATTTATCCGATGCTACATAAGTTTTATATAGATTTTATTCGTAAACACAACAAGTGCAAACCAACCTGAAGATTATACTGTTTAGAAATTAAAGGGTGACTGGAGGCGTACAGAGCGAGTGAAATTACTAACTTCAACCCGACCAAGTTATTTAAATAAATAAATACGCCCAACAGTCACACACATAGTCCTGACACCACACTAGGTTAACCTGTATCGTTGGTATCAGAAACTACGAGGGACTTGCGGTCTCACAACACCCAGACCCGAAAAACCATTCGTGGATCACACAAACAATTGTCTCGGTGCGGGAATCGAACCCACGGCCTCTCGCTTCGTAGCTGACTACACATCGACTGAGTCACGGAGACTGTCATTATACGATCCAAGTTATTGTAACGTCTTTAAATGAATAGCCAGTTTTTTAATTCCACTAACTTGACTGCTTCGGCGACGCAGTTATAATGCGAACGCGGTACTCCTACTGATATTAAGTATTTCATAATAGAAAATCCCAATGTCACTTTTACCCGACCCGGGGATCAAACGCGAGACCTTTTTTTTAAGACCTCAGGAGCAGCCCCAGTCGTAACGCATAACGCATTACAACTGCGCTACCGAGGCAGTCAAAAACGTTAAAAACACTCCAGAGAAATATACCGTGAAGAATATATTTTGTACCTAGATTACTCCTTTTTTTCCTCCATAGAAAAATCTTTTTAATGCAGATTGTACTCTAACAACCCATAAAACATCAATTGGGTCTTGAGAATACTTTGATTTCTAAACGCACAAAATCAATCCGTATTCCCAGAAAAATATCTACAAACTTAAACTTGAATAGCTACATTCTGCTCGTCGCCATTAACCAAGAAAGAAGATCTACAAACTTTGACATATATACGCACTCACGCCTGTAATCCCCGAAGGGGTAGGCACAGGTGTAACCAGTACACCCACATTTCGCCGAGCGTATCTCCGTCCCACAATGTGATAGGGGGCGTGCCTATCGCCATACCGGGCACAAATTCCAGACTCCGGGCTGATACTGAGGATTTCGTAATAGAAAAACCCAATACCATTTTACCCGACCCGAGGATCGAACGCGAGACCTACTAGTGCTAGCCTCAATCGTAACGCGTACGCATTACAACTGCTCCACCGAGGCAATTTGACAATAATCTAACAAATACTCAAAAGCATACGCCAGACGTACAAATTGTCTCGCATTTGCGTAACATTTGACGCAAGTAATGTCGCGACGCCCACGCGCGTGTTCCCGGGATCCATGCAAATGCCCGGAGTCCGCAATCTCAAGGGATTTAATTTAAACTTTGTCGTGTAATGAGACCCGCCGTCTCATAAGTTTTATTATTCGTGCTAATTCTAGAATGGGTGTTGGAAAATCTCGTTATGTGTTAAGCTTCTAACTTGAATATGGTCACGTATTGTAAGGCGAAATTAATTATTATTCGCATTTATATAGGACTGTTTCTTAATTTTTTTTAAAAGCAAAGGCATCGGCAAACGAGCAAGTGGGGTCACCTGATGTTAAGTGAAGATCTCCATCGTCAATGTACGCCCACAATACCAAAAAAATCATAAGCGCGTTGTCGACCTTAAAGGAAAGGAATAATTAAGGGATTGGGAAGGGGAGATTTGTGCCTCTGGATAACTCACTCCCCGTATAAAACGCAGCAACAAGTTGCTACTTTACGTCGGTTTTCTGTGAGACAGTGGTAACGACCCGGACGAGCCGGTCCATTCATGCTGTAGACAAAACTGTATACAGCGTGGCTCTACCACTCAAAACGCACTATGAGCATTCAGCATTATATTATGAGCATTCAGCATTATATTATGATATTCCACTGCTTGACACGGACCTTCTTTAATAATGACATCGGTTAGGTCTTTCGTCCATTATTGCCGTGAAAGTTGACACAAAATCCAAAATGGACGGTTGAACGCAACTGACTCTGCTACATGGCAAACTTCAAATTCAACATACGCGCAGGTTTACAAATGTTCTTCTTTATACTACTATATTGGGAATGTAAGTGGACCACCAATATCTTAGGCCCAAATCCAACCTTTACCTGCACGTGGTAAACTCTGCTGATTAACAGACGAGGCAATGACAAAACATGGTTCCCGCTGCGGGTTGTGGGAGTCACACGCCGGATCGCCCCACATAATACAAAACCCACCATCAAATCATATATTGGGAAGGCGAGCCTGGCATGAAGCTAGGACAACGGCAGGCAGAAATAAATAAAGTAGTAGTAGATTTGGTTGGCAATATGTGGGCAATAGTCAATAAACGAAATTAAACTAAAGTGCCAGATTGTGTTCGGCTTTTGGATATACTCTAGATATCGAAAGTCCACCATTCTCATGAAGAACCGCTTAAAATATTTGTTCATCTAAATACAACACCACGTGTCAGATAAAATCATTATTAAAACTTGAAGTAAACCTAACCCTATCTAAAAAAAATAAAACAAAACCCGCAAGAGCTCGTATATTTACACTTAACTACCGTCGCTCGCGTCTCTGCCCTATGAAATACGTGAACGGCGCTGACAACAGCAGCACTATCATCATCGAGCACACGAGCACCACTAGCATGTTGTCCCACCGGCACAGCATTTCACTCACGCTCACCGGCTGCCGAGGGTCGCACAGGCACGGTTTTAGTACCTGTATGTGCCTCAACGAGTCTTCAGACTCTATCCTATGCCTCGACAAATCAGGATGACTCTCCACCCTTCGTTTCACATCTCGTTCCTCATTCGCAAGTCTCTGCTTCAGCTGAGCTTCTGGACTCTTCGATAGCGCCTTTAAAGACTGCGTCCTTTGCAACGGCTCCTCATTTTTTGATCTTCTCGAAAATATCTGACTCCCTTTCTGCCCTGATGTTGGTTTTTTATCTTCTGTCGTCGATTTTTTAACGTCTTGTGAACTCAGTTTCATGTTGGATCTTGAGGAGCTGAATTTGGACTTGGAAGGTCCTGGAGTCAATGACTTGTTTGATGTGAAAGATTTTAGGTTTTTATACGAAACTTTTGAAGTGGCTTTTTTCGAAGGACCTGAGGACAAGGGGAATGATAATAGGAAATGTAAGGAAGAGGAATAAACAAAAGAAAAAAGAAGGAACTTTGGTAGGTATTTGGTTAAAGGATACATAAAAATTTGATAGGTTGGTTACGCTTTACTACGTATGTACTTGGGTTTAATTTGGCGTTCTTCTATTTAATATGGTGCTTAAATTACACATTAATTCGATACCTAATGAGCTAGGCCGCGAATTAATAGCTTTTTCGTCTAGAATAGAATATCACAATCTAAAGTGAAGGGCTTTTCTTTTATTTATGATTTGAACAAAGTAATTTCAGAACGAAAATTCCGAAACAAGTCTAAATCTCCGGGTCCAAGGCTCTGCTCGACATATTGCCATTAGTCCAATACAAACGGCCCTATATTTTACAGTACTAGTTCATTTATCTAGGCCACAAAATCTTTTCAAAAACAGATTCGGAGAATCGCAAAAATATAAAACTAAATCTCAACCGCAGGGATAATGTGAAATGTGTTCGACGTGATGTTGAAAGGAGCTGTTTGAAGGTCAGGCGTGGGAGGCGATGCAGGGGTGGTCATAAATAACGAGTATCATAAGGGCGCGGGCCTGGGTAAACTGCGCCTTTACAGTCTAATGAATATTTATCGGTGTCGCTACATAGGACTTATTCTACACTGAGGACGAGTATATCTCTGATATATTTTTTTTGGTACCAAACACACATTTTGCACTTGCCAAATATGTTACGCGACTGAAATAACTTTCCTTTTCATAAAAATTGTTACAGACTAAGCCTCTAAAATACACCTTTAAAGGAAAATATAATGTTTTCCCAGAATACGTATTTTAATAATCATGTAAAAACACCCAGTCATTTTTGAATATCCTCGTCGAACCCTTGTAGCTAGGACAAAAAATAGGATGATAGACCAAAGCATAATGCACCTGACATATCCGGAGGCCCAAATCCCCTCCTCATTCCAATCACTTAATTGTCCGTTCCCTTTAAGGTTGGCAACACATCCATGAAAATTTTAGTAATGTGAGCGTTCATGGGCGGTGGAGATCACATACCATCAGGTGACCCACTAGCTCATTTGCCGGTCTATGTTATAAAAAAAATCAACACTCTGAAATGAGTCAGTTCACCCATAAAGAGAAGTACATACATACATACGCACTCACGCCTGTAATCCCCGAAGGGGTAGGCAGAGGTGTAACCGGTACACCCACATTACGCCGAGCGTATCTCCGTCCCTTATGTGATAGGGGGGCGAGCCTATCGCCACACAGGGCACAAATTCCAGACTCCGGAATGATACTGAGTATTTCGTAATAGAAAAACCACTTTACCCGACCCGGGGATCGAACCCGAGACCTCAGTGTTGGCCTTAATCGTAACGCGTACGCATTACAACTGCGCCACCAAGGTAGTCCATAAAAAATAAATAAATATGTGGCAACCTTTCGCTCTGAACAACGTTGCTAAACATGTTGAGCATCAATGTTGCGCCTTAATTGCCGCCTAGTGAATTGATGACTGCGTGCACATTGAATGTTTTATAATGTGTACAAGGGTTCTATTTGACCCTCGAACTTGCTCTTTAATTATTGCCGAGCTAAAAAATGCTCCCTTAAAGCCGCTTAACTTTGCATGGGATCTGTTTATCATTGTATGTATTTAGGCGACAATTGTTAAGAATATGCTACTTTGACAATCTAGCTTCATTCGTTTTTATGGTAGGCTTTTATATTGTAGAGGGAAATATAAATATTGATAACAATTCTGATTTTATGACGTTAAATTAATTTTGAAGATTCTAATATTATTCAGTTGCTTAGCTCATGTAAGCTATATACTAATTGCTTAGATAAACACATTGAATTGGCAGATTAAGCATAATATAGCGTAGCACCATTATGTTCATTAGATAAACCCATTACCTCAACGTCTCTAAACGTCCAAGAAACACGTGTACTAGTGTTGTATACAGACTCTATTTTTTACCATCAACATAAATTTCTGGCTGAACAATAAAAAAACCATCCAGCAAATTCGTGAAATGATATCCCGATATTGTGACTCCTGTGAATGTGTTTTTTTTATTATTTCGAGTAGATTTGTGCTGTTAGCCTATATTGCTTATACAGCTTCACCTGACAATAAAGCCGGCGCTTATGGCGCTCTAGCCAGAAATATGTAAAATATATTTAGTAACGATTAAGCACATAGGCATCTTATAGAAGGCTCAGACCTCAGCTTGAGCAATCGCTGGGGAGTACAGTTAAGGGCCGTCTCTGCACATCAGTGTGCCGAGGGCCAGCTGTGGAGGTTCTTCGGACTCGCAGGCTTGTCCGATGTCGGGGTCGCGCATTATTATTGCGGATCCATTGAGCAAGGAAAGTGCTACTTCAATGGGGTCGTTAGGATCGCCCAAAACATAACAAAAAATATTTGGGACGAAAACTTATTCATAGCTGGCAGAACGATCAAAGAAATGATCTACCAAAGCTGATTGCTGTGAGGAAAGTACTCACCGGGCTGCGAATGCTTTCTGGTCTCCGCGACTGGTCTTGGAGACAGCGGCTCGGTGCCGCGCGACACGATCCTACGCAGGTACCGGTTGTACTCCGGATCCTCGACGCTCCACGGCTTCAGCTCCGTCACTTCGTCATTGTGCACCTCCTTCATGAATGACTCGATAAGCTCTTTGCCTGTGGGAGACAGAACACTTAGTATGTATAGAGTCGACTTGAATTAGTTTATACAATACGCACTCACGCCTGTAATCCCCAAAGGGGTAGGCAGAGGTGTAACCAGTACACCCACATTTGCCGAGCGTATCTCCGACCCATGATGTGATAAGGGTCGAGTCCGTTGCCATACCGGGACAATTCCAGACTCCATGCTGAAACTGAGCATATCGCAACAGAAAAAACCCATTATCACTTTTACCCGACCCGAGGATCGACCCGAGGCCTCAGCGTCAGCCTCAGTCGTAACGCGTACGCATTACTACTGGGCCACCGAGGCAGAGTTGAATTAGTTTATTTCAGTTTTATTCATAGCAGCGGCCGGCAGGTGTGCAAGTGGGTCACCAACTGGTACACGTAGGTTTTATGGGAAACAGGGTAGTACCCTGGTCGATCCATTCATGACGTAGACAAAACTTTCTACCACGTGGCTCTACCACTTGTTGAAAAGCAAGTCACAATTTTTTTGTTATGAATACCACTCTGTCTTCTTAAATGATTTATTGCCAAGTATTTACTGGTTACTTGATTTATGTAGAATCATTGAATGACCTTCGGTGTCTAATTTAAATTATAAAATGACCACATAATAAATTATGTTCAGACACATAAATACATGTTAACTTTTTACAAAATATCATACTAATATTATAAATGTGAATGTAAGTTTGTTTGTTACGCTTTCACGCGAAAACTACTTAACCGATCATCATGAAACTTTGTACACATATTCTTGGAGGTATAAGAAGTAACATAGGATACTTTTTATGAAAAAAATATTTATTTGTTTTTTACGCTTTCACGCCTAAATCACTGAGCCGATTTTGATGAATTTTGATGTAGAGATAGATGGGACCCTGGAGACGGTTATGGGCTACGTTTTATTTCGGAAAAGTCTATTCACGCAGGCAGAGCCGCGAGCAAAAGCTAGTATAATATAAAAAAGATTCATTACAGCGTTTTTATTAGACAAGCAAAACAAGAATTTAGAGATTGATTTTTATTTTTTGTACATAGCAATTAGCAACTCAACTTAATTTTTAAACCCCATACCTATATGGTTTAGCGTTGCGTTTGTTTAAAATGATTATGTGTTATTTCAATAAGAAACATTTTGATTTATCAATAGTGATATCAAGATGGAATTAAAGAGAGTTTTAATCGACAAAAATAAACCAAGGAAGAATCTCAATTTGTCTGTAAAGTAGAAGCATGACGCTGCGTAAAAAATACCGTAATTCGGTTTTTATTTTTTTTATTTATCATAGGCCGGCAAACGAGCAAGTGGGTCACCTGATGGTAAGTGATCTCAACCCATGTACACCCAAAATACCAATAGGACCACGGCGCGTTGCCGACCTTAAAGGAAAGGGATAATTAAGAAATTGGGAAGGGCAGGAGGATTTAGTCCTCGGGATATCTCACTCACCAAGCTATCGGTGGAAGCTAGATTTAAAAATTACACCCTAAAGGGGCTGAAATTGGGGTTGAGACATATATTCAGGCCCGCCCTGTGGATTGGGGGCGTTTGGAGAATTCCGCCACGGTATCCCCTGCCTGTCGTAAGAGGCGACTAATAGGGGCCATCGGGGGTCGCGGGCGCGCAGCGGGGGGCTGTCGTAGCGCCCTTTGTATCTAACATTCTTGTACGTGCGACCCCGGGATGGACGGCAGCACGGGTGGTTGGCCTCGTTGCTGCCGTTGACGCCGAGAGCGTCCTTCGGTGGCGGGGGCTTCTGAGCCCCCCATATTTGGAGACGGGATGCAAGGCGGCATCGCGCAGGGACGGTTCCGGCTGAAGCCGGGGCGCTTCTCGCCTCGGGAACCCGGGGCCGTTCCTAATGCGCCGAAGATGGCCACCACGGGGTTTTTAGTTGGTATGCCGGTATAGGGTGTATATAGTGTTAGGGACTCGGCCCAGCGGTCGCCTGGATTTACCATCCCTCCCGGGCGGCTTAACGTTGGGTCGTAAGGCCGGTGAACCCAACATAACCGTTCCGCTTCCCCCCGGGGCGGGGCGGTAGCAATAAGTCGCTTTTCCCCGCGACAACAAAAAAAAAAAAAAATATATATATATTCAGGCAGCTATTATGATGACTCTTTCGTTACAAAGATTAAAACAATAACTTTGTTATATTCATTGACCACTAAACTGCAATAGCCACGACTTCAAATTGTTTATTTTTATTTTTAGCCTTTTAAGTTTTTGAGTTGATTTTTTTATACATACATACGCACTCACGCCCGTAATCCCCGAAGGGGTAGGCAGAGGTGTAACCAGTACACCCACATTTCGCCGAGCGTATCTCCGTCCCACGATGTGATAGGGGGCGAGCCTATCGCCATGCCGGGCACAAATTCCAGACTCCGGGCTGATACTGAGCATTTCGTTATAGAAAAACCCAATACCACTTTACCCGACCCGGGGATCGAACCCGAGACCTCAGCGCTAGCCTCAATCGTAACGCGTACGCATTACAACTGCGCCACCGAGGCAGTTGATTTTTTTATATTTTTGTTTAAGCTCTGTTGCGTCACCTACGCGTATAAGTTTATCGTTTTTTGGAGATGCGTCGAGTCGTGCTGAAGTCTGGAGCTGATTACATAATGAGGCCCAACGTACTACAGACTATGAGCGAACACACTTTATCATTCACGCTCCATCGGATCGAATAAAAGGGGATCCTAAATAACTCCAATGGGCCCGCGACGGAAGGTTGTCACAGCTCGTAGAATAATAATATTTTTTTTACATTTCTTCAATGAAAATATTTAATTCATAATATTTTCTTACATAAGCATAAGCTGACGCCTGAATCACCTAGGTAAGCAGAGGTGAAACTGGTACTGCAACCACGGTTCGCAAAGCTCTTTTCCGTCCCATGATGTGATAAGCCTATCGCCATATTGGGCACAAATTGCAATCAAGGCCAATTAATGTGTTCAACACACATTTTTAAATCGAAAACTCGAAACACAAATTGTGATTGTCTGACTTGGGATTTGAACCAGGATGTCACAATTTCTCTGCCCAAGTGGGTTGCCACTAGACCAATGAGGCGATAATATTTTCGTTGTTTTTAGTTAATATTTATATCGGATGACATTTCGATCTCTACAAAGGTCATTGGCTGATTAGCTGTATGTTCTCGATTTTTTTTTCACCAAATTGTTGAAAAAAAAACTCCTATATTTAACTATTTGTAAAACTAGAACGTTTAATTGTGATTTAAACCCAGACTAAGCAGTTTTTATTTTCCTTCCACGATACAGGTTTACCTAGTGTGGTGTCAGGACTATGTGTGTGACTGTTGGGTGTATTTATTTTAAAGAATATTAGGGGCTTTGCCCATGTTTTTAACATAAAATAAAAATAAAAACTTAAAGTCCGTCGAATATGAGACATATCTTACTTTCTTCCCCACATTATTCTGCATCGATTGGTATCGGTCTCGACCCCATACCCCCAGCGGTTTCGGAGGAAATAGCGTGACAAGCTTTTGGCAGCGGCGGCGGCAGTTACTTTTTTTTAGAATAGGGAGAAAAAACTAAAATGTCGACCGGACCGATCGAAGTGTACTTTTTGCAACCCTGTGTTACACAGTGAATGAATGATATCGCTGCTGACAAATCAGCTAAATGTATGATGAATAGGCCATGTCCTTTCACATTATTTCGGGATCGTCCCTTTTACATTTCCTTTTATCGGATACGAAAGGTCTTGTTATCCGAAATGTGTCATCTAGTATAATCATATCTATATCATAAGTGTCATAGTTTTCTTGTTTCGGCTCATTTTATCCAGAATTTGAGTTAAGATATGAATGTATAAAGACAAATATTGCTTATTTAAGGCATTGTAAATAAATAAATACACCCAACAGTCACACACATAGCCCTGACCCCACACTAGGTAAACCTGTATCGTGGGTATCAAGAACTACTAGGGACTTGCGGTCCCACAACACCCAGACCCGAGACAAATATTTGTGGATCAGACAAACATTTGTCAAGGTGCGGGAATCGAACCCACGGCCTCACGCTTCGCAACCGGCTACTCGCCCGTTGCGCCACGGAGGCTGTCATTGTAAGAAAGTATAGTTATTCATATCTTACAAACGGTAAGAAGAAATAAATAACATTAACAAAAATAAAAGCGACTCAAAAAAACAAAAATCTAAAAGCTTTTAAGCTGGTCCTATTGCAATTTAAACTTTATGTTCAACTGAAACTATTTTTTCTCAGGCAGTCATCTATCTTGTGTAAAATTCTTACCTTTAGCAATATTAGCTGCGTACTGCTTCATAGCGATCTTCTCCACTGTGTTCTCCAGTCCGAAGAAATTCTTCACGTCGAGGAGTGCGCTCTGCTCGAAACAGGTCCACTCTGAATTCTCTGGGTGCACCTGCATCAACAAGTGATTTGAATAAAAGAAGAATATTACTGAGGAATTGGATAAACTTATGCTTAATTATGAATTAATGAACTGTCATTAATTCATAATTAAGCATACATTAATTAAACACTGGTTTAAGCATGCTTTTAATTTTATGATCTCCACCATCCATAATACCAGACTACTTATCTGTCTGCCTCTGACTGCCTCGGTGTTGTAATGCGTACGCGTTACGACTGAGGCTGGCGCTGAGGTCTCGGGTTCGATCCCCGGGTCGAGTAAAAGTGATATTGAGTTTTTCTATTACGAAAAGCTCAGTATTAGCACGGATTCTGGAATTTGTGCCCGGTATGGCGATAGGCTTGCCCCCTATCACATCATGGGACGGAGATACACTCGGCGAAATGTGGGTGTACTGGTTACACCTCTGCCTACCCCTTCGGGGATTACAGGCGTAAGTGCGTATGTATGTTCTTATGGATGCGTTGCCGACATTAAGAGAAGGATAAGGATTAGGAAGGTTGGGGATGGAGAGTTAAATGCGCAATCACTAGACCAGTGAGGCGAAGACTTATTAATTTCTGCCGAATGTCAACAGCTGGCACCGACGGCATCTTCCAAACTACACCACACTACAATAACATCGGTCACAAACGCCACAGAACCCCTCAAAACCAGTGGAAACTAGAAACAAAGCCATCTCACAAGACAAAGTTATCCATGCTGCAGATGGTATGCTCGAACAGAACGTCATTGTTCATGAACAATGAGTGTCGAGTCGATTCCGTCCCGCTGCCAACGACACATCTATTAACTGATGCTATTATACCGTGAGCCGACACGTGACCCCAAATTATGAGGGTTCGACTTTTAGGGAACTATACTATCGACTATTCATTATTGTCTCAGTTATTTATTTAAACTAGCTTTACAAAGTACACATACATACATACGCACTCACGCCTGGAAAATCCGAAGGGGTAGGCAGAGGTGTAACCAGTACACCCACTTTTCGCCGAGCGTATGTCCTTCCCTTTATGTGATAGGGGGCGAGCCTATCGCCATACCAGGCAAAAATTCCAAACTCCGAGCTGATACTGAGAATTTCGTAATAGGAAAACCCAATATCACTTTTACCCGACGCGGGGATCGAACCCGAACCTCAGCGTCGGCCTCAGTCGTAACACGTACGCATTACAACTGCGCCACCGAGGAACTCACAAAGTATAGTATGTAAAACTACAAAATTAATGAGCTCATGTATCAGGTATTTCTGATACATATAATTTGTACCCGACTGCACAGCAAGCACAATGTGAAAAGCAGATGGTGAAAACCACGCTATAGCGGCGGGATCAGCTAATGTATATCTAGTAACTGTAGGCTAAGATAATTCTGCCGACCGTCGAAGGATGAATGTCTCTTAGTCCAAGAGTTAATATGGCGTTTGTTCTAAAAACACGCAATAGCTACGCTAACACAAATTAATGTGAGTTTTCTATGGGATAGTGGCATCGCACTACCCCACCCCAGTCGAGCCGACTATAGTTCTCCTAACATCACCCTTTTTTTAACATGGGGAAAATCCTCTTGGATTCCCGGCCACCTTAAATAAGATAGACGGGGTATGCGGGATTTTTACCGGCTAAAAACCCCCGTGGTTGTCGCCATCTGCACGATGGAAGGGTTTCGGGCCCTCCAACAGAAACACGCCGAAACCCCTCCAATGCAACGCTGTAATAGCACGCCGAGGGGGAGTACGTGTTAACTCCTCCAGCAAATATATCTTGCCTCTCTGCAGAGGAACTGAGGTGATTTCTGGCATCGCATCGGCGTCTACGCCTCCGAGCAGGGTCAGCCCTCTCGAACCCGCTCCGCAGCCTCCGTCCTAACCATAACAGTCTTACAGAAGGAGGCTACCTTACATCCCCCCTACCACGGTCATCATCAATATCAAACTGTGTTAGAGGCGATAGGTACATTTCCATAACAGGTATGAAAACAAATCAACCTTCGTACAGTATCAACGTTACCGACCTCGTAAAGGAATCTATGATGGCGTGAATACGCGTGCATGGTAATTATCGTATGAATATTTATGTGGTGCGTTTGTCCCAGATATCGCCCACACACGCTGCCAGTATGGCCTACTATAAGATGAGAAAGCTAGTGGAAATGTTCCTAGTTGTACTCGTACAGCATCGACTAAACGTACGCCTATACTCAGCCCATTGTAACTCCCAACCAAAAATTTTTGTCTATACCTCAGTCTATTGTACCACTAGAAATAAGATGACAAGAAACGTAACTCAAGCAAAAAATGTCACCACCAAAACTCTGTGCAAGGGGGCGGGGCTATAAAATCTGTGCATAATAATCTCTAGTTGAAATTTGATACGTCTAATTTTTTGCGCGGTGCAGAACGTCGTATCTCGATCTAGAAATTTAATACATAGACTAACATTTATGAAATAAAGTTTATTTTGACATTCATTAATTTTTGTTGCGTGTATTAGTGTTACGTGTGGTTTTACCTTTGCATGTGTACGTGGAGTCGTATTTTTAACAGATTCATATGAGAGTTATCGTTCCTAGTTATCTTATTTCGCTGATTGTACCTCTTAGCTTGTGAATGGAACGATTTGAAAGCGGTTTAATACATTTGAAAGCCGATTTAATCGAGAAAATCTGTTCAGTCGTTTAAAGTTGTAAGTATTATTTTCTACTTGACGTTAGAAGTTTTAACGTATATAATGAACATCAACAATACCATAAGAATCAAGAGTTCGCTGCCGACATCTATGGAAAGGCATATCATCAATACATACATCGAAATACGATGACTACATAGTATAAAACAAAGTCACTATCTGCGTCTATCTGTCTGTTTGTTCGCTTATATTTCCTCAACTATGAAACGGACTTAGATGAGACGGCATCTATCTTCTTCCACTTGGCCTTAACCCACTCGCAGTGAGCTCGGCGCAACGTGTTTTTTTTATACATGTTACAGAGTAGTAGTTACGACTGGCCGCCTGCCTGTCGTCAAGCCCTCTGGGGAGAAAACACCCGGACCCGAAACAAATATTTGTGGATTACACAAACATTTGTCCCGATGCGGGAATCGAACCCGCGGCCTCTCGCTTCACATCTGTCTACTCACCAACTGTGCCATCGAAACGGCATCTATCATTTAGAGAATTTACTTCAGAAGGTTTATATGTATATCACGCTATGCTATAAAAAATTAAAACTCCTGGAAAACGCGTATTTTACCTCCCGAATCTTCGCTTTTACCGCATTTTAAATGACAATTGTTAAAATATTTCACGATACCAAATGTACTTTCGGCCATTAACTCGTCCATCAAAGCATTTTCTAAACAAGAACAATTCCCTCATTGTATCCATCAAAAATTTATGCTAGTCATCGACATTTATTCTATTCTTTTAATGCACTCCACAATGCTTCCATTATAAATAAATAAATACACGTCCAACAGTCACACACATAGTCCTGACCCCACACTAGGTAAACCTGTATCGTGGGTATCAAGAACTACGAGGGACTTGCGGTCCCACAACACAATGAACACAACACAGTGAATCAGACAAACATTTGTCTAGGTGCGGGAATCGAACCCACGGCCTCACTCACGCTTCGCAACCGGCTACTCGCCCGCTGCGCCACGGAGGCTGTCTTATAAAACAAAGAAAACCTGCAGACCTTGAAAACCTTATTATGCGTAATTGTGGCAATTAGTTCAAAAGCTATGCACTGCGGATTGAACCCCGAGTGCACAATTAAAATATATCCATATAATTTTCATAATAACAGATGTGGCAAATTAAACTATAATTATGGTCTAGTGGCAGCGTTCTAAGGCTAAGAACCGTGTAGTCCTGGTTTCCATTCCCAGGTAGGACAGTCACAATTAATATTTGAGTTTTCGATTAGAAAAATCACAAATGAATTGCCCAGGATTGGAATTTGTGTATGTAGATAGGCTCGCCTCCTATCGCATCATGGGACGGAAATAAGTTGGGCGAAACGGATGCAGGCAGCCCTAGTTGCATCTCTGCCTACCCCTACGGGGATAAGCACCAGGCCTGCCCATAAACAGTAGCAACGCCACCCAGAACTTTGAATAAGTAAATTATACAGGGTACTACGATCGTTAGCCGTCACTTTAAGATATCACACGTTATGACCCATTATTGACCCCTACAATTCCATTGGTGTTGTACTTTTAGAGACGAAAGCATATAGTTTGGCCAACATTTATATTATGACACCAACGCGTTGAGCGTAATAAAAATGTAGGGCAGAATCAATATTACACTATCTATTAGTCATAAACGTACGAGAATCAACTGATAGTATCGACAACTGGAAGTTATTTGATAACGGTTATAAGCTACTAAAATTGTAGCAGATGCTAATATGCAAAGTATCCCCTTCTTCTACTTGTCCTTATCCCACTCGCAGTGGGGTCAGCGCAACATGCTTTTTAACACATGTGATTTGGCTCGTAGTTTTTACGACCGGCCATTTCAACCTCTCTGAGGAGAAAACACCCAAATACGAAACAAATATTGTGGTTCACACAAACATTTTATCTCGATGCAGAAATATGCTACTCGCCCACTGCGCCGAAGAGGCTGTCGAAATTGTAGCATATGCTAATGCATAGTATAATAATAAAATACAGTAAGCCAAGAAGAGGCTACGAAGTCCAAACTTTGAACATATATGAACATTTGGTATTTAACGGCACATAAACATGAAAGCGTAGTTGAAATGAGTAAAGCAACAGACAGTAATAAAAACCCATCTAGGTTTCCAAGTTAACGTCTCACATTTAACGACAGATAAAACCACAAAAGAGTTAACAACAAAAACGCTTGACCTCCGGGATCATTCAACCTCATTGTAATTCTGAACAAGTTCGCCGTGCATGCATCCGAATTCGTGGCGAAACTTGTAAAGGAAATAATTTATTTTCAAATAATAACACGGCGGCTTTCTAGAACTATAAACAATAAAACCAAGGCGATATTTGAAATACAGAAGAACCTCTATAAGTCGAACATCAAGGGAGACGCCAAAAAAGAGTTATAGAGTTTTCGACTTATAGAGAACTATAATAGAGGTAATAATCGAGTTGTAAAGGTTGTAAAATAAAACATTGCTATGTTCGAGATACAGAGGTAAAATTTAATTATCGAGTTATGGAGGGAAAATATGTACCAAAATGGCTTGGAGGGTCTCACTGATTATTTCGACTAATAGAGGGTTGAGATTTCGAGTAATGGAGGTTTTGGTGTTTCAAGGGAAGGGAACAATTTTTTTTACGAGATTTGGAGGTTTTCAACTTATCGAGGTTCGACTTAACGAGGTTCTACTGTATAAGGATTGAAATAGGAATTTAATATGCAACCGTGTCGTGTGAGATAAAATTATGTGCCGCATCAATTCCGTGTGCAGTAAGAGACGAAGTCGAATGGCAACGCGTGTCACTTTAGATTCAACGATATCTAACATATATTATGACACGATTGAGAAAGTCATTTCGCTTTTGATCACTTTTTGAACAAATCTCATCAAACGAATCTTTCTTTCGCGACTTCGTGACGACACCGGCAAGATAGACGACATAATTGAGTGATTCAACAATAGTTACTCTTACGAGACGTTACATTGGTGGCCCGTATCATGGAAGTCGGGACTGGGATCATTTATTCTATTGATTAAGGAATTAGTGGATAAAATCGGTTGTACACTACTCTTTCATAATCAGAACAAATAAAGCTTGTAAATAATAACATACGAAGTACCACTCTAATCATCTGGCTTCGTTTACCAATCTAATGTCAAAGAGAAATTTTAGAAAAACAAAACGTAGTCTAGACCGATTACCTAAAATGTCCAACAACGACGAAAGGATACATAATTAAATTTGAATTTCTAGTAATACTGATCGAATGACGATTAATAATCGGATGTAATCACACGCTCGCGTTTCTTATTTACAAGATATCTTACGGAAGGAATATGTTAGTTATAGTACTTTGATTAATAATAATTTAATTGGTGTTTATGTAGAAGAAATCGCTATGTTGAAATGTTCAATGGAACGATTATATCAGAGTGATGCAACAACTGAAAGTGTTTTGTTGCACGCTGTAATTGGAAGGCAATAATGTTATAACATACGTTTCTATATTAAGCAGCACGCAGATAATCTAAAATTATATTTCACCCTCTGTTCATCTTGAGACAGGATCGTGAAAAACGACGGAGAGGATTATGTGTTATTAGCTTTTGCTCACGGCTCCGCCCGCGTGAACAGCCTTTTCCGGGATCAAAAGTAGCCTATGTCCTTATCCAGGTCATGGTGTAATTGCGTGCCAATTTCATACAAAACCGGGCAGCCGCTAAGGCGTGATTGACTAACAAACAACCAAATTCACTAACTCACAAACATCCAAAATTTCATCTTTTTATAAATGTAGTAGTAGGAAGTATGATGATTTGCACCTAAATGAACAGCGAATGTCATACGAGTCAAAACAGTGACTAAATAACCACAATACAGATAGATAACATATTGTTGGTGGGCACTAAATAGAACCTGATTGATTTCAATAATGTTTGTATTTTTTTAATTTTACACCAATATTATTCATGGTAATTTTGTAAAGCCAGGACGCAAGATAACAGTAAGATTGATCTCACACTTGAGGATGATTACGATCCGGAAAAAAGAAGATCAACATGTAGTCGAGCACGAAATAGAAGATACATGTACTTACATAATATTTACATTTCTCGACAACTCCGACCCTGGCGGCGAAGGTCTCGTTGGTAGCCTCGATCTCCAGCACTCGACTCTTGAGGTCTAGGTGGTTCTTTTGGATGAAGTAGATGTAGTCGACACCAATCATCTGACAAGAATATATTAAAATGGGAATAGTGAACAAAAATATCTCTAATGTAGTCTAATTACAATTATTGGAATTAGAATATCGTGTCGTTCCTTAATACACAAAAAACTATCTTGAATTAAAAGAACACGAAGAATAAAAACAATCATCTACCGGATATTGGGATTGGGTGTGATATGATGTCAATACGCCCATCCCTGATCACATCATAGAACAAAAATATCTTTGGACAAATAGGTGCATAACCTGTACCTAAGTTCACTTCTCAAAATTTCCACGATGAATATTTATTGTCAATAACTAGCTTCTGCCCGCTGATCCGTCCGCGTGAATATCTGGGATAAATATTGCCTATTTCCTATCCCAAGTCATGGGCTACCTATATGTCAAATTTCATCCAAATGCGTTCTGCCGTTAATGCGTGATTGATTAACATCCTAATTTACAAAGTCACGGAATGTCCAAACTTTCACCTTTTATAATATTAGAGGAAAGAAGGATTATTATTCGAACCATAGTTTTGTTCAAGGATATAATGCGTATATGGTTAGGGATAGGTACAAATCTTACCATGACCACTTACAGGAAAACCAAACAAATAAACATAAATGGAATAATTAAACAGGTTTGTGTTATTGTTTAATGCACAAAAGTATTGTGACGTTAACGAAACAGGATATTACATATATACCTTAGATATTTAAATTCAGTACATGGCACAATCCTATAAAGCTCTATTAGATTTTGTTTTATGTTTGAAGCAATAAGAAATATACACCATGTTCCATATGTTAGCTAAATTCTTGACATCCATATATTATTAGGAGATACTGCTGTAACTTTTTATTCACTCAAACCTCCATCCTTCACAACATGCTCAATTCTCTGAGTTATGATTATTTAAGTGACCACATTTAAAAGAAAGAGAGAGATATATCCAAATCTTCAAAAGATGGGTCGCCTCCATGTTGAGTTGACCACTCTGCTAGATGGTGTCTCGCTACGACGCTCAACCACTTCAGTGATGTATGTACTTTTCTATGCCTACTAAGCTACGAGCACCTCAAAAAGTATAACCTACCTTCTTCAACAGATAAGGCGCTTCAACGTTGAGTTGACAGCGTCTGATGGTGTTCCGCTGTGAGTCGTCAGCGGACCAGCTGTCTTCGGTGATGGCGCACTCAAGCACCACCGGGATTTGGGGGCAGTTTGGGAACCGCCTTTCGTATGCCTACGACAATAGAAACTCACGTAAGTTAAACTGAAGTTTAAAATTTAGTGTTCGTCTAAATTAATTCAAAAGAATGCAATAAATATAATCCAGTGTTTTTATTCAGATGGCGGGACTGTCCAGGCAACTGACACGGGAGTACCGTCTCAAATATTTACATTCGTATAATTCTCTGATCAAATTTTGCCCAAAGTCAGAGATGAACTAGATTTAAAATCATCAAATTCGAGTGACAGTGTACTCAAAAGGCCGATTTCAATCAACGATCTAGATTCTTTAGACCCAACCGAAAGTCAACAAATCAAACTAGTAAGTTGTACACGTGAACTTTAAACTGCATTCTTATTGGCTCAGTTATGGCATCGATCCGGAAACTCAATCTAAGATCGTTTATTGAAATCGTTCGTCAGACTGTCATACCGGTCACGGTAAGTTCCCGATTTAAAGCCAGAGTTTTATGGTTCAACAGACTCGATTTGACTGGGGTTGGATATTGTGCCTAATTTGGCAATTCGTTATGCGTTAGAAGCAAAAGCGGCGAACCGTAGGTCCACTTGTTGCCTGGTCTGCGTACTTTTTCATTGATATAGATGAGGTTATTTATGTGATGATTGTTTTTTTTTCTGAGTTCCTTCCCGTTGGCTGTAATAACCACTTAGCACCAGCTGGATCCTCAAATTGTTTATCCTTCGTAATTTCATTTTAATGATTCAGCAAAAATATTAATAGCAAATTACAGAGCTGGGCGGTCGGGGTCCCACAGCTGAGGGAGGAATCGGCTCATTCATCATAAGTACCGAACTTTGCGGACCATCTATCATCAGCTATAATATTCACAACTGTTGGTAATTTGATATTAATTAATAGTGACGTAAACAAGATTAATAAAAAAATATTACCAATCTTCGAAAGTAACAGCGTTAATTTAAGTAAAGTTGGTTGAAATCTACTAATTACAATATTTAAGAGACAGAGTTATTTATGTGAATGCTAGAGCCCCGTTGTAGACAGGTTTGTCTACATCATGAATGGGCCAGCTCGACCGGTTCGTTACCACTGTCTTACAGTAAATCAACTTAAAGTAGCGGCTCGCTGCTGCGTTTCTTACGATGAGTGAGATATCCGGAGGGCCAAATCCCCCTACCCTTCCCAATTATTTTTCTTTAAGGTCGGCAACGCGCCCATGATACATCTGGTATTGTGGGCGTACATTGGCGGTAGAGATCACTTACCACCAGGTGACCCACTTGCTCGTTTGCCGGCCTATGCTATAAAAAACAATAGTTTCAACAGATTTGTGAAAACGAAATCCTATAATTTTTCGATTATCGATATATGCTATTTTCGTTCATATTACAGAAACGCTGTGACTCAAGATTTTACGACCCGCCTGGCCGGAAGGGACGTTCATATTTCGTTTGGGTACGTTTCAAGAAATTGTGAAAGCTAAGTGACATTTTCAATAAATGACTTGCTATGAAATCGTATTGAAGAGTTAATACGGTATACGCTTTTCTGTATTTGTGACTACACAGCAGCTGATTGTAAACAAGCACAACAGCAGTTCAATGACAATATCCAAAAACAGAAGGCAGAAGTATTAGTAGTAGGAGTCAGAAGTCGGCCGGATTCTGTATAAACGATACAGAATCCGGCCGACCGAGTTATTACCACTTGTCTCACAAAAAACAGCAGCAGACGTAGCATAGGTGGTGTTGAGTTTCATACGGTGCGTGGGATATTCGGAGGCCTAAACCCCCTCCTTTTCCTAATCCCGTTCCTCTAAGTTTGGTAACGTGTCCATGATTCTTTTCGTATTGTGACTTCAATTATATCCTTCTAACCTAAATACAACAGTGCTCACTTTCCTTTTTGGGGGAGATAGACAAAGTAGTGTTACCTAAACAGACGGCTTCTAGCATACAAGGGATGTGACACCATTCTGTTACCTACTTAGAAAATTTGTCTATGCTATATAAAAGCTGCCAAATATTATCAAAGTAAATATATAGTTTCGTTGTGATACTCGTATTACTCAAGGCAGTAACTATGACGGAATCCGATCAGAAAACATGCCTACTGAGTCCTGATACCCAACCATCTACAACATAGAAGCAAATACAGAAAACCCGCAAAGATATTTCAACAAAAACTTATGCTAAAAATATCTTCGGTAATATTCCGTGAACACCGTTCAATATTTATTTATTCTGTTGGGAAGAACGTTTTATTCGAACGCCTCTTGTTCAAGTATACGAGTGTCCAATAAAGATTTCTGAGAAACGCGAAGCTTTACTTGCTAGTTACATTCGTACATCCTTGAAGATGGCGCTGTTACTTGTTTAATATGTACTTTATAGTATTACTATTATAGAGTTTATGCAAATTGACAACAATTGAAAGTTTTCGAAGCTATTTTATGAGTTGGTTTTTATAAATTAGCACAATGACCAGTATTGTTAGATGAAAGTTGTCGCAAAATAATGATGATCGACAAGAGGTAACAAACTCTTAAGATTACATTGGCACCTTTTGGATACATAATCCTAAAAACCGAAAGAAATAAACAGTTAGTACAAATCTAGAAAGTAAAAAGATTGATTTTGATAAGGTACTTAATGTTTTTAGACAAATATTAAAATTAAATGTAACATGTAGATACTTTAATAAACAAAGATATTCATCATAATTTAAAAGATCCATTACAACAGCAAATATTTTTAATTGCTCAATTATCTGTCTGTAAAACATAATTCGACACTGAAACAGGTTGTTAGCACATTGCTGCTCAAATATTTGGCACTTGCTAGCGTACTAGCTTCACGCCGCGGTTCCTTCTATTATTATAGATTAATTATTTTTGTTTTACAATGATATGATCTAACGACGATTGCGGTCATTGAAGATCACAATTTTGCGAATGCATTCTTTCTGTATTATGGATAGTTCAATCAGGTTTATGCATTTTTAGTTGAACCAATAAGAAAAGCAATAATTGACAATTTTCTTTATCCCATAATTAATCTATTTACATACCTTGGACCTGACTATGTCCATAAGTATAAAAACCCGACCGTTTATATTTGTCATTTACCCCAGAAGTGGAAAGAAGCGCTGCCATGTCGAGCGGAAAAATATTTTATGGTGCGATAGGATACATCTAGGAATTGGATTTTTTCTCTTGACGGAATAACATTTTCTAAATCGATAACTGTATTCAGAATTGGATAAACTCCTTTAGCTGATCGAAACAACAGCCTAACAATAAATTATAAGTAGTAGAGCCATGTTGTTTTGTCCATAGCATAACTAGGCCGGCTCGACCGGGTCTTTACTGTCATATAGACTGTCTCACAGAAAATCTATATGAAACAGCAGCTTGCTGTTGCTTTTCGTACGGTGAGTACAGAGTCCCCCTCCTCTTTCCAATCACTAATTGAGGGTGATTCCTTCCCTTTAAGGTCAACAACGTGCCCATGATTCTGGTATTGTGGATATTCACGGGCGGTGGACATCTGGTGACCCACTTGATCGTTTATTGGCCTCCGTTGAATGAATATTAAAAGGAATCCTGAAAGGAAACAATTCATGTACAAACAGAGGCAAAACGTGTTCAAAACGATGACAAACAATTTACACTAAACAAATTCAGAAATATTCATCGTTGATTTTATGAAAATGTTTGGAGCATACTGGTCCTTTGCTTTGAAATGGAACCTGTTGGAATTTATTTTTATATTGTCGAGTCGGGGGAGTCGCGGGAGTCGGGGGTAAGGGGAGATTAACAACGCTCGCAAACATATTCAAATTAAACGGGAGAGTTCGTTCGAGATGCTATATTTAGAAATGGCCAGGTAAATTGTTACATTAGAATTCTGTCGAATTTAGATAGATAGATAGAATATTCTTTATTGCACACTAAATAAAGTAGGTAGCTTATAAAACGAGGATCATACAGTAAGGGTGATACAATGGGCGGTCTTATCGCAAACAGCGATTTCTTCCAGACAACCTTAGAACCGAATTTATTTCATTCTAGATGTTTTCAAAGGCCTTTGTATGGTCCGAGTATTGTTTAGTTTTGGATTCAGTTAATGAGCAGTGCTTTATTTGAGTTTGTTATATCATAGGGCGGAAATATACGTCCCAGTTCTTTATGATATTGTTACGAAATTGTGTTTTTGACTTTAGATCAGGATAGTTTTGTAACTTTTGTACATATATTTTGATGTAAATAATCAATTAAAAGTACCAATTTTACACACGAGCAGCTGATCTCAAACAACCATTCCTAATAACTAACGTCAATCATAGTATTTCCACAAGGTGGTAGGACCTTCATGTGCGAGAGTCCGCCTGGGTTGGCAGGCGCTTACCATCAGACGAGCAACTTGCTCGTATCGTCATTCAAGCTAATTAAAAAAAGTATTTAATAATGCGTAATCTGTGAATCCAAAGCCATTATGTTTGTTGAATATTTAACAAGCTTTCAACAACGCCACGTTGAAGTAGGTACTGTTGAAATGTTGATACTCGTAGCAGCTAATTTCGAATATGTCACTCATTATTAGTCTTCTTTAAGAGTTTATTTATGCTGGCACGGCAAAGTGAGTACACTGGGCCTGGTTTTAAAGACAGTTCAGTCCAAATATAACGTTGACCGTCAATAGACGTTGCGTCCCTCGACAGTCGGCAGAATTATGCCGGCCTGAAGTTGCAAGATATACACTGGCTGACCTCGGAAAGCGACTCACCGTGGTCGCTATCCAGTCAAGTACAAAACATCAGGCACCCTCTCCCCAGTAAATTAACGTGAGCCTATCTTACGGGTGTAGGGCATTCTAACTATTAAGAAATGACAAAAACGTGAAGAAAGAATAACTCAAGGAATAATGAATCTACATGTTTCCAACCACAATCTCATTTAAATAGAACTTGTATAGCAATGGTAAGACTTCTCATACTGAACTGCTTCCATGAATAACGTTTTCCGATCAGACAGTCCACAGTAACAGTCGCTTTCCAATAAGATAGATAGATAGATAGAATATTCTTTATTGCACACTAAATAAAGTAGGTAGCTTATAAAACGAGGATCATACAGTAAGGGTGATACAATGGGCGGTCTTATCGCAAACAGCGATTTCTTCCAGACAACCTTAAGCTTATTAACCTTCAATAAGCCATTGCGGCTAATATGTTTCACGTTTCTGTTTAGATTGTATTTTTGTGCAATCTTTGATGTAATAGGTATTAGCTTCATAATAGTAATAGCACCGTTTATAGCTGTTATAGAGGGTACTCTGGAGAATAACTATATCAAGTGGGTAGATATAGGATTGTGAGGCATGGTAGAGGTGGTTGGTGAGGTATATAAGAGTGTGCGTTATTCATTGATGGAACAGGGTTGGATTGCCTAAAGCATTCACCCGAAAGCCCGGTGACGCTGACAAAAGCCGACTCTCGTCAGGCCATCAACAAGCGACCAAACAAAAAAATTGAGGGAACACAGTCGAGCTTGGAACTTTTAGGTGGAAACGCTGGTCAAGTACAGTTGTAATCATTATCAAAGTAATAGATTTCTTACATAGGTAACACAACGCGCCACAAGATGGAATAGGGTGGTTTCCTATATTTAATTTCATACATTATTTTATAAGCAACAGAAAATTAGACGCAAAAGAAACCCTTTTATTAAAACACAATCAAAATTGGTTCAGAAATGTGGCCGCAGTTATGACTTTAAATGTTGGTATGAGGAAAAGTGGGTGCGTAGTAGGGATATTAAACTATCTCGCTTGCACGCGTGCACCATAATGCACATTTTACACAGTGACGCCAAAGTTTGCGTCGTGTGTCATTTGACAATTACCCCTTCTACAGGATTTGAATGGCTTCTAACTTATTTATTATTGGCCCGATTTATAAAACTCTTTCTGCAATATATTTTGAGTAACGTAACTTATTGATTTAAATAATAAAAAAAATCTAGTCAACTACCCTATTGCATCCCAATCACTATCAGTAGTAGAGGCACGTTAACTCTGCTATAATAACCTGCACCCACCTGCTCGTTTTCCCCCTGTTTCATAAAAACTTAATAGTCCCGTTTTAAGATAAAAGTTAATATACTTTGAAAACTCATGTCCCAGTTTTTAGGTCATAGGTCGGAAATAAGCAAGTGGGTCACCTAATGGTAAGTGATCTCCACCGCCCATATACGGCTACAATACCAAAAGAATTATGGGTGCGTTGTCGACCTTAAAGGAAAGGGATAATTAAGGGATTGCGAAGGGGAGGGGGATTTAGGCCTCCGGATACTCACCGTACGAAACGCAGCAGCAAGCTGCTACTTTGCGTCGGTTTTCTGTGAGACAATGGTAACGACTCGGACGAGCCGGCCAATTCATGCTGTAGACAAAACTGTCAACAGCGTTGCTCTACCATTGAAATATATATATACACATATATATTGCAATTTACGTAAGCTGTAAATCCAATAAATACAATTTTCGGCTCGTCCTTCGGGACCGGTATGAATCATAAGGGTTTCTATATAATGTTATTATTAACTTAGATCCCTGATTTGCTAAAGCAGAATAAACAAAATTCAAACGTATTTACTCGCAAAGGCGCAAGTCTGTGTACTCGTGTATCTAATTTGGGGACGAAATTAGCTTGAATTACGTATTTGTGATCCGTTTATTTGTAAAAGTAAATACACCCAACATTAATATATAACATCTTTAATCTCCCAGTGGAAACCTTATTTCGGGGTTGTAAACCTTATGTTAGAAAATCTTTTTTATAGAACAGCCACTATACCCAAAAAAGGATCGTGTATGCGTCGACGACCTTTATGCTAAGGATGAGGATGGGCGAAGATATGACATAGGTTGGAAACAAGCAAGTGGGTCACCTGATGGCATGTGATCGCCACCGGCCATGAACTGACAATACCAAGAATCATGTACATGTTGCCGACTTTAAAGGGAAGAAAGAGGTAATTAATAAAGAGTTTGTCAATACACTGTCTGTGGATACTAGCAGCTAACCCATTGTAAATCCAAATTGTAAATCGCCAAGCAACAGTGTGTAAGCACAGTTGTGTTCCGGTTTGAAGGACATTGAAGCCAGTGAAATTACTGGGCGTTATGAGACTTAACACCTTATGTCTCGGGGTGACGAGCGCCGTCCAGTGTTATGCAGTGCTTCGTTATTTTTTTTTCGCCAGTTTTGTGTGGCGTTGCTTATGTTTATGAGCAGGCGTGGCGCTTACCATCAGGCGTGCGTGTAATTAAAAACAAAACACCATTATCTGAATGAATATTTATTTATCATTGCACGACAATAAGAGTATCAAGTCTATCTAGTGTATGACGCGTAGTATTGCGTAGTTGCCACGAAACGACTGCGTACCACGTCACACGCACATTATAATCATCATGTTACGTCACAGAACGTCATAGTTAATTACGTTACTATTGTTATTATTTTTTTATTCCATAGGCCGGCAAACGAGCAATTGGGTCACGTGATGGTAAGTGATCTCCACCGCCCATATACGCCCACAATACCAAAACAATTATGGGTGCGTCGCCGACCACAAAGGAAAGGGATAATTAAGAGATTGGGATTTGGGACTCCGGATATCTCACTCACCGTACGAAACGCAGCAGCAAACTGCTACTTTACGCCGGTTTTCTGTGAGACAGTGGTAATGACCCAGAGGAGCCGGCCCATTCGTGCTGTAGATACAAGTGTCTACAGCGTGGCTTTACCACTTAAAAAGATTATTAATTTTAATTATTCGCTTTAATAAAATGCCATCCGGATCCAGTGAGTTACTGTAGAGGAAAAAAGGTACATGACCGTGGCGAAGGGTAACCAAAATGAAAGCCGAGGTTAATTAATTAGAGAGGTTTGCGCAACAATGTTTATAACTTTTATTAAGGAATACTATCGCTATTATCAATTAAGACACTTATTCGCATAATTATGTCAATAATATGTATAAAGCTATAAAAACACAAAAGTATTTAATTTTTGACAAGTTAATAACGGGAAGCCAGAATGAATCGTATTGTATGGAGCCTTCGCCACTGGTACATGATCAAATGTTGTATTACGGACATTATTGCATTGGAAATAATCTTAAATTATTATTACGGGACCACATACCTAATTTGAATGGGCGCGCTGTAATTTATTGTCAACCTTTCTCTTTCACGTACGTAAAGTGGATAAAACAATAGGTGTTATTTACTACAGAATATAATTAATCGACAGGTGGGTCACTTGATAGTAACTAGACACACCACCACCGCCAATAGACAGCTACAATGCCAGAAGAATAGGTGCACAAACATTTAGTCTCGGTGCGGGAATCGAACCCTCGGCCCCTCTCTTCACAGCCAGCTACTTGCCCACTGCGCCACGGAGATTGTCAACTAACTCAGCGCCATAGATTTATCAAAAATCATCTACTTCTGTACACTATTGTTTTTCAATATTTACGCGTGAACTGTGCTAACTGTGAGAAAGCGTACATTCATCGCAAGTTATTTATTGGCCATAAACGTTTTATGGCCAATGTGGCGGTTCCCACGACGCCCTTTCGTCGATTCTATAAAAAAAAATATAATCCTCAAGCAATCCATGATAATCGAATGTTGTTTATTACAAGCATTGACGGTAACTTGGCTATTTATTATTTAAAAGACGTTTTCAAATACTGTATTTTTGTCAGTCTGCGAAGCGTGAGGCCGTGGGTTCGATTCCCGCACCGAGACAATGTTTGTGTGATCCACAAATATTTGTCTCGGGTCTGGGTGTTGTGGGGTGGCAAGTCCCTCGTAGTTCCTGATACCCACGATACAGGTTTACCTAGTGTGGGGTCAGGACTATGTGTGTGACTATTGGGTGTATTTATTTATTTAATTGTCTTGCTGTCCCCCGTCACTGCGGACGATGCAGTCTGAGTAGGAAGGTTGACTCTGGCAGTAGGAAGTCTGGCGTCTGAGTAGGAAGGTTGACTCTGGCAGTAGGAAGTCTGGCGTCTGAGTAGGAAGGTTGACTCTGGTAGAAAGCTGGGATGACTGTGATAGCACCAGACAGAAAGAAAATACCATTCGGAGCACGTCCATCCCATTTTCGCTATTTCTAATCAATGTAGTAGCAGGAAATGCAAAGCGAGTTGTTATACAATCCGATCTTTCCACACAAAAACGTCCTTTTGCTCTTATCCTACTCGTATTGGGGTCGGCGCAACATGCTTTTTAACCCGTTACAGAAATATTTTCGAACCTGCCTGACGTCAACACCTCTGGGGAGAAAACACCCAGACTCGAAACAAATATTAGTGGATCACACAAATATATCGTCTCGGTGCGGGAATCAAAACCGCAGCCTCTAGGCTACTCGCCCACTGTGCCACGGATCGTGAAAACGTAATCATGTTAAATGGTTAATTAACTTTAATTATTATTAGATTACTCAACAAATGCGGGCGTTATCAAGTTTATTGTTTTATAATTCCGGCGCGTCCTTTACAAGGTCTGTGCAGAAGATAATGAAATACAATTAAATTAAATTCAAACATGACTTAAATATAAAGGTGGAGTTAAAGGACATTTCCTATGTATAATACTCTATATCGTCGCCTTATTGCCGTTCCCTATACATATTCTATATAAAGATAGATTAACTAAAAGGTGTTTAGACAGACCTTCCATACAAAATTATGCCACTTTATGAATATTGGGAACGACCATTACAGTCAAAACCCCGTATCTACGATAGGGATAACTTTACAGGTACAGTAAAAAATTACGAGGCCTTGTAAAATTTTATTACCACAGCATATTCATATATCTTTTTACGAAGTTCTCATTAACCGTCATATAGCGTTACGGGTTACTAATCTAACGTTTTCTTGACTTATTTACACGGGTCGATTTTAGTTAACTGCCTGTCCTGAACAGACTTTCATTCGAATTGATCAACAAAAATCAAACTGATTTTTACTGGTTTATTGAGGTGAGATGTTGGTGGATTGTGTATCTAAGTCTATGGGAATGACCATGTCACTTGCCTGAACTATGTTATATTATTCTTATTATTAATAACTGACTGCCTCGGTGGCGCAGTTGTAATGCGTACGCGTTACGATTGAGGCTAACGCTGAGGTCTCGGGTTCGCTCCCCGGGTCGGATAAAGTGGTATTGGGTTTTTCTATTATGAAATGCTCAGTATCAGTCCGGAGTCTGGAATTTGTTCCCGGTATGGCGATAGGCTCGCCCCTATCACATCGTGGGACGGAGATACGCTTGGCGAAATGTGGGTGTACTCGTTACACCTCTGCCTACCCCTACGGGGATAACAGGCGTGAGTCCGTATGTATGAGTGCGTATGTACCAACAAAAGCATAACCGAAAGGATGACGACCCACAACAATCTATAACAATATTTCCCTAATCTCTTATCTTATTGGTTTTCACATATTACTTTAAATATCAGATTATTTTCAAGAGTATGTACACAAGATCAACTGTCTGTTGGCATGAATGGCATTATCTATGTTGTTTTTAAACAATGCGTATCAAAGGAAGCAAGACATTTCCTGCAGCCTTGTCTAACAACGTGACGCGACGCGTGGCGATAATGCCTTTGTGTTTGCTGCTAGATTTGGACAATAATATTTATATATATAAAAAAACCGTTATCCTTCTATTATGTCCTTATGTCAATAGATACATACATATATACATACGCACACACGCCTGTAATCCCCGAAGGGGCAAGCGGAGGTGTAACTAGTATACCCACAATTCGGCAAGCTTATTTCCGTCCCATGATGTGATAGGAGGCAAGCCTATCGCCATATAGGCACAATTCCAGACTGCGGCAGATTCTAGTATCAGACTAAGCATTTCATGATAGAAAAACTCAATTACACTTATCCGACCCGGGGATCGAACCCTAGACCTCAGCACAACAGTCGTAACCAGTCCTAACGCATACGTATCACAACTGCGCCACCGAGGCCTAATTTTGATAAGGTGTTCACATTCCTCATAGGACAAGGTAAGTAACCACTCAGTCATTCATCAATACACCCACATTTCACCGAGCGTATCTCCGTCCCACGATGTGATAGAGGGCGAACCTATCGCCATACCGAGCGCAAATTCCTGACTCCGGGCTGATGCTGAGCATTTCGTAATAGAAAAACCCAATATCACCGGGATCGAACCCGATACCTCAGCGTCAGCCTAAGTCGTAACGCGTACGCATCATAACTGCGCCGCCGAGGCAGGCCTTCTCGTCCGCGAAGTATGTCGTGTTGCATATGCTAAGCCCCTGAACCGACTAACTAAGAGACGTGGCGTGATGAAGGATGAGGAAGGCAGAGGATTGACAAAAATGGCGTGGACTTGGAAAGGGCTATGTCCAGCAGTGGACGAATTCAGGCCGATAGATGACTGGATGATTCCTTATTTGTATAATGATAGCAAAAATATGTATGGTTTCAAAACGTATTATGAATGATGTATTGTATTACTTTTGCTCGCGGCTCCGCTCGCATAAAAAGTAGCTTATAACTGTCTTCAGGGTCCCAGCTATCTTTGTACCAAGATTCATCAAAATCGGTTCAGCGATTTAGGCGTGAAAGCGTAACAAACAAAATCCCTTTCGCATTTATCATATTAGTTAGGATTAGAATTAGCAGTAACCTCCTTTGCCAACACTATTCTTCTTCTTCTTCTTGTCAAGCTGACATGGAAGCCTCGTTGAAGCAAAGCAAATAAAAAAAATCTCCACAAAGAGGTGCTAGATGGTTTTGTAGCTCAGAATTCCGCCTCAGCAGTACGCATCACTCTGTTATGGCCGTTCTCAATATTCTGTCTATCGAGATTTGCTTACTGGCAGTAAAATTTTGACATATTTTGTATGGAAGATCTGTCACAACACTATCGATAGTAAGCAAATCTGTCGATAGATAGAATATAGGGAACGGCCATTAGACTACCGCTGCTAACCTACATATCACATATTTATTTATTTATTGACGTCGCCATATAACCTGATTAAAAATAAATTTCTCGGCCAATACGCACTGCCAAGTTGTTGACACGAATTGAGCACAGATTCATACTTTTTTTTTGCAAAAATAATTGTAATAATTTATTGTCACCTTGAAACATACAAAAACAGATCTTAAATTTACTTCAATAACACGGCGCCATTTTCGTGGTGTCAAAAACCTCTATAAGGTTATCAGATTGCAAGCAAAATAAATCACGTATAAAAAGAACAAATTCTAATTGTACGGGACTTTACTGTATCCCGTACGTTGGGTGTTGTGTAAGGGCGCGTTCACATATAATGTCCGTTTTACAGGTCCGTTTAAACGTATGTATTATTCGCGTATGTAGTTGTATGAGCGAGTTCACACAGAATACAGTATTCCGGATCCAGTCAAAAATATCGATCCGCTAAAATAATCAACAATCCGTTTTACAGGTCCGTTTAAACGTATGTGTTATTATCGTATGTAGTTGTATGAGCCAGTTCACACCATAATACCGTATTCCGGATTCAGTATACTGATCCGTTTATCGGATCGAAACCGCGCGAGGCTTGGCACGCGGGGGTGCGCGGGGTATGGGGTGCTGCACACAGCCGCCATTTGCCGGTTTAATTCCCAGCGTTGTGCACGTGTCCAGTGCTCTCATAATCATGGCAAGCAAGACGTTTGAAAAATATATTGATCAAGAAGTCTTGATAAATTGTGTTGAAATTAGACCAATTTTATGGGACAAAACACTGGAGATTTATAAAGATAAAATTGCAAAAGCCGCTGCTTGGCGCGAAATATGCGTTATTCTAAAGGAGGATTTTCAAGCTATGGAACAAAAAGAAAGACAAGAATTTGGTAAGTAAGTATTTATTTTATATTGTAATTGAAAGAATTATTACACTTTGCCCCAACAAAGCTCCCCACCGGCAAAGGAAAAGTTAAATAATGAACAACGGTTATTTGATTGGTTTTGAATTTTATACCAGCGTGTGGGGCGTTTTGGTGGGGCAAAGTGGAATAATCCTAATGGAAACCTTGTTCTTTATTTTAAATAGCTTCATTCTGCCAAGAAACAGACCCGGATTCAGACACGAAATAGTTTTCGAATTCGGTTCTGACTGAATTTGCAGTTCGACCACCTCGTACTGTTTCATCATCAGGTAGGCTATTGAAATAAAATGCTTCAGATTCAGAGGTGTTGTCATCGTTTAAGCCCTCTTTTTCCCTTACAAAGTTGTGTAGAACGGTACATGCCTTAACAATCCATATAGCTGTTGTTTTGTTGACGTCTAGAGGCCTGTGGAATACTCTCCACTTATTAGCAAGAATACTAAAAGCACATTCAACGTATCGTCTAGCTCTGGTCAAACGATAGTTATATATTCGCTTATTTACGTCCAAATGCGTCCCGCTAAATGGCCTCATTAAATTTTCGTGTAAACCGAAACCTTCGTCGCCGATTATGACGTAGGGAACTCTCGTATCTGAGTCTGTTGTTAATGGGCATGGTTCTGGTATTTGTAAACTGCCGTCTAGCATCATTTTCCAAAATGTCGACTCCCGGAATATTGATGAATCACATTCTTTTCCATATGACCCAACGCTAACATATAGAAAACGATAGTTAGAGTCTACGATCGCTAATAATATGATGGAAAAAAATTCTTTGTAATTTAGGTACATTGAGCCACTTTTTGCTGGTTTTCGAAGTCTGATGTGTTTACCGTCCACTGCTCCTAAACAGTGAGGAAAATTTGCTTTTATGTCGAATCCATTTGCTATATGCTCCCATTCACTCACTGTTGTAGGAAGTCGCATAAACTCGTCACTCAAGTTGTTCCATATGCATCGTGAAACTTCCTTAATAATGTTGCTTATAGTTGACACACCGACACGAAAGACGTAATAAAGTTCTTGAAATGTACACCCAGATGCTGCATACCTAAAAAAATAAATTAAGCAATTAGTGTATACTATTAGGTAGGTACATATCGTCGGCGCGCTTGCAGATTCTTGTGTATGCAAAATTTCAACTTTAAATAAAATTATGTATTAAAAAATAAAAGTTTTTCTTTTTATTTTAATACTTACATATTTTTTGTTTTATTAAGTCGCGCTATTTGGTAAATAAATAAGCACATACAAGAATCTGCAGGCGCACCGACGATATAATATGAAACTAAAAAATATATAAAATTAAACTAAAGTAATTTTTTTTTGCTTCCCATTATTAACTGACCGATTAGTTCTTGCACTGACATTTTATATTGGTATTCTGTGCTTATCCACTGATCAATAAAGTAATTAATTGACAAGTCTATTTACTAAGCTATTGACAACCATCTTAATATTGTTATTTACTTTTTTCAGGAAAATACGTTATAAAAAAATGGAATTCCACTAGAGATGCCTGGATACGAACATTGAGTGAGAAAAAGAATTTGAAGAAATCTGGAGCTGCTGCCTCAAATATCAAGCCTTACAAATATCACAATCAAATGTTATTTTTGAAAAAAGTTGTCACCCCAGGTAAAACACACGAGAACGTCCCAGATAATGCTAATGAAACAAATAAGTCTGACAACATCTCGGAAACAGAAGAAATTAATAAAGCAAACGAAGAACCTGGTCAGATTATGGAACAAAGTAGTAGTGACAGACAAAAGGAAGGACAAAATTTAGCCCCTCCGAAACGCAAGGCAATGAAAAGAAATTTGAATGAAGTAGACACTAAAATGATTGAATACATGAATGATCAGTTAAAAAAAAGTAAAAATGAGCTTGAAGATCCCAATCTATCGTTCTTCAAAGGTATTTTGCCGCAACTATCTTCACTTAATGAGGATCAAATTTTAGAATTTCAGTCTGGAGTGATAAACCTTTTACAAAATATTAAAAGCAGGAGATATGGCCAGTCAAACTACGAGTGGTCTCCATATTCACAAAGTTCTAGCACTCCTCACTACCACACCCAAGGTTATTTTAGTAGGCCACATCATCCTGACTCTACACCAGCAGTAGAAGGTTCGCCATCAGTAGAATCTACAGTCAGCCAGGAGTCTGACTTACCAGATCTAACTCTGTTTTAAAATAAATCTTTGTTTTCGTAAACCTTTTTGTCATTTTAAATTTTAATTAATAATAACAAAAATAAAAGTTCTTACCTTAAAAATATCGCTAGTTTTACTTCAGGGCATAAGCTTTTTCTCCAGTTTGAGTCTTTCTTTTTTAAATCCTTTTCTAATCGTTTAAGAAGGTCATCGAAAGTAGACGTCGTCATTCGGAAATAAGCAAAAAATTTAGATTCGTCTTCTTTTAGCTGACGCACAAGTGCTGCACCTTGACAAAATGTTTGCCTTAATAATGGATGTATCCAATAACGCCGGGGCTTCCTCAAACGCAGGCGACGATAGTACCAATATAACACAACAACGTCCATCCTCGTTGAAAGTAGACGAACACTGAAGAACGAAAGTGCAACAGCGTATCTCCAGTAGCGACGGATCCGTTAAAAAAGATCCTGTAAATGCTGTGTACTATCTCCAGTAGCGATGGATCCGTTAAAAAGGATCCTGTAAATGCTGTGTGAATACTATCTCCAGTAGCGACGGATCCGTTAAAAAGGATCCTGTAAAAACGGACATTATATGTGAACGCGCCCTAAGTGGTATGTGTGTACGTATGTGTTATAGGCCCTTATGTACTGGTGGTTTGCAATGAAAATTGCAATACATATACTGTAATATTTCGTATATGTACAAAAGGCACCGGAAGGCCAGTACGGGCAGAAACTGTATCATAAGAAAATACAGCGCAATGAAAATTGCTTTGTCTGTGAGAGTGGACTGTATAGGAAAGAAAACACTGAATTTAAACTGTAAAAGCCACGCCCCCCTTTGGTACTTTTGGTGGTTACTATTCTTCCATTACTTTTCTTCAGCCCGAAATCTTCCTGTAAACTGTGTCGCTGAAAGAATTTGCACGCTTTTTATACAAAATTCAGCTCCATCTCGCTCCAACGCATAGTGAGGTTTCACTTAGCGAAGGAGCGAGATGGACCTATGTGTCAGAAAAGGACAAAATATCGCGGAATTCCCTATCCTAGCCACCGGCTATACCGACGAGAAGAACCCCTCTGTTTATTAAATTAAAAACACATAATACAAATAATTATTCTACAAAACATACTACTGTATGTACAACAAATAAAACTGTAACTGTAAACACTTTAAAATAACTAAAACACTAAAGACCTAGACACTTATAAACACTACACAAATAGAACTGTTAAAACATAATCACGATTGGAACTGTAACTGTTAAATCACTATAACAAAGTATATAAACGTTCACTATTTACACTTACTGTCTATGTAGCACAATAACGAAGTATATAACTATTATAACTGTCCACTATGCACTTGTAATCGTCTGTGCTGCACATTTCTCCCGCCGTGCGTCGTCGCTGGGCCGACGGCGCAGAACTTATTGCCGTGCAGCCTCGCTCTTCACCGGGAGTATGACCAGCTTCTTGGCGGGTCTCCGCAGGATTCCACTGTTGGTTCGCACGTCCGCTGTTCTCACGACGCCGTCCGGTCCAGGGTAGACGTGGGAGATGACGCCTCGCGGCCACACATTCCGCGGCAGCGTCCCGTCGGCGATGAGTACGAGGTCCCCGTTGCTCAGCTGTTGTCCTCGGTCGTGAGGCTCCCGCCGGTGTTGGAGCTCCGGGAGATACTCGCGCATCCAGCGAGCCCAGAAGAGGTCGGCGAGGCGCTGCGAGGCGCGCCAGTGGCTGCGCCCTGCTGCGTTGCTGTCGTCGAATTCGCCCGGGGCCACCGCGTTGGCGGAGTCTCCGAGCAGGAAATGGTTCGGAGTTAACGCCTCCGGATCATCGGGATCAACGGAGACGTGTGTGAGCGGTCGGCTGTTGACCACATGTTCGACCTCGGCAATTAGGGTTGCCAAAGTCTCTTCCGACGGGTGTCGCTCGTGGAGTACTGTAGTGAGCGCTGTCTTGACGCTGCGGACAAGCCTTTCCCACGCTCCTCCCATGAAGGGGGCGCTAGGGGGAATGTAGCGCCAGTTAATGCCGCGTCGGTTGACCTCGCCGCTCGTTGCACTGTTGATGGAGCGTCGTAGCTCCCTGTCAGCACCCTGTAAATTAGTACCATTATCCGACCAGATTTCGGTCGGAGCGCCGCGCCGCGCGATGAACCTTCTTATAGCCATGATTGCAGAGTCGGTCGTCAGAGACCCTGCGATTTCCAGATGCACCGCGCGTGTCGTCAGGCACGTGAACAATGCCACATACCGCTTCTGTGTGGATCGCCCTATAGTTACTGTTAGCGGTCCAAAGTAATCCACGCCGGTGTATGTGAACGGACGTCGATGATGTGCCAGACGGCACGCTGGATGGTTCCCTGTAGACGGCGTCGGCGGCAATGCTTTTCGAATGCGACATATCAAGCATTCGTGTATCATTGCTTTCACTGTAGGTCGCGGCCGCACAATCCAGTATCGCTGTTTGCACTCGTTGAGCGTAGTCTCGACGCCTGCGTGGTGTAAGGTTCGATGCACGTAGTCCACGTAGAGACGAGCCACGGGATGTCTCCCGTCGAGTACTGCAGGCCTCTTGGTGTATTCCGGGACATCTTGCGCTGCTTGTATGCGAGACTTGATGACGAGCACTCCGTTCACTACCTCTGTTGACAGGTTGTGTAGACGACTCTGCGTCGGAGGTATGCCGCCACCGCTGATTGTCGCAATTTCTTCGGTGAAGCTGTCCTGTTGACACCGTCGAATCAGCAACGTTTCCGCGCGTCGTAAAAGTGTGCCATCTATGGCGTGATATTGATTGTCGCATGCCGCGACTTTCTGTGTTGCGCGGGGTACGCGCGCTGTCTGTTTTGCCGGCAGCTTTGTCCACGCTGCATCCTTTTCTTTGTTCCGCTTGTTTCTCTTGTAATTTATCGACGCTGTTGTGCGCCGACAAAGATCAATGAATTGCAGGATGCGCGCCGTAGTCCGCAGTAACTTTTCCCATTTGGAGAAACGATCGACTGCCGGTAGCGCTGCAGCGAGCGAGTGTAGAGGGCTGCGTTGTACCACCAATGTTCTTTCTTCGCCGGTCTCGATCGGTGAAGCTGTAGTTTCTGTAGGCCACTTGTCCGGGTCGTTGCGCAGAAACTCCGGACCTGTGAACCATCTGTGTTCACTGTCTATATGTTGCGGTACATCCCTCGTAGCGTCGTCCGCGACGTTTAATCTGGTGGGGACCCACCTCCACTCTGTTACTGTACTGTGTTCCTCTATTGCCGCTACACGATGCGCGACGTATGGACGATATGCGCGGGCTCCGTTTCGCAACCATGTGAGAACTGTTTTGCTGTCTGTCCAATAAGTTTTCGCGTCGGGCTTGCGATCGTGTTCCTCGACGACCGCGGCCGCCATACGAGTTCCCATTACGGCTGCTTGCAATTCTAAACGTGGAATTGACATTAACTTGAGCGGCGCGACGCGTGCTTTTGCGAGCGCGAGCGATGTGTGTATTTCTCCGTCCGATGTTGTGATACGCCAGTATATCGCAGCGGTGTATGCGACTTCACTCGCGTCGACGAAGGTGTGTAACTCGAGGCGGACGGCTTGACTGTAGTGTAGATAACTTCGGGGGACTCGTATGTCAGCGAGTCGCTTGAGATAGCCGATCCAATCTGTCCACTGTGTCCTCAAGTCGCTGTCGATCGGTTGATCCCATCCGGTTCCGCGTCGCCATATCTCCTGTAGTAGCTGTTTGGCTCTTGATGTCACCGGCGCGGCGAGTCCGAGTGGGTCAAAGAGAGACATGATGATCTTTAAAACTTCTCTCTTGGTTGGCGCGTCGTTGTCGATCGCTCCGGGAGGCAGGCGCGCTAGGTCTAGGTTGAAAGCTAACTCGTCCGTAGCGCATCTCCAAATGAGTCCGAGTACCCGTTCTGTAGTCGCGCCGTCGTGTAGGCACGTAGTCTGTCTGTGTTCATCTGTAGCGAGTGCTCGGCGTACCTCCGGCGAGTTCGACGCCCACTGTCGTAGCTCGTAGTGAGCCTTTTTCTGTATGTCGCGCACGTCGACCGATGTCTGTATCGCTTCTTCAACTGTGGGGAAGCTCTGCAAGTAGTCGTCGACGTAGTGATTCTTCACGATTGCGCGATAAGCTGCGGGATGACTGTCTCTGTATGCTTCGGCGTTGACGTTTTTGACGTAAATTGCCGTTGCCGGGGAAGATGTCGCGCCGAATATCAGTGAAGTCATGCGGTATTCGACGACGTCTGCATCGCCTCTTGCATCGCCCCTCCACAGATATCGAAGCGCGTCCCTGTCTTGAGCACGAATCTTCACTTGCATAAACATTTCGGCAATGTCTGCTGTAACCGCTATGGGGTGTTGACGAAATCTCATAATCACCCCCGGTAATGATTGGATCAAATCCGGTCCTGTAAGCAAGTGATCGTTGAGTGAGACACCTCGGGTTTGCGCCGCCGCGTCGTGTACGATTCGCACCTTGTCCGGCTTCATCGGGGTGATGACTGGAAAATGCGGAAGATACCATGTCTTGCCCTTTTGTGTGGAGACTGGAGCGACTTCGGCGTAGCCCTTTTCAACGAGCGCGGACATCTGTTTACTGTATTTTTCTTGTAGGCGCGGATCCCTGTCGATCTTGCGCTCTGTGTTGAGAAGCCTCTTGTAGGCGTTCTCCCTGTTCTGTGGCATCGGAAGATCTGTGTTTTTCCATAATAACGCTGTTTCATAGCGGCCGTCCTCCCGCCGGTGTGTGCACTCCCGTAGTGTGACAAGTGCGCGCTCTTCGGGGTCACTCTTCGGTTTTTTCGGTTCTATGGTGAGAGACTCGATGGCGAGGTACTGTCGCAACTGTTCGTCCATGTCGTCTTCAATGCGCCGAAGGTGATGAACTCTGTGTAATCGATGTCCGAGCGAACGCGTTCTTGAGCCGTGGAGCACCCACCCGAGCGGCGTTAACGACGCTACAGGTTGATTGCATCTTCCTTGACGTGTTTCTGAAGCGAGCAACAAGTGCCAATTATCTTGACCGATGAGTATGCCGGGTGTAGCATTCGCGTACTTGAGCTGAGCTGCGATGTCGATGAGATGCGTGCAACCTGCGAGATCCGAAGCGGCGATCTTCTGTGGTGCGACACGAAGTTTCGATATCGTGTGCGCCTGTATACTATGACTGTCTGTAGCTCCGTGTAGCGTTAACCGAACGCGTTGGGAGTTCGTCGCTTCAAATTCCGCGTTGCCGAATGCCTCGATGTGAAGTGGCTCACTTTGCCCCTTGGTTCCGGTGCGTCTTGCAATGTCCCCGTCGACGAGTGTAACCGTCGATCCGTCGTCGAGTAGGGCGAAAGTGTCGACTTTCCCCTTTGGCCCGGACACTTGCACTGGTATGATTTTCAAATAGGATTGTGACTTGACCGCTGACCACGTGCTGGTGACCACTTCACTTTTGGGTTCTTCATTTGTTACTGTAGGCTTGCGTCGAAAGTGTAGCGACTCGTGATGACTTCTTATGCATCCGTCGATTCCGCACTTTCTTGCCCGGCATTGATGAGTCCTCGCTTTATGTTGAAGACACGCAAAACAAAGTTGTTTTTCTTTGGCGAGTTGCCACCTCGCGTTGTTGTCCGCTTCTTTGAACGTGTGGCACTGTTCTGTCTTGTGTCCGGGTTTTCCGCATACCGGGCACGTGGATTCGCTTCGTTGATCCACCGCTGTGTAACTTTTCTGTTTCCTGGGAACTCGCTGCGTTTTCGCTTCAGTGTCGGTGGTGCGCGTTGTTGCCTCCGGATTCGCGTAGGGGCTGCATTTCTGCGCTTCCGTATTCATGAAACGCGAGAGCTTAGGTAGGTCCGCTTCATCTTCGGAGTTCACTGCTGCGAAATCGAACCATCTGTATCGTAACGCGGGCGTAAGCTTGTCGACGATCGCTCTTGTTACTTCCGGATTGTAGAGGTAATGGCTCTTCTTTAGCATTTGCAATGTTGCGACGATGTTCGCGATGCGTGTTGCAAATGTACAAATTTCCCGAGGCGCGTCTGTGAGGCGTGGCAGTGTGCGTAGCCGCTCCAATTCGGCTACCGCGATCGCGTCCGGTCGTCCGAAGCGAGTTTCCAACGTCTGAAGGATTTCTTCAGTAGGCGCGCCGTAGATAAGTAGGCTCTCGACGGCTTCTTTGGCGAGTCCCTTGAGGCTTTTCCGCAGGCGTGCGATGTTTTCTGTTTCTGTGTATGATCCTTTTGAATCCCTGAATGCTGCCTTGAATAACAGCCATTCTTGATGCGCACCGCTAAATTGAGGCAACTCGTGGAATTGTCGGTTCAGCGGGTGCGGTGTTCTTGCGGCGAGGGCGATCGCTGACGCAAGTTCTGTTAAGTTGATTGTAGCGGGCGACGATTCGACGACACGAGGTTCCGCTACACTGTACTGTTTCTCCGTAGCGGGCGACGGCTTGATAACACGAGGCGGCGCTACGACGTTCTGTTGCTGTATTTCAGTAGCGGGCGGCGGCTCGACGACGCGCGGCGTCGCTACTGTAACTGTGGGTTCGGGGGGCGTGGCTTCTGGGTGCGCGACTGTAACCGTAGCTTCATTCTGCATCGGCGGAATTAATTGCGGCTGCGCTTCTATTGCCAACACTTCCCGTTGGCTTCGATCAAGCCATTCTGTGACTCGATGCGTTGTCTGTCGATCCGATATGGATTCTTCACTATCGGATTCAGACTCCGCTTCCATCGCTGCAATGCGGGTGGCGGCAAGCTCTATGCGTAGACGAAGGAGTTCTTCTTTTGCTTGCGCCAGCTTGACTGTACGCGCCGACTTCTTGGTTCGGTGCGATTTGCAGCGTTCTGTATGGACGGGCTCTTGAGGGGCGGCGGCCGTGGCTTCGGCCGTGACTTCTGTTTGAATAGCGATTTCCTGTACGGTGATGTCTTGAGATCCCGTCGCCTGTGTTGTCTCCGTTACGGTGGCGCTTGTGCCTGTGGTGCCTGTGCTCGCCGACTGTTCTGTCTGTTCTGTGGTTTCGGTGGCAGAGGCGGTCGCAGAAACGGTAGCCGAACGTTGACGCTGTACGCTGTTGTGACGAGATCTTGTTACCGGCATCTTGATTCTTGCAGGAATTCGACGCTAGTACCACTTACCTGTAGACCGGTTATATAATTATCCGGCGCTCGAAGTGACCAAAATGTACGGGACTTTACTGTATCCCGTACGTTGGGTGTTGTGTAAGTGGTATGTGTGTACGTATGTGTTATAGGCCCTTATGTACTGGTGGTTTGCAATGAAAATTGCAATACATATACTGTAATATTTCGTATATGTACAAAAGGCACCGGAAGGCCAGTACGGGCAGAAACTGTATCATAAGAAAATACAGCGCAATGAAAATTGCTTTGTCTGTGAGAGTGGACTGTATAGGAAAGAAAACACTGAATTTAAACTGTAAAAGCCACGCCCCCCTTTGGTACTTTTGGTGGTTACTATTCTTCCATTACTTTTCTTCAGCCCGAAATCTTCCTGTAAACTGTGTCGCTGAAAGAATTTGCACGCTTTTTATACAAAATTCAGCTCCATCTCGCTCCAACGCATAGTGAGGTTTCACTTAGCGAAGGAGCGAGATGGACCTATGTGTCAGAAAAGGACAAAATATCGCGGAATTCCCTATCCTAGCCACCGGCTATACCGACGAGAAGAACCCCTCTGTTTATTAAATTAAAAACACATAATACAAATAATTATTCAACAAAACATACTACTGTATGTACAACAAATAAAACTGTAACTGTAAACACTTTAAAATAACTAAAACACTAAAGACCTAGACACTTATAAACACTACACAAATAGAACTGTTAAAACATAATCACGATTGGAACTGTAACTGTTAAATCACTATAACAAAGTATATAAACGTTCACTATTTACACTTACTGTCTATGTAGCACAATAACGAAGTATATAACTATTATAACTGTCCACTATGCACTTGTAATCGTCTGTGCTGCACACTAATTGATAAATAAAAAAAATTATCCCATTTCTCGTTTTCACAGACCTATGTTTAGTTATCTCTGTAAAAGCGATAACTGAGTGTCAGAGCGAGATAGCAAGTAGCGGTTTCTACGTACATCAAACGCGCCGCGCCGCGTGCGCGCCCGGTATCAGTCGGCTGTTCACCACTTTTCAGATGAAAATAACGTTTTTTAAATATGTTCATTTTTATAAGCTACCTGTGTAAGGATAATATCTCGCTTCTGTTTATTATTTTTTAATGTATTTTTTTTATTAAGCTGTCATAGATAGATAGACATATAGTCTATCTTCACGACCCAAAAAGGGCCAACAGGGTTTTTGTTACATACTGTATATACATATAACATAGTGTGTGTTAGTCTGAATGTTGCTATTAATCGTGGCACGCGAAGGGAGTACACATTCGATGTCTAGATATTGTAACACAAAAACTTATTCGATTATGATATATAAATACTTTTTATCATAACTTTGAATAAAAAAGAATAAAAATATTCACACCAATAAACATAGGAAATATAATTTGGCCATTGGACGCGCCGACACTAGGCACATTACAACCGACCTTTTGTGTCACGTGGGATAGACATTATCGGGAGTTGTATTTCAACAACCTTTATTTTTATCAATTATCAGAATTATATTTTTATAAGTATAATTTTCCAATGAATAACCTCATTATTGGGTATTTTCTGTCGGTAAATAAGAATCATTTTCAAACCAAATTATATACCAGGGAATAGTTTAGCTTTAGTATACAAGGATTAATTTGATTGGAGTCTTGCACTTGGTAGTGCTTAGTTAATTTTGTTTACAGTTTGGATCGGCCGGATCGATCGAAGTGGCAGCAGGCAGGCCGATGGATGACTTGTAACATAACCTCACTCCTGCATCCCCTAAGGAATAGGCAGAGGAGGAATAGGCTAGACGTATGTACATGATGTGATGAAGGCAAAAAGTCATGTGCGGTTTTTTCGAATCAAAAAATTGAAAAGTCATATTGTGATTGCCAGACCTGGGGTTTGGACCCACAAACTCACAAGATCGTCTAATCTTGATTGATGTCGCAAATAATACCGACGTGAAGTAACAAGTTTTGCTATTACGTTCCGTATGGTCCGTGAGATTGCAGCAGGTGACCCTACATACACGACCCGCCCCGTCCCTTTCATCTTCTCAATAATCGGTAACGCCACCATGATTCCTCAGGCATTTTGTGTTTATGGTAAGATTCTTCTTTGCTGCCTCTACTATAAAAAAGAAATTAAATGTCTAAATTTTAAAACTGGAATGCTTATGGACAGCACACTTTCAAAAGTGGAACGCTTATGAAAGAGCAGGGTTTCAAAATCGGAACACTCATGAGCACAAGGTTTTAAAATTGGAACGCTTATGAAAAGACAGGGTTTGAAATATGAAATGCTTATGTGAGTACAGGGTGGTGCCTCAACCTTCAATTCGGCTCAGCGCCGCGGCCAGCCGACTGCCTACGGGCGGATATGAAATCGAATAAATACATTACGAAACGGTGCTAGCGGCAGGAATCAAGAAATCGAAATCAAATCGAATCTTTGTAAAGGCACGACAACTGATTCCTTTGTTTTCTTTGCAGTTTATTTGCAGGAATGGATATTTAAAAGGACGGTTACCAATTCGATTCGGCAACTGATATTACTGTTATTTATTAGATGAAATGAAATCTATCTATTTTTCAACAGTTCAACTATTGCTTTTTATGAAACATGTTTATTTTTTACAATCAGTAATGCATGTATGAGAAACGTGCTTTAACGAAATTCTTTTCGGTTACGAAATAATCGTTAGTGTAGGTAATTATTGTGTTGTTTACCATAATTATACACCGCAATCTTGTGAAGTTGTTTTCAAATAAATCACTTAACATTAATGTTTAATTAAATCTTCTCTTTTTCAGTGTTGCCGCATTACTACTTAGTTATTCTATGATTTGAATACTGGAATCCTTCTAAGAGCTTTAGTTTTAGAAAAAAACATTTTACGACAAGACAACCCAAAAATATCAGTTTAATATGAAATTAGAAAATAAAGGTCTAATAAGAAAATAAAGGTCTCAACTGGATTACCGCGATTAAATAAAAAAAAATCAAACCATAAATGAAATTGCTTTCGACGTAATAAATTCCCAATAGTCAGCCAATTATTTGTCCAAAAATACATTAAGTAGGTTAAGTCTGCCAATCCGCACTAGGCCCGCGTGGTGCACTAAGGCCGTGCCCAGTAGTAGGACGCGTAAAATACTGGGCTTGTATTATTCATTTAGTAGATATTAAACATAGCTCCGTTACATTTACTTATAGATACATAGAGATAGTGTTTCAATGTCCTTCCAATAACTTGACCGAGGCACTACAAGACAGTATTGATTTTCACCGAGAGCTCGAGGACCGACTGGTAATAAAGAAAATTAGCTTAATGGCGCACCATGATCACATTATACGCCCACAACTTTATTATTATGTATTTATTAAAAACTCATACACTTGCTTTTATTACAGTTACTTTTTATAGTGTAATTAGGCCACTAATATCTTAAGCTCAAGCTCTCCTCACCTGCATGTGGTACAACACTCTGCTGATTAATGGATGAGGCCTTCTGACCCCCACAACCCGCAACGGGAACCAAGTTTGGCCATTGCCTCATCCAGCAGAGTGTGCAAGTAAGGTTGGTTTTAGCATTAGATGTTATAGATGGACAAGATCGTGCGCGACCGTCCTGCGGGGTACAAGACGTTGGCGGGGACGAGGTTCTCTAGATGTTATAGCGCGTAGTTGCATTTGTTTCCCTTCCCCGCTGCTCAAACCGCCCCCGCTAACATCTAGAGAACCTCGTCCCCGCCAACGTCTTGTACCCCGCAGAACGGTCGCGCACGATCTTGTCTATCTATAGTGGCCCACTTATACTCCCATATAAGTAACCTCTCAGTTTACCTAATAGGGTTAGATACCTAATAGGACTAGATTTTTTTATTATTTAAATCAATAAGTTACGTTACTCAAAATCTTTAAGAAAGAATTTTATAAATCGGACCATAAATAAATAAGTTAGAAGCCATTCAAATCCTGTAGAAGGGGTAATTGTCGAATGAAAGACGACGCAAACTTTGACGTCACTGTGTAAAATATTCAGTATGGTGCACGCGTGCAAGCGAAATAGTGAGATATCCCTACTACGCACCCACTTTTCCTCATACCAACATTTAAAGTCATAACTGCGGGCCCATTTCTGAACCAATTTAGATTGTGTTGTTTCTTTTGCGTATCATTTTTTGTTGCTTATAAAATAATGTATAAAATTCAATATAGGAAACTAACCTATTCCATACAGCCCGATGTTTACTAGTCTTTGAGGAAAAATAAGTTATGTTTAAAGTGATACTAAAGCAATAAAAACGGCAAACCCGCCTTGATTTAAAGATCAAAAAAGATATTTCTGGCCATTCGATCCGCAGAGACGGCGAGACAAAAAATAATATCAAGGCCCCCGTCACTTTCGCGTCAAAGTTAAACTTGTCTAACCTTTTAATGATCAAACAAATTACAACATTCTGCATGGTTTAGACACAGTCAACCTGGAGTATAGTTATCAGGGACTATGGTTCCACTATCCCGACACCGGAAACAAATATATTGATCGAACCCGCAGCCTTTCGTTTCACAGCTGGCTGCTCGCCCTGTTAGGCCACGAGTTCGATCACCGCATCTAGAGTTTTGGTGGGGTAATTTTTTTGCTTGAGTAACGTTTCTTGTCATCTTATTTCGATGTATGCAACACATTAAAATTAAATTGTGGTACAGAAAAAGGCGTCATGGCAGCTTGACAAGCTCACGACGTTTTCGTGACCTAGGTGTGCAAATACTGAAATAATTCAGTGATAGTAGTCGTCCTTCGATCACCTACACCTAATACACAATCGGTATATAAAAACATTTTGGGCAGAATGTCTCCCCCAACCGCCTCCCCCGTCGTAAGTCAATCAAACTGTCATGGCGACCAGTCAAGTTACTTTCGGCGGCGCGGCGCATTGTTCTCGTTTTTGCTAATAGCTACTTCACACGGTTCTATTTTAGTTGATCAACTGACTTGAATCAACAAATGCTGTTTTTATATGCTTGAATGACGACGTGAGCAAGAGGCTCGCCTGATAGTAAGTGCCACACTAAACCCCCCTTCTGCTGGTCACACAAGTATTATTTACTATAACTAGCTTTTGCCCACAGCTCCGCCCGCGTGAACAGCCTTTTACGGGATAAAGAGTAGTCTATAACCGTCTTCAGGATCCCATCTCTCTCTGTACCAAAATTTATCAAAATCGGTCCAGCGATTTAAGCGTGAAAGCGTAACAAACAAACTCACTTTTACATTTATAAATATTAGCTAGAATATATGTAACACTAATATTAACTAGATTTCTTATCGATATACGCCCCTATTGTAAAATTATGCAGAATTCCGTGTTCGTATGTCATAAACCGCATTTTTTCTGATGCGTCAGCAATGTTTGAATCGTTCATATCACTATATTCATCATGTATATTGCTAAATTCAGGCAGAATATCATTTTTTCAATTCACCAAGACGCACAGGCAGCTCATCTGATAGTATGTCCTGTTCATAAATATTAGCACAGAGCGTTAAATTAATAAGTGCAGCTTGGCGTTCGCCACCCGAGACATGAGATTTTAAGTCCCCTAGTACTCAGTAATTTCACTGGCTTTCTTCTTTTAAAATAAATTATTGTAAAATCCATACAGTTTCTAGGTTTGGACTTCAGGTGTCGTGCCTGTCTTCAATTCTCACTGATTTTAACTCTCGAAATATGAAAGTATAATCCGGAGTCGCAATTTATTTTATAGCATATGCCGGCACAGTGATCTCCACCGTCCATAAATGCTCACAATACCAGAAGTATAATGGACCAAATGGATTGGGATTTGGGCCTCTGAAATCTCACTTACCGCACGAAAGGCAACAACAAGCTGCCACTTCACGTCGGTTTTCTGTGAGACAGTAGTAACAACCCGGTCGAGCCGACCCATTTATGCTGTAGACATAAGCGTCTTCAACGTGGCTGTAACACTTATAGCAATCAAAAGATTTCACCGTTCAATTGACAGAAAGTGTAATAATAGATAATTAGTAACGTTAAGGAAAAAGTAAAAGCAACCCTCTGGAGAGGCCCACAGGGAAAAATAAACAGAGGAAGACCCTGACACGTTGGGAAGACAAGATCAAAAAAACCACGGGCTCAGACGGAAGCCAAATAGCACAAGACAGAGACAAATGGGCATCTTTGGAGCAGGCCTTTACCCAATCTGGGGTCCTTGCAGAAGAAATCGAAGAAAACTAACAAAACTAAAAAAATATTAAATTTAAGATAACTAACCCATCAACCATACCTACTAGAAATAAGTAAATCCTTTACCTAATGCAAGGAATAAAAAGGAATTTTTATTTTATAAAGTAAAGGAGCTATCCATGCGAAATTTCTACACGTCTAAACGTATAAAGGACTCGTGACGATCTATTAATAAACAGTGATCGGGGCCGGGCGCCTGTCAAAAAGGAACAGAAAGTAGAACAATGTTTAGAGTGAAAATAGTATCTCTTGTGTATTAGGTTTTTCGTATGCTAGAGTCTTTTTGGGGCTTATGTATTATACCTTGTCTATTAACAAAAAACATACTTGTTGATACATCTAGGTGGTAGGTTCCTCATCTGATACAGACCATCTAGGTTCTAGGTTGATGCCAGTTGTGTCTGTTCTGCCGCCAAGAACAAGTGTGTATGCATGGTTTGGAGGACAATGAAACCAGAGATTTAAAACCGCGTCCAGTCCATGCAGTCAGTACCTTATAATTCCAAGTTCAGGCGACGTTGTGTTTTTGATGGACAGGCGTGGCACACACCTTTAGGCAAGCGACTTGTGCGTCTCGGCAATCAAATGTATAAAGAACATTCCTTTTGCAACAGTGGGCAGAAAGAACTATTTTAGTCCCGTCACGTCGTTGATGAGTAATAACGTCATTGAACCAATGTGTGGTCAAGATAACATTCCCTTCGCCTTCGTCATACAAGGTTTAAAACTTTGGAAGTTGTCCAAATGGAAGTAACTTTTTTAATAAAAAAAGTGCATAGAACTGCTATAGAATAGTGCGGAACTGATGATTTATGACTGCCTCAGTGGCGCAGTTGTAATGCGTACGCGTTAGGACTGAGGCTGACCCTGAGGTCTCGGGTTCGATCCCCGAGTCGGGTAAGTGATATTGGGGTTTTCTGTTACGAAATCCTCAGTATCAGCCCGGAGTCTGGAATTGTGCCCGATATGGCGATAGGCTCGCATCACATCATCAGACAGAAATAAATGTGTGTGTACTGGTTACACGTCTGCCTACCCCTTCGGGGATTACACGCGTGAGTGCGTGCGTGTGTATAGCCCTATATCATAGAGCGATACATAAAACCTTGCATAAACGTATTACTCGTATTGTTTCGAGTCTCGATCGACGACCTCTTTGGGACGCGGACGGCCGCAGCAGACAAATATTTAGTCAGTAAATATTTGCGTCTGGTATAAGTGAAAAAAATCCTTCGTAGTTTCTAATGCGACATAATATAATCGAGGCGTGTCCAGTAGTACAGAATGTTGTTTTCTAATCGCAAGCTTGTTTCGGTCTTTTAGTGCATTACTTTTAAATTGCCTTTTTTGCAGTTGGGTTTTTATTTTCTTTTTAGTGTTCAGACACACTCTTATGAACAAAAACTGTGTTACTTATATAAGTCGGGCAAAATGTAGAGATGATTGATTGCATACGAAAAAAACCGATACCCAAATTAAAATTAAATTTATACATATAAACTATATATTTTTTTTGTAATTCCCTGTATTTTGATACCCTACTCAATAGGTTTGGTTTTTTTATTAACGTATTACTATTTCGCGCCATAAATCGGCTATTTAGTTTTTTTTCAAACACCTATCACTTGTGTTTTTAAGACAAATATAACGTTAATTTAAGTATGGAAATCCATCCAGCCGATTGGAAGATACGAGCTAATAAAGAAATTTACAAACAAACTTACATACGAGTAAAAGATACGCGCGAAAAACGTAAGCCTTCCTTGGCAGTCGGGGAAAAATATATGCAGATTATTTGAGCACCTAGTCCGTTTATTTTGTCGATTTAAAATACAGACGTATAAGCACCTCCTTTGTTAACCGACTTCAAAAAAGGAGGAGGTTCTCAATTCGGCGCGTTTTTTTCTCTGTATGTACATCGATTTCTCCGCCAATTGTTGACCGATTTTGTTGGAAAAAGCGATGAGGTCCCATATAAATTTAGTTAAGATTTAATGACGGAGTACCTACGGAGTAAAAAAATGAAACTCCACAACGGGTAACAGTACACTCGTCGCGATTGTGTTATTGTATTGGAATTTACATCCTATTACTGTAACTACCACTAAAAATTTACAAGGTGGTAGGTCCCTCGTTTGCGAGAGGCCGGCTGGGTTGGTACCACCGCTTTGTCTATTTCTGCCGCCAAGCAACAGTGTGTAAGCACTGTTGTGTTCCGGTTTGAAGGACATTGAAGCCAGTGAAACTACTCGGCATTATGAGACTTTACACCTTATGTCTCACGAGCGCAGTCCAGTGTCTTGCAGTGCTTTGTTATTCAAAGTTCTGTGTGGCGTTGCTTCTGTTTATGAGCAGGCGTGGCGCTTACCATCAGGCGAGCGACCTGCTCGTCTCGTCATTCAATTATCCAGGTAGTAAAAAAAAGAAAAATTAACAATGAAATAAGTTTTAACAAAACCTAGAATCTGACTTCAAAATAAAAACACTGCAAAGTCTAAAATTACAATTTCTATGTGTCTCTTTGGAGTCGGTGCAATTTTATTTGACCGTCAGTGACATAGACACTGACTCTAAAAATACCTATAGAAATTGTTATTTTTGTAATTTTAGTGTGTTTATATTGAACTCGGTTTCTAGGTTTTTTAACAATACAAATTGTACTCAAAATAGCCGTAACATCGCTCTCTCATTATGTCGTTATCACACAAAGAATTTGACACATATTACTACTGAATACTATAGGATATAGGTTAAGTGATAACATACACATCAGAATAAAATTACTTCCATTATCTACGCACTGTTTAGAATAAATACTTTGTGTGATCCACAAAAATTTGGTTCGGGTCTGGGTGTTGTGGGTGGGCAAGTCCCTCGTAGTTCCTGATACCCACGATACAGGCTTACCTAGTGTGGGGTCAGGACTATGTGTGTGACTGTTGGGTGTACTTACTTACTTACTTATGTATATTATATTCTACAATTTATGGTCGTTTGGTTTAAAAAAATCCCAGTATTGAAATTTATGCTCGTCATGGCAAAAGGCTTAACTTATCACATCATGGGACATAAATGAGGTCTGTGAGCAGTGGGTGCTGCTACACATACTCTTTTGGGTATAGAAGCGGAGCTTATGTCAATATATCGAGTTGTTAAGTAGGTTTTGAGCTTAAGGTGAATTTAGGCCTAGCATAATATTGATGTTATTTTTCCTCAATCCATACCCTAGGGAACATTGTTTTCTTTTAATCATGTACAATATACATATGGCCCCGATTGTAACATTTTTACTTTATTATACATACATACGCACTCACGGCTGTAATCTCCGAATGGTTAGGTACACCCACATTTCGCCGAACTTACTTCCGTCCAATGGTGTGATAGGAGGCGAGCCTATCGCCATACCGGGCACAATACTGAATCCGTGCTGATACTAAGCATTATTTCGATATAAAAAAACACTTTCAAATAGCTCAACAGACTTTATTCTAACATAACAAGAACAATCTCGAATAAAACAGCTTTGAAATTAAAAAACCGCATTCAAATCGGTCAATTTATTAAGGCGCCACGTTGCGACAGACAAATAAATGGGTCAACACACCTCTTTTTGTCATGGGTTTAAAACAAACCTTTGTCCAGCAGAAACTGAATAATACTTTAGATACTTTAATTTAGTGATAAAACTCTGACAGTTTACAAAAAATCTCCAATCCACAGAGCGTAAAGGCATACAGGTGAGTAAAGATCAGCAATTATCCATGACGAAATATTAGTTACGAGAACAGATAGTACATACACAGAGTTATAGACCATTGCAACACAACACTTACGGTTTATAGGTACTCTAACGGACATTTTCAATAAACTATCTTAGTTTGATTCACCGGATAGATAGCACAAATGAGCCAACCAGAATACAGTTTGAAGGTCACGTGTACAAATTACTGGGCATTATCAAAGACTTCAATGTATACTATCTACTAGACGGGCTGCTTAGAAGAAAATTGCGTCACATAAATGCGGGAGTTTGACAGCTTACAAACAGGGAGCACTATAGAGATTCTAGTTGAGAGTAAGCGAGATGGTAATATTGAGTTACGATCAATTGACCACAATTTTTTTTTATAGCTTAGACCGGCAAACGAGCAAGCGGAACACCTGATGGTAAGTGATCTCCACCGCCCATGTACGCCCACAATACTAAAAGAATTATGGGTGCGTTGCCGACCTTAAAGGAAGGGATAATTAAGGGATTGGGAAGGGGAGGGGGTTTAGGCCTCGGATATCCTCACTCACCGTACAGAACGCAGCAGCAAGCTGCTACTTTACGCCGGTTTTCTGTGAGACAGTGGTAACGACCCGGACGAGCCGGCCCATTCGTGCTGTAGACACAAGTGTCTACAGCGTGGCTCTACCACTCAAAAACTTAGTGGTACCATTCCTATGTACCGCGCAGCTTGTCTAGTAGTATACATTAAAGTCTTTGGGCATTATTTATTGAGTTATAAGATACACCATCGATTGTCTCATTTAAATTATAATAATAATAATAATAATACACCCAACAGTCACACACATAGTCCTGACCCCACACTAGGTAAACCTATATCGTGGGTATCAGGAACTACGAGGGACTTGCCAACCCACAACACCCAGACCCGAAACAAATTTTTGTGGATCACACAAACATTTGTCTCAGTGCGGGAATCGAACCCACGGCCTCTCGCTTCGCAGCCGGCTACTCGCCCGCTGCGCCACGGAGGCTGTCATGAGACATAACATCTTAAGTTACAGGGTGACTAGCGCAGTGCACTGGCATGCAGTATTTTGTAAATCAAAGTTCTGAGTTTCTTTTTTCGAATGGATTTGTGCTGTTAGCCTATATTGCTTTTACAGCTTCACCTGACAATAAAGCCGGCGCTTATGGCGCTCTATCTAGCCTTATAGTACTTAGTAGCGATTAAGCACACAGGCGCCGTTTAGAAGGCTCAGACCTCAGCTTGAGCAATCGCTGGGGAGTATAGATCAGGGCCGTCATTGTGCCGAGGGCCAGTCGTGGGAGTTCTTCGGACTCGCAGGCGTCTCCTAGGTCGGGGTCGCGTATTATTATTGCGATTCGGATTGGGCGAGGAAAGTGCTGCTTCGACTGGAGTCGTTGGGATCTGCCAAAACATGTTTGGGACGAAGCCGGAGGAGGTGTTGCTACTTTGTATGGGTAGAAGTGGCGCTTATCATCGACCGATCGGTCTGCCCGCCTCATCAATCAGGCGAAAAGAACCTCATTGTATAAACATATTATTTTATACGAAGTGCTTCTTGAAGTCCCTTGGTGCTTAGATGAAATACGACATTATTGTATGATCTTAGCATATTAATACTAAGATCGATTGGTACAGTTGTACTTTCGTTTCTCAGCGCAAGCCTAACAGCATCACCTTCTAAAATAATATCATCGACAAATCCGTATACAATAATATATATAATTCATGTATTAAAACGTGAACCTGTAATCCAGTCAACAAAGCAATCCAGTACAATTCCCAAACGATCTAAGGATCAAAGAGAGTGCGGGCAACGCTTACGAAACAACGGGTAAACAAAACTATTTTTATTTATTTTTATATATATTTTATACTATATTTACAGTGGCGTGTATACAATCCATCGAGCTATTAGCTCAGTGGGCGTCGATGCAACAGATCTTTAGTTTAACTACAGTCATTTTGAATACAACTTGCAAATACTGTAAACACAGTTATTTATATTTTTATGGACCTATTTTACATACATACATACGCACTCACGCCTGTAATCCCCGTAGGGGTAGGCAGAGGTGTAACTAGTACAACCACATTTCGACGAGCTTATCTCCGTCCCACGATGTGATAGGGTCGGCTCTATCACCGTACCAAGCACAATTTCAGACTCCGAGCTGATGCTGATAATTTCGTAATAGAAAAACCCAATATCACTTTAAACTGACCCGGGGATCGAACCCGAGACTTCGGCGTCAGCCTCAGTACGCATTACAACTATGCCACCGAGGCAGTTGACACTACACCTATTTTGTATAGAGATAAATGTGCGGTTTGGAATGGAATTAAAACGATGTCAGATGTAGGCAGCTCCAGATCAGGGGGGAGGGGCAAACCGGGGCACGCTCCCCGGGCGGCAGTTACAGGGGGCGCCAAAATCATAATGTAATATGATTAAACATAAAAAACTTGCTCCACAAACCGCCTAATATACGGAAGTCTGGTTGGCTCACCATCGACTTGTAAGAAATAGGCGCCACACAGGCCCTTTGTGCATTATTCTTTTATTTTCTTTTAGTTTTTTTAAGATTTTTATCTCAAACGCTGGAGAAGGGGGCGCCACTATCGAGTGTCTGCTCCGGTCCGAAAAAATCGTAGATCCGGGGCTGGATGTAGATGTACTATATAAATTCCCCCATTTCGAAGTTACGTGTGTGTTCATTACTCCTTTGACTGTGAAGGGGAACATCGTGAAGCAAATTACCCAAGAATTCTCCTTAAGAATTTCGAAGATATGTAAAATCAACCAATTCGTATTAAGCCAGCGTTGTGGACTAAGTTTTAACTCCTCCCATCAGTAAAAGAGACCCGTGGCCAAGAGTGGTACATATCAAAATACATCGCTGATATTTTTGTTCTTAAATACAACATAAGCTCATGTTGGAATACTTGGCAGAATGTTTGTTTACATTATCTGCGAGTTGTATTAAAAATAATATTTTGAGAACGGTATCGAAATATTAAATGTTTAGGATCTATAGTTAAGCTGTGATTGGATTTTAACGTAATAACAACGGAAGAAGGTTTGATATAAAGATGTTAACTTTGGACGTGTAGTGTTTTGTTAGAAGCATATATAAAATATAATCGCCCCAAAGAAATGCTAGAGATAAAATACGCCAATACAATGTAAACAGATAGTATAAGAAGAAAGATTTAATAGCCGACTTCAAAAAAGTAGGAGGTTCTCAATTCGGCACGTTTTTCCCCTTTTTATACGTACGACTTTTCAGTGTTTTTATTTTGAAGTCGGTTTCTAAGTTTTGTTGAAACTTATTGTATTTTATCACAAGTTTAATTAAACAATGATTGGCGCCTCTTTCACAATATTAATATCTCATTTAGGAATTGCGAATGCAATTTGACATACGTTTTCTTAATTTTTTTATAAGTTACGAACCCACTCTCTATTATAAATGTGAAAATTTGGATATTTGTGAGTTTATAAATTTGGATATTTGTTAATCAATCACGCCTTAACAGCTGAACGGTTTTGGATGAAATTTAGCACGCAGCTAGACCATGACCTAGATTAGAAAATAGGCTACTTTTAACACCAGAAAAGCCATTAACGCGGGTGGAGTCGCGAGCAAAAGCTAGTTGGTTAATTTCAAATGTGATGAAAAAAGTGTGCCCGTACTTGTGCGGTTTCAAATCGCAAGATGTTTTCCTCTGTTGCATGGCTTTCGCGCAATGACGCATTCAATGCGCAAGTATCAAAACTATGGTATTTAATGTCAGCTCACGCTCGGTGCGCATGCGCGTGCCGCATAGTTTTTTTTTTAATGAAAGAGCGGGGCAACGGAGCAAGCGGGTCGCCTGATGGTGAGTGATCACCGCCGCCCATGGACACCGTCAATACCAGGGGATTTGTCGGTGCGTTGCCGGCCTTTGAGGAAAGAGTAGGCTCTTTTCTTGAAGGTTCCTAAGTCGTATCGGTCTGGAAATACATACATTAACGGTTGTACTATAGTTCATATAGATAAAACACGATATGTGTTAATGGTATTGCCTGGATTCGCCAAACTGGTTGGAGTACTGGTTCCAGCGGCCATACAGCGACTACGCAATGCGACGCGGCTGCGACTATCCAAACTTGATCCACCAAGCGATGCCGACTCGTAATGTTTACTTCATAATTTTGCTTATAATCTTTTATTGAGTGGTAGAGCCACTTTTGTCTACAGCATGAATAGGCCGGCACGCCCGGATCATTACCACTGTCTCACAGAAAACCGACGTAAAGCAGCAGCTTCGTACGGTGAGTGAGATATCCGGAGGTCCAAATCCCCCTCCCCTTCCCAATTCCTTAATTATCCCTTTCCTTTAAGGTCGGTAACGCGCCCATAATTCTTTTGGTATTGTGGGCGTACATGGGCGGTGGAGATCACTTACTATCAGGTGACCCACTTGCTCGTTTGCCAGCCTATGATAAAAACAAAAAAAATAAGTATATAGAATCGATAGTACATATTTTTTTAACCTCGCGCGTCATAGTGACTACAGTGGGCCTGGTATTAAATATAGTGCAGTCCAAATATAATAAACACCGATAAGAAACATTATGTCCATTAAAGGTCGGCAGCATTATGCCTGCCTGAAGTTTCTTAGATACACACTAGGTGACACCGGAACGCGACTCGCTTCAACGAGCGAAAGACGACTTTTGTAAGTGGCTCCGAAGTCCTTTAGGAGACGGGCCGCAGAACGGCATGGCGTACGGTCGGTCCCGACAGTAATCCAGAGTAAACTCAAGATCCCTGAGACCGTCCCACTTACGCCGAAGACCATCACGGGGTTTTCAGTTGGTATAACTGCGTAGAGATTTTGGTTAGGACACCGATCCAACGCCCTGGTAAAGACAACTGGGTCGCTACTCTGAAGGATAGCTCGAAATAACTATCCCTCTTCCCCCAATGTCACGAAGGTATCCGTAAACCGGATTTTCACCGGCGAAAAGAAGGCCAACATTCAAACAAACTGATTCAAACATGAGATTTCGTTGGCATGTCACATCTGCCCGTAAATTGATACAAGTTGCAGTAAACGAGTTACATCTGCCGATAAACTGACAACAGTTATAGTAAACCAGTTTTTAAAACCGAGCTATGTGTAAAACTAATCAATGATTTAGACAGCCACCGTGGCGCAGTGGGCGAGTAGCCGGCTGCGAAGCGTGAGGCCGTGGGTCCGATTCCCACACCGAGACAAATGTTTGTCTAATCCACAAATATTTGTTTCGGGTCTGGGTGTTGTGGGACCGCAAGTCCCTCGTAGTTCCCGATACTCACGATACAGGTTAACTTAGTGTGGGGTCGGGACTATGTGTGTGACTGTTGGGTGTATTTATTTATTTAAAGCGCGGTCCGACTATGATTTCAAACACAATATAACAAGGTTGATAATTGCACAGCCTCTCAGAATGGTGGGAACTTAGAACGTTTCTGTTAGATTTAATTGAAACAAAAATAACATTAATATTTGTCCGATCAACATTCCAAAATACATGCAGCTGCATACAGCATTTAAATATGTAAATCCATCGATTTGTAAAAAGTATGTGTTAACACTCAAAATAAGTATGTACCTACACATAATTTTAAAGTCAAAGTCTATTTTGAGGAGTAATAAAAAACCCCATCAAATCGGTCCATTATTTTAAGCGCTACGCCGCCACAGGCAGATAAACACACATACACATCCACAGTCAGACAAAGGGGGAAACTTGTAACACCCCTCTTTTTATCGAGGGATAAAAATAGTCTTGAATTTGAGATGTGAATTCATGTTGAAAAACAGTTTAAACAACCAAGTATAAACGAAATTAAAATTAACAAACCAGTGTAAGAAATTTTTAACCGACGGAAAAAACGGAGTTGGTTCGAGCTACTTTACTTTTTTATATGTATAACCACGCATAACTCCGCCTAATGTGAACCGATTAGATGATTATTTTCCATTCAAAAAAGAAAAGCTCAAATTTGATCCTATTTAAATTTCAAGTCGAAATTCCAGCCCTGGTGATATCGGGGATCATCATTATCATAATTCACAGCCTTTCTCATCCCACTGCTGGGCATAGGCCTAATATATTATATAAATATAATACAGATAATATATAATATATATTCCTAATATAGGTCGGGGATGCAAGTCAAATATATGTCATTATATTTGTCATGATTTTTTTAAAATTCCATTTCAATAAAAATAGAGAAAAAATAACTTTTTATCAAAATTAAAATAGGCTCAATAAAAATTCAAAATCTCAGAATAAAAAGGACGAGTTTTGAGTCAGTGGTCAAATTGACCATTAAATTGTTTTTTGCTTGATAAGTAACGCTTACATATTAAATAGTTATTTTAATTTGCATAATTGCGACATTAGATTAAGGTACAATTAAATATAGTCAAGACGTCGAAGACAAGTTTTTTGTTGTCTTATTTTATGTCCTAATAAATAGACAAGTAAATAAAATATCGTTAAATAAACAGGTATACATTCTATAAGTGATTTAAATAATATATCATGCTACCAATCAAAGAGTAAAAACCAAAAATAAAATGATACCTCTAACAAACCACATTTGCATTTTATATTAGCGGTTTCCACTTGTATTAAAAAATGTTTTTCTTACTTAATTATTTTTAGGAAAATTGTATCAAATCAAAATTAGATTATTATTTCGCTCCTAACTTATTTTAGTTATAGTTTCATAATATATGTTGTAAAACGTTTTTTTATTGTATAACGTATGTATTACGAATGATAATATTTCTTCTTCAATACAGAAACACATTTCCGACATTAGTACAAACACATATTAGGTACTTATTTGAATATACCTAACTTATCTAATCACGGTTGAATTCTGAGATGTATACAGTTTCACGACGCCAAGGTCTCAGTGATTTGTAATTATAGAGACAGAATCGTCTACGCACGTATCCGGGTAGAGCGTCCTTCGGTGGCGGGGGCTTCTGAGCCCCCTATATATGGAGACAGGCCGCAAGGCGGCACCGCGCAGGGGCGGTTCCGGCTGAAGCCGGGGCGCTTCTCGCCTCGGGAACCCGGGGCCGTTCTTAATGCGCCGAAAATGGCCACCGCGGGGTTTTTAGTTGGTATGCCGGTGTAACGAGACTATCCCGCCCACACACCCGCCACTGTAACTCCTGTGCACCAGGATCGACAGTGGCACGCATTTTTGTTGACACCGAGCAGTGAAGCTCGGCGAGTCTCTGGAAATTGTCTTTGCCCCGCAACGAACTTAATCAAATAGACAATTAAGGAGGAGTTGGAAATAATAATTGTCCACTTCCCTCCATAGCAAAGCGGTAGACAAAATAATGAACTAAGGAGGCATTAACCTCAGGCACAAGGACATTTACAACTAGAGAAGCCAGATGTAAAGCACCACGGATGTCATTAAGTGGGTCCTATCACGCGAGCTGTTAAACTTGATTCCAATAATAGGTATGGCAAAAACGCCGAAAAGCACGGAAGTTCTTCCTAGTTTCCACAAGATCCATATAGTATACAACTCCAGATGTTATTTGCATACTGTCTAACATAATGTTGCGCTCTTGTTGCCAGAGACCACACTCCCAAAGAATATGATGTGCGGATTGTTCGTTCGTACGGCAATTAGGTATAGAACATGGGCACGTAGGCGAATCAACCAACCTAAATGAGAACAGTTTAAACTTAAAGTTGCCGTGGCCCGTGAGAAAGACGATCGCGAACCGACGGAAAGTATTGATATAGATGCCGTCCCTTGGTAGAATTATCCCAACGCAATTGCCATTCGTTTATTAGATCGTTGTAATTTTCGGAGCACGATTTGAAAAGTCGATTGATTCTTAATAGCTCACGCGGCGTAAGAAAATTTCTGTCCATATTCTCTTTCGTTGAGTAATACATAGCGGCGCGACGCTGCACCTCCAGATCAACTGGAAGTACACCCGCAAGGACAGGTAAAGCTTCAGTACTAACGGTTCTATACGCCTTACACAAGAATATCAACGCCAGACGTTGGCTTTGGAGCAGTTTTCGTCGTACGGCACCGATAGTAGCCCTATCAGCCCATACAGGTGATCCATAGCATATACATCCCAAGTAAGTAGCTCCATAGATAACTTTTAATGTGCCAAATGATAGACCCCACGTCGAAGTCGATATCCTTGTCAAGGCATAAAAGTTTCGTTTTGACTTTTCTCCAACGTTTTTAATATGTTCTATAAATGAAAAGTTCCGTTCTAAAACTAGCCCAAGGTAGCAAACTGATTCTTTTCTTTTAATTAAGACGTTATTAAATGTTATTCGCGGCGGTGATTTTAAAATGCCTTTTAAAAGTAATTGGTATGTTTTTTGAGGTGCAAACGTTAAACGATTTCTTTCACCCCAAGCGGAAATCAGGTTTAAGCAAGTGTTAGCCAAACTTTCTAGTCCCGACCTACTATTCGACTGTACGAGTAAGAGCCCGTCGTCGGCATAACCGGTTAAGGAACATCCTTGGGGCAGAGGGAGTGCGAAAAGGTCGTCGAAGCCTAAATTCCACAAATACGGACCGACTACAGAGCCTTGAGGACAACCCATCGTCAGTGCCTTCGACAGTTCATGGTGACCAAGTTTTAACTTGGTTGTGCCTAAGGAAAAATATGAATATATAAGTGAATAAATATTTTTAGGACAACCTCGGATTTTTAATTTGAGTAGTATCATTGGCCACCAAGCATTGTCGAAGGCACCGGAGATGTCCAAAAAGATGCCTAAGACATATTTATGTACCGAATTACTAACCGTCCTTCTAACCGATATTGCTGCGTCTACAGTAGGTTTACCTATAGAAAAACCGAACTGTTTCTCATGAAATTTTGGCCCACCCGGCTCCAGACGAGGTACAATAAGACGTTCAAGAACTTTCCCTAAAGATGGTAATAATGTTATTGGTCGATAAGATTTTGGATCGTCGGGGGTATGCCGGTGTAGGGTGTATGGAGTGTTAGGGACTCGGCCCAGCGGTCGCCCGGATATTTACCATCTCTCCCGGGCGGCTTAACGTTGGGTCGTAAGACCGGTGAACCCAACATAACCGTTCCGTCTCCCCCCGGGGCGGGGCGGTAGCAATAACACGCATAATAAACTTCTACGCGAAGTAGAGATAGAAAAACTGAAGTAAATATGTAGATAATATGATAATGTACATATAGAAAGTAATACTGACTAGTATGCATACAATGTTATATACAATATAATGTTCTCACTACGAAGAATGTTGAAGATCGGGCGAAGTGGGGCAGTGTTAGTAAGAAGCAGCCTGGCAATAATAAAATAAATAAATACACCCAACAGTCACACACATAGTCCTGATCCCACACTAGATAAACCTGTATCGTGGGTATCAGAAACTACGAGGGACTGGCGGTCCCACAACACCCAGATCAGAAACTAATATTTGTGGATTAAACAAACATTTGTCTCGGTGTGGGAATCGAACCCACGGCCTCTCGCTTCGCAGCGCCTACTCGCCCGCTGCGCCACGGAGGCTGTCAAAGCCGGAATAACGGCAGGCAGAAAAAAAAGAAAGCAACCAGCTCATTCTTGAATATGGGCGATAGATACTGCGAAAACACTTATTCTAAATATATTTTAGAATTGTATATAGCACCTTGAACTGTGTAGCGGGCGAGATATTGCAAAATAATACAAAGCAAGGCGCCGCGACAATTGAATCAAGATCAAAGGTGTTTATAAAAAGAACTCTTTAGAAATCAGTTTAAAGCTAAATCGATTGACTATAACAATGGATTTATTTCATCAACAAAAATACAAGGTCCTTCCTCATAAAAACTAAAAAACTAAAAACACACCCAATTTTGAGACGGTTGCAATTTTGAAATTGTCAGTAAGTAGAAAAAATACGACACAAAATTCATTCATTTTTATTATGAGCGTATTTGTATTTTTACATCGAATTTATTTTTGTAATTTTTTTAACTATTTTCAGTGAAAGAATCATTAAAATCGGTGGCCGGTACATAATGGACAAAGTTTTTTTCTTCCATCCCCGATTTAAATCCCGTAGGGGAATTTATTCGTATTTTCTGATACATAGTTCTTTAAGTAGTAGAGCCACGCTGTAGACAGTTTTGTCTACAGCATGAATGGGCCGGCTCGTCCGGGTCGTCACCATTGTCTCAAAGGAAACCACCGTAAAGTAGCAGCTTGCTGCTGCCTTTCGTACGGTGAGTGAGATATCCGGAGGCCCCAATCCCTTTCCTTCAATCACGGCAACGCACCCATAATTATTTTGGTATTGTGAGCGTACATGGGCGGTGGAGATCAGTGACCCACTTGCTAGATTGCCGGCCTATGCCATAGAAAAACCACGGAATAGACAGCTGGCGCTTAATACATCTTGTACTTGATTTAGACTATGCTGTTAGACATCATGCTGAAAATAGCATTATTTTGTTAGTGGTAACGACCCGGACGAGCCGGCCCATTCATGCTGTAGACAAATGTCTACAGCGTGGCTCTACCACTCATAAAGTAGTTTTTTTTTAAAACAACCCACAAAGAAAACTATAAACTATTTTCTTATGCATCTTTAATTAAATTAAATTTGTGCCCGGTATGGCGAAAGACTCGCCCCCTATCACATCATGGGACGGAGATACGCTCGGCGAAATGTGGGTGTACTGGTTACACCTCTGCCTACGCCTTCGGGGATTACAGGCGTGAGTGCGTATGAATCTTTAATTAAACTACCGTAAATTCAAATATAATTTATAGGGACTTTAGATAGCAGATCACACGGACCGAACAAATATTAATGGATGTTATGGCCCGGGCCGGCTCGGTGCGGCTCGGTGCGGTTCGGTGCGGCGCGGCGCGGACTAATCGCAATGTCGTCGACCTTCCCGGGCGCGGGCCACCGGTCAAGACTCTGAAACACGACCAAAGGGGCGACCGACGACAAACAATAAACGACCTATTGATCATAAAAATAGAAACACAAATCGCTCGCATTTTCAAAGTACAATCTAAAACGATCGGTCACAGCTAGTAGTGGGACAAACGGCTTAATTTTCACAACGAAATTAAACGTTGTGCTTATTTTTTTAAGCTAGCTTATAAAAAGCTAAAATGCTTTTTAACAGATTTCTAAAAACTTCAAAAAAATTATCGCCATCACTTTTTGTACAATAGTTCCAAATCAACGCATTGCCCCCTCTCGACATTGTCAATTTTATTATTAAATGTACATCCGCTATTCTATATTTACACTTAACATACCTATCTACACTATATGTTATTTACACTAAACACACTATAATCCTCTGAACTATTTACAATAAGTAAATGAACAATCTCATTTACTTAATTAAAAACACCGAACTCGCTTACGAACGAACTCGTGATGTATCAAACATAAACACATGCTTCGTTCCCGACAGCGAAACGCATACTAAGTAGTAATTTTAAACATAAACATTAACAAATAACGAAACAACGGTCAACGGTTAAAAATTAACACAACGAAATATAAGCGCCCAAAAATAATTTACTTATAAACATTAATAAATATTATGCAATCAAACGAAATTCAATTTAGTAGCATAATCGTTAGGATAACATCGTTTAACTTTCGACTTTATGTTTTTTTATATAAAGTGTATTTTCGATCGCTTTCACGACAGCGCTAGTGCCAACGGGCAACGATCAACGCTAAGCAGCAGCCGGTGATGCAACCACGCATGACGCAACTATGTTCCGTTATAACGTCAACAGCTTAAACTTACAAACGTACTTATATGCTTGTTATAATAAGCAGAGCTTAATAATTGCTTTTCGTTATAACGCCCACCTCTAGTCACAGCACGTCGGGGCCGCGGCCGGGGTGAAACTTAACATTTCCTCTAATTACACTCAATTAGTAGAAAGCGTGCCTTGACCACAATTTTGATAAGTACATTTCACGCTTTGGTTTCGTTTTGTTGAACCCTGTCTGTATTGTAAAGGTATTAGCTTAATTGATCTAGTGGCAACTGACTTAGTCTGAGACACCATGAGGCGCTGAATTCAAATCACAGGTCGGCCAATCACAATTTGTGCTTAAGTTTCAATGCAAAAATCACACTTTCACACATAAGTTGTCCAGGATTTGTGCACGGTATGACAATAGGCTTACCAGCAATCACATAATGGCACAGAAATATGGGCGGCGAAACTGGCAGTCATTAACCTGTAGATCAGGTTGCTCTGCGCCTGATCCATCCATCTAGAGTGGTCGCGGCCGACAGGATACTATCACTGCATGTTTTCTTTGAATTCCATAAATTTATTAACTTTATAGCATAGGAACAAGTGAGTCACCTGATAGTAAGTGATCTCCACCGCCCATGTACGCCCACTATACCAAAAGAATCATAGGCGCGTTGTCTACCTTAAAGGAAAGGGATAATTAAGGGATTGGGAAGGGGAGATGGTTTGGGTCTCCGGATATCTCACTCACCGTACGAAACGCAGCAGCACGCTGCTTGTTTACGTCGGTTTCCAGTGAAACCGTAACAACCGAGAGTATCGACCGTAAAGACCGAAGTAACAACCCTGTAGAAACGGTCCATTCATGCTATAGACAATCAATGTCTACAGCGCGGCTCTACCATTTGGAAAAAAAAACAAACGATCCCCAAGAATGGTGAATATTAGGCAATCCTATTTGCAATTGTTTTTTTTATTAGTTTATTGTTGCTTTTATTTTTTTGTTGTTGTTTTTGTAATCTATTACTCGTTTTACTATAAATCCTCCGGTTTTTAAACCCTAATGTTATCCTACAACGACAGGGTTATTAAGGTCCAGCTAATACCACTCCAAACAAGTGGAACTTCTATATTCTAATAAACTACGAATTGTTCTGTAAATGCCAACCTCATTTAAGGCTAGTGCCCCAAACACCAGACATGTTTGAGTAAGATTCTTATTATTAAAATAGGAATCTTAACCCAAAAACTAAATAACCATCACGTGAATAAATGTTCTTGTGACAAACAAAGAAATCCATGTTTTTTTTTATTAGCTTAAATGACGAGACGAGCAGGTCGCTCGCCTGATGGTAAGCGCCACGCCTGCTCATAAACAGAAGCAACGCCCCACAGAACTTTAAATAACAAAGCACTGCATGACACTGGACTGCGCTGGTCACCCCGAGACATAAGGTAATTGTAATTGGAGCTTGAATGTTAACTTAAGTATGTGTATTTAAGTACCTGGCGAATGCTGTGTATACCTATAATGGGCGTATATATCGGCTTTAAGACCTTATGTATTGTCTAGTATATAAAATTGTGGAATATGTATGTTGTTGATGTACCTAAAGTAAATAAATATATATATATATTTTTTTATATTATAGGCCGGCAAACGAGCAAGTGGGTCACCTGATGGTAAGCGATATCCACCGCCCATGTACGCCCACAATACAAAAGAATCATGGGCGCGTTGCCGACCTTAAAGGAAAGGGATAATAAGGGATTGGGAAGGGGAGGGAGATTTGGGCCTCCGGATATCTCACTCACCGTACGAAACGCAGCAGCAAGCTGCTACTTTACGCCGGTTTTCTGTGAGACAGTGGTAACGACCCGGACGAGCCGGCCCATTCATGCTGTAGACAAAATAGTCTACAGCGTGGCTCTACCACTCGTAAGTTAACCGTGTCATTTTAAGTTATCAAGCTGTCATGGCAACCATGTCATTGATCCTCGTAGTTTCTGAGAGTGAAATTAATGAATAATGAACACTTATCCGCGCCGCATAGCTCCTACAAGCCACATTTACCGCAGTTATCAATATCACCATGAACTTTCAGATCAGATTTACATGTCATACGTACATCCGCACACACGCCTGTTAACCCCGGAAGGGGTAGGCGGAGATGTAACCAGTACACTCACATTTTGCCGAGCTTATTCCCGTCCCATGATGTGGTAGGGCGCGACCTATAGCCAACCGGACAAACTTCCAGACTCCGGGCTGATACTAAGCATTACGTGATAAAAATATCACTTTTACCCGACTCGGGGATGTGCCCTAAGGGCTGGTTTTGAACCTGCGACATCGCTATGCTCTCGCCAACACTCCAGATAGCACCAATTAATTTTGCAATTAAATTGGTCCCAATCATGAATTCAAGCCCGGGATGGTTGGCGCTCACTTGGGGAGGCTTACGTCCAACAGTGTCCAACAGGCTGACATATATATTAATTCAGACCCTCAGTTTTCAAGGTTCATTCCACGATCAGTTAGCCCACAGATATTAACTCTTCAATAAATACAGGTACAAATTATGTGAATGATGTAAATATATAACATACGTGATGTTTTCCCAGCATAAGTCTCGTGGTATGAAACGTGATGGTAAATGTAAATATAAACAATGTTCGATCACGACGTGTTAGCAGACATCAGGAGGCCAATTCTCGTAATTTTAAATGTTCAAAATATCATTCCGATCTAGTCTCAGCGTCAAGAAAGTTGCAAATGGCATTCTCTTAAACCAATAATCAACGCCAAATTCACCTAGCATTAGCAGTAGCATTATACCGTTTTGTTTTCAGTCAACTTTTATTCTACATTCAATCTCATTACGATCTATGTTCACATTTGACGTTGATTATTGGTTTAAGAGAATGCCATTTGCAACTTTCTTGACGCTGAGACTAGATCGCAATGATATTTTGAACATTTAAAATTACGAGAATTGGCCTCCAGTAATGTTCACGGATTGAGCATTCACTATCTGTTAAATAGACAAGAGTGCTACTTCTTGGGTGTCTTATGTATATAGTTTAGTGGTTAGCGATTCGTTGCCCTAATATTTGATCCGGATGTGCACTTCGACGTTGATTCGAACATTAATGTATACGCTATGGAAAATAATACAAAAAAGAAAATTGGTTGACGCTACACTTTTAAACACATTTTATTAAACACATTACGGCTGTACTTTTATTAACTAAAATGACGAGCAGGTCACTCGCCTGATGAGGAGCGCCACGTCTGCCCATAAACAGAACAAACGCCACACAGAACTTTGAATTACAAAGCACTGCATGTCATTAGACTGCGCTCGTGACCCCGAGACATAAGTTGCTAAATCCCACTTTGTAAGCATAATTTATATTGTTTTTAATGAAAATGATAATATCCAGTTTGAGGCCACCTATTTTAGGCTAGCTTTTGACTCCTCTGATAACGTACTTGTTTTTATATTATTTTATAATTCACATGTATTCACAGTTTTTTTCTGAGTGGTAGAGCCACGCTGTACACAGTTTTGTATATAGCATGAATGGGCCGGCTCGACCGGGTCGTTACCACTGTCTCATACAAACCAGACGTAAAGTAGCAGCTTGCTGGTATGGTGAGTGTAATATACGGAGGCTCAAATCCCCCAAAGGGAGGGTCTTTTCCGAATCCCTTAATTATACCTTTCCTTCAAGGTCGGCAACGCGCCCGTAATACTTCTGGTATTGTGTGCGTACATGGGCGGTAAAGATCACTTACCATCAGATGACCCACTAGCTCGATTCCCGACTTATACTATAAAAAAACCATACATAGGTTCATAGTCATGCCTTTATCCCCGAAAGGGTAGGCAGAAATGCAACTAGTGATTAACCTCCCATAACGTGCTAGAGAACGAACCCGTCGCATATCGATACCCCGGTCATAAATTCCGATTCCGGGCAATTCATTTGTGATTTTTGGAATTTAACCTCGCACCTGATGGCTTCCCATCGAGTAGTCTAGTTGGTACTGAGGGGTTCAATTCGCAGGTCGGGCAAGCACAATTTCTGTTTGAGTTTTCGATTAGAAGATCACACAAAAGTTTCTCGGTTTTGGAACTTGTGCCCGGTTCAGCGACAGGCTCGCCCATCACATCGTGGGAAGGTAATAAGCTCGGGGAACCGTGGGTGCATTCGTTGCACCTCAAGCTGCCACTCAAGGCTACAGGCGTAGGATTATGTTATGTTAAATTCTTTCTGTAGAAGAAAGGCTTAGTTAGTAAAGGCTCTCTCATTACTAAAGGAGGCCGGCCCGGCAGTGGAACAAATTATAAATAATAACTATTTTTTACTACTGCCTGACTGTAACGCGTACGCGTTACCATTGAGGCTAACGCTGAGGTCTCGGGTTCAATCCCCGGGTCAGGTAAAGTGGTATTAGGTTCTTCTATTACGAAATACTCAGTATCAGCCCGGAGTCTGGAATTTTTTGCCCGGTATGGCGATAGGCTCGCCCCCTATCACATCGTGAGACGGAGATACGCTCGGCGTAATGTGGGTGTACTGGTTACACCTCTGCCTACCCCTTCGAGGATTACACGCGTTAGTGCGTACGTATTTTTACTATTTAAATTCATTCCTACAATTGTTAGATTTTCCACTTAACTACCGGAACTGAGTGCTTACCACACACCGGACACGAATAATTCCGAAGTACACACGGTATCACCACAGACAAATACGCCTAAAGAACGCCACATACACTAAAGTCCACATTCACAAACAACAATCAAGTGAGCTCTTTGTTAAGTGTAGATTTCTGTGAACATTATTGGTCTATTTATATTTAGCGCCAAAATCTATATGCGCTCACTATGAGAGTGAGGCCTCATAGTAGTAATGTATATGAATACGATGGTAAGTTTCACCTAAAATACACTCGTAATAAAATAAAATAAAATAAAATATGTTAATAGAGCGTGTGACATTTCAATTAATTGAACCTTAAAATTCGTGACGATGTGGTCAAAAACATGCTCCGACTTTATATTAATCAATGAAGACGTGTGGCGAGTCACGTCCTAACTCTTAACTACAACTGAAATGAACTTGATGAGCGTGTGTACAGGGGGGCGAGCACGAACAACTTACGAATAAGTATTCGAATCGAGAACACTAGCATTTGTATGAAGGTTCAATTTTTTTTTTGACATTTCAATACGAATACGTTCTCGCAAGTTATTTGTGCTAGCCCCGCTGTACTGAGCTGAGTACCACGTAAAACAGCATCTGGTAGATTTATTTGTCTGTGACGTTCCGAATCTAATTTTAGGGCGAGTGAATACCCACATGCTCATTACCAGGAAACTTGTTAATTTTAGAGGACGCCTTCCCTTTATCCTATTCCATTTAAAATTAGGGATATCCCTTTTGTTTTTGTTGTTCATTTTAAGTATTCATACATTTTATGCATGAAGAAATTTTTAGTCTTTTTCCCACAACGAAAAGCCCTGTTCATTTTTAACACTCGGCTGAAAAGGAGGGTGTTATAAGTTTGAACATTTTGTTTGTCTGTGGGTGTAGGTGTTCTATGGCACCGTAGCACCTAAACGACAGGACCGATTTGAATGAGTTTTTTTATTTGAAGGGTAATTTAATCGAGATGGTTCTTAGATATGTCTAGGTTTTATTTCTACTGTTTATGGGCAGTGGCGCTTACCATCACAACTATCTAATCCGTAATTTACTTGTTATAAAAAAATATATAAACAGTAGAGGAAATCATGAGGAAACCTGCATGCCTAAGAGATGTCCATAAACATTTCAAAGATGTTTGAACTCAACTAATTCGCATTATGCCAACATTGCGCTCGCCACCTCGAACATAAGAAGTTAAGTCCCATAATGCCCAGTAATTTCACTGGTTCCAATGCCCTTCAAGCCGAAAAACAAGAGTGTTTAATGCGGCGGCAGAAATAGATAAAGCGATGGTACCCAGACGGCCACTTGCATACGAGGGACCTACCATCTAGTGAATACAAAATATTTCGGTTTTACTTGACTCAAGGGTAGCCAATGGCACTCGGAGCCTCCCCCTCTCATGGGTCCGTGGCTGGTAACATAGAGGTCGTCATAATAAGGTATTTGACTAAATTATTTTATATTATTTAAATCCATAAGTTACGTTACCTACTCAAAATCTATTGCAGAAAGAATTTTATAAATCGGACCAAAAATAAATAAGTTAGAAGCCATTCAAATCCTGTAGAAGGGGTAATTGTCAAATGACAAACGACACAAACTTTGACGTCACTTTGAAAAATGTTCATTATGGTGCACGCGTGCAAGCGAGATATCCTTACTACGCACCCACTATTCCTCGTACCAACATTTAAAGTCATAACTGCGGGCACATCTTTGAACCAATTTTGATTGTGTTTTAATAAAAGGGTTTCTTTTGCGTATCATTTTTTGTTGCTTATTATATAATGTATAAAATTCAATATAGGAAACTACCCTATTGATGTCATAGAGATCTACATGATGCCGTGCCAGTTAGTACCAGCCAATCTTCGTGCATACGCAACTCATATTTATGCAAATCTTTCCCGATTACATCTTCGAGATATGCAACGGGGAAGACCAAGAATTTCGTTAAAACGAGGACATTATATAAGTGGGATTTTATACCGTTTTAGTGGAATAACAATGCTGTGATTGTTAAGTTTTTTTACTAATAATTTAGTCGCGGAGTAATGTAACATTTATATTTATTTTATTTATATTTAGACTAGACAATACACATCCCATACTCAGGTATCAACCCGAAGTCTACAATTGTGCCCGGTATGGCGATAGGCTCGCTCCCTATGGGAAGGAAATAGACTCGGCGAAATGTGGGTGTACTGGTTACATCTCTGCCTACCCATTTCGAGGATTACAAGCGCGAGTGCGTTGTATGTATGTACTACACATATCTTCGAAATTCTTATGAAGGACACTCAGGTGTGCCGGTTTCCTCACTATGTTTTCCTTCACCGTTAAAACAAACGATAGAAATTGCCTAAAATATTTTATTTTTTTATTTATTTATTTAAATCACAAATTACAAGTTAAGTAGTGTTAAAAGTATTTATGTTTAACATTGACCCCCACACTAGGCTAAGCCTGTCCTGTGGGAGTCATGGGAAGCATTGACACTTTATGTTTGGCTAATATACAATACGTCTTAAAATGAAACATTCATTTAAAGTAGGAAGTGTGAATATATATATATTTATTTTATGTGGGTGTGGGTGTGGGTGTGTATGTGTGTGTGTTTGTGAATGTATGTGTATGTGTGTGTAATTATATGAGCGAGCGTTCCCTGCGTTAAAGATGTAAATACTATAAATTTTAAGATATGACTCTAAGGATATTTTCAGATTCTTGATAGGAAATATTATGCAAAAACTGTTTTAGTTTGCGGTTCGTTTCACGGATGGTGCTTGCAGTAATATTACATAGTCTGCTGAGTTTATTGTAGATAAAAGGAATCATGAAATTTGGAAAACGTTGTGCGAAAGTTGTTGTAAGTGTAGGAGTGGGAAGGGTCAGATTACGCTTACTTAACATATTCGGGTGTTGGGGAGAGCAACGCATTTCCTTGTGGCCGGCAAGGGCTGTTCGTAAAATATATAATCGTCGAATGCTTAGGATTTGAGCATCATCATAAAGAGCGGCCGTGGGATATCTAAAAGATCTTTTCAACATTACTTTTAATATAGAACGTTGCGCTCTTTCTAATTTTATTAAAGTGGTCTTCGGAACGGACCCCCATACTTTGATGCAGTATGTCAAAACAGATTCACACAGTGCAATGTAGATAGTCTTAAGTAAGGATTGATCTGTAACTTCTCTGAGGGTTTTCATTACGGGAATTAATTTCCTGACTCTAGCAAAAATGGAAGCTATATGATCCTTAAAGTTGAGTTTCTCATCTATCAAGACTCCCAGGTACTTAATGGAAGTGGCTCTTTGTATGATATCACATGTACATTCAGAAGACGGTGAGGTATACGAGTTTAAGAGAGAATTAAGACACCTCCGGTGTATTTTAATATCTGGAAGTGTGGAGGGAAAGGATGCATCTGTCTTGTAAAAACATAGATATTTAGTTTTAATGGTATTAAGAGTTAGGAGGTTATTATCTAACCACTTAATAACCTCTGATAGACCCTTCTCAACTATTGTATGGGAGTCAGGCCATGACTTGCTGTGAAAAATAATCGCTGTATCATCAGCGTAACAAATAATGTCAGCATTCGGTACTTGAATAGACGGAAGGTCGTTGATATAACAAAGAAATAGCGAAGGTCCCAGAATGCTGCCCTGAGGTACTCCAAAGCAGACAGTCTCGAATTCACGTCAATTCAAATACACGCATAAGTTCAGGAAAAATTATTTTTTTTTTTTTTTTTTTCATGACGTCTGTTTCCGTGGGCGACCCGATGGTGATCTCTTATCATTAAGTAATCCATCTGCTTGTTTGCGAACAATATTATATTTAAAAAAATCTAAAGTGAGAGGGGCATGCTCTGGGATATCGAATTGGTGGCCTCGGTTTCGGCGCGACAGTCCGTTCCACACCTCGGTATCCTGGCGTTGCTTACATCCTACTGTAATATAATTTTCATCCACTGCCTTTGGATTCACGTCCCCCAAACCACACAGTAGCTAAATAACACGCATGCGATGCCTGTTACAGATGTCATAACCCTCGATCAGATGCTATGACGTATATTTAATCGGTGGATCGGTTTCATGTTGCATTCGTTCGATCGTGACGAGCTCTTACGCAGGATCTCGAATTACACGGATATACTGAGTTCGTACCGCGCCATATTCTGTTGCATTGACGATTGGTCACGTGATACCATGACCTTCAATATGAAGTAATGTTGCCAGGGGCGGTACCGGCTAATTCGGCGAACTTCGGATGTATACAAATCGATTAGAGAGCCAATGATTCTGTCGTATCGCTGGACGACCGATTACTGGCCAAAACGATGAACATCGATTTATGACGTCACTTGAACTTCATTAAAACCGATTTATTTGAATTAATTAATGCCGTCCGCGGGCGATTAATCTGAATGGACTTGAACGCCGCCGGCAGAGTTGATGAAGTCCGGCGAATTAGCCGGTACCGGTTAGCCCTGTTCATGTTTGTTGCATCCATAAAGTTACAAGACAGATATTGCATGAGATCGCGAGTTCCAGAACCACATCAAATCAATTTTTAATGATTATCCTATATTTAGGAGTTATCATGGAAAACTCAGTATGTGACTGTGTGACTCAGTATGTGACTGTTACAACGTTTATTTTATAAAAAAAAAAATACATTCGTGTTTATGTCTCATAAGACTTTCTATAAGGCTCGATAGAAAGTACAATTAGTGCATACTCGTGCACTGGCCGACTTCGAAATGCAACTCGTGTCAACAAGTCTATACCACATGTTTCAAATAAAATACACAGCATAAATATAACATATCTTCAAAATGAAGATATGGCCTCAGTGGCGCAATTGTAATGCGTACGCGTTACGATTAAGCTAACGCTGAGGTCTCAGGTTCGATCCCCGGGTCGGGTAAAGTGGTATTGAGTTTCTCTATTACGAAATGCTCAGTATTATCCCGGAGTCTGAAATTTGTACCCGGTATGGCGATAGACTCGCCCCCTATCACATCGTGGGACGGAGATACACTCGGCGAAATGTGGATGTACTAGTTACACCTCTGCCTACCCCTCTGGGGAATACAGGCGTGAGTGTGTATATGTATCTTCAAAATGAAATGGGGAGAAGTTCGGAAGTACAAAAAAAAATAAGTGTTAAGCCCCCGCGCCTGATCAACATTTGGTTTTGATGTATTTTTTAATGGTTCAAAGTATCATTTTACTTTTGCGCCGCCGCTAAGCCGACTAAAGATTTCTTTCTTTCTGCCTGGCAATAGCCCGGGGTCAGCCTTCTCATACCATATTACTACATACTCAGACGGTATTTAGAAAGAAATGTATAATTTTAATTCATACATTTACAGCCCTATTTCTAAACACAAGTCGATTTCTAACATCTAACCTAACCGCTACCACCTTGTGTCATTTCATTTTTGGAATAACGTCACGTGAAACAGTCTTGCACCAAAACGCTTAACTCCTGATATTCATTTCACAAAACTGCCTATCTGATAACATCATATCAGATATCCATAACATTTCATGTTATAAATTATGTAAAAAAAATGATTTTTGTACTCTACAGCACGTAGAACAAAATACATTAGTGGTGGTTTCCTTATCATTTTGACGCATTCCCCGACATCTGAACTTTATTGCCAAATAAAACACATCCCATTCTGTCAGTAAGCAGGAAATTCGAGCGATTTATCAATGAGAGAAACGAGACGGCGCGCGGCGCAACCATCCGCTGAACTGATGACTGTCCAAAGGATTTAAAACACACGATGAGTTATCGAACAGAGTTTATGTTATTTACTGGTTTTTTTTTACTGTTTATTAATCATGTAGGCAATTAAAATAGCGCTTATGACAAGTCAGGACAAAATAAAGAAACGTATAGAAATCTTATCAACTAATGTATACATAACATACATAGCATCGCCAAAATACACTAGGCAATTACACTAAATTATTTATTTGTCATCTTTTCATTTTACATTAGTAACAATATTTGTACTATGGAGACGTCCAGAATTATTAAATATTTTGAGTCCATATGGACCGTAGGCATTACCGAAACGGCACGTGTTTTAAAACTACCACCGGATCCAAAGCGACCGAGCAAAACAAACTCAGTGTGCTTATAACTATTATTATTATTATTGTTGTTTGTAAGTAATGTTATAAACAGGGTCTAGTGCGAATCGCGCACGAACGAGAGTTCCGTACTTACTGACTACTGTCCGACCCACTATCGACCGTAGACACTGTTTGAATATTGTTGGGCCAAAAAATAGAAGCACAGAACATTGAAAGCACTGCGCTCGTCACCCCGAGACATAAGATGATAAGTCTCATAATGCCCAGTAATTGCACTAGCTTGAATGTCGTCCATACCTAAACACAATAGTGCTTACACAAATGCTGCATGACGACTGTTAAATATTTATTTCAAATACTTTTAAATGCTTCAAACAAGCTCAACATAATATCTAACCTTTTATTTAGGCGTCGCCCAGAAAATAGCAGAAATATTCATTGGCTCGTATTTAAGCTGAGAAACCGTAAGATTCCGAGTTCAAATCCCAGGTGGAGCAATCACAATTTATGTTCAGAGTTTTCGATTCGAAAAATCACACATGCGTCGCCCATGATTGGAACTTGTGCCTGGTATGGGGATAGACTCGACCCCTATCACATCATGGACCTGAAATAAGCTCGACGAACAGTGAGTGCACTAGTTGCACCTCTACCTACCACTTCAGGGATACAGGCATGAGATTATGTATATTAAGACTCACGTTCAATAACATACGTAATCTAAATCTGAACAAGCAATAAAACAGATAATATAATATATCTTTTACAAAAACAAATCATGGCCACAGTCGGTGACACTTACATATGTAGATAACATGTGAGCGGTGCACAAGCACTAGTCACTAGTCACGTGTCGGATTAGCTTATACGTATAAGCACGTTTATCGATATCAAAACTTCTTATTTTATTTTATGGTTCAAAACTTCAAATCATTCTTAACTTTCGACGTGCGATGTCAAATATTGGAGTGATTACCCCACAACGTTTGTATGGAAAAAATACCGATTAGCGTACCCTTAAGAGGGCTAGACTCTGACAATGGTTAGGCGCAGGTATCGATGCACAGATTGAATAAAAAATGTGTTTTCAGCTCCAAAAACCACACGTGTGTCTCGGGAATCTGTACACATTAATCATTGTGGTGACATGCTCGCCGCAATCACGTCACGGGCCGGAAAAATCTCGGAGAATCATAATTGTGCATTACTTGTAATTTATAATTCTTTCTACCATTTCGGAGATACAAGCGTAAGCTTGTTATGTTAAATCAGCGCCCAGACCGGTCCAATAGCATTGCTGTGGATAATTAACATAATATGTTTAGTAATGTGACAGCACACTGGTGCAATCGTAATTTAATAGAATTTTGGTTTAAAGCTACGTCCACTCATGTATATTCCCTAAGATGGATGGTTATCAGATCAGCGTACACCTGCTGCATGTGCACGGAACACGTAACACAACACACATTTACCATTGCATGTGTCAAGTGCCCAACAAGCATGCTGCAGTGGACGCAAGTTGGAAGGACATTAGCAAGGGCATAAAGTAATTCACATGGTTGCTTTAAAATGAAGAATAACATAATTATGGTTATATTATCATATTGGATTACCCAATTGCATAGACCCTAGTATTGCTAATTTCTTACTACATATCCAAAAAATCCATTGACTGATTAAGGTCAATCATAAGGATGTCAAACTATGGTACATTTACTGGGACCCTATTCTCTATGACAACACAAACTCTGAGCGCGTTACGTTTACTGCGTGAAATCAGGGTCCTTATTCCACATGAGCATATAAACTCGTAATGGGGCCGCGTTGCGGCAACTTCGCGAAATCAGCAAAAAATGGCATTATTTAAGCCAATGTTAAATGTGTATAACAAGTACGTAACACACCTCATCGCGTATATAAAATTTGACATTGGCTTTGAGAACATCACTCAATTCTAATTTCACGAAGTCGACGTAACGCGATCGCGTTAACGTAACTCGGGCACGTTACGAAACCACACGGTCATAGAGAATAAGACTCCTGAGTCAATATCCTTATAATGTGGTACTGCATGTATCTGTCATCTACTTAATTGAAATAAAACTAGTTTATACGGATTTTATCGTGGTTTAACTTATATATTAGTCCCGACGTTTCGAAAACTTTCAGCCTTCGTGGTCACGGGAGAGACTTAAACGGCAATAAAATCCGTATAAACTAGATACATTTCAATGTGTAATATTCGCGTAAAAATAAGAAATCACTATCTACTTAATTTTCAACATTGGAAAACATGTACCATTTCGAGATTATATTTTCATCCCTATTCAAAACAGATTGATGGTTACCCTAACTTTTTAAAATTTCCTACAAGACATAAAATGAAAATGTGTCTAGTGCGAGTTTTTTGGGATATCTATCACACCAGATATAAATATATATTGCCATAATAAATATTTCCAATGGCCAAAATATACAAAAATTTGGTGAACATTGATGATGGCATCAAAGATCTCTCACTAGGTGCATGATTTCAAGAGTTATATCCATACTTACATCAAACATTCCAATAAAAACACAATTTATACATAATGATAAAAGAAAATTATGCTACACCATAACAAAAATAATAAATATACTTTTATTACATTTAGGTACGGTAAAACCAATTAACTTATAGAGGATGTTTTTAATGTCCAAGAATAAATTGACTATTATTTATTTATTTTATTATAGGTAAAGGTGATATGTAAACAATTATGTTTCATTACTGCTTTTATAATTTACCATTAAATGTGCATAGTGTGTTCAAAAGACACCTTAAATGATAAACAAATTAATGATAATGTGTTTTTTAATTGATATTATTTTTAATAAAATTCTTAGTATAGTTTACAATGTATAAATGTAAAATAAATGTTTATATACTAAGCTTCATCATAGGTATTTGAGTAATTAAATACTATGATGTAATAATTTATCGCAATAAAACTATACTATAATGGGAATATATTATGTAACAATATTTTTTGGCTTTTGATTTGGTAAATTACTTTTATTTGGTTTAGAATGAGAACTTATAATTACTTACCAAGTATATGGATGCTGCTATTGATTGGTTCATTTAGAAATAAAATAAAATGAAGTGTTTTCCATAATAGCAAAACATATTTTCCGAAATAAATTACCATAATAGTAAAATGTGAGTGTGTATGTATGTATGTCTTTTATATACCTAATTAGGCAATTACTAAGTTATATTGGTGTATGCTGTAAATATCTAACCCTAGTTTAACATTTAAATAAATTTCATAACATTGTATATAAGAACCTAATAGTCTCCAATAAATAAATAATTTTATATTATTCATTGCCAAATGTTTTGCAGCCGTGTAAGTAATAGACTGATGCTAAAATTGACTTTAAAAGTGTACATAAATATTTTAGAAACCTGTATAAAATATTGTTTGGAATTACAAGCAATGCTCATTCATGTTTATATAATAAACACAAGTTGAACACAAAGTAAGTCACGATATTACATCTTAAACGGGTACTTATTTATTCACAATTCGGTAACTATGATCTATTCGATATATTGTAACACCTCAGCTGACCTTCCTTCAGCTAAACATTTCAAATTCGTAGTCATAACTTTACCACAACTCGTTCTGGCGTACAAATATGTCTGAATGCAAGCGATAAATGTTATAAAATTATGCTCTACTCACAGCCATCACCATTTCGAAGGAGTACTTGTGTACCCTGACGGGGGATACGTATTCTTGCACCATCTTAGCGGAGAAACACGAAATAAAACAAAATAACGTATAAGGATTCCGAAATCCTTTCCAACTGGCGATGTTTCACACAAAAATCATAATGTTCGTATTCCTTTCTCTACCGACCACGCACGACAACAATATATTCGCACGTCAAGTCAGAATATGCGCGACGTCGTGAACTTGAAATGTTCACCAAATTGGAAACAAAATGGATTGTTTGCACTGAATTTAGCTCCGTTCCATATTATGACGTACGACAGCTGGCAAGGTGTTGACAGCAGACAAAAAGTGTCTAGTTTCAAAAAAGGTGCGTTCAAATATTCATGCCGGCACGTCATGGCATGACGCGAAATATTTATAATACGTTAGAAACATTGAAAGATTTATACTAAGTCTACAAATCCTACGTGTTGTTGTCATATCTTTGAATAAAATATTTTAAATTGATTATTCTTTAACGTTGATGTTGCAACATTAAAAACTAAAATAACAAAAATATTACTATTAATTTAAAGTACGTGTTATTTTTGATATCCTAATTTCCAAATTGAAATAATATAAAAATAGAATTTGTATAACATTATTGAAATGTGTTAGATTTATCTAAGCAAATAAAACATTTATAAAAATAAATAAACAAATGAGCATTTCCGCATATCATTTCCAGTTTCCACGTCGTTTGCAGCTAACTTCAACCCAGTGAGTAAGCGGTCCCTGACGAAGCACGAATGTCGTTTTATATTATTTGAAGATAATTTCTTCTCACGTTGTCAACGCAAAGCAAAATTCTGGCAAAATTGTGCGCGTTCGTGCCCGATGTCTAGTGCTGAAGTCGCCGATAATTCCGTTGACCCCCCGGCGAAAAAGCGGAAACTGAACACAGGAGAATCTCGTTCGAACAACTCGGCAATGGCGAACAATGGAGCGCGCGTGGAAGACGAAATCGACGAGAGTCTGTACTCGCGGCAGCTGTACGTGCTCGGACACGATGCTATGCGCCGCATGGCCAGCTCGGACGTTCTTATTTCTGGACTTGGCGGTCTCGGAGTTGAGATTGCAAAAAACGTGATATTGGGTGGCGTGAAATCAGTCACTTTGCATGATGAGCGCACTTGCACAGTAGCAGATTTGTCTTCGCAGTTCTACCTATCGGAAAGCGCCGTCGGTCAGAACAGGGCGCTGGCGTCCTGCGAGCAGTTATCCGAGTTGAATAACTATGTGCCCACGACAGCGTATACCGGTCCGTTGAATGAGGAATTTTTACGCAAGTTCAGGGTTGTGGTGCTGACTGGGGCATCATGGGCGGAACAGGAGCGAGTGGCGGCGATCACGCACGCGAACAACATTGCGCTGGTGATCGCGGACACCCGGGGGCTATTCTCGCGGGTGTTCTGCGATTTCGGGCCGGAGTTCACCGTGGTAGACGTGACTGGCGAGAATCCTGTTTCGGCAATGATCGCGAACATCTCACATGAGTATGAAGCAGTGGTCACATGCCTGGACGACACACGCCATGGGTTGGAAGATGGAGACTATGTCACCTTTAGCGAGGTTTGAATATGTGCATTAGAACCTACATTTGTATGATTTGTGTCATGTTTATTGATATACACAGGTGTGTTGCTGTTTTACAGCTGATTACAGTCATTCTCTATTTATACATCTACAGCTGATTTTGTACTAGTTAATAACAACATTACAATATGAATACAATGATTTGGCTGGGCTTAAGTTAGTTCACCTGCCCTCAACACCTTCCGCTACTGAAGGGTAGGGTCTCTGAAAACAATAGCAGTGATGCCATTCATAACTTCTGACTGGCCAAGTTATTTTGCAGTCTTCGTCCACCTGCCATTATCCCACTCGCAGTGGGGTTGGCACAACATGCTTAAAGATTGGGCTTGTAATTTTTATGACTGGCTGTCTGCCTGCCGTCACCCCTCTGGGAGAAAACACCCCACCCAAAACATGATATTTGTAGATCACACAAACATTTGTCTCGGTGAGGAAATTGAACCTGCAGCCTCTTGCTTCACAGCTGGATACTCTTTCACTGCACCACAAAGCCTGAACGCCAAGTTATCTTGCATTACAATATTAAATTAATACAAAATAAAATAAAATTATGTTTACAACTAAAACCATGTATTGATTTTTACTTTAGATCTAGGCAGTTGTGCTGCCAGGATTATCTATTTAAAATTACAAAAGAACTTCAACATAATATTCATAATATCCTACTATTACTTAGGTATAGTTTTCTAGAAATAAAATTGTAAGTCTGAGACAAAACGCAATGGCTCATACTTGACTGATTAATCATTGAAAACAAAGAATAATATCACTTATGATTAATGCATTGTTTTTGTATGAATATATTTTGCATAAAGGAAGGTCAGCCATAGTTATAATCATTCATTCATATAGATTTTTAAAATTATAATGATATTAGTTTTTAATAAGACAATGAGTGTAATTGGTGCAGGATATTATAGTATATGCAATAGTAATTATTAAAATATTACCTGTGTGCATAGGTGTGGTGGTGGGCCATCCCACTTTAGACTGTTAGAAACTTTTTTGGTGATATAGCTGTAATTTAAATCTAGCCCATTCCAAAAAATCTAATGCCTATGGCCTTGGTCTGGTATAAAATAAAGTCCCTCTGCTGAGCTCCATCTCAGCATTTATTTATTTATGTCCTATAAACGGAATCTGATACTCTATCTGTACACTATAATATGTTTACTTAAATTTGACCACAACTTTCTGTAACACATTGTGTATTAATCATCTTGTTCTCTGTCTGTTCATATTCCTTAGTTAAATGTATTAACAACATATATTTTGGGACTGGTATTTCCAAATAAAAATGTCACAAATGCTTTTAAATATCATTAGTAAGGTGACATTGAACCAATAGATGTTGCTTGACATATTTTTATGGCTTCATATTCTTACACATTGAAACCTTGCATGGTCTCCCAAAGTATCAGCTTATCAATCATATCTGTCTGTCTCTTACATAGCTCAAAACATATTGTTTTAAAGATAAACTTATCATAAAAATCACACTTTATTATTTTCATATTTATCTTTATTGATTAAAGATGTTTAGATTTTTGTTTTGTTATGTTACATTTAACACGGTGTCATGGTATCATTTTTTAAAGTATTGTAGCCATCTGGGTAGAAATGGCTACAATGGGGTAAATACAATATGTCAGAGACATATCTACCATCATTAATATTGCAAGCAACTGAATTTGCAGCCATAAATACCAAACATTATAGTTAATTAATTATTAAATATTTTTCCTCGACACTGGTAAAAATGTTTGCATAAAATCTTTAAAATTTCTTGCTCAGAACCACTTTTAGACTGCAATCTAGGACACAAGAGAAACTAGGATGAATGGTAATTAAAGAAAATTGTGTGATTTCCTATGTAAATATTAAACCTGCATTAATATTCACAGTTGTCTTATTGTTGTAATCAGAAACAATAATTAACTTTAATTAACATTTCTTTGCATCAGGTAACAACAGGTGCAGCAGAATATTCTGTCAAGTCGAATATCAAATTATTAAATAAAAATTATACTTTTTTTATAGTAAAGGACATTTACTATCAATATATAATTTTTTCTGACTTATAGCTGCCTATTTTTAGTTTAGGTTTTGAAGTTATTTTCATGTATTTTTTCCCAGGTTGAAGGTATGACAGAGCTCAATGGCTGCGAGCCACGTAAAATCAAAGTCCTGGGCCCCTACACCTTTAGTATCGGAGACACCACTAGCTGCTCCAAATACACGAAAGGAGGCCTTGTCACCCAGGTGAAGATGCCCCGGAAACTACAGTTCAAGCCACTGAAGGAGTCTTTCAAGAATCCGGAGTACCTCATTGCTGACTTTGGGAAGTTTGATTATCCTCAGCAGTTGCATGTTGCTTTTGCTGCGCTATACAAGTTCGAGGAAGGTGAAGGTAGACTGCCGAAACCTTGGAGCAGTGCTGATTCTGCCAAGTTTATGGAGTATGTGAAGGCTCTGGCACAAGATAAGACTTTGTTTAAGGATGGTGAGCTTGAGATCAACAATGAGTTGCTGGACACATTCTGTAAGGTCAGTAGTTTTTTTATGTGGTAAAAATATTATTACCTACTTCGGCTGCCCCTCAAAGAAGTAGAGAAAAAGTAAACCAGTTTTAAGGGATAATGGATAATGGATTTAAAAATGATCTGTATCAGTTGAACGTAATGTAACATATTACAAGGTGAGCTATAATACCTCGAGTCACACGAGTGCGTAAATTTTAGCAGACGCCATAACGTAACACGGTTGTTGAGAATTGTACTTCAGGATAAAATGCTTAGGTATAATTTTGTTTGCTAACATATCTAGGTTACCAAACGCTCTCGATATTGAAATCACAAAATAAAAAAAAACCACGCAAAGGGCACTTCATGAGTACTCTCAACCGGCGTAAATGTATGAATGTGGAAGTGGCGAAAGAGTTATGGTAGGACCGTAGCTTGTGGCACTCGATAGTTTTTGCCTACACCCATTGGAATTTAGGCGTGACTTACATAGTATTGTTTGTATGTACAAAAAATATATCAAATATTTATTTATTTATTTATTTAAGACGTAAAACAGAGTACAATCAATACATTAGTACAACTTTTAATTGCATATAGTCTGGCATAAGCACCGTTGCAATTTAGTCGTCAATGTTTTTGAACTATAAACTACTATAGTTCTCACTTTACAGTGGTTATTATTTTAGGCTACTTTAAAAGAAAACTATTAATGATGGGGTAAACCATCATAAGCAGTTTACTTAAGGGTCTTTTTCACGTAACTACCGAATAAGAGAGGTATTTTTATTTTTTATAGTATAGGGCGGCAAACGAGCATCTGGTTCATCTAACGGTGATTGATTCCATCGCCCATGACACCCACCATAGCAGAAAAGCACGAATGCGTTCCGACATTTATGAAAAGGCATGTGGATTTCTGTTCATCGTTAAGGGGTGGTTGAAAGAGGTGGCGGGCGCGATGATTTTTGACTACTTTGACAAAGACTGGCCGATAACAGCCTTGGATAGGAAACGTTGGAAGGAGTTGAGGGAGACCTTTGCCCAGCAGTGGGACAATACAGGTTAAAAAATTAGCGTTAGGAAAGGAAAGGGGGATTTGGGCATCCAATCCTCGCTCTTGCCACTTCACTGGCCTTTGGACAGTGGCTATAATCCGAGCCGGCCCATTTATGGTGAAGACAGAAGCTTCTACCACTTCCGTGATCTTTCCCGCATATATTTCAGGCTACCTTATGTTAATATTTTTAATAACCATGGACAATTATTTCAAACATCACCGTGTATAACCCCAGGTATCATCAGGCGACCTGAACCCCATGAATGCGGCCATCGGCGGCGTGGTGGCCCAGGAAGTGATGAAGGCATGCTCCGGGAAGTTCCACCCGATAGTCCAGTGGTTGTACTTGGACGCGATCGAGTGCTTGCCTAAAGACCGGTCGATTCTCACCGAGGAGTCGTGCAAGCCTACAGGGTCGCGTTATGACGGACAAGTCGCCGTGTTTGGCAAGGACTTCCAGAAACGACTCGGGGAATTGAAGTACTTTATCGTTGGTGAGCTGATTTAATATCCATAATTAGTTTATTGACTGCCTTGGTGGCGCAGTTGTAATGAGTACGCGTTACGAATGAGGCCAACGCCGAGGTCTCGGATAAAGACAGCCTCCGTGGCGCAGCGGGCGAGTAACCGGCTGCGAAGCGAGAGGCCGTGGGTTCGATTCCCGCACTGAGACAAATGTCTGTGTGATCCACGAAAAATTGTTTCGGGTCTGGGTGTTGTGGGACCGCAAGTCCCTCATAGTTCCTGATACCCACGATACAGGTTTACCTAGTGTGGGGTTAGGACTATGTGTGTGACTGTTGGGTGTATTTATTTATTTAAAGTGGTATTGGGTTTTTCTATTACGAAATGCTCAGTATCAGCCCGGAGTCTGGAATTAGTGCCCGGCATGGCGATAGGCTCCTATCACATCGTGGGACGGAGATACGCTCGGCGAAATGTGGGTGTACTGGTTACACCTCTGCCTACCACTTCGGAGATTACAGGCGTGGGTGCGTATGTATGTATGTATGTAATTAGTTAATTCTTAGTAGTTCCGTTTCATCACTTAATTTACGGATGGTCACGTGATTATCAACTACAATCGATAAATATATCACTCGCTCATTCACTGATTAATCACGAAATCTCAAAAACTACTAAAGCTATCATCAGATCATGATAAGAAATAATTTTTGGAATTTTAATTTTTTTACATTCTTGGTAATTTTTTGATTATATGACGTAAGTGATCCCGAACTTAATTACAACGGGAACTGTCGAAAATTCCTGTATCCATCTTTATTTATACTATGTGTTGTATGTGTTACCATGTGTTTCTATCACAAAATGCTCAATATTAGCTCGGAGTCTAGAATTTTGGATGGTATGGCGAAAGGCTCGCCCCTTACCACATTACGGGACGGTAATAAGCTCGGCGAAATGTAACCACACCTCTGCCTATCCCTTCGGGCATTACAGGCATGAGAATGTATGTATATATGTATTAGGGTCTTTTACGAAGAATTAAACCATCTTACAATTTCATTCCTTAAGAAAACCTTTACTAAAAATTAACTATTGGATTAATTATCCTTAGAATAATTGAAACAATTGCATATTCTATTTTTTATAATATATCTAGCTAGGTACTGCAATATAGAATTGTTGCACGAATAACTTCTAGAATTATTCTAAGCAATAATATTTATACATAATTCATAAATACTAGCTAGCTAGGGTCTGATCACCTGTCATTTCTCATGCGAAACTGTGTCATATTAAATTAGCTATTCACCCATTTTCCTCTACAGAAATACAGTACACTCTCCAAGGCAAAATATACTCTTGTTAGCCAGGATCGAAAGTGGCACTAATCACGTATACAGAAATCGTCATATTTGATAGGACCCCGGGTTTTTTTTTATAGTATAGGCCGGCAAACGAGCAAGTGGGTCACCTGATGGTAAGCGATCTCCACCGCCCATGTACGCCCACAATACAAAAGAATTATGGGCGCGTTGCCGACCCCAAAGGAAAGGGATAATAAGGTATTGGGAAGGGGAGGGGGATTTGGGCCTCCGGATATCTCACTCACCGTACGAAACGCAGCAGCAAGCTGCTATTTTACGCCGGTTTTCTGTGAGACAGTGGTAACGACCCGGACGAGCCGGCCCATTCATGCTGTAGACAAAATTGTCTACAGCGTGGCTCTACCACGTCAATTTACTTATGTTTTTCAAACCGAGAATCGCTATTGTTTATTTCCAGATCTGAAATTTTAAGCTGAGATTAGAGACATACGACGTTACTCCAATCCTTAGTCAATAATTTCGTAAAAACAACTTTTTTTTAAATGTTAGTACTAACTTTACATTGAAAAAGTATAGAAGAATTATTCAATTATTGACTGTATACAAAAATATATATATATATCGTTCAATGGATGGCAATTATAAATATCCCTAGGCCACCACGCGATACCGCATTTTGTCCTTCACATAGCAGAAATTATATTGCAGTGGTGATTGTCGATTTATTGAACTGTTCGAATAATAGCAAAATAACATCGCCTCATTACTCTATTTTATTCTAGTGGTTGGCAAACCACAGCTCTTTGATCCCTTTAGTGTGGTTTTGTTAGATGTATACGATTTTTTTTTAAATAAAGTTTTTTTTTAAATTACGGTTATATGGCCAAATATTTTTTTTTAAATTAAAAAGGATCGAGCCTAATCACAAAATAGAAAGGATATAAGCCCTGCGAACATAATCTCACTAACTAATGCCTTGCACTTGCTCTTTATGCAGAATCAAATAAATCTTATATATAAAATTCTCGTGCCACAATGTTAGTTACCATACTCTTCCGAAACGGCTGGACCGTTTTGTATTAAATTTTGTGTGCATATCGGGTAGGTCTGAGAATCGGCCAACATTTATTTTTCATACCCTTAAATGATAAGGGTGACCCACCCCTAATTTTTTTTTTATATAATGTGGCATTAAGAATACATATAATCCTAAATATTTACCCTTCTACCATCAACTCTATTTTTTAATAGCGATATTAGTATTTTTGTCAAGCGTGTTTCTCACCGGGACTCGCTTGATGCGATCACCCCCCACGCCGCGCCTACCGTTCGAGCCCACTACTATTACTACTGTCGCTACTTTAATCCTGGAAATATGCATTCACGCGGGCGGAGCTACGGGCAACAGCTAGTATATAAATAAAAAAGCATTATCTTCTTGATGTAATAGAAAAAAAGTCAAATAACAACCAAAATTCCCAATGGATAAAATATAAACTCGATAACGTCATCCTGAAGGCCAATTCTCGTAATTTTAAACGTTCAAAATATCATTCCGATCTAGTCTCAGCGTCAAGAAAGTTGCAAATGGCATTCTCTTAAACCAATAATCAACGTCAAATGTGAACATAAATCGTAATGAGATTGAATATAGAATAATAGTTGACTAAAGCCAAAACGGTATAATGCTACTGCTAATGCTAGGTGCATTTGACGTTGATTATTTATTGGTTTAAGAGAATGCCATTTGCAACTTTCTTGACGCTGAGATTAGATCGGAATGATATTTTGAACGTTTAAAATTACGAGAATTGGCCTTCTGACCTTCGATAATGGTTTAACAATGACATAAAAAACTACAAGTATTGGAAAAACTTATTGAGTTTTATATTAAAGTGATAGATTGTCGATAGCGTCGTTGTATATCAGCAGAGTATACCAAGATGAAGGGGTAGGCAGAGTTGTAACTAGTATACCCACATTTCGCCATTTAAAAACCATTTAAACCATTTATTTTTTTCTACACACACATACAACATACATATAGCACAACAAAACTAGATGATAAAAACATAAATTTTCTACAATATATGCGGTAGAAATTATTTTCCGATTATTTCCGTCCAACGATGTGATAGGGGGCGAGCCTGTCGCCATACCGGGCACAAATTCCAGACTCCGGGCTGATACTGAGCATTTCGTAATAGAAAAACCCAATACCACTTTACCCGACCCAGGGATCGAACCCGAGACCTCAGCGTTAGCTTAATCGTAACGCGTACGCATTACAACTGCGTCACCGAGGCAGTCGTAGTTGTATTGTCTAGTTACTGACTGACAACAAAGTGCCTTCAATTCGCTCAATTGCAATTCTTTGTTCAAGATCGCTAGCCGATAAGGAAAACTGCGTCGCGCTCGTGCAAAAATGCAGATAAACACATTGATAAAGTTAATTGTTAGACGGTTTTATAATTGGATTTGAATAATTAGAAAAGTACAAATGTTTTAAAATAATAAAGTACGCGAATTAGTGACTAGTTGACGAGCTCTTTGGTCAGGTTTAAAGTGATATGCTGTTACACAGGGGCTGTATATAACAACCCATACAAGAATGATGTGTGCATTTTACTTCTTTCGATATTCGGAGAAAGGAATAGATAGGTGTTGGGGGTAAAAATTGATTTATAGACATTTAAGTTACCACTTCACGTCGGTTTTCAGTGGTAAAATCTTGGTCTAGTCTACCCATTTGTGCTATAGACACAACTGACTACAGCATGACCACAAAATTAAAACCATAGTTGAGTATGGCACTTGTTTTACGAGTCTTTTTGGCCGAAAGGAGTGTAAATTCGTAAGGGCCAAATCACGAGCTGACTCACTTGTCATCACGGTCTAATTGGCATAACAGACACACTCAATTCATTAATTAAAGTTTTATAAAGGCTTATGTTAAAAAAGAGCTTTGTTGGTAACACTAATTGCAAACACAGCTGAAAACAAATCATTTTTACATTTAACACATTTTTTTTGTGGCATAGGCCGGCAAACGAGCAAGTGGGTCACCTGATGGTAAGTGATCTCCACGCCCATAATACCAAAAGAGTCATGGGTGCATTGCCGACCTTAAAGGAATTGGGAAGGGGAGGGGGCTTCCGGATATCTCACTCACCGTACGAAACGCAGCAGCAAGCTGCTACTTTACGCCGATTTTCTGTGAAACAGTGGCGAGCTGGCCCATACATGCTGTAGACAAAAGTGTCTACAGAGTGGATCTACCACTCATAATATCTTAGAATTTTGGGTATTGAGAGATTTAAAGTCAGTCGAAGTGTATATGGGACTGTTCTATTTGCATATTAATATCGACCTTTAACGATGTTCATCCAATTCGGAGATAATTTCGTTGAGCGATCTGTGTATTTTACGATATAAATAAATAAATACACCCAACAGTCACACACATAGTCCTAGACCCCACACTAGGTTAATCTGTATCGTGGGTATCGGGAACTACGAAGGACTTGTCAGCCCACAACACCCAGACGTGTGGGAATCGAACCCACGGCTACTCGCCCGCTGCGCCACTGAGGCTGTCAACATATAGGGGTTTTGGAAATTTGTATGTGATCATCGACTATTGGTATTGGTTGTACATAATGATAACTCTATAGTAAATGTGTCGTAGTGTAATGCCGGCAGTACACACTTGTCCGAGTGCTCTTTTCAGGTCTCGTGAACATGCCTTGGGCGAGATACTTGTACCCGAATGTGGCCATGTACACTCTCGCTTAGCTCAGTTGTTAATCATACTTTCGGCGCAAGCAACACTGAAAGACAGAGAGTGGTGAGAGACCCTTTTAATCGGGCGCTAACACCCGATACGGGGCCGAAAGTGAGCGAGGAACACAGAGGCAATTGAGCGCTCTCATCTACTTTTTTTTTATAATATAGGCCGGCAAACGAGCAAGTGGGTCACCAGATGGTAAGTGATCTCCACCGCCCATGTACGCCCACAATACTAAAATAATCATGGGCGCGTTGCCGACCTTAAAGGAAAAGGATAAGTAAGGGATTGGGAAGGGGAGGGGAATTTGGGCCTCCGGATATCTCACTCACCGTACGAAACGCAGCAGCAAGCTGCTACTTTACGCCGGTTTTCTGTGAGACAGTGGTAATGACCCGGACGAGCCGGCCCATGCATGCTGTAGACAAAAGTGTCTACAGCGTGGCTCTTCCACTCATAAAACTCTCTGTCGCACTCGCCCTGTCTCGGGGAGAGTGTGCCATCGTAAATGTAATGTAGCATAAAAAAATGATTGACATGTAAAAGTGATATTTATGATCCAATTTACAGAATAAATGATTTGAATTTGAATTTTGGACAGCCAGCAGTATAGTTTTTGCACACCTGTGTACATGTGTGTGGTACATCGGAGGGAGGTCAGTTACCAACATTATAGGGAAATGTAAACCAATAATGCTTACAGGCGCGGGCGCCATCGGATGTGAACTGCTGAAGAACTTCGCGATGATAGGCGTCGGAGCTGACGGCGGCAACGTCACCGTCACCGACATGGACCTCATCGAGAAGTCCAACCTCAACAGACAGTTCCTGTTCAGACCGTATGATGTGCAGAAACCCAAGTCCAGTACTGCTGCTAAGGTATGCTATTTACAAGGTGGTAGGTCCCTCGTTTGCGAGAGGCCGGCTGGGTACCACCGCTTTGTCTGTTTCTGCCGCCAAGCAACAGTGTGTAAGCACTGTTGTGGTTTGGTGTAAAGGATATTGAAGCTAGTGACATTACTGAGACTTAAGACTTTATGTATCGGGGAGGACGAGCTCTGTCCAATGCCATGCTGTACTTTGTAATGCAAGTTCTGAGTGGTGTTACTTATTTTTATGGACAAGCTTGGATGACGCTTCCCATCAGCCGAGGGACATTTTCGTCTCATCATTCAAGTTAATAAAAAAAAGACAGTTTCTTTTCAATAGTCAATAGTTAAGCTAGATTCATTTAGTAATATACTACGCCCATAACATTATATTCGACCTTCTTATATTGGGTATAAGTTTATCTGGTAGAGATTGTTATTAGCGATAAGACCGCCTATTGTTATTGTTTTTTTACTGTAATATTCTGCATGGTGTACCATAAAGTGTTATCTATCTACATTCACAGGCGATCAAGCGCATGAATCCGTTCATGAATGTATTAGCGCAAGAGAACCGCGTGTGTCCCGAAACTGAAGCCGTTTACGACGACGCGTTCTTCGAAGCGTTGGACGGTGTGGCCAACGCATTGGACAACGTCGACGCACGTATTTATATGGACCGTCGATGTGTGTACTACAGGAAACCGCTGTTGGAGAGCGGCACGCTCGGTACCAAGGGGAATACGCAGGTATGTTAATTAAAAATTGGATAATTAGATGGCGTAAATAGGTTATTAAGATGGGGTAAATAGGCTAACAAGGTGGGGCAAATAGGCTAACAAGGTGGGGTAAATAGACTAACAAGATGGGGTAAATAGGCTAACAGGGTGGGGTAAATAGACTAACAAGATGGGGTGGTAAATAGGCTAACAAGGTGGGGTAAATAGACTAACAAGATGGGGTAAATAGGCTAACAGGGTGGGGTAAATAGACTAACAAGATGGGGTGGTAAATAGGCTAACAAGGTGGGGTAAATAGACTAACAAGATGGGGTAAATAGGCTAACAAGGTGGGGTAAATAGACTAACAAGATGGGGTAAATAGGCTAACAGGGTGGGGTAAATAGACTAACAAGATGGGGTGGTAAATAGGCTAACAAGGTGGGGTAAATAGACTAACAAGATGGGGTAAATAGGCTAACAAGGTGGGGTAAATATGCTAATGATAATAGGATACATAGGGTAATAAAAATGGGGTAAATAGGATCGCAAATAGTAGGTCGGTAATATGGAGTTTATCGAAATATAGGTCAACCAGTAGACAGTGCCAGTTGGATTAGGGATATATTGATACATTTGAAGCTAAAGATATGGAGTAACTCATCACGATAGACTAAGGCGTTGTATAAGCCTGACATCAACGTGCGTATATTTTGTATACTACACGAAACTGCTAGATTTCTGTGTGCATAATTGATCCGTTTTTCACGCCATAAAAGGACCAATGACGTATTCCAAACAAAACTGAACATTGTTAACTGACTTTAAAAAGTGGTTCCTTATTCGACCCGTATGTATGTAAATTTCTTCCGAGATTTTCTCAAAAACTAATAAGTCTATTTGATAATTATGTACTACTTTCAGTACCGTTTTAATGTATAATTATCATTCATAATATGTAATAAGGTATAAACATACACCATGTTGTATTTTTTTTGTATATTTTACCTCTTACGTTGAGCGTAAGTGCAATAAACAAAGAGGAACTTTCATTAATCCGTAAGCATTGTTTTAGATAACATTATTCTTTTTGCAGGTGGTAGTTCCATTCCTGACAGAGTCCTACAGCTCGTCCCAGGACCCCCCAGAGAAGAGCATCCCCATCTGTACCCTCAAGAACTTCCCCAACGCCATCGAGCACACGCTTCAGTGGGCTCGAGACGAATTCGAAGGATTGTTCCGTCAGGCCGCCGAGCATGCTGCACATTACCTGCAGGATCCACACTTCCTTGAACGATGCATGAAGCTGCCCGGCAACCAGCCGCTCGATGCCATCGACAGTGTCAGGGTATGTGGAACATCAAACAGTAGTTTACTTCAGCACTTGCAACCAGTACCCTGGTTGGACACAGACCAGCATATTTTATGAGTGGTAGAGACACACTGTAGACACTTTTGTCTACAGCATGTATGGGCCGGCTCGTCCGGGTCGTTACCACTGTCTCACAGAAAACCGGCGTAAAGTAGCTGCATTTCGTACGGTGAGTGAGATATCCGGAGGCCCAAACTCCCTCCCCTTCCCAATTTCTTAATTATCCCTTTCCTTTAAAGTCGGCAACGCACCCATGATTCTTTTGGTGTGCGTACATGGGCGGTGGAGATCACTTGCCATTAGGTGATCCACTTGCTTGGTTGCCGGCCTATGCCATAAAAAACAAAAAAAAATGTGGTAGAGCCACACTAGTTAGTTTTGTTTACAACATGAATGGATGGCTAGACCGGAGTTGTATTACTGTCTCACATAAAACCAATGTGAAACTGTTGCTGCGTTTTGTGGCCCAACTAAGCTGTAGACCAAGCCGAACGACTCAAGGTTTTCATGCACGTGCAGTCGCCTCGGAACACTTACGTCGTGTGAAACAGTCCGGCAGCTGATGAGGAGATGCTTGCGTTGATTGGTTGCGGCGACTCGCTAGCTACCACTATATGTATCGATTTAGATATGTTGGGAAAGAATATCGATATAACATAACATTTAGATAACTTTTGTTTTGCATTATTTAAAAATATCGAAATATTGGTTGGGAGATTTTAACAACGTTTTATGACTACGTATTTTTTTAGAAATCGTTTTTGATATGATTTTGATACTTTATAAAAAATATCGATTTAAACATTATGGTGGGGACGCCTGCGTGTTGCATAGACGGGTGATCGGCTCACGTCGATGGAAGCGTTTCATCCTTCGATTATTATATCGTATTTTAATTAGCATGCCTACGACCAAGTCGATAGTGGGTTAAAGGTTGACAGTACTTTACCAAACCATGCTAAATAAAATTACGAAACTGACAACCATATCTTATACCCCATCATATCTAACCCACACAATTTTAAATTCCAGAACGCAATCAACGACCGACCGCTAAACTTCGCGGACTGCGTCACATGGGCCCGACAACACTGGGAGAATCAGTACGCCAACCAGATCAAACAGCTACTGTTCAACTTCCCGCCAGACCAGCAGACCACCAGCGGTGCTCCCTTCTGGTCCGGACCCAAGCGATGCCCGTCCCCACTCGACTTTGACCCTAATGACGAACTGCATATGGACTATGTTGTAGCTGCTGCTAATTTGAAGGCACATGTCTACGGAATACCCAGCTGTGTGGATAGGGAATGTATTGCTAAAATTGCCAGTGCTGTACAGGTATGTTATGAAAGAGTTGTTAGAGCAGACTTTCGATGGTTGCGTCAGACGCTGGCGTTAGTGACGCTCTCGTCTGTCAACATACTATTTCAGCTTGATAACCAATTTTAGAGTAGCTTATTGGTCCAGTTAATAAAATCGACGCGTCATAGCGCGAGCGTACACGACGTCGCACACCGTTTATTGTTTATTCATAGTGACTTGTCAAAATACGTTTTTGGCTTCGGTTAGAGGCCGGTGACGACCATCGAAAATTTGCCTTTGGATTTTGATCTGATTGACTATGGAATGCACGCCACTGCAGTAGTTTCACCACTTCCTAAACCTTCAACCTTTACCTAAACAGGTGTGATCGTATGTTATTACGTAGCACGTGAATGTAGGTCTTATTATAACAAGTTATCTGTTTGAATCCAGTGATGATGGCTGGGAAAAAATTAAAAAATTGTTAACGATTTTTTTGTGTACTCATAGCTGCCTGTCAGGTCAGATGCCGGAATGCCATGACTTTTGACATATATTCAGGCTCCAAAAGATCCCTAAACGGATTGTCGATGTTAAAAAAATCCTTGTTCATTTTATTCTTTTCCAGGTTCCAGAATTCAGCCCCAAATCCGGCGTCAAAATCGCGATCACCGACGCACAGCTCCAACAAAACAACGACGAAATGGACCAGGACCGTGTGAAGAACATTATCGCCGAACTTCCTCCGCCCACCAAACTCGGCTCGCTGAAGATCACGCCGCTAGAGTTCGAGAAAGATGACGACACCAACTTCCACATGGACTTCATCGTGGCGGCTTCGAACCTGCGCGCGGCTAATTACAAGATACCGCCCGCGGACAGACATCGCTCCAAGTTAATCGCCGGCAAGATCATACCAGCCATCGCCACCACAACATCAGTGGTCGCCGGTCTAGTCTGCCTCGAACTGTATAAGCTAGCGCAGGGCTTCAACACCCTAGAAGTGTTCAAGAACGGCTTCGTGAACCTCGCCCTTCCATTCTTCGGCTTCTCTGAACCGATCTCGGCGCCCACAAACACTTATTATGATAAGAAGTGGACCCTGTGGGATAGGTTCGAGGTGAAGGGAGAGGTCACCCTCCAAGAGTTCCTAGACTACTTTAAAGACGAGCATAAACTTGAGATCACGATGTTGTCGCAGGGTGTGTGTATGTTGTACTCATTCTTCATGCCTAAAGTGAAGCGGCAGGAGCGGTTGAACCTGCCCATGTCTGAAGTAGTCACTAAAGTGTCGAAGAAGAAGTTGGAGCCGCACGTGAAGGCTTTAGTATTCGAGTTGTGCTGTAATGATGACGACGGCAACGACGTGGAGGTTCCGTACGTGAAGTACACTCTGCCTTAGTAGCCGCACCAGATCTCACGAGCCGTTTGCATACCGTGGTCACGTGGTGAAGCATATAGTCCGTGAGTTGTATGCCGGCGACGAGCGCCGTGCTCGTGCCGGTGCAGGACGCGACTGGACAGTGATATTCATGTGTGATTTTAATTTGTGCTTTGGACCATGCTTCACTCCCAAATTTCGTATATTTATAGTAGTTAATGTTCGTTTGCTCATCGTCTCGTCGATACGCGCTAGCATTTTGTTTTACGTCGTGGAATATATTGTTTTTTTATACCAAATTCTATGTCAATATTGAAATCAGATGGGTCTGTATATGAAAGAAATAAATAAAAATGAGCATATTGTTTTATTTTTTGTAACATCCCCGTGTACACGTTGACTGCGATGCATACACGTAATACTCGCCCTATATTATACACGTCTTCCTACCTCTTGTGTATGAGGGGTTAGGCCTTAATCCACCCCACTGGCCTAATGCAGGTTGGCAGAGTTCACATACCTTCGAAATCTTTTTACGGAGAACTCTGGTATGAAGATTTCCTCACGATGTTTCCTTCACTGTTAAAGCAAGTGGTAATTAACAATCAATACACAGGTTACTTGCAGTCATTATTTATTAAATTGAACCACCGCAATCGGTTCGACATGTTCCAATGTTTGGTCATGGCTAATTTTTATGTATAGATTTAAGATAACCAGTGTTTCTCTTTTATGTGAATATTTTGTTCTTTGAAGAAATAAATTTGGGTGGTTTTGAACATCACTTTCGTCGTCAACAGCCCGTACGAGCTTCCGCTGAGCTATAGCTCCAGATCTATCGAGCATACACGTACTGTGTTTTCAAATGTGATAGACGTGATGTAATTGTGACAAGTGATAACTACGTCCCCTACTTGTGCAATTTCATCTTCAACTTGCCTCTCTCTTTGTCGTATGCCTCCAGATCACCGTGCATGCGCTGTGAACTTAAATACAATTACATACTTGTGACACTTGCACTATTGCATGTGCCATTGCGCTACACTCATGCAATAGTCGAAGACGCAACTTACAAATTTCAAAAGGTTTTAGACTCACCAATAAAACAATGCGTGGTTTCCGAATAATTTATTGCGTATAAAATGTATGAACTAAAATACGTAATATATAAATCTGACTTCCTCAACAGTTTCAATCTTTGGGAAGAACAAGAGAACATTGGAGCCTATCGGAGTCAAGATATTATAAAAACGATGAGACTATTTGGTTTTACATAATATGCTATTTGCTGATTTTTTTCCTTTATTTACGTTACACTGGCATTTCACTGCCTCGGTGGCGCTGATGTCTCGGGTTCAATCACCGATTGGGATTTTCTATTGCGAAATGCTCAGTATCGGTCCGGATTCTGTAATTGTGCCCGGAATGTGCCCGGTATGGCGATAGGTTCGCCCCCTGTCACATTATGGGACGGAGATAAGTTCGGCGAAGTGTGGGTGTACTGGTTACACCTCTGCCAACCTTCGGGGATTACAGGTGTGAGTGCGTATGTGTTTTAAATCACTGATTAAAATAGGCAGTGTTTGTCTCCTTCACTCTTTAGTTATACAAATAAAAAGATAGGGACAAAACAGTTACCGTTAAACGGGATAGGTAAATAAGAATGCAGGGTTGAGTCGGGTCGAAGTTTATATTGCGATTATTACACAGGTGGATCGACCAAACAGCTATCTCAAGCTTCATTTATAACCATTTTTATGTGTGAAAAAAAACAAGCCAGTTTTGTTCCCGTTTTGCCGTAGAAACACAACTTTATGTTATGTAATGTTATGATTTTGCGGTACAGATAAAATAAATAATTTCAAAGTACATGTATCGATTAATTAACAAAACTAATTTTACTGGCTGTATACAAAGTCTACACTACAAATGTATTTATTACGCTAGCGAATGTTAAACACATCTTATACCTAACTTATAATAAATTGGAATTTAAAATTCGGCGCGGTGAAGGCCTCGTTATGATTTAAACAGCACGTGATCATGAATACAGGTTGTTTATAAGTAACTGAAATATTTCACCAATCTTCAAGATTCAATGTTTGGTACATTGCACGAAATAATTTATACAGACTTCTGTTTTACCGTTCAATAAGTTGTCAGTACCTAGCATTAGCGGATCCGGGGGGGGGGGGGGGGGGGGCTAAGGGGCTCAAGCCCCCCAAAATCATTTGGGTCCACTGTCAAATCTCAAATTAATCTTGATATTATCCTACTTTCTTAGTACCTACAATATAACTTTCATCGCTTATGCTTATTTGTTCCATTTTAAGTAGGTATAGTACATTCTCAATTTTTTTAATTCAAATTTTAGTTCAAGCCCCCCCCCCCCCCCCAACCAAAATCCTAGATGGGCCACTAGTACCTAGTGTTTATATTTTCTTTGGAAACTAGGCTAAACGTGGGCTGCACTAAGGATGAACGTACCTACTAGGTACCTACATCTATCCGAGCCGTACTCTCTGAAGTCGTTAAGCCCGTATTCAAGAGCAACACTCAAGTAAGCTCATTGCTGAGTATCGATTTCTGTACACGTGATTGGTCTGTTTTTGGCGCCAAACAATATAGGACATAGAATTTGATATAGGTAAGTATTGACTACAGCGCCCGCATTGCGGATAGATGTGTGAGGTTGCATAATATAATATTTACAACTAATACAGAACTTCGATGGCTGCGGCGCGTGCGGGTCGGTGTATGTTCATCATAATCGAAAAACTGGGCCATGAGACAAAAGATTCTCGAGCAAAGTTTGAGCCACGGAAACCCTACTAACGTCAACAAAAGTAAATCCAATTCAAATATGCTCATTACCATATCGTCCAAAACGGTAAGATTAATAAAAGGAAATGATAACAGGCAGCATTCAAAATCTCAATTTAGTCGTAAACTCAATTATATCGTTACAAGCGACCCTGAGCATTACTTTCAAACAACCCACACACATTATAAATATAAATTGCTACATCATATCTGGGTGGCATACTGCAAGCGTTTACACGATACAGCTTGTAAATTATTTAAATTATTCAATACGTATAGCCTCAAAGCATCTATAAATATATATGTATAAAATGTTAAGCCTCAATACTGAAAGGCAACTCAAGCATTTGAAGTTCATGTTAAACGTGTTAAGACCCTCTTATCTGTCAATATTTTGTGAAAATTAGTAGCAGTTAGACAGTCGGTCTGTGAGGAGCATTCCACTATTCACGTGTTACTGATAAGTGCATGAATAAAGGAAATGAATAAGAGAATATTTAATTTAAATAATTATAATTAATACAACTCAACGTAGTTGCAGCAGTGGCTGGGTGGCACGGCGGCACCACCTGGAATCTTGCTGGCGTACCTCAAAATCCAATTATGGACCTTCCAAATATCTATCCACCTCTATTTTTGTAACCGGGAGCAGGAATTACGAAACTGGCCCACCTCAGAAAATAACTTAATCGCGAACAGTTACCGAATTGTAATTCTAGTACAGTGAACAAAATTATGAACTACAAATTCGGCAGTTACAATTAAAAATATATACTAAATAAATTAACAATTTATACTTATTTGTAACATTACAGTTGTCAGGTAGCTTAGTATTTAACACCAGTTTATTAATGTTTTTAATTTACTAAATGTCAAAAGATATTCACAGATATAATTTAGTATCGCTTGCAGTATCCCAAAGCTTCAAGCAATTAAATTTAACAGTACATTCTCAAATACCACTGCAACTGCAGAATGTGGCAACAGCAGATGTCATAGGTCATCTATACAAATAAATAAATTGAAGTGTATGTTTGTAATATTAAAATAACCGCCTTTTACTACATGCATATGAATGTATATAGTTATATACGTCACATATACCAAAATATTTTTTTTTACAATTTTTGTCGGTCTGTCTGTGTGTTCCGGCTAATCTCTGGAACGGCAGATAGTTGATGTAATAAGGAGTAACTTGAGGCTACTTAGGTACTTTTTTATCCCGGAAAATGACATTCACGCGGGCGAAGCCGCTAGCAAAAGCTAGTTATTCTACATAAAGTTATTCAAACAGTTATTTTGGACTGCAGTTAGTCTGCGGTGCTGCGGTAGTTTTCAGAACCGTACCTAATAGTTGATACATTAATGCCCATTTTTACTGACCTATGCTTAATTTTAGACTATGTTGGACCTTAGAGGTCAACTAAAGTTAAGAGAATGTCAGCAAACTGCGATAAAATTCGCCATATAGGCACTTCGGCTTCGAAAGCTTAATAGAGAATATGTTACAACCAAAATTTTTAACTTACAAGAATATATTAAATCTACACGCGGCCAATTGAACTAAGTTCTATGGTAAAGTATTTGAACTTTGTTGTATCCAAAGAATTTCCAATTTGGTAAATTCTATCGACGGATTAAAAAATACTACACTTTATGGTGGTATCAAACTATATAAAAATATACAATACAATTTTGAGTTTATTGGACAGTGGAATGTTTTTTTAAATAATTTAGGTACCTATACTATACCTCAATATTATTAAAAAAGTCGTTGGTCTGTTTTTCTTTACGATAAGTAGTTTACTGTTATAGCTGGATGTTATGACATAATTTTCTGTAGCTATTTCTTTCTTATACTACCTACTTTTAAGCCATCGTTGTCTTTCTTGCATAGGACTTGCGACAAGCAATTTCGGCTTTATAATCTTAATAGACTGACGTTATAATTATCAGTACCTACTAGTGAGCACTGACTGTAATGCGACTTGCGAGCTGTTGAGAGTCCAATAGACTAAGAGCATCTACTGACGAATCAATCGCCTGAAGCGACGGCGTCCCGCTCTAATTTTTTCCGCCAATCAGAACTATAAACTACTGCTTTTTTGTTTTTTACTATCCCGCCCACACACTCGCCACTGTAACTCCTATGCACCAGGATCGACATTGGCCCGCATATTGTTGACACCGAGCAGTGAAGCTCGGCGAGTCTCTGGAAATGCTAAATTGTCTTTTTCCCGCAACGAAATTAATCAAATAGGAAGTTAAGGAGGAGTTGGAAATATTAATTGTCCACTTCCCTCCATAGCAAAGCGGTAGACAAAATAATGAACAAAGGTGGCATTCACCACAGGTACAAGGACATTTACAACTGGACAAGCCAGATGTAAAGCACCACGGATATCATTTCATTAAGTGGGTCCTATCACGTAAGCTGTTAAACTTGATTCCAATAATAGGTATGACAAAAACGCCTGAATACACGGAAATTCTTCCTAGTTTCCACAAGATCAATATAGTATCCAACTCCAGATGTTATTTGCATACTGTCTAACATAATGTTGCGCTCTTGTTACCAGAGACTACACTCCCAAAGAATATGATGCGCGGATTGTTCGTACCGGCAGTTAGGTGTAGAACATGGGCACGTAGGCGAATCAACCAACCTAAATAAGAACAGTTTAAACTTAAAGTTGCCGTGGCCCGTGAGAAGTTGTGAAACACAATGATCAACTTCCAGCCAAGTTTTTGTTAGACGATCGCGAACCGACGAAAAGTATTGATATAAATGCCGTCCCTTAGTAGAATTATCCCATCGTCATTGCCATTCATTTAGTAGATCGTTGTAATTTTCAGAACATGATTTGAAAAGAAGAAAAGTTGAATGTGAAGGTTGTGCTCACGAGATGTGCCGGTACCTGTACCTCTATGAGTTTCAGACTTCCGGTCAATGTAAGCTAAAATAAAATACGAAAAACTTACTTTATAAAAATATTACATCTATATGTGTTAAATAATATAACGTGCCAAGCACCGTGATTTACATATTTTACATTATTATGACTGGAGTTATTTACTAACAATTTGGTATGTTTAATTTTTTAATAAACACTAAAGGACCCAGTTCCAATATCGTATCAACGGTTTATGATGCCTTACTCTTAATTTAATCATTAATTATTATATTTTCTATATAATCACAATCGCATTGTATCAAGAAAACTCACAGTCTATTAGTTCATTATATAGTAAAACATAATTTGAACATAGTGATTAATGTGAGATCTTTCCACGCAACGTACTTTCAATATTCATGCAAATAGTGTAAACAAATATTAATTTACCACATCTAATCCAGCCGTGGGACATTATATTAGTGCTGATATTATTAGTATTAATTCACCACGAACTTTCATATTACACATATAGTTTAGTTCCTTTAAATTTATTTAGAACTGCATATTTATCATAAAACACAAATGAAAACGAGTAGATAGTTAAAATCTCATATCCATTTGTTTACAAAAGGTTGCTTAAAAATGCTCTAACTAAAAAATAAACCAGAGATCCCATTTACAACATAATTATATTTCCTTTCATATTTGGCACTGGATCCTTTGCATTATCGGACGACCATAGATTCCTTACACGTCGTGCTTGTCTGCCCAGCAGTGGGCAAAGAACCGCGGCAAACAAGCAGCCGGCGTGGGAGAGGGTCAGCGCCACGGGCGACGCCGCGGGCTGGGCATGTAGCGCGACCTGCTCGTCGTGTACTTGCCACTAAAAGTCTCTGTGGAGGTAAAAACTACATTGATTTGGGAACAGCACAATGTATACTATTTATTTTATAATAAATAAATAAAGGTATACATAAAAAAAACTAAAATGTTCACGACAGAAGAGTACATTTTTGCGGGCTTAAGGTAATTGTAGCTATAGATGATATAGATTTTTCAGACGGAATATCAGCAAAGCAATGTGCAACAATATTAATGTGCAATTAGAAATATGCAGAAAATAATGATATTTGTACGAAAATAAGCAGCGAATCGATATTTTATCGGTTTTGAGTATGGTGGTTTATTCATATTGATATTTATAATGAAAGAATTGGGTATTGACTATATCTAATTTTATACATTATTTTATATGCAACCTTACGAAATTTACTAATAATACGAAAAAGAAACATTTAGCAAAAACGAATTTCAAATTGGGTAAAAAATGAGGCCGCAGTCAAAGACTTCAATGTATCTAAGTATACAACTAGACGGGCTGTTTAGAAGTAAAATTGCGTCACATAGTGTGAGAGTTTGAAAGCTCAAAGACAGGGAGCGCGAGAGGGGTTCTAGTTGAGAGTAAGGGAGATGGTAATATTAAGTTAATTGACCGCAACTGAATGGTACAATTTTTATGTGCCGCGCCGCTAGTTATTCTATGGATAAGGCTTTTTTCTAAGATTTACAAAATTCATAAGAGAGCATGCATATCGATAACATGAGTCATAACCATTACTAGACTAAAATTAAAGTCATAAGTTATGGCTTTAATTATAGTTCTGTATAAACATGGACTAGGTAAGAAAATAATAATGTATGAGACAATAAAGATTATTTTCACATGCAAAGATATATAGAAGCAACATTATCTTAAAAATAACAAATCACTATTGACAATAAAATAAACGTGACATGGCTACATATCATTTATATCATATTACCATGGTTGCAACATAACATTTAGAAGCTAGCAAAATTATCGATGAAGTATGGTTACCATGGTTGCAACACAACATATTGAAGCTAACAGCATTATCTATGTGACAAGTGTTATTACAGTTGCAACGCAGCATATTCAAGCTTATACCATTTTCTGTACCTTATTGGTAACATGGTTGCAACAAAACATTTCGAAGCTAGCAACATTCTATATGTGACAAGTGTTATTACAGTTGCGTACAACATATCAAAGCCAGTACCATTATCTATGGTACATTGATACCATGGTCGCAACATAACATTTCGAAGCTATCATCATTCTCTACATGACAGTGTTACCATAATTAGATTGAGTCATCAACGAAGCTGACGTTGGTCGCTTGATGCGCGGCGGGAACGCTCCCGTGTGACTTTGCGACATTAAGTCCCTGTATTGTACAACAAATACCCCTTAACAGCAAGTTACGTAAAAAAGCGGAATCGGCGCTGTTTTGTGTGAACACTGAGTAGACAATTTTTTATTCGCTAATATGTATAACAGACGGCCTCGGTGGCGCAGTTGTAATGCGTACGCGTTACGATTGAGGCCAACGCTGAGGTCTCGGGTTCGATCCCTGGGTCGGGTAAAGTGGTATTTATTGGGTTTTTCTATTACAAAATACTCAGTATCAGCCCGGAGTCTGGAATTTGTGCCCGGTATGGCGATAGGCTCGCCCCCTATCACATAAGGGACGGAGATACGCTCGGCGAAATGTAGGTGTACTGTTTACACCTCTGTCTACCCTTTCGAGGATTACAAGCGTGAGTGCGTAGGTATGTACAACATATATTTACATTTTATTTATTGCTATTGTAAAACCAGCTTTTATTTTAAGTACACACTTCGCACATTTGTCTGAACGGCTTCAACGATTGTCGGGTCTATAACTCCGAGAGGATCGGCAAAGTGTAATCAATATTTGCTCAATTTGATGTTTTTTTTATTAGTTTTAATGACGGGACAAGCACGTCACTCAATTGATGGTAAGCTTTACGTTCATCAGAAGCAACACCAATCAGACCTTCGAATTCTGAAGTACATACTGAAGACTGCGCTCGTCACCTCGCAATATAAGATGTTAAGTTTCATAATGCCTAGTAATTACACTGAATCCAATGTCCTTCAAACCGGAACACAACAGTGCTTACATGTGATGCTTGGCGGCAATAATAAACGAAGCGATGGTACCTACTCAGATGGCCTCTTGAGGCAACCACAATCTAGAAAACTGTGGGTTAGGGTACTAGTAAACGTTATACAATAAAGTTGTAGTAGCCAACAACAGACATAGGCATTGGTTTAAACAATAATTAAACTTGTGATTGACATTACCTCTTAAGAAATCTTCTAATTTCTCCTGCGGGCTTAGCATATGCAACACGAGATCATTTTGTCGACTCGTTTTGTCGTAAAAAAGCAGTTTTATTAGGTTATCTCTATCGATGCTAACATAGTTACGAGTACTCGACTCGTCATGTTAAAACTAGACATAAAGTAGACAAAATAGTACTTTCAATCTCGTTGTGGTATTTTGTCTACGATGACGACAATGTGACGACGTGGTTTTATCGAATGTTGACAGTTTTACCCGAGATAACCGACTGTCTCAGTATTGAGACGCTGAGGTCTCGGGTTCGATCCCCGGGTCGGGTAAAGTGGTATTGGGTTTTTCTATTACGAAATGCTCAGTATCAGCCCGGAGTCTGGATTTTATGCCCGGTATGGCGATAGGCTCGCACATCGTGGGACGGAGATACGCTCGGCGAAATGTGGGTGTACTGGTTACACCTCTGGCTACCCCTTCAGGGATTACAGGCGTGAGTGCGTATGTATGTATGTTACCAGAGATATTTGTCGTCGGTAGTTATCTCCCTCGCGCGCGAGATATGTTGTGTTTTATATCCTAAACCTGCTGGCTCTAAATTACGCTGAACTAAGAATAAGGTTCAAAAATTTTAGTAATTATTCTACCACTAGACAATTGCAAGTACTCACGTCTGTCTAAACAGCTTGGGTGTCTGCCTGGCTGCGAGCGAGCGCCGTCTACCTCGATCTGCTGCAATCATCGCACACCTCTCCGCCGGAGTGCTCGTCACGAATGTGTCGTGCAGTGTGTAGCATGCTGCTGTTATCTAGAAACAGCAGAGGGCTAGAAGTTCTCGTAAACAAATGTATGGGGCGGTGCTACCATGGTTTCAGTATAACATATCGAGGTGCTACCTCTATCTATTCTATCTGCATTTAAACTGTCAAGTCTAGGAACTGCTTAAACCTATTGTTTATAAATATTACTAACATGATTTGTCGGAATTCACGTTAAGAATAAATTAATTACATCGATCCATCCATCACCCTGAATTCGTCCCCTGCTGGACATAGGCCCTTCCAAAGGAATTTACTTACCGATAAATTCATCGAAGTGGTGAAAGACAAAGTTTGAATTTTCTACTCGAGAAGGAGCAATATATTAAGAAAGCTTGGAAAAAAATACTTATCTCTGTGCCAGAAAAAAGGAAAATGTAATAATGGACTAACATTCTAAATCTACACCAACCAAATAAGTGATAAAGCAATAGATACCTGATAAATATGAGATATGAAAATAAGTGCAATCGAAAACCCAAACACAAGGCAGACAAAAGCGTCCCAGTTACCTGCTGTATGAGGCGTCGATGGAGATCTACGTCCGCGCCGCGGATCCCCTCTCTATCCTGATGCAGCTGCAGCGCGCACAGCAGCGCGTCCCGGATCGTCTGCACGATGCCCTGGACACGCTCCGTCCTCATCAGACGCCGCACCAGATAACCTTTCGCGACTGCCACGATCTTAGTCGCTGCCGACCGCTGACCAAAGCGTACGTAAAATGTGGTATTTGAATGACGTCGCCAAAGTAAACCAAAATCTTCGTCAATTGTTATTTATAGCAATAAAGATCAAAACAAAAAATGCGTACAGATTTGTCTGGTCTTCAATTTCGACTACGTCTCCAAAATTGAATTATCACACAACACGAAACACTTTGCCAGGCAAACAAACATAATGTTATATCAATGTAACAGGATAGAGGAATAAAAAGAAAAGAAGGAAACCATAAGAATGTGGCAATGGAAAAGACGAAAGATAACAAAATAAAACGCAACGTAATATAACAGTTAGGAAAAACCACAGAAGACCCGTCACAAGTGCCACCATACCATGTAAATGATTTTGAAAATTTTGTACATACAATATAATGGTGTGAAACTAAAACTAACTATGATGAATAAAAGCATAAGAAAGAAATAATATTTACCTCTTTAGCTGTAGGCGGTTGGTAAACTTTAGGTTTAACGGCGCGCGAGTTAGACCTAGCTGAATTATGTATAGGCCTATCTAAACTCTTAAGGGTGCTCTCAGTTCTACAGTGGTTGCCGGAGACAGTCAACGGAGGACTAGTCTGGACCACTGACATCTCTTTTCCGCAGAGATGGTTCATCACCATATTATTGTTTGGAAAATCCCCGCTATTATCGGATGGGAACGTTACGTTCAAATCTGCCATCGTATCGTTCGTTCGGTCGGTCAGAACCGGTTCGTATTCACGGTCGGAAGACGCACTAGTGTCGTAGTTTAACCTCCTAAATGTATTTCTAGCTGGAGAGTGGGTTCTAGTTCTGCTACCATCCAAAGGTGTGCTTGGTGACTGGATTTTAGTTCCATTTTGGCTCCGTGATATTACCTGCGTTTTTTTCATGCTTCCCGTTATGTCCCTGCTCTTTTTGAGTACGTCGTCGCAGTGGCTAATGTAGTGGTTTGTGTCAGTTAGGGTTGAAGACACAGAGCTATCGTACAAGCTCTGATCTGGAGACTTGTGGTTAATCAACTGGCTTAAGCTGACCGGGCCTCGATCTACCTCCTGCTGATTATCATCAGGTGATTTAGGACAAATCGTTTTCAGTTGATTATACAATAAATTGTTCTGCTCTTCGAAAACTTGCTGAAGCATCATTTGTTCTCGTTTCTGCTTCTCAACTAACGTCGCCATCTGTAGAAGTTGTTGTTTTTGTATTTTCTCGTATAACTCCCGCACACGAGTTGCGGGATCCTCTGATTCCGATATCAGTTGATTACCTTGTTTCGCGGAAGTCGCGTCATTCTGATTTGTAGGTTTAGCATGTAATTCTTTTCCATTATTTTTATTGACGGCATTCCGGACTGGACTCAAAGATTTTTTGTTCTTTTGTACTGGTTCAGATTTGGGTAAACTCCTCGATAAGCTTTCTTGTCTACTTTTTTCTAACGCCACAGATCTGGACCTTGGAGGCGACACCAGAGGCGATTTCTTAATAACAGTTTTTGTGCTCGTAGTTTTAACTGTTTTAGTAGTTCCCTTATTTGCCAAATTTTTCTGTTTCAACTCCATGGCCATAGATGACCATTTAACTTTCGCAGACTCTAGATCCCAGCTCCTACGCTTTTTGTTCGGCGTACTAAGGTTAGATAGGGATTCGCTCATCGATATGCTACTTATTGCCACTCCAGTACTCAAAGATTGCACTTCCAAATGGGCAAGAAGCTGTGGACCAGGTTTCAATAATGTATAAGATCTTTGACGAATTAGTTTTGCACTTTTTTGCGACTCTTTCATACTGTCTGTATGAATGTCATTGAGGGACCCTGTGAAGCTCTTAGCACTTAGAGAAGACGGCCCATCTTCATTTATAGGTAAATTTGGAAAAGGATTCCTTGATACAGCACCTTTTAAATCAAAGTCTCGCGATTTATGATCGCGTACATTTACACTATGAAATTCTGTCAGAAGTTCTTTTTGTGTGAATGTGTCTGGGCGATCATAATCCCGTTCAGGTACATCGAGAGGAGGTGATATACGTTGCGGTATTTTCTTAATACCCTCCCGAACATTTGTATTCCTTTCATTGATGTTTAGGCTCAAGTCTATTATTAATTGTGAAGAATCATATCCAGAACTTACGCCATTAGCTTCAATAACTGTAATGTTTGATTGTAAACTGTTATAAACATCGGTAGCTTGCAGTTTAGGATTGCCATAATCGCTCCTGTCCACTTCAGTCTCAAGTTTTTGTGTAATGACAGGTGCTGTTCTCTCTGTGTTGAATACTGGTTGAATTTCTTCCTTCGTTATGTCATAGTTTACTTCATTCTCTGGAAGCTCAGGGGCATCAGTTTTGTCATCGCTAATTTCAGTTTCACTATCAGAGATATATGGCTGTAGGAAAGATATTCGTTTTTCAACTTCTTTGGCGAGTAGCTTGTAATATTGCATTTCTTTGCGACATTCTTTAGACAGCTGAAAATATGGAGAAATTTTAATTGTAATGACTAAGGGTGGATATTTCAAAACGTAAAACGAATATCACCTCAATGCGAATTTTTAACATCATTCTTTTCATAGAACCAATCACTCTCACTAATACTTTATCAATGAATTCTTGAATATGAATTAAATATTTACAAATAATTTCTGAAAAAATATACAACTGAAAGTTATAAGCAGAAATATTAATTTTATCTAGGTACTTGTTAAATACAATGTTTATTATGATAAACTTATGTATATTACAAACAATAATAGTATTATTAGTATGCTGTCCTCATGTGGGACCGTAGTTCTTGATACCCACGATACAGGCTTACCTAGTGTGGGGTCAGGACTATGTGTGTGACTGTTGGGTGTATTTATTTATTTATTTATTTATGTGGAATATGAGAACAAATTATTTTATTGCAAAAAATATACTAAATTTATAAGACCTAGAGTAAAAACCAACTAGAAACTTTATTTACTAAATCTATGCTATAAGTAATGTAAAGAAATGTCTTCTAATGCCATCTTCACTTTTGTATTTTGCATTCAAGAGGTGATTTACTTTCTATTTACTGATTAAGTAACATCTAGAATTTCATTCTTCTTTCCATTCCTGATAATGTAGATCTTAATAATCTATCAAAAGCAGGTTTTGAAATTATCAGATAATATCCTAATAATTTCAAACTCTAGGGTGTGAAATTACTCAATAGTTGTCCAATAATTTCAAACCCTGATCAGAAATAAAATTTTCTTTGAAAATCTTCTATTATAATGTAAATAAAATAATTTTTGGAATTTTTCATAGCAAATATAAAAAACGATAAATGGGTTTAAAGGTTGCATAATTAAAAAAATACATAAAATAAAAATCATAAAATTAAACGGTGTGTGATTCATAACACCAGGAAGAGAATGAAAATATTTGAATTGTGAATATGCCTTGGATATATTTAGCATATACATAAACATTGCTTACTAACATTACAATATGTTATAATTGAAGACTATGCATTTACAAATTAGTATGTTTCAAAAATAATATGCTTAACTGAACCAGAAGAAGAACTACTAGTAGTAGTAGTGTGTAACTGATGAAGATCCATAAAAATATTTCACTCAGTCTATAAAAGTTCCTATATCATGAATTACAAAGTACAATTTGCCAATCAATCATAATATGAAACAGACATCCCACTGATAACATGTATCACAAGGAGCAGCTGCTTTGCCTTAACACATGGTTTATTGTCAAATCCTATTAATGATAACAATGTAAAAGATTGCAAGTTTGTGACTTTGGATGTTTGTTAAGCAATCTTGCGTTAATGGCTGAATGGCTTTAAATTAAATTAGGTATACAAATATATCATTACATGAATTATAACATACACTACTTTTATCCCAGAAAAAGACTACCACTCAGGCAGAATCGAGAACTAAATTTAGTAAAATAAGAACAATGAAGTCTCTTGATTTTACAATTTTCACTACATGCAGATCTACAATCATAAATTATCAATAACATAGGCAATAACATCAGTAAATATGTTAAATTATATAATTTTTGATAATAAAACAAAATAAACTGATTAGATAAAAAAACAAGCAAAGTAAAATAAAAAGTGAAACAAAGATAGAATGATATCTACCTTCACATAAGCTGATTATCTAATAAACTTCAGCATACCTTAATAATTACATCACAAATATGCATACTTACATATAAATCTAATATTTAAACAGCACACTTAGGTGTCATCAAATGTTATAACTGCAGAATGCCCACACATACTGAGCCAAACTGTATACAATAAAAAATGGTACTTACAACGGGCGGCAGAAGTGGTACCCCATTAATTTTCATACAGGACAAATATTGTCCCGAGCGTCGCACAGACTTCACATCCCACGGGTCGTTCATCGCGCTGCAAATTACATCAGCAGTGTGGGCACATGGGCATGGCCTGTACGAACGAAAAAAACTTGCACACTCATCAATACATTACTACTTCCGCAACAGCTAGCCACGGACACTTTCGCTCTCACCAGTAACGATGATTTCGATGATAAAAGATTATGATAAAATAATAATATGCTTCTTTATCGCTGACTGCATCGTAATAAAAGTTAAAACGATGTCAGCCGCGATTACGTCAACTAACAAAAAATTTAACCCACGCCGGGCGTAACACTGTATTTACCGGATCTTAGAATGTAATTATTACGTTTATTGGTGTATTAATCGTAAAATAACCGTTCAAAATATTGTTTGTATTATCTGAAATTGTATTAGCATAATACGGCTAACGTGAATTTGAAATCTAATTTGATGTGTTCTCTTTTTATGTATTCTATTGTTATTAGGCTAAATTCTTATTGCCCAATGAAACTAAGTTACTACTTAATTTATGATCAGTATCAGCCAATACAGAAAGCAGGGGCAAGAACAAAATACTGCATGGCGCAAAGAAAACCTACTTGTTTTTTATGTCAAACAATTGTTGTGTTGCCATGGTAACATCAATATTATTTATGTGTAGATTAATATATGCTTTCATTTTATTTCTATATTTTCAAATACGAATAAATAAACTATTGGCGTTTAATTTAAATAAAATATATATTTCTACATGTAATACAATAAAACGTAGAATAAAACGCAACCGACCCATGATATCATTATGTCAAGAAGGAGTTTTGGCGCGAATTCTTACAGTGTGGTGGCTCTCTTGTTTTAATTATTTCCTAAACTGGTTTGAAGTTGTGTTTGTTGTATAAAAGTGGTGTGGTTTTGTGCAATAATCATTAACGATGATGAATAGTGTATGGAAACATTGAAATAAGTGGATTTGGGTGATTTTTGATCAAGGGTATTGTCGACCTTGTGCTTTCGATTCTCTTGAAGAAAGTCGTCTAAAAAGCATTGAACTGAAAGCAATTATCACCAAAACTCCAGCAAGACCTTGAAATCGGCCACACCCCTGTTTCATCGTTCTTGGAATATAAGAAAAGATATAACTAATGACTTGGCAGCATGGTCTCTGATCTTAGCCGGTTCCTTATGGAACAAAAAAACGGGGAGTTTTGGCGGGAATTCTGCCAGTGCGGTGGCTCTCTTATTTTAATTATTTCCTAAACTAGTTTAAAGTTGTGTTTGTTGTATAAAAGTGGTGTGGTTTTGTGCAATAATCATTAACGCTGATGGATAGTGTATGGAAACATTGAAATAAGTGAACATAGGTGATTTTTGACCAAGGGTATTGTCGACCTTGTGCTTTCGATTCGCTTGAAGAAAGTCGTCTAAGAAGCATTTAACTGAAAGGAATTAACACCAAAACTCCAACAAGACCTTGAAATCGGTCACACCTCCGTTTCATCGTTCTTGGAATATAAGAAAAGAATATAACTAATGACTTGGCAGCATGGTCTCTGATCTTAGCCGGTTCCTTTTGGAACAAACAAACAAAAAAAAAAAAGGAACAAAAAAAAAAAAAAAAAACAAAAAAAGGAGTTTTGGCGGGAATTCTTACAGTGCGGTGGCTCTCTTGTTTTAATTATTTCCTAAACTGGTTTAAAGTTGTGTTTGTTGTATAAAAGTGGTGTGGTTTTGTGCAATAATCATTAACGATGATGAATAGTGTATGGAAACATTGAAATAAGTGGATTTAGGTGATTTTTGATCAAGGGTATTGTCGACCTTGTGCTTTCGATTCGCTTGAAGAAAGTCGTCTAAGAAGCATTGAACTGAAAGGAATTATCACCAAAACTCCAGCAAGACCTTGAAATCGGCCATACCCCTGTTTCATCGTTCTTGGAATATAAGAAAAGATATAACTAATGACTTGGCAGCATGGTCTCTGATCTTAGCCGGTTCCTTATGGAACAAACAAACAAAAAAAAAAAACATTATGTCAATTAAATGTCATACTGTGATGTCCTATAAATACGAGAAGTAGAATTGCATTGGATTGGAAAATGGTTTGGTTTTACGGATGCATTTATTGTGGTTTATAATAAAAAATATTGTGAAATCAATTAAAATTCTGCTAAGCCATAAAACTTATCAAACAGTGCATTTATGTTATTAATAAAAACTAGTGTTTTGTGAAAATGGATGCATACGATCAAATAATCGAAAAGGCGTTCGCGTCGGGAAGACAAGCCTCGATATGTTTTATGCTTTCCGTATTAATATTTACGACATCATTTCTGTCTGGAAGCATGTTGAACTTTTCCTCGAGTGTAGAGAGTATAAAATATTGGGGCCCGGCTTTATATTTCTGTTTATTTAACTTCGTTTTGCGGTACTGGTACAAAGGCTTTGCTTATAAGGTAAGATCACAATTATTATTAGTTGTATGTTGTTAGTTTTAATTAGTGGACAATATTTTCTATTACAGCTTACACTGATTTTTGTTTTAGTCCATGTATGAGGAAATTAAAAAAGAATGCAAATAATGTAGCGAATACTGCAGGATACAGGCATTATCAGTTGCAGAGCAACTGCCTGTCTGATAAATAAATAATAAAATATTTCGTATTTTCAACAATTATTTTGAGTCACCTGTTGATATGATTGATATAAGTCTAATGAGGAAAATTATTTACCTTTAGAAGCAAGCAAGAAATTATTTAAAGAATTCCAGTAAGACAGTTGTTATTAAATTAGGTTTTTTAATTGTTGAGTTCAGCAATCATGCAAGTACACCTGATGGTAAGTGATCTCCATAACTCATGAACACCTAGAACAACCAGAAAAATGATATATGTGTTGCTGACCACAAAGGAACCATAAAGGGATTATTAAGAAATTGAGGAAAGGTGGGTGAGGAATTTGAGAGTCAAGATATCTCACTCATCATATTTTCTCATTTATATTATGAAATGCGAAAGCAAGCTGCAACTACACAGCAGTTTTCTGTGAGACTGGTAACAACCTGCCTGAGCTGGCCCAGTCATGCTGTAGACCACATCTGTACAATGTATGTTGTACAGTGCATTCAATAATTAATATAATGTTTTACTTATGCCCCATCTACATAAACCTTTCCTTAACATAATTGGACCCTCAGAGATCAACACTCAAGATTGCAGTTCATCAACATATTACAATGCTTAGAAAAATGAACATACATATTTTAAAAATGTTATTTTAAACTGATGAACAGCTGACTGATGTTAGGTATTGACGAAACCGGGTACACACGCGGCATGGCGCGTTTGATGCATGTAGATGTAGTATTATATACGAAATGTGGGTATACACTGAGAACCTTACTCCAAACTTTTATAGCCTATTTACACCTTATATGATTTAATTATTTGCAGGTAGCAGTGAGGTCCGCATTCCTCGGAGCAGCATTTGCAACTGGCATCTTCCTGGCCACATTTGACAATGGCTGGAAAGTTTTTGGGCTCTATACAATGATTTTAACAACATTTCACTTCTCGGAGTTTATGTCTGTGGCCCTGACTAACCCATTGACGTTGTCGCTGGATTCCTTCATCTTGAACCATAGTGTGCAGTACGGAGTTGCTGCTGTTGCCAGCTGGGTGGAGTGGGCGATTGAGTATTACTTCTTCCCTGGTAAGCATAATTGTTAAAATATGTTGTGATGTAAATCAATATGTATGCAAATTAATGTAATTGATTTCCGTCAATTGAACATTTATGCTACTAAATAAATGTGAAAGTTTGGCTGAATGGATATGAATTTTTGGTACACAGGTAGACCTAGATTAGGATATAAAATACTGTTAAGAGCTGAATAGTTATTTCCCCCACCCTCTAAACGTCCTGTCACCTTTTAGTCTCTGAATACTGAGCTACATTACTTTCTGTGACTAATTTCAAAACCACAGCTTTCAATGTCAATATTATTTTGCGCGTGTTAGAGTTACTAACATAGGAACATAGGTATGCACTATACATTAAGCATAGCATAATTTGGTACAGAAAAATCACAGTGTTAAAATGTAAAGTCTGCTGTCTGTCTGTTTGTTAATTTATTTCGGAACAAATCACCACTTACATAATTCAGGTTTCATAAAATCTATAATGTTTAGTCAACCTCCAATATGCTATAAAACCATATTTACATTAATGTTCACCCATTTTATGCCGCCAAGTAGCCGTGCACTTTATTGTTTCGGTTTGAAGAAAATTAAAGCCAGTGAAATTACTGGGTATTATGAGACTTAATATCTTATGTCTCAGGGTGACGAGCGCAGTCCAGTGCTTTGTAAATCAAAGTTCTGTGTACTGTTGCTTTTGAGCAGTCGTGGTGTTTACCATCAGGCAAGCAGCCTGCTCTGCATTTAAAAATATGATCAAAAGCTAGTTTAACGGGTGCTTAGCCACAAGCATTATAAGTAATGTGTCTTGTGTGATGTTTTAGAAATGAAGACTTGCTTCTGGTTGTCCCTAATTGGTGTGTTAATGTGTATCGGCGGCGAGATCCTGAGGAAGTCCGCCATGTTCACTGCAAAGACCAATTTCAACCATACTGTAAGTTTAATACATACTCACTCACGCCTGTAATCCCCGAAGGCGTAGATAAGGTGTAATCCGTACACCCACATTTCGCCTGAGCCTATCGCCATACCGGGCACATATTCCAGACTCCGGGCTGATACTGAGCTTTTCGTAATAGAAAACCCCAATATCACTTTTACCCGACCCGGGGATCGAACCCGAGACCTCCGTCGTAACGCGTCAGCCTCAGTCGTAACGCGTATGCATTACAACTGCGCCACCGAGGCAGTCAAAGTGTAAGTTTAATAAGTATAGAAAAGCGAATGTTGAATGTTGGAAACTATTTTGGTCAAATTACTGTGAAATGAAATGAAATAGTTTATTAATCATGTAGGCAATTAAAATAGCGCTTATGACAAGTCAGTACAAAATAAAGAAACTTATGTATAGAAATCATATCAACTAATGTATACATAACATACATAGCGTCATCAAAATACACTAGGCAACAATAAATTTTACAATATTTTTATCATGGAATAGTCCAGAATCGTTAAGTATTATTATTATTTCTTCTTTTTTATTTTTTTATGGGTCGATATGGACCATAGGCATTATCGAAACAGCACGTGTTTTAAAACTACCACCGGATCCAAAACGACCCAGCCTGAGAAGATCCGGTGAACTGTCATATATGTATTACTTTTAGTTTATATTAATACTGTTTCCAGTATGCAAGATAAATAAACAAAATTGTCCTGTTCAAAAGAGATGTTTTTAGGGTACCGTAATCCGTACCGTAAACCTGGCAACGGAATGCTATAAATAAGCTTACACTGTTTGTCTGTCTAGTTTATATTTTGAACCGTGCGTAATAGGTAACCTGCTGAAATTATCTCAGATGTGCTATTAAGGCGGACATCATAACAAATAATTATAAAAACTAGTGGTCGAAAGTCGACCTCTATTTTTGAATTTTATCCTATCACGTGAGCTGCGAGATTTGACATTCAGATATTGCCAATGAGCGTGAATGTTTTATTTTATTTAATTGAATGTTTTTGAAACATGCATAAATAGCTTCCTGCACAGTTTCTCCATGTAACTTTAACTAAGCCAAATTGCACAACCCACCATGTCGTAGTATATTACAGATAGTTACAAATGGCTTATCCCTGATGGATTTTATAGCAATGAAAGTATTTAATATACTCTAAATCCTGACTATATACTTTTATATATCATATAACTCTATATATTTTCCGACACGCGCAATATACATAAAAAGGGGTCCAAAATGTTTTCAGCAAAAGATCTGCTTGTCTCGCCATTGAACCTAATAATAAAAGAACTTGGTGTTTTATCAAAGACTTTAATGTATACTACTAGACGAGCTGTGCGGTACGAAGAAATTGCGCACTTAGTTACGGTCAATTGACCACAACTCATTTGACACTCAGTCAACCGCGAGAAGAGCGACAAGAGCAGTTGTTGTTGTTTGAATAGCTGCAAACGTTAAATTCGATAAACTAACACGAAATTGTTTATTGTGACCCATAAAACATTGTCATTATTTACGTGCATATACAACACATTTTTACTTCTGAACAGCACGTCTATGGTAAAGTCTTTGTGATTTATACTTTCTGGATATTTGCAGGTACAATTTGTGAAGAAACCGGGTCATGAGCTGATCACATACGGGGTGTATTCATTCTGCCGACACCCCAGCTATGTGGGATGGTTTTACTGGTCTATTGGTACACAGGTCAGTTATTGTTTGGAAACTGATTACATTTGATACAAACACCACCCCAACACCTCCTTCGAGGTGCAGTTGGCGAGTAGCCGGCTGCGAAGCGAGAGGCCATGGGTTCGATTCCCACACAACAAATGTTTGTGTGATCCACAAATATTTGTTTTGGTTCTGGGTGTTGTGTTGTGGTGTTGGCAAGTCCCTTGTGGTTGCTGATACTCACGATACAGGTTAACCTACTGCAGGGTCAGGTTAATATTAAAAAAAAAACACTTGCCATTGTCTCGTTGGTCTAACGGCAAGGTACTTCGACTAAGAAACTGCTCAGATCCTGGGTTCAAGTCTAAGGTTGGGTAATCACAATTGAGGCTGTGAGAACCAAATTAGCTTAACTAGGGATTGAAGTCCAGCAAAGTGGGATCCGCAAAAAAACTTTATGTATTCGACTACCAGATAAAAACTACTGGACCGATTTGAATGAAAGTATGCACACAGATAGATCAGGATATGGATTAAAACAAGTCGTATGTTTGTACCTGTACCTAGCGAGTTCGATTCTCGCGCCGAAGAAAAACTTTTTTGGAGGTAAATGATGAGTGAACTTAAAAGACACAACATAATGTTTATCAGCTTGAATCAATATATTTTTTCACAGATAACCCTACTTAACCCCATATGCTTGATCATCTACACCATGGCATCCTGGACGTTCTTCCGGGAGCGAGTATATGCTGAAGAGTTGACCTTACTCTCGTTCTTCGGTCAAGAGTATGTAGACTATCAGAATAGGGTCTGCACCGGTCTTCCCTTCATCCATGGATATGTTCCTGAGAACACTCGGCAAAGGATGAAAGACGAGCACTGGAGTTACTGATACTGGTGCAATTTAAAAGCATTTACGGTGTTCAATGTGATTTAAATAAGAAAATCTTGACCGAGTCCGCTTGGATGGCTGATATCTTGAAAGGTGGAACTGTTTTAATGTAATCTAGCTACTAGCAGTCTCTAGCGGTTTGTGTTACTGCTCCTCCCCGTGGGTCGTAGCGAGATGTATAGCTGTGAACTATCACCTAAACAAAACATTATATGGTATCAATATGGCCTCCATCGGTTGAGTCGTTCATAACTTACATGAAGACATTGAAGATGATAAACAGACGCACCAACGGTTATTAGTTATCTCTAGCTATGATGTGTGCTTGATGTATATTGCCGTTGTTGACAGTTTAAGAATGGAATAATGTGTATTAATCAGTTTGATGAAGTACTTTATATATTTATTTCCGTTATTAGACTCCAGGCTGATACCGAGCATTTCGTAATAGAAAAACCCAATATCACTTTTACCCGACACGGGGATTGAATCCAAGACCTCAGCGTCAGCCTCAGTCTTAACGCGTACGCATAACAACTGCGCCACCGAGCCAGTCGGTGTCTTTAACTAAACTTTAAATTTAAAAGAATGTTTATTTGTTGATAGCTAGCATGAAATTTGTCGTTATACTAACAAAATATATTATGTTATAATTAAATTAATGTGACATTCAAAGATAGCTATCAACAAAAATAAATTTTATAAACTTTAATGTTCAGTTTTTTAGTGGTAGAGTCACACAGTAGACCCTTTTGTCTACAGCATGAATGGGCCGGCTCGTCCGGGTCGTTACCACTGTCTCACAGAAAACCGACGTAAAGTAGCAGCTTGCTGCTGCGTTTCGTACGGCGACTGAGGTATCCGGAGGCCCAAGGTCACCTGATGTAATATGATCACCGCTCATGAACATGAAGAATTATGAATGTGTTGCTGACCTTAAAGGAAAGGGATAATAATAAAAATATTGGGAAGGGGAGGCAAAATATAGACCTCCGAATATCTTACTTACCGTACGACACGCAACAGCTAGCTGCTACTTCACGTGGGATTTTTGTGAGATAGTGGTAACAACCCGGGTCGAGCTGGCCCATTCATGCTGTACACAAAACTGTCTATAAAGTGGCTCTAGTTTCTATCATTTGTCATGTGTCGCTTCTGGTTATTTTTTAATGTACCTATTTTTGATTTCTTAGGTTTACGCGAATATTACACATTCAAATAAAACTAGTTTACATACATACATATGCACTCACACCTGTAATCCCCGAAGGGGTAGGCAGGTAACCAGTACACCCACATTTCGCCGAGCGTATTTCCTTAAGCTTTTCAGGCTTCGTGGTCACGTCTTCAGTATCTCCCGTGACCACGAAGGCTGAAAAGCTTTCGAAATGTCAGGACTAAAATAAAAATTAAACCGCGATAAAATCCATATAAACTAGTTTTATTTCAATGTAACCATTTTTATTAAGCTGTTTATATGTCTATCTTCACGACCCGAAAAAGGGCCAACAGGGTTTTTGTTACATACTGTGTAGAGATTATTCAGAAAATATTCTTTTTGTACTATCATTAGATATAAGTACTATGCGAATGGCCCAAAATCTGTGACGTTTTAAAAACGCCTGTCTCAGTCACACATATCGTATAATTAGCCACAAATTTTTAAAATTAAATGTTGTCTTCTTCTACCCACCCTTATCCCGCTCGCAGTGGGGTCGGCGCAACATGCTTTTTATTTTTAACACATGTTACAGAAATATTTGGCTTAAAGTTTTTATGACCGGCCGCCTGCCGAAAAAAAAAAAACAACCCCTCTGGGGAAAAATATAAAAGCTGTAATGTGTATAAAATACTTAGATAAAATACATGTACATACCTACATCATATTTTTTATTTAATAGGTCACATAAAAGGTACCTACCTAAATTGCTGATGATGTGCGTAAATATTTTTTAGCAATTGTATCTGTTTATGATTCCAAGACCTAATGATATGGCAAATGAACAAACAATCAGACTTTTTGGTTAGTGATGAAATCTAAATTATCAAGGATTGATAGGTTAATTCGTTGTAATATGGTTGAAAAATAGATAGAAATTATATATGAGGAAATGCCCATATGTATTAAATATGTTAGAATAGATATTTTAATTTATTGTATCAAAATATATCATAAATAGAATAGAAAAATTAAGTTTTTTTTTCCATTATCCAAGTAACGGTTGTGACCCACTTCATCCAGTGTATGAAGATGGCATAAAAAAAAAACAATAAATGTGTTTTATGCGGACCATTTTCTATACCGAAGATTTAATTTTTTAGATTTAATCATATTTTTGTAATATTTCTTCTAGAACAAATAGTTAAACAATATTGGGTATCTATAATAAATCATGAAATTGTATTTAACACTACTTAATACCAATAACAATTTATTTAAAGAAGTTTTTTTATATCCCTTCTCTGCAAATGACTTAGTTAGGTCTTTTTGCACTTTTTTAAGCGCCTGAAATAAATTGCAATTTTTATACCTATATTAATATTGTAATTGTGAATGTGTGTTTGTTGATTTGTACTTTCACGCAGTAACGGAGCAACGCGACGGATCGACATGATTTATTACATACTATGGGCTAGGGCACTTTTCGATCACTATTCAATATGTAATAAAAACTCTGTTGGGCGTTTTAACTGTGATATCAGAATCGATATTCAAACGTAATGAAAAATCTCGTAGACGACAATTGGACTATAAAAATAATCATATTTATTATTTAAACTTTGTTATTGTTTCCGCCTTTCGATTGATTATCTCTGCGAGCGATGGCTTGGAGTCAGAGCAAAATAGCAAGTTGCGGCGTCCACGTACATCAAACGTGCCGCGCCTCCGGCTTCGTCAATACACACAGAAATTCAGATGTAAAAACATGTGAAAAATAACATTTTTGAAATATGCTCATTTTTCTAAGCTACCTGTGTAAGGATAATATCTCGCTTCTGTTTAGTATTTTTTTAATTTAACTCTTTTTATTAAGCTGTCTATATGTCTACCTTCATGACCTAGGGCTAAAAGGTTTTTTGTTACATACTGTGTATGTACTATGCCACTAATTATTATTATTTTTTTTTACTAGCCCTTTATTATATACGTCCCACTGCTGGGCACGGGCCTCCTCTACTGAATGAGAGGGGTTAGGCCTTAGTCTACCATACTGGCCTAATGTGGGTTAGTAGACTTCACATACCTTCGAAATTCTTATGAAGAACTTCTCAGGTATGCAGGTTTCCTCACGATGTTTTTCCTTCACCGTTAAAGCAACTGATAATTGACAATTAATATACACATAACTTAGAAAAGTCAGAGGTGTATGCACTTGGGGCTGGTTTCGAACTTGCGACTTTCGTCTCGACAGTCCATACCACTCCCCGCTGAGCTATCACTGCTATCCCACTAAATATGTTACTTTTTATTTCGTAAATATAACGGATAAGACTTCCACGCGGGCAGAGCCGTGAGCAAAAGTTAGTTACCTAAAATGCGACAAACATTTCGCTGTTTCGCATTCACATTTGTATTTAATTATTATTAATAAGAATAAATGTACAAAATATTTATTGCCGAAAATTACCTCTATAAAGAATTATTTTGCTGATCAAATATAAATATTTAACGAAAATTTACTGAAAATTTAAATAAGGTTATCAGTAATTTGTATTAGGATCATACGTTACTTACCTAAATTATAAATAACTAGTTAATCTCATAATAAATATTACTGTTTTCTTTCTTAATAATTTTCGATGCACTGAATTATTGCATATCAGAAAACAATATCTAACACTACGGCATAGGGTAACAGAAGAGCAAGTTGCAAGTGTTTATAAAAACTTCGATATTCTCTGCGTTTTTTATTATTAATAAAATTCTTTGAATAACGGAATTAAAGTTCCTTTTAAGTCAATATGTTTTGTTATAAATGTGTATCTATATAGTTGAATGTGAATTTTATGACTAAATGGAATTATATATATAAAGTTTGACTTTTATTAATACATAAGGTGTGCAGTTTTATTTTCTCATTTACATGAGGGTAGCTTGTGAATATGACTAGGTCCAATTGCAAATAGCGCCATCTATCGATAATATATATAAACATAGTATATACATAGATATAAAATTGACTATCTGCATTTAGAGCAGGGAAATATCGTTGTATGATCTATTAGATCTTAGAAGGCGTTAAAACCAAGTTTGAGCAGCCAAAGGGAGGTGTTTTTAGGAAATAATTCTCGTATTATGACATCAAAATGAAACCAATAAACTCCTGTTGAAATAAATAATAATTATATTTGGTATTTTTAACTCGCATAATATATTATCTACATTATTCCAAACACATTGTCTTCGTTACATAAATAGGTTTCACAGATGTCTAGTCCGAACTCATTGTCATGATGCACGTAACTTATGGACTACATAAAAATATGATTTGTCTTTAGAATTTCTATAGCGCCACCAACACACACTATCAATAAAAAGGCACAGACTTATCACAGTTGGGCGTCTAATGTTAAATAAGAATATATAAATATAATAGATAATATAATTTAAACATTATTTACACTCTGATAAAAAGAATTAACGTTCGACGCCTGAACAACTCATCATAGATTTTATTCTTTAATTTTTTTTACCCAAATTATTATCCCATATTTCAAAAGAAAAACGTTTTCAAGTTTTAAATTAAAACAAGAATAATTCAGGCGTCGATAAATAAATGCAAATTTTAATTCTGTGCATTACACAAGATGGCGCTGTCATTCAATTTCCGTTCTTGCCGCTAGATGTCGCTAAATCAAAACCCTTGTTTAGCGTCGCGGAACTGTCGGCCGACTTGCGAGTCTTCTAAACACGGAACTTGGACTAAGTTGAAGTAGATGTGACCCATGAGGTGCGATGCGGACGTGTTGGTGGCCTTGAGACAGTCGAACAGCATGTCATCACACGTGCAGTGGGATTTGCTGTAGATAGAGTTGTTAGTAAGGTTATAGCGACGGGAGAAGGCGCGAACTTTGCTGGGACATAGGTCGTGAGTACGACAGCACCGGTCGAGCCTCCTGTCTGCGCCGAGGTCGTGGTAATCTGCCGCTATGTCTCCAGTGCCGCACCATTTTGTGCCTGAAACCAAAAGTAAGTATTTACATTTTTAGCAGAGGCTGGTGAAGAGCAAGTGGGTCACCTCATGTTATTTCCACCGCCCGTAAACACCCACAATAGCAAAACAATAATGGCAACAAATCTACCTACACTTTAAAACATCCAAGAAAATAATTGTAAAGCGCGTTACCAGGAATAATTCCCTGCAGCAGAGTGAGCGGGCTGCCACCCAGCAGGCCCGCGTGTACTCCGCCAGCATCGAGCCTGGCCCGCGCCTCTGCCCCCGAGTGCTTCTGGCGCCATTCGATCGCTCGACCACTCTCGTCACTTGCCTCTACACCTTCCACCTATAAGACAATCATTCGTTAATCATTTCATTGTTCTTGACAGCCTTATTCTATTCTACATTTAAAAGGCTGAACCGTAATAGGTAGTTGCCTGAAATTGTCACAGAATACTTATGTGATATCCAAAGACTTTAATGTATACTACTGGACAAGCTGCGCGATACATAGAAATTGTACTACTAAGTTGCGATCAATTGACCGTAACTCAATATTACCATCTCGCTTACTGTCAACTAGAACAGCTATCGGACTCCCTGTTTGTGAGCTGTCAAACTTCCGCGTTATGTGACGCAATTTTACTTCTAAACAGCCCGTCTAATATTGAATGATATCCTTTTTCTTACTCCTTTTTTATGTGCTAGCACAGCAAAGTGCCTACATTAGCTCGTGCAATTAGAAATCTGAGTGTTTTCAACTTCTCGAACTCTCGACTTTGTATTCTAATTGATTTAAACGATTCATTGCAAGCATTTAAAAAAGACCTTACAAATGAATTCGTTTCATCATCTAAAGACCTTCAGTTTGTTTTATTTCTGACAATCTATATCATAGATCACAATTATTATTTATACTGACTCACGATGTTCCCTTCACTGCATTTACCTGCATACATATTAGTCTAGTTATTTCTAACCATATCTAAAATATTACTCACTGCGACCTTCGCTCTACTTAGTAATTATAATTATAGGAAGTTTTTATAAAATTATAATAAACACTTAGGAATGTCTATAAAACCCGTACAATCATTTCCTCATTGATCTATACTCTATAATAGTAGCAGCCAAGTTAGTCAAACAAACCGAGATGATCTGGGTTCATATCTCAGGTTGGGCAATCACAATTTTTGTTTGAGATTTCTATTTAAAAAATCACACATGAATTGCCTGATATGGTGATAAGCTCACGCCCAGTTATCATACCATGGGACAGAGTTAGGCTAGGCAAAACCGTGATTGCACTAGTTTTACCTCAGCCTATCCCCTCGGTGATAAAGGTGTGAGTTTATGTCCATGTACTAAGTACGTTCATACGTACAAACATTTCCTTTTTTATTTTACTTGAATGCCAGTTTCGATCCTATGAGATATTTCTTAGCATTGTGCATGTCATGGTAGTCACTTTTTTCCTGGTCTGATGTGAATGGTCTTTTGTATTCGTATTCTGGGTAGGTGCCACCGCTTCGTTTCTACCGCTTAGCAGCAATGTGTTAGCACTGTTGTATTCCAGTTTGATGGCCATTGCAGCCAGTAAAATGATTGAGCTTTATGAGTCTTAACATCTTATGTCCTAGAGTGACCAGTGCAGTGCAATGCCATGCAGGACTTTGTAAAAATTGTTTTTTTCGGATCTAAGTGGTGTTGCTACTTTTTATAGGCAGGCTAAGAGTGGCGTTTATCATCAGGCGTGCGACCTGCTCGTTTCGTCACCTAACAGAACAGTCTCGGAGACAGTATTATATTCTTTAGAACAGTCAGAACTATGTTCACACACATAGTTCTGACTTCTAATATCACACTAAGATACTCATTTTGTGTTGTGGATATACTACGAGAAAATTGACACGGCCTGACAACCGGCCGCATATCCTAAACAAAGTATTATATGTGTATCACTCTTGAATGTTAAACAAAACAAAGAATCAGATACATATATTTATTGCATATTTCATAGTTTTAATATAGTACTTTAGCGTGACATTGATATATTGCTGATTTGATTGCTGACATGAAAGCCTCAGCCAGTATATTAAATGCGCGTCAATACAAAACCTTCACGTGAGTAATAACGTGTTATTTACTACTGCAGATATTTAAAATGATATAAAAACTACAAAGCTGATACACTATAGATTTTATAACACCTGCTATTGAAAAAAATTTATATCTATCTATAATACGCGCAAAGTAACTTGGCCAGACTAAAGTTGGGCACTTCACCGGCCTCTAAAACCTAACATCACAACAATTATAGCCGCTACTCCATTCAGACCGGACATGATATTTGGTATCTATTGTACCTCCTACAACAGACTACACCATCTTACTTATGGTTATACTTCTTAACCTATGCCGCAAGTATTCATAATATGCCACTTTTGTGTTTTATTGATTTGTTAGTTGTTTAATTGTTATTGTATGACCTGCCCACTCAGCTCTATGGTTTGATCATCTTCTAACGAGGTATGAAAAAAATACTCTACAATATTTATTGCTTTGCTTGGGCGACGGTGATTCACCTTGTACAATTTTAGGCCATAAAAATATCTTCTTTCTGCCTGGCGTTAGTTCCAGGGTTCGCCTTCCTACTTTAAATGCTTCCAGTTCGTCCCATCTTGAACATCCTCAGTATTAAGACCATTGCCTCTGAGGTCTCTCTCTAATACGCCAAGCCAGTTATTTTTGTTTGGGCCGTCTCCGGGGTCCTCCGCTTGGATCCTGGTAGAATCTGGCATTTGAGACCAATGCGACTTAGGTAGGACTGGAGTGTAATTTCCTGGAGTTTCGCCCCCCTTCGCAGACGCCATAATCCATAAAATATATTGTGGTAAACTGAACATTAGAACTTCTGTAGAAATATATCCAAAAACTACATCCATATGTACGTTCCAATGTGTCAGAAATTTGTTAAATGGAATCGATTGAGGAACACAAACAAAAACTCGTTTACTACCGACAGCTACAAACAATGCTGTTGTATCAGCGTTATTCCTGTGTTCTGTGGTTCCAACTATCCTCGCCTGGCATCGTGCGAACATTTCTTTGAACTCATTCAATGAGATATTAGGATATTGACGCTTAATTAAAGTTTATCGATGTTTTTAGAGGTCTATCGCTAGTCTTGACCATTTCCCGTGTACGTGATGTTCCATATAAATTTAAGATTCTGATTTAACTCTTTCATAGCGCCATTTTTCCATGTATTACATATAATCAATGTGGTGGCTGATGACCTAGCAGAGAGTGGTACGGACCACAGAAACCACCGGCTGGGCTGACCTGAGGCTGGTTTCGAGAAAAATGTCGAAACCAGCTTCAGAGTACACATTTAAGACTTTTTGAAGTTATGTGTCTATTCATTGGTAATCATCACTCCCTTTATCGGTGAAAGAAAACATCGTAAGAAATTCTGCATAGTGCATACCTCTGAATTATCCACAAGAATTTTGAATGTAGGTATGTTCACCAGCCCGCATTGGGTCAGCAGCGTGATGGACGGTAAGACGGTAATCCCTCTCATTCTACTAAGGAAGCCCGTGCCTAGCAGTGGGACGAGTATAATGGTTTAAGTATATAAGTATTTGTATAATCAAAGTTTACCTGCTGACACTGCGCCATCAGCTTGATCATCTGCGGGAATGTGACTCCGAGTGGACGGTTGATGCGGTTCAGCTGTCGCAGCAGACGGCCCGTGTCGTCTTCGTCGCTGGAACACGCAAAAACAACATACTTACAATATATTTAATGATAGGGACTAAGGGCAACGAGCAATGGGTTCACTTTATGGCAAGTGATCACGTGATGAAATGAAGTGATTTCGATTCGTGAGTTTTCCGGAGGCTTAAATCGCTCCCCCTTTCACAACCCTCCAATTTCTTTAATGTCGGCAACATACCTATGAATCTCCTGGTATTTTGTGTACATGTACCGTGGAGATCAGTTGCAATTAAGTGACTGGTTCGTTTGGTCACTAGGTACTATAAAAAATCCGGAGGTATTGACATCGTTGGTGATTTGCTTACTTTTAAGGGTTTTAGAATCTTCAGCAATTTTAATAACTGCTCAAACCGTCCTGTTACTTGTCTGCGTATAATTTCTGTGAGATATCAAATAGTCGTACCTACTACTCCGACGATACGATATTTTTTTTTATGAAAAAGGTAAGGTTTTCGAATCGAGATTGCTGTTTCGGAAGGTAATATTTCTAACATTCTTCTTCTGTATGACGTTATCTCGGGCCTCTGCCAGGGTATGCCTTCTTACTTAGACTCTCTCATTTATAATACACAAATATTTCTAATACTACCTAATTACTTTAAAGTTCAAGCGTCCTAAAACGAGTGAATTTATGGAGGAATTAAAATTGGAGATTGGTATTATATGCCATAGTATGCCCCACGGTTGCGGCCTAAACCTACTATACTACTTCGTACAATAGATTTTTTGCAATTTGGGAGGTCCAGAGAAGGCGGTCTCTCCAGAGGGGTTGACGTCAGACAGGCGGCCGGACGTAAAAAATAAAAGCCAAATCTTTTTGTAATATGTATCAAAAAGCATATTGCGCCGACCCCACTGTGAGTCGGATAAGGACAGGTGGAAGAAGATTTTGAAAGGTCCAATCAGCATATATTTACTACATAAATATTGACAGCCTCCGTGGCGCAGCGGGCGAGTAGCCGGTTGCGAAGCGTGAGGCCGTGGGTTCGATTCCCGCACCTTGACAAATGTTTGTCTGATCCACAAATATTTGTCTCGGGTCTGGGTGTCGTGGGACCGCAAGTCGCTCGTAGTTGCTGATACCCACGATACAGGTTAACCTAGTGTGGGGTCAGGACTATGTGTGTGACTGTTGGGTGTATTTATTTATTTATTATTTATTATAATTATTACAGTTAGACTTGTAGTCGCTCAGCCAAGGCTAATGTATTTAGTAAGATAAAGAGGCTTTCGAAACGGATTGCAAAACATATCTCGTCTTTTGCTGCAGGGTTTATTCCGACTATCAACTCTTTAGAGGAAATTGTGTGTATATTTAATTTGTGTGTACAGAAATAAATACCTTTACCTTTTCGTTTTTCTTAAATGCTATTTAATCTTTATTTTACATTCGGCATAAGTAGGTAACTTACCTATAATAGGCTAATATCCCTGTCTAAGTGAATTCACAAGAATAGCAACATGGGTATTTTGTTATAAAATTAATAAGTAATTGTAAGCAGTAAGTCGACACTACTGTATTGGGGGAGCGACCCTGTAAAAGTAGTGTTAAGTGGAAATAAATAAATGAATTATACAGGTCCTTTTTCTGGGCACGGGCCTCCACTACGAATAAGAGGTGTTAGACCTTAGTCGACCACGCTAGCCCTAACCGGTTGGCAGACTTCACATACCTTCGAAATTCTTATAAAGAATTCTCAGGTATGCATGTTTCGTCATGATGATGTTTTCTTCACCGTTAAAGCAAGCGATAATTAATGAATACATACGTAACTTAAAGTCATAGTTGCGTGCTTTTGGGGCTGGTTTCGAACATGTGTCTTTCGTTTCGGCACTCCCGCTGAGGTATCGATGCTTACATGATATTGGGTCAATATTGGATTTTTAATAAAATAGTGAACACAATAAATGTTTAAGTTACATACGGGTGGAACACAACCTCCAGAACCTCCTTTTTAAATTGGTTAACATGAATTGGCACAGGTCTACACATCGCCCACGGTGTAAAATGTAGGTACTGAATAGAGTAGGTAGGTTATGAACTAGAAAAGGTCAGTAATTGCGTAATATCCGGTCAACTCGTGATTACTTTCACCTCACGAGTCACGGTGATGTGAAATGGTATGGAACCGGTTACGAAATAGATTGAATGATACGAATGATATTCTAAATGTTACCTATAATAGTTTGATATGGGTTATGGTTTATTTACCGGTAAATACTTACTTACTTATCTTCGTTACTTATACTTATTCTTTTTTCCCCCTTGTATGACACAAAATGACATATGTTATCATGTTTATTATGTAATAATAATTTATTATCCAAAGACAAAAACACATGTTATACAAATATTATTTAAGTACACGACGGATCCCGCACTAGGCGAACCTGTATCGCGGGAGACCAAATAGTTTTTCACAATAGGGTAGTTTCTTATATTGAATTTTATACATTATTTTATAAGCAACAGAAAATGATACGCAAAAGAAACCCTTTTATTAAAACACAATCAAAATTGGTTCAGAAATGTGCCTGCAGTTATGGCTTTAAATTTTGATATGAGGAAAAGTGGGTGGGTAGTAGGGATATCTCACTATCTCGCTTGCACGCGTGCACCATAATGAACATTTTACACAGTGACGTCAAAGTTTGCGTCGTCTGTCATTTGACAATTACCCCTTCTACAGGATTTGAATGGCTTCTAACTTATTTATTTTTGGTCCGATTTATAAAATTCTTTCTGCAATAGATTTTGAGTAACGTAAATTATTGATTTAAATAATAAAAATAATCTAGTCAACTACCCTATTGTTTTACAAAATCTGCGAGTGGGCTATACAAAATACTGATTAACATTACACATAAGGGTCATACTCAGAAAAAGTGTACATTTGGTATCTTTTGTTGTCCCACTACTTCATAATTTAATCGATATCTTATTTTATAAATATTATACTATTTGTCTCCCTTATTGTTAAATTAGTCTATTAATAAAAAGATTCTTATAGTATTTTAACTTAAATTTTTCTTAAAACAGTAAATTCTTGAGTCAAAATTAGTTTAAAAATCTTTTCATACATTTTTGGAGTGTCCCAGTGACCATTTTACTTTTTCGAAGATTCATTGTTACGAGTATTAATCGCTTCATTTAACTTTGACTGTTGCCATATTACTCATGCCGAATCAAGCAATTAAATAGGAACAATTTATATTTGTAAATCATTAAAAAAAAAATATTTTAATTAAATTAATCTTGTTCCAAAATTATGACGTTTCGTTACTCAGGGTTAGTAACATGCAATATAATTGAGAACGCAGTTATTTGAAATGGTATAAATATTTCTTTGAGACCTAGAAAAGACAACCTCCTCAAAAAACTCCAATCTTAAGGCTCTGGTGCCCGCCGATGGGATGAATGGCTGGAGGGAGTCCAGTCCCGAGGGCGCCACAAGGGATAGGTCACATCCAACCCCTTCGTATCTGTATCCTTGCCCTGCCCGTCAGGCTCGCGCATGCGGAAGTTCTAATGGGGTCGGATCCCGAATCCGTTGGGTGTTTGGAGACGGTGGAATCTTTGGGGTCTGCCCCCGAGGAAGCCACCGCTTCCAATTCTAATTGCAGGGAGCTTAGGCGACCGAATCCGACCACACGATCGGAAGCGGTCGCGCTCAATCACTTTCAGCCGCGATGGGATCAACGCCGCCTCGAGCGGAGAAGAATCCCCAGCGCCTAAGATACCGACGGCCAGGAGAGGCTGAGAACGTCCGCCGACCGCAGCCCACTATACTATGTGCACTATGCCTTATGACATCAGTTTCGTAACGGATATTCTCAGTATCGCTATCTATCAGTTTAGTTACAAATTTAAAATGTACACTTTTTCTGAGTATGACCCATAAATCAATATACAGTATAGGTATATTTATTTATTCTACCGGTAAAAATTTGAAAAAAATCTCCCAAGAAGTATATATTTGAACATCGAATGAAATTAGATATCAAGGAATTAGTGTGCAAGGATCGTAGCAAGTGATAATCCGTTGTCCCTACCTACTCTTAAGGGAGTCTATGTATGTATGTGTAAAACGTCAAAGCAGCTCGGTTTTAAAGACATTTTTAGAGCAGTCATACAAGTGTACGTTGAATAAATAGCGACTAGCGAGCAGTCATTGAGTGAGCAGTTGGTTTCAACCGGCATAGCATTTGACAATTCATCTGCAGTTGCAATATGATGAACAACGTCAAAACGATAGGCCCGCTATCTTTGTTTTAATTAGCTCGAATGAAGAGACGATCAGGTCGCCTGGTCATAAATAGAAGCAACGCCACACAGTACTTTGAATTACAAACCACTGCATGACACTGAACTGCGCTTGTCACCCCGAGACATAAGTTGTTCCTTAAACCAGAACACAAAAGTTCTGAAACATTGTTCCTTAGCGGCAGAAAGCCACCACACCACAGCATAGGACATAAATAAGCTCCGAGAATCTGGTGTACCACCTCTGCCTAACCCTTCGGGGATACAGGCGTGATCTTATGTAATACTAGGATAATCATAAAGGTCATGTACAAGACATTTCAGAATTGTTAATGGCTCATAAATCGTGATTTTTCCTGCTATCTGAACCAGTGGACCGTATATAGTTGCTTCAATGACAGAACACATACCGGAGGCGTATTGTGAAATTTATTGAAGCAGTTCCTATCCATTGTGTGGCACTGCTTACTGCACGCCCTGAGTGTTGGTGGATAATATAGTAGAGATGGTATATTCGTCGATCCTGGTTTCTGTGTTTGTCTGTCTGTAACACCGTAGCTGCCAAGATACGAGTAATGGACCTACTTGAATGCGGTTATTCTTTTTTGCAAGCGGGTTTAATCGAACTAGTAAATGGCAAGATTTCATTGATGACTACTAAAATTCTATAACATAGGTGACACGTAGAGCCTGGAAGGGGTTGGCAAAACTGCAAGAAGTATATCTACCTATAGTTCGTGACTAAAGATGTTTTCGTCTCATAAGTTAACACGGAGCAAGCCTATTGTGTTTGTGCTTCTATTAGTCTTTGCCAAATAAGGTCTAGTATAACCTAATAATACAGAATCACAATGTCTAATTGTATGAATGATTTAGAGTGGTAGAGCCACGCCGTAGACAGGTTTTTTAACAGTATAAATGGGTCAGCTCGACCGGATTATCACCACCTCCCAGAAACCCGACATAAGGTAAGCGATGTAAGCAATTCAGCTAGTTGCAGTGTCAACAAAGATCTAGTCGACGCGCCCACCTTATGTGCTTATTTACTTGAAGTACGACCGAGTTTTCTGTTTGCACAATTACCGAGCATTACTTATTTTAAACATTCCCCAGTAGGGCTAACGTCAGACAGGTCGGTCGTAAAAACTACAAGCAAATCTTTCTATAACATGTGTTAAAAATCATGTTGCGCCGACCCCACTGCGAGTGGGATAAGGGCAAGACTTATGTATGGTAGAAGAAGACTTATGCAGAGCACGCCTTCAGACAGTCGAACGTTGAACTTACCGACTCGGACGTTCAATCTATCAGATCTAATTACGTATTGATAAATCCTAATTTATAATCATTCTAATATTGTAAATGTGAATGTAAGTTTGTTTGTTACGCTTTCACGCAATATCTACTTAACCGATCATCATGACACTTTGTACACATATTCTTGGAGGTATAAGAAGTACCATAGTATACTTTTTATGAAAAAAAATTATTATCTATTTGTTTGTTACGCTTTCACACCTAAATCACTGAACCGATTTTGATGAATTTTGATGTAGAGATATATGGGACCCTGGAGACGGTTATATGCTACGTTTTATATTCACGCGGGCGGAGCCGCAGGCAACAGCTAGTATGTAATAATACAAACGAATAGAGTGACATGACAATATAACCGTCTTTTCTGGTTGTTCTTAAAATCCAGAGTGGATTAATAAAGGCAGACACTGGCCTGTGAATAGAGTGCCAAAATATTAACTTAAACTAAACAGAGATTACCTTTAAACAAGGTTTATACGGATTACCATAGTTATAATTGGTCGATGTAAACCTATTTTAAAGTGAATATACGTTTTAAGATAAGTTCGTATAGCTAATATTATGTTTGGAACAAGCAACAATAATAAAGTGTGGTAATTGAAATTATAAAACAGTTGAATGAAGTGTTGAATGTGTATAAGTATATTGTGTTGTATGTAACCCTATATTTGGTGTGTACACGGTAAATTATGATAATTCAATAATACTTGGGTAGTCCGGTATTCAGTTCAGTGGGTCATGCAGACGACACCTGTACAGTGTGATCTATAGCTGTATATTGTTTGACAAGTATTGTCTAGTTAGAAAATATTAAGATATTTCTAATGAAGGGTCTAAAAGTTCGCTTGAAAGTAAAGAAACGGACTCTAGGACAGAGGGTTCCGTATCCATGCATTTAAATTTTTACTTTTATGTTTTTATAATAGGGTAGTTGACTAGATTTTTTTTATTATTTAAATCAATAAGTTATGTTACTCAAAATCTATTGCAGAAAGAATTTTATAAATCGGACCAAAAATAAATAAGATAGAAGCCATTCAAATCCTGTAGAAGGGGTAATTGTCAAATGACAGACGATGCAACCTTTGACGTCACTGTGTAAAATGTTCATTATAGTGCACGCGTGCAAGCGAGATAGTGAGATATCCCTACTACGCACCCACTTTTCCTGATACCAACATTTAAAATCATAACTGCGGGCACATTTCTGAACCAATTTTGATTGTGTTTTAATAAAATCGTTTCTTTTGCGTGTCATTTTCTGTTGCTTATAAAATAATGTATAAAATTCAATATAGGAAACTACCCTATTGCTTATAAAATAATGTATAAAATTCAATATAGGAAACTACCCTATTCGTTAAGACATTTACCATAATAACACGTACCTACCGAATCTGTGAGAACAGCCTGCCACCTGTTACGATTCAGAAGGGGCAAACAGAGACCGCATCTGTAGTAACATGTTCCGTAAGTACTAAGTATACCTAAGTTTCATTTTCAGCTTTCCCGACCTCTTAAAAATCTGTTGTATATTATTATTTTTAGAAGTAAGTACGAAAGAGACTTACTTATCGTAGGACGTATTTATTTTAAGACTTCAATTACCTGACTCAATAGACGTGCCAGTGGAACATTAGGTATTACTAACCTTAAATGTACCATTTGTATGACTGTCCTACGTAAAGGTTTCTTATATTTTAAACCGTACCTAATAGGTAAACGGATTAACTCTCACAGAATATGTGATAATATGGTGGATATCCAAAATAAATAAAATGATCAACCTAACCAAAAAATACGCTAACGTCAATCAAAAAACCATCTACTTTTAAATAGCTGCACGGATTTTCTTGAAACATAGCTAAGATGGTTCACGATTAAATTATCTTTTGAACAAAAAACACATTCAAATCGGCATATACGTATAAGCGCTACGATGCCACAAACAGATACACACACAGACAAATAAAGGGGTCAAACTTATAACACGCGTCTTATTTATCGGGGTTAAAAACAAAAGGGTATGATGGGTACCGACCTTTTCAGAAACAATCATGTTTGATTAAATATAGGATGTCATTCTGATTCCTCCTACAAATGTTGATGTCCTACAACCATCTATTTCGTCAACGATTTGGGTACAGGAGTGTAGAAACATCATGTAGAAATCTGTCGAAATTCCCAAAAGCAGTGTCATATAATCAAGTTACCGCATTACATATTTTGCAATATTGCTGTTACTTAACAGCTCTAGAAATCTTATAAATATATAAATACTGGTATAAATTATTAATTTTGTTTTCATGTTTTGATTTACTATTCATGGTTATTAGTGTTTGAGTTTTTTTGATCGGAATCTTCACGTCACGAATATTGATAAAATATACCTACTTATATGGGTTCTGGTTATGCACTCTTTATTAAGTGTTAGGGTACCTACTCATTGTAAAAAACCTGGAAAGAAATCATAATAAATAAATAAATACACCCAACAGTCACACACATAGTACCTACTGACCCCACACTAGGTAAACCTGTATCATGGGTATTAGGAACTAAGTACGAGGGACTTGCGGTCCCATAACGCACATACCCTACCTAATCACACAAACACTGCCTCTTAAACAAGAGCTTTCTGTTATATTCTCATCTGTGTCATGCAATAAACTCTAAGTCAAGTCGGTTAAAAAAGACTGTAAAATTCTAAAGAAAAAATAATGATTACAAATATTTTTGATAACCACATTCTTCTCCAAAATTTAAAGAGCATTAGTAAAAATCACTGGTGTTTTTATTGTAACCACCTATTATATAAACTGCTCGCATGCATGGAGAACCAACTCTCCAAAATGCATTCAAAGAGAAATATTTATGTGTAGTATATTCGAAAGAAAAACAACAGGAATACAAAAAAAAAGTGAATGTAATAATGTAAATAATTTACCGGAACATAAATAACTTCCCGGACTTTAATTCGATCATTATAGTTTTACACAAATTCATTTCCTCGAGGCGTACACGATATTCGATTTGTTCAATAAACGCATCGTTGAATTTAATAATTAAAAATAATTAAGTACTCGTTTGTTTTATTACCTTGTTACTTAAGTGATTAATTAATTAATGAAATAATTTAGCAAAATCCTAATCTCTTTTGATTGATGTTCAATAAACTGAATTTCGTAGATTCGGATATATATAATACACATAATTTTTAAATGTGTTGACTACAGCACGAAAGTTAGCGAAATAAATAATATTGTTTCCACTGAGTACAGCCACAGAACGCTTTCTAACCTTGACGGTTTCACCACAAAATGAAAATGCACAATGCTCTTTAGCTCTATATCCTATCCTTTTATATCCTATACATTTACCCACACACATTTAACCGTGTATTTTCTAGAATAAAATCATCTATATAGTCTAGTTTCTTCAGTTAGTCAGAATATAGGTCCTACTATTATAAATCATCATCATTAGGGTAAACACGTCATGTCGAAGTAGTCTGACGTCAAATGGCTATGAATGACAAAAGCATGAGTGAGAGTTTAAGAGTGGTTGAGCCACGCTGTGGCCATTTTTTCTACAGAATGTATGGGCCGGCTCGTCCGGGACATTACCACTGTCTCACAGAAAACCGGCGTAAAGTAGCAGCTTGCTGCTGCGTTTCGTACGGTGAGTGAGATATCCGGAGGCCCAAACCCTTCCCAATTCCTTAATTATCCCTTTCCTTTAAGGTCGGCAACGCACCCATTCGTTTGGTATTGTGGGCGTACATGGGCGGTGGAGATCACTTACCATCAGGTGACCCACTAGCTCGTTTGCCGGCCTATGCCATAAAAAAAAACAACTAGCATATATATTGATATTGCCATTAGGAGTTAACTAAAGTAAAGTATAGATCGATGATTTTCACCATGGCCATGAATGACTAACAAACATTACCTGGCATAGATTTGGTCAAAACCTAATAAATTGAATGCCATCACAGGCCTTAGTCACTAATGTTGCCCAATCGGTTAACCACAGGTTGACACGGCCGTGTACTATATGAAGCTCGTCGGATTTATGCAATTATTCACGCTAGTTTGCATAGTTATCTAACAATACAGTAGGTTAATAAGTACCCCCATAAACAAATAATTAGGTATCTAACTTCTTTAGGTTATTAACCTTTATTTATTACATGGCATTGTAGTACCTGTATTGTTGAAACATAACAGGCACAATACAAAAAGTCAAAGTAAGATCAAAATCATAGTCATAGGCAGTGATAGATCTGCGGGGAGTGGCACGGACTGTCGAGACGAAAGTCGCAGGTTCGAAACCAGCCCCAAGTGCATACACCTCTGACTTTTCTAAGTTACGTGTATTGTTAATTATCACTTGCTTTAACGGTGAAGGAAACATCGTAAGGAAACCTGCATACCTGAGAAGTTCTTCATAAGAATTTCGAAGGTATGTGCGTCTGCCAATCCACATTAGGCCAGCGTGGTGGCCTACGGCCTAACCCCTCTCATTCAGTAGAGGAGGCCCGTGCCCAGCAGTGAGACGTGTATAATACAGGGCTGGTATTATTATTATTATTTTATAAGATCAAAATAAGTCGTCCCAGCAACAGGACCCCTCATTCAGCTACGTGTCGCAGTATGAAAGAGTAAGGTAATCTCCATCGAGATGCAGTTAAGACGTACTGCGGTAGAGTGCAGTAGTGAAGACAAAAACCCTAGATATAGTTAAAACGACGTCTGCTCTCATTAAGGGCACGAAAATAATTCTCATTGGGGAGAACGTATGAAGACGTTTCACATGTAGTAACAAAGGAAGTGTCAGGGTTCAGGGTCGCTTAAAATGCAAATGCATGTTACCTAGTAGGTATGACTTATTGACGCCTCTCGGTGCAGTGTGGCGAAATGCCATGGAAGTATGGACGAATTTTACACGTTCGACTGTATGAAACTAAAGACAAATAAAACCTTGGGTGCACTCCTGTCTACCTCATCGGAGATACAGGCATGAACTTGCCGACCCATCCATGTCGTGACATTTGCAACTACATGCTTTGGTAGAGACCAAAGCATAATATTTATTTTTGATTTTATCAAACGTTTTGTTGGCATTTCTTAAGATTATAATGAAACATTTAAAATCTCATGATCCAGCTAACTTCATCTATTCTCTTCAACACATAGTAATGCTATACAATATATAAATCGTTCGCTTATATTACATAATCCGTTTAAACATACATTTTCCAAATGGTCGCAATCAGTGTGACGTGGTGCCTGGAGCCGCGCGGGACAGTCTCGTCTCCCGACCCATAATTATTTGCCCTGACCCATACATTGGGCCGTTTGATTGTCTGAATTGTAGATGAATTTATAGCCAAAATCTACATTTGGCATTTTTTCGACTTTAGACACGCACAAACTAATGAGTTATATAAAAAAAATCTACATAATTTTTAAGGACCTATCCAATGTCTATATTGTGCAATTAAAAAAATCATCCGTCAGGTACGTATGTATCGAGAGCCTCCCCAAAAAATTTTTGTTTCTTAACTTCACTACACTTTTGTGTAGCGGTTGAAAGAATGCACCTAAAATCCAAATTTCATTAATATATGCTAATAGTTTCCGAGTAAAATGACTGTGACATGCGGACGGACACGATATTATAAGGGTTCCGTTTTTGCCATATGGCCATGAAGCCCTAAAAATGGTAGAGCCTCGCTGTAGATACTATTATCTACAATCGAATAGGCCAGCTCCACCGGGTTAGTACCACTGTTTCGCAGAAAACCGAAGTGAAGTGTCAAATGGCAGCTTGCCGTTTCGTACAGAGAGTGAGATTTCTGGAGCGCCAAATCCTCATTACTTTCTCTAAAGATCTGCAACGGATCCATGATTCTTCTAATATTATGAGTGTTTATGGGTGATGGAGATCATTTATCATCAGCGGGCCTAGGATGTGCAACATGACATATCTTGCGAGAGAGACCAATAAAAATTACGTCGTCATGCTAACATAATCCAAAGGTTTTTAGACAAAATACCCCAAAAAAAGGTTAAGAGTACTATTTTCTCTAGTTCATGTCTACTGACATAACGAGTCGAGTATTCTATGCCACCATGTTAGCGTCGAATGTCGATAGACATAAAGAGATAACCAGATAAAATAACTGCCTCGGTGGCGCAGTTGTAATGCGTACGCGTTACGATTGAGGCCAACGATGAGGTCTCGGGTTCGATCCCCGGGTCGGTTAAAGTGGTATTGGGTTTTTCTATTACAAAATGCTCAGTATCAGCCCGGAGTCTGGAATAGGTGCCCGGTATGGCGATTGGCTCGCCCCCTATCACTTACGGGACGGAGATACGCTCGGCGAAATGTGGGTGTACTGGTTACACCTCTGCCTACCCCTTCGGGGATTACAAGCGTGAGTGCGTATGTATGAGTGCATATGTTGTCTCGGACGGGAATTGTGACCGCGGCCTGTAGTTTCACAGCCAGTTACTCGCTAGCTGCGCCATAGGGTCTCTCATGCGCTCTCAGATAACGTGCCATCTTGTTTGTTGTACCTATATTCTGAGCAATATAGGTACAACAAACAAGGAGGAGTAAGGATTAGATTGTCTGAGTTGTAATTTCTCCTGCGCCCATATTGTATAACCCGGTCAGCGTTCAATTGCCCAATGATCCAATCAGTGTGGTCAAGTGGAGCGCTCAGGTCTCTGCTAAGCCGCGCCTTGAACTCTCTCAGAATGGGAACATTGGGATTTAATAGCCGTGACCCATATTTTAAATGCCGTTTCCTATCGTAGTTTTAAATGAATCACGCATAAGATAGTCTTAGCTTAGCATGAATGAATCAATTCGAACGGGATGCAGTGGTATCACTGCCTCGCTGTAAACCACCCTAAAGTGGCAGCTTGCTATGTTACGCATGATGAGCGAGATTCCGAAGGTCCAAAACTCCCCCCACCAGTCTTGATTCCAGTCCTCCACAGTTGGAAACGTACTTAGGATGCTTCTAGGTATTGTAAGTGTTTATGATGGCGATTGCTTACCAACAGGTGACCTATTCGCTCGTTAAAAACCTTCTGTTACGTTATACCGACTATTATATTGTCTATGCTTCTGCTAAAGATAGTCATCATTCCTCAGGATTATAACGCTTTACGTTATTATGAATGGCAACGTCTTATGAATGCCAATTGACTCCTCTTATTTTGTTCTGAGGATTGCTTCTTCCATATTTAACTCGATCATCACAGGCGATCGAGGGATTTTGAGATATCAGGAACGATCTTGAATGGTTAGTGGCAAACTTACTGTTCGAGTTTTTAAGCCGCCTGACGTCCGAAAGCCTCCGACTTGGCTTAACGACTTCTCTCAGTTTATAACAGCCGGACTGATGTTTACGTGCCATATAATTTAAATACCTACCACTAAGCAGTCACCCATTCATAGCCTGACCTCGCCAAGGGTTGCAAAACTCGGTAATCGCTTACCGATTAGTGAGTGCAACTGGCTATGAGCGCTTTAGGAACTACGAGAAAGTTACGTAATTCCACACCCAAACCAGAAACAAATATTCGTTGCAATCAATATTTGTGGTAGTGCGGGATCATAAAACTTACCTAATTGGCATCAACATCAGTGAAATGGTTTAGTCGATTGTAAAAAATCAACTTTCTATAGATAAAGTATCGTATGTCAGAACTCACAGGGAGTGTTAAGTCGTGAGTGTTGTGACACACAGACAGACGCGGCTACCGGCGGAGAAAGCGCACATCCGCCGTTTTCTATTACCACTATTGCTATAATTAAATACACAAAGTCAATACGTGAACAGTCCACATGATATTCGTTTCGTTCTGGAAAATGATTGATCAATACTTTATTTATTTGTGAATCTTCTGTTTTACAGCTTGTTTGTATGTTGATTATCTTTATATATATAATTCTACTGTACGTGTGTATGTGACTGAACTCCTCTTAAACAGCCTGACCGATTTTAAATGATTTTTTTTGTATGCGTTTGGGTGGCGCCCTGGATGGTTTAGTTTCACAATTGGACCCGGTAGATGGCGCTACTGTAGTTGCGGGTGAAACCGCGTGGGACAGCTATTAATTATAAATTCTCAATCCATAACGCCGCCACTTGTTTAAATGGAAATCTTATAATTTTCATCAAATAAACGTTGTAATCGACAAAATTTATATCAAAAATTCATCAAGCAAGGTCTCCTGCGCAAGTTTGCTTCTAATTTCATCTTCCATGTCTTTACCAGGTTATCTCACCTTACATCTGGCGCTAAAGGTTTCCGTGCTAGAACTAAAATGATCGTTTTACTGCTTCTTTAAGCGAATCGGATGACTAAGTACTTGAGACTAATTGGGAAGACAGAAGACGTGAGTTTTTTTACAGTCTTTAACTCTGTTGATACTACAAAGCCTAGAGAATTAACGGGATGATAGTAGCATAATAAATATCCTAAATTCTTATAACCTTCTACAAATATATTGCCACTGAATAGATCATGCATTTTAAAATCATTGCCTTCACCAGATAGAGAGAGTTTATCGCACGACTGCGGCAAGAATTTAATAGAAAACAGTCATTCACGAGACCGCGACGTACGATTCTTTCTTCAAACTGTATGACGTTGCCTCAAAAACAAGTTTTCCTGTGTCTGTCATTGGATATACTCTCTCCATCTAATTAGGGATTTTACCATATTTTATTGTTTTTGAACTGTAGTCATGAGAGTCTTTTCAATCGCTGCAACGTCAGCGTATTCTTATACGAGAAATATGAGTGAAACATTTAAGTTTCCAATATAATCCTTCAGAAGCCCGAGTCTGCTATTATACCTAATTGTCTCACAATTGTCGATTGTTAATTTTGACAGTTCTGGTAATCTACTTATTCAATGGCGCCATTGTAGTCATTATAGTTTACCGATGACGTCCCAATGAAAAAAATACAGTACTTACTTGTTAATCACCTTTCTAACACAATTCCATCACTAGACTATTGACTGACCTTTGTGAATTTGTAACTTGAATGTTATGAGATATGATAACTTTTGTCACCATTAGTAATGGAATGGTAGTGGTATGGTGGTCATAATGACTATTCATTTAAATTAGCAGACTCGGGCCCCAGGAGTTGTAGTTGATGTATGATTTTACATACATATTTTTGTCAAAATAGCAATCGAATATCTCACAAAAACTTGAACTACGGGTATGAATGCCTCAGCTACAGTATAATTGACCACAATCGGCTTGGCAACGTGGATCGTCCGACGTCTCTGGTTACTCGTCCATTGTGCGCATTGTGCTCGGCCGACACACGCTAATGGCTCGAGAGTCGCTGATGTGGTCAATGCGCCACTCGGGACTTGGGAGCACAAGATTCTTGTTGCAGTTTTTCGACTAATGCCTATTTTAGACATTAAACGTAGATTTAGACAAGTGTTTAATCTAATGCAGTTGGCAGAAATAGACAAAGTGGTGGTACCAACCTAGACGGCCTCTCGCATACGAGGGACATTATTAGATTTATTTCTGCCGCCAAGCAACAGTGTGTAAGCACTGTTGTGTTCCGGTTTGAAGGACATTGAAGCCAGTGTAATTACTGAGCATTATGAGACTTAACACCTTATGTCTTGGGGCGACGAGCGCAGTCCAGTGTCATGCAGTGCTTTGTTATTTAAAATTCTGTGTGGCGTTGCTTCTGTTTATGAGCAGTCGTGGAGCTTACCATCAGCAAGTCTCGTCATTCAAGATAATAAAAAATAGATAGATAGTAGTGTTTTAAAACGTAGTAGGTAAAGTCTTGTGTAGTCCTAGTTATGTAGACCGTCGGTTGAAATGTAAAATAAAACAAAATTGTACCTATTGTCCCACAAACTATATAGTAACGTAACTATCGACACCAGCCCTACTGCGAGACCCTCCCTTCCTCCTTCCAAGGCTTCCAATTTTAGGTAAAGCAACATTCCAATCTACAACAATTCCAGTCTAATACATGTGTACGATGATGATGAATGAACGAACACTGTATAAATGTGTAACAAAATGTCAAGATGCAATCTGTAGAACTGAATGAATTTGTATGAGGATCATGCACAATAATCATTATAATTTAATTATTTTATATTACTAGGGGCTTTGCCCATGTTTTTCCACAAAACATAAAATAAAAATAGAAACTTAAAGTCCGACGAATATGAGACTAATCTTACTTTCTTCCCCACATTATTCTGCATCGATTGGTATCGGTCTCGGAGATAGCGTGACAAGCTTTTGGCAGCGGCGGCGGCGGCGCCAGTTACTTTTTTTAGAATAGAGAGATAACATCCCTCATTGGCGTAAATTGAGCTGCTTTAATTTAAAATAAAGGTATTTTATTAATGTTCAGATTTTTAAAGAGCAACGTTAAGGTTTCTTGTCTGTCCGCCTCTTGCAAAACGGCCTTCCGAACTGGCGAGTAGAGTTAGAATTTGACTGAATTATCATGTATATATTATAATATATTATTATATTAACTTTATGGAATCAATAGATATTTTGATTTGAATTCATTTAGTACATATCACGAATTATCTTTTTATAGCTAAGGTCGGTAAACGAGCAAGTATTACCACTTACCGCCCATTAACACCCACAATCCTAGGAAATCATGGACGCCCGACCTTAAAATAAAGGAATGGTAATTGGGAGAGGAGGTATATTTGGACCTGGTACAAAACGCAACAGCAACCTACGTCACGTCGGTTTTCTGTAAGACTGGTAATAACCCAGTCGAGCTGGCACATTCATGTTAAGTATAGACAAAAGTGTCTCGTGTCAACATAAAAATAGGTGTCTACAGCGTGGCTCTACCACTCATCTCTATATTTGTATTTTGTTGACAATTTCTTGCGCATATTCAAATTAGCGAGATGTAATCGTTTACGCTACAGAAAGACGCGTGGTTGCTTCTTAATAATAACTTTCACTATTGCATATAATCCGTGTTGTAATAACCGGTTTATTTGCATAATTTTGATATGTTGCCAGTAGCCATGGATTTATATAAATGTTTAATGACTTGCCGAAATATGGTGTTATTATGTTTTATATACTCGCATAATGCATGAAAGTCTCGAAATTTACGTAGGTAATAGATACATCGGTTTATTTGTGCATTTGCTATGTGTGTGTGAGCTTATAAATTGAAAGATAGAAAGTAGATAGTGACATGTTATGGCTCGGAATGACGAGCGCAGTTCAGTCCATGTAGTAATCCAGAGGTTCTGTGTGACGTTGCTTCTGTTTATGGGTAGGCGTGGCACTTAACAGCAGGCGAGCGATCTACTCGTCTCGTCATTCACAATTATTTTCTTTATACACACATATCACATAAACATAGCAAACTCTACTGAAAGACACAAGCCATAGTCATCGAACTATCCTTACATTTAGTTGACCTCTAACGCCCAACTCATCAAAATGAAGCTACTGAAATTGAGTGGTCTGACGTCACTGACACCCGTAACCCATACATCGGCGGACGAAATTTTGAGGTGTGCGACGCAACGAAGACAGAAGACCCCGACGCGTGACATAAAATTTGATATCTTGGTTTAAATCTTTCTGCCTGGCGTTATTCCGGCCTAGTGCCAGGGTCCACCGTCCTACTTAGACGCTTCCAGTATAGTTATATTCTCTTTGGTTTCCAGATTTTGAACATTATTAGAACTATAGAGTATATATTGTTTATGGAAAAAGAAAAGTAGGTAATATATTTTATCTATGGTTATATGCTCTTTGGTTTCTGATCGCGGCACGTACAATGCATCGTGTATTAGATAGTAAGTAATCTGATATTAAAACACATTTATATACGATTGAGCTATTTCATTCATTATCTAGTAAACATCCTTCGTATTGAGACCATTGACTCGTTATGTGTCAGTCTAAAATTTGATATTTTACTAATGTCACTTTTTACTACTAAAGCCTGATTTAAATAATTTAGACAAAAAGAGCTTCTCATACAACATAGGCGAGAACATAACAGAAGACCATAATTGACGAGGCCGCGTCACAAGATTCTTTTTTCAAACTATATAACGGACCCTCGTAAATAAAAAGTTTCAGTCATTTTCTCGCATATTGTGTCGTGCGATAAAGTCTCTTCAATGAGGCTTTAAATAGAGATATCGTAGAATTGACCTTGTGAATAGGGAATAGGATGTACTGAGCCGGTTACCATGCGTTCTATTTACGGCTCGGACGTGATAGCAGACAGGTGATTATAGCATAAAGAACATTGTGATACACGATCCCCGCATTAGTTCAGTATATTTCCCTTCTTCCACACGTGTAATAAACTACTAAAACAATATAAGATTTTAATTTTTTCAGGAAAACACGTAATTACTAAAATGATGTGTAAAAATACGGAGCGTATTTTTACACATCATTTTCACATCATTCTGAGTCCTACCGCACTTCTTTTATTTCAATAGTTAAGATTAAGATAAAGGTACCTAGGGCATTTGTAGTAACCTACATCTACTTAATACCTAGGTAGTACTAACGAACAAATCTTATGTTTTACAATCAGAAACATTCATTTAAAACATCGAAATAAAATGACTCGATGATGTAAAACGACCCTGGAACCATTTAAGAGACTAGTTTTACGATCGTTACATCAAAGAACAATAAACACTTAATTCAACAAAATTAAATTCGTATAAAAGATAACCTTAAAACATTCTCTCGATAAAGTTTCGCCGAAATCAATGAAGCAATAAGACCATAAAGTCATCAAAATCTCGGCGGGTAAATGTCGTAACATTGGACACGCGACCATTGTCCATAGCTATTGTTTTATTAACGTAATTGTAATAACGTGATACTAAACTGCATCAATCTACATTGTTTATTGTTACGTGAATTTTGATAATCATCATATTTTGTCGTGGTAATTTGTGTGAGATCCACAATTGTTGCAGCTGTTGCAATTCTATGCAGCACAAAACCATGCCATCTTTTGTGTGTTAATTATTAAAGCCCCATTTAGAAGGAAAGTTTATAGTATGAAATAGGCGAGAATTTACGAGAAACTCGTCATTTACAAGGCTGCGTCATACAATCATTTATTCAAACTCTATAACGTTGCCACTTGCCTCGTAAACAAGAGCTTTGTGTTATTTTCTCAATGTACTCGTAGTATGTGATAACTCCCTACATCTAAATGTGATAATAATCAAACGGGAATTGTACTAGTGGTACGGACTATCGAGACGAAAGTCGCAGGTTCGAAACCAGCCCCAAGAGCAAACACCTCTGAGTTTTCTAAGTTATGTATGTATTATAAGAGGAGGCCCGTGCCCAGCAGTGGGACATGTATAATACAGAGCTGGTATTATTTATAGTCAAATTTATACCTACTTATCTGCGCTAGTACATACGTACAGTCTACACTTACATGTATTACACTTCTTGGTGATATGCAAGACTTTATTCATTGCATAGAATTATTGAGTATAAGAAACTATGAAAGAATTAAGTCTCACACACCAGTCTAACAATTACTTTCAAATAACAGTTAAATATATGCATAATACAACCTATCATTATTATACACGATATAATCTTATATCTGCCCATAGCCCATTCGCAGTGGGGTCGGCGAAACTTGCTTTTTAATACATGTTACAGAAAGAATTGGCTTGTAGTTATTACGACCGGCCGCCTGACGTCAACCTGGGGAGAAAACACCCAGACCCGAAACAAACATTTGTGGATCTCACAAACATTTGTCTTAGTGCGGGAATCGGACCCGCGGACTCTTGTTTCACAGCCGACTACTCGCCTACTGCGCCACGGAGGCTGTCGTACGCGATAATAATCTCGGGAACTTTGGACTAGGCTCTTACAGATGGTTCATTGTAAGGATTTCCATTTTGTAAAGGCAAAATAACTTTAAAACAGGATTACCAGTACTTCACAACATACAATCTACTGATTACTACATTGCAACATACTGCAGGTCATCGGTTTATTTCGAAACAAATAGGCCTATGGTCTTGGACCTTGATACATTAGTAGTTAGGGCATGCGTGGGTCTCCGTGTCGCAACCTTCGAGGAGCGACTGAATTATTAAGTGGTCAACGTGTTTGTTAGCACAGGGAACACTTTCTCCATGTGCTTAATTAGCAATGTGGAGAGACTTCATGAATATAACATTTGAGGAGGTTATGTATGCTACGCGGTGTCTCCGCCAGATGTGGACCGATTTTGTGAGTAGTAGAGACAGATTTGTCTACAGCATGAATGGGCTGATTCGACCGGGTTGTTACCATTGTGTCAGAAAACAAACGTTTTGTACGGTGAGTGAGACATCTCGAGGCCCAAAACCCCAAGCCTTCCCAAACCTTAGTTATCGGTCGGCAACGCGTCTACGAGTCGTATTGTGAGCGTGTGGGCGTTAGAGATCACTTATTATGAGATTCGCTCGTTTGCCGGTCTATGCTATAAAACAAACAAATATACTCTTCGAATTGAGAACCGCCTCTGTTTATTTCGTCTGTTAAAAAGAGAACTTCGGATAACAGCAAATGTACAGGGAAATTCCTAGGTATCCCGAATTGGTTTTTGTATTGAAGAGTGCGTGAAACTCGTAAATCTACGGAGGCCCCCCTTCCCTTGGCAAACTTTAAACTACACTTATTCTGGCATTGTGGGTGTTAACGAGAGAGAGGGGGATATCTTACAACCAGGGGACTCACTTGCTCAATTGCAGGCTTTTGCTATAAAAAATCGAAGGCCACAAAGACTGTCAATAATAAAGAATTCATTTCAATGGCCGTCACCCTCGACCTAAGCTAACCGCCGTTCGATACCCGGGTCGATACCGTGGCCTTAACTTGCAATTTAAATTACAGTGGAAAAAATATCGATTTTGTTGTTATGAGTGATATGGTCAAGGTTTTAAGACTTCGCGATTTTTATACATACAAACGCACTCACGCCTGTAATCCCTGAAGGAGTAGGCAGAGGTGTAACCCAGTATACCCACATTTCGCTGAGTTTATTTCCCTTTCATAACGTGATACCGAAACAGGAAATATCAGAATTAGGAAAGAGCACAAGATACTCGACTCTCGTGTCGCAGTTTCCCGCCCATTTTCTGACTGGATACTCTACCAAATTATCTACCGACATCTAAACTGTAAGCCAAAGATCGAAATGAATGATTAATTTAATCCAAAAGCTTTAAGCTACTCTGTATGAACTAAAATAAAACACGTATTTTTGTACTAAAACTATTTTTGTATCAATTTACGAAGCCATAACATGTAAATAATGTATGCTTTAGAGCCTTAGATAGAGACGGCCCTGACACAGGATTCCTCTACTTAACAACATTACAGCATAGTCAGTTAAGCAAGTGTGAATGCTACTAATAATATGTTTACAATGTATCATTGTATACAAGGTGTCATTTCATATCACAAACTCGCTCAGACATTTGCATCAAAAGTTGTGTCACTCGAAAGGGAACCAATAGACTAGATTTTCTTTATTATTTAAATCAATAAGTTACATACATACACACTCACGCCTATGTCCCATAGGGGTAGGCAGAGACTATTGAGTACCACAAGCTACGATCCTGACACACCTCTTTCGCCTCTTCCACATTCATACATCTTCTCATACATTTTCGTCGGTTGCGGGTACTCGTGACGTGCCCTTTTCGGAGAATATCATTTATTTGATCCGCATATGTTCTCCTCGGGCGCCCTCTTCCGACCCTCCCATCCACATTCGCACGATAAATACCTTTCGTAAGTCGTCTTTCATCCATCCTCTCCATATGCCCAAACCATTTCAGCATCAATAAGTTACGTTACTCAAAATCTATTGCAGAATAAATTTTATAAATCGGACTACCCTATTAGATGAAGTGTATTTTAAGTTCTAACCGGTACCCGCTGGCTTGTAACGGAGGGGGGATTGAATGCAAGGTTTCAGTCACTTTCTTTAAGGGCATATATGAATATTTTAGTGTTCTGGAGTGTGAAAGTGGGCCAGTTCTTAACCTAGTTTTAGATTTTTCGGGTGTTCCATAATTTTAAAGGCGAATTAAATTAGCCCGTCATAAACGTACACAGCATGTATAAGTATTCAATAACTTCACTTAATAACATCTGTATCCCCGAAAGGATAGGCAGAGATTCAAGTAGTGCATATTTGTCGACCTTATTTCCGTGCAGTGATATAATAACATAGCTTATCGTTAGCAACAATATAATTTACTAATTACAAATTAATTTAATTTGTTTTGGAAAATACACCTTCACGGAAATCATGGTGCAGCACAGCAGTAATTATAATACTGACACTTGGGATTTAACATAATTTCACGCCTGTGTTCCTAAAGGGGTAGGCAAAGGTACCAGCAGGTAATCGAACAATTACTAACTATTCTCCGATTGCGTTTTCCAGCGTTTTTTTTTTACAATAGCTGGTATTTCGGAGTTTCATTTACCTAAATCTTTCCATAGATGTAATCCCCGAAGGGGTAGGCTCAGGTGTAACAAGTACACCCACATTTCGCCGACATTATTTCCGTCTCATGATATGATGAGGGGCGACTGATACTATGCATTTCGTGGTAGCTACGCACCCAATATAATTATTACCCGACCCGGGATCAAACCCGAGACCTCAGCACATCACTCGTACCGCATACACATTACAACTGCGCCATCGAGGCAGTCCGTTTAAGTCTTTAGCCTTCATATATCTGCTTCCTTAGAGCCTTATAATTCGATGTCGCACTACGTCTTCAGCCAAACTGTTTTTAGACCACACATAAAATTTCAGTCTAATATTACGTTTTGTCATACTTTTTTATGTTTCTACTGGAAACTGAAGATTAATATAAATATTATGCAGATAATACATCAGGTTTATATCACGATCATTGTTACTAAGTAACATAGGTAATATTATTTCCAGTACAATTATTGAGCGTCAAAACTGATTTAAATATGCCAGGGTTGTAATCACTGGAGCATTGCATAATGCAGACATTATGCTATTGTTGATGTTACACCATCATTCATTTTCATATCCCTGGGCCTAGAAAGGTCTCTAGATTATTTATCTAAGTATTATGTTTTCCAGCCAGTTTATCCAGCAATTCATCTGCCATCTGTTGTCTCGATGATTTTATTGGCCATAGCCTGCAACTTTGACCATAGCGTTTAACTTTGGAAAAAGCGTGTAAAAAAATAACGATATAGTATAGGTAAAATACGGAATAAAATACAAACTCTTTTATGTCAAGATAAATTCTTACGAAGGAGGGCATTTCTCTAAAAAGTAAGGTTTTTGTATAATTTATATGGCTTATATTTTTTTTAAAGTTTTGCACTATTTATCTTATTCATATCAAAGTTATATCACATAAAAACATATTGATAGTGAAGGCCCATAAATTGACTCATTGGTTGAAAAGATATATCGTATTGAAAATTTTGATTACCAGCTAAATGAGAAGGCACTAGATAAATGAGAAATAGAGCACATATAAATGAGTAAATTTAACAAAAAATTATTATAGGGCGATTTTTTATGCGTATTCTTAGTATTAATTAATTAGTCACATTTTCATTAATATAACAGTCTTTGTTTTTATTTAACATTATTTGAAAATCTGCATGTAGTAAGGTTTCACAAACGTAAACTCTATCCAATAAAATATTACGCTCGTTCATTAATTGTAATTTGAAATTAAATGGTCTTATTTATTTATTTCTAATAATAAGGCATCAGGACAAAAATAATATCTTTAAATGTAACATTTTTAACTAATCTTTATACTTACCTAATAATTATGATCACAGTTTAATAGGAACAATCAACTCGAGGTACCTAGATAGTAATTGGTAAAAATATGTCAAAAGTTAACGTATCAGTTATCCTTATAGTCCAGTTATAACTTTAATAATCCAATTAAAAAACACTTAGATCCTCAACATCAGATTCATCTCCCCAAAATGGTATATTTATTAAATTCTCCAACATGTCATCATTACTTGACTTGCCAAGTCCCGTTCATATATCTGTACCTACATTCTCCTTCCCAGATTTTTTTCTGTTTGCCTTCTTCTATTTTTAATGAATTATGTATCAAAGTATTTTAACTGGATTTTTTCTCGATTCTATGCCCTTTTGGGACACACATCCTTTCTGCTTTCAGAATATTAGTCCAGTTTTGTTTTCGTAATAAGCTTATCTCTTTTGTAGATTCTCCTAATGGTACAACATCATAGGTATTATTAGAAGGCAGTGTATAAAAATCTAGATGTTTTGCATGTGGACATAAAATAGCTTCTTCAGGACATGAATCTTCGCAACAGCTTAACCTTTAAGCAGCAATTACATCTCAGTCAAACGCCCACACGATTTGATGCATTTTCATGCGACCAGGGAAGCCACTGATCTTTTGTGGTAATAATAAATCTTTTTCTTATACGTCGTATTCTGTTACTATCCTTATAGCTACGCTACGGACGGTCTGAAAAACAGCATTCATAAAATCGTCAATGCCAGTGATATCCATCCCACGAGCCACTGCCTGGTCAGCAGCTTGTTTTATCGTAGCTCCAACTCCGTCAGGCGCCCCCTTGCTGTAACCTGATTCGCTATAGTTCCATGTAACTGTGCGCAAATATTTAATGTACTGATATAGTGATAAAATTACATGAAAAATCCCTTTATTCTGGTATTGACTTGACGGAGAACCAAATACAAAATATACACTGAAGATTTGAACAGATTGTTTCTGCTATGTGTTCTAGAATGGGGACAATATGGGACCAGACTGCTGAATATCGTGTCTTGTACAATTGCTAACGGTACAAAATGATTGCTGTTTAAGTTCATCCTCATTAGCCTCTCTATAATAAATTACTGCAGTGTGTAAGGTAACTTGTTCGCGGCTACCCCCGAAATGGTATGACTGCATCTCTTCTAAATATTTCACGGCATAATTTTCACTAAAGTCCACATGCACGATACAGTGCTCTTGGGGAAGTCAGTGATACACCAAACAGTCAAATACATAACCCTGATTATATATATACTAAGATATCGAGTCTTATGTCGTAGGTATCAGGACCTATCTTTCAGTTTCACAACACCCAGACCCGTAACACATGTTTGTGGATCGAACTAACATTTATCTCGGTGGAGGAATCGAACCCACGGCCTCTCATTTCACAATCAGCTACTCGCACCCTGCGTCATGTGTTCGTAATCTGTTAATGTTGGTTAATATCAAATTTATCTGGCTCCTGCCTTATTTATCTGGCGTAAATTAGCCAGAGAAAACCAGAAAAATTAGTCCCAGAGAAATGAGATTTACTTGTTAAAATTCATTTATTTTAGAATTACAACAAATGTCAGGAGCAATAAATATAGTACAGCATTTTAGGACTTGTTTCTTATTTGGTGTTTTGATTTCAGTAATATCTAATACATGTTAGTTCATTAAAATACGACCATAAAAATCAGACCACAGACTGTACAAAATCCAGAATCGATGATATTATCGTGATAATTTCGCTAGCCAAGTGACTTACAGACGTCCTTACTTCACAGTAGCACGGCGGAAACTTACAGCTAATACATGATGAATCGAGTCAGCCATTACGTATCAAGGATTAATGTAGGTACTTAGCGAAAGCAAGAGCCATAGAAATGATGCTTATGCGTTGGGACATTTTTTAAACTTATATAAAAACGATTGTTTGTTATGTAATAAACTATTTTAAGTGGAAAATTACAGGTATATTATTGAAGTACTGTTACACAGTGATTGACTAAAAAAAATGATTGTATATGTAATTTAAAAATGGTTAAAATTGCTAAGTTTTGGCATTGGGACGCGCCATATTAATTAGATTTTGCATGTTTCAAATTTTTTTACAAAAATAATATGACACTTAGCGCAAAATTATACATAGGCCATAATAGAAAACTAATATAAGAGCACCATTTTATATAAATATAATAAAAAATGACTAATAAACATATGTTCTCTAACGAAAAACCTGCTTAATTCGCAGTTCAGAGAATTGCCCAGGAATCTTCAGACGCAAGTCGACTCAAAATCAACTATATAGGAAGGTAATGGATTGGTAATTGGCACCGAGGACCTCACATGTTCATGTCAAATGAACATTGCCGTCTAATTTGTATCGTTGATCATAATTTCGTTATTAGTAATTGTTACAATGTAAGTACGTACGCTGTGATTCACGCCCATGAAGAATAAATCACTCCTAGACAATTCAGCTACGCACTGCATTGACGTTCATTCGCAAACTGTAACCATGCAGGAATACATTTTCTCACGGCACATCGATATGCTGCATTTGTTTGCTTTCAATGTGGAAAGTTGATAATTTAAGGATGTAAACATACGAATATTTCCATAGACATTCTATTTCCGGATGGGGAATTTATGTGTTAGCAGTTTTATCATTTTTATTAACTTCTACGTAAGATGGAGTTTACTGTACGTGATAGCGGTTTTTTTTTATAGTATAGGCCGGCAAACGAGCAAGTGGGTCACCTGATGGTAAGCAATCTCCACAGCCCATGTACGCCCACAATACAAAAGAATTATGGGCGCGTTGCCGACCTTAAAGGAAAGGGATAATAAGGGATTGGAAAGGGGAGGGGGATTTGGGCCTCCGGATATCTCACTCACCATATGACACGCAGCAGCAAGCTGCTACTTTACGCCGGTTTTCTGTGAGACAGTGATAACGACCCGGACGAGCCGGCCCATTGATGCTGTAGCAGAAACAACAGATTTCCACTTGTACGATCCTTGCCCACCTCTTTGGCCTCCTTCACTAACTGATTTGGCTGATCAACTGACTTGAATCAGCACAAGCTGTAGGTATGGTTTTCGTTGATCAATTAAATTGAATGTCTGTTCAAACTGTTCAAATAACAAGTGATTTAGCAATTGATCAACTAAAATCGAGCCTTGTGAACCCCCTATTGCGTAATTATATAACTTTTATAAACCGAAAACTAGACAGCCTAAAAAAAAAATCCTTATACGCACTGTTACACAAAGCGCAAAATATTTTGGCCAGCCTGAAGTTAGTCACTTTGTTTTTAGAGACTAGATGGTGACGGGAGGCGTAGAAGGCGGTTAATGACTAAAACTTAAACCCGGCAGCGGCCATGATATTTGCGCATACTGTAGGTATGTATGTACCCTGTCTATCTTCTTGTAGTAAAGAGTCCACGCATATACGTCCTCGTATTGATTGCAAACATGCATCTGCTATTCTATCAGTGATGGTTGCCGTGTAAACTAACACACTACCTTTTTTATAGTATAGGCCAGCAAACGAGCAAGTGGGTCACCTGAGGGGCTAGCACGAATAACTTGCAAAAACGTAATCGTATCGAAATGTCACAAAATTGTTTGAAACTTCCTAAGAAACTTCATACAAATTCTAGCGTTCTCGATCCAAATCGTTATTCGTAAGTTGTTCGTGCTCGCCCCTCTGATGGTAAGTGATCTTCACCGACCATGTACGACCACAATACTAGAATACTCATGGGCGTGTTGCCGACCTTAAAGGAAAGGGATAGGTAAGTAAGAAATAACCTATATAAGATTTTTACTGTATAAATAATTAGGATAGTGTAAGTAGGTACAGACTAAAATCTAGTATAATTTCCATTTAGGATTGTATTTATTACGCGAAAAAGTACTTGACATATAAATGTCATCTAGAGCCATTGCATCCATTAATCATGTAAAATAGCCTGACAGCAAAATAAACGTTTTGATATTGCTTTAATATCAACTGTGTATTATGTCGACGTCCCACTGATGGGCATAGGCTTCATTTACTTATGAGTCGGATTTGTTAACCCTGGGTTCGAACCCGTGTCCTTTGTCTCGGTAATCCGTTCTTCTCCCCGCTAGCCCCCTGTTTTTTTAAGTCATGTGATTGAAAGAAAACTTGTACATTTTGAAGATCCATTGCAACATAAAGGATGAATAAAGTGAATCCCCATCTAGTTGGAAGAATATCTCTTAAATTTCTAGAATATAAAAGAAAACTGTCATTTACGAGGCGGCGTCATAACATTATTTTTTAACCGACTTAAAAAAGAGGAGGTTCTCAATTCGGCGAGTTTTTATTTTATTTTTTTCTAACTGCTTGACGCAGCTTCGTAAGTCGTAAACAAAATTTGTCTTTATATTTCCGTCTATGTCATGCGATAAACTCTATCCATTTATGTATATGAGACTTTAAAATCATGTCTTGAAACAACGTTCCAGTCAGTGTCCAATATCAAATACACTGGATCAGTTTAAAAAATATCTTCGCGGAATTATTATCTTGTTACCACACAATGTGCCAGCGGCATTCAATGAATTAGGGGTCAATTTTGCCATTTGTCCATATTATATCAATGGAAGCATTCGGTTCCGTTGTGCTTGGCTTCTTGGAAGATTCGGGATAAGTAAATGGAAGTAATAATTGCAAATAACTACTGTAGGTACGTACTTCTAATTCAAAGTCAATTGAAACAATTTCAGCACACTTCGCAACTCGATCAGGAGCCAAGGCAACAATCAATCATATCTAATTGTAATTTATCACAACTACAGTACACTTACTACGTCTCGATGAGCTCGCAGTTGAGGAGAAGTTTCTCCGGGCCTAGTTCCACCACAGCCACCGTCTGATCGTGATAGTAGATCATCCTGAGGGTATCGTTGCCGATCCGCCTGCCAGTATAAGGCTTGACCCCCGCAGAAAGCTCTCTCTTATCTAGGGTATCAGCTCGTGCCCCCACACTACCCACCAGGCCCGCCAGAGACCAGCCAGCAGGGAAACTGAGCGTGAACGGCTTAGCAGAAGCCGACGGCGGCGACGTCACAGCGATGCAGAATATTACAATAACTGACAACAATGATTTGAACAGTCCGTCAGCCATGGGAGCGCCCCTGATGATGGCTTCTCGCGCCGACCGCACCGCACTCATCAACCGCCGGAGAGACATTTTGTTTGTATATTATTCGTCCATGGCGTGCGTGCGTGCCGCGCGGTAACCCGACTACAACTGGTGTGGACAGTGGAGTGGGACTACGGTGGTACTTTCTTCGGTATGACGTCACAATGTTAGTAGTTTTCACTTGCACTTCCGTCTCACCACCAGGGCCACGGTCATTGTCAGGTTCGTGCGACCTGTGACCTAAATATGCGTTAGTTTGATGGAAACCTACCTAATATTCTTCGGTTAAGCCAAGTACTTAGGTATATTATTTAAGATAGTTATTTTTTGAATGTAACGTCTGGATTCAATTAATTTTGCTGTATAGGAATTTTTGTAAGCAAATTCGCCATTGGTATTTTTTATGGAAAGACTATGAACGTACCCACTAGTTTTTTACAATGTGTAATTATTAGACGGAAAACAGAGTATCAACTCAGAGATTTGGATATTAGGTATAGTACCTAGATAGGTACTGTTTGGCACTGCATTGCGCTCATTAACCCGATACAAAATATATATGAGATGTTAAAAAGTCTCATAAGGACCAGTCATTTCACTGTATTCAAAGTCATTTCAATGTACATCAGTTTGCTGTTTGGTGGCAGAAATTACCAAAGTTAAGTGTTAAGTGTTCTCCACCGCCCATAGACGCCCGTAATACTTAGGTAGGTACCAAAATAATCATGGAAGCGTTGCCGATAATAAAGGAAAGTAATAATTAAATTTTATTTTATTTTTTTTATTTTTATTATTGGGACAATAAACGGTTACATGTTAAGAATATACAAACTTATCTTAACAAATGAATATCTAAACATACAACCCACACCATTGCCCACAAATTAAATAAAAAGAGTGAAAGACGCATAGTAGCGAACAGAATCGTAAATAGATATTACGCGGTTAAACTTAGGAATTTAAATTAAAGTTGTGCGGAAAGTTTGTGAATGGCCGTTTTCTTAAATTTTTGATTAGTGAGGGAGAATATGTCTATATCTGTAAAGTGTGTGTTGTATGTGTCTACAAGACGACGGAGCGGCACTCGTACCCCGGCGTTACTTTTACATGTATCTGTATGAAACAACTGAGGCACGCGTACCCCACGTCTAATCACAGTTCTAGGTACTCTGTAACATATTTTATTAGTAATTTCAGCACAGTCAAACTTATTGTTACATAAACCATGCAGCATCATAACGTCTAGTAGTAAGCGTCTAGATTCCAAACTTAAAATATTGTATCGATTTAACAATTGGGCGTAAGAAATGTTCGAATTCTGACATTTATAGTTCATAGAATGTAAGAACTTTTTCTGAACTATTTCAAGTCGACCAGTATACTTCTTATAAAATGGATTCCAGATCGGGACTGCGTATTCGAGTTGAGATCTAATTAAAGTTTTATATAAAAGCAGATAAGTATGGGGACGTACAAAGTCACATGCAGATCTCATGACGAAACCATACAACCGAAAGGCTTTGTTTACTATATAATCTATGTGCGAACCAAAGTGTAAGCTAGAATCTAGCATTACTCCCAGATCGCGTACAAAGTATGCTTTATTTAGGGGCTCAGTATCTAAAAGATAATTGAACATTATTTTATTTTTATTCTTTGTAAATGATATTGCATGACATTTAGGTATATTAAGATGTAATTTATTATTTTTACAGTAAGTGTGTAATCTATTAAGGTCATCTTGAAGAAGAATGCAGTCGTTGTGGTTTTTGCAAGTTTTGTATATTTTTATGTCATCCGCGTACATAAGAAAATTTGAGTTATGGAAACAATGTTTAATGTCGTTAATAAATATGATAAAGAGAAGGGGGCCCAATATGGAGCCTTGAGGAACTCCAGATGTAGCGATTATACAGTCGGATTCAAAACCATTAACGACAACTTTCTGAGTTCTATTAACTACATAGGATGCGAACCATCGGAGCAAATTACCACGAATACCGTTAAAGGCAATTTTTTCTAAAAGTAACGAGTGGTCCACTTTGTCGAAAGCCTTCTTAAAATCGGTGTAAACAGCGTCAACTTGAATACGACGATCCATGCTCTCGAAAAGGTTGTTGGTAAATATCATAAGATTAGTCGCAGTGGACCGTTTTTTAACAAACCCGTGTTGTTCTGGTATTATAAGATGATGAAGAGAAGGATATAAAGCGTTGTGTACAAGACGCTCAAACAGCTTAGGTAGAGTGGAGAGTATCGAAATGGGGCGGTAGTTTTCGACATCGCCCTTCGCACCGCTTTTATAGATGGGTGTAATAAAGGCTTTTTTCCATATAGAAGGGAAAATGCCCTCGCGTAAGCACTTATTAAAAATCATATGCAAAGCTGAATACATGTTGTGTGCAGTTGATACAAAGAATTTAGGTGGAAGGCCATCGGGTCCAGCACTTTTGGATATATCTAACGATTTGAGACCTCTCAGTACTGATTCTTTGGAAAGAAATATGTCCGATATGCAGGTTGAAATGTCTAAATATCTATTTGATGGCTTCAATATATTTGAATCCATGGTGGAAGGCTCGTAAACAGAACTAAAGAAGGTAGAGAATAGATTGCATATTATATTGGGATTGTTGGAAGAGACATTTTTAAAATGCATAGTTGATGGAAGGTTGGCCTTATTTTTTCTGTTAGATATGTAGGACCAAAAGGTTTTAATATTTTTAGGTATGTTATCCTCAACTGAACTTATATAATTGTGATAACACTTAATTGACTCACGATGAAATAACCGACGATAATTGGAGAAGTTGTTATAATCTGAAAGATTGTGATATTTTTTCCATTTTATCCAGGCGCTTTCTTTTTTTTTTGAAATACGCCTGAGAGAAGGTGAGAACCAGATTGGAAAGTGTGAGCTACGGGTTTGGGTTAATGGTACATGCTGTTTAATGATACCGTACAATTTGTCGTAGAAGACATCTACCGCTTGTTCGGAGGACAAATGAGCGAAGGATTTTTCCCAGTTAATTCTTTTAAGCTCTGAATTGATGACATTGAAGTCTACTTTATGATAATTGTGTTTAAGAATGGGACGTCTAGTCATGGCGGTAAAATGCGTATTCAGGCAGGTCGTAATACAAAATGGTGGATGATGGCTATCGGGCATTAATAAAGGAATGCAGGTCATGGCCTGACATTCCTGATTAGAAATGAATAAATCAAGTATTCTGCCAAGACAATTTTTCACGTTATTGTACTGCAGTCCATTGAATTGCGACATGCAGCTCGTCAGAAGCTGGCCAATCGAAGTCGAAACTTGTGGCACTACACGATTTCCCTGATCTGACCAGACAATGTCGGGCAAGTTGTAATCCCCAACTAGGAACAGCGAGTCACATTTTGGATCACTAGCGACCTCCTGTAACATGTTAAAGTATTGAGAATATGATTCCTCACGCGTACGAGGTGGGATGTAAGCAGTGCAGATGATATGTCGCTTGTTAGTTTGAGTCGCTGGCAGTTGAACCATTATCTGCTCAATTTCAGCGACACGGAAATGGGTAAATGCCAGAGTAGGACGCAGCGCGCGAAGTATAGCTATTAACACTCCTCCACCTTCGCGTTTATTTGTAGCGGAGCGATCGCGGTCTTGTCTAAAAACAATGTAACGGTTGTCAATAAATTCATTATCTTCAATGGTCGGAATAAGCCAAGTTTCGGTTAATATGATAACGTCATAGGAACATGACATTATGTTCATAAATAGTGTGTGTAACTTTGTACGAAGAAATGAAAGAATTAGGAAGGAGAGAGCGGAAGATTTAGGCCTCCCGGTATCTTACTCAACGTACGAAACGCATCAGCAAAGCCGTTGGGACCCTGTTATGTAGGTACGTACTGTACTTCGCGCGCGTCGGTTTTCTATGAGACAATGGTAATAACCCAACAAAACTGTCGACATCGTGACTCTCCTTGGATTTGTTTTGCTTTCAAATAAGGCTCAATATGATGAAGGTCATATCATCGGAACGTTTTTTCTAATCAAGAATAAAGGTATATCTATGAATCTAATTTCAGAACGTAATATTTCTTATCTGTACGACGAATAGTGTGACCATTAGTCGCAGCTGCCTGCTTTTTTGGCAGGCTTGGATACTTATTTTACTACAAAAAAAATTGCACAAAAAAAAAACGTACCGTGCATCACGAAGTTGGCTATATTTTGGCGATATATAATTATGGCAGGTGACTAAATTTATTTATTATTTGAATGAATACTATCGGATCGAAAATAAATAAGCTATAACATAACGTGCAAAAGGCAGAAGCGGTACTTGTCAAATGACAAAAAAAGGATGTATAGCTATATTGAGAAATCAATATTCGCAATGGCTATTGGGTGGTGCAGTCGTGCGATATAGTGAGATGTTTCCAATACGCGCTCACTTATACTCTTACCAATATTTATAATTAATATTTATGCCCTAACTGAAAAAAAATATAAAACGGGGCGTTTTCGTCAAACATCTGTAACTTTTATGCAGCTGAACACACAAATACACTAACACACACCCACAAAGGTTTAAAAATAGTAATTACAGCTAGATTTTTGAACCAATTTTCTGTGTGCGAGTAGGATTTGTTATTGTACCTATTAGGTATTTTCTGTTGTGTAAAAAGTAGTGTAGACTGTAGAGTCTCTCTGATAGACATAAAACTTATGCAGTTTTATAGGCAGGATTTATATTTTAAGTTGGTCCCACTGGCAGTGAAATGAATCAAAAGACTGCAAAAGACAAAACGTCAAAAAGAAGACGTCAACTCCGTGATTACTATAGTAAAATTCTTTCTCATTTTATCGTAATTTTATTTAGGTAGCAATCATAAAATAATGCTGATTATTCTAGGAATATCGCAATTGTAGGATCTGTTTGTGTTAATATCCAATCCAAAAGAAATGTCCAGTGAGCAGGCGGAAGCTGTGAATGGTGTGTGTATATGTTCTTGTGTTTTACTTATAATTGTGCTTTTGGTGTTAATTATTGTTTCTGGTTAAAGCGGAAGGCGTGGGCGAGAGAAACGGTCCATCCCCGGGTCCGGACCATACGAGAAAGGAACTGGAGGAGGAGTTCAATGTCCAAAGGGCCAAGATGAAGGAATTATTTTTGCAAAAAGAAGGTTTGTCATTTGACCTACAAGACAAGAAATCTATTTTCTCATCGCTGGGAATTAGGTTAACAATACGCAAATATAATGCTTAGTTTGTTTATTTATTTATTAATAAATAGCTGAATGAGGGATATATTATCATTGGTACTTACTACATAAAAATAATTCCTATGAACCATTGTAATGTATTTTTGTATTTAATAATAATAAATTTCTTTCTTTCTTTCTTTCTAAAATCACATGAAAACATTGTGGTTTACTATAATTTAATTTGCTCTGTTAGATGTTAAAATTTTAAATATAATTTTAGCATGTCTTAAATTGCACATGTGACAAGCACAGGACTCTTAAGATTTCGGTTTTTTTCCCTGAAATTATTTAATAAAAACAATAATCTGAGTTGAATATCTATTAAAATATAGAATGTTTAAGCATTGATGTATAACTTCATTCATATAATATGTCTGCTTAAATAAATGATAAGCTATTCTATGATTATGTATAACCAGGGTTCCAAGTAACTTATCTTGTTATATAACTACCTTAAATAGCAAATATAAAACAATTCTTTAATGATAAATTTACACATTTGAAAATTAAGTAATTCAAAGTAATTTGGCTATTTGACTACAATTTCACGATTAATTTTGTAAAACGAACTTTATTAACTAAAGTAGAATAAAATCAAGGAAGTACATGCCAATAAGGAAAATTAATGAATGTAACATTATCTAGATATGAATTTATTTTTTTACCTTTTTATGCGAATTTCAATATTTATCAAAATATATTTTACACACAGTTATCATGTAAAAATTATAATATTTATACTTATCACTTCAAACCTTGACTATAAGTTAACAAAACTGACATACCATAATACCCTTTTTTCCGCAGAAGACATGCGCAAGATGCTAAATGACAAGGAGCAACTAGATTCTGAGGTGATGAGCCTTCGAGCGGAGCTGCAACAACTACAAACACTCAGCGAGAACCAGAAGTCAGAGATACAGAGCTTGCAGCTGCTTGTTAGTGGTAAATATATTATATACGTACATACTAACGCACGTAATCCCCGAAGGAGTAGACAGAGGTGTAACCAGTACACCTTTTCGCCGAGCGTATCTCCGTCCCATGATGTGATAGGGGGCGAGCCTATCGCCAGACCGGGCACATATTCCAGACTTTGGGCTGATACTGAGCTTTTCGTATTAGAAAAACCCAATATCACTTTTGCCCGACCCGGGGATCGAACCCGAGATCGTAACGCGTAGGCATTACAACTGCGCCACCGAGGCAGTAAATATAATAGTAATATAGTATCAAGCTTGTTTTATACGGTGCCACTGCTTAGCACAGGCTTACTCTACCAATGAGATGGGTTAGGCCTTAGTCTTCTATGCTGGCCTTGACAGTTATTACTATTGCGCGCGAGATATGTCATGTTGCCTTGGAGATTGAGCCCAGGATCTCACCTGTTTTACAGTCAGAAGTACAATTATGCAACCACTAATTGTTTCGTTAATTGAATCATGAAAACATAGTGCTATCAACACAGATTTGTATATTTCTGTATAGAAACATAATGGACATGGGCATGGATAATGTAGCTTTCTAACGACAAAATATTTTTTTAAATCGGTCCAGTAGTTTTTAAGTTTATTTGTTACATACAAAAATACAAATCTTTCCTCTTTATAATATTAGTGTACCATGACAGGATAGGTATGGCAGCAATCTAGAGTACACTTAGGATTCCACGAGATCGTCTTCATGGCGTCGAAGAAGGTCACTGTGGAGTTTTTGTTGGTATATGTATATATAAATAAAATTTAAATGTTTGTCTGTGATATTGAAATAAAACCTTTTTTGGCTTCTATGGTTATTTTCATGTTAACGAAACCCGAAAACACTTTAATTTTTTTTATGGCTGTTTGTCCGGGTTAATCTACGAAACGTATGAAGCTATTTTGACGCGACTTTCATTAGGAGATTGAGGTGTTTTCAGACTTTATATGCTCAAAATATGATGGTACAGACTTCCACAAGGGCGGAGTCGCGATGAATGGGTATTTATATAAATAAATCTCATGAATAATAGTAATCTGGTTAATTAATCGTTCACTTAATTAAAATTATAACTTTTTATCAAATTAAAATGAACATGCTCTGTTTTCCTCTTAAATTTTAGTCAATACATGAGAGTTGGTGAGGTTACACTTTCATTTTATTGGTTAAATATAACAGTGTAAAAATATGCTGCCTTCATTCTGTATGTGGGGTACACAAGGTATTATAATATTATTCTATTTTAAGATTATGGCCCCGTCGATAATTTCGCCAATGTCAAGTATTAAAATTAAAAAACAAAAAATAAAGATCAAAACGTAGACATCTTTAAAAAGATGCTCAATTGTTAGTCTTTAATATTATTATTCTATGAGATATGACAGAAATAGTAGTGGCGACTACCCCAAAAGGCCTCGCGCATACGAGAGACCTACTATGAAGACCCGTACATACGCACTCACGCCTGTAATACCCGCCGAGCGTATCTCCATCTCACGATGTGATAGGGGGCGAGCCTATCGCCATACCGGGCACAAATTCCAGACTCCGGGCTGATACTGAGCATTTCGTAATAGAAAAACCCAATACTACTTGTGCCCGACCCGGGATCGAACCCGAGACCTCAGCGTCAGCCTCAATCGTAACGCGTACACATTACAACTGCGCCACCGAGGCAGGCATGAAGACCTGTGTATTAATATATTCCGTTACTTACAGAGACGGTGGAGGCATCGTCATCAGGTACAGAGGAGGTTCGGAGGCTTCGATCGAGGAATCTAGATCTGGAACAGCAGTTGACACAGCTAAGGCAACAGCAACAGCAGCAGGTTACTCATTATATATTTATCATATTTTTACTTATAACTAGCTTTTGCTCGCGGCTCCGCCCGCGTAAATGGCCTATTCCGGGAAAAAAGTCTTATATAGCCTATAGCCTTCCTCAATAAATGGGCTATCTAACACTGAAACAATTTTTCAAATGGGACCTGTAGTTCCTGAGATTAGCGCGTTCAACTCAACAAACAAACTCATCAGCTTTATAATATTAGTATAGATTATTCTGCTTGATAATCATATCGTTTAAAAATTTTCTGTTTAAAAATCCGTGATCACTACCTTTATCGGCGAAAATAGGGCGTCCAGGGAGAAACCGACTGTACTCTGGTTTGCTGCCGAAACCGCTCCTTTGATGATGCATTTTTAGCGTCACCGCCACATAATTTAGTTAGTTAAATAGGAGACAATTGAAACTCAGGGTTTATTACGGGGCACGAGCTATACTTTCGTATCACCACGTTACACCCAGTACTCGTTTACATGTGTTAAGGCAAACTGTATCACTGGCCTGTCGCGGACTTCGAATCCAGGTGAACGGGCAGGTTCCCCACGTAGGCGACCCACCCAACAACCCAATACAAATATTTATGGATTACACAAACATTTTATCTCGGTGTAGAAATCGAACCCGCTGCCTCTAGCTTCACAACCACTCGCCCACTGTGCCACAGAGGCAGTTAAATAATTGAAACATTATTTTAAAAATATTGCTTTACCATGACTAATGTAAATCGATTCGCTCCTACAAAATAAAGATGAACATAGAATGACATTGAACACTTGTGTCAACATTAACTTACAGTACACTTGTATTTTGAAACGATTTTGTGATCTTCACTCCTGTTAGAATGTTTAAAATATTTACATTTAAGAGACAACATTGTGTTGGGAGAAATCATAATGAGGTTAGTTTACCAGTTTTATTTTAACTTGCTGTGCTTATTAAGTATGTATCTACAATATGTAACAAAAACCCTGTCGTTCCTTTTAACCGCGTTATCAGAATTGTTATTCAAACGTAAAGAAATATCAATTCAATGAAGAAAATTCTATCATAAAAATGACGATTGGCGATCAGCCGGTGGTTTATCAAAAGTGGTAGTTACTTGGTACGGCACGTTTTTACAGCAAATCGCCGCTTTACTAATACCCACGTAAGACACATAAAATTATAGTTTTAGTAGTATTTCATTTAAAATACCACTTTCATTAAGCTGCTGACCCACCATTTGTCCCATTTTTATGTTAGATTTTTCTCATCAGAGATATTTCCTTATGTTTGAATATCGATTCTCATAACACAGCTAAAAGGACCAACAGGGGTTTTGTTACATGTTGTATATTTTTCCTGGATGATAAAGTGACTACACTAGACTTGATGGTAAGTACCTTAGGTACAGTCTATGACTGACTGACTAAATGACTGAGTGGTTACTTACCTTGTCCTATTAGGAATGTGAACACCTTATCAAAATTAGGCCTCGGTGGCGCAGTTGTAATGAGTACGCGTTACGATTGAGGTCAACATTGAGGTCTCGGGTTCGATCCCCGGGTCGGGTAAAGTGGTATTGGGTTTTTTCTATTACGAAATTCTCAGTACCAGCCTGGAGTCTAGAATTGTGCCCGGTGTGGCGATAGATTCGCCCCCTATCACATAAGGGACAGAAATACGCTCTGCGAAATGTGGGTGTACTGGTTACACCTCTGCCTACCCCTTCGGGCATTACAGGCGTGAGTGCGTATGTATGAAATGCTCAGTATCAGTCTGGAGTCTAGAATTGTGCCCGGTGTGGCGATAGGATCGCCCCAATCACATGATGGGACGGATATACGCTCTGCGATATGTGGGTGTACTGGTTACACCTCTACCTACCCTTTTCGGGGTTTACAGGCGTGAAGATAATCGCGTACCCTTATCCACTAGGTGTTGTAACGTCGTTTACCGATATCTACACATTTAAATATCAATCCAGCGACATTAGTTACCGCCGCGTGCGCATCTTATCGGTTCACCACGTTTTAAGGCTTTGTACACACAATACACGCAAAATATACTGGCAGGGCTGAAGTTAGTCACTTCACTCGACCTCTACACCACTTCCCATGTGTATATTCGTATACGTGCCACTGTCAATCCTGACCAGGGATTTCAGGGAAAATAGATTCTTCTGTAGATTATGGCTCGACGGAAATGGAAGTGGGCAGGCCACATATGCCGCAGAACTGATGGCAGATCGGGTAAAGCGGTACTGGAGTGGAGACCCATAACTGGTCACAGAAATCGGGGCAGACCACCGATGAGATGGACCGATGATCTGGTGAAAGTGGTGGGAAAAGATTGGATGAGTACTGCCACGGACAGAACAAAATGGCGTGCAATGCAAGAGGCCTGCACTCAGTATTGGGTGGATACAGGCTGAAGAAGAGATTCTTCTGTCGTCACACCGCGCTGAAAGAAGCTTGGATTGCCGATGTAGCAATGCGAGTGTTATGTCAGCGCAGGTCAAAACGAATTTGCCATTTAATACGCTTGTTGAGAAAGGGGTCATTTGCCGACTCTGAAAAACATGTCCGTCTCTATCTCAGGTCCAGAAACACGCTTGAAATCTTGGACTGCTTGGATTCTTTCACTCCGGCTTACAAAAAGCCTGCCCACGTCACGCTCTCAGAGCTCTCTCGCCGACTCAACTGTGAACAGAATGTCTATGCGCTATATAATATTAACGGTTTTTTTTGTGGTCATATTATGCACTTCTATTGAAATTACAAATTTCTCCGCAGTCCCGATACTGCAATGCTTAATCCTGATTTACAGGAGTTGCAGTGGCGGGTGTGTGGTGGGATAGTCGTCTCTTTTACGCTGTTCTAGATTATTGACGGTTACTCGTAAATTCAAATAGTTATGTTGTATATTTTTCCTGGATGATAAAGTGACTACACTAGACCTGATGGTAAGTACCTTAGGTACAGTCTATGACTGACTGACTAAATGACTGAGTGGTTACTTACCTTGTCCTATGAGGAATGTGAACACCTTATCAAAATTAGGCCTCGGTGGCGCAGTTGTGATACGTATGCGTTAGGACTGGTTAAGACTGTTGTGCTGAGGTCTAGGGTTCGATCCCCGGGTCGGATAAAAGTGTAATTAAGTTTTTCTATCATGAAATGCTTAGTCTGATACTAGAATCTGCCGCAGTCTGGAATTGTGCCTATATGGCGATAGTCTTGCCTCCTATCACATCATGGGACGGAAATAAGCTTGGCGAAATGTGGGTATACTAGTTACACCTCTGCCTACCCCTTGGAGGATTATAGGTGTGAGTGCGTATGTATGATCATCAAATTCTTAATAACACGTGATGGCAGCAACATGATTTAAAATAATCAGGAAAATCTTATCACGTCGTTTGATTTAAAACTTTGTAAAAGTATTGTTTAACTACCTTCAGCGCAGTAGGTAGGTAATCTTGTCGACTTGACACAGTGTACACTAAGGTTTTTTTGTTAAGTTATCGCACGTGGTAAATGAACCCTATCGGTTAGTTGTTCCATTAAGTTTAGTTTGTTGGAAAACACTTACTGAACACCGACCGTGCATAATTCTGAATAACAATATTACACTTTACAAAATGTGTGTGTATGTGTGTTGACTTAGTGTTATGTTTTTGCTGGGAATATGTTATAGTAACTAAAAATGTGTGTTTTAAATAATAAAAGACAGACACAGATATTTGTGGAACACTCAAATTTTTGTCGGGGATCGAACCAGCGACCTCTCATTTTATAGTCACTCACTCACTGTGTCACGGCAGCTGTTAAGTCTTAAACAAGAAAAACATATTATCCTGTTGTCTATACGCACTCACGCCTGTATTCCCCGAAGGGGTAGGCAGCGGTGTAACCAGTACACCCACATTTCGCCGAGCGTATCTCCGTCCCATGATGTGATAGAGGGCGAGTCTATCGCCACACCGGGCACAAATTCCAGACTCCGGGCTGATACTGAGCTTTTCGTAATAGAAAAACCCAATATCACTTTTACCCGACCCCGGGATCGAACCCGAGACCTCAGCGTCAGCCTCAGTTGTAACGCGTACGCATTACAACTGCGCCACCGAGGCAGTCATATTATCCTGTTGTATTTCACAAATTATACAGGTTTTCCCGTATCGAAGATTCACTTCCCTTTGAGTTTTACTTGATTCGTTTTCGAGAACAATTAACAAGGCCATAATTCCAAACTCACTAGTATTGTTATTGACTGTGTACATTGTACTTTCCAGTACGACTCGCTAACAGTGTTAAATTTATGTGACATTTTAATTTATTACCTAGGTGTTGTGTAAAAAAATTGCCAGGCAGGATAAAGGCAATTAAAATTTGTTTTTAATTATTGTTGAAATACTAAAGTTCATAGTGAAATGGATAGCCTGCGAAGCCGTCTATGAATCGTGAGGCCGCGGGTTCAAAACAAATGTTTTTGTGTGATCCACAAGCATTTGTTTCGTGTCTGGATGTTGTGATAACGAAAGTAACTCGTAGTTCCGTTAATACGAGACTACACGATAAGATACGACATACTGTGGAGTAGGACTTTTGAGTGTTAAAAAAATATCTGTGAATTGTTTGTTGTCATTGCCCGCAAGTCTTTTGAAACGTCTTTTGAAAAAAGAAACTCACGATTGTGTAAGTTGTAGAATGCCTTCCTGATTAGTGAACTCTCTTGACTTGTATATCATTGGAAGACGAACTAGTAGTGTAGTGTTATAATGGAGATGAACGCATTGGTAACCGCTCGTGCAATGTGGCAGGAGGTGTCGTTGGCACCGGCGACGCTGGTCCGCACGCTCGCCAGGAAGCTTGGCGGTGATGCTGAAGTCGAACAACCCATCAAGAAGGTAAGGTTACCTTATACATATACCTTATACACCATATACAGTGCTTTAAAGTTATGCGCTTCGGGAATCTTCTTCTGTTTCGGAAATACAGATATATTTTGACGATGATCTTATACCGGGTGTAAGGGGACCGCTTCCGAAGCCGAAACGGTAATAAAAACACTACCTTAATATAAACGTCAAACACTATTCTTTTGCTGTTTACTTGCCACTGTGGGAATGGCAAATAAACAGCATGGCTTTTGTTTTATGTAAAGCGTACTAATGCTAAAATCGGGTTCAATGGCCCGCGCGCATAACCGCACTTCAATACTCGGTAGGCATATCACGCCGTGCGCCGCGCTACACAACTGATTCCGAGCGTCGATGTTTTTCTTTTATTGGCTTTACATTACGGTATTAAGAAAAATACGTTTTTAATTATTATTTTAATGAATAGTCATTGTATTTTCGTTATTTTTAATCAAGACTGCGTGAAAAAAAATCAACTTATTTCGTTTTTTTTAGTGCTATCGTGTCTGTTATCACCGACACGACCACCTGACTTCATTTTCGGAAGCGTTTGCCTTACACCCTGTATACACTGGAAGAATGATATCTGTTAGGTACTTTCTAAAATAGCTAGCTTATCGATTATATAGACTTGTGAAATACTTAGGCCTTCTCACTCTGAGAAATTGTTTTTAACCATATTTAGTACTTATTTATCATTTGTACAGAAATGAAATGAAATAGTTTTATTCATCATGTAGGCAATTAAAATAGCGCTTATGACAAGTCAGTACAAAATAAAGAAACTTATGTAAGTACAGAAATCATATCAGCTAATATATACATAACATACATAGCATCGTCAAAATACACTGGGCAACTATAAAGTTTACAATATTTTTATATTAGTCCAGAATTGTTAAGTATTATTATTATTGTTATTTTTTTCTCTGTTTTAAAGGTCGATATGGACCATAGGCATTACCGAAACGGCACGTGGTTTAAAACTACCACCGGATCCAAAACGACCCAACAGAGGCGTGGTGTTGTACCTTGAACTAGATGCTACCAATTTAGTTGCAAGGTGTTTAGACAAACATACTTGCAGCCATTTCAGAGTTTAATCTATGCCTATAATTACAACTTTTTTCTAGAATGTAGAAGATAATGAACTGCTGCAATCAATCATAGAGCCACTTGAGATGGAGATATCAGCGCTCAAAAACAAACTGAGAGAGACAGACACGCAGCTACAGGATGCCATGGTAATAATGACACTAATAAATATCAACCAACCAACAGTCACACAGATACTCCTGACCCCACACTAGGTTAACCTGTATCGTGGGTATCAGGAACTACGAGGCACTTGCCAACCCACAACACTCAGGCCCGAAACAAATGTTTGTGGATTACACAAACATTTGTCTCGGTGTGGGAATCGAACCCGCACCGACTACTCGCCCGCTTCGCCACGAAGGCTGTCACGATTGAGATCACGAATATGATAAAATGTATGTATAATACATGTCATGTCTGTTTGTAGGTTTTTTTTTGTGGCTGATGTCAGCAAACTAGCATGTGGGCTACCTGATGGTGAGTAATCTTCACCGTCCAAGACCGCCCACAACACCCGAAGAATTATAGACGCGTTGCCGTCCTTACAAGAAAGAGATAATGAAGAGATTGGGAATGGGAGGGCGGGATTTGGTCTTCCAGATATCTCACGCATCGTCATCATGGGACGGTAATAAGCTGCATGAATCATAGGTGCATCGTGCATTAGCTACATCACTGCCTACCTCTACGGGGATACAGGCGTGAGCTTATGTATGTAAATTTCAAATGCTTAATGGATTTTGCAGAAAGCGAAAGCAGCTACCAAAGAAACTACTAGTATAGGTGGAAGTTCAGCTGGGGATACCAAACCAGAGTCAGGTAAGCGGGAAATAGAAAAAATAAATAAATATTGAGTTGACTTAAAATTATAATGAAATTAAATAGTTTTATTAATCATGTAGGCAATTAAATTAGCGCTTATGACAAGTCAGTACAGAATAAAGAAACTTATGTATAGAAATCATATCAACTAATGTATACATAACATACATATCAAAATAACTGGGCATTAATAAATTTTACAATATTTTTTTATGGAATAGTCCAGAATTGTTAAGTATTATTAGTATTTTATTTTTTCCTCTCTTTTTTGGGTCGATATGGATCGTACGCATTACCGAAAAGGCACGTGTTTTAAAACTACCACCGGAACCATCATGATGATCCACCGGAAAGTTGATAGTCATTGCAAATATTTTGTATTTGCCTGACGAGACGAACAGGTCGCTCGCCTGTGTGGCAATTCTCGCGCAATTCGAATTCGAGAAAAATCTCGGATTCGAACTTTTTTCGAATGAAATTCACGTTGAGCTATTCTGGGAATCTCGGGCTCGAAATATCATTTCGAATGGTAGAGAGCGTTCGAAACGTAAATGTCGAATAGAAATGACAATGTCAACTGTCAAAATATTTAATTTAATTTATTTATAAATTACAATTTTATTTTTACATTCGCCTTACGATCATACTATGTCTGAAAATGGATAAACAAAGTAAATATTACAAACAACTCGCCCCCTATTACAAAATGGGACGGAAAGAATCTCGGCGAAATGTGGGTGTACTGGTTGCAACCAGTACATTAGGTAGTATTCATGTGGGTGTCCACATTAATACAGGTACAGAGGTGTACTTCTGCCCATCCCTTCGGGGAATACAGGCGTGAGTGCATATGTGTAGGTATTACAAACAATAAATAGGTGTGTGTCGGGAAAAGTGAATATGGCAATTTAACAAATAATGAAAGATGTATTTATAAACCTATTTATTTCCGAAGTGGTGGTAGTTTATTAAAATATATTAACTTTATGTTCTATGTTTTATTTCCTGTTTTACCCAAGTTTTACCTACTTATTTATTTACTTAGAGAAGTTAAAATGTCGCATAAATTAGATGGTTACAAATGACTGATGGATTTTATAGCAGTGAAAGTATTTAATATACTCTAAATCCTGACTCTACTTTTATATATTATATAACTCTGTATATTTTTAGAAAAAATGCAACAAAGTAGAATAATATCTAATTAATTGGAATAATACTTAAATAAACATATTTTATAGCATAGGCGGGCAAACGAGCTAGTGGGTCGCCCATGTACGCCCATAATACCTAGGAATAGGATAATTGAGGGATTGGTAAGGGGAGCGGGATTTTGGGCTTCCAATAGTAATTTGGTCTGTATTTTATTTACTTTACGCCAACCCTCCCACGATTTGTTTGCGCCATTCAGGGCATTACATTTTGCTGAAATTTATTTTCACCTTCACGCTTAGAAAATATTGGTGAAAATTTTCCACTTCGCAGATGTAGATCCGCTTCCACCATTTGGATAAGAAAATGCTTCTGCTGGGTACTTGGGTAGATTTTTTTTTGGATAGCATTCATTTTGATGAGCAAAATAGACACAACGAGAATAACATGAAATGTAAACTTAGATAGACTAGGTTTCCCGCTTAAACTTTGTTTTCCATTACTGCAAATCTTGGGAATTGGCAATTTCAAACCTTATATTAAAATCTTCTCATAATGATTATCTCATTATTTATGTTATAATAATAAAAAATACGTATAACTACACTTGTTGTAATACGTTATACATCTAAATATATTTATCAGTATATTGTTCATGGTAAATTATCGCATGCTATAAAAAATCGCATTACTTACGTTGAACGGAACGCCTCGCGCGCTGTTTATGTTTTATATGGCAACATTTTGCTTCTAGGAATAGAGATTTTTTCGATTTTTATTTCGATTGTAGCTGAGAATACAAGATTCGAGAAAATTACTTTGACATTCGAAATTTTACAGTAGACAATCGCTGATTCGATTCCGAGATTATTTCGAGGGAAGTGAGAATTGCCTCAATGGTAGTAAGTGTCTTTGAACTTTGAATTACAAAATACTGCACTGCATTTGTCAACCCAAAACATAAGACGTTATACGAATATTTTCATTGGCTTTAATGTCCTTCAAACCGGATATTATGTATAAAAGATTTATATAAATATTTTAATTTGGCTAATGTAGTATATACACAGAATAAAATATGATAAAAGTCTGGGCTCATCTCAGCAAAGTGCTGGTAATTTTGCTGTTACCTGGCCGCTTAGCATAAACCCACAAGATATCTCGCGTGCGATAAAAAAACTTTGTCGATATCAACTAGTTTCGCGTACCTTAGCGACATACAGAGATTAATAAGAGAAATAGAGATAGCACGAGAAATCGAGTTGGTACATTTTCTCGTGACGTGGATACCGGGCTGGCATGTCTAATTTCGATAGATATCGTATACTCATATGTATCGAAGTTAGACACGCCGGATATTCAAATAAAAGGAATTGAAAATTACCTCGCGTCGGTTATGTTAAGCTTAATCATCATAGGGATCTTCTATTTGTGATACTAAAGAGATTTAAATGTATTATTTGTAGAACGAACGCGGCAATGTGACATGTGTGCTAACTATGAGAAGCAGCTTGTCTCCGAGCAGAGTAAAGCAGAGGCGGCTCGCGACCGTGTCACCATGCTCGACCAGGCACTCAAACAGGTAACTACTATGAGAAGCAGCTTGTCCACGAGCAGAGTAAAGCAGAGGCGGCTCGCGACCGTGTCACCATGCTCGACCAGGCACTCAAACAGGTAACTACTATGAGAAGCAGCTTGTCCACGAGCAGAGTAAAGCAGAGGCGGCTCGCGACCGTGTCACCATGCTCGACCAGGCACTCAAACAGGTAACTACTATGAGAAGCAGCTTGTCCACGAGCAGAGTAAAGCAGAGGCGGCTCGCGACCGTGTCACCATGCTCGACCAGGCACTCAAACAGGTAACTACTATGAGAAGCAGCTTGTACACGAGCAGAGTAAAGCAGAGGCGGCTCGCGACCGTGTCACCATGCTCGACCAGGCACTCAAACAGGTAACTACTATGAGAAGCAGCTTGTCCACGAGCAGAGTAAAGCAGAGGCGGCTCGCGACCGTGTCACCATGCTCGACCAGGCACTCAAACAGGTAACTACTATGAGAAGCAGCTTGTCCACGAGCAGAGTAAAGCAGAGGCGGCTCGCGACCGTGTCACCATGCTCGACCAGGCACTCAAACAGGTAACTACTATGAGAAGCAGCTTGTCCACGAGCAGAGTAAAGCAGAGGCGGCTCGCGACCGTGTCACCATGCTCGACCAGGCACTCAAACAGGTAACTACTATGAGAAGCAGCTTGTCCACGAGCAGAGTAAAGCAGAGGCGGCTCGCGACCGTGTCACCATGCTCGACCAGGCACTCAAACAGGTAACTACTATGAGAAGCAGCTTGTACACGAGCAGAGTAAAGCAGAGGCGGCTCGCGACCGTGTCACCATGCTCGACCAGGCACTCAAACAGGTAACTACTATGAGAAGCAGCTTGTCCACGAGCAGAGTAAAGCAGAGGCGGCTCGCGACCGTGTCACCATGCTCGACCAGGCACTCAAACAGGTAACTACTATGAGAAGCAGCTTGTCCACGAGCAGAGTAAAGCAGAGGCGGCTCGCGACCGTGTCACCATGCTCGACCAGGCACTCAAACAGGTAACTACTATGAGAAGCAGCTTGTACACGAGCAGAGTAAAGCAGAGGCGGCTCGCGACCGTGTCACCATGCTCGACCAGGCACTCAAACAGGTAACTACTATGAGAAGCAGCTTGTACACGAGCAGAGTAAAGCAGAGGCGGCTCGCGACCGTGTCACCATGCTCGACCAGGCACTCAAACAGGTAACTACTATGAGAAGCAGCTTGTACACGAGCAGAGTAAAGCAGAGGCGGCTCGCGACCGTGTCACCATGCTCGACCAGGCACCAAACAGGTAACTACTATGAGAAGCAGCTTGTCCACGAGCAGAGTAAAGCAGAGGCGGCCAACATACGTTTTAGCACCACATTTGAAATGCTTTTACACGTTTACTGAGATCCACTTTTATCGTCCAAGCCTCACAGCCGTATAAAAAAACCTAAGACTGTTGAATTATCTCAGGCGACAGAAGAACTGGAAGGTGTACGTTCAGTCCACGACGAGACCATACGCACATGGCAACAATCCAGGAGCCTCGCACAGGAACAGATGGCAACTCTCCGTGATGCTGCAGCGAAGGCTGAAGAGGAACTGGCGCAGAGAGCCAAGGCTGCAGACCAGGCCTCACAGAGAGCCTTGCATCATGTCACCATGCTCACCGTCGACAGGGAAACACTGCAAAAGAAACTCGATAGGTAACATTATAAAAATATTGTTTACATACATACATAGACTCATGCCTGTTTCCCATAGGGGTAGGCAGAGACAACGGATTTCCACTTGCTACAATCCTTGCATACCTCTTTGGCCTCATTCACTCTCTTTAAATTTTTCATACATGCACGTCGGTTTAGAGTACTCCTGAAATAAATATTGTAAATATTGTTTAGTTATTGTTATAAAGTTTATGAAGGCAGATTATAATGTCTCTTATTTGTTTCGCGTTTTATTTTAATATTTCCATTTAAAATCTATTGTTGCAGTTTAGAAAGAGACAACGCTATGTTAATGGGACAGTATACAAAGAAAGCTGATGAGATGCAAAATGAAATTATCGACTTACCTGACACTGTTGAGGTTTGTATGGAACTCTTTTTAACCGTTGAGAAAAAGGCACCCCCTTTTTTCATAAGTTTTACCTCTTTATCTATTCATGTCCGTTTGTATGTCTTGTATTTTGTGTGTCTGTCTGTGGCATCGTAATATCTAATAACTTTTTAACAAAAAATAAAACCGTCAGAACAAAGTTTAAAAGTTTAAAATAAAAATAAACAATTTTTAGTGAAGGAATTATCAAAATCGGTGCATAAATGACGAATTTTGAATCTTTCATCCCCGATTCCAACCTCTCAGCGGTAAAATTTCTTCTTAAAATTTAAATGGGACCAACTTTGAGCTATAATCATACAAAACGGTTCACATTTGGCGGAGATATGCATGGTTATACATACAAATAAAAATACTCGTTGAATTGAGTACCTCCTCTGGTTCCGTCGGTAAAAAAATTTGACCAATTCGTTTTTTTTTTATACTGGCTCGGCTAAGTGACTACGCTACACCTGATGTTAAGTGCAGCGCAATCCAAGAATGACAGACGATGTGTCTGTTGTAGGTCGGCAAAATTATGCCGGCCTGCCTAATTGCTTCTTCACACTCCGTTTAAAGGGGTTCACATTTTAAAATGTGTATTAGTGGTATTGGGGTTTTCTATTACGAAATGCTCAGTATCAGCTCGGAGTCTGGAATTTGTGCCCGATATGGCGATAGGCTCGCCCCCTATCACATCATGGGACGGAGATACGCTCGGCGAAATGTGGGTGTATTGGTTACACCTCTGCCTACCCCTTCGGGGATTACAGGCGTGAGTGCGTATGTATGTATTTTAAAATGAGAGGTTTTTGTTTAAAAGCTGGTTCCATCGGCAGGAGTTGCAGGAGCACACGCTGCGTGTCCGCGAGCAGCTCATCCTCTGTCAGATCGGACGAGAGAAGGCGCATGACGCTGAGAACGAGCTGCGAGCACAACTGCTCGACCATGCGCAGCTGTTCCGACAACAGGAGGCGCAACTCATCGCCGTCAGGGACAAGCTCAACAACGCCAAGTTTGATATCATTATTCTCCCTTCTTTTTATATTGGCTTTAATTACGAGCATGTCGCTCGCATTGTGCAATTGTAATACGGTAGTTTCCTATGTTGAATTTTATACATTATTTTATAAGCAACAGAAAATGATACGCAAAACAAACCCTTTTATTAAAACACAATCATAATTGGTGCAGAAATGTGCCCGCAGTTATGAATTTAAATGTTTGTATGAGGAAAAGTGGGTGCGTAGTAGGGATATCTCACTATCTCGCTTGCACGCATGTACCATAATGAACATTTTACACAGTGACGTCAAAGTTTGCGTCGTGTGTTATTTGACAATAACCCCTTCTACAGGATTTGAATGGCTTCTAACATATTTATTTTTGGTCCGATTTATAAAATCGTTTCTGCAATAGATTTTGAGTAACGTAACTTATTGATTTAAAATAATAAAAAAATCTAGTCAACTACCGTATTGTAATTGGAGTTGTAATTTAAAGTTGTGTGTGTTATTGTTAATGGGCAGGTGTGAGATGTCCTGCTTGTTCGTTAAGTTGTGTGTTGGTTTATATATATATATATATAAACATATAGGTAATGTTGTACCACAGCGAACAGTTGGATCAAGTAGCGACGGAGCGCGAGCAGATGCGTGAGCTGGCGGACAAACTGCGCACCTCCTCAGACCTTACTGAAAAACTACTTGACGATAAGGTCTGTGTTAATGTTACCATCATGCAAATATAATTTGTACACTTTTATATTACCTATTTGTTATTAAAAGCAAAGTACCGTTTCCCGAGAGGTTGCGGGGCGAAGGGTGAATGGCGAGGGTGTCCGCCCGTCTGCCCGTCTGCCCGCACGATCGGCAGTCTGCAACGAGCCGTATGCGTCTACATACATACATACGCCTCTCGGTTGCGCTACTATTAGAACAGTTCGAAGCCTTTTTATTCCATCCCTAACAGTCTGTTCTATATTATATTTTTATCACTTGCCCATTTCAAATCGCAAATCGCAAATCCCATCAATAGCTTCTCTATACTGGATGTGAAAGTGTTTACCACACTTTCGACAAAGAAGACAGATGCTGGTGATTATGGCCAGGAATGAATGAATGATACTTTTATTTGCAAGAATGTGGTTACATGGAGATGTTATAATTTTAGATAAGTAGAATCGCACACTCTGTCATTCTTGACGTGCAAATATTAATATTACTTATAAATTAAAAATGTCATAAATTTAACTAATTACAATTCAAAATATTCATGGTTTGTTTAACGCCTATTAAAAATGGTTTATGTCAAAGTTGTTCTATGTCAATATCTCTATCATTAAAAAAATCATTTAGATTATAATATAACTTATTTAGTAGTATTCGAATTAATTTATTTTTAAATACATTTAATTCAGATTCTTTTAGTTCGACTGGTAAATGATTATATATTTTTATGCCCATACAATGAGCATTTTTTATAAAAATATTGCGCCTTTGTAATGGTACGTACAGTCTATTTTTCAATCTTGCACTCTTACACCCCATATCCTCCATTGTAGGAAATAAGTAAGAATGATTCTTTACAAAAACTGATATTTCATAGATATACAGACAAGGAAGGGGCAATATTTTTAATCCTTTAAACAATGGTTTACAACTATCTATAATATTGGCATTACAAAGGGCTCTTACACATTTTTTTTGGACTACAAATGCTTTTTGGATATCAACCGAGTTACCCCACAAAGAAAGACCATAATAATAACCAATAGGACATCACAAACAAAAAAAAACTACGTATTCTTTTTACAGCCACGGAAACGCGTCGCGTGCTCTCTGAATGTCTAACGGCCGTTAACCCCGAGCGTCAGCTGTTTCTTTTACCATGCGTGATATGTCTGAAAAATAAATAAAAAATTGATAGTTTTATTTTGCGATTTATTTAGTGGTATAATTTTCGTAATCACCATCAACTACCACTTGTCGTAAGTTTTTAGAAGTGTTTCTTTTTTATTCTTTATTATTATTGAAACATGATTTTTCCATTTTTATAATAATATAATTTGTTCGTAGTATACTTATCCTACCCTTTATACTGAAATTCAAGCATTCAAGATCAATTTAAACAGGTTAAGGCCCTTTTAGCTGTCAAAATTGTATGAAAATAAGTAGTTATTGGCTGTCAGAAAGTTGAGAAGCGTTTCAGTATACGTGCGTTATTCAGTTAATTTGAGCATAAGTCGACATTTTGATTGAGCTGAGCCTAGTGTATTCATAATCAACAAAATATGCATAGGTTTGTTTATTTAATATTTAACTTATCAACAGATTATTCTACACACTTCCATCCGTGAAAAACAATGTCTAAAGTATTTAAAAAGTCTACAAATAACTGTTCCACTAAGATCTGCCGTACGTTTTACAGAAGCGGCTTCAAGCAGAAATGTTAGAACTTCGTACGCGCGTGTCAGCACTTCAACAAGAGCTGGACAACAGCGAGAAGGTGCAGCAGGACTTTGTCAGACTCTCACAGTCACTACAGGTCAGTACACACATACATAGACTCACGCCTGTTTCCCATAGGGGTAGGCAGAGACAACGGATTTCCACTTGCTACGATTCTTGCGTACCTCTTTGGCCTCATTCACTCTCATTAAATGTTTTCATACATGCACGTCGGTTTAAGGTACTCCTGACCTGGCCTTTCTCGAGAATACTCTGGTCTGGAGAGAAAACACCCAGACCCGAAACATATTTGTGGATTACACAAACATTTGTCTCGGTGTGGGAATCTCGAACTCGCGGCCTCTCACTTCACAGCCAGCAACTCACCTACTGCGCCATGGAGGCTGTCGTTTATTAACATCGACTATTAATATACGATGAACGGGCGTGAAGTGGCAGTTTGCTATTGCGTTCCGTTTTTTTTTTTTTTTTTTAATATATAGTATAGGCCGGCAAACGAGCAAGTGGGTCACCTGATGGTAAGCGATCTTCACCGCCCATGTACGCCCACAATACAAAAGAATTATGGGCGCGTTGCCGACCTTAAAGGAAAGGGATAATAAGGGATTGGGAAGGGGAGGGGGATTTGGGCCTCCGGATATCTCACTCACCGTACGAAACGCAGCAGCAAGCTGCTACTTTACGCCGGTTTTCTGTGAGACAGTGGTAACGACCCGGACGAGCCGGCCCATTCATGCTGTAGACAAAATTGTCTACAGCGTGGCTCTACCACTCGTACGGTGAGTGAGATTACTGGAGTCCCAAATCCCCTGCCCACATCAATCTCCATTCTTTTCGTTTAAGAAAACGAGAAACGCGTCCATGATTCTTCTGGTATTGTGAATTTGTGATTTTTTATGAGCGTTGGAGGACTTGTGTAATAGTTGATTGCAGTGACGAAAACGAAAACTCGGAGGAAAAGGTTTAAATAATATATTTCGGAAGGTGGTTGTACAAGATTTAAGGGACGCAAGCGTGCGGTGTGCGTGGAGTAATCTAACAGACTGGCGGCCCGCGGCGCTTGCGCCGCGCGGCCCCGGCGGCTCGCTACAGTAGGGAGCGGAGGCCTAGCACCCCCTCCCCACCTCAGTTCGCTCCCGCGCGCTTACGTTTAACAAATGTTGTATTCTAATATTTTTATAATTTCGCGTCGCTAACACGCCCCACCCTAGTGCTGCATCAGCAGCACTCATTATCTACTGAAATTCGAGCGACGCGCCCAGCTGACCGTAATAAAATTCCGGATTTAGTTTTAATCTTGACCATTCTTACGCGACCGTCACGACCAGGAATAACCTCTTGTACTAAACCTTTAGGCCATATATTGCGTGGACCGTCGGGATCTACGAGGAGTACAAGGTCACCCACTTGCAAATTCCTCTGCTCTTCTTGCCATTTCTTGCGAGGCAACATGTCTGGCAGTATTTCTGTGACCCAGCGGCGCCAGAACATGTCTGCTAATCTTTGCGCAATTCGCCACCTTTTTCGCAGGTACAGGTCAGTGTCATTGAACACTCCAATTTGAGGTAAGTTGGTCGAGGACCCCAACAAAAATGGTTTGGGGTTAGTGTTTCAGGGTTGTCCGGGTCCACCGATACATGTGTTAATGGTCGACTGTTAACAATGTTTTCTATTTCTAGAAGCAATGTATTCAGAGTTTCATCTTTCGGAGCGCGTTCTTTGAGTACAATTTTCAGGCTAGTCTTCACACTCCTAATTAGGCGTTCCCAGGCCCCGCCCCAATGAGGACTTGCAGGTGGTATAAATGACCACTTTGTACCTTGGTTCAACCCTTCATTTTTCAGAACCTCTTCATCTAGATCCTGTATTGACTTTTTCAGTTCCGCATTTGCTCCCTTTAGGTTTGTCCCATTATCCGAGTACAAATGCTGGGGCCAACCACGTCGTGCGGCCATCCTCCGTAGTGCCATTATGAAGGAATCTGAGGTAAGCGTAGGAACAACTTCTAGGTGTATAGCTCGGATAGTCAAACACGTGAAGAGAACGCCGTATCTCTTTTCTAGGCGTCTGCCGACAGTGACTTCCATAGGACCGAAAAGATCAACTCCACAGAATGTAAAAGGTCGCTGATGATGAGCCATACGAGCGTAAGGTAAGTCTCCCATTCTTGGTATTTCTGGTTTGCTCTTTCTTATTCTGCAAGTCATGCATTGAGATGTTACAGTTTTTACTAGAGGTCTCAATCTTGTTATCCAATACTTTTGTTTAACTTCATTTACTACCGTTTCTTGGTTTCCATGAGCATAGTTTTGATGATAATACTTCACTATTAATTTAGCAATATAACTTCTTCCTTCTAATATTACAGGGTTCTTTGTTTCAGGCAGTATATCAGCAGCAGCATCGATGCGGCCGCCGACGCGCAGGACTTCATATTCATCAAGGTAAGGAGACAAGGTCAGTATTTTACTGGTTTTTGGTACACATTTATTGTTTTTTATCTCCTGTCCAAAAGACTGAGCTTGCGATTGTTTGAGTAATAGTACTTCAGCTCTCTTCATAATATCGTCGGACTCATTACTAAGCTTCCTACATTTATTAATAAACTTTAGTATAACAAAAGTCGTCCGCAGTAAACGAAGCCACGAAGAAAATCGAGCAGCGTCGGGTAATGGTAAGTCGGTAAGGTAAGTATCTTTTTTCATTTGTATTGCATTAATATATTCCAATTCCAATTGTGTATCTTTTGTTTCAGGTTCCTGGGGTCCAAAGTTGCGTGGCCACTGGCACTCATTGCTGCGCAAGAACTTCGGTCCGTATAACCATTCTTTCTCCAATACAGAAGAATCATAAGATTCTCTGGTGGCAACGTCAGCTACATTGAGCGCGGTGGGTACATATCGCCACTCATCAATGTTCGATAACTCGTCAATCTCACCGAGACGATTCGCCACGTACTGCTTATAGTTACGTGCTTCATTACGTATCCAAGTGAGCACTGTACTCGAATCGTACCAAAATGTTTTTCTTTCAGCTTTTATTTTGTGTTCTTTTGTTATAGTGTCAGCCAACCTAGCGGCCATTACCGCCGCCTGAAGTTCCAAACGCGGCACAGATACAGGCTTCACCGGTGCAACGCGGCATCGACTCGTTATAAATGCCACTTGTACACTATCGTTGCATAGCCAACGCCAATAAGCTACCGCGCACATCGCTTTCATCGACGCGTCGCAAAATATATGTAATTGTAAGCATGTATACTCAGTGGTTATCGTAGGCGCGTTTGCAGTAAATACTGTGTGCGCGGGAGCTCCGCACCGTGTCCGAGGCAGCGCCTCACTGGGAACCGGTTTCGTCGCCGTCTCGCTTACACATACAGGTGCTGTTGCATTCGGATAATATCTAGGTAGGCGCACATAGTGTAATGATTTCAATAGTGTTATCCATTTATTCCATTTGTCAAAAATTGTATCATCAACGTAATCATCCCATCCGATTTTTAATTTCCAGGTTTCTTGCAAAATAATTTTCCCATTTATAGTATATGGTGATAGAAAACCATAAACGTCAAATATAGACATAATCACTCTTAACATCTCTCTCTTAGTAGGTCTTTGTGTGCCATTAATTATGCTCTCGGGAATTCGCTTGAAAGACAAATCGAATCTCATCGTATCATCAGTCGGATACCAGATTAAGCCGAGAGTACGTTCGCCTTCGTGTTCTCCAATTTTGAATTTTACAGCTGCGGGGCCAAAGACGTCTTTCGGTAGACTTTCTAAAACATTTTTATTATTGCTAGTCCAGTTGCGTATCTCGAACCCGCCTTTCTTATGAATGGACATGACGTCATGGACCAGCTGTATCGCAGTTTTTTCATCAGGTAAGCTATCAATATAATCGTCCATATAATGTTGCTTACATATAGCAGCGACTCCTGCAGGCATAGACGTTTCAAATCTCCGTGCATTTTTGTTTTTTATAAACTGGGCTATAAAGGGCGAACAATTTGCGCCGAATATACAGGACCGTCTGGGTTATCCTTGTATAAAAATCGAAAGGCATTCTGGTCTTCAGGTCTTATTTTAACCCTGAGAAACATATCTTTTATATCTCCAGTCACAGCTACTCGATTTTCCCTGAATCGCAACATGATGCCAAATAACGAAGCCAGGAGATCCGGTCCTTTTAATAAATAATCATTGAGTGACAAGCCGTTAGTTCTAGCCGCTGCATCGAATACTAAACGCAATTTCTTTTTATTCGGGTAATCAACGCCGAAATGCGGTAAATACCAAGTTCTTGGTGTGACATCTAATTGATCAAGTTTTTTAGCGTAATTATTGTCGAACAAATGACGTATGCGTTCTTTATATCTCTGTGCATATTGCTCATTCTTCTTCATCTTCTGTTCAACTCCTTTAAGTCTGGATAAGGCTGTTGGATACGAATTAGGCATTACACTGTTCTCATCCTTCCAAGGCAAGCCAACTTGCCACTGGCCATCAACGAGTTTCGAGGTTCGTTCTAAAATATTCTCAGCGCGTAAATCTTCACAGTTCTGCCTTGGCTTGACAGATACGCCCATGGATTCAATAGTGAACGACCTTCGTACTTCTTCTTGAATCTCTCGGAGGATGCATTCAGATTCCTTGACATCGCTGCTGATGAATAGCGTAGAGTGACGTGTAGGATTTTGCGAGCAAGCAGGTACCCGTCCATGCAGGCACCAACCCAGAGGTGTCCGGGTGGCACAGGGTTCATTCAATTTGCCCATCTTGGTTTCCAAAGGTAAGAGCAAGTGATAGTTATCTTGGCCAATTAATACTTGTGGTTGTTGAGGTTCGGTACAAAGATTATGACTAATATTACGTAAATGTTTAAAGTAATTACACTCGACATTGGTTAATTTCTGTTTAGGTAAATTTAACTTGTCAACAACGCGTGCATTTATCGTAAAATTATTATTATCGTCGCCACATAAAGTTAATCTAGTCAGCTGAGCATCGCACACTAGTTCAGTATTATCCCATGCGCCGCGCACACGGAGACTCTCTCGCCGTCCGCGGAGCCCTATTTGTGACGCGAGCGCGGTGCTTATTAACGACACTGTTGAGCCGTCGTCGAGCAGAGCGGCCGTGTTTATTACGCCGTTCGGACCGCTTACTTTTATAGGTACGACTTTAAGCAATATGGAACTGTTTATATTTATGTTAGTCACAGTTTCCGGTGGGATGACACTTTCCACTACCGACGCACTAGCGTCCTGACGAGGCACGTAATGTAATAAACGGTGATGAACTTGTCCACAATTATTTATGTCACAGCTAGGAGCAGGGCACGTTTCCTTACGATGGTACGCTAATAAACACTTATAACATAAACCGCGCTGCTTGACGTATAGCCACCTGTCCTTACGTAATGATTTTCTAAACTTTTTACACTCGGTTAACTTATGATAAGAAATACGACAGTAACGACACTTTTGTTCACTTTGCCCGTCTTGCACTGAAATCGATTGTATATTGTTCACTTTATCGAATTGTTTACGTTTTGTATTGTCCATTATAGGCCGCAATAAGTTCGCACTACACGTAGAAATTTTCACTGCTTCTTCAGTAAGAAAATCCGATATCATTTCCAATCTAGGCTTACGTGGTCCGACGGTAACAAACGGGTAACTATAGTCTGCCCATTTCGAAACAAGGGCAGTGGGTAGCTTGGACACGATCATATTGGCAACTTCTACCCCTTGTAGGTACTCTTCTCGACGAAGGGCTTGCACCGCCGCCACATAATTCTTCACTTTAACAGAAAATTTAACTATCTCTTGGCAGTAATCCGATGGTAAGTTGGACGTCTTCTTTATGTCGTTCATAATGCGGGACAGGATAACATCAGCGTTCCCGAACTGAAGCTCCAATGTTGACATCACAACTGCAGGTGAAGTTGCACTGATCAGCAGTGCTGCGACACAACGTTGTGCGGTGCCACGTAAACATTTTCGTAGCCGCCATAGGTTTTCCTTTTCCGTGAAGCTACATACTTCTGTAGATTCTTCATAGGCCTGTTTAAAGTGCAGCCACTCCATTGGATCTCCATAAAATGTAGGTAGGTCTCTTGGCGTACTTAAACGGGTAAGTAAATTAGTATTCTGCTGGAGAGTAGAGGTAATCAAACCCTTTAGTGCACTCGCCAGATGTTGAACTGGTCCATCTGTGTCGGTGAGACCCGACTTCTGCGGCTTGCCTTTTTCATCTGTAACCATAGTGGCATGCTGCAGTTCCAGCTCCTGTTGACTGCGCTCGACCCACCTCTCGATATCACTACCAGCTTTATGATGTTCCGATGTTTCTGAAGGTGGACTGTATTCTTCTTCTAGTTCGGCTAAATCTGCCGCCAACTGTTTATCTATTAGCTCCATTTCAATGCGTGCCTTAGCCTTAGCTGCCTCCAGTTGCAATTTCTTTTTCTGGGCTCGTATTGATGAAGACGATGAGGCTTTTCTTGATCCTACAGGGTACTGCGAAGCTAGTGAAGGCGGTGTAATGTTACCAACTCGTTCCGATTTCACTACACTTCCAGCGTGAGACTTTTCAATCTCTTTCTCATAATCTTTATTTTTTGTTGCAGATGTAGGCGGTGGCATTTCTGGCGATCTTGTATCCGCTGGTAGCCTTGACTGAACCTCCTTTTCCTTTTCCAGCTTACTTGCGGTACTGCGGGTGTTCACCATTGTTTTCGATGGTGTGTTGAACATGGATCTGGCTCGAAGACCACTTTGTAATAGTTGATTGCAGTGACGAAAACGAAAACTCGGAGGAAAAGGTTTAAATAATATATTTCGGAAGGTGGTTGTACAAGATTTAAGGGACGCAAGCGTGCGGTGTGCGTGGAGTAATCTAACAGACTGGCGGCCCGCGGCGCTTGCGCCGCGCGGCCCCGGCGGCTCGCTACAGTAGGGAGCGGAGGCCTAGCACCCCCTCCCCACCTCAGTTCGCTCCCGCGCGCTTACGTTTAACAAATGTTGTATTCTAATATTTTTATAATTTCGCGTCGCTAACAACTTGACAGGACCTTACATACGCACTCACGACTGTTATCCCCGAAGGGGTAGGCAGAGGTGTAACTAGTACACCCACATTTCGCCGAGCGTATCTCCGTCCCACAATGTGATAGGGAGCGAGCCAATCGCCATACCGGACACAAATTCCAGACTCCGGGCTGATACTGAGCTCGTGATAGAAAAACCCAATACCACTTTACCCGACCCGGGGATCGAATCCGAGACCTCAGCGTTAGCCCCAATCGCAACGCGTACGCATTACAACTGCGCCACCGAGGCAGGCAATCTTAGTTAGCACCCAGGATGTTAGTTATAAAATATAAATGTTGTATGCAGGTGCAGCTGCAGCGGCTGCGCGAGGCGGAGTCGGAGGTCAGATGGCAACATGATGACGATGTATCAGAGTGCCCGTCATGCAGGACCGCTCTACCCAACAACAAGAAGAAGGTATGCACCACCAATCGACGTGGTAGAGCCACGCTGTAGACAATTTTGTCTACAGCATGAATGGACCGGCTCGCCCGGGTCGTTACCACTGTCTCACAGAAAACCGGCGTAAAGTAGCAGCTTGCTGCTGCATTTCGTACGGTGAGTGAGATATCCGGAGGCCCAAATCCCCCTCCCCTTCCCAATCCCTTATTATCCCTATCCTTTGGGGTCGGCAACGCGCCCATGATTCTTTTGTATTGCGGGCGTACATGGGCGGTGGAGATCGCTTACCATCAGGTGACCCACTTGCTCGTTTGCCGGCCTATACTATAAAAAAAAAAAAAAAAAAAACACTTCTTATGTACCACATACAACACCATGATAATTATTTCGACAATTTATTTTTCCAAATTAATATAAGTATGCCAACAATGTGCAGCTGTCGGAGCTTGCACCCTTATGCTATAATATGGAACAAGCAGCGAAATTCGAAATGGTACAGAGTATGCACGGAATAGCCATTTTACAAGATGGTAGGTCCCTCGTATGCGAGAGGCCGGCTGGGTTAGTACCACCGCGCCGTCTATTTCTGCAGCCAAGCAACAGTAAGCACTGTTGTGTTCCGGTGAGAAGGACATTGAAGCCAGTGAAATTACTGGGCATTATGAGACTTAACACCTTATGTCTCGGGATGACGAGCGCTGTCAAGTGTCATGCAGTGCTTTGTTATTTAAAGTTCTGTGTGGCGTTGCTTCTGTTTATGAGCAGGCGTGGCGCTTACCATCAGGTGAGCGACCTGCTCGTCTCGTCATTCAAGCTAATAAAAAAAAGTCATCAATAATATTTAAAACTGGATTAATCGCGTAATGTTTAAGGATATTTATACCAAATTTTTAACTACTAAATCCTACCGCAGGCACTTGGCAGAGCATTCATCTCAGGGTTTAGGAGGATTTTTTTTTCGAAAAAGAATCTATTAAAAATGTCGATATGATGATAATGTGTCGATATAATTGCAGGTGCACTGTCGACACTGCGGTCGTATATTCTGCAGCACATGTGTATCCGGCACAGTCCCGGCCGGGCCTCGCCGCGTGCCTGCACGTGTATGTGCAGTGTGTCGGACATTACTGCAGCCCAATGCACCACCATACTTCAGCACTGGACCACCAAACGACGCATGAACTGTAACAGAACCTCATGACCCGGGATAGACAACACGATCGTTAATAAAATCCTGAACCTGTGAAGTTGTCCCACGATCTTTAAGACTTCTCCATTAATGACATGATGACTCCAAGTTCGTTGACCACGACCTGAAGTTACTCCCAAAGTGTTCTACTGCATGGAACATTGTCGATATCTTTCAAGAATTATGTGTGATAAAAACGATAATCGCGTTAAAGCCATCATTTTAAAGAAGTGTATGCGCAAGTCTTTTGTTTTTTTTACCGACTTCAAAAACAAAGCGGTTCTCAATGTTCACGCATAACTCCGCCAAATGTGGACCGATTTTGAAGACTCTTTATTCGATAGGGTTTACTCCAATGGTAATTCCATATGCATTTGAATAATATGTGATGATGGAATACGACAAAAAATAGGAAACACTTCAACCAATAATAGCAAATGCTTTCTGGGATTCGGGATTTAAAGTCGGTTTCTGAAGTTTTCTAAGTAATTATTACTTTATTTGATGATTTATTTTCCGCTAAGAATTATAGATACTAATTGCCGGTATTTATCAAATCGGAAGTGGCAGGGAGAATATTCTGTGAATAGCAAATTAAATATCGTTATTTTTAGATCCCTCCGGTCAAAGTTCAAACAACCGCTGCATTGGTTTTCTTCTTTTCCACTAAATAGCAAGACATATGTTTATGTATGTATGCCAAATTGTGTCCAGTATGGCGATAGCTTGGCTCCATATCAAATTATGGGACGGAAATAAGCTCGGCGAAATGTGAGTGTACTGGTTACACCTTCGGGGATTACAGGCGTGAGTGCGTTATATACGTATATACATATTTTATGTATGTTTAATGTTATATCAAAAAATGCAATGAAATTTGGTACCCACACATGTATTTCTGAGATTTGAGAGCTAATCAGAGAGTCCCTTATCAATACAATAAAAATAAAAATCGGCTTGTGTAACAAAATTATTGCTTTTTAATAGAATGCCTGTTGCTCTCCACTGTTATTACAAAATCGATACGATATGAAAATTATAGATTTCCAAATAATTGGTTGATCGATCTGTGATATGTGAGGCATGTGGATTCAGTGCTCGATCGTGGACATTATGATTCCATAGTGTTAGTGGTTGGATGTAATATAATGTTATATTGTAAATAAAACAGTTCCATACGGTTCATGGTGTTTTAATTTACGTATTAATAATAATAGTTATGTATAAGGACTGTCAATTCACATTTATATCTATGAACGCATGATTTGTATTTATGAATTTATATATACCAGGCAAAGACTTGAATGTATACTACTAGACGGGCTGTTCGGTGTTATGCAGTATTTCATAATTTTAAGTTCTGGTTGGTGTTGCTTCTGTTTATGGAGGCGTGATGCTTACCATCAGGCGAGCGATCTGCTCATCTCGTCATCTAAAGCTAATAAAAGGTAAAAAGATGTGCAGGAGCCGCGTAGTTCATTGAATGAGAGAGGGGCGGCGGTGTGCAAGTGGGAAGCTCAAGCGATGTGGGCGATGCCACTGTTCAGTGAGTCGCCCCGCGTCCGAGCGTGCTCCCACACCTGACACACCTGACACACATGACACACCTGACACACCTGACACACCTGACACACATGACACACCTGACACACCTGACACACATGACACACCTGACACACCTGACACACGGCAGAAGTTACTTCCGAGTTTGGTGTTCCCGCACCAGACCTTACACCATGTGACTATTTGTGGGGTGAAATTAAAAGGCGGTCTTAAATAGAGGCGGCCCAAAGCCTTAAAAAATTAAATTGAATGTACATTTAATTGTGACTAAGTAAAATGTGACATTTTAAAAGTGCTCAACAAATTAATAGATAATGTGCAAAAACGTACAGGAGACATGGTTTCCATTTTGGAAATTAGAATATTCGTAAAGTTGTTATTGAAGTTAATTTGGTTATTTTTATATACGGCTGAATGCAAAAGGTAAGTGGGTACTTACGATTTCCTTTCTCACTTTATTATCTGCCTCCCCGTGTATATTATTGTTATACCTGATTAATTATATGTCATATTCTAATTAGTAATCACTGAATAGTGAGTTCTTATGTTTACGCGAGTGTTACACATTGGAATAAAACTATACGGATTTTATTTTAGTCCCGACATTTCGAAAGCTTTGCAGCCTTCGTGGTCACGGGAGAGACTGAGGTGTAGGTCGTCTCGAAAAGTTGATGCTACATTGTCTACCTTCATTTTAAAATACGCTTATGTTAATTTTTATTTAAAAAATAATATTTCTAAAATAAAATTAAACTGCGATAAAATCGATGAATACTTTGAACTTATGCTAGCTTGAGGCTTTTGTAACTTAAGTCCTATACCCGTAAAAATATGAAGGGAAAGTTTGAAACGTATGCATGTTAACAATGAAATGCCGGGGCGAGTGACGAGAAGTAAGGAAGTAACTAGTGGGCAGACACGTTGCCACCTACCCCCTACAGCGTTCTGACAACACACATAGACTTTTTAGACAACTATGTAATGCCATATTTCAAAATTTTTGTATCGATAAATACTAAAAGAAATGTACTTAAATATTTTTTCCAAAGATTGGTGATAAAAAAGTCTATGTATATTTAAGCCTCAACTGCTTCATTTCTTTTTGCGAGGGGACAATCCATTTCACAGATACCTGCGCAAACTAGGTGGTAGGTTTCTCGTATGCGAGTCCGTCTGGGTTGGTACCACCACTTTGTCTCTTTCTGCCGCTAGATAGCAGTATTTTCTAATTCATAGTTCTGTGTGGTGTTGCTTATGGGCAGGCGTGGCGTTTACCATCAGGCGATCGAATTGCTCGTTTCGCCATTCAACCTAAAAACACCTGAGGAATGGAGGGATGGTTATGCTAAACTGACCGGGCTTTCGACCTAGTTCACTGCCCGAGTGATTGCTAGATTGGGACCCTAATCGATTTTGATAAGCTGGTGTATCGATTAAAACCGTGCGGAGGTCTCTTTCGGCGCAAGTGTAACGGATCTTGGAGATCTTGGTAGGACTTCTCTCGATGCCCAGTACCGACCCTGCGCTCTGTCTTTGTAGCCCGTCTCCTCTATGGCTTGGAAGTCCCCACACAATCAGAACGCTCTCAGCGTCTACGGCAGTAAGAAGTTTTCGTACTGCCGACCGTCTTGGGGACGCATCAAAAAAAAAATATAAATGTACGATGGTCGCAGATCCCCCGCTGTAAGGCTATGACCTCAGATGTCCCAATTAGTCGCCTCTTACGACAGGCAGAGGATACCATGATCAAATGCCTCTTATCACACAGCCTTCGTGGCGCAGTGGACGAGTAGCCGGCTGCGCAACGAGAGGCCGTGGGTTCGATTCCCACACCGAGACAAATGTTTGTCTGATCCACAAATATTTGTTGCTGATCTAGGTGTTTTGGGTTTGCAAGTCCCTCGTAGTTCCTGATACCCACGACACAGGTTAACCTAGTGTGGGGTCAGGACTATGTGTGTGACTGTTGGCTGTACTTATTTATTGAAAGTGTATTACGGCATCGTGGTTAACTAAAGCCTAATCCCACTGATAAGTAGATATGGCTTGTACGGAGCAGTGAGTCGTATATAATACAGAGCTGGTATTCTTCCGCCTTTACCCCACTCACAGTGGGGTCGGTCACATGTTTTTAACACATTTAACAGAACGATTTGGTTTGTAGTTTTATGACCGGCCGCCTACCCGACGTCATCCCCTCTAGGGAGAAAACACCCAGATCCGAAACATATACTTATTTGTACTTATTGTGTATCACACAAATATTTATCTCGGTGCGGGAATCGAATTCTCTCGCTTCACAGCCGTCCACTCACTGCGCCACGGCAGCTAACAATACAGAGCCGATTTCACTTAACAAAATTATATGAGTGACATACTACTGACGTCACTCATTCATATTCATATTTCATGGGTGTTCGGAATAAAACACACAATATACCTTATACATCATATAATCTTAACAATAATGAAGTAAATCAATATAAAAATGTACTGAGCCAAGACACGAGTCGTATAATAATAGTAATTTAGTAATTTAGTCATTGTAGTTCTCGAGACTGAGGGTGATGACGTCACTCACCAGACAATCCGCCGGCTGTTGACAAACGTTATATATAACTTCAGTTAATCGATAAAATAAGTTTGCCCTAATGTAGGGATAGTCACATGCAGCTTCTGCCGAATTTATGGATCAATCTAATATTCAACCTACCCACAATTTGGACTTTAGAATATATAGTAATTTATAATACCACCAAATTGAAACTTTTGAACAGACTGGATAATACAAAATTTTAAGGTATGAAATTATTTAGATAGCAAAGAATCTCATAACTGTATCCCCAAAGTGGTAGGCAGAGATATAATTAATATAGCCAAGATTCGCCAAGCTTTCTTCCAGGAGACTAGCCTATCGTCAAATATGGCACTAATTCCAATCCCGGGTTATTGTAATGTTTTATTCGAATCGAAAACGCTTGCTTACGAGACTTTCTTAATCGATGTCAGGACTTCAACATTTTGATATAAGTACGTTACCAGACTAGGAGGATTTTTTTAAAGGTCGAATTACTAAGTGTCCAAAGTGAAAGTGTGGAGCTCACCTCAGAACAGATGCCAATAAGCGCGTCTGCACATCCGTAGAACTCTTCCTTGAGCGAGATGACGATGGTCTGGAGACATCCCTTCTTGGATCTGATGTAGGACGCGACCTTGCCGATGTTGGTGTTGTCGAGCGCCGCGTCGATCTCGTCCAGCAGGAAGAACGGCGCCGGCTGGTAACTGCAAGGCCATTAACAATCATATCAACGGGCCGGCTCGTCCGGCTCGTCCGGGTCGTTACCACTGTCTCACAGAAAACCGGTGTAAAGTAGCAGCTTGTTGCTGCGTTTCGTACGGTGAGTGAGATATCCGGAGGCCCAAATTCCCCTCCCCGTCCCAATCCCTTACTTATCCCTTTCCTTTAAGATCGGCAACGCGTCCATGATTATTTTAGTATTGTGGGCGTACATGGGCGGTGGAGATCACTTACCATTACGTGACCCACTTGCTCGTTTGCCGGCCTATATTATAAAAAAAAACTTTTTCATAAACCTCTTCCGCCTGGCTTTCGATTTGATGCCACGGTCCGCGTTGATAGCAGCAGTGATAGCTCAGCGGGGAGTGGTATGGACTGTCGAGACGAAAGTCGCAGGTTCGATACCAGCCCAAGAGCATACACCTCTGACTTTTCTAAGTTACGTGTGTATTAATTATTAATTACCACTTGCTTTAACGGTGAAGGAAACATCGTGAGGAAACCTGCATACCTGAGAAGTTCTTCTTAGGAATTTCGAAGGTATGTGAAGTCTGCCCACCCGCATTTGTCCAGCGTGGTGAAGTAAGGCCTAACCCCTCTCTTTCGGTAGAGGAGGCCCGTGCCCAGCAGTGGGACGTGTATAATACAGGGCTAGTATTATTATTATATTCGAAAAGAAGCTCACGCGCACACGCTACAATCAGAGAGAAGTGGCTCTCGCAGATATTTAGCAATTTAGTTAGCTGGTAGTACCTGTGTATAGCGAAGAGTAGTGCCAGCGCGGCGACGGTCTTCTCTCCTCCGGACAAGTTGGACATCGGCTGGAATCTCTTCCCAGGTGCTACACAGTTGTAGTTGATGCCGTCCAGGTATGGCTCCTCTGGGTTCTCCGGACCGAGGAATGCTTGAGCTGATTGGTTCATCGCCAGCGCCTGGAATATTCACAAAATAATCTATGTAAAAACTATGAACTGCATATTTAAGGCAGGTGACAAAAGAATTCATGGCTATAAACATTAAAAACAATACAGCAATGCGAGAATTCGTGAGACGCACATAATATATACGCACACACGCCCGTAATCCCCGTAGGCAGAGGTGTAACCAGTACACCCACATTTCGCCGAGCGTATCTCCATCCCATGATGTGATAGGGGGCGAGCCTATCGCCATGCCGGGCATTACAGACTCCGGGCTGATACTGAGTATTTCGTAATAGAAAAATTCAATATTACTTTTATCCGACCCGGGGATCGGACCCGAGACATCAGTTTTAGCATCAGTCGCAACGCGTACGCGTTCTAACTGTGCCATCGAGGCAGGCAGGCTCTGAAATTATTTTTATTACATTTCGGTCACGTTTTATTAATTATCAAAACACAAACCTTATAAATGGCGTCGATCTCGTTGGCGACGTGTTCGAAGCAATCCATGAATTTGTCATGACGCTCCTTCTTTACCTATTTTAACGAACAAAGCATTATTGCCACACTTAAGATACTTGATGTACATAGTGATTTCTTATGTTTACGCGAATATTACACATTGAAATAAAACTAGTTTATACGGATTTTATCGCGGTTTAATTTTTATTTTAGTCCCGACGTTTCGAAAGCTTTTCAGCCTTCGTGGTCACGGGAGAGACCCGTGGTCAGTCTCTCCTAAATAACTAAAATAAAAATTAAACCGCGATAAAATCCGTATAAACTAGTTTTATTTCAATACTTGATGTACGTCATCTAAACGAGTTGTCGACATAGAACATTAAACTTTGCTCATGTATCTGTGAAAATGTTAAGCTGGGTCTCTGCATATGTGTTTCCCTACACACTACACAAAAAAAATATATACACAAAACACATTTTGATTATATACACATTTTGTCTCGTGCTCACGAATTTTTATATAATGTTTCATAAAGCACCTGCTGTCAAAACTGTCAAAAATAGCTTCAGTCGTAAAAGATGTGCATGTGTTCCGTGATGCGATGCTTTTGACAGACGACAGACGACAAGCGACAGGCGACAGGCGACAGGCGACAGTTACTACGCTCCCCTCCACCCGCGCAGAGGCGACATGTCTAGATGTATTCCATCAGGCATGGAAAGCAAAAACATTGTTACACAAAACAAAGGTTGGTCCACAAAAATGTGTAGCGAAACAATGTTTTGTGTAAATGATTTTGTGTAGTGTTTAGAAGAAACATGAGCAGGAGACCCATCTTTACATTAAAATTGATATACCGACCGTAAACTATTGCCACTCTGCACGGCTGCACTCGGCCGCAGAGGCGTAAAACACGTCACATACATACATGCATACTTACGCATTCACACCTGTAATCCCCAAAGAGGTAGGCAGAGGTGCAACCAGTACACCCACAATTCATCGAGTGTAATTCCGTCCCTTGTGTGATAGGGGACGAGGCAATCACCATACCGGACACAAATTCCAGACTCCGGGCTGATACTGAGCATTGCGTAATAGAAAACCCAATACCATTTTTAACCGACCCGGGGAATCGAACCCGAGGCCTCAGCGTTAGCTTAATCGTAACTCGTACGCATTACAACACCGCCACTGAGGGAGTCACGTAAGTTTTTGAAATAGATTTATTGAATGCATAGAAGTACATACCTTTTCAAAAGCGAGTTTAGCTTTATGCGCGCGCTTGCGGGCCGCGACGAAGGCTTCGTTGGTGGCGTTGACCTTCTCCCGGACCTCGTTGAGTTTCTGCATGGCCCGCATGTTGGGCGCTTGGATCTTATCGACGGTGTTCTGCAGCGAGTTGATGGCCTTCTGCAGTTTATCCGCTTTGCGCTTGATTTCGTCCGATTCGTCCAGGTCTTTCAGGTTTTCTGGGAGTGAGCTGTAGTCTACGCGAATCCTGTTGGTGTAATTAGTTAGGTGTTTAGTCTGTAACAATTTGTACATAAATTATTGCTCATCAAGACAATGGAGCCACTTTCATTTATAAATTGTTTGAATCTAGTGCAAATATTAATAATCCAGTATTAAAAGAGCTGAATTATGCTTATGCTAGAATTCATTACCCGTTCACCTGTAACGAAGCTGGCAGTAAAGCAAACATTGACGAAATTTAAATAATGTAACAAATGTGTGTCCGTAGCATAAGTTCACTAAACTAATCTTACAACTATTACAAATGTGAAAGGTGGGATGTTTGCGAGTTTGTGAATTTGGATGTTTATTATTATTAATCCATAAAGCAATAACGGCGAATGGTTTGGATAAAATTTGGCACACAGGTAGACCATAACCTAGATTACGACATATTTTACTTTTATACCGAAAAAAGGATTTCACGTGACCAGAACAACGAGAAAAACCTAGTCCGCTTTATAATAGGGTAGTTGACTCAATTTTTTAAATTATTTAAAACAATAAGTTACGTTACTCATAATCTATTTCAAAAAGAATTTTATAATTCGGACCAAAAATAAATAAGTTAGAAGCCATTCAAATCCTGTAGAAGGGGTAATTAATTGTCAAATGACAGACGACGCAACCTTTGACGTCACTGTGTAAAATGTTCATTATAGTGCACGCGTGCAAGCGAGATAGTGAGATATCCCTGCCACGCACCCACTTTTCTTCATACCAACATTTAAAGTCTATAACTGCGGGCACATTTCTGAACCAATTTTGATTGTGTTTTAATAAAAGGGTTTCTTTTGCGTATCATTTTCTGTTGCTTATAAAATAATGTATATAATTCAATATAGGAAATTACCCTATTGGTGTAAATTCAAGTATTGTGTATTTCCATACCGAGAGTCCCTGCGGTACTGGTGCGAGGTGGACAGAGATGATGGATCTGATTCCGTATCAGCGGTGTCATCCAAACTGCCTTCCAGCAACGGAATTATTATGTCATCCATCTGAAATATTTACATAAAAGTCAGATAGAAACGCGATTTGAGAAACTTGAAGTATTAAACAGTTCATATGTAGTAATTATAACACTTAACTCCTCGAGAAATGTTTCCGACTCATTTTCTCGTGCTATCTCTATCTGGGCTGTGTATATCGAAGCTAATATTCAATTCAATAGCTCGGTATTCGTACCACGAGAAAATATACACCATACATTTTGTCGGCTCGTTCCTTTCTCATGCTCTTTCTATAGTTCTAGCACTCACTTTGTCGTGAGGTGTACGTTACGGTACCAACGAGAAACTAATCGATATCGAAATAGTTTTTATCGTGCGAGATCTCATGGGCTTATGCTAAGCGGGCTTAAATTAACTTAGATTTGGATTTTTTTCTTTTTGGTTTTGCTGTGCTGTCTCAACATACGAGACAAAATTAAGTATACCTTTTTCAACGATAAAACATTCTATCGACAAATAATCTATCGACTTTTACGTAAGCAGAAAATGACTAATGAAAAGCAAGTATTGTATATTTAAGGTACCTTGCACTGGCGCAGTATGTTATGTCGATCGCTACGTTTACTCTCGATGCGTGACTCGATGCTAGATATTTGTTTCTGCACCGACTGAATGTCTTTCTGGATACTAGATACGTCCTTGCGAGCCTGTCAACAAATACATGTAACCAAATATACATTTAAAGAGTGATATTATATGTATGAGTAAGCCCACTGAGTTTGTTTCGCCGGGTCTTCTCAGGCTGGTTCGTTTTGGATCCGGTGGTAGTTTTAAAACACGTGCCGTTTCGGTAATGCCTATGGTCCATATCGACCCATAAAAAAAGAAAAAATAAAATAATAATAATACTACTTAACAATTCTGGACTATTCCATAATAAAAATATTGTAAACTTTATAGTTGCCCAGTGTATTTTGACGATGCTATGTATGTTATGTATACATTAGTTGATATGATTTTTATACATAAGTTTCTTTATTTTGTACTGACTTGTTATAAGCGCTATTTTAATTGCCTACATGATTAATAAAACTATTTCATTTCATTTTATATGAGTCATTATTGTAGTCATGTTGTAGGAGATAGCTAGCATGATAGATTATGGTATTAGCTCGCGAATTACAAACCATAGGCCAAATCGAGACAAACCAAGCCGGCCTATCGATCTATCTATTGAAAACAAAACAATATATTATTAATTATAATAGTAATAATAAAAACGACTATATCGATAATAATGGCTTGTGCATTGTAGCTTAACGCTTATGCGTAAAGACAGATTAATAGTCTCCAGGGTGCTGTGGGCGAGTAATCGGCTATGAAACGAGGCCACGGGTTCAAATTCCGCACCGAAAAAAATAATGTTTGTGTGACCCATAAATATATGTTTCGGGTCTGGATGTTTTCTCCCCAGAGGGGTTGACTTGAGGCAGGCGGCCGGTCGTAAAACTATAAGTCAAATCTTTCTGTAACATGTGTTAATTTTAATGTTACGCCGACCCCACTGCGAGTGGGATAAGATCAGGTGGATTATTATGTAATAATAATTGGGTACGTTATAATACCTTTTCGAGGGCAGCCTCCGTCTTTTCCAGCTCAGCTCTGTGCGCGGTTCTGTCGGCCTTGAGTTTGTCGGCTCGTCGCAGCTCGTGGTCGATGTCCTGCCGCTGCTTGGCCTCTGCCTGTCTCCCTCCCTCCAGTTCGTCCTCAGCGTCCTGCACTGCTCGTTCCCATCGCGTGACGTTCTTCTGCGTGTCTCTGGATCGTTCGAACTCTAGGTTGGAGCCGATGCGATCGATCTGTGCGTCGAACTCCATGCGACGTTTGGCTCGTTCTTGTTGCGCGCGCAGTTCACGTTCTTCGTATTGTCTGTGGACAACATGTTATTGAACATTTTAGGAGTTGCAGCGCGTTATCAATGATAACAGGTAATTTTTCCTACACGTTTCATAGATTTCTGTTCGTATTTATGATTCTGATTATTATTATTGTTTTGAAAAATATATCAAAAATACATTTCGGTACTCAATGATCACCATGTCGACTAACACCGAGTTTTCCACCATGTATACGGAACTGAGTACAGCTGGGCTCTAACAGCGTAGAAAGTAGTATTACCTGATGTTGGCGACGCCGATGTCCCTGCAGAACCCTCTGAAGACCACGTCCTCGACGTTGTTCATGTTCTCCTTCACCTCCTGGATCTTGGCGTCGCGAGCACGGATGGTGCGCTCGATGTCTTCCACTTGTGGCTGTAATACACATGGGAAATGATAATAATACTATACTGTGCCGCAGATGGGCATGGATCCAACTAAAGAGAATGGTTAGGCCTTATTCCACCGAGCTGGCTTAGTCCAGTCCAGTCTGGCTGGATGGTTTACCGGTAATTCTATGGTAGAATTATCTAAACGTCAGTGTATTATGGCATAATAGCTATTATTAATAATACATTAAGTCTCAAATTTGAAGGGCAGGTCGAGTGTCAATAAAGTAGATTGAGTGTCAATAAGGTTGAATTTTGCTTGTCAAATCAGTTTACCGGTAAACTGCCAGGATAGAATAAATAAACATTCCTTCAAACTTCTACACCCAATCTATGGGTTGTACTCATATATTTTTTATCGATATTTCAGCAATAATTGTGATATGATTTTATCGTATTAGAAACAACATTAGACTATTTAACATACCCCAAAAGTCTCCATTTTTCTTTCCAACTCCGCGAGTTCCGCGTCCAGTGCTTTTATTTGCTTCAACTGCAAAATAACATTAGATATCACAAGTTTACCCCAAATGCTAGTACAAAACGATAAATAAGAAACACAGGACTACGGATTGTATAAAATGTTATTATATCATTATTACTTCATCTGCATTAACCCGACCTTTTGCCAGGATCCGCTTTCCTGTTAGACGCTTCCACTTCGTCCGGTATTGAGCATCCTCCATAGATAGTACCCCTAATACGATCAGGCGACCGAGGTCTCCTTAAAACTCAAGTAGCGACAATCATTTATTCTTCGGAGTATCAAAAATAAAAGAAGTAGTAGTTTATGAGTGGTAGAGGCACGCTGTAGACACTTGACTAAAGCATGTATGGACCGGCTCGTCCGGGTCATTACCACTGTCTCACAGAAAACCGGCGTAAAGTAGTAGCTTGCTGCTGCGTTTCGTACGGTGAGTGAGATATCCGGAAGCCCAAACCCCGTCCCCTTCCCAATCCCTTAATTATCCCTTTCCTTTAAGGTCGGCAACGCACCCATGATTCTTTTGGTATTGTATTGGTACTTTGGTATTAGGTGTACATGGGTGGTGGCGATCACTTACCATCAGGTGAGCACTTGCTCGTTTGCTGCCCTATTCAATAAATAAAAAAAAAAACAAATATCCTCACCGTGGTATCTCTATCCGTAATGGCGTATTTGAGTCTCGACTCGAGTCCTCGTATTTGCGAGTCCACGGTGGTGAGCTCAGATTCTTTCCGAGACTTCTTCATCGACTCACGTAATTCTTCAGTTAGTTTTTCCTGTTATCATTCATAATTATATTTAAGTGTACTTTTCTCTATCGTTGTTAATGTCTATAAATAATATCGATAAAGTGCAATACATTATTGATAACCTGTTTTCCATACGAATTGAAATAATAATTATTAGCAAAATAACATATATAAATAATTAAGAGTTTTTTTCTTAAAAATAGATGTGCTGCTGCTTTTACATCTAAATTTATTTTGGGTGAATTTAAATTATAAATATCGACAAATAAAATTATTTTGCTATTTGCTGGCTGAACTATGGATTTTGTAAGTTCTTATACCCACAATGCACACTAACTTACCTTCTTGGACTTGAGTTGTGAGAGATGTTTCTCGTCCCATCTCTTGGCTTTTCGCGCCAAGTCGAGTGAACCGCCCGATATTATACCAGATTTCTGATAGAACGTACCGTCCAGAGCTAATGCCTGAGGATTATAAATTAAATGAGTGATAGCACCATGATCATACAAGACATTTACAGATTGTGCTGCAGCCAATTTTGTCTAAAAGTAATTGGACAAGATCGACCATGGTAGCACCACTGCCGAGCAGAAGACCAACATGAAGTTTTGCTGTTACGTCTAATATGGTTTGTGATATTGCTAAGACCATGTATGTACATCGATTTCTCCGCCAATGGTGGACCAATTTTGTAGGAAAAAAAAATTTCGATAGAGTTTAGCTGCGATGTGGTCCTATAGAAATTTGGTTAAGACCTGATGACGGAGTGCGGAGAAAAAAAAAACTCCTCAACGTATAAAAGTACACTCGTCGCGATTGTGTTATTGTATTGGAATTTACATGCTACTGCTGTACATTGAAGTCGGTTTCTAAGTTTTGTTAAACGTTATTGTATAGCAGATATATAATTTTTAATTGTATTGGCATTATGGGTGTGTCGATGGAGTCACGATGTCGCGTCACGCGTCAGTGAGACAACTAGACAAGAGTTGAGGAGGCCGATGGCTGGCACATGCGTCATACTCGTGAACGGGTGCTGCTTGTGTGGACTGGTCTGCTCGGACTGTTATCTTTTATTTGTTAACACTATTTTAAGGTCTTAATTTATTCGTCATGCTTATGGAGGTCATGCAAGTTAATCCAATGCGTAGATATCATTTCTGTAATTGCTTGATTGAGCTGCTCTTATTCCAATTAAATATTGTAAAACCTTATGCTGTAATAATTGTAAACTAGTTTTGAAAAGAGCAACGCTGGAGTTTCTTGCTCATTGCTCATGCGAAACAGCATTCCGAACTAGCGGTAGAATTTTGACGGAATCTAAATAATGTATAACATTTTATGGATTCAATAAATATTTTGAATTTTGAATTTTGAATTTTAGAGTAATATACTGACGTCATATCTGCTGTTCTTGCTGCGGTCGAGGTCGTACGCGACTCGTGACGCATCCTCTGGAGTCTCGCAGACGAGCGCGTTGTTAGTAACGAACAGTACGGCGCGGTGTATAGCCGCCGGCTCGAAGCGGAGCACGTCGAATAACAGCTTCACGTTCTTAGGCTCCTTTATATCCCTGCGACACACACACACACACACATTGCACACTTACAACCTACGACAGATTTCAATCAACAATCTTCATTTGAATCTACGGGTCGATCCCACATGAGACAATAAAAATGCAGTTTGAGGTGTACCAATCGATAGTTCAGCTTAGAATATCGATAATTTAATCGATACTGTTGATGCCATAAATAATATTATTTATGGCATTAAATGCAGTTAGTGATTAATGTGCAATAGGACAATATAGTCAACGACAAGAAGTTATAGAAATAATATAGTGTCAATTTACCTAAGTCTCTCTCGAAGTGGCTTCGCCTGGATGTAATCCAGCGGCAGGAATGTTTCAGGTTCCAACATCCTCTCCTTCAAAACCTGGAGGAAAACCAGAATATCTTAGGTTTAACCTATATGTCGGGGCAACCTAATTAAATTTTGTATCTGCATAATAAAAAATTAAAAAATCTTCCATGGTAATATAAAAAAGGGTATCTGTGAATAGAACATGAAGCCAGAGCTATGATACCTATGTCTGATGTGTTCAATGACAATTACTTGTTTATAGTCGTTGTAACTTATACTGGTCTTGCGTCGGCTAGGGAGCAGTACATAAATATAAATAAATAAATACACCCAACAGTCACACACATAGTCCTGACCCCACACTAGCTAAACCTGTGTCGTGTGTATCAGCAACTACGAGGGACTTGCCAACCCACAACACCTATACCCGAGACTAATATTTATGGATCACACAAACATTTATCTCGGTGTGGGAATCGAACCCACGGCCTCTCGCTTCGCAGCCGGCTACTCGCCCGCTGCGCCACGGATATACTACGGAGCTGTCTATATAGATGTATGTAGCATGGTATGAAGTACCTGAATGCATCGCCTCGCAGTCTTCTCAGTGTCGACGACGATGGCCTCCATGTACTTGCCGAGCACCTTGGTGATGGCCACGTTGTACCGCTTGTGCGTCGGCTGGCACATGTTGATCATGCGGTCGTACTGCAATATAACACGCACATGAGGCAGGAGGCACCGCGGTCTAGACCGGTGAGTCAGACATATTTCCAAACCGTTGTCTACTACAGCATGTTTTTTTTCTTTCTGGCTGGAGATATCCCGCCTTAATACCATTATGATTTGAGGGTGGATTTGGTATTATGTAGGGCGACCCGCCATCTGACCCCCACAACCCGCAATAGGAACCAAGTTTCGCTATTGCTTCGTCCGTTAATCAGCAAAGTGCACTATATGTATGTGAGATTGGCTTTGGGCCTAAGATGTTAATGGCCCACTTACATTCACTGTACAACACAATACGGTAGTTTCCTATATTGAATTTTATACATTATTTTATAAGCAATAGAAAATGATACGCAAAAGAACCTTTTTATTAAAAAGACAATCAAAATTGGTTCAGAAATGTGCCCGCAGTTATGACTTTAAATGTTGGTATGAGGAAAAGTGGGTGTGTAGTAGGGATATCTCACTATCTCACTTGCACGCGTGCACCATAATGAACATTTTACACAGTGACGTCAAAGTTTGCGTCGTCTGTCATTTGACAATTAATTACCCCTTCTACAGGATTTGAATGGCTTCTAGCTTATTTATTTTTGGTCCGATTTATAAAATTCTTTCTGCAATAGATTTTGAGTAAGGTAACTTATTGATTTAAATAATAAAAAAAAATCTAGTCAAGTACCCTATGGGCTGAGCTGATCAGTTTACCCCTTTTACACCTTCCATCACTCTTTAGTTCTCGAGATCAATAGGTAGGACAAGTTGTTTAAGCGCCTATCGTACAGTGCAACACAATATTCGTGTGACAGTGTGTTGCAGTATTCACGACACAGGGTATATCACGTGTTTGTCGGTTTCATGTGTTATGTTATACAATATGTAAAAAAAACGCTGTCCGATCCGAAAACGGCAAATAGGTATCCCAATGACATTACCCAGAAAAATAAAAATAAAACATTATTCTTGCAAATAAAAATGTTATTGTAATTCAAAATGCACGTTATTAGTACCCAAATTACCCTAATATCAAGTAAATTTTTAAAGTGTGACAGCACCGTCGTCGTCGGCCCTTCGACGCGGGCGATCAAAAGCACCGCTGTTCTATTACTGTTGGTAACAGAACATCGAACAGCAACTTTGTCACAGTCATCGTATTTTTGTCGTCATCAATTATTTCTACACAGGATCTAAACTCGGACGATACATAAAAAGTTACATAGGAATTGTTTATAACATCTGTAATCCAAATTCAATCAATGACGTCACTACCGAACAAGTGTCGCGCGCTGCGTCATGCCGCCTGTATTGCCATGTAAGCTTTCTCATGTTATAATATTATAGATAACCAGAGCTAGATCGTCTCAAAATTTATGGCCTGTGTGTTGCATGTCGCGTGACGGTCGGCCGCGGAGAAGGGATAAAGTGAAAGGCGCTCGCCAAAGCAGCCAAGGCCAATCTGGCGGCGTCTATAGTTCGCACGCTATTTTGTTTGTTTGTTTTTGTTAGTGTTTAATGTAATATTATTCCAAAAAAATTTAGTTAAATGTCTATAACGTGAAAAAAAGTTTCACTTTTACCGTGGTTTCATAAAACCACACAATCTTTTTTTTACTATTTATCTAAAAAGGATTACATAACTAGAACCTTAAATCGGTACCTAATAACACGTTCAAGGATCGGACAGAGTTTTTTTTACATGTTGTATAGTACTCACGACGCCGGGTATATCTCGTTTGAAGCTCTCGACGATCTCCTGCTTCTTGCGTCGGCGCGCCTCCTCGTGTTTGTCGACGCGCGCGTCGCCGAGCTGTGACGCGACCTCCTCTAGCTGCGCTTGTAATGACGCGGCGCGACCGCGACACTCGCCCACGTCCGCCTGTAACAACCCAATATTACACAACATTCGAAATTTTTAACAAACAAAAAAAACCGAGTCAGTTTTAGCGTTGTTAAAATATGTACTACTTTTAGTAACGAAGTCGCCAAAATCAGTGAGTAAATTACGTAATTTTAATCTTTTATCCACGACTAGCTTTTACTCGCGACTCCGCCCGCGTGAATAGTATTTTCTAGGATAAAAAGTATATATATCCTAATCCAGGTCATAATCCTATGTCCTACTCCAACTCATGATCTACCTGTGTGCCAAATTTCTTCTAAAGCCAATCGCCTGTTGAATGAAATCACTCAGATGGGATCACTTTGTAAAAAAATCATGTGTGGTTACCTGCAGTTCAGCTCTCATTCTGCGTTGTTCCTCCAGCGCTTGTTCGGAACTCTTGATGTGTTCGTTCAGTTTGTCGACTCTCTTCGTCGCCTCGTTTCTCTCGTGCCCCTGAACATAAACACAATTTAGAATTTGAATGGTAGAGCCACGCTGTAGATAGTTTACAGAATGAATAGGCGTTCATGCGCATTGGAGATCACTGATGGTAATCAGGTGACCCACTTGGTCGTTTGCCGGCCTAAGCTATAAAAAAACGACATGAATTAAATACAAACACTTTTACAAAACGACAAACCCCATTTTTTATAATTGAACTAGCTATCCCGTGCGATTTCACCACCGTGTATATTACTCTGCTCAGCTCCCGTATTTCTTACAAAGTTGAAATTCCAGCCAAATTACAGTCAAAGCCAAGTCCAGCCGAATTTAATTCAAACGGTCACATTTATAATATTAGTACGCACACGCATACGCACACGCGTACACACACACACACACACACACACTCACACACAATTTGTATTACTTTTTTTTTACATCCAACTACTACTAACCTTAGATATTTACAGATTATTACAAAATTGAACTGTATTGCAGTACAGTTTCGTTAAGATTACTCAGCTCAGGCTCTCAAAATACAGGCTTGCCTAGTTTGAGAGCCACTGACCTTGTGTTTGAAATGTACCATGTTCACTTTGCATAAATAAATCATTATTATTATTAGTATGGTAAAGAAGGTACTTTGATAAGCCAATGTTTATTTTATCTTGGCTGATAATAATTATAACCTATTGAACAATTTCAGCTTATCCAAACAAGTTTCCGTAGTGTAGCGGTTATCACGTGTGCTTCACACGCACAAGGTCCCCGGTTCGATCCCGGGCGGAAACAAGTATCAGTTTTTTTTCTTTAATTTTAATGCACATCCTTTTACATATTCATGTAGACAAAAAACGAATCAAAAGCATATTAGTGTCGATTGGAAATAACAATCACAGTAAAAAAAAATGTGCAGTTGTTTGTAAAAAGTGCATATCACAGACAAAAATCTAGTGGGGCATAAGTATTTCATTTGTATTTTTCATAGCATAGGTCTCCAATCAAGCAAATGGGTCACCGTAAAAGACAGACATAATTACGGTATTAGAAAGGGGAGGGCGTTTTGGGCCTCCTAACATAAGCCCCGTTCAGAGGTTTCTTGTGAAAACTGTCATTCAGAAGCTGTGTGATGCGTTTCGTTTTTTTCATACTGTATGACACAAGAGTTTTATGTAATACTAGCTTTTGCTCGCGGCTCCGCCCGCGTAAATAGACTTTCCGAAATAAAACGTAGCCTATAACCGTCTCCAGGGTCCCATCTATCTCTACATCAAAATCGGTTCAGTGATCTAGGCGTAAAAGCGTAACAAACAAAGTTTCTTTTTTTTTCATTAAAAATAACCTATGTTACTTCATATACCTCCAAGAATATGTGTACAAAGTTTCATGATGATCGGTTATGTAGTTTTCGCGTGAAAGCGTAACAAACAAACTTACATTCACATTTATAATATTAGTATAATTCTCGTCTGTATCATGGAAAAAACTCTCTATATCTAAACAACGCTTTCTACTTTATAACAGTTGATCTGGCTATATGATACATGACACGTGCCTTCTGCCTGTGTTTGTTCTCGAGCTCTCCCTTCTTCCTCATCTCGTTGTCGAGTCGGTCCTGGTCGGCTTTCTGTTCCCTGTTGACAGAGTCCAGCTCCTGCAGGTACCGCGCCGCCTGACGAGACGCCTCCATCTTCAGCTCTTCGTACTCGCGGATCTGTTAACACAAAATCATACAAATATCATCAAAGTATGTATGACAGCCTCCGTGGCGCAGTGGCCGAGTTGCCGGCTGCGAAGCGTGAGGCCGTGGGTTCGATTCCCGCACCGAGACCAATGTTTGTGTGACCCACAAATATTTGTTTCGAGTCAGGGTGTTGTGGGTTGGCAAGTCCCTCGTAGTTCCTGATACCCACGATACAGGATAACCTATTGTGTGGTTAGGACTATGTGTGTGGCTGTTGGGTGTATTTATTATTTATTTATGTTCCTTATTTTTTATTCACTACTAGCTTACCGCACGCGGCTCCACCCGCGTTATTCCCATACCCCCCATTCTTCAATAATAGCGACACAAATAATGGCTACAGAAACGGCCAATTAAGTAACAATTCAGTATTCAAGTGTGAGATTGGAGCCCATATTTTTATTTTGAAGTGTGATGTTTACATACCTGTGCCTCCTCCAAATGCACATCAGCTCTGCCGCTATTTCCTGTGCCAGCGGACTGCTCCCATGTTGCTTTCTGTTCTTCAATCTGTTTGAGCTCATCCTCAAGTTTTTTGATATCAGCTTGATGAGCTTCATGGGCCTTGCGAGCCTGTTCCAGGGTTTTGAGGGCACTCTCTAATTTTTTCTGGGTGTGGGTCACGCGTTCCTTTGCTTTTATGAATGTCGGCCGCTTTTTGGAGATTTCAGCTTCCTAAAAAAATACATGAGAGTTAAAATGTTAGCAGAAATCGCGAAATGCTTTAGTAAAGTAATTATTTGGCATGTGACGATGCACAGCATCTGTGAGAGCGCGTCCACTTCCCTTGTAGCATTTCCGGTCAATTTCTAATGTTTCCGCTCCGTTTCAGCCAATCAGCGTTAAGTAAAATGTCACGTGGTCACAGGGGATCGCTTGCGGTGCGCTTGCACCATCTTGCTTCATAGCGTCATTTTTCTTGAAAGAAGCAACATCGATTGCGAAATAATATTTGATTTTGATAATTGCAAAATAAATTATCATAATTATATTTAAATTTTTAATTATAATGGTCAATTTTTTGCTTAAAAATATAGTTACTACATTTTTTTAGTATCAATAAATAGTGATATCGGCAGTGGAAAAAGCAGTGTTTCGGTGGGTAGTGTTAACTAAGGTTTAGTTATGAGTAATCACAAGTATGGTGATTCCGGGCGCACGGTTGACGACGGCGCCAACCTGCCGGCGGATGACCGCGCCGCCGCACCGCCGCGCCGCTGCTGCTGCCGTTAATAGCTATTGGAGCGCCAGGATAGGTCTCCGACTCTGCGCGAGCGACGATCTTCGACGTTGAGCGTCTCCAGCGATTCAAGCTTCGCAGATATCTGAATATTTTCAGACTCAGGTAAAGCGAAATCGACGTGGTAGGTAAGTCACAAATTGAATATTTAGCTTATAAAGTGAGCTTTATTGTTGCATAAATACGGTTCGGTGTCCACGGCGGATCGTAACACGTCTCGCGGGTACCCGCGACTGACGCATCTATGCTATTGCCCTACACTAGTATGCAACGTTTTTTATATTTAATCGGCTTGCCGCAGTTATCGCTAATTATCCGGTTGATGCACTGCAGTTAAATTTGGGCTTATTTAATATGATCATGTAAAGCAACTCACAAGTCCTCCAACAAAATGGCAATTCGGTTTGGAGGAATGTGTTGTACTCAGACGCCCTAAAAACTTATAATGCACCGCCGGGGTTCATCATTGAGACATTGTTACGGGTTCTTACCCCTAACAATTTTTAATCTTTTACATGGTTGATTCAGAGAGGATCGTGAAGGCACTAATCAAAGCCCTACTTGCACATCGTGAATTCCTAAATTATAATTTACAACAAATAGTCGGTTGGGCAGCTGCTTCGAACACAGTTTTTATCACCTTCGACCGTGTTTAACAAAATATCTAGGTTATTCTAACCTGATTTAAAAATGTCCTAATAAGGAAGAAGTGGTGTACGTTGTTTGCGGAAAACGAGCAGAGTCGATAGAAAATCATCGCGAGCGTTTGCTGAACGAGTTGTCTAATAAGAACTTGCGAGACACATGCTGTGCATTGTCTCTGCTTAATGATAGAAGTTTTATTGTTACGTAAAACTTGTACTATTTCACGTTAAAGAGTGTGAACAAGTTAACTCGAGTGGCTTATGTTAAGCTCCCTGGATACAGCATAGCTTCTAGCATTCTCTAAGCGTTGCTGTCAAACCAAGCTCCAGATATATGTTAATCAGTCTTAGCTACAAATATATGTATTCCGCCCATGTACACCCACAATACCAGAAGAATCATGGGCGTGTTGACAACCTTAAAGGAAAGGAATAGTAATCGGATTGGGAACGGGATTATTTCGTCCTCCGGATAACAAGTGGCACCGATAAGTGAATTGGACCTTGGTACAACCGAGAGACGACCACGCATGAGCGGATTTTGGGAGGCTTCCTGCGAGCGTATCGCAGGGAGTGGCCTGACGCTTTGGGCTCCGTAGGACCTTCCCCGACTCGGGGATCGAACTCGGGACCTCGGATTTAGCTTAATCGTAACGCGAACTCAAATCTATATCGCCAAGCAATTTCCTGCAAGATACATGTAATTCTTTGTGAGGAATGCTCAGACAAACAAAAGGCGATCAATAACTCAGTAACTCGTCCATGCAGGAACGGATATTACGGAGGCTTCCTGTGAGCGTATCGCAGGGAGTGGCCTGGCGCTTTGGGCTCCTGGCCCTTCTCGGATCGATAACGAATCGATAACGAGAATGCACCTGCCATTTACCTCCAAACCTCTGCTGATCTCCATCACAGAGGCTACTACGCCGGTTCATACGCACTCACGCCTGTATTCCCCGAAGGAGTGGGCGGAGGTGTCGCTAGTGCACCCACATTTTGCCGAGCGTGTCTCCGTCCCACGATGTGATGGGGGGCGAGCCTATCGCCATACCGGGCATAGGTACCGGACTCCGGGATGATACTGAGCATTTCGTAATAGAGGGTCTCAATACAACTTTACCCTTCTCGAATCGATAACGAGAACGCGCCTGCCATTTACCTCCAAAAACTGTTGGTCTACCCATCACAGAGAATACTATGCCGCGCCGGTCGGATACCAATCAGTCAACCGGCATGTCGTAATGAATTGAGGTAGTTATGGAATACCATCAATGTGTGCTCGGGATGTCTGTGACTCGGCCTTTTGTCGTCAATGCTTCTGCAGAATGTCATCAGCGATCTCTGAGACTGGTGTCTCCAGATGATGAGTGCGGACTGTTATGCGCACCAAAGAGTTTTTTCATAGCTGACGAACTAAGGAATGTAGATAATCGTCTACTTGGACGAATTCCTGATAGTGGGACAGTTGGTAAATCTGCTGCAGTCATAGGTAAATATACCCCTGGAAACTCGAGACACTGGGGCGGACCATCAACTCTAAAATTTTCAACCAAGAAGGCGCCTACACAGCCGTCACCTACAACGGTTCCCCAGAAAACTTTCCAGACTGCGAGGCGCCGTCTGGTTTGGTACCGCTTAGTCTATTTCTGCCACCAAACAGCGGTGGGTAATCACTGATGCAGCCTACTACGGGTGGGGAGCACAATTAGACTACCTCACAACGTCAGGCACTGCAATAAGGAATTGTTTGCAATCCTGGATGCATTGAAGCATATCAGTAGGCGTAGTACAAGTTTTAATAGTTTTCTAAAACCTATTAAAACATATTTCTTTTCTATTGTTGTATACTCTGAAAGGCGACTCACATAGAATAATAAGTACTGTGAATTTAAATTATAGCATAAGTGCATAGTGATAAGCCAGAGGTGTATCTTATTTCAATAAATGAATAAAATAAAACGATGACAGTTTTTCGTCTGCCCTCCATACGTCAAGTATCAGTGGCCACTAGTGGGAACTATTAAATTATGAATTAAAATTAATAATATGGTTATTTTTATTTCATATTAATCGAATGAGTTTTCAAGCGATTCAACGACTACTTCGACGGGTCGCCATGTAACGCTACGGCTGGACATCGCACAGTCGTTTCGTTTGTACAGAAAGATGGTGGGACACGATCCATGGTTATACTCGGGATGACTTCCCAGCGCTTGACACTGTTGGATAAATGGTGTATTTCAGTTTCTGCTGAGTACATTCTAGACAAATTCAACAATATTGCGGATAGACTGTCTGAAAAGGACGTACAGGTCCGATTGACAAACTCTTCAACTAGCTTTTACACAAATATTCCATCAGGTCGGTATTCCTCAGATAGACCTAATCGCGATGGTTTTAAGGAAATACGTGACGACGGACTCTGCGGAAGGGGTGTTAGTAAGTAGGTAACGTCAATTCGGAAGAAAGTTTTTCGGTTACTAGATCTACATCGTCGGTCACGCGGCACATCGATAAAAAAATCCAAAAGTGGGATCAGGTATCTAAATATAGATCAGACCATCGATTTACCATCCTCTCAAGTGTAGGACTGTTAGTTTTTTAAACTCTTGAAAATTGGAGTTGTAATAATGTCACTAAGAGTGGTCTGAAACCGGAATATCTTTACTTGGATTTTGTTAAGGAGGATGTTCGTCACAAATATACCCAGTATTGTATAGATGAATCAGGTGATGTGGAACGAATCATTTTGCCTATAAACATCAGAGTAGTGTAGGTTTATTTAAATTTTTGGGCCATCTATTTCTTGTAAAAATGTTACTAGCTTATCCTACTATTTTGTAGCACAAATCAGTTGTTTTAAGTTTTGAACGAGCTAATAATTATTAAAATTTAAACTAGAATTTCTTGGATTACAGTAATATTGAAAGCTATTTCACTTCGAAGGCCTAAAGTAAAGAACATTTGATTCAAAGCGGCTTAATTGACTAGTTGCCGGTGAACTGGCCAAATTAGCATGTGCTCCTCCTAGCGTCAGGAAGGCTTGCACATGAGCTCACACATAAAAATCTCTTGAATATGGTGAGAAGAGAAATTACTGTACATTAAACCCATCGTTTGGTTCAATGACTGATACAATATGTTTGTACAGGCAATGATCGGGTTGGATATTAAATATAGTAAATAATAGTAATGTATTCCCTAATTATTGGATTCGAAGTAACCAAATTGGGGACCGAATAACGTATTGCGAAATGCAATAATGCCATAGTTATTTCAATACGAGGCCCTAATCAGGGTGTCTCGCAAACAATTATAGGAAATTGGGTAAAGTCCTTGCTCGGGGTAACGGGCAAAGACAAAATACCTTTGCGAAGTTTTATCAAAAGCAAATTAGTGGTAGGTGGGTCTTAGCCATCAGAATCAGACCTTTGCTAAACTTTGAACCAGTTCCATAGATTGATTAATTATAAATTGATATTCATATCTCTGTTCACGAATACTTAAAGCATTCTAAAAGCTTATAGCGCATATTTATAGTGTTAAGTGTTAATCATCATTAATGATTTATAAGGAAAGCACAATATTATTTCTTATATATTTCAGTTGCAGATATGTTTTTATTTTAATCTGAATCTTCATCACATAGCGTCGTAGCGTGGTCACCAGGAGCTATAAACAGGTCTCTCACAGATGCTGTGCATCGTCACATGCCAAATAATAGTTCAAGTTTTACATAACAATAAAACTTGTATTATTATGCAGAGACGATGCACAGCATCCCATTAAGATCTCCTGGTGAGAGACTTCTATGAAGCAAGATGGTGCAAGCGCACCGCAAGCGATCCCCTGTGACCACGTGACATTTTACTTAACGCTGATTGGCTGAAACGGAGCGGAAACATTAGAAATTGACCGGAAATGCTACAAGGGAAGTGGACGCGCTCTCACAGATGCTGTGCATCGTCTCTGCATAATAATACAAGTTTTATTGTTATGTAAAACTTGAACTATTATACTAGCTTTTGCTCGCGGCTCAGCCCGCGTGAACAGCATTTTCCGGGATAAAAATAGACTATAGCCGTCCCATCTATATCTGTACCAAAATTCATCAAAATCCGTTCAGAGATTTAGGCGTGAAAGCGTTACAAACACGCACGCACAAACAAACTTACTTTCGCATTGTTAATATTAGTTAGGATTAGACTATCCTAATCTTGCCTATGCAAGAAAATAATATACATTACATCATGGGAAATAAGCTTGATGAACAGTGGGTGCAATGGATGTGCCTCTGTCTACCCTACAAAGATACAGGCGTGAGAATAGGGTAGTAGACTAGATTTTTTAATTATTTAAATCAATAAGTTACGTTACTCAAAATCTATTGCAGAAACAATTTTATAAATCGGACCAAAAATAAATAAGTTAGAAGCCATTCAAATCCTGTAGAAGGGGTAATCGTCAAATGACAGACGACGCAAACTTTGACGTCACTGTGTAAAATGTTCATTATGGTGCACGCGTGCAAGCAAGATAGTGTGATATCCCTACTACGCACCAACTTTTCCTCATACCAACATTTAAAGTCATAACTGCGGGCACATTTCTGAATAAATTTTTATTGTGTTTTAATAAAAGGGTTTCTTTTGCGTATCATTTTCTGTTGCTTATAAAATAATGTATAAAATTAAATATAGAAAACAACCCTATTGATGCTAGGAAAGTTAATGATTAATAGCACTTCAACTTACCACTTCTCTAATATCCTGTTCAATCTTAGCCAACTCCCGCTGCATGGCTCCCGTCTCCTTCTTCTTCTCTTTGAGAGCCTCCTCTGCCTTCTGCCGTTTCTTCTCTACTTTAGACAGCTCCGACTGCTTGTGCTGTAGATCTTCTTCATGGGACTGGATGTCTTTCTCGTTGTGGTACAGATGGAAAAGTTGGAGTTCTACTTTTTGTTCTTGCTGTATAAATAATAAGCAATTTTTAACATGTTAATAATTTATTATAGTAAATGTAAAGTGGTTTGATCGATCTACCTATTTATCTTCCTAATTTTCAGAGGAACAAATATTAAAACATAATGTAATATTTATAGAACTTACCAAAAGTAAAGCATGGTTTATACAAACTACGCCCTGGGTGACAATCCAGCATGACAACATGCATAGTAAAGTTTAATAAGATATGATATTAAAGATACTAACATCTTGTGTAGTGGGACAGGCACCCAGGCACCCAGAAACAATCACACAAACTTCTTTCTTAGTGTGTGGATCGAACTCGCGACCTTCTAGTACAGCGCGTACTACGCCACGGAAGCTGTCAAAACACATTCATACTAACCAGTTCCTCCTTGAGTCTAGTATACTTCTCCGCCTCCTCTTTTTCAAACTTGGCCTCCTTCCTCTCGGCAGCTACTCCTTTTTTCTTTTGATAGGAAAACTGCGCCTCCTCATCGGCCCGGTTCACTTCTCCGCGACACGCTTCGTACTGTTCCTTGAGGACTCCCGAACTGTTGGTATGATAAAATTTGTTTGTTTAATTTAACACCTTCAGTCTATTTAATATAGTTTACAATCTGTGTCAAAAATTCGTGTTTTTTTTATTGCATATGCCGACAAACGAGCAAGTGGGTCACCTAATGGTAAGTGATCTTTACCACCCATGTACGCCCACAACAACATTGTACATAAAACATAATTCGTTTGCAGTATTCATAATACTATGTAATAGCATTGCATACACACCCACTGATCTCTTCAAACAGAGCAGTTCTTTCCTTAGGGTTCTTCATGGCGATACTTTCCACAGCACCCTGGAACACCAGGAAGTTCTTGGCTTTCACGTTGATGCCAAGCTTCTCCAGCTCTGCTAGGTAATTGCTCACCGAAACTGACTGAAAATTACAAATGTTTAGTTAAAAATAATTTTCAATTGTATTCCAATTTGTAATAAAATATTTCTCCAAAGCAGCATCATCCCAGAATGTTATTAACTCGCACATAATTATCATAAAACCATGGTCAAATTGTTAAATAATTTATTGTATACCACTTAAATGATGAAATACTATAATAATTACAAGATCAATGTTGGTCACTGCATGTTGTGCCTGTATAGGTGATCTGTGATGAATCAGTATTGCCCTGTGCAGTGGTGTGAATATCAAATCTGTTTTAAAGCTTAGCATTCTGATTTTTACTATACAGTATGTTACAATAACCCTGTTGGCCCTTTTTGGGTCGTGAAGATAGACATGTAGACAGCTTATTATAAATAATTAAATCAAAAAAATACTAAACAGACCCCCTGCAGCTACATTTCTACCATATCCCAAAACTCGACAAAAAATGTGAAGATTAGATCTAATTCTGGACCCCTGTCTAGTCTGGGGTCCATGTGGACCACTTTGGGAACTAATGAATTATATGGTTAAACAACCTTTGGCACGGTCAGACTACTTTGGTCCTTACATGTGTATCAAAAGACAGTGCTGTTTTTCAGTCAGCTAAAAGGTAATGGAATAATCAGTATCCAGCACTTACATGACCATCAATCTTGTGTTCTGATGATTGTCCATTGACAGATCTCTGGAAATGTTTCTCTGTCATGTCCTCAAGCACAAATGTTGCTGTTACAGATGCACTGCAATTAAAAAACATTATATACAGTACTATGATGGAAATGATGTTTTTTTTTCAGTTTGAATGATGAGAGGCAAGCAAGTTTCACCTGAGGGTAAGCACCATGCCTGTCCATAAATAGATACAGCACCACACAGAACTATGAATTACAAAGTGTTTTGTAATTCATAGTTTCGTAGCATGGCATTGGACTGCGCCCGTCACCCTGAGACATAAGTTGTTAAGTCTCATAATGACTATTCACTTATTTTTCCTTTATGTGACTGACTGGACCTATATTAACCCAGATTCAAAATCCGAGATTATTTGGCATATATGTAAAAAAATAAAAATTCATAAAAATTTGGAGGGCTTTATGATCGTAGATTATGATAATCTGTACCTTCTTGACACTGGCTTGTTGATAGAGGCACCATGTATAAGGTCACTCAGTCTTTTCACACGCAGAAGTGAGGTCTTCTCACCCATCACAAAACTCACTGCATCCATAAAGTTTGACTTCCCTGTAACAAAACTCTACTATGTTTACACTCATTCTTACATAAAGTCTTTTAAATAAGTCATTGGAACTAAATGCTGTATTTTAGATATGACTACTTGATGTCTTGTTAGAAATGGTGGTTTAAACAATTAATGTTATGAATAGATAACTGTAAAGTAAGTTAAGTTGCCTAAATTAAACTACAACTCCCGGATTAGATTCTAGGTCGTAAACAAACGTTTGTAGAGAGACTGTTCCTGGGATTGTTTATTGTTTAAAAATGCTACCAAATAGTAAGAAGAAACTTGGGCATTGAGATAAAAATATAGATATTTACGTAGTTTAATAGCAATTAACAAATAAATACCTGAACCATTTGGTCCTACAACTGCAGTGAACGACTTCAGAGGTCCTATCCGGTGGTGCCCCCGGTAGGACTTGAAGTTTTCCATGTCAATATATTTGAGAAAGGCCGGCATTTTGCCTGTAACAAGTATATAGCTTTTTTAATGAAAAATAATAGGACTTTTACAGTAAATAAATATTAGCGCCAAACATAATGTATCGACATTCGACGTACGTACCACAGACTACTTAGAGATACTACGTATCAGACTGCCAACTGTAGAACAAAAAATTCATTAGTGAGTTTTAGTGTCATTTGACGTTTCTTTTTTTTCTGTCGAATACATAATCCACAGACTACATAAAATATGCTTACTCTATGGCTTATTAAATGCAAATGGCAAAGGAACTAGTAACGTACAGCTCAAAACGCTAGGCTTATACACCAGTATAATTTACTGTTTTATCTCATTTATTTAAGTAGAGGAAAATTAAATAAAAGTACACATTATTTATTAAAAGATTTATTTTTTAATTTATTTTTATAATTTTCAAAAGCCTTTTTTTGCATCACCTTTTCCTTGCTGAACTTTAGAGCTTTTTTGGCTCAACGGTAAAAGTCAGTTTGTTGTTTTGCCTTTGTATATTCATTGTAGATTAATGGGCATGTTGGTGTCAAATCTGCCACTTTCTTAATTAACCGCTTCCTGGAAGCTTTCACACTTCGGGGTTTATCCAAACCTAGAAAATAATAAAGTAGTTAGTCCCAACTCAAAGCTGATTAGTTAATTCCATCATAAATGATGTGAAAGTCTAGTATATATTGCTTAAATAAAGTTATATATAATTTAATGTTGATTGTATTCCTGAGTAACTAATAAAGGTAACTGAGAAATTGCCCAGCACATCATACCTCTAGTGCACCAAATTCACATTATAGCATCTACTGCTTTTCCACATATTAAATCCTATGTATGATATTATAAATTTTGTGAGGATGTATGGATGTTTATTATTCAAACACACATACACTGATAGCCCATGTTCTGTAATATACATACAAAACAATACCCTTTCTTTGGGTACATTAAGTAGTTGCCTAGGATTTGAGTTAAGCCACATGGGCAAGAGATAATCTAAGATAATACAGATTCACTAACCTGTAAAATGTGACCGGCGCTTGACATCTAATTGTCCAGACGTAATTATCTCTGGGTTAACAGAGTTTGCTAGAAAAGTAAAAATTATTGTAAAGTTCTTGTTCGGAAAGATATTAAATAAACAAATAATATGTCACAAGATAAATAAGAAATAAAAAGGTAACACTTTATTACCTTAATCCAGACTGGTTAATGGATTTCCTGGTAAATTCTGGAAGTCACTTGAGCCAGAAGCAATAATTTCTGAAAAATACACCAATAACTTGTTTATATTATTTTTTTATTAGGGATGTGTGTTACGAACATTTAGAAGCACAATGTTTGATCGCCTCATCAATTATTAACTATTGGTCTAGTAGAAGCATTCTTAGGCCGGGAAAATTACAATTTGTGTTTGAGTTTTCAATTTGAAAAAAAACATACATGAGTTGTCCAGGGTTGAAATAGGAGTAGGAATAGGATCATGAGACAGAGAAGTAAGGTCAGCAAACTGTGGGTGTACTAGTTGCATCTCTGCATACTCTTTCAGAGATACAGGTGTGATCTTATATTAAATTATTATTGCAATTTGTGTATATACAAAAGGTAGACATTAAAAATATTATATTTACCAACCTGTCAATGGTTCCAGTTTGACACAATATGTGTGGTCAATGTGGCTTTTACGTGAGTAGCTATGATCAGTATTAGGATCCATATTTTCTGAAATTGATAAAAAAATAACAATACTTTAGTATCTAAGAAATCTATTGTAATCTCAAGTGTCAATATGTTACAATTGAGAGTTTTGCATCACTTGATGGGTTAAAAAATACTTTGGCAAGGCAAAGCTATAATAAGAAAGTAAAAATAACTGCATTAGGATATCACTATTCCAAAAACAGTGATTTTTTTTATTAAAAGTAATAACATGTATGTTAGTGTAAGTGGGCCATCAACATCTTACATTCAAAACCAACCTCAACTTTTTGTGGTACACTCTGCTGATTAACAGCCGAGGCAATGGTGAAATGTGGTTCCCGTTGCGGATTGTGGGACACCAAATCGCCCCACAGAATACCAAATACACCGTCAAATCATAATGGGAAGGCGGAACCTACCATAACTCATATTAGTATACGGCATAGTGCAGCAATATACTACTGGCCAAACTATACACAGAAAATAGAATAATAGACTTACCAGCGTAATCCTGAGATAGTATTCCACTAGAAATCTCTTCTTCAGTAAACAAAGAAGGATATGCTTTGCCTATGAGACGTGATTTGCAGGTAATGAACTTCTTTTCGAAATGTTTTTGACAAACAAAAAGCTTCGAAAGTTTATTAGTGTTCTTTAATGTCCAAAAACGCCGGTCAATGTCATTTGTCAATCAACTGTCAAATAAATCCGTCCGGCATTCGCTTACACGTCAGCCAATCACGGCCAAGAATTAAAACCCTAAATGTCATACAACATTAAAACAATATGGCGCTATGTCGAGCGTTTCGTTGTACGTAGATTAACAGCCGTGGTACGTACAACAAACTAGTGATGTGAATCGGTTGTAGAAAAACCTCTAATACACCGGTTTTTATAAAAACCGATAATATCCGGTTTTTATTTTGAAATACCGATTACTTTTATAAATTAAATAGTTCATGTCAAAAATAAGTATCAGTATGTAATACAGGTGTCTTATGTCTGGATTTATTTTTCCACAAATGTTGTATTCAGTTACTGTGAACTGAAAAAGTGGTAAACTGAATAATTGAGAAGACTTTGAGCGTAAATCATTGAAAGATAATATACCAATTACTATGAAGTTTAAATAGAAAATATTTTTTGTTTCTTTTTGTTGTTATTTTCAATTAATTGTATCTATGAACTGAATTTTCTACATTACAAGATTTCGAAAGTAAAAGTTAAATCTAGTACAAATAACAATTTCGAAAAATAATTATAATAGACTTCCAAGTGAAAGATATGTAAAAAAAATAAATAAGGAACTTCTAAAATCTTGGTTCATTTGAAAGGAACCATCCAAACATTGCAGTGCAAGCGGAGAAAATTTTTTAATTTAAAAAAAAATATGTTTTGTTCGTATTTTTAGAGAATATTTAGAAACCTATAAAAATGCCGTTTTTTTCTCCAAAGTAATCCATAAAAACCGGTTTCCAAATTTGTAATTGCGTACATCTCTACAACAAACAAATGTCAAATAGATTTTTTAAAAATTCGCCTGGATGCCAGACTATAGGTCTTTCGACCATACTGTAGTCTTTTCACCTCAGAACATGGCTGGTCAGCCATACATATTTATATAGTGTTGTAACAATTTTCGATTCGAACCGTAAATAACATAGTTGATTTTAAATAATACCAGTACATAAATACTAATTAATATCAATAAAATATTATCATTAAATGGTAAAAATTATTTAACGTCATATTTCAATAAAATTCACAACAAAGTGCAATGACCGAGGGAATATAATAATTTTCATAAAAAAACGTCGGATTAAGTTACCAGTCTCTGTTTTGAAGCAGACATTTTACAAGGGGGTAGGTCTCTCGTAAGCGCGAGGCCGCGGTCGTCTGGGTTGGTAACATCGCTATTTCTATTTCTGCCGCCAAGCTGCAGTGTGTAAGCCCTGTTGTGTTCCGGTTTAAAGGACATTGAAGCCAGTGAAATTACTGGGCATTATAAGACTTAACACCTTATGTCTCGGAATGACGAGCGCAGTCCAATGCCATGCAGAGATTTGAAATTAAAAGTTCGGTGTGGCGTTGCTTCTGTTTATGGGCAAACGTGACGCTTACCATCAGGTGAGCTATCTTCTCGCGTCAAACAATAAAAAAAATCATGAATAGAGATTCATTTGATGTGCTAGAACTTATTAGGTATAAGGTAGGGTAGGGTAGGGTCGGCCGTAGATAGGACTAATTATGGCACGTACCTTAGATACTGTCCACGTGGTCCACAGGTACAAACGCGTAAACGGGTATAAATTATGTATACCATAAAATAAATACTTTAAATAAATCTCTCATTAATGCTCTTTATACAAATATAATTGTTATTAACATAATTTCTTATTACAATTTTGGTGCAAGTTCCCCGTTTATTCTCAGAAGTGGTTCTTTTCTTCAAGCCCCGATATTTTGAAACGGGTCTGACAACTCTGGTCTGTGAAATGCCAAAAATCAGAATTTCAATTTATTGACTGCTCAGTTTTCCGACTTGTTTGAATGTGATTCTTTATAGATTTGTGTATATATCTGCTTTTGAACTGGTAAATCGTAATATGGAAGCAGCAAAATCATATTAATTTGTTGAATATGAATGGTGATCGGAGCCCTGGAAGCCCACTCGATGTAAATGATCCTGAAGAAGCAGTGCTAATGGATCCTATAGACCACGAAAGAAGTAGATACCCGTACTGCATTGTCTGGACTCCAATACCTGTGCTAACGTAAGTTGCTCTTATGTGGAATTATCAAATATACCCTAATTACACGAATGTGCATGAAAATTGTATTTTAAAAACATTGAGTTCGACAATGGATTAGATATTTCTTTCTGGTACTGAAAATGTAAGGAGTTGATTTTTTAAGTAAATATTGCGCCCTATGTTATAGGTGGCGAGCCCATCGCCTTACCAGGCACAAATTTAAAACCCGGGCAAGTTTAATAAAAAGAAACTCAAGCCAATAATTGTGATTGCCTGACCTGGAACCTAGAACCTCAGTTTAAGTATTCAGCCACTAGACCAATGAGCCGAAAATAATACTTAATGTAATAGAAAGTTATGGAAACAGATGTATGTATCAGTAATATAGAGTTCTACTTGTATAAAATATGTAAATGAGAACTTGAATGTGTCTTTTGAATTAACAGTAATTCACAAAAAGTGGTCCTGTGTTTTTATATACTGATATAAGTTTATATAAGAATGTCTTAAAACATATAGTTTAGTCAAAAGTTTTTTTGATAAGAATAGTTTTCGATCATTTGAAACTGAAAATAAATTGTCATTTTTTGGGTTTCTCTTTGCTGTCTTGAAATATTTTAACCAGTTGTATTTTGAGCATGGTGTTGTATATGTAATTTTTTAAATTGCAGATGGATTTTCCCATTTCTGGGTCACATGGGCATCTGCACCTCAAGTGGAGTGATCAGAGACTTTGCAGGACCATACTTTGTGTCCGAGGACCTCATGGCTTTTGGAAACCCAACAAAATATTGGCAACTGTCTCCACAGAAAGCTTACAATGGCCAGGCAGGCTGGGATGCTGCTGTCTCAGAGGCCTCTGAGATATATAAGAAGAGAATGGTAGATGATATTTTTTTACATCCTGTTGTGTCCCATTGCTGAGCAAAGAACTGTCTCATTTGATATTCTATAGACATTTATGGTGGTCAATACACACCTAAATATCTAGTTTTTCTATATAAAACTTAATTTATTAAGGTCTTAAATAAACTCATATATACATATACATACACTCATACATATGAGTTAAAAACAAATATTTAATTGCATAATGGTGCTCATCATTAAAAAAAATCCTTTCTTATGAGTTATTATGTACATTCTTAAACTACTCCATACATATATAATTACTTGTCCTGACTGACTGATTCATTAACACCGAGCATTAAAGCTGGGGCTACAAACTTGAAATTTTCCACAAAGATACCTTTAAAGACGTAAGTGAGCACTAAGAAGGTATTTTTGAAAATTCATCCCCAATAGGGGTAAAATAGGGGATTTAACTTTGTATGGAATAAAAATATTAAATCGACATTTCGACTCGAAACTTTGTAAGAAAAAAATAAATAAGCAACTATGTATTTCGCGATGTCTCTAAAATCAACTCTTTAGAGGGCGAAATGCTTTGCAAGGGTGGGCATTGTTCCGGATAAAGACATTCACGCGGGCCGAGACGCTAGTAAAACCTAGTATATATACATAGTTAATGAAATGAAGTAAGTTTCAAATAACTAGTCTCTGGTTCATAGTAAAATATTCAAATAAATTCTATTGCACATAATTATTTTGCAATTAGAATCAGTAGGCTCTGTACAAATATCTCTTATTTAAACATTGTCAAACATGTATTGTTACAGCATATTATATTTTATGATAACTGCCACTCCCATGTGGCAACAGCACTCAACATAATGAACTATGCAGGCTGCAAGAATTGGAACATGGTCAAACTGGCTTTCTACATGATACCATACTCCAAATATGTCAGGTTAATATAATTTATTTATTGTTACATCATTGTGTGAGTGGTAACCATGCTGTAGACACCTTTGTCTGCAGCACGAATGGGCCGGCTCGTCCGGGTCGTTACCACTGTCTCACAGAAAACTGACGTAAAGTAACAGCTTGCAGCTGCGTTTCGTATGGTGAGTGAGATATCTGAAGGCCCAAATTTCCCTCCCCTTCCCTATCCCTTCTATCCCTTTCCTTTAAGGTCGGCACAACGCGCCCATGATTCTTTGGAGTTGTGGGCGTATATGGGCGTTGGAGATCACTTACCATCAGCTGAACCACTTGCTTGTTACCGACCTACACCTTAAAAAGAAATACATATTAATCATACATAATACAGACTACGAGGTTTACAAGATTGTTTAAGTAATTCAGTAACAGTTAATATGTATGTATAAAATAACTATCAGGTTCATATGTTTAACAAGTTGAGTATGATTTTGAACTTTTTTTATAAAAATTTAAAATAGTAGTTACAAAATACAAGTAAAAAACGAACATAAGCTTTTCTGTTGTAGTCTTCTTTTAACGTACGCCTGTCATAGTATATCAATAGTCAAACGATTGAATTGGATGATAATATATTAATACAAAACACACAAGTAGGGACATAGCTATTGCTGTACCGGTGTGGGATATTTATTTCAAATAAAATATAGTTTTACCATATTTATTATAACAAATATGAACATATTATTATACTTTTCAGTGTCGGGGCATTTCTGAAGACATGGCTTCCGTTCGTCATAATCGTTGCGTTCATTTGTGGTCTCGCTGCCGCGATATAAGGAGGCTGGTGTACTCAATTTTGAAGCCTGGAGTACACATGACATTTAAAAGCATGCTTTTTTACTATTTTAATTCATTTATGTTGAGAAAATGCTGTCGTTCTACCCGTGTTTCTTGACCAATGTGGTATATTTTAATTACTTGATTTGTCACTTTTATTTTCGCACACATTAATTAAAAGTCAAAATTAGCACATTTTGTGTTGTTAAGTTGCATGTGTACTGCAGGCTGTAATCTATACTTCTTATTATTGGACATGTGTGGAGTAGACTTGAATACTATCACTTCCACAAACGGCGAGTTAAATGCAAAACTCCAACGCGCACTATAAAATCTACATGTATGTGTATGTAGTAAAAATTGCCACACTAGGTGTTAATATAGATCAATGTATTTATATGTCATATTATCTGTGATTTTCACTAACGCTTCACTCTTGTGTCATAACAGAACGATAAACCTGTTAAATGTGAATTCTTTTCACACTGTCTTATATTAAACATATAAAATTTAGATAGATATACTATTGATAAAATACATGAATAAAATTCTATAAAAAATAATATAAAAAAGTATAAAAAAAGGCAAGGCAACTGCCTGCCTGAAAAATAAATAAATAAAAAATTACTATGACTTAAAGAAAAATAATCACACTATACATATTTTGGTAGATCTGCTACAATTTTTGTATTGTATAACTATCCTTTTAAACCTATTAAAAAGGAGGAGTTCTTAATTCGAAGTCCAGCTATACATATAATTTTTTTTATGTATAATATATCTCAATATTATGTAAAAAATCTTAATGTTTATGAAAATGTGCAAGGAGTTAAATCAACAGATTTAACTCCTTGATGTTTCTAAAGATCATTCCGGGAAATTGAAGAAATACTTACTTTTTAACACAAACACCCAGTTTCTGAAAGAATGTTTCTATTCTATTCTATTTTTAGATTATGGCCCCATCGATTTTAGATGATTTCGCCAATATCAAATATTAAAATAGCATTATCTAAAAACAAAGATCAAAACGTAGACATCTTTATAAAGATGCTCAATTGTTCGAAAGGCTGATCAATGTAAAATTAACTAATCAAATGTCAAATCTCATGTCAAGTCGAAATTGAGTTGCTAGAAGCGTGGTCAACACCTTTGATTTAACACACATGTTAGTTAACATAAGTTTGAAATGAATATGAAAAATCGTATGTTAAACGCTACGAAAGAGGCATTAAATTTTATAATTTTTCACTAGTTAATGTTTCAGTTTTGAGAGTGGTGTCAAAATCAAATTTCTGTCAGATTAATGTTGATTTGATCAGCCTTTCAGAAACCGGGTATAAGTAATGACAATGATATAAGTGTTGACTGAGAATACTAAGTCAATGTATATAAGGCTTATATAACACAGTCCAGTAACGATAGAACAAATAATGCTCTTGTATCTAAGCCTTAACAGCTGGACGAGGCTGACTGATATTTATCTTTATTACTTTTATTTACTTAATTGCAACTACCAAATAATAATATTAAGTTTTCAGTTCAGGTTTCTGTAACAAGACCTACTTATTTTCTAAGTAGTTGACTCTATGTCTAATCACTAATTAGATGTAATTTATGTAAGAATGCAAAATACTAATCTACACATCTAAATATAAAATTAATATCAATAAAGTACATAAAACAATTTACTTATTATTATGAGATTCTTTAAAATGTATCCCATAGTAGTTTTTTTGTGTGTTATATTTTTAAATAACCACTTTGCTAAATTTCCTATAACAATTTTCTTGCTTATGGTGGATATTTTATTGATAGTAAAACAGGCATGGAGTACAAATAACTTACATGACACTGTCTTTTTGTAATTTATATGATGGAATAACTAAAATCATATAAATACTTTTGTCAAAATATTTGTTACATTAAAGTTTGTTGTTTATTTTTAATTTGACACAATTGTTGAAATGCTATAAAAAAAAATGAGTGTGTAAGAAATTGGTTGTTGTGCAAATTAAAATTTGTCTTTCCTATAAACATTGTATAACAGTGGTGTGGTTAAATGTATTGTTATACCATGGTTATACCATTTTATAAGTAAAGCTGAAAATGTATATTTATTTTTGTATCTCTATAAATAAATATAATTAATTTATATTCTCTGTATAAAAATCGATGGTATAAATTATATGTGAATTAGTTGTTGAAAACTCTGTTATTACTTTATTTATAAATTTACCTTAAACATAGAAAATATATATTTTCCATAACTGAATTATACAATTTCATTAACCAGACTATTCTTTAGAAATGTGTATGTATAATCTGGGTATATGGTTCTGTAAATCTCTGACGACTCAACATCGTTTTTTTTATTAGAATGAAAGACACCAAACAAGAAGTTGCTTGCTTGGTTCACTCTTCATACTCAACACAACTCACCACTGAGACATAAGGTATTAACGCCCAAGTGCTGAATTGTAACTGAAGCATTTAAGATTGTGTTAAACAAGTTAAGACACTCAAATTTGTCAAGTGTATGAAAATAAGTAGCCATTAGACAGTGGGCTGTTGAGTAACGTTTCAGTATTCAGGTGTAAATCGCATAATGGACAGTAATTATACTGGCTCCAATGTCATTCAAACCATAGCAGAATAGAGTTTTTTTGGTGGGGACATCTGTGAGTTTCACAGGTAGGTATCAGCTCTTATTTGTGGAACAATTTCACACTACACACAGCTGCTTGGCTGCAAAAATAGATGGTGTGGTGGTGACTACCCATAAGAGGGCGCTACCATAGAGTAAATTTCCTAGTGTGCGTTGTAGTTCTTAAGAGTTGACCTTAATTTTAACAGATAATTATTCAGTTGCATTTTTTTATATGAGGACTGTTTGCTGACTAGCTAATTTCTATCAATAGAATACTAATTACTGTGCTTAGCATGGTCGAGTGATAGGGCTGCACCAGTTAGCTAGAAAAATTATATTAGGCAAAACAATTTTTTATGACCGAGGTTAGCAGTCAAGTAAGTGGGCCACCCAGTGGTAAGTGATTACCCACAACACCACAAAAATGAAATCATGGACATGTTGTCAACCTTTAAGGAAAGGAAGATAGTTAAGGGATTGGGGAAAGGGGGTTTTGGATCTCTGGATAATCACAGTATGAAATGCAACAGCAAGCTGCTACTTTATGTTGGGTTTTTGTGAGACAGTGGTAACGGTAGTCGGGCGAGCCCATTCATGGTGCAAAAAAACTTCTCTAATAATAATGTTTATTTGTTTATTTATATAGTTTTAAGACTAAACAATGCCAATACGTTTTTCAGTTACTATTATTTACATACCTACAAAAAACTATATATACACATGCTTGTAATCTATGGGTGTAGGGAGACTATGATTCTGATTTTTACCATTATTATAAGTTCTCATTAGTAGAGAAAGTCCATGTTAGCATAAGCCCATGATACATTTCGTTCAAAAGAGAAAACTGTCTATGTCAACTAGTTTCTCATTTGGTGATAATAGATAGATATAGCATGAGATAACGAGACTGCAACACTTTCTCGTAGTGGATTAGTATCCACTATGAGAAAGTGTTGGCTGGCGTAGTCGCCAGCATTTTGTTTTTATTTTAGACATAGTAATATCCAGATATAACTCGTTTCTTACTACAAAATCAACAAAATTATCTTGATTTGCTTATGTTAATCCCACATGGCTTTGGACATAAATAAATAAATCCCAAGTGATGCAGCATTCATTAATATCCATTTCACTCTGGTCAACTTCTTTGATGTTACAAACTTAGATATTTATTGAAGTTTTATTTACACTTGTGCACTAAATTTCCTTTAAAACACTCTTTTCAACTGTAAAATCGTAATCGTAACCAGTCATATTGACTCTGTTTGTGAGGAATGCGAGCAGATCACTTATTTCCATCGAATAAGCATCCTTATTTGTAGCCAATTGTAGTTCCTTTGACATTGTGAATGGCACTCCTTGGAGATAATGGAATGTCGGTTCAGAAACCACTCTTCGCATGGGGGCAGGCGGAGCAGGTCTTTGAGGGTACGGAACGACTCCACTTACGTTAGGATACAAACTCCCTGTATTACTAGGAGATGATGGGTCTATAATCTCAAATCCATCATCACTTTTCGGTCCTGGGATAGGAGACGCCTCATCTTCGACGGGCGACGACCTTCGCTTGCCAAAGAACGATGAAAACATTTTCTCTTTGTTTTTGTATGCAATTAGTGGCTGACTCACTAAACTTCCTAGACTGCCTCTGACTTGCCCTATAGAAAAGACGCGTATCGTGTAAGAGTTTAATTGTCTTCTTCTTCTTATTTTATTTGGATGGCGAGGAGAGAGTTTAATTGTTTAATTGGTTTAATTTTCACACAATATTCATATTGTAATTTTTTATTCACTAATAATTAACCACAGATGTTATTCTGACAACTGGTGAATCGGTAATATTTGAATGTTTCATTACGGAAAATATTCTTAGTCGATTCCGATTGTACATCTTATTTAGTCATTAATCGGACTTTATCGGTGGTTTGTCAATCACTAAAAACAAAAAGTCAGTAGTTAATCTGTGGTCAGGTTTTCGTATAACAACCGCAGAATTGGGCTACGAAGCGACTATTCTAATTGGTCGATTTTGTAAGTCAGGCCAATGGAATCAAGAAAATCTTCATCAAAGAGAATATAATACGTTGAATCTCCATTATAATATTATGCCCAATTATTGTAAATGGGAACAGTCCTTTACTTCGACGTAACTATACGAACAGACTACTTAGAAAGAACTGACGTTACTATACGTCAAAATCTGGTCAAAACATAGATTTGCAGCTTGTTTTGAAGGAATGTTAAATGAATTCGAAGCTGTTATTATTTCAGAAAGATTAGTTATGTGACTCTTTGGACCCAACAATGTTTGTTCATTTGTGTACACAACTGTAGCTAAACTTAATTTAGATTTGTGAACTTTTATTGTGGCAAGTGTTTGGATGCCCAGCTGGTGTGTGTGAGGTAGGAATTGTTTTTTTTACATATACGAGCCTTAGTAACATGTGAAGCATGTTTGGAAGTAATTACATACACTAATATAGTGTTATTAAAGGTGGCATGATTTATTTTTTGTTTACACTTGGCATACATAGACCAAAACAAAGCAGCATGTTTAGGGTGGGTAATTCGATCGTGTACTGTCTTGTAATTATTATGGTATTGTCTTAATTTCGTTTAATTTGCTTTTTGACCATATTTATGTGGATACATACTAATTAACTACCGTTTATAAGAGTAAAACTAAAATTTATCTTAGCATAGCACTACTATTTTAGAGTTTAAAAGTTACTATCTATCAGCCCTGTGCCCAGCATAGCTCAAATATCAGTTTTTTTTTTTTTTTTTATTCGATTGAATGACAAGACGAGCAGGTCGCTCGCCTGATGGTAAGCGCCACGCCTGCCCATAAACAGAAGCAACGCCAAACAGAACTTTAAATAAAGCACTGCATGACACTGGACTGCGCTCGTTACCCCGAGACATAAGGTGTTAAGTCTCATAATGCCCAGTAATTACACTGGCTTCAATGTCCTTCACACCGGAACACAACAGTGCTTACACATTGTTGCTTGGCGGCAGAAATAGACAAAGAGGTGGTACCAACCCAGCCGGTCTCTCGCAAACGAGGGACCTACCACCTTGTCATATATTTACATATATTTAATAACTTTGGAATTTTCTAAATAATAGTGAATATCAAATATAATTAATTACTTAGTTTAGATGTACTAACCATGCATACACAAATGAGCATAATGCTATTTTACCAGCCGTACATTTAAATTATGGGCAACTCATGTATGATTTTTACATACATACATACGCACTCAAGCCTGTAATCCCTGAAGAGGTAGGCAGAGGTGTAACCAGTACACCCACATTTTGGCGAGCGAATCTCGCTCGTTCTCACATATTTATAAACATTGGTTTGTTTCAGGTGGAAGTGAGCATGGCGGATGATCCCGGACGGTCTTCGTCACGTTTAGGTAAGTACGATTTATACAATACGCGCAAAATAAATTGTCCGGGGTGAAGTTAGTCACTACACTCGACCTCTACACATCAGCTCACCCTTTAGTCACTGAAAACAATAGCCACACCATCTGGATTTTATTTCTTGACAAAATCTGTCACTAAAATGTCCTGACATTTTGCACAATGTCTGGCTGGTCAGTTTTTTATTTTCATGTCACTAAAATGTCTTGGTGGCGCAGTTATAATGCGTACGCGTGACGACTGAGGCTGAGTTCGTGGTCTCGGGTTTGATCCCCGGGTCGGGTAAAAGTGATATTGGGTTTTTCTAAAACGAAATGCTCTATATCAGCCCGGAGTCTGGAATTAGGCCGGGTATGGCGATAGGCTCGCTAGGCTTGCCCCCCTATCACATCATGGGACGGAGATACGCTCGGTGAAAATGGGTGTAAAGGTAACCTTTGCCTACCACTTGGGGATTACAGGCGTGAGTGTGTACTAAAATGTCCTGATATTTAGCAAAATGTCTGGTATATTGTTAGGTTTTTTTTTCATATTTCGAAATGGTACCCGCACTTTACGCCACCCGCCAATGTTTAGGCACATGTCTCACCGCTGAGCCGCCGCGGCCACTGTCGCGCCGTCGATGAGTAGATAAAATATCTTCAAAACGGGTTATTTATTACAGAATAAGTTTTACGTAAAACTTCCTTATAACCGAGGTTTTTACAGCATAAGCCGCCACGTAGCAACTGGGTCACCTGATGGTAAGTGATCTCCACCGCCCATGTACGCCTACAACATAAGAATCATGGGCGCGTTGCCGACCCTTAAGAAGAGGAATAATTAAGGTATTAGGAAGGGGAAATTTGGGCCTCCGGATATCTCATTCACCGCATGAAACGCAGCAGCAAACCACTACTTTACGTTGGTTTTGTGTGAGACAGTGGTAACGACGAGCCAGCTCATTCACGCTGAAGACAAAAGTGTCTACAGAGTGGCTCTACCACTCATGGTATATATTTTATAGAGGAGGCCGGCATACGAGCAGTAGGTCATGTGAGTTAAGGCATTGGAAATGGGAGATCAATTTGGGCCTCCGGATATCTCAATCACCGTACGAATCGCAGCAGCAAGCTGCTACTTTATGCCGGTTTCCTGTGAGACAGTGGTAACGACCCGGACGAGCCGGCCCATTCATGCTGTAGACACAAATGCTATGCTCCTTGTGGAGCAAGTTTTTATTATTAATCATATTATTTTATGATTTTGTCGCCCCCTATAACTGCCGACCGGGGCGGGTACCCCGGTTTGCCTCCTCCCATAGAGCCGGGGCTGTAAATGGTAATTAAGTAATCTTCATTTTATTTTAGGTATGACAGTGTTGTAAAGTAGCCTCAGAACATAATACGCACTCACGTCTGTAATCCCCGAAGGGGTAGGCAGAGGTGTAACCAGTAAACCCACACTTCGCCGAGCGCACCTTCGTCCCATGATGGGATAGGGGGCGAGCCTATCCCCATATCGGGCACAATTCCAGACTCCGGGTTGATACTAAGCATTTCATGATAGAAAAACACAATATCACTACCCGACCCGGTAATCGAACCCGAGACCTCATGGTTAGCCTCAGTCGGGACGCCTACGCATTACAACTGCGCCACCGAGGCAGTCAGAACATAATATGCCAGAAAATCACTTGTATGGTTATTTATGACTAAGGAAAATTATTACTTTATTACACATATTGCGAAGGACGGAATGACGACTTGAAATTATTTTATTTGCTAAACCACCAGAGATATATTTTACGTAATTTGTTTTTATAAAATAATTAAAACACTCCACTCAATGTTATCAAGTTACTTACCTGCCCTACATAATGAATCTAGACATACCAATAAGACAAGTTATGGCGTAGAATTTTCCACTACTGGGCGCGATGCGCGGTGCGCGGGGGCGTCGCTGGGGCGTCGGGCGGGCGGTGCGGGGGCGGCGCCGCAGTGGAGCTTGGGGGCTCGACTCTACACCCCGTGCGCTCGATACCGCCAAGGCCACGGGCGATATCGATTTTATATAAATAGAGTCAGCCCGGAGCACCCTCGACCGACCGCCCGCCCGCCAGCCCGCGCGCACCCAACCGCCTAGGATTCCTAGTATCACTAACGCGGTGTCGAAACTTTATGACCTGTGACGATACTCGATATATATATTCGAATATGCAGTATTTAGAATATTCGACATTTTATCTAAGAATTTACTGGGAATTAAAAATAATCTCCGAAATTATGTCATCCTAAAAAGTTTTTGATACTTGATGCTGAGTATCGATACATGATACTTTCTGGTCGAACCTTTTTGAGTGCCGTTAGTTTGAGTGATCTATCGATATCCGGAGCCGATACTTTGAACCCTACTTGCTGCCTATCCGGGCGGCCTGCTGGCATGCGTAGTCGGTTCGATGCTCGGTCGACCTGGCAGCAACGTAAAAACGATGCGACACTTTTCTGTTCTTTATGCATTGTAAGTGGACAGCTTGGTGCTTTCCCAAAGCAGGTTGTCGGGATGGTATCTGTATTATAAAGGTTTTTTTGGCCGTCTTCTTCTTCCATCTTCCTTTATCCCACTCGCAGTGGGGTCGGCGCAACATGCTTTTTAAACACATGTTACAGAAAGATTTGGCTTGTAATTTTTACGACCGCCCACCTGCTTGATGTCGTTTTTTTGGCCATAATATGGTTATTTTTTGTTTATATTGTTTCTATGTTTGATAGCTAAAAGTCAATATGTTATCGTTTTAATCAGAATATGGTTGACTGAGAGGGAAAGCCTATGGTTTAAGTCCGCCTTATATCTTCTTTATATATATACTTCTACTGTACGGGTGTATGTCACTGAACTCCTCCTAAACGGTTGGACTGATTTGAATGATTTTTTTTTGTATGCGTTTCGGTGGCGCCCTGGATGGTTTAGATTCACAATTGGAACCGGTAGGTGGAACATAAATGACTGCTTCGGTGGCGCAGTTGTAATGCGTACGCGTTACGATTGAGGTCAACGCTGAGGTCTCGGGTTCGATCCACGGGTCGGGTAAAGTGGTATCGCAGTGAGCGAGCCGGCTGCGAAGCGTGAGGCCATGGTTTCGATTCTCACACCCAGATAAATGTCGGTGTTATCCACAAATAATTATTTCGGGTCTGGATGTTGTGGGTTGGCAAGTCCTTCGTAGTTCCTGATACCCACGATACAGGTTAACCTAGTGTGGGGTCAGGACTATGTGTGTGACTGTTGGGTGTATTGTATTTTCTTTGCTGTGCTTCTTTCTGCCTGGTGTTATCCCAGCTTAATGCCAGGCCTCTTATACTACAGATTTGACGTTATATACGGCGACCCACCGTCTGACGCCCACAAACCACAACGGGAACCAAGTTTCGCCATCGCCTCGTCCGTTAATCAGCAGAGTGGACGACATGCAGATGAGGCTTTGAACCTAGGATGTTGGTGGCCACACTTTCACTCTAGTCTCTTTGCCGTGCTAAGAATAAATCATGAAAATCCTGTGTGTTGTGAAATTGCCTTTATTTTTAATGACTATGTGTAAATATCGAGTCTGTAAACCGTGAGGTCCTGATTGTGTACGGAATTAGATTTCCCAGGAGAAGGGTGACGTAGTCGGGCAGGAGGCCGATCGTAAAAATTTGTAACATTATGTCGAAACATATCTGAAACATGTTTAAAAACATGCGCCGATTTCATATAGTCTAAAGTCTGAAGCCATTCATATACTTTTCGTGGCGCAGTGGCGAAGCGACAGGGCGTGGAATATAATCCCACACCGAGACAAATGTTGGTGTGATCCACAAATAATTGTTTCGGGTCTGGGTGTTGTGGGACCGCAACCCCCTTGTAGCTACTGATGTTCACGATACAGGTTAACCTAGTGTGGAGTCAGGACTATAAGTATAATTGTAGGGTGTATTTATTATTTATTTATATATAGTGTAACAAGGACTGAAAAAAAATTATTTGGGAGGTATGTACTGCATTATTTCCAATTATTTCTACACTGCGCTGCACGACGAGTAGACAGCTCGTCTCAAAAATGTTAGGGTTCATAAAAGTTTGTAGTATCCGCACATCTCACATATTCGTTCTTTAATCGTATGTTGTGGGACCAATCTTAAAATTTAATTTACGATGATGACCCGTTACCTGTAAAGGTATTGCACTTAGATATTTATGCGCACTCAGTCACGCCTGTAATCGAGGTAGAGACAGTGTAGTGCAGTGAGGTGTAGGCAGAGGTATAACCAGTACACCCACATTTCGCCGAGGCGTATCTCCGTCTCATGATGTAATAGGGGGCGAGCCTATCGCTATACCGGGCACAATACCAGACTCCGCGCTGATACTGAGCATTACGTAATTAATAGAAAAAACCCAATATCACTTTTGCCCGACCCGGGGATCGAACCCGAGACCTCAGTGTCAGCCTCAGTCGTAACGCGTACTGTTATATATGTAGATTGTCTAGGAAGATGCTGAATGTCACCGTTCTGCTTTATGTCTTGTCTGCATTTTTGAATGCTCAATATATTTTGGATGAAATAATAAGCCAGTCGGATTCCATCAGCCATCGGTGACACTTGCCTTTAAAACCAATAAAGTCACCCTTAACTTTAAAAGTTTTTTTTTTTTTTTAAATCCTACTTGGACAATTTCCCATAACAGTACGCATTACAACTGCACCACCGAGGCAGTTCAGATATTTATTGTTATAACAATAATAACACCAGCCCTTATTATACACGTCCCATTTCTGGGCACGGGTCTTCTCTACCAATTGAGAGGGGTTATACCTTAGTCCACCACGCTGGCCTAATACAGGGTCGCAGACTTCACACACCTTCAAACTTTTTACGCACTACTTCTCAGGTATTCAGGTTTCCGCCGATGTTTCCTTCACCGTTAAAGCAATTGATACTTAACAATGAATGCACATGTAACTTAGAAAAGTCGGAGATGTATGCTATTGGGTCTTTTTTTATAGTATTATATACAACGTGTTATAGAAAGGGGCGGGCAAATTTAAGCAATGTATAGTGTAGGGTATAAGTATTTATCTCCCATAGTACCAAATCCGATTGCATTGCTAGTACAATAATTATAGAATTTTCTTTTTTATCGAATGAGTAACATGTCGATATTGACTTTCAACTTTGGACAACACTAAATGATAAACAATGATATTATAGACCTCCTTTCATTTAATTATTTTATAATTAAAAAAACATTAAACAGTTGTCAAATGTCAATATTTATTTGACGCAGTCAGTTCGGCAAGTTCTGATTTTATGAAGTATGATTACGAGTTAAAAAAATATATTGTAATTGACTAAAAATAAGTATTATGTATTGGTGTAACTGATAAAAAAAATTAAGAGGATCGTAGACTGTAATAAGCCAAATTCATAGATGGAAGACCCGTGAATGAAGTCTTTAACATGCTTCTAAAGGATGGTACCTATTTTTCTTCAACACACAATCTCTTTCAGGTGTTAATTTGTGTTTAAATTACAAGTTACGTACGTATGTCCGTAGAATTACGTGCATCTTATTCAAGGTTATTAAAAAGTGAGTATCGTTCATAATAATTAATAGTGATGTCATCAATGTGATCGATCTTAATAAACGAGTGATTAAATTTTACGTGAAATTTTCGGATGTCTTGGTTTTGAAAAGATCCGGTACATAAGTACTAATTGTACGGTGTATGTAATGACCCTAAAATATGACCACACCTTTCTGTAACACGTTGTATAAATTAGCATGTGGGTCACCTGATGGTAAGTGATCTCCACCGCCCATGTACGCCCATAATACTAAAATAATCATGGGCGCGTTGCCGACCTTAAAGGAAAGGTATATAAGTAAGGGATTGGGAAGAGGAGGGGAATTTGGGCCTCCGCATTGTCACTCACCGTACGAAACGCAGCAGCAAGCTGCTACTTTACGCCGGTTTTCTATGAGACAGTGGTAACGACCCGGATGAGCCGGCCCATTCATGCTGTAGTCAGAACAGGGCTGGTTTTGAACCTGCGACTTTCGTGTTTCTTCTATGGTCTTCACAGTTATTCACAAATATCTATACTCTACAATTAAACATTTCTAAGAATAGTCAAAAAGCTCCAGATTTTTTTATATCTTGGTCTTTTTGAGGGATAATAAACAGCAGGTAAGTTTGATATAAAATAATACTAGCCCTGTATTATACATGATGTCCCACTGCTGGGAGCGGGCCTCCTCTACTGAATGAGAGGGGTTGGGCCTTAGTCCACCACGCTGGACTAATGCGGATTGGCAGACTTCACATACCTTCGAAATTCTTATGAAGAACTTCTTAGGTACGAGTATGTAGGTTTCCTCACGATGTTTCCTTCACCGTAAAAGCAAGTGATAATTAACAATTAATATACAAGTAACTTAGAGAAAAGTTAGAGGTATATGCTCTTGGGGCTGGTTTCGAACCTGCGACTTTCGTCTCGACCGTCCATACCATTCCCACGTGAGCTATCACTGCTATAGGTTGATATATATCATCAATTTCTCAGCTACACGTCCCAACTCTTGTTGTGACTGCTGTTGTTTGGATACGGAAGGTCAAGGGCGCATTTAGGCACGGCGGGCGGGGGGCACGGCCGCGGGGGTGGCATGGGCGGGGCTCGCGCTCAAAATAGACGCAGCGCCGTTTGTCAACATACGCCCGCGCTCTGCCGCCCACCCGCCTGGGTGTGGGGTGGCATGGCACCCCGTTCCAGGAACTGATGGCTGCTCTGAGCCTGTACTATGATTGATTACCGTAATGATGTGTTGTGTGGCAACACAGGCTCATGTACTTAGTCGTTTCGCTCTATATATTCTGAGTAGTAAGTTATGTATTACCTCATCTTTATATATATAATTTTACTGTACGTGTGTATGTCACTGAACTCCTCCTAAACGGCTAGACCGATTTGAATGATTTTTTTGTATGCGTTTGGGTGGCGCCCTGGATGGTTTAGATTCATATATCTGCCCGGCAGATGGCGCTGCAATTGTATGCTGCGGGTGAAACCGCGCGGGACAGCTAGTAGTGTATATAGCTTGTCTTCACCAGTGTTCGATATGAGGTAATCAATCGAAATACGGTTCAAAAACAATAAAATATATAATTTATAAAAAATAAATATGATTATTTTTATAGAGTCATTTTCGTATGCGAGTTATTTCATTACTTTTGAATATCGATTCTGATATCACAGTTAAAACGTCCGACAGGGATTTTGTTACATACTGTATATAGACATACTCGTATCTGTTTAGTTAACTGTTAGTCTAGCTACTGCCACTCCGATCTAGTATTGTTTCATGTCCCAATCAACGCGTACTGATCGATACAATGTTGTCAACATCACGTATCCCACCAATTCTGGTTATTTCCAGTATGAGTGGCGATTACCGAGGTGGGTATTGATGGCGGCCCTTATCGATAATGTGTTATCGTGAGTCGAGACTCGCGACCCGCTGAACCTTGAACCGCGCGTTGCGGCCCCGCTCGCGCCGTCCGCGTCAACGCAGATGCAATTCGTAAACAATGTCGGTAGGTGACGGAAACTTTGAAGCGATGTTGTGAGAGATGTTCATTTGTTTCATACCCGTTCGAATCCGAGCCCGAACAATTACAGTTTACAAGGTGGTTGTACCGGCGGTAGTATCACCGCTTTTTCTGCCGCCAAGCAGCAGTGTGTAGGCACTGTTGTGTTTCGGTTTGAAGGACATTGAAGCCAGTTAAATTACAGGGCATTATGAGACTTAACATCTTATGTCTCGTGGTGACGAGCGCAGTCCAGTGCCATTTTGTAATTTAAACTTCTGTTTATGGGCAGGCGTGACGCTTACATTAGGCGAGCCACCTGCTCGTCCCTTCACTTCGCTCGACTTATGACACAAATTATCATCTGACCAAATTTAATGATCCTAGCTTTAGTAGTGATTGACATTTTATGATTAATGAGAGTCCGCTTAATATAATATGTGTATAGGTATGTAATACATATGTGTATAGGTATGTATTAAAGTTATAAATGATTGTATATAAATAGATTTTCCTGATGGTTATGGCGTTTCAGATGTTACGAAATCGTACCGTGAATGCGATCATTGTTTTACATAAATGTAAATAAAGGTGATGCAATGTACTGTAATGGATTTTTTATATAATATCTACAATTAGGATAACAGAATGTTATGTAACAAAATTTTGGAGCATTATCGCCGTTTTCCAAGATAAACGAACATTGCCAAAGAGTACCATTAAAATAGTAGTACTGTATCTAGTTCTTATCAATAATATTTAAAGTTATGCCTGACTGATGTCCGATGTCAATCTTCCGGTTACAAAATACGAGCCGCTGAGATGACAGTCTCAGTCAGTTAACTCTCATAACAGTAGCTCGACTCGCCTCGGACGTTCTTCTGACGAAGTTGTTGCCATGATTGTCTCATGTCGGGTACTCCAAATAACTATCAAGTGTCTAGTGTTTTGGTAGAGGAGCGCGAGTGTTCAGTGAAGTCACTAATCTAAGCCCATTAGAAAAATACCCCATTAAAAAGGCACGTTTTGCGGTGAGACTGAGACAGGTGTCCGCGACATACGACAATAGTGACACGCCAGCTGTATGCAATTACTGTATGTATAGGTACATACTTTCACCCTTTCGAATGAATAGAATCGTCAAAATCAGGCCAGGGGTGGTACCGGCTAATTCGCCGAACTTCGGATTTATGTAAATCTATGTTCGATTAGAGAACCAATGATTCTGTAGTACCGCCGAATGACCGTTTAATGGCCAAAACGATGAACATGGATTTATGACGTCACACGAACTTCATTAAAACCGATTGATTTTAATTAATTAATGCCGCCCGCGAGCGATTAATTTGAATGGACTTAAACGCCGGCAGAGTTGATGAAGTTCGGCGAATTAGGCGGTACCGGCCCTGTCAGGGAAAATATATGCGTGGTAATATATACAAAAGAAACAAATAAGCCTACGCGTCGAATTGAGAATTTTTCTTTTTAAAGTCTGTTAATAAAGTCACATTATAAAGAGAGTGAATCTAAGATGGGGCCGGAGCAGAAGTGCATTCAGCGGCCCCAGGCTATCCGGGTCAGGGGGTGTCACCCGCCCGGGGAGGGGGTGCCCAAACAGCCCCAAGTAGGTCAATAAATGGTGCACGGGCCGCAAGTGTGCCGCGCATAATGCATGCAACCCACTCGATCTGCGAACTGGTTTATTGTGAAACTGTGATGGGGTGGGGGTTCGATGGAGATCAACAGAAATGTATGTTTATAATTTTCAATAGTGCTGTGGGCTTTGATGCGCTTTCACAGCTATCGGAATGGGTTTCTTGTCCATCCTGTCAACTGCTGGTTCGTGATCTCCACCGCCCATGAACTCACAATACCGGAAGAATCATGGGTGCGTTGCCTGACTAAAAGAAAAGGAATAGGTACTGTGAATTATTATTAGCAATGCCAACCCGCATTAGTCCAGCGTGGTGGACTAAGGCCTAACCCCTCTCATTCAGTAGAGGAGGCCTGTGCCCAGCAGTGGGACGTATATACCACATGGCCGGTGTTATAATGTGAATTAGAATGCGTACCGGTCTCCCTATATCGCGTGCCTCAAATCAGGTCTTTATTGTAACCAAAAACAGTTGTTCTAAATGTCTAGTGTTTAATTAGTTTGATGTCAGAGCGGCTCATATGCGTAATGGCGGCTCGTTTGTGATCTCATACAAATGGTCCGAGACAAACGACAGAGACAAATTAACTAAATTTATGTGAAATATAAAGGACTAGCCTTTGCTCGCGGCTCCACCCGCGTGAACCGCCTTTTCCGGGATAAAAAGTAGCCTATGTTACTCAGTGATAATGTAGCTTTCTAACGGCAAAAGAATTTTTGAAATCGGTCCAGCAGTTTTTAAGTTTATTCGTTACATACAAAAATCCAAATCTTTCCTCTTTATAATATTAGTGTAGATGTATAAGGTACCTTTTGTATAAGACGTACAATAAAATCTATTATGAGTTACTCTTTTAACCGAACTTATTTCCGTTCCAAGATGCGACAAGATTCGATATACCGGGGACAAATTCTAATCCTGACTGCCTCGGCAGAGCAGTTGTAATGCGTATGCGCAGGTTTGATCCCCGGGTCGGGTAAAAGTTATATTGGGGTTTTATTAGTCAGGAATTGTGCCCGGTGTACTGGCTACACCTCTGCCTACCCCTTAGGGGATTACAGGCGTGAGTGCGTTTGTATGTGTATGTTGGTATTATGTGCAAGTTCATTTGAATAATATTCTACCTTAGTATTCGACATAAGTTGATCTGTGAGAGCAACTCTACGTGATTTTAGTTTATGATGGGTATTGTCCTGTCATTTTAGCACTACCCGCAAATGGCGGTGCGCTAATGGTGCTTTTAGCGCTCGTAGATTATTAATTTAGAGCATTGGTTCCCAATTAGTTATTGCTGCGTACCACTTCAAAAAAGACCTCAAACCTGCGTACCCCTTATTGTAGCAAACACACTAATATTATAAATGCGAAAGTTTGTGAGTGTGTGTGTATTCTTGTTTTTACTGATGATTGTAATAAAATAATATTTTGGAAATTGTTCTTGTTTTTACTGATAGCCGCACGTACCCCTTGATGCAACTTCACGTACCCCTGGGGGTACGCGTACCACTAATTGGGAAACACTGATTTAGAGTAATAGTCTCTTGTTGAAGACTTGTAATAGGTATAGTTTGAGTATTCACCGCAAGATGTCGTTATATTGAGTTATCGCGTAAATCCTGAAGTAATTTATCCATCTTTCACTAAAGCTGAAGATAGTTACGATGTATTTTTACTTAAACATAATATGCTTAGGTATTGAATGTCAATGTAATTTATAAATGTGTATGTCTGTGCATTCGGTCAATTCTTATTTTATATACAGTATAAAGCCAGCTTACGTACGATAACCATGAGGTCTAGGGTGCAATTCCCAGGTGGAGCATTCATAACTCGTGTTTGATTCGAAAAAAACACACATATGTTGCTTGTGGTTCGAATTTGTGACCGGTATGGCGATAGGCTCGCTCTCTTTAACATCATGGGGCGGATATAAGCTCGGCCATGGGTGCAGTAATTGCATCTCTGCCTCCATCTTCAGGGATGGCGTGGGATTATGTGTGTACGTAGTATGTAGAAAAATCGTACGCATACGCCCTCACGCCTGTAATCCCCGAAAGGGTTAGGCAGAAGTGTAAACAGTACACCCACATTCCGCCGAGCGTATCTCCGTCCCACGATATGATAGGGGGAGCCTATCGCCATACCGGGCATAATTTTCAGACTCCGGGCTGATACTGAGCATTTCGTAATAGAAAAACCCAATGCCACTTTACCCGACACCGGGGATCGAACCCAGCGTTCAGCGTTGGCTTCAATCGTAACGCGTACGCATTACAACTGCGCCACCGAGGTAGAAAAATCGTTTTGATTTAAAAAGGTTAACAATGTTGTACCGTTTCACCAGATTATGAAAGCAAAAGGCGGTGTTATGTGTACATAATATACTGCCCGGCTGTGTTTGCTACTCGGGCTAAAAATAGTCGCTACCCTTACATAATTATTGTTGGAGGCTGCGCTTCCTTCCACCCCGTGCCCACACTACGACCGCCGCGCGCCGAGCCGCCCGGTGCCAACTGCCAGTCCTTGCCGGGACGTCGAACGGACAGGACGCATATTAGAATGTGAACAGTCCTCTATTTGGAATGTACTGAAAAAATATCGATGCTTCATTTATTTGCAATAATTTGATTAATTGAATTTTATGAAGACATTCTTCGTTTATTTCTTTTTTGCTTAATATATAAATGTGAAGTATGTGAAGTGAACATTCGGTGATTTATTGTGTTTGTGAACTTTCAACATGTCTGTTAACACACCAACTGTGGCCAAAGGTAATATTCATTTAATTATCTTAAAATTGTTAAAAGTTACGTGAGACGAGTATTATTTTATTAATGCCAAACGACAGTAATCACTTTAACTCATAGTTTATTGGTTACATTTACAATATTACTACTTTTTAGACCACAACCCCATGTCAGGATTCTCTAATTATAACTAAGACAACTATGACCGAATAGTATAACAGCATAGCTACCGCGTAATGAACTCTTGGACTATCGACTGAGCACTGAACTGAAGGCTGACCGACTGACTGCGGGCAAAAGACCTCCAGTTATGGCGACAACCTCTTTTATACCATTTAACTAACCTTCCAAAAATATATCGCATCATTATTATTACATTGTACCCAACGTTGCTTTCTCAGACACCCTCAATATACCAATATTAAGAATACGCTAACACATACTCCTGTGGTTCCCTCAAAACATGACCGAACCACCTTAAGTGACTTTACTAAAGTTTATCTGACGTGGATGTGTTCGTTACGTTTACGATTTACTCGTTTTTCTGTTGAAACATATAAATTAAACAATACAGCCAACAGTCACACATAGTCTTGAATCCACACTCAAATACGAGCCTTGTGTCATGGGCATCAGGAACTACGAAGGACTAACATCCCACAACGTCCAAACCTGAAACAAATATTTAAATATATTTCCTTTAGTCGAATAGTACCATATAAACTAATTGAAAATTTCTTTGTTGACATGTTACGCGCCAAATAGAAATAGTGTACTTAAAATGAGTTATGTAACACGCAACTTAGAGCGGAAAAGCATTGGTAGAATCAAGGTAAATTGTTATAAGTACTTCATTTGTTTTTGACAAGTAAATGTTTTTTACTTAGCAAGACTTTTTAAGTGGTTAATTGAAATTGCCACCGGTTCAGAAGGTTTTATCGTTGTGAAGAAGAAACTGCGCAAGAAACTCCCTCAGCTGTAGGAAATAAGTTTAATACAATTATAAAGTCAATCAAAAGCAATAATTATCGTTGACCAAAATATTATAATTTAGAAATCTGCGATGCTTATTTGACTATTTTTACAGTGACCTTGTGATGTTTCGATGATGTGTTTTTTTTTAGTTCATTTATTGTATTAAGTTTCATCAGAGTTGGCAACACTGCGCTGTATCACTGAATTCGGATGGTTTTTCTTATAGATACATACATATATATAAGCTCAAGCCTTTATCCCGGCAGTAGTAGGCAGACGCGCAATTAGTCTGCATTCATGTTTCGACGAGCTTATTTTCATCATATGATATTGTGGCATGACGACCACACACAACTTACACAATATGCTCAAGGCACATACTTACACAATATGCTCAAGGCACATACTTACACAATATGCTCAAGGCACATACTTACACAATATGCTCAAGGCACATACTTACACAATATGCTCAAGGCACATACTTACACAATATGCTCAAGGCACATACTTACACAATATGCTCAAGGCACATACTTACACAATATGCTCAAGGCACATACTTACACAAAACTACTACTTGCTCGGTTGCAGTCTACAAGTGTTTTGATTAGAAGTAGGACCTAAGCAGTAGAGTTAGAATAGAGTTGAGTTAAAATGTGACCGAATCTAAATTATGTATAACATTTTATGGATGCAATAAATATTTTCATTTGATTTCATTTCATTCAGCATTCCTTACAACGTAGTATTTGCTGGACGCAACACAAGGTAGCAAAGAGTTTATCTCTCAGATCTATAAGTCTACAACTACAGCTAAAACTGGGTTACCACTCAAAATAGCTTTAGTCTTATCCAAATAAATAGTACATCAGAAGATGCAACGCGCATGCAACAAATATATTCGAACTCAGAAGTCGGGTTATCTGCGCCAAAAATCTAACATAGCAAAATAACGATCTCTGTGAAAAGAGTATTTTTAAACATATAAAAATACTGTAAATACTTCCACGTATGGTTTATTGGTCACTTTTACAATATAACTGCTTTACAGACCACAACCCCTTGTCAGGATGCGCTAGAGATTACTCTCTTATGAATTATATTACTACTTAGACTGAACTAGGACCGAATAGTAAACCAGCAGAGAGACTGTCGATTGAGCACTGATCTTATTGAACTGGAAAATAACTGTGACTGACTGCGGGCAATTGGCTAACTGAATGCTGCCGCTACCAATGGAGAGGCACTCTTTTATAATGGGCCTGTCACCCCCGCCAGCCATACAATTGGTTTATCCACCCTCGATGATTATTTCCATATAATGAATAATCCGCTCTTATATTTTTTTTATAGCATAGGTTGGCAAACGAGCAAGTGGGCCACCTGATGGTAAGTGATCTCCACCGCCCATGTACGCCCACAATACCAAAATAATTATGGGTGCGTTGCCGACCTTATAGGAAATGAAACCTGAACACCCTCAAAATTACCGCACGAACGCATCACGGTTTTCATACGGGGCTCGATCCCTCGGCCTCACATTTCCCAACCCACTACTCGCCCACTGCATCATGGAGCCTGTTTGAATGTGTCATCATGACGGATTTTGAACATGGATGTATGATGGTCATTATCCAGATGGGGCCAACATCTTTACAAAAGTGATCAAGATGCTCGATCAAAATCTTTGTCGGTTCTAACGATTCTGTCAGGATTAAGAAATGCGTCAGTGAACAACTAAGTGTCCGTAGTACGCTTGAAAAGTTTAATGCACTACATAAGGCTAAATGCTTAACAAATAAAAATAACTTGGTACTTACATGTGAGATCGATGTAATCCACTTTGTGCTATTTATGTGCTATATTTAGAATTAAATCTGATAACAAGATTTGCTTGCGTTGTGTAACAGTATGTACTGACCTACATGTTATATCTACGTACTACTCGGATTTAATGTAATGAAATGCATCGTTTACTGCTCATGCAGACAATTAAAATAGCGTTTTTATTCAGTAGGCCTAGTACGAGTTACAAATACGTTCACAGTTTTCGAATTCGTATAAAATTACTACCGTCAAAGTGTCAAACTAGCAATTCATACGTTAATAAAGGAAAGAATCGCTTGTAAACAAATTTCATATTCGACTAATGTGACGTCAAATTAACCATATTAATTCATCATAGTTCTCATTAGTGGCTACTGATATCCGACGCATGGAGAGAAAACGAAAACTTTTATCGTTTAGGAAAATATTAAAACTTGTAAAATAACAGAATGAAACTACCAGAAATCATATCAATTTATGTGAACATTGTAAATAAAATATTGTCTAATAAACATGTCACTAACATCAATTAACTTTACGACGTATTTGTAGTAGTCTGGAGAAATATTCCTCTGGTTTTTTTTTATTATTTAAATCAATAAGTTACGTTAATCAAAATCTACATCAATTATAATTACAATCTACATTTACAGAAAGAATTTTATAAATCGGACTAAAAATAAATAAGTTAGTATCCATTCAAATCCTGTAGAAGGGGTAATTGTCAAATGACAGACGACGCAAACTTTGACGTCACTGTGTAAAATGTTCATTATGGTGCACACGTGCAAGCGAGATAGTGAGATGGGATATCTCACTATCTCGCACCCACTTTTCCTCATACCAACATTTAAAGCCATAACTGCGGGCACATTTCTGAACCAATTTTGATTGTGGTTTTATAAAAGGGTTTCTTTTGAGTATCATTTTCTGTTGCTTATAAAATAATGTATAAAATTCAATATAGGAAACTACCGTATTAAAGTCACGTCGAGTCGCGTCGTTGTAGAGCTGCGAAGCTTCTCAACTATTTTTTTTTTAATTTAAAAAAATTACAATTATAATGCTTTGTCAATTATTATTACGTTTCATAACATTTTCTTATTTTTGTATATGGTTTGTCTGTTTCTAATTATTATTATTATTTGTCCGTGTTAGTATTGGCTGGCTTAATGTTATATTATTATACTTATGTTTACACAACCGGTTGTATGATATTTTCAAAACTGTTATAATATAATAATAATAATAATAATACACCCAACAGTCACACACATAGTCCTGACCCCACACTAGGTAAACTTGTGTCGTGTGTATCAGGAACTACGAGGGACTTGCCAACCCACAACACCCAGACCCGAAACAAATTTTTGTGGATCACACAAACATTTGTCTCAGTGTGGGAATCGAACCCACGGCCTCTCGCTTCGCAGCCGGCTACTCGCCCGCTGCGCCACGGAGGCTGTCAATATTACTTCATGATGTGCATATACAATTTGGGTGTATATGTCTAGTTCCTATAAGATAAGTAATATAATCTTTATAAGTCAATTTGTACGAAATTTAAGACATACTTGATATTTACACTAAATCTGTTTATTATTATACATATTGGCTGATTCATTAACGTAGAGCCTAAACCGCTCGGGCTACAATCTTTAAATTTTGCACAAAAATTCCTTTAATGACGTCAGTGAGCACTAAGGAGTGGTTTTTGAAAATTCATCCTCTAAAGGCATCGAAGAGACAACTAGAACGATAACTCTCATATGAATCTGCCAAAAATACGGCTCCACTTACACATGCAAAAGTAATCACACATAATACTCATGCACGCAACAAAAATTAATGCATGTTCAAAATTTACTTTATTTCATAAAAGTTAATGTCTAAATATTAAATTTCTTAATCGAAATTTAATATTTAGACGTTCTTCACCTCGCAAAAAATTAGACGTATTAAGTGTCAACTAGAGATCATGAATATTTTTTTATGAATTGATGAATGAACGAGCTGCACCGACTTTTATATTTTTTTGCTTGAGTTACGTTTCTTGTCATCTTATTTCGATGTCTAAAGAGGTAAAATAGGGGATGAAAGTTTTTATGGACAAAAAATATTAAATAGATATTTCGACTCGAATCTTTGTAGTAGTCCTAGAAACAAATACGCAACTACGTATTTCGCGATATCTCGAAAATCATCCCTTTAGGGGTTGAAGTGCTTTAGAAGGGCGGGGGTTGTTCTGTTTAAAACGATTCACACGGGCGGAGTCGTGAGTAAAAGCTAATATTATTATAGATCCATAAATAAAAACACCGTCACAAGTAACACTTACATCAGCGCTTTCGAAGGGTGTCCCGTTTTGCAGCATGTTGTGGCGCAAAGGTCACGTGACGTCACGCTGCGTCGGTGACGTGTCCGTGGCGTGACAAAGCTCGCGTGTTTACGTGGCCGCCCGGGTTGAACGCTTCCAAGAAACAGGTGTAGGCGGCGACACGGTTCCGCGGTTCTACCTAATTAGCCTGCGGTGCCAGCTTGAAGGGGGTAGAAAAGTGCCTAAATCAGGTCATTAGGTTGCGATAATTTTATTACGTTTCGACATTCTATGTGAGTCATTTACCTAGTTCGGAAGTCGTGATGTTTCTATAAAGCTAAAGATTTAGTCTCCGGTTGGAGGTAAAGTATCCTCTCGGATATACTCTTTAGAGCTAAGTGTGATATCCAGCAAAGTCCAATACTTTTTTTTTATACTAGCTCCGCAAAGTGACTACGCTACACCAGGAGGCCAATTCTCGTAATTTTAAATGTTCAAAATATCATTCCGATCTAGTCTCAGCGTCAAGAAAGTTGCAAATGGCATTCTCTTAAACCAATAATCAACGTCAAATGCACCTAGCATTAACAGTAGCATTATACCGTTTTGGCTTCAATCAACTTTTATTCTACATTCAATCTCGATACGATCTATGTTCACATTTGACGTTGATTATTGGTTTAAGAGAATGCCATTTGCAACTTTCTTGACGCTGAGACTAGATCGGAATGATATTTGGAACATTTAAAATTACGAGAATTGCCCTACTGGTGTTAAGTGCAGCGCAATCCAAGAATACTGTCGACCAACGACAGACTATGTGTCTATCCTAGGTCGGCAAAATTATGCCGGCCTGCCTAATTGATTCTTCACACTCCGTTTATAGGACCCCATATTATAGGAAGGAGGGAACACGTGTGCCGGCAAACTATTCCACAGCTTGATGGTCCGGCAGAAGTAAGTTGTTGTCTAAGTCCCTCGTATGCGAAAGGCCGCCTGGGTTGGTACCACTACTTTGTCTATTTCTGCCGCCAAGCAGCTGTGTGTAAGCACTGTTGTATTCCGGTCTGAAGGACATTGAAGCGAAAAGTGAAATTACTGGGTATTATCAGACTTAACATCTTATGTCTTGGGGTGACGAGCGCAAGCCAATGCCAAGCAGTGCTTTGTAATTAAAAGTTCTATGTAGTGTTGCTTCTGTTTATGGGCAGGCGTGACGCTTACCTTCAGGCGAGCGACCTGCTCGTTTCGTCACTCAAGGTAATAAAAAAAACTCCGTATAGAGAGCAATCTCTGCTATACACCTATATTATGCTAAATGTAAAGTATTTTAACTGTATTTAAATAAAGCTCGGTATGATATTTAGTCAAATATTAATATCCGCCACGCGGTAAACGGTTATTAATTTATTAATTTCATCATACAAAGCAATATTTAATTAATGGTAAGTGTTAACCACAGTTTGTCCTATATTGACGTCATCCTTTGGGTAAAACGAACTAATGATGTAGGTTTGTTTTACATTCATTAATGATAGTCCATTCAATCTAAATCAGAACATGAGTATTTCGTTTTGGAACCATTTATCCTTCTTTCGAACCGGTTTAAGGCAGTTCTTTGTTAAAAGTTTCGTAATGAAACCGTTATGTGAGAATCTTTTTTTTTCTTTATTGTTTTATAGGGAGTTTTGTCACATTTGACAATGTTACCCCCGTAATGTGAGAAGTCTTGTGAGGCTATTTGATTTCGTACTTAACAAAATATTATTTAGGACTGGCAAGAATTTCGCTATACTATCAGAGAGCCAATTCTCCAATTTTAACTGACACTGCGAATGAATTTTAACCGAACTGAGATTAGATTTTGAATTAACTATAAATATGGTATTCTGCTCCTTTAAAAATTCGATATCATCTCAGTTAAATTGCATATAAACTGTCAATTCGATCAACTTTCAATGCATTTCTTTTGTTGAAATTATGGCTTCGCATTATTATGCATTTCGCCAATGACAAGTATTTTACCGAATTTTACGTATCAGCTGCCACTGACTAAATTCTAGAAATTATAATAAAATAAAGTCCAAATAAAATGTCCTAAGCGACGAAATCAATGTTACCAACTCATAATAAAATACCCACAATATGACTAATTTCAGTGATTAAAAAATTACGTACTTGGAGGTTATGATTTTTTAATTAATTGATTTGACTAATTCCATGTATTTTATTTATTTAATTAATTTATCTATTTCCATGTATTTCGAGAAGTTTGTATTTTGCGCTCTATGGAGTTCTGACACTAATGAGTGAAAAATATGCATTGATTAAAATTTTAAATAGTGGCTGCCATTTTGTTGTCCTTTGTTTTGAGGCTGATTGATTTCAATACCTGTTGGGTATACCTTGGGGAATACCTTGATATTAAAATAGTAGATCTAATGTTATAATTGAAAAAGTGATCAGTACTTAGTTTTAAGGACTTTGTACCTCAAAACGAACAAAATAATCGTTATTATACTTTATTAAAGGATCACTTTGTTGCCTGTCCATCTGTCTGTCTGTCTATCAAAACCCTTTTCCTTACGAACGAATAGAGGTCGTTATTGGGCGATGGAAACGGTCCTGTACATTTCTACCTATTGTCATTTGGCTCATAGGGATGTTATATGGCATAACAGAAGGAAAACGGCACAACAGCACCACTTAGGCAGTCCTTTCCGGAAATAACTACAATCGCGATTATTTTATTGAAATTTGAAATTCTACCGAATTACGGTTTTTTTATTTTGCAACACTGCTGAGGACATATTTATATTTATGAATTGTGCGAGAGTTTTGGCGGGAATATTGACAGTGCGATTGATCTCATAATTTAATCTACACTAATATTCTAGAGAGGATATTTTTTTTTGTATGTAACAAATAAACTTAAAAACTACTGGCCCGATTTAAAAAATAATTTGGCCGTTATAAATTTACATTATCACTGAGTAACATAGGCTGTAAACTCATTTCTAATACTTTACTGAAATAACGAGCTCACAAAGTCAAACAATTTTGACTACTTTTAGTTGCTTGCAGTAAAAGAGAATAAAGATAACTGAATTTATCTGCAGTTAACTCACAGTCACTTCACTTCAGTGTTGCCAAGTCAGATTTTTGAAAATACCGTGTTGTCCACATTAAAATACGATATTTGCGCCAAAAATACAGTGCTTGATGGGAAAAATACAGTGAATTTTACAGTGCAATAAAATGACGTACAAAAAAGGAAATAATTAAATTATTAAGTAAAATATAAATTTATTTGAAACTTTATATCCTAAACAAACTTAACATTTTATTTGGATTTATCGATCGCTGCAGAAATGGATGGCTGCGATGATGATGATATCGGTTTAGTTTTGTTAATGTGTTTAATCAAAGAGTTTTATGTATACTACTAGACAAGCTGCGCGGTGCATAGAAATTGTACCACTAAGTTGCAGTCAATTGACCGTAACTCAATATTACCATCTCGCTTACTCTCAACTAGAACCCCTATTGCGCTCCCTGTTTGTGAACTGTCAAACTCCCGCGTTATGTGACGCAGTTTTACTTCTAAATAACCTGTCTAGTAGTATACAATAATAATACGAAATTTTGACTGTAAAAAAATACTGTGTCTCCATATACTGTATTTATAAAAATACGGTGTCCAGTAGATGGCGTAAAAATACGCAGATCTGCTGTAATTACAGTGCACTTGGCAACACTGCTTCACCTTCAGTCACATTTCGTTCTCAATTAATATTTTGACGTTTGTCTATAGACGAAATGCATTTTCTATAGATAAGTGTCAAATTTATTGTTACCAGAAAGCCGTTTTGGTTCAGTCAACTTGTATTCTACTTTGCGATTTATGTTCACATATTTTGATCTTGAATATTGGTTTAACAGAATACCATTTGCAACTTTCTTGTCGCTGAGATTAGATCGGAATGATATTTTGAACATTTAAAATTACGAGAATTGGCCTTCTGAACGACCTTCAAACTATAATGAATTTGGAGAAACCTCGGCATAGGTTATGTAGCCAATAAAGTCAGATTCGATCGCCAGCTTATTTGCCACTTATATTAAAAAGTATATAAACATACAAGATATTGTGTTCCACACTGAATTGAGCTGACATTTAACTGCAGCTGTATTTCGAGCATGCCAAAAATAAATTCACCACGTCAATTTGTCGGTAGGTAAGTGCGAATGAGCGAAAAATGTATTTTGTAGGGCAATGCCCTGGTTATTACGGCCACTGTCAAACCGTGTGCTTGTTTGCAATTATGTTTGTGAAAAACAACTGAACATGTGTAATACTCACAAGGTGGTAGGCCCCTCGTATATCCGAGAGGCCGTCTGGGTTGGTACCACTGCTTTGTCTGTTTTTGCCGCCAAGCAGCAGTGTGTATGCACTGTTGTGTTCGGGTTTGAAGGACATTTAAGCCAGTGAAATTATTGGGCATTATAAAACTTAACATCTTATGTATCAGAGCGACGAGCGCAGTCCATGCCATGCAGTGCTTTGTAATTCAAAGTTCTGTGTGGCGTTGCTTCTGTTTATGGGCAGGTGTGGCGCTTATCATCAGGCGAGCGACCGGCTCGTTTCGTCACTCAAGCTAATTAAAAAAGAATACGCTACGACGTAACGAAGATGCTTCGCCTCGTTGTCGAGCCCAAACAGATCGTTTCATCACCCATATCATCATCACCAGCATGTCGTACTAAACTATGTCTTTTCGTTATACTGAAGTAAGTCCACACGCAGCAGCTGCAATAGTCGCCAGATTACTAGAGTTTACTCTGTAATTTTGAGTTTGATCTGGAGATTGTTTAATATCAAAGTATCTTCTATAAATTAATACGTGAAGTTTGTTAATATTCTAAGACGTAGAACATTTTGGACCCCTTTTTAAGCTATATGCTCGCACGGAAGTGTTGTATTTGAAGTTGATATGGAGTAGTAGTGCATAGAGTTATTTAAATATAATATTTGTAACAAATACTCTCCCCAGAGGGGTTTCAGGCAGTCGGCCGGTCGTAAAAACTATAAGTCAAATAGTTCTGTAAAATGTTTTTAAAAAGCATATCGCGCCGATCCCACTGCGGGTGAGATAAGGGCAGGTGGAAGAAGAAGAAGACTCTTTAACAAACACATTTAATGAAATAAACTGAAACATTCATTGTTTACGTTATACTGTCAATTCTGAATGTCAAATCTCGCAGCTGACGTTACAGAATAAAAGTTATGTATATGATTATAGAGATTTTGAGCCACTACGGGCAGCGTAATAAGATAACTAGAACGATAATTCTCATATCTGCCAAAAATACGGCTCCACTTACTTACACATGCAAAGGTAAAATCACACGTAACACTCATACACGCAACAAAAATTAATGAACGATCAAAATCAACTTTAATTCATAAAAGTTAATGTCTAAATATTAAATTTCTAAATCGAGATACGACGTTTTGTTCCGCGCAATAAATTAGACGTATTTAGTGTCAACTAGAGATCATGAATAATTTTTTATGAATTGATGAAAGAACGAGCTGCACAGACTTTATAGCCCGCCCCCTTGCACAGAGTTTTTGAGGTCATTTTTTGCTTGAGTTATGTTTCTTGTCATCTTATTTCGATGACTACGGGACCACTATTATTAATACGTTCTTTTTTTCATTCGACAAATAACTCAAAATTGGTCCAAATGAAACAAGAAGTAATTGCAACCTTAAGAGGATGAAACCATGGATGAAAGACTAAAATTTTGGATTTAATAAAAATAATAAAATAAAAACTATATATCAAAAATAATAATCCAAGTTCAAAAACTAAAATAAAATAACCAATTTTGAGTCGGGAGTTTTGATTGCATTAACCATTAAAATATTGCAAAAGCACCAACTCAAATTGGTTATTTTTATTTTGAGATCCTTAGTTTTTTTAAGTGTGTTATATCAGTTAATAAACTGAGTTCATTGCGTCCTGTATTTGCTATTTTGGTGATGATACTCACTACATCCACACACTGTTCCCTGCCTGACTACTCTGCCACATGACACATCCCTGGAGTCCAGCCTCCGGCGCCAGTCTGCCGTACCATTCAGCTCGTGATTCAAACGAAGGCGGAAGAGTGTGTGCCGTTATATTTAGTCCGTGCTGACGGCGGTTGACTCAAGGCGTATGCTGTATGGTGACCGTCTGCCGAGCGCCACTGGGAATTCCCAACGGTGACTCATCGTCATCGCTCTTGTCACCTGCTAACGTGTACCACGTAATGGGACCGTGCCACTTTCCTGGAAGGGCAATGCCCTTTGCCACATGACCTTATAAATGTATAAAGTAAAATAATAACTCCTACCTGCTGCTGTCCGTTTACAAAACACCGTTAAGTGAATAAACCTAATTTAGAGTAATGGTAAAAAACGTGGGAAATAATGCCCTTAAAACTATAATAAATTATTTATCAGTTTCTATGGATAAGTAAAACAAAAAGTTCAAAAAGTTAATGATAAATGATAAATTTCTATGAATATTTTTTAGCGTTTTTGACCATTACTCAAAATTTGGTTTGTAAAAGGGTCGGGATCCTGGACCTACAAATAAAAACTGATGAAATTAATTGAAACTTAAAAGTGCTTTATCGTATCATTGTTGAGTATTATTTATTCCATGTTTCTTTATGAGATCTCAGAACTCGGAAATTATGTATTTATGTTATTAGAACTATACCCGTGTGAAATAGTTCAAGTAAATTGCAGTAACTTTACTGATGTCTTCAATCTGCAACACCATAGCATGGCATTTTCGAAACCTGTCAGCTTTATTCAATTGATTTCAACGCCGCCGGCCCAACATTACAATAGGTGACAGTCGCCCTTCATCATTCGCGATTTACTCTGAGCTGAGTCCTTGGTTTATTCGTAGTCATTTTATCGAGACCTGATAAAAAAATCACCATCTAATACGATAGAATTTGTTAAAGCACGCAGTTTACGCAGGAAGGGACTTAATAATTTTCTATGGCATTTGTTTTGTTGGCAGGTGTCGTTGACCTTACGTAACAAGTAGAATTGGTTTATGTAAACATTAGTTTGTGCTACTGAATAAATCTTGGAAATATGGCGCCACACTTCAAACGGGGTATTAGAGAAGTATATCAGCGCTGTATTTATAACATAATTTATGAGTTGATCTAGATCCCGTGGGAATTGCGCTGGTGTTACAAGGCAAGGTTATGATGTACTGTTATACGATTCACGCGGGCTTGTAAAGAATCTTCGGCGTAGATTAATTGATAAAAACAGCTACTCCGAAACTATAGAACATACTACCTAAAGCGTGCTTTTTAATTCCTTCGAACTTTCAACATGCCAATTTTGATATGTTTCTTCTTCGTTACCCAAAACTGTTTTAGGTACCAAATCTCCATGAATGTCACAATTATGGCTATGAAGCTCGCTATCCTATTCTAACCGCTCGCGCTATATACAAAACGCATGCCCATGTCACTCATTACCAACGAAAAAGTTAGCCAATTTCTCGTTGACTTCTATTAAAAACGTTTTGTATTTAAATTTTATTCTATTTAAAGTCCCATTTGCCGACGCATTTAAAGCAACCGACCAAAAGCGTCTTGTAAAGATCTAGTAGAAATCATGTAGAAGTAGGAGAAATGATCTGTAAAGTTGAGGTTTCGTTGGAATTATGTCAAAGACACAGTTTAATTTCGTCGTTTTTGCGATGGATGTACGGCATGTGCACTGATCGGATCATTCTAGATGATAATCTATGTGTTACATACACATATTTAAACTAATATTTTGAAGATTTCTCCGTATGCATTTGGGATTTTTAGAAAAATAAATTTATGAATAAATATTATAATGGCAGTAAATACTAGTATATATTTTAGAAAGAAAGATTTTTTTATTTTTTTTTTATTAGATTGAATGACAAGACGAGCAGGTCGCTCGCCTGATGGTAAGCGCCACGCCTGCTCATAAACAGAAGCAACGCCACACAGAACTTTAAATAAAGCACTGCATGACACTGGACTGCGCTCGTCACCCCGAGACATAAGGTGTTAAGTCTCATAATGCCCAGTAATTACACTGGCTTTAATGTCCTTCACACCGGAACAACAGTGCTTACACATTGTTGCTTGGCGGCAGAAATAGACAAAGCGGTGGTACTAACTCAGCCGGTCTCTCGCAATCGAGGGACCTACCACCTTATCTTGGTATTATAACTTAAGTAGATCAATGATATTTTTGGCTATTCTATTAATTTGGCTAATACACACATTCTGCATGGAAGTCCATTACATGGACATTATTAGGAAAATATTAAGTAGGGTTTCGCTGCTTTTTCTTCCCACTTCTAAAAAGGAGGCAATTTCCAGCAGACCGTCACTCTAATATCTTTTATGTTGCTAAATTTTGGTGTTAAGTACTGTACAGTTCAAATGCAATGTCGTGCGTCAAGACACATTGCGTCCCTCGATGGTCTGCAGAATTATACCGGCCTGAGGTAACTGGATATACACTGGCAGACCCCGGGACGTTACTCGCCTGAACGGGCCACTATAGCGCGTTTTTCACCATGTCCACCATGACCATCTACCATGGTCGCTATCCAGTCGTGTATAAATAATTAGGTGACCTCCCACCAGTGAATGAATGAAGTTAATATTTCCAACTCCTCCTTAACTTTCTATTTGATTAATTTCGTTGCGGGACAAAGACAATTTAGCATTTCCAGAGACTCGCTGAGCTTCACTGGTCGGTGTCAACTAAAATGCGTGCCACTGTTGATCCTGGTGCACAGGAGTTACAGTGGCGGGTGTGTGGGCGGGATAGTCTCGTGACCTCCCACCAGCAAAATACATACATACTCTTACATACGCACTCACGCCTGTAATCCCCGAAGGGCTAGGCAGAGGTGTACCGAGTACACCCACATTTCGCCGAGCTTAATTCCGTCCCATTATGATAGGGGGCGAGCCTATCGCCATACCGGGCACAATTCCAGAGCCCGGGCTGATACTGAGGATTTTGTAATAGAAAAACTCAATAGCACTTTTATCGAACACTAGATCTCCACGTCAGCCTCAGTAGTAACGCGTACGCGTAGCAAAATGATGACACATGCCTCCAAGGGCGCGTGGCCGAGCCCTAAGGGCTCAGTTTGTCTTGCGTATGTCTAACTCTATGTTAATATTGAGGTCACACATTGCCAGAGCTGGTCACGAATTTTCCGCGTGACTTACCATACCGACATCCTTGGTGTATTCGCCTAGGATTTGATTATGAAAGTACCAGAGATACGAGAGCTCGGAGGTTCGATCCTTACGACTGATGTCTTCGTGAATTTTTTAATCATTTGTTTGTGTATTTATAAATACCCTAATTAGAATGGACAGCTCCGTGACGCAGCGGGCGAGTAAATGGCTGCGAAGCGAGAGGCCTTGGGTTCGATTCCCACACCGGGACAAATGTTTGTGTGAACCACAAATATTGGTTTCGGGTCTGGGTGTTGTGGGACCGCAAGTCCCTCGTAGTTCCTGATACCCACGATACAGGTTTACCTAGTGTGGGGTCAGGACTATGTGTGTGACTGTTGGGTGTATTTATTTTTATTTATTACTGTTGAGTGATTTTAATTAATGAAACAATAAAGTGAAATTTTGATCTCTTTTTAAGCCCTGTCCAAAAGGGGAAACCCTTGACTCCCTACACTTGAGGAAAGTTTGCCTTTGTCTGTCTATGGGTGGGTGTGTGTATTTATTATTATTTATTTTACTAAGTGCTAGGTCCCTCGTATGCAAGGAGCCGTCTGGGTTGGTACTGTTTGGGGCAATAATTGATGTGTGGATGTTTGAAACACGAGCTGATTGTTTAAAATTAGATTTATTGTTGCTCCCAAATATATTACAGCGACTTTCACTTACGCCACATTTATATAAAGTGTTGTAAGCACAAAAATATGTTTTTATTCTAAAGATACAAAATATAACTTTGTTGGTGTTGCCAACAGGTACCACCGCTTTGTCTATATCTGCAGCAGTGTGTAATCGCTTTTGTATTTCGGTTTTAATGACATTGAGACTAGTGAAATTACTTGGCATTATGAGACTTAACATTTTGTCTCGGTGTGACAAGCGCGGTCAAATGCCATGCAGTGCTTTGTAATTCAAGGTGAGGCGCTTACCATTAGACGAGCGATAAGCTCGTTTCGTCATTCAAGCTGATAAAAAAAATTGTGTGTGTGTGTGTGTGTGTATCTGTGGCATCGTACCGTAATACTTAAACGCATGTACCGATTTAAACACGTTTTTTTAGACTGGTTTAATCAAGATGGTTCTTACCTATGTTTGAAGAAAATCTGTTCTAAAATTACAAATGTTTTTCTAATTGACGTCGGTTTTTTTTTAATTTATTTCTAACTATGACACATCAAAAGTACAGAGGATGTAAAGTTTCAAAACAAGTTATAAATTGGAAATTAAATGTTTTTTTTATTATTATTTACTATTTTAATGACGTCCGTATAGTATTAAATTGGTTTGTTAACCTTTTCTTGGGTTGTGATAATATAAAATATAGTGGTTTTTGCCCAAAAAAATTTAGTATATTTTTTTTCAGTAATCATGAATATTATATGCCTCTTTTACACAGACTTTTTAAAAGTAGGAGATTCTCAATTTTATGTTTGTGTGCTTTTGTGTTTGTATCTAATCACAATCAAACGGCACGAATGTTCGTATCGTGTTTTGGCGCCACATTCTAACCCCCCAGGATGGGCTAAGGTGGCGAGGCCCTAAACCACGTCGCAGTCGTCCGCTAGTGTGCGCTAAATACCGGCTCAGCTCGGCGGGATCTTGATAATGTTGTAATGTCGCCCACGCACCGGTGATTCACGTGGGACCACGCATGTGCCACTTGTCCCGAGACATGTTGACCCGCGCTGAAATTACCCACGTTAATCTTGTTAAACCTAAAGTGTGGGTGATATTTTTAGATACTGTTCGACCGTACGAGCTTGTATAATATGTATACATACGCACTCACTCCTGTAATCCGCGAAGGCGTAGGCAGAGGTGTAACCAGCACACCCACATTTCGCCGAGTGTATCTCCGTCCTATGATGTGATAGGGGGCGAGCCTATCGCCATACCAGGCACAAATTCCAGACTCTGGGCTGATACTGAGCTTTTCGTAATAGAAAAACCCAATATAACATTTACCCGACCCAGGAATCGAACCGGAGACCTCGGCGTCAGCCTCGGTCGTAACGCGTACGCATTACAACTGCGCCACCGAGGCTTGTATATTTGCATGAGTAAAATTATTTTACTTACACCTTATCAGAGTAAAGTCAGCAGCACGCACATGTATCAAAAGGTAGTTGAAGCTGTATGTAACTAGTGCACCTACGTTTCGCCGAGCATGTTTTCGTCCCTTGCTATGATAGGCGGCTAGCCTATAGCCATACGATAGTATAGTACGAATTGAGCATTCCTTTCCTTTTATCTCCGTAACTGAGTACTGAACCTAAAGTTTTGAAAAACGTAGGTAGGTAATATAGGACCTAACTTATTGTTTATAGGAAAACCTAAACTTTCTGTCTAGTGTTATACCAGCTTAGTGGCAGGGTCTGCCTTCTCATGCCATAGATTGACGGTATTTAGTATTATGTGTGGTGACTCTGGGTCTGACCCCCACAGCTCGCAACAGGAACCAAGTTTGGCAATTGCCTTGTCCGTTCATCCAGATGACGTTTGCTTTGGACTTAAGATGTTGGTGGACTTACACTACAGTAGGCCTAGTACGAGTTACAAATACGTTCACAGTTTTCAATTTGTATACAATTTAAATAAAACTAGTTTATACGGATTTTATCGCGGTTTAATTTTTATTTTAGTTTTTTCTTATTTATAATTTTAAAATGAAGGTAGCCATTGTAACATTAACTTTTCGAGACGACCTACACCTCAGTCTCTCCCGTGACCACGAAGGCTGAAAAGCTTTCGAAACGTCGGGACTAAAATAAAAATTTAACCGCGATAAAATCCGTATAAACTAGTTTTATTTAAATGTGTAATATTCGCGTAAACCTAAGAAATCACTTGTATACAATTACTACCGCCGAAGTGTCAAACTAGTAATTCATACGGTAATAAAGGAAAGAATCGCTTGAAAACTAATTTCATATTCGACTAATATGAAATAAAATTAACCATATTATGAATTTAATTAATCATAGTTCCCACTAGTGGCTACTGATATTCGACGTATGGAGTGAAAACGAAAACTTTCGTCGTTTTATTATAGAAAACAATTAAAACTTGTACTAGGCTTACAGAAAAACCTTATCATAAATTTTAAATCTGTAAACCGCTTCCAATGGATAATAATTGTCTACGTTAGAACTATTATTTATTCTGTGCTACAGCGTTACACTACCACTCAATTTTTTTGTATTGTGAAACTCCAAATGTGGACCGATTTTTATGATCATTTTAGTATGTTTGTTTGAGTGGTAGAGCACGCTGTATACAGTTTTGTCTACAGCATGTATGGGCCGGCTCGTCCGGGTCATTACTACTGTCTCACAGAAAAGCGACGTAAAGTAGCAACTTGTTGCTGCGTTTTATACGGGGAGTGAGATATTCGGAGGCCAAAATTCACCTCCCTTATCCATTTCCTTTAAGGTCGGCAACGCGCCCATGATTCTTTTGGTATTGTGGGCGTACATGGGTGGTTGAGATCACTTACCATCAGGTGACCCACTTGCTCGTTTGCCGAAGTAAGCTATAAAAAAATCGCCAATGTTTACTTTCGTAATTTCGACAGTGTGTATAGCGTTTGTAGTTTTGGTCACGATCTGATGGAGTATGGAGGGGAAATTGAATACAAGTTTTAAAGTCGATTTTTGAAGTTTTTGCTAAACAATATTGCGCTGTCATTACGTATCATGATTTCATTACATTTGTTACATGATATGATATGCAGATGATTCACACGCGAATTTCTTGTATAAGTATTAATATATTTGTTGGCGATATATAAATAGACAATGATAGCGCAATAGTTTTGAGTCACCACCATTCGTGTGATGGCCGATGATTTAAATCTATAGTACATTTCACTCTGTTAAAACTTGGCAGTTGGCACATTCACTTTTTATGTTTGGTTTATAAATCAAATTCGTAATGAGACAGTGTTTAATTTCTTCTATTTGTATATTGTTTTGGGGAATTATATTTACACTATGGTTGGGGCAATGGTTGCGCGTAGCTCGAAATACTAGGTGATGGGTTCCGCGAACACGAGGGGCTGTTTGGTTAGTGTACCAACAATATATTGTCTATTTCTGCCGCCAAGCAGCAGTGTATCAGCACTGTTGTGTTCCGGTTTGAAGGACATTGAAGCCGGTATTTTTTTTATTACCATGAATGACGATACGGGCACATCGCTCGCCTGTTTTACCATCAGGCCTTATTTATCATCGTCTGCTTGTCTTGTTATTAACACTCATCAAAAAATACCCACAGATCGTAAGACTGCTAAGTAACTAGCGTAGTTTTGCTTAAAGGAGAAAGACTAGTGTTCCAAGGCCATATGAACGAAAGTAATATACATTTGTTTCGTCTTCGTTTAAGCATCAGTATGACTCATATATACATTTAGGCGACTTGATCATGAAGCAGCAAGTCATTGCGGGCGCGGCGATGTCGACTATTGTAAATAATTTGTGACCTGCGCAGAAACTGATCCCACACCTGGTATTGCACATAAATCATTCAGTGTTGTAAATGTAATATAATTTTTTTGCATATAAATAGTGAGAGAAAGTTGTGTAAGGGATATCAGAGTAGGTTGATAGGGAATTCAAATCCTGACTAAACCGAAAGCCTAAATCCAGTTCTTATACTAGGTGGTAGGTTCTGAAACTCCATGATGCCAGAAAATTCTAAAATAGGTACTTGTAGAATTAGGAATGGAGTTTTTAAATGAAGACTATTTACAAGGTTGTAGTCACCTCATATGCGAGAGTCCGTCCGGTTGGTACCACTGTTTTGTCTATTACTGCCGCTAAGCAGCATCGAGTAAGCACTGTTGTATTTCGGTTTGAAGGACATTGAAGCCAGTAAAATTACTGGGCATTATGACACATAACATCTTCTGTCTTGGTGTGGCGAGCCTAGTCCAATGCCATGCAATGCTTTTTAATATAAAGTTGTATGTGGTGTTGCTTCTGTTTATGAGCAGGCGTTGCGCTTGCCATAAGGCGAGCGACCTGCTCGTTTCGTCACCCAAGCTAATACAAAAACTCCGTATAGAGAGCTATCGCTGCTTTACGCCTATATGCTAACATACTTTACTGTATTTAAATTCATTAATAATAAGTAATTTCTGCTCGTTACTTCATTCAAGTTAATAAAAAAAAACATGCTTTGGAGAAATGTGTCATTCCCATAGTTAGTTGCCAAATAAATGCAGTTTTCTAGCCTATTCAGACATCAGCTTATAATTAAATAGGTTGACTCTTGACAGACGTAAAATTAGTCGTTAGTAATACATAGTTTATTTCCCATCAATAGAACATATTTTCAAGACTGGCAATGAACATACAACTGTCTACAGCGTGGCTCCATTACTTATATTCTATTTAAATAACACTAGCTATTGCTCGCGGCTCCGCCCGGGTGACGGCCTTTTCTGGGATAAAAAGTAGCCTATGTTACTCAGTGATAATGTAGCTTTCTAACGGCAAAAGAATTTTGAAATCGGTCCAGTAGTTTTTAACTTTATTCGTTACATACAAAAAAAATACAAATCTTTCCTCTTTATAATATTAGTATGTGTAACGAAGTAGAACAATTGAAACACAATGTACACGACCTTCTCCATTTATTTGGGCAGAGTAACACTTTATATTCCGTTTAGCAACCGACTGACTGCCGACTATAATTATTCCACCTTATTTATACCTTTTCACAAATAGTTCACATTAGTAATTGTATTTATTATTGAACATGTTATATCGTTCTAAATAACGTGTATATTATTTATAATTGAATAATTAAATAAGTCAGAGTATCTTATGGATTTAACAGACAATATAACGTCATACAATAATAGTGTGACGTCATAACCGTTGTGTTATTATTTAGTACTGCCAGCACTTATAACATATGATAACATAAATCTATTAATTAGTAATCAATAGTGCCACTCTTTCCAATAGTCCTTTCAAATAGTCTTTTATCATGCCAGTGCAATAATCTTCAAATACTCAACAATACAAGAAAACCCAGAGTCGTGTTAGTATACAAACGTGATGGTTGTAAACACTCTGACAATAGCAATGATGCGCGGGCGCGGGCGCAGGCGCCGTCTCGCCGAACACTACCGGTCTCGGTCTAGACTACGGACTAACGCTAATCTCTATTTATACGACGGCTCATTGGACACAGATAATATTAAACTACACGATGAATATCCTGAAAGATTTTTATTATTATTTTTTCATGTTTGCGACTCATGGCAATGATTCTATAATGCATTTGCTTCGGCTTATGTTTAAATGTTTTCGTGATGTTGCCGTTTTTTAACCGACTTCAAAAAAGGAAGAGGTTCTCAATTCGACTGTATTTTTTATCTTCGTTACTTCAGAACTTTCGACTGGGTGAACCGATTTTGATGATTTTTTTTTATTTGAAAGCTGGTGCTTCACTTGTGGTCCCATTTCAATTTGGTCCAGTTCTAACAATGGCACCCAAACACTGAAAAGTAAACAATAACAAATTCTATCTATTCAGTGTTTTTATTTTGAAGTCGGTTTCTAAGTTTTGTTTACCGTTATTTTATACGTCCAGCGATGTTAATCTCGAATTACTAGATATATACGATTTGAAGTATAACTGATGAAGCAGTACCAAACAATCTCGTATCAATGATAATTGTATGCCACAAAGCGCAGATTCACACGGTTGTTAAAAGATAACAAAACCATTTCGTTCTAGGTTCATGACATAACATTTTACGGCTGCTAAAAAAATAAACAGATTTAAAAAAACTCACCGACACTGCGCCGAGTGATCTTCACGTGAACAGAACGTGCTAGCTCAAAAAACTATCGATCTAATTTAGATTTATTTGTATTGCATTCCTGGATTGTTGTACTGAGTACTACGCAGGTGTTGTTTCATTAAGGCGGAATATGCCTCAAATTTGACGATTCGTCCTCACAAATATTCAAAACTTGACCTTTGAAAAGGCTTAATTAACATATTTTTTTTATGTATAATAATTGTTCACAAAATTCTTTAGTCGGATATGTTCGCCGATTCACGATTAATGATATTTGACTCGATAGAAAAAAATCGTAAACTTTCCTAAAAAACACCCATTTTTATGGTCTCGTCGAAGGATTGAATTAATTTCATTCAGTTTCTATCGAAAATATTTTTACAAAAAAAAATGTGTGTACTCCCAACAAACATTCAAATACTTCTATAGTTTTTTTTTTTGTTGTAAAAGCGTAAGATTTTTTTTTTTATAATAAAGTAAAGTAAATATTGGAAGCGCGCACGCCGAGTATGCAAGCATTACAATGGCCTACAATGGCAACTTTGCTACCATTTCGCCTTAATAAGATGATCGAAACAGCGTCATTAAGTGAAGTGACCTCGTCAAGGACGATGTGTATAGGAATGAGAATGTTTAGTTAAACATTGTGTGCCGCCACTTCCGATTGGATGGTAGCCCAAAGTATTTGCTCAATGGTAGCACAATGGTGGTAAGCCCCTCGTATGCGAGAGGCCGGCTGTGTTGGTACCACCGCCTTGTCTATTTCTGCCGCCAAGCACTGCAAGCAATGAGTAAGCACTGTTGTGTCCCGGTTTGAAGGAAATTGAAGCCAGTGAATTTACTGGGCATTATGAGACTTAACATCTCATGTATCGGAGTGACGAGTTGTCTGACCCGAACGAATGGATCGGGTCTCTAACCAAGATCTTTACGCTGCTATGCTGACTAAAAATCCCGCGGTGGGTAATTGAAATAGTCCCGAGGGACCCAGAGTGTACTTTGGATGCTGCGGGTACCGCCTATGCGCTATGCTGCTTTGCGGTCCGTCTCTCGAGAGACTTCGAGAAGTTCCTCATAATAATGACGCATTTCGGCGTTTGCAGCAGCACGATATTTTCGCATCGCCGCCCTTCTCGGGATCGCACCGTGAAATGAACATTACGTACGAAGGCTGCGCATCCCTTGCTGCGTGGCTACGACGCCCCACTGGGCCACTGGCCCCTGCAGTTAGTCTCCTCAGAAGGTTACCTACCTTGCCAGCATCAAACAAAATATAAACATTGTATTGTGTATAAACATTGTTCACTGCCTCGGTGGCGCAGTTGTAATGCGTACGCGTTACGATTGAGGCGAACGCTGAGGTCTCGGGTTCGATCCCCGGGTCGGATAAAAGTGATATTGGGTTTTTCTATTACGAAATGGTCAGTATCAGCACGGAGTCTGGAATTTGTGCCCGGTATGGCGATAGGCTCGCCCCCTGTCACATCATGGGACGGAGATACGCTTGGCGAAATGTGGGTGTACTTGTTACACCTCTGCCTACCGTTTTGGTGGCGCGGTGGTGTAGAGCCGTGACGTTGCACTGGATATCTGCGAAATACACTATCAGACAGTATTAATGATATGTTCCGTTCACTCGCACTTGAAACACATATAAGTGTCGCCAGTTATGATTGATCTACTTTACGTCCAAGCCCTTAGTATCACATAAATGTTGAATGATTATGTAATTCGCGATACTGAATTTATTTCGAGATAAGATAACAATACTCATATGCAAATTAATTTAAATTATAAACTTAGTATGCATTAATATAAACATGAACTTTTGCAGCGTTTTTGTAATAATCCCATACTTGAATGGGCATGGGGAATGAGGAAATGGGAATGGGGACGGTATTTGAAATTAATAATTTTCAGATATTTTCCTTCACTTATTGCCATAAGAGCTCCTTCGTGTAGACAAAAGTGTGTACAGCGCGGCTCTACCGCGCAAAAATGTGAAAGTTTGGATATTTAACAATCATAATACATATATCAGTATCAGCCCGGAGTCTGGAATTTGTGCCCGGTATGGCGATAGGCTCGCCCCCTATCACATTGTGGGACGGAGATACGCTCGGCGAAATGTGGGTGTACTGGTTACACCTCTGCCTACCCCTTCGGGGATTACAGGCGTGAGTGCGTATAATACATATAACTGATTTACAAAGCACCGCATGGCACTGGACTGCGTTCATCAGCGCGAGATATAAGTTGTTAAGTCTCACAATGCCCCATAATTTTATTCAATTAATAGCTTAAATGTCCTTCATACCGAAACAACAGTGCTTACATACTGTTGCTTGGCGGCAGAAATAGACGGCGCGGTGGTACCAACTCAGACGGCCTGTCACATACGAGGGACCTTGTAATATATACATTAGGCTATGGAACCCTAATACTTTATACCCACGTAATGACATCCGTGGTGCTTTACATCTGGCTTCTCCAGTTGTAAATATCCTTGTGCATGAGGTTAATGCCTCCTTAGTTCCGTATTTTCTCCTCCTTAACTTTCTGTTTGATTAATTTCGTTGCGGGACAAAGCCATTTATCATTCCCAGAGACTCGCTGAGCTTCACTGCTCGGTGTCAACAAAAATGCGTGCCACTGTTGATCCTGGTGCACAGGAGTTACAGTGGCGGGTGTGTGGACGGGATAGTCTCGATATGGAACCCTAAAGACGACTATTAAAGCTGATCGCTGGGTGGGTTGGCAATGTCCCGTCAATCTGAGCACGGCACGGCACGGCGCGGCGCGGACACAGGCGCCGGCGAGTAATCCACATTGCTCTTGTTAGCTAATTGAGCGCGAGACTACACGATGTGTGACCGATCGCGATACAGTTCCGATATGGTGCCAACTGCCTATGAATGTGTCCACTTTTTGTACTTATGCCTCTGTTGATGGGTAAATGGTAATTAGATTGAGAGTGTGATTGGTGCTGATGTTCTGTAGGTTGCAGCTCATTGTTCGTTTAATATTTTTTAATTAGTTATAAGTTGTGTAACCACGCTGTAGATAGTTGTGTCTACAGCATTCATGGGCTGGCTCGTCCGGGTCGTTACCATTTACAGAAAGCAGACGTAAAGTAGCAGCTTGCTGCTGCGTTTTGAACGGCGAATGAGATATCCGGAAGCCCAAATTCCCCTCCCTTTGCCAATCCCTTAATTATCACAGTCTTGAAGGTTTGATTTGTATGAGAGCGACAGCTATTGTCCTGCGCTTGACTGTGTGCTAACATGAACACACAGTCATTAAATTTTTACTTATTTTCATTAAGTCATTGAATTAACTATTTAAAAACGAGCATGCACTATTATTAAATGTTAATTCGACCTTTTTGATGATAATAAATAAAAAAATAAAATAAATTACTAATGCAGGTACCTACATGTTGAGTAAACATACGGCGACTACTTTCATGATAATTTGATAAACTAGACAGATATTATGTCATCATTTGAACCATCACCCCGTAAATATAGCCGGTGACGGGGCGTCGGTTGTCGTCGCGTCGACGTCGCGACTCGCGGCGTCAGCGATGTCGGCGTCAGCGTCGGCGTTCACCTCTTCAGCAAACATAAAACGTGACAGCGGCGCCTCGGCTGATGTTAAAATACATTTATTACGTTAACCACTGGGTTTATTGCATTACATTGTGTTACACTATTTTGGTCGTAGACAAATAGATATTAACTAGATTTTGTCCGCAGCTTCGCTTGTGTGATTAGGTTTAGTGATATACTTAGACACAGTAAAGAACAAAGAATAGAATCGCTTATTAATCATGTAGGCAATTAAAATAGTGCTTATGACATGTCAGTACAAAAATAAAAGCAAGATATTTAGGCATTAGAAACCATATTATCAACATATTATGTAGATATACATAGCATCATCAATAATATACTACGCAATCACACTAAATATTTTATAGTTTATTTTTATACAGTAGAAAGTATTTTTGTAATAGAACAAGTCCAATATTTATATGAATTTCATTGGGCGTCGATATGGACCATGTACATAACCATGTATATATGAGAGAGTTAATTGATGGCGTTGTTTGAGTTATCGCATCGTAGGTGTTGGGGTTCAAATCACGTCACCGACGGCAAATGAGTGGATTAAAGTTTATGCCTCATTTTATTATATGGCATTATGTATACGATAGAGGTGAGTAATGCCCAACTTCATCAAGTTTCATTTAATTGAAATAAAACTAGTTTATACGGATTTTATCGCGGTTTAATTTTTATTTTAGTCCCGACGTTTCGAAAGCTTTACAGCTTTCGTGGTCACGGGAGAGACTGAGGTCGTCTCGAAAAGTTAATGTTACATTGCCTACCTTCATTTTAGACTTATACATTTATATTTTAATCTCTCTATTCTAAAAAAAAGTTACTGGCGCCGCTGCTGCCAAAAGCTTGTCACGCTATCTCCTCCGAAACCGCTGGGGGTATGGGGTCGAGACCGATACCAATCGATGCAGAATAATGTGAGGAAGAAAGTAAGATATGTCTCATATTCGTCGGACTTTTAAATTTTATGTTTTGTGGAAAAACATGGGCAACACCCCTAGTTATTTAAAAGTTAGTTTCCCTTAATATTAGCAGACTAATGTTAGTTGGCTGTGCGCTTTAATATGCGATGCGACAAAGCAACGCAAAACACTCGTTCTGACGTAGCCGGGTAAAAATAGAAAAATATCGCACCGCTTTTACGTATGCTGGCAGTTGTTTCCTCAATATTAGGGATTGGGTTAAAAAAAAACGAACATGATGAGTCATCAAGAGGTGGTTCCGGTACCAGTTCAAAGTACACTCAGGATCCCCCGGGACCGTCCCACTTGTGCCGAAAAGGCCATTACGGGGTTTTAGCACCGTGAGGATTTTGGTTCGGGACCCAATCTAGCGGTTTTTTGAGTGAAGACTGATTTGTAAACCTGTGGAGTCCAGCATAACAATCCCTCCTCCCCAGGGGTTAGGACTTGGAAAAGTCTATAAACAGGATTTTCTGTGCATGCGGGGAAAATCTTTTAATGTGTTATAAACGTTATGTTCACAGACATATACGTAAATAGACATCGCAAGTATACCATTTTTATTACCTGCCATAATGTCACAGAGCAATTTAGTGATGAGAAACTGCCTTGATACACTTACAACATTTTTTAAGATACTGGACGAAAATGTATTTTTCGTGTGTTTGGCTGTCAAGTGCAAATAAATCATATAACGCGTGCGATAGATCTCACACGAAGTTTCGGCAAGTGAAGTAGACTTGCGTTGTCTATTTCGGTCTATGTCTGTGATTATACTGATGCAAACTGTAATGTATCTAAAACCGGTAATAAATTGGAAGGGTATTGTATTAATAAATATCCTTTATAGTGGATATATTAGCCAACGATAGCTCAGCGGGCAGTAGTACGGACTGTCGAGACGAAATTCGCAGGTTCGAAACTAGCCTCAAGAGCATGCACCGACGACTTAGTAAGCTATTTTTATTATTAGCTTGAATAACGAGACGAGCAGTTCGCTCGCCTGATGGTAAGCGCCACACCTGCTCATAAACATAAGCAACGCCACTTTACTTTAAATAACAAAGCACTGCATGACACTGAAGTGCGCTCGTCACCCCGAGTCATAAGGTGTTAAGTATCATAATGCCTAGTCATTTCACTGGCTTCAATGTCCTTCAAACCGAAACACAACAGTGTTTACACACTGTTGTTTGGCGTCAGAAATATTTTTTTTTCATTTATGGCATAGGCCGGCAAACGAGAAAGTGGGTCACCTGATGGTAAGTGATCTCCACCGCCCATGTACGCCCACAATACCAAAAGAATCATGGGTGCGTTGCCGACCTTAAAGGAAAGGGAAAATTAAGGAATTGGGAAGGGGAGGGGGTTTTGGCCTCCGGATATCTCACTCACCGTACGAAACGCAGCAGCAAGCTGCTACTTTACGCCGGTTTTCTGTGAGACAGTGGTAATGACCCGGACGAGCCGGCCCATACATGCTGTAGACAAAAGTGTCTACAGCGTGGCTCTACCACTCAATATGTGTTTTGATTGTTAATTATCGCTTGCTTTTATGGTGAAGAAACATCGTGAGGAAACCTGCATACCAGAATTCTCTATAAGAATGTCGAAGGTATGTGAAGTCTGTAAACCCGAATAAGACCCGCGTGGTAGACTAAGGCCTAAACTTTCTCATTAATAGAGGAGGCCCGTGCCCAGCAGTCGGATAGTACAATACACGGCTAATTTTATTTGATATTGGATATTACATAGGAAATCCTAAAGTATTGTAGGAAGACCGCTTTTTAAATGATGGTCATTTCGGTAAATCGGTAGTTCGTTGCGAATTACACGTTTTGGTACATTGCCAAAGTAGATAATAACTGGGGTTTCTGATCCATTGCAAAATCATATATACAAGATTACTACGGGTCTGTTTGTAGTAAATGTATGATATCAGGAGTCCTAAAACTCCCTCCCCTGTCCAATATCTTAATTATCCCTTTTCTTTAATGTCGGCAATGATTCCATGATGCATTGGGTATTGTGGATGTCTATGACCAGTGGAGTGCGCTTACCATCCGATGACCCACTTGTTTGTTTGTCGGCTCGTGCTATAAAAAGTCTATAGTTGTCTTTAATTACTATGATGAATGGACACGTACTCAGGTCAGTATTTATTTTTTATAAGGGAGAGAGTAAACGAGTACAGTAGGCGTATTAGGTGTTACAAATACGTTCACAGTTTTCGTATTCGTATAAAATTACTACCGTCGAAGTGTCAAACTAGCAATTCATACGGTAATAAAGAAATGAATTGCTTGAAAACTAATTTCATATTCGACTAATATGAAATAAAATTAACCATATTATTAATTTGAATACATCATAGTTCCCACTAGTGGCTAACTGATACTCCACGTATGGAGAGAAAACGAAAACTTTCATCGTTTTTGAAAACTATTAAAACTTGTACTAGGCCTACAGTAAGTGGGACGCCGCCCGTGACAGAAGAGTCATGGGTACGTTGCTTAAAGAGAAAATTACCGTCTGTCTATAGGATGATGGCGCACCTGTCACTCTCACACAAATATTACGTATTTATAAGCTCACTTAAACTTAGTAAGACGCGAAGAACTAACCGATCTATCTATACCACCGCGATCAAGCTGGACAATTTATGTTGTAAACTGCTCTACCACTAAGAAATTGTGTTTGTTTTTCGTGATCTATAAATATTTTTATATTTTATTTGCCCGAATGAGCAGGTCGCTCGTACTATGAATTACAAAGTACAACTTACGGCACTGCACTGCCATATGCACAATAGGGTAGTTGACTTGATTTCTTTTTATTATTTAAATCAATAAGTTACATTACTCAAAATCTATGACATATTGAATTTTATAAATTGGACCAAAAATGAATAAGTTAGAAGCCATTCAAATCCTGTAGAAGGGGTAATTGTCAAATGACACACGACGCAACCTTTGACGTCACTGTGTAAAATGTTCATTATGGTGCACGCGTGCAAGCGAGATAGTGAGATATCCTTACTACGCACCCACTTTTCCTCATACCAACATTTAAAGTCATAACTGCGGGCACATTTCTTAACCAATTTTGATTGTGTTTTAATAAAAGGGTTTCTTTTGCGTATAATTTTCTGTTGCTTATAAAATAATGGATAAAATTCAATATAGGAAACTACCCTATTAAACTATTCCCCAAATGTAAATAGCTCTATCAAATATAAAGACAGATACGAGAATTTTAGTTAGTATGTATTAGTAATCGCATGGATTGCGTGATGCCCATACAGCTAGAGTCAACTGTTGAATGGAGAAATTTATTGCCGGAAACAACGGACAAGAAGAATTCTTGGCACAGACAACTCTGGGCAAAAAAATATATTGAGACATGTATTCACTCGGCAACAATTGCGCGCAACATGTATGGCTACGTTGTTATTAGTGCGTAAGGTTGTCAGATGATGCGGGACATGACCTGCGTCATATTTTTTGTATTGCATACATCTTTGGTAAACAAAAGTTTCGGGTTGATGCTCTTTGCAGCACAATATGCTGCCCAGTATATCGTTGTCTTGTGAATAACATAATATACTACCTTTTGCTCAAACATCCAAACTTTCACATTTATAATATTAGTAGGTAAATAAGAATAAGAAGCTAGGTAGAGGCGCAAGTGCTGCACCCGCCACACGGTTTTTTTTTCGAATGGATTTGTGCTGTTAGCTTATATTGCTTTTACAGCTTCACCTGACAATAAAGCGCTTATGGTGCTCGGGCCAGAAATATGTATAATGTACTTAGTAGCGAGCACAGAGGCGCCTTTTAGAAGGCTCAGACCTTAGCTTGAGCAATCGCTGGGGACTATAGTTTAGGGCCGTCTCTGCACATCATTGTGTCGACGGTCAGTTGTGGGAGTTCTCGACGAGCGTATTTCCCTCCGTTAGGGTTAGCGTTAGGGTTGTCAACTATTTGTATATGAAAGAAAGTATACGTCTATTAGTGTCGAACAGTACTTTGGAAAAATAAACAGTACCTATTTAATGTTTTAATGGTTTAAATACTCTATATATTTGTTAGGGCTCCGTGCCCTAGCCTCAATGAAGCACCAGGAAGGTGAACGTTTTTTTTTTATTTATGCTTCTGAATACCAATAATGATAATAACAGTTTGTGCACTTCATTTTTATTGAACAGTGAACAGTGGTATGGATCAAAATAAAGTATTATACTGTATTAATAGTATGGTCGGCAACCTTTACCTATGGTAAAGGGCGGGGCTATATGGGCAACAAATTACGTGTTTTTCGTAACGAAATCCTGACAGATTTTGATTGTCCAACTTGGAAATCAAACTCAGGATCTCGCCGGAATGATAGTCGAAGTACTTTGCTATTTTTTTTTATGGCATAGGCCGGCAAACGAGCAAGTGGGTTACCTGATGGTAAGTGATCTCCACCGCCCATGTACGCCCACAATACCAAAAAAAACATGGTTGCGTTGCCGACCTTAAAGGAAAGGGTTAATTAAGGACTTGGGAAGGGGAGGTGATTTGGGCCTCCGGATATCTCACTCACCGTACGAAACGCAGCAGTAAGCTTCTACTTTACGCCGGTCTTCTGTGAGACAGTGGTAATGATCCGGACGAGCCGGCCCATTCATGCTGTAGACAAAAGTGTCTACAGCGTGGGGTCTACCACTCATAAAGCTAAACCGATGAGTCAATAAACGCTAGTGAATACATGGCTTTATATACATTCAAACCTCAACGGGTCGGCAGATATGTATTGTGACGTAATGACGAGATGCTACGGCTCCTTTATTTATGTTTTGGGTCGTATTTCGTAATTGGTGATCTCTTTGTTGTGTCTCGGGTGTTTTTGGGTTGAAGCCAACGCTTGTTAGACTAATCAGCGCCTTTTTATTAATGTAACATGTAACATAGTGAATGGGTTTTAGTGCCTTCTTCGCGTGTCTGTATCAGTTGGTTGTCCTATTTGATTAGAGAGGAATTTGGTCCTCCAGCAAATCCCATACGAAATGCAACAATTGCTGCCAGTTGCCACGTTAATTTATCTTCAGGATTTTCTCTGAGACTGTAGTACAACTTCAGTTGAGTCGACTCATTCATTCTGTACTATGTCTAGCGTGACTCGTATCACTTATACAAGATGTCCCAGGAAGTCATCATGCGGAAGTCCAAAGGTAGAGCACCTCAAAGAGTATCAGAACTATGTTACAACCTGTACAGTTATGGTATAATTTTATGTCTGGACGTAAACTACTGTGTATTCCTCCATCCTCGCATTTCTTAATTTTATATACAGTCTGATTCAACATGGAGTAACAGCGCGCGTCATTTCAAATTAGAACATCAGCTATATCCATTTGTCACCAACATTGAAACCACACGCAATACAACTGCGCATTAATACAAAAAAAGCTCCAGCGTGAACTGGCGACAATCGACCAGTCGAGTGTCAAAGCCGAGGTCGACGATGTGTCACGGTGACGCGGGCGTCGGGTGGCTGACTGCCCGGTTAAATGTGAACCGATGATTCAAACGTACCAATATCACTGTTGTGATATCCGACACCTGTTATGTAACGTTTATTGTGGATGGTGTCGACGTGTCTGACATCAGTATTGAGATCACTCGCTCAATACTACAAGCCCACATGTGGGCACTGAGTGTGATAGCTGAATTAATTTTTAATTTATTTATTAGCTTGAATGACGAGACGAGCAGGTCGCTCGCCTGATGGTAAGCGCCACGCCTACTCATAAACAGAAGCAACGCCACACAGAACTTTAATTAACAAAGCACTGCATGACGCTGAACTGCGCTCGTCACCCCGAGACATAAGGTGTTAAGTCTCATGATGCCCAGTAATTTCACTGGCTTCAATTTCCTTCAAACCGGACACAACAGTGCTTACACACTGTTGCTTGGCGGCAGAAATAGACAAAGCGGTGGTACCAACCCAATGGATTTGTACCCATTGATGTGTCTGTTACCGGCTTTGTTGTACGAGGTGATTTATCGGGTGTCCAGAGTCCACGCCGGTGCTTGTGTGGGACGGGATGGATGTGCAGGGAGGGTCTTTATGACTCTCTGGCAATTATGCTGACCGTACAAGATACCGCTTCAATATGGTTTTCTATTATTCGTACTGGACTGGAGTACGTCAGTTGCAAATGCCTGTGCCAAATCGTACCAGCCTAAAGAGCTGTGGCTTGAAATTCTTATGTTTTATAATTCCTACCGCTTCACATACTATCATTTCTATATCTTGGAATTGGAAATCACGGGCTCGCCACCTAACACATCGAAACGTGAGTGTAATATTTGCCTACCCTTTCGAGGATACCGGCGTGAGATTAATATGTATTATTTAGTCATAAAATATTTGTGTCCGGCCTTCTAAATTAAAGCGATGAGATTTAACAATAATTTTGGATTAAAACTTGTGTTATTTCAATGTAATAGTGAATTATATGTAGAAGGTACCGACTCAAAATTGTTTATTTTTATAGATGGTCTCCCCTAAAGGTAGGGGAACGGCTAGAAGTTGATTTTCATAAATAAAATGTGGTCGTCGCGACCTGTTGTAAAGAAAATAGACAGCAGTGCAGAGTGGAGATTGCCCAATCGACAACAGTGATGCCCTTCAATAAATAACAAAATGAGTTAATTTAATATAAACCTTGTATAGGCAAAATGCAAATACTGACACATCGCCCAACCCAAATCGTGTTGATTTATTCTAGGCTCTAGGCAAAATTACTAATCTGAGAAAAAAATAAGCTTCTGGATATTTATTAACTCAAGAAGCAATATTTATAGTTTTCATTGTTTTGTTTGTTTGTTTGTTGTTCGCAAAATCTTACTTCTGTCGGACCATAAAGCTGTGGAATAGCTTGTCGGCGCACGTGTTGCCTCCTTCCTATAACATGGGATCCTTTAAACGGAGTGTGAAGAAGTAACTAAGCAGGCCGACATAATTCTGCCGATCTGCGATAGATTTAGTGTCTATCGTGGGTCGATAGTGTTCATGGATTGCGCTACACTTACCAGCAGGTGTAGCATAGTCACTGTACCGAGCCAGGATAAAAAAAGAAATATATTTTTTTTTAGTATTCCTTATATCCATTGTAATTATTTGCGCATTTTTATCCATATTTAACCGAAGGATCGAGCTGCAATTTTCGAGAAACTAAATTAAATTGAACATCGCGTGTTATTGGTGAAATTCGACAATAAGAAGATATTTCTCGACATGCAATCCATAAGGGAAAATGGGTATGGCAAAGTTTGTATGGGAAATAATATTCTTTTGGCCAAAACTTAGCAAACAAATCTAGTACTAAATTTGCAACGCAAATTTTTCGGGATTACCTTTCATTTACATATTAATGTTATCGCATTGTATCCAATTATAGAGATATGTAGCTATATTAGCGAGTCACGGATCCGAAGTGTTCCAAACCTTGACCCCAAGGTATATGAGAGGCGAGACGTAGGTGACAACCTCATCGTGACACAGCGTTTATCAAGATATATGTTCTATGTTAGCTTCAATGACTGCCTCGGTGGCGCATTTGTAATGCGTACGCGTTATGATTGAGGCTATCGCTGAGGTCTCGGGTTCGATCCCCGGGTCGGGTAAAGTGGTATTGGGTTTTTCTAATACGAAATGCTCAGCCCGGAGTCTGGAATTTGTGCCCGGTATGGCGATAGGCTCGCCCCCTATAACATCGTGGGACGGAGATACGCTCGGCGAAATGTGGGTGTATTGGTTACACCTCTGCCTACCCCTTCGGGGATTACAGGCGTGAGTGCGTAAGTTAGCTTAAATGTTGACACGCAGTTTTTGGAAGTTAAGAGGGATCAAAGTTCGAATTCTAGATGAAGCTGTTTAAGTTGCTGCTTTAGGTTAGGTAGAAGTCGATAAGTTAGTAAGTTTTATTGATGATTTGAATATTTTGACACCATAAGCCTTACCAATATTTAGTGGATTACTCAAGCTTTTTAAAATTATACGGGAGGAACCTAGGACAGGAAGAAAATCACTTGAAAAGAAAACCTTCATAATCATCTTCAGGTAGGGGGGTATAATGAGCCTTCTGTAATCTCAATAACCGTACGAAATGTAACATATCTGCCGCCAAGCAGCAGTGTGAAAGCACTGTCGTGTTTTGTTTGAAGGACATTGAAGACATAAAAAGTTTTGGGCATTATGAGACTTAATAACTTATTATAGCATAGCTCTACTCGTACTTTGTATTTTTTTTAATGGATTGTGTGACGAAACGAGGGGGTCGCTCGCCTGATGGTAAGCGCCACGCCTGTCCATAAACAGAAGCAAAACCACACCGAACTTTGAATTACAAAGCACTGCTTGGCATTGGACTGCGCTCTTCACGCCGAGACATAAGATGTTAAGTTTCATAATGCCCAGTAATTTCACTGGCTTCAATGTCCTTCAAACCGGAATACAACAGAGCTTGCACACTGTTGCTTGGCGGCAGAAATAGACGAAGCGGTCGTACCAACCCAGACGGCCTCTCACATACGAGGGACCTACCTTGTGTATAATCAGTCTATGACAGTCAACTAGGATTTCGATTACGTTTTTTCCTGTACATACGACGTTACTAAGAACTTAGAGCCGCTGCAATTGTGTAGGGACATTGCCTCACTTAGCTTTTTTTATCGTCTGTATCACGGTGAATGCTCTGAAGAGTTGATTGACCTTATCCCATCCTCACCTTTCCTTAACAGAACCACGCGTGCTGGCTTACGGCACCACAGCTTCGTGGTCTCTTCCATCTCGGCTAGAACTAAAAATTTCGCAAAATCTTACTTCTGCCGGACCATCAAGCTGTGGAATAGTTTGCCGGCACACGTGTTCCCTCCTTCCTATAATATGGGGTCCTTTAAACGGAGTGTGAAGAAGCAATTAAGCAGGCCGGCATAATTTTACCGACCTACGACAGACACATCGTCTGTCGTTGGTCGACAGTATTCTTGGATTGCGCTGCACTTAACATCAGGTGTAGCGTAGTCACTTTGCCGAGCCAGTATAAAAAAAAAAAAAAAAAAAAGCTTCGAGTGTATCTAATCCGCCACGTGACATCGGTCACGTATGACATGGGTACTGGTTCTATGGCCGCGGCCGGTGGAATGGAAGTGCGCAATAATTTTTTACATTTATTGAGGATAACAAACAATTGTATAATAAGGCTTAACTACATACAATATATAAAAACACAGTAAATCACAACTTAAGATTATCACGTCGTGTGATTTTAAAAGTAGCGGAGATAAGTTATTTTACAGAGTAATGGCCGATTCCAATGAATGAATCTGGACCGACTCGAACCCAGAAAACTAGCAATATGCATGCGTGACTTTCAAATTGTATTCAGGCAATAATACTCACATTTGGGATCGAGCGGGAGATCCAACATAATTAACGTGTCAATAGTTTTATGCCTGATTCATATCTGGTTATAGTTTTGACGTCATACGAGTATCTCCTACGATGGGTACGTGCGGTTGGTCAAGGAAAATCATAGATGGTGGTTTGGGATCTTTGTTCGTATTTTTTTTTCACATCGTTGACAAAGGAAATGTGTAAGGTCACCTGATGTCAATCAAGGTATTCACCATCGCTCTTGAACCATCACAAAGTCTGATGTTTGGGTGGCTTGCGAATCTTTAATTAAAGAATTCGAATTTAGAGGATGTCAAGATGAGGTTAATTCTCCGAGTGTTTCACTGATCGTATGAAATGTAACAGTTAAATTGCCAGTTTCATGTGGTTTTTGTGATAAATTGGTACCAAACATGATACAGCTAGTCATTCATGCTGTAGACAACATCGTATATAGTGTATCATCTTTTTGATGATTTGCATTTTTTTTATGCAAATCATCAAAAAGATGATACACTATATATGACCTTAAAGGAAAGGGATAATTAAGGGATTCGGAAGGGCCCTCCCCTTCTTGGTCTGGGCCTCCGGATATCTCACTCACAAGCAAGCTGCTACTTTACGCCGGTTTTCTGTGGGATAGTGGTAACGACACGGACAAGCCGGCCTATTCATGCTGTAGACAAAAGTGTCTATAGCTCTTCCACTCAAAAAACACAATAGGATTTTCTTTTGTCTGTTTCTCTTAATGATTTAATTCATAGCGAATTAAACATTTGATAATAATAATTTTCCTACCATTGTTTTGTTTTATGGTCTATATACTCTGGCAAGTTTTAGGACGTAGAGCCGCGCCGTAGCCTCATTTGTCTGTAGCAAGAACGGGTCGGGTCGATAGATGTCCACTAAAGCCTCACAGAAATCCCCATGCAGTAATAAATAGTATCGCTAATGCGTTTAATGCCTTTAATGAATTTGCCGGTAACACAATAACACTACAATCTCCAACCTTAAACCCCATTTACACGGAGAAGGTTTATCGCACAACACAGGCTAGAATATAATAGAAAACTCGTTTATGGATTTGCATCATGCAGGTTTACAGCGAGAATGGTCTGGATGCGTGAGTTTGGCGTACGGATGAATTGAGCTGTTGTGTGTAACTTCAGGGTTATGGCTCTATTGTTTGACTATTGATTAGAGATTTCAGATACGTTTCGTTACGTTAATTGTTGTGCAGTTCCCATATCATGCTTTTGAAAGCCGCTGTCCTACAATAGCTAGTTATTACATACATACTTATTATGATGATTACATTTTTGAAATCGACGCTACTTTTTAAAAAAATGCGTAGTGTTTTATGGCTACACGTTTGTTGTATCAACAATTGTGACGTGTATATCACGAACCACGTCAAATGAAGATGTACTCGTCCAACGGAGTGGCTGTCATCACTTATTATTTCGTCTGAAAGCACTGCCAGTGTGCCGTGGGAGTAGATTCTCGGAAAACTGCATGTTGGAGTGTGCCGTGTTTTTGTGTCGATCGCGCTGCCAAATCAGCCGGTTGCGGCGCGGTTGTGTTGTGCGCTGCAACGTTGAGCGGCGCGGCGCAGTGAGAAGTGTGCTATGTGGGTACTGGGTGTAGAGTGTAGAGCGTCACCAGCGACCAGCGTCACGGCGCCGCCCGCCCGCGCGCCCGCCCTCCCGCTCGCCCGCTCCTCTCTGCCCCGCTCCGGCGCCCGCGCTCGCGCCGCGCCTCAGTCAGTGTTCGACTACGAGTGTCACCTGCCGACTGCCGCTCCGTGGTCTCGCGACTATCTCGTCCGGTGTCGCCCGGTGCCATCGGCAGTGCCCTGTGCCAGTGCCAGCGTTCGCGAATGATGACCGCGCGCGTCGCGCAGGCTTTTTTCTGTGTGTCAGTTTTGTAGTGCAATCAAAGTGGATTCAGGCGGACTTTACCAGGCCGTGGAGCACACCGGCAGGATCGAGCGCTCCCGAGCCATGTATGTCATAAATTTAGGTGAGTCCGCTTTGACATTCTGTCGTCGCAGAGCGACATTATCCGATGCGTTCGCGACTCACGGACCTATAATTGGAACCGGGTGGAACCGGTACCGGTACCGGGTCTGATAAAGGGGTCTGTGTGGTGCGAGTGCCGAGCTGTCGACGTGGTGGCCCGGTCCCGACGCGGCGGGCTGAGACCAGCTTTCTCCGGGGGCGTCGACGTTGGCGGTGCTCATTGCTGGTGCCGCCGGGACCGACGTTGTCGACGCTCGGCTGTGCGTGTGTGCGTATGTTGTTATTACAGTTCACGTTCAACGTGTGGGCGTATGTTGTGCGCCTGCGCTATCGCGGAGCTATTTTGGTCAGTCGGCACAGTGTGCGTGCGGCGGTGTTGGTGTGTGTGCTCGGTGCGTGTGTGCTATCGTATCCGTGTAGTCGGCCGGGCGCTGTGCGATGTGCTTAATTGCGTTATGTTGAGTGTTGTCTCATTGTGCGGTGCAACGGGTACTGGCCACTGGGTGCAGTGAGTGCACTGGGTACTAGCCACTATCTGACACAGAGAATGCGACCGCACCGATCGCGATCGATCAATACAACCGAAAGTTCGGTGGCGCGGCCGTGCGCCACCGTTTAATCAGTGTTTACTATCGATGCTGTGAACAAGTTAACATAACTCTCGTAATGTGTGTCATTTTATCGGATTTTAGAATCAGTTCAAATGTTTTCGCGGAAAAATATCAAACAAGTAATGCGTATGTGTGCGTGTCGCGAACTCTACTCCAATTTGTGTAGATATGCTCTGCGGCTCTGTCAACCAGAATCAAAATTAAGTTTCAATGAAGGTTTTGTGTAACAAACAAGTATATACTCGTACCTAATTCGTTTATAAAGAGTGTTGAAGTTAAAGTGTAGTGTTTACTGTTTATTAATAAAGACTGATTTGCATATTTGTGTCTGTCGGGAAATTTCCTGCTTTGTTTATCGAACCATATGTAGACGTTAATGTGAAGAAAAAACTCGTAAAAATACATATATGATAAATTTACATTCACGTGATATAAAATAACTCTTAAAACAGTTTCGTTTGTTTACATCTGTGGGGTGAGAACTTCAGGCGAGTATAACAGGTGCGTTTCTAGTATAGGAAGTTTATGTGATTTTATAATGACATCATTCTAAAGTGTGAGCATGGTGTGTAAAAGTGCTCTTAGTTTTGCATTGATTGAAAAAAAAAATGTGTATAAAAATGCGACAAAATTAAAATAGTGTTTTAAAAGTAATGATTGTCTTATGTCATAGATGCGTACGTGTAGTAGAGGCAGTAAAAGTCCTTGCCCAATAGTGGGACAGTATTGAATAGGGAGCTGATATTGTCATACTTCTAAGGTCATACTATTTAAGTAGTATTACTAAATGACAGCTCCGTGGCGCAGCGGGCGATTAGTCGGCTGCGAAGCGAGAGGCCGTGGGTTCGATTCCCACACCGAGACAAATGTTTGTGTGAACCACAAATATTGGTCTCGGGTCTGGGTGTTGTGGGTTGGCAAGTCCCTCGTAGTTCCTGATACCCACGACACAGGTTTACCTAGTGTGGGGTCAGGACTATGTGTGTGACTGTTGGGTGTATTATTATTATTATTAAACACCGCATCAGTATGGCTAATAAATATTTCGGCGATCAAACTTTTATATTTCATACATACGCAATCACGCCTGTAATCCCCGAAGGGGTAGGCAGAGGTGTAACCAGTACACCCATATTTGCCGAGCGTAACTCCGTCCCATGATGTGATAGGGGGCGAGCTTATCGCTATACCGGGCACAATACCAGACACCGGGCTGTTACTGGGCATTTCGTAATAGAAAATCCCAATATCACTTTAACCCGAACCGAAGATCGAACCCGACACCTCAGTCGTAACGCGTACGCATTACAACTGCGCCACCGAGGCAGTCAAGTTATATTATTATTTCCTGAAAATGTATGTACCTATAAACTCCGTCAAAACATAAGCAAAAAACGAGTAAAAATAATTAAATATCCATAAATAGCTGTTATTTAAATATATTTAGGTGAAACTTGGAGGTCAGTGTAGCACAAGTAGTAAGTAACGGGTGTGTAATGTATTGAAGGTTATTTGTATTTATTTTGTTAATAAACTGCCACTGCTAGTTTGAAGAAAGTAATATCACATAGGGCTGTGTGAGAAATATACCTACATAACCTACTAGATAATGAACATATTTTGAAGTATAATCATCATCCCTAGTGAGTCCCTGGAGAGACCGGCTGGGTTGATACCAACGGTTAGTCTATTTCTGCCGCCAAAGAGCAGTGTGTAAACACTTTTTATTTATCTATTTATACACTTTATATACATGGTATAAAGGCGGAATTAATGCTATAGGCATTCTCTCCCAGCCAAACAACGTCTTGTGTTACGGTCTGAAGAAAATTTTAGCCAGTATGAGACTCAACTAAAATAATAAATAGTATTCTTTGCCATCCACAAACTCCTATTCACATATCGGACATACTATGCTTCGAGAACTTTCCGCTCTATATTGGTGCTATAATGTTGTATTCGCGCATGCTATTATCTGCTACATGTTATTTCGGACACGCTATTATTACGTACTAGCTTTGGTTCGTATGGATGTTATACATACCACATAACATAAGCTAACGCCCGCGCCTGTGGTGAAGGGCATGAACAAACCTGCATACTTGAGTCTTGATAATAATTTAAAAGGTATGTAAAGTCTATGAATCCACTTTAAATAAATACACCCAAAAGTCACACACGTAGTTCTGACCCCACACTAGGTTAACCAGTATTGTGAGAATCGGGTACTACGAGGGACTTGCGGTCCCACAACACCCAGACCCGAAAAAAATATTTATGGATCATACAAACATTTGTCTCGGTGCGGGAATCGAACCCACGGCCTCTCGCTTCGCAACCGGCTACTCGCCCGCTACGCCACGGAGACTATCAAGGCCAGACTGGCAGATATTAGGCCAGCGTGGTGGAATTAATACTCTAAATAGTAGGCCCATGCCCATCACTGGAACCGTCTATTGCTTGTTACGTATTCGCTAACAAAATTCAGTCCATGACATGTTTTATTTTATTCCTAGTATATACTATTACTATTAACACGATATCTCTCTGTGTTTTAGAGAATTATCAACAATATAATCGTAAAAATGTGATAAAATTATGTAAAGTAGTTCATGCGTGATGTGATAACGAGTATACAGGAAAATCACTTCCAGAACAACCGATTTCGGTGACAATGTATCTAATGTAAAGTTCAATAGTTGAATAATTATCTAATGATACAATATCAACACAATTGCAGACCCGACACCCCTTCATTATATTGAAACTTATCTATTTTGTATTAAATAATGTTCAATCGATTCTAAACGAACTTATTTACATACAACTCGTTTAGAAATCCTTCATTTTGTGGATCAGTCGGTTAAAGATTAGCTGAGCACGATCGTGGCAGGCAATGTTTGCTAAGTTATTTGCACAGTTCGTTTCTTTATCTATTACTTCGGTTATCTCCACGGCTCACACACACCACTATCTGTATAAACACACGAGCGATATGTGTTGTCAAACATTCAGTGCGTTACGTAAGTCGGAAATCTATATTTAAACGGACGCTTGTCTGTTTGTTTGTAATCGTCAGCTGACCGATTTTGATGGATTACCCCTATTAATTACATGACATCATAGAGTTATGCAAATGATGATGAATGTCTCAATGTAAAGCCAAAATGTTGTATGATCGCACATTCAAACTTTGTAGTTCAGCGTATGATATTAAACTGACATAATAATATTCAAGTTAATAGGCTTCGTAAAGAGTTAAAAACACCAAATTAATGGTGTGTTTTTACCAAATCATACGTGTGATTTGTTAGCTGTACTATAGTTATCACTCGTTGTTACTCATTATTCGCGTATCTTTCTGGGCGATGGCGATGTGTAAAGTTGTTCGACTGCATCTCGGTCCGATATCAGCCGCCCCGCTTCTTATCTGGAAGTTAAATATAGTGGTTGCGCAATGAGCACGCCGCGGCCGTGTGTTCAGGTTCGGTTCCATTCAAGAAAATCATTTTGTTTTACGCAATGTATATTGTCGGTGGCCGATGCGCCGCCGCGCTGCGCCTTGCCGCATCACACCGGCCGGCCCGACCCCGGTGCGCAGCGCCCGGTGATTTTCCACGAATCTAGTCAGTTTGTTGTTTCACCTTTCCATTGATTTTGTTACATTATTAATTGATCGTGTTTAGTGTATATTTTTGTCTGAGTCGTATTTTCATATGGAGGTGATGCCAGATCCCAGGTAGCTATCTACAGTCATGTAGTACACTTTTCGTTTTCTTTAGAACTCTGCAAGAACGTGTTACGCTAAATGGATATAATAGTTAAAATATTTTAACTCTACTTATTGTATCTACTGATAATTTTCTTTGTGTTATAAAGTATTTTGAAGTTGTACAAGTTGAAAGTATGCCTCCATCTGTACACTATATTGAGTAAATATCCTTCACTATGGAGTTTTAAGCCAGGCTGACTTGCACGGCGATCCTTAATTGACGTTTTTTTAACTGATTTAGTGGGTTAAACTCGATTTAGCATTGTCGTGCAAGTAGACCTTACATTTTGAAGTAAATCCTATAAGGACGACTATTAACCTACATCCTATAGTTGATTTGCTGACTCTGGGACCTTTAATATGTCTTCTGGTGATCTAATGCACGTCATCTCCGTTTCCCTGTCTTTCAACCTGTCACCTGAGGTAGGTACTATCGCGTAAGGGTAGCTGTTGACAATTATTCATTTAAATTGGTGAAAATATAGACTTTGCTTTATAAATTTAAATTGGTGAAAATATAGACTTATTTTTGTTTTCTGACATTTCACAGTAAATACAAAATACCTAGTGAGCTAATCATATAAATATAATCGATTTATATATCTTTCAATTAGCAAAATGATAGTAAAAGGATTACATACAGCCTAGGCTACCTTTTGCATATGCGCATGTAATTTATACGAGTCGGTATGGAGACCCAATGTTCCGCTTTTACTTTCACTAACACCATATTATGAATGTCGTGCACAGCTGTGCTGATTGTAACGCCATTTTCGATATCTACCAAAATGCTTTATTTGAAGAAAATTATCTATTTTTAAGTTATACTCGTGCAGTTATTTGATGTATAATAACTTTTATATTGATGATTTGTTTCGGGTCTGGGTGTTGTGGGTTGGCAAGTCCCTCGTAGTTCCTGATACCCACGATACAGGTTTTACCTAGTGTGGGGTCAGGACTATGTGTGTGACTGTTGGGTGTATTTATTTATTTATTATTTTATATTGATGATTAAAATCTTCGAAGTATCGGAATTAAAGCTGAATAAATCTTATGGTATTTTTTATTCATACAAATGCACTGTTTCGCCAACGATACCCATAAAAACAACATAATATAATAAATATATTTTATAATTATATGAATAATTTATATTAAGATAAATAATATTTTTTTTAAGATTTTCTTAAATGATCATTCTATACGTTTGTCAATTGATAATTAATAATTGGTTACAAGTTTTTTTATTAATATTTGTAAAGTTTTGTTGTAATTTGAATTTTAGTTACATACATATGCACTCACGCCTGTACTCCCCGAACTGCGCCACCAAGGCAGTCTGAATGTTATTTAGGTTATTTATATAATGCATCTTTTAGATTCTGCCGACGATCTTTATAAATAAGTATATTATGAAGTAATTAGTTATATTGCGTTGTTTATAAGTGACACTAACGTTAGCGGAGTGTGCACTGTTCACAGGTCGTCGCTGTCATATCGACACATACAACACCTGCATAAATACAATATTAATATTAATTAAGTATATATTTTTTCTTTTTCATTTTATGTTTTGTCTTGACTCAGTCTACCGTGGCGTTATTAAAATTGACAAACTGGCTCGTGTTACTTAAGATTTGAAAACTAGTGTTTTTTTTTTATGGTATAGGCCGACAAACGAGCAAGTGGGTCACCTGATGGTAAGTGATCTCCACCACCCATGTACGCCCACAATACTAAAAGAATCATGGGTGCATTGCCGACCTTAAAGGAAAGGGATAATTAAGTAATTGGGAAGGGGAGGGGGTTTTGGCCTCCGGATATCTCACTCACCGTACGAAACGCAGCAGCAAGCTGCTACTTTACGCCAGTTTTCTGTGAGACAGTGGTAATGACCCGGACGAGCCGGCCCATACATGCTGTAGACAAAAAATTACCCACGACACAAGCGTCATAGCTTAGTGTGTGGATCACGGCAACAACGATTACAATTGTAGTCAGCATCTAGTTACAGTGTTACATAAAAAAATGAAATTATGTTAAAGTATGGAATATGTGTTATTTGTACGCATTTGTAAGTTGACTTTTTGTAACATTTTTATTGTTTCAATAAATTATTATTACTATTACATATTACCTAATAGATACAATTGTACGTACTTACAATCATTATCGATCGATTAGTTAATATTAATTATTAAAAATCTATGTGCATAGCATTACATTAGGTGGAAATCCTGGAATATAAGTACTAGAAATCGATTCATATTATATGGGTAATAAAGTACGTACACACATACGCACTCACGCCTGTAATCCCCGACGGGGTAGGCAGAGGTGTAACCAGCACACCCACATTTCGCCAAGCGTATCTCCGTCCCTTATGTGATAGGGGGCGAGCCTATCGCCAATAAATAATAATAAAGTGCGTATAGGTACAAAAATCATATTGATTGTTTAACACATACTTGCCTATCATGTATGCACTATACATGCAAATGTCACATTGCTAGATAGTGTTATATAAATAGATTATTAATGTATACAAGTTATTGCAAATGAATGAAGTAATAAAAACTAGGTCTTGCTTATTCCAATGTTAGCAATTAATAATTTAGTTTAGCGAAATTCAATATTGTTACGAAATCTACCAGAGTTTATCAGATTTTCTTGATAGATTTTATATTCCACTCGTTAATTCAGATTAAAATCTAACAGACACTCACTTATCACTTGGCTTAGTGCACACCGGTCTTGCGGACCGAGCAGAAACACTCTAAAAAACAATGATAATAATAAATACAAAACAATTCAACACAAACTCTTGAGCCAACACTAAGATACACATCTTTGTATGGTATCTATCAGGAACTAAGAAGGTCTTACCAATACACCATACCCAGAACCGAAATATTTATGTATCACAAATATTTCATTGCGTTGATCAAACCACTGGCGCGAGATTCACAGCTACCTGTCCACTGATAAAACTCAATCGGCATACTTGAAGTCGAGCGGTCCATGATGGATGATGTGGTTTGCGTTCGTCACGAGAACCAGTCGAAGTGAGGTGGACAGACTGGCCGGCGCGCCTAACCCGGGACGAGGGCCGTTGACCCACGGCTGATCCTTGCGGCTTGCATATATTATTGACTCGTGTGCGAATCCAAACGTTTCATTCGCTTTGTTCACATGGATGGTATACTATGGAGCAGTAATGTAGTCATGTATCAATTTTTTTAAATGTTTTTCATTGTTTTATTGAGCAATGATAGCTCAGTAGCGCGTGGTACGGACTGTCGAGATTAAAGTCGCAGGTTCGAAACCAGCCTCAACAGCATACACCTCTGACTTTTCTAAGTTATGTGTGTATTCATTGTTAATCATCACTTACTTTAACGGTGAAGGAAACATCGTGAGGAAACCTGCAGACCTGAGAAGTTCTTCATTAGAATTTCGAAGGTACGTGAAGTCTGCCAACCCGCATTAGGCCAGCGTGGTGGTATAATGCCAAACCCCTCTCATTCAGTAGAGGAGACCCGTGCCCAGCAGTGGGACGTCTATATTACAGGGCTAGTATTATTATTGAGAAGATGATAAAATTGAGGGCATCCGCACCACCAGGGGTATCGCCAGTGGTACGGAAGGTCCAAGATGGTAGTATCTACTATGACTTATATATTCACAGATTTATCAGACCTCAATACTACTATAGCTGTTTAAATCTGAAGTGATAGTCCGATCAATACTCGCACTACTCAATGTTGTGTGCAGTAAGGTACATAATTTAGTGGCAGCGCGCGTCATGTTGGATTGCGCGGTCTCTGACAATATGTAACATCGCTAGTCACCGGCCCACATACATACTCCACTTCAATGAATTTGAAATTCAAAATATAATAATATATTACCATATTTAGCTGAAGTATAGATAGCTCATACTCCCTGCTTCACACTTCACGTCAAGTGACAGTCCTATCGGAGTTTGTTAATCATGCATCGTTAACTTTTGCTCTATAAAAACCTTATCAGTTCTATTAATATAACGTATTGACGTGTGCGTGATGATAGCGTGTATCTCTGTAGGGTAATGCGAGTGTACACTGTACACTTGTCGCTCTCTTGTTTTTATCTACACATTCATTACCGAACATTTTAACATAAATACATACATAATACTGTATTACAGTAGAACCTCGTTAAGTCGAACCTCGATAAGTTGAAACCTCCAAAACTCGAAATAATGTTATGTTCCCTTCCCTTCAAACAGCAAAACCTCCATTACTCGAAATCTCAACACTCTATTAGTCGAAATAATCGGTGAGTCCCTCCAAGCCATTTCCCTAAATAACTCTAAAAATTAAATTTTACCTCTGTATCTCGGACATAGCAATGTTTTATTTTACAACCTTTACAACTCGATTATTTGAGACTTATTACCTCTATTGTTCTATATAAGTCGAAAATTCTATAACTCGCATTTTTTGGCGTTTCCCTTGATGTTCGAGTTATAGATGTTCTACTGTATATAAATAATACGTTTCCTAAAAGGGGTAAGCAGAAATAACGGATTTCTACGCTACGGTCCTTGCACACCTCTTTAACCCCCTTCATTCAATATAAACTTTTGATGATCTTGTCCTGGAACTGGTGCCATCATAATGAACTAAACATTAAACTTTAATTGTATTTCGTTTTTCAATTACTGTAAAGGTATTGAGCGGTAAAGCCACGCTGTAGAGTTTTGTCTACGGCATAAATAAGCCGGCTCGACCGGGTCGGTACCATTGTCTCGTAGAAAACCGACGTAAAGTAGCGTGCTGCTACGTTTCGTACGGTTAGTAAGATATCCGAAGGCCGAAATCTCCCTCCCCTTCCCAATCTCTTAAATTATCCCTTTTTTTAAGGTCGGCAACGCGCCCATGATTCTTTTGGTATCGTCGGCGTATATCATAATAATTGTATTAAAAATTCAAATAAAAAATTACAGATTCAAAATCAAAATTACGCCTGGAAAAATAATTTACATCTGGGATCTAGATGCATATTGGGAGCATGCTTATTTTAAAAATTCAGTGACGCAGAGGATCCTTAAGAGGCAGCAATAATTGACTTCAATATATTTGTTATTTCTACATCAACGATAAGCAAAACAACAATTAATAAGTCAAGGGTGTCGCAAGATAATTGCAGAGTTGAAGTAAATGGATGTAAACACGCTGTTATGTTTGGATGAACGGAGTTGATTTTTTTTCCCTCTGCCGTTGCGTCATCCTCACAGTCGCGCGGTGACGCAGGCTCGGCACCGACACAAATATTTTGCAACAGTACATTATGCCGTTTTGTGACATTTTTTATTTTTACTTTAGTTTTTAACGATATTGAAATTGCAAGAGAACAATCGTCAAAGTTGGTAACACGGTCGATTCCTTTCGTGTTTGGTTGTTCAGTAACAGCAACCACCTACTACCAGGTGACCTACTCATTTGTCTTTGACCATATAAACGGTATGAAGATTTTAAAAGTTCCAATGTAGCCAGATTTGTGCATACAGAAAGAAAGAAGGAAATATTTTATTGTACGGTATAAGTACGTAACTATATATATGCAATTACCATTATTACTCATGAGGATCATGCGCAATAATCATTATACTGTAATTATTTTACTTTATAATGTTCCTTATTAGCATTAATTGAGCTGTTCTAACTCCATTCAAAACTAATAGTAGTGCCAATATTGTAAATGTATTTTGAAAACAGCAACTTAGAGTTTCTTGCCCGTTTTTCCTTAATGAAACAGCATTCCCAACAGGCAGTAGAGTTACAATTTGGCTGAATTTAAATGATGTATAACATTTTATGGATTCAGTAAATATTTTCATTTCATATGTAACATACGTACTACATTTTTGTGCAACCACGAAATGTCAAATACTTTCTCTAATCTAAGCTAATGTACTTGTGAAAGTTTCTTTATAATTTATGAGTTGTGTCCTAACTCATATGACTTTCATTATTCAACTAAAATTCTACTTGACAAAAGCTCTCCAAAAAGCTCCATGTTACTGTCTATACTACTATTCTTGTCATTTGGCTTTTCTACACTCCCGAATTATTTCTCCTTTCTGCCTGTCGTTATCACGGCTTGGTGCCAGGTTCCACCTTCCTTCCTTACACTTTTTTTTTGTTTTTTGTATAGACCGACAAACGAGCAAGTGGTTCACCTGATGGTAAGTGATCATCACCGCCCATGTACGCCCACAATACCAAAAGAGTCATGGGCACGTTGCCGACCTTAAAGGAAAGGGATAATTAAGGGATTGGGAAAGGGAGGGGATTTGGCCTTCCGGATATCTCACTCACCGTACGAAATGCAAGCAAGCATACAAGCAGCAAGCTGCTACTTTACGTTGGTTTTCTGTAAGACAGTGGTAACGAGCCGGCCCATTCATGCTGCAGACAAAATTGTCAGCGTGGCTCTATCACATTTGAATACACTCCGCACAGTTATAAGCACCCTTCTAAATAAGAGCCATTAAAATACCGCAAATGAAACTGTTCCACTTAAATACCTGAGTATAAAAACCGCAACTAAAATGAGGTTGTTTGCATTCCAACGATCGTTCGATGGCGAATGCTAGCACGCACTGACTCACGTGCAGTGAATACCTATCTACAGGATATTGACAACGTTGTCCCACAGTCTAAAAATCATACAGTCTTCCAACACAGACATATAGACGAGACGACCGTGCGGTGCGCTATAAGACGGGTCTGGTTTGCGCCGAATAGGAAAATGTTACTCGGTTACCAACCGTTTTTGAGTGGTAGAGCCATGCTGTAGACACTTTTGCCTACAGCATGAATGGGCCGGCTCGTCCGGGTCGTTACCACTGTCTCACAGAAAACCGGCGTAAAGTAGCAGCTTCCGGCTGCGTTTCGTACGGTGAGTGAGATATCCGGAGGCCCAAAGCTCTCCCCTCCCCAATTCCTTAATTATCCCATTCCTTTAAGTTCGGCAACGCACACATAATTCTTTTGGTATTGTGGACGTACATGGGCGGTGGAGTTCACTTACCATCAGGTGACCCACTTGTTCGTTTGCCGGCTTATGCTATAAAAAAACAACCACTTCAATAGCTTATAGAGATGCAGGCTTTTCCGTGAATATCAAAGTCAATGACAGACTATAATTTTTAGACTGCTTATTCTAGTTTGTTATTAACAAGTTTCCAACATCGAAAAAGTGTCGTCACACGAGGAAAACATGCAAATTCTACGTATATTTTGGGCGGCTTGCATAAAACATTCATGTTGAAACACTTTTGATTATTAAATTGTTCAAATATAACTGTTGCGTAATTTTAATACAAAAACTTGTAGTTAATAATGACGTGGATACTATTCACACTGTATAATGCATATGATCATGGGTGGGTGCCGATTATGTGAAATCTTAGTGGCTAATATTTGTTAAGACTATTACCATTTCAAGACAGACCGGCATAATACCACCCAATACACACCACTTTATCTGATAATACCAAGAATTTTTCATTGTCGTAAAACAATAGCAAAATTTTGACAACTGTTAATTTTCTATTTACAATCTTATTACCTACGTTTAATATTAGTATAACTCAGTAAATATCACAAATATTAGATTAAAAATTTAGAACAGCGACTGACAAACATTTTTTTTATAATATTCAGCCTCAACATTGAATTGGTGCCCCGCAAGGTAATAAGCAAGTTCCTCTACTCTTATTCATTTCCAAATATTCTGTACTACAAACTGTTGACCCAAAAAAATATAATAACATTGTTTATAGGTCCAGCAGTGATAGCTCAGCGCGGAGTGGTATGGACTATCGAGACGAAAGTCGCAGGTTCGAAACTAGCCCCAAGTGCATACACCTCTGACTTTTCTAAGTTATGTGTGTATTAATTGTTAATCATCACTTCCTTTAACGGTGAAGGAAACATCGTGAGGAAACCTGCATACCTGAGAAGTTCTTCATAAGAATTTCGAAAGTATGTGAAGTCTGCCAACCCGCATTAGGCTAGCGTGGTGGACTAAGGCCTAACCCCTCTCATTTAGTAGAGGAGGCCCGTGCCGAGCAGTGGGACGTATATGATATAGGGCTAGTATTATTATAGGCCCAGAATGTCCTAAATATTCAATATTACAAAGGTCCCGTTTAATTAACTTTCAACTACTAGTCTATGTACCTACAGGCTCGCATAAACAATTGAGTCACTTCTCACAAGTCACACCGCATTGACGTCAATAATTGTACTGACTATGAGGAAATGACACCAATGTCAAGGAATGCCCAGCGCTGCAGCGTGCTTGCCGTACTTGCCTTTATTAGCATAGACACGTTGGTTCTCCCACAAGTTTTTTTTTTATGGTAGAGGCCAGCAAACGAGCATGTGGGTCACCTGATGGTAAGTGATCTCCACCGCCCATGTACGTCCACAATACCAAAAGAATCATGGGTGCGTTGCTGACCTTAAAGGAAAGGGATAATTAAGGGATTGGGAAGGGAAGGGGGTTTGGTCCTCCGGATATCTCACTCACCGTACGAAACGCAGCAGCAAGCTGCTACTTTACTTCGGTTTTCTGTGAGATAGTGGTAATGACCCGGACGAGCCGGCCCATACATGCTGTAGACAAGTGTCTACAGCGTGGCTGTACCTCTCAAAGTTCCTTTTTGTAGTGAAACTTTTTTATCGGCGTATGGGAGAAATTTTATAGTGTAACGTTTTCCTGTTACGCACCATCTTTAATTTCTGGGTAACATTTTTCCGTTACGCGCCATTATTTTTTTCTAACACTATTTTTAATTCAAATTTATTAAATTAAAAATTATTTTCTATTTTAAAGTGAAACTTTTATTAGATCGTCTCAAAATTTTTGGCCTGTGTGTTGCATGTCGCGTGACGGTCGGCCGCGGAGTAGGGATAAAGTGAAAGGCGCTCGCCAGAGCAGCCAACGCCAATATGGCGGCGTCTATAGTTCGCACGCTATTTTGTTTTGTAGAGGAACGGGTGCTAAATGTTCCTCCAGCGAAGGGGAGATCTTCAGTCAGGCAGATGTTGTGCCTGACCGATCCATGTTTGTTGGTTACATATAATGAAAGGATATACCTCTTTTTTCAATAGACATTATAATTTATATTACACCATTTTTGGATTTACTAAACTAAAAAAATAATCAACTTTTTGTATATATTTTTATGGCTTCCAATAATCTGGATTTTAATATTTCTAAGTTATTTTTCATTGATCAATTTTAGTATATAGTTAGATTCAATTTTTATTAGACAGTTTTTAAATGAATTCCATGAGTTGCACAGTAAAGTCCAGTGAATCAGTGGTGTATATGTGCCCTGGGATCTAACTCGTAACATCTGTCTTGGTAGGCCATTCCACTCTCCACTATCGATGCTTTTTTCTTTCTGCCTAGCGTTTAAAGGTATTTGGTATTATTATATGGGGCGACCCGCCTTCTGACCCCCACAACTGGCAATGGCCAACCAAGTTTCGCCATTGCCTCGTCCGTTAATCAGCAGAGTGTACCACGTGCAGGTGAAGTTGCCTTTGGGTCTCAGATGTTCATGGTCCACTTACACTCATATAAACATAAGGTCCACTTACATTCATATAAACATAAAATAATAATAATATGTGCACAATATAATATTCCTCACTATGCGAGGCGATGGTCACAGTGTAGCGCGGTGCATGCGCCGGTCACTTCGTACAAATTGTTGCGCAATTACCACTCGGGGGTAATGACCAATGGCTCTAGTTTTGTTCAACTTATTGTATTCACTCATCGTCGGTTTATATTGAATTTATATCATTTAAACACCAGAAATTTTAATGCATAAGTTATTATAATTTAACTCTCGTTAACATTGTTAATCACTAATTTAAAATTATTTAAATAAGTCATTAATAAATATTATTTTGGATATGAAAACATCTTGTAATATTTAAAATTTTCTTTAGATTTACTTAGCACTTCAGTCATATTTTTCCCGTAAAAGTGGCTTTCATAATTAGGTACAATTTAGAATAAATTATTGTTTACCACACAACAAACAATCATTGTTTGTTAAATGCAATAAAAACTTATTGCAATGCCATCTCGTGACACGTGTTGGTACTACATTTTGCTGTACAATAATTTAACGGTGTTTAAACAGTTGTCAGTCAGGAAACTGGAGAGTTGCGTCTATTTGCGTAATTTATTTCTGATATAAAAACACAAGGGAAAAACTCGTCGCGCATCGAGCGCCCTTGAAGCTTTTGTACTGTGAACAGTTTCCGCGTTTTCCTTTTCCGCGATATATTACAACTGTGGAATACAGTTAGCTGTTAAGGTTTTATTTTTATAATAAGATTGTGTCGGAGTTACTAGTTACTACAACTACAATATATTTTGGCTAAGGTAACATATACTAAAGACAGATAGAATTGTCGTGTCTATTTTACTCTTAATTCAGAGTTATACCATCTACATCTGATCTCAGAAACTTTACCAAACCAATATACATCAAAATACAAATCTCGATTGACATATCATCACGAAGCCCAAACTGTTAAAGTTAGAAATTCTTAATTTGGAGAGGGTGTTTATTATATTTTGTAGGCATCGTTTAAGAAGGGATTTTTCGAAATTCAACACTTGTAAGGCCAGAGAACATTCATTTTTGCATTCGTGTTGGTTAAAGATAGTCCTGAAGCATCTTAATTGTAATAAATAATTTGATATTTAATGATAATTGATGTTTGATGTTTCCTACCGTTTGAAACATTTATTAGGACATAGAATGTTATTTGTTACGCATACGCACTCACGACTGTAATCTCCGAAGGAGTAGGCAGAGGTGTAACCAGTACACCCACTTATCGCCGAGCGTATCTCCGTACCTTGATGTGATAGGGGGCCGGCCTATCGACATACCGGGCATAAATTCCAGACTTCGGGCTGATACTGAGCATTTTGAAATAGAAAAAAACCCGAGACCTCAGCGTCAGCCTCAGTCATAACTAGTACGCATTACAACTGTGCCACCAAAGCAGTTATTTGTTATATATACATAACTAGGTACGTAAAAAAACACGTTGTTTTTAAAGAATACTCGACTGTACATTTGAAATCGTTGGTACGTGAAATGATTCAAACTTTTTTATTCCAATCAAAATGAACTTCCGTATGAAAATTCTCGCCGTAGGAAGTTGATTTACGTTTTTTATTTTGTTCAGATTCGTTATGGTACACAAGCGTCATGAAGGAAGCCAAATCTGTACGAAATTGCGTTTCTTGTACAAATTAAGTTTAAAATGTACGTTGTATAAAGTCAGTTTGAAATATACAATAGGGTAGTTTCCTATATTGAATTTTATACATTATTTTATAAGCAACAGAAAATGATACGCAAAAGAAACCCTTTTATTAAAACACAATCAAAATTGGTTCAGAAATGTGCCCGCAGTTATAACTTTAAATGTTGGTATGAGGAAAAGTGGGTGCGTAGTAGGGATATCTCACTATCTCGCTTGCACGCGTGCACTATAATGAACATTTTACACAGTGACGTCAAAGGTTGCATCGTCTGTCATTTGACAATTACCCCTTCTACAGGATTTGAATGGCTTCTATCTTATTTATTTTTGGTCCGATTTATAAAATTCTTTCTGCAATAGATTTTGAGTAACATAACTTATTGATTTAAATAATAAAAAAAATCTAGTCAACTACCCTATTATATGAGTGGTAGAGCCACGCTACTTGACTATAGCGTGAATGTGCTGCCTCGTCCGGGTCGCTACCACTGTCTCAGAGAAAACCGACGTAAAGTAGCAGCTAGCTACTGTGTTTCGTACTGTGAGAGATATCTGGAGGCCCAAACAGGAGAGGGTCCTTCCCAATCCCTTAATTATCCCATTCCTTTAAGTTCAGCAACGCACCCATGATTCTTTTGGTGTTGTGGGCGAAGATGGCGGTGGATATCACTTACCATCAGTTGACCCGCATGCTCGTTTGCCGGCCTATGCCATAAAAAAAATAAGTGATTTAAAAATAGCTTTTACAATGATCTCATTGAGGAAAATCCCTTTAAGGTTTTTTTTTTATTTACACAATGTTAGAAACAAATACCCCACGAGGATAATGTTTGATGTAGGAAATTGTTGAATTAGTTATGATTTCCTATAAAATCATTAATGGGTTATTGACCTAATCGAGACCTGAATGAGTAAACAAAAACGTTTCTCACTCAATATTCATTTTCAACTGTTAATTCAATGCAATGAGGCGTAAAAGGCAATTTTGTTGACAAAAAACAGTGGGCCGAATTGATGCCGGACTTTGATGCTTCGCAAGTAGGTGTTGTGAAATTATGGTATTGACAGCCTCAGTGGCGTACTGGACGAGAAGTCAGCTGTGAAAGGGGTTTGATGCCGGTTCGAGAACAATATATACAACGTGTTACAGAAAGGTGTGGTCATATTTTAGGGTCATTACATGCACCTTACAATGCGTACTTGTGTACAGGACCTTTTCAAAACCAAGACATCCAAAAAAATCACGTTAATTTTAATCACTCGTTTATTAAGATCGATAAAATTGATGACATCACTATTAATTATTATGAATGACACTCACTTTTTAATAATCTGGAATAAGATTTACGTAATTCTACGGACATATGTACTTAACTTGTAATTTAAACACAAATTAACACTTGAAACAGACTGTGTGCTGAAAACGATATAGGTACCATCCTCTAGAAGCATGTTAAAGACTTCATTCTCGGGCCTTCCATCTATGTATTTGGCTTAATACAGTCGACGATCCTCTTATAAGCTGTTATTAGTTACACCAACACAAAGTACCAATACATAATACTTGTTACTTGTTTTTAGTCAAATACAACATAATATAAACTCTTAATCAGTTCTAAAAATCACAAATTGCCGAACTGACTGCGTCAAATAAATATTGACATTTGACAACGGTTTAATGTTTTTTTAATTATAAAATAATTAAATGCAAGGAGGTCTATAGTATCATTGTTTATCATTTAGTGTTGTTCAAAGTTGAAAGTCGATATCGACATGTTACTCATACGATAAAAAAGAAAATTCTATAATTATTGTCCTAGCAAAGCAATCGGATTTGGTACTATGGGAGATAAAATACTTATACCCATACTATACATTGCTTTAATTTGCCCGTCCCTTTCTATAGCACGTTGTATATATATTTTTTATTGTCCTAAATGAAGAAACGAGCTGGTCGCTCTCCTGATGGTAAGCGCCACGCCTGCCAATAAACAGATACAGCATCACACAGGACTTTGAATTATAATATGGCACTGGACTGCGTTCGTCACCCCGAGACATAAGTTAAGTCTCAAAATGCCCAGTAATTTCACTGGCTTCAATGTCCTTTTAACCGAAACACAATAATGCTTACACACAGCTGCTTGGCGGCAGAAATAGAAAAAGCAGTAGTACTGACCTAGACGGAATCTCGCATAGGTGGCCTATCACCTGTAAATCACCTTTTTTAGGCGCACTACCGATACATGAGGCTGTGAGACACGACGTCAGCGACATGTCCGCTTTGTATGTAATAGGGTAGATGACTAGATTTTTTTTATTAATTAAATCAATAAGTTACGTTACTCTAAATCTATTGCAGAAAGAATTTTATAAATCGGACCAAAAATAAATAAGTTGGAAGCCATTCAAATCCTATAGAAGGGGTCATTGTCAAATGACAGACGACGCAACCTTTGACGTCACTGTGTAAAATGTTCATTATGGTGCACGCGTGCAAGCGAGAGAGTGAGATATCCCTACTACGCACCCACTTTTCCTCATACCAACATTTAAAGTCATAACTGCGGGCACATTTCTGAACCAATTTCGATTGTGTTTTAATAAAAGGGTTTCTTTTGCGTATCATTTTCTGTTGCTTATAAAATAATGTATAAAATTCAATATAGGAAACTACCCTATTGTATAGGTCCGTTTTGAGGTATGCGACCGAGACAGTAGAGCGCGACACAAACATCGAAATAAGATGACAAGAAACGTAACTCATGCAAAAAAATTAACTCTGTGCAAGGGGGCGGGGCTACAAAAGTCTGTGCAGTTCGTTCATTCATCAATTCAGAAAAATTTATTCATGATCTCTAGTTGACACTTAATACGTCAAATTTTTAGCGCGGTGCAGAACGTCGTATCTCGATCTAGAAATTTAATATTTAGACATTAACTTTTATGAAATAAAGTTGATTTTGAACGTTCAATAATTTCGTTTTGTGTATGAGTGTTACGTGTGATTTTACCTTTGCATGTTTGCATGTGTAAGTAAGTGGAGCCGTATTTTTGGCAGATTCGTATGAGAGTTATCGTTCTAGTCACGCAAGTATCATATGAGAGTATCGATCGTTCGATCGTAGTCTATTTCGACGGACGCAAGATCGTTTACTTACAATTTTATAAAAAGCAGATGTGTCGCTATCGTGTTTCAGTGGCATACCTCAAAACGTGCTAATATATTCATTGGTCAATTTGATAACCTTATTTTTTTCTAGAACATTTCCGCGTGTTATTTCTGGACCAATATCTTTCATATTTCAATGCAGGGCTTACTTTTTTTATTTTATTTTATAGCAAAGGCCGGCAATCGAGCAAGTGGGTCACCTGATGGTAAGTGATCTCCACCGCCCATGTACACCCACAATACTAAAAGAATTATGGGTGCGTTGCCGACCTAAAAGGAAAAGGATAATTAAGGGATTGGGAAGGGGAGGGGGTTTGGGCCTCCGGATATCTCACTCACCGTACGAAACGCAGCAGCAAGCTACTACTTTACGCCGGTTTTCTGTGAGACAGTGGTAACGACCCGGACGAGCCGGCCCATTCGTGCTGTAGACACAAGTGTCTACAGCGTGGCTCTACCACTCTATGTCTACAGCGTGGCTCTACCACTCTAAATAATACTTCTTAATAATATTTATTGATATGTGTATGAGGAACTGTTGATACGTGTTTTTTTTATTAGTATTGACTAATTATTGTAGAAGATGACCACCACATATTAATGGATTGTGTCCGATATAAAAATTAAAGAGAAATATTAATGAGGGAATTAAAAGTTAATATTTGGGATATAGGTATGTTTCACACAATCTTATCCGAACCTTACTGTGAGGATGCTCTAAAAGTTTACAAATTCGTGAGCAATTTAGAGAAAAACATTAAGTTTCTCTTTCTGTGTTTATTATTTTTTGGTTACGAAGAGGCTGGCGTAATCTTGTTGATTCAAGCCACTAAATAACTATAGATAAAAAAAATACTAAAGCTCGTATTTTACAGAAAGCGTCTCAAACAGTGTTTAAACTCTGATCATTCAAAAGTAGTTTTAGGTTGCAATCTAAACTCAAGCATGCATCTTATTTCAGAACGAGTTTTAAATTCTACTCAGCTGAAACATATTGACGAGCTTATCACTATACCGGGCACAAATTATAATCCTAACAACTTAAATGTGTTTTTTGTTTATCGAGAAATTTATGTGCTCGATCAACGATGCCCTAGAATTTGCTATCTCTTTTCTTATGACTGCTAGTCGACGACAAAATTACGATAGCTTTTCAACACTTTTTAAGACTCAATTCGTGAATATTCTCGAAGGCGGGTAATTAATTGGATATGTCGCGAAAAATCTATTCACAAGAGCACAATATGATATATGAGTAGTCGTGTAAACAGTTTTTTTTATTCTAGAATGGTAAAGTGACTTTACACTGCTACTATACTGGCTGACCCCGGCATACGACTCGCTGTAACAAGCTACTATGGCGGGTGGCTATTCACATATGATGACTGAACGGACCTTGACAAGTTGTATTTACAAACAAACCTCTCCACCCAGGCTCCATCAATACGACACATTCATTACAATTACAACACTTGTATTATGGGAATCCCAGGTTGTGTGTGTTCATCGAATATATTTCAATAATATTACGTTAAGTAATATAATAGGTGCTATTATGGAAGTTTACAGTATTTTTTCATCAATACGAATAAAGTGATCATATAATTTAGTTCAAAATACGAAATTTCATCTAATTAAGCTCTAGTTTATTTTATTGTAAGTTAAATTTAACTGTCGATTCGTTTCAGTGAGGCTTCAAAATTACCTATTTAGTAAAGTAACTTAATAATTCCTTAATTCTTGGTGAACTGCAAATCATGCAGAGTCCATGAAGTTTGCAAATAAACTATAATCTTAGGCGATACACCAAATGGTTCAGTCAGTTTATTCAAATTATTGCGTTTTGTATAAAATACCAACGTGTACACCAATCCTTACCCTACTATACACCAATCTATAGGATCCTAATCATAACATTACCTCTAGTGCTATGAACATAATATAACATAACATGCTATATAATATAACATAACATGCTATATAATTTTGCCGACCTACGATAGACACATCGACTGTCATTGGCCGACAGTAATCTTGGATTTTGCTACACTTACCATCAGATGTACTTGCTACGTCACTTTGCCGAGCTAGGATAAAAAACAACAACTGTTATAAAAGAACTACAAATTAAGTTGGTTAATAAAGTGTGTCATGTCTCAACGGCTGACTAGATTATGGTTGCCTGTAAGAGATTGCCCTGAGCGATAAGGCCGCCAATTGTACTATGTTTATAAGTATATTATCTTTTTAGTTTTTACCAAGTGTCTAATGTACAATAAAGCATTATAAATAAATAAATAAATAACGCCCGGTTTCTGAAAGGCTGATCAATGTTAAATTAACTAATCAAATCTCAAATCATGTCAAGTCGAAATTCAGTTGCTAGAAGCGTGATCAACACCTTTGATTTGACACACATGTTAGCTAACATAACTTTCAAATTAATATGAAAAATCGTATGTCAAACGGTACTAAAGAGAGATCAAATATTATTATTTTTTTCACTAAATATCGTTTCACCAACTTGAATGTCAGCGATGTCAAATCAAAGTTCTGTTATATTAGTTATTATTAGTTGAATGTTGATTTGATCAGCTTTACAGAAACCGGGCGTAAGAATATTGTCCACAATGTGGTTTACGTTGCAAATGAGGTATTGTGTAACGCTTGCAGTAAGCACGCCCCACGTGGCCACAGCTGGCTCGCGTCAAACAATTTTCCACACGTCCACGTCCACGTCGACACAATGCTTTATTTTTGCCACACCACTCACGCCGGCTAGACGTCGTAAATATGTTCATTTCCATTGATCATTTCACAATTCGCAGCTGCGACTTTTTATTTGTCTATTGTGATGCTGGAAGCGGGCTGTTGTCAAGATGCATGGACATCTGTCTGTATGCGCTGGTGTATGCCAATTTAGTTTTAATTGGCGCAAATTATATAAACTCTTTAAAGGAAGTTCTGGTTGGATCTATTTCGTTTGTGATGTTTGTAAAGGTTTGCGACCGTTGATGTCCAAATATCTAATCCCTCAGAACTAAGTAACGTTCTACGGCAATGACAGCGTTCGTAAAGGTAATTCAGCAATATTTCAGAGGCTGACGTTAAATTTGGCTACTAATTATGAAAGGTGGTATTAATAATGTCATAAAGTGATTGTATATTTTTTTTATACAGATAGTGAGCCAAAGTATTACAAGTCTTTATTCTGATTACGAAGAAAATAAAAGAGACAATTAATTCACTGCTTGGGGTAGCTGTAATACGTACGCGCTACGACTACTGTGCGGAGGTCTCGGATTCAACCCCCGGGACGGTTAAAAGTGATATTGGGTTTTTCTATTACGAAATGCTCAGTATCAGCTTGGAGTCTGGAATTGTGCACGATATAGCAATAGGCTCGCCCTCCTATCACATCATGGGACGGAAATAAGCTTGACGTAATGTGGGTGTTCTGGTTACACCTCTGTCAACTCCTTCGGGGATTACAGGCGTGAGTGCGTGTATGCAATGAAAAACCTTAAAGTAACCTCAACAAAAAATGTATTTTCATTAATTTACAAACATACAATTACTTGAACTAATGTTCTAAAAATGACCAGTAAGATACACTTGTACTTGGAAATTGCAATTCGAGAAGATACTTCAACGTAGATTGTATCATACCTTATTACATAAGCTGTAGGTAGTCCAACAATTACTCATTGTTGGTGAAGGCACGGCACAGGAAACGGTAATGAAGCCGTGTCAACAGTTCAAAAGCCGAAATTAGACGCGACAGCTGCCTTTCAACCTTGGAGTAAGTCCACCAATGTTGGCTCCAACCGCCACGTCACAATTGGATGATTGGCTGTGCCCGTGAATGTTGGTCAGTGGGCTGTTCGTGTCGGCGTGTACTGGAGTTCACCGGGTTTACGGCTTGATACCGTGTGAATTATTACATGCTTTATGAGTTCAGGAATAAATGTTATCGTATCTGGAATTATCTGGAGTGCAGGAGTTAGGGACGGTAATCCTTAAAGTATTTTGGTATTAGTACTGAACAAATCTTTTGATCTCTTTACATATAAGTATCAGATTAAAATTATTTTAGCAACAAATTAATAACTGATTTTTAAACAGTAACATTAAATAAAAGTCACAAATAACGTAACTAATAATTCGTAATTTTTTCTAGGTTTTTATAGGTTTTTTTCTGAGTCGGTGCCGGTGTGTAACTTGAAATTATACCAAGTCTTAAATGACCGCAGTGTTGGGTCTCGCTGCTAAAGCTCGCTCCTGTATCACTGCTAAATGAACCTTTTAAATATCGACGAAACTGACTCTTGGCTCGTCACATATTATACAAGTAGCAGAGTCTCTCAGTTTTTTCTTTATTTCAGAGTCCAGCGCGTTTTGTCTAGTCGATCAGCATCAATCATGGACCTCTTTAAAGATCTGATTATGCAGTCCGGCGTCTTAATATTCGAAAGATATTATATCACCAACTTACATTTGGACATATTATATTAAAAACAGGTCTTATCAAGTTGACTCAACTCTTGACCGCGGTCGTTGCAACTCGGTCGAAACGTCGGTAAATAAATAAATTGGTATTTATATATTAAATAGTATGCGATTAAGACCTGTTTTTATTATTATTTCAGTATGTATATGCAAACCAAGAAAGTCTTAAATCATTTATTACATTTGGATATAAACTCACTTAGCACCCTTCCATTTTATAAATGTTATGTTGCATGTGTTTGAGCAGTTGTGTTTCATTCACTTTTAAAGTGGATGTTTATTATTCAGATCCGCTTGTCGATAATATGGATTACGTAAAATAATATTAGAGGATCGCTAGCTAGCTGGAGCGGCTAGCTATACCTGAAAATACACCGTCACTTCACCACTGCAACTACTGTAAGCTAGGATTGACATTGGCATTATACTGACCATCGAAACTCAGTGAGGGGAGGCCGTCTTTAACCCGATATTAAAATCAAATTTGTGCAAGTGTGCGAGATATGCGACTTACGCCCGGTTTCTGAAAGGCTGATCAATGTTAAATTAACTAATTAAATGTCAAATGTCATGTCAAGTCAAAATTGAGTTGCTAGATGCGTGGTCAACACCTTTGATTTGACACACATGTTAGCTAACATAACTTTCAAATTAATATGAAAAATCGTATGTCAAACGGTACTAAAGAGAGATCAAATATTGTTTTTTTTTAGTACTTAACGTTCAGCAACTCGAATTGATTTGACAGCGATGTCAACTCAAATTTCTGTTAGTTGAATGTTGATTTGATCAGCCTTTCAGAAACCGGGGGTAAGACAGGGAGACCGTGAGTAGTGACGCGAGTCAGCTAGCGCCTGACGTCGATATGTCAGCATAGTATGAAATTATATGGAAATTGTCGCTTCTGTCTCGGTCGCATTACTCGAAAATTAGTATTATATGCATACAAAGCGGACGTGTCGTTGTCACCTCGCAATGCGGTCTCCTGTCTCGGTCGTGCACCTCAAAACATTAAGCGATGTAAAAGACGGCAAACGAAGCAAGTAGCTCACCAGTCACCTCAAAAGGACGCCATATTATATTTGACGACTGTAGGTATGTCGTATCGATCTCAGCGTGGGCGGAAGTCTCCTGTCCGACCTACCCCACTATCGCGGGCTACCCACGCGTCTAGACTTTGTACGCTGACGACAATGTTCAACAGGTTGGGGACATTACGGACCTCCGACTACGTTCGTAAACATTACTACGTAGGGGTAGGTATCGATACTGTACAAGATTTTTTCAATAATTACAGAATTCTAAAAAAGTCTAGTTTTATCTATATATAGGGTAGTTGACTAGATTTTTTTATTATTTAAATCAATAAGTTATGTTACTCAAAATATATTGCAGAAAGAATTTTATAAATCGGACCAAAAATAAATAAGATAGAAGCCATTCAAATCCTGTAGAAGGGGTAATTGTCAAATGACAGACGATGCAACCTTTGACGTCACTGTGTAAAATGTTCATTATAGTGCACGCGTGCAAGCGAGATAGTGAGATATCCCTACTACGCACCCACTTTTCCTCATACCAACATTTAAAATCATAACTGCGGGCACATTTCTGAACCAATTTTGATTGTGTTTTAATAAAAGGGTTTCTTTTGCGTATCATTTTCTGTTGCTTATAAAATAATGTATAAAATTGAATATAGGAAACTACCCTATTAAGGCGTAGGACTACAAAATCGGTTATTAGCAATGCCATGATACAACGCGTGTTGGAATGTTGAATTTGACAGCCACCGTTGAGCAGTGGGCGAGTAGCCAGCTGCGAAGCGTGAGACCGTGGGTTCTATTCCAAATGTTTGTGTGATCAACAAATATTTTTTTCGGGTCTGGTTGTTGTGAGACCGCAAGTACCCCGTAGTTCTTGATACCTACGATACAGGTTAACCTAGTAGGGAGCAGGACTATGTCTGTGACGGTAAATACACCCATTTATTTATTATTCCATATTTCCATGACAATCATACAAGCAACCGATTTTGTCGTCGACTTTCCAATTGGAGATGTGGCGATATACGTTTAAAAATATAACAGAAAAACGTATTTGCGTGAATATAGTTTAATTACTTATTTCTTTTGGGCAATGTTCTCAATTAGTCTCAATACATGTTATTTCAGCACGACAAGAAACAAAAATGTTGCAATTGACGTCATTGTCACAATTATCCAAAAATAAACTGTACTGGAGGTGAAGGTAGTCATGTAACTGATAATATCGCAGTCGATTTAATCCTTATACTGACTTTAACATAATTTGCTTTAAGGTCGAACGCAACAAACTTGGAGCCTCGGCAATCTTCTGGTTTTATCTACATACATACGCACTCACGCCTGTAATCCCCGAAGGGTGCACCCACATTTCGCCGAGCGCATCTCCGTCCCACGATGTGATAGGGGGCGAGCCTTTCGCCATACCGGCTGACACTGAGAATTTCGTAATAGAAAAATCCAATACCACTTTACCCGACCCGGGGATCGAACCCGAGACCTCAGCGTTAACCTCAATTGTAACGTGTACGCATTACAACTGCGCCACCGAGGCAGGCTCTGGTTTTATCTGCAATATTAATATGCATACAGGATATTTCATAACTAAGCAGTTGTAGTAAAACGAAAGTGCAATACAAACACCATCAAAGTACCAATTTTGTTGCGAGTGCCTATATACCTAACTGTAATTGTTTAATAATAAAGGAAAGTGTGTGAAATCCAAAGCGTTTTGTGAGGTATGCACCGGCGGATATGACGTACGTTGCGTCGATGCCAACTGCCAGCGGGGCGGTTTTGGCTCGTGCCGCGGCGTGCGCGTACGCAGCTGACTATACCAACCGATCTGCAAATCTACCGTGAGATTTTATTGTTTACATACGAATCAAGTAACTTTTTACGTACTTTGGGTAAAAGTCTCTCTTTTCCTTATCCATATACCTCCGAGATTCTTATATCATACTAATATTATTTAATTATATACTAAGTTAATTAAACTTTGTACACATATTCTTGGAGGTATAAGAACAAAGGATACATTTAATGAAAAAAAATATCTATTTGTTTGTTACGCTTTCACGCGTAAATCACTGAACCGATTTTGATGAATTTTGATGTAAAGATAGATTGGACCCTGGAGACGGTTATAGGCTACGTTTTATTTCGGAAAAGTCTATTCACGCGGGCGTAGCCACAGGCAACAGCTAGTATATAATAACACCTCCGTGGCCGCGCATTGCATGCGATTACGTACGAAGATGTAGGACGATGTCATAAAGCTTCCTAATCCAGGTACCTGTACTATAGGAGCTTGCCACATTAGATACAAGTTCATCTGACTGTTGAGACAAAAGTCGCAGTGTCGACATCAGCCCCAAGAGCTCGTGACTTTTAGAAGTTAACTCGTCGTCGAAACTTGGTTCCCGTTACGGGTTGTACGTTAGGTGGGAGGTTGCCCCACATAATACAAAATCTACCGTTAAATTATGATGGGAAGGCGGACTCTGGCATTGAACCGATATCATTATCGCTTCCTTTAACAGTGAAGCAAACATCGTGAGGAAACCTGCATACCTGAGAAGTTCGCCATAAGAGTTTCGGATGTATGTGAAGTCTGCCAACCTTAGATCAGCGTGGTGGTCTAAGGTCTAACCCCTCATTCATGAAAATGTATGTTAAAGTATCTGCCATCCTCCGCACACGCTGCACGTGCATTCAGCGGATGTAGGAAGTTTTTATTTGAGAACTGTTATTGTGTGTGCTTTAATTGAAACGGTTAAATGGAATTGTTTGTTGAATATTTAAATAAAAATACCTACGCACTCACACTTGTAATCCTCGAAAGGGTAGGCAAAGGTGTAACCAGTACACCCACATTTCGCCGAGCGTGTCTCCGTCCCTTATGTGATAGGGGGCGAGCCTATAGCCATGCCGGGCACAAATTCTAGACTCCGGGCTGATACTGAGCATTTCGTAATAGAAAAACCCAGTACCACTTTACCCGACCCGGGGATCGAACCCGAGACCTCAGCGTTGGCCGCAATCATAACGCGTACGCATTACAACTGCGCCACCGAGGCAGTCAGTTAATAAAGATACGTACTTTCAATTGGGGTAATAAGATAAGCCAGTATTGTCATGTTTTATTTGTAACATATATAACTATAATACATTTCGCTTCGAACGAAAATTGTTATACGTAAGCAATGATGTATTCATGTACATTGATAGACTCGCCACCTGTCACATAGTGGGACGGAAATAAATTCGCCGAACAGAGGCAGAAATAGTTGCACCTCTGCCTACCCCCTAATTTCTGCGGTACACTACACCTATACATTACTAACTAAAGTTTAACGCCGCAGAAATTACTGGGCTTTATGAGATTTAACATCTTGTCTTGGGGTGAGGCGTGCAGTCCAGTGCCATGCAGTGTTTATAATTTAATTTTTGTGATGTGTTGGTTTTTGTTTATGGACGTTTACCAAGCCACCGGCTCGTGTCGTCATTCAGGCTAATAAAAATAAAATAGAAATATAAAAAAGCGACCGATGAAAGTGACTCTAAGCAATAATCTAGACGATTAGATTGAAATAAAACTAGTTTATACGGATTTTATCGCGGTTTAATTTTTATTTTAGTCCCGACGTAGTCTTTCTGCGTAGATCGGACTAGTGTCAACTAACTTTTTTAAATAATTGAAAATATATGTATAATTTTAAAATGAAGGTAGCCATTGTAACATTAACTTTTCGAGACGACCTACACCTCAGTCTCTCCCGTGACCACGAAGGCTGAAAAGCTTTCGAAACGTCGGGACTAAAATAAAAATTAAACCGCGATAAAATCCGTATAAACTAGTTTTATTTCAATGTGTAATATTCGCGTAAACCTAAGAAATCACTAGACGATTAGACATAAAATGGTGTTCTAATTTAAACGTTTGACTGTATCCGGAATTCGAGTGTCACATACGGTGGCCCCAAATATAATTCTCTACATATAAATAGGTTGTAGGCACATTTACATATTTTATGTGCAAATTATCTAAAGCTAATAATAAAGCAATGATTATAAATTATCTGTCAATAATTATGTATATACGGTTTATAATTATTAATAAATATGTTATGTAATAAGTTTTTATAATCGTGTTTTGTTTGCGAGAGAGGTCATGATCGAGGCCAAAGTATTAGAGATAATATATTTCTTTATATATAATATTTTTATTTAAACATTTTTTATATATTTTAATTACCGTTTTGCCACTCTAAACATATTTTTTCTACATTAAAACACTGATAAGATACAACTTATTTTAAAAGTTTATGATATAGTTTTTGATATTATATAAAATATCTGAATAAAATCTAAATAATCTAATAATCTAATATAAATATCTAGATAGCAGTGATAGCTCAGCGGGGAGTGGTATGGACTGTCGAGACGAAAGTCGCAGGTTCGAAACCAGCCCAAAGTGCATACACCTCTGACTTTTCTAAGTTATTTGTATATTAATTGTTAATTATCACTTGCTTTAACGGTGAAGGCACAACATCGTGAGGAAACCTGCATACCTGAGAAGTTCTTAATAAAAATTTCGAAGGTATGTGAAGTCTGCCAACCCACATAAGGCCAGTGTGGTAGACTAAGGCCTAACCTCTCTCATTCAGTAGAGGAGGCCCGTGCCCAGCAGTGGGACGGATATAATACAGGGCTGGTATTATTATTATTATTATAAAATATTTACTTATCTATGAAATTGGTTTAAATCTCTATTTCTTAAATAAAATATCACGCTAACAGAGTCGTGTTCGCGTGCACATCTCGTTATTTGATATTGAAGCGCGAGTTAGTATTCCACGCGGTTTTATACACGAGCCAAATCAATCGTTTGAGCGAGATAAAATTATAAACAGACGTCCGAAAATAACTTCCTGTGTACATTATAAAATAGATCGTATATTGTGTTATTTTTATTACTGTACACATAACACAGCACACCGCCACCGATTCAATATGTTAATGGGATTTCAGAGAATAGCACTGTTTAGGAATCAGCTTACGTGTGTTTACATCGGTTATTATTGTTACTCAGGACTCTATTAATGGTAAAAGTTTAATTCTGTCGCAAAACACGATGTGCATATAAAGAGAATAATGAATATAAATAGTGTTATCAGTATCAATTTACCGCATTGAAACAAAACCCCTGAAATTATGGACTATGATCGATAATGGATTCCCCACTCCGTGTGTAATCATCATCCAGGGTAACAATCATTTACTAGATAATAAAAGATGAAATTCAATAGACATTACATTCAAGCAGTTGCTTCTGAACGGTAATCAATCGTAACGGAATATACAAGTATCAGAAGAAATCTCCAAAGTATTCAGTTGCGATGACATTCTTTTCATCTCAAAACGTAGCCGATACTCCTTACCATTCAGCCACTTCTCCAGATTGTTAACATATTTAATAGCGCCCTATTAAGTCCTCATTTACAACGTCAAATCCAGTAAAAGGGAAAACAAAGCGTCGCGTGGCGCATGGCGTGTCCGATGTTCCCATGGTTGTTCTAATTGCGGCACGGCGCGGCGTGCCGGCGTGGCGTGGCCATCTGCGACGGCAAGGCATGGCAGGCAGTTGACTGCCGGCTACTATTCTCGTTCCTCTATAAACGGCACTAGCTTCGCTCGCTCTATAATTAGCGATCGCCAAACGACCAAACGAGCGCTCGGATAAGTCTCGCACCTGATTGGAGCGCGGCCAGAATTAGATCTTGTTAGGTATTGCTTATTCCATGCGCGGTTTGCAAGATAATCCATTTGTGATGCGTTTAATGTGGATTGCTCTTTTGAGGACGTTGACTTGAGATAATGACCTAGTTGGCTCTCTGGAAGGATTGTATTCGATAGGTTCTGTTTGTGGGGTGCTGTATTCGTTTTATCAGGTACTAATTTTTTCTCGCGGCTTCGGCTTGTCAATGTTATTATTGTATTATATCCCACGGGAACTTACTACCAGGATGTACCATATGTACTAATCCAGACCATAATCTACCTGTGTGCCAAATTTCATTCAAATGTGTTTAGTGGTTTATGTGTAATTAATTAACAAACAAATATCTAAATCACAAACGCACAAATATAAAAACTTTAATAGTTATAATATTAGTAGAAGTAGATATAGTTTCGGGTCTGGGTGTTTTCTCCCCAGATGAGTGACGTGACTTCGTGGTCTCCTCCATTTCGGCTCGAACCAAGAGGAATTTAGAATTTACTTCTGTCGGACACTAAAGCTGCGGAATAATTTGACGGCACACGTGTTCCTTCCTTCCTACAAAATGGGAACCTTTAAACGAAGTGTGAAGAAGCAATTAGGCAGGCTGGCATAATTCTGCACCCTGACATTGGTCCGCTGTACTCTTGGATTGCGCTACACTTATTATCAGGTGTAGCGTAGTCACTTTGCTGAGCCAAATAAAATAAAACGGTGCGGCAATATCCCGTGGACTAACCAAGTAAAGCCCTCTCTTAACGGTACCCTCTACGAATGCACCAGAAAAATAGCATTTCGAGAACCCTGAACTAAAGACCACGACCATTCTGCCAAGAGTGTAGCGACTAAGAACAATTACAAAAATCGTCAGACAGGCGGCTGGTCGTGGAAACTACAAGCCAAATCTTTCTGTAACATGTGTTAAAAAAGCATGTTGCGCCGATCCTACTGCAACTAGGCTAAGGTGGAAGAAGAAGAAGGAGATATTACTAGAAATAGTTTAGTAGATAGTAGAAAGACAAGAATGTTCATAATTCAAGCGATTAAATATTCACTATTTCTGTTTAGTAGTTTATTAATTAATGCAGTTAATTATATGTATATATTTCTCGTAATATTTTCCTTCGTAATTTAGTGCATAGTTTTGTATTATACATTTTAATATTCAAGATTATAATATACGGACACTTGGAAGCACCTAATGAATATATTAAAATAGTATTTTTATATACGGAGAATGCGGTTCACTACCATTTAATCAATAGTGTTAATTTATGGCCCGCTTTAACTGTGAAATAAAACAACTTATGCACTCCCTTTAACGCTGAAATAAAACATAGAAAAAAAACCTTAATACTTCAAACTTCTACAGAAGACTATCGAAGATTTATGACGTTTACCAGAAGGCCAATTCTCGTAATTTTGAATGTTCAAAATATCATTCCGATCTAGTCTCAGCGTCAAGAAAGTTGCAAATGGCATTCTCTTAAATCAATAATCAACGTCAAATGCACCTAGCATTAGCAGTAGCATTATACCGTTTTGGCTTCAGTCAACTTTTATTCTACATTCAATCTCATTACTATCTATGTTCACATTTGACCTTGATTATTGGTTTAAGAGAATGGCATTCTCAAAGTTGCAAATGGCATTTGCAACTTTCTTGACGCTGAGACTAGATCGGAATGATATTTTGAACATTTAAAATTACGAGAATTGGCCTTCAGGTCACATTAAGGGCAGCGCTATCTAACACTTCTCTAACTCTCTCTCTTAAGAGATTAGTAAAACTCATTCCGAAAATGGTAGATTTAAAACTGTACAACTAAATATAGCATGGTCGGTAGTATATTGAGTATGGAACTACGTCAGATTCCCGTTCGAGACAGTCCCGCGGCGTTTTGCCAGAAACGTTTCCAGTAAAACGGTTTAATAGATTTCTAAATACACACTAATTTTAACTCTTGCGCTTTATATAGCTAACGATTTTTATAGAGTTCTGGAGACGAAGCGTGAATTAGGGGTTGCATCGAATTGTATGTAACCGGTTAAACGTTGGTTCATTGTTTCACGTAATCGAGTATTTCTTTTTTCATTTTGTTATAGTGACTACATGGGACCTTCAGTGCAGTCCAAATATATTGTCAATGTGTCTTGCGTCTCTCGAGGGTCAGCAGAATTATACCGTCCTGAAGTTACTATTTTACACTAGCTGGCCTCAGAACGGAACACGCCTGACCGTCCTGTGCTATTTATTATGGCTTGTTTTTCCACTATATGCCCAGTGGTCCCTATCCAGTCGGATACATAAATGTACCAGTTAGCAATTGGAAAAATAATTTTTAATAATTTAGTTGGGAATATCATGAAAACTATGCTGCTGCTATTTGTTAAAAAAAGTCAGTATATATACGTAAACGTATATTGGTGAATACCACGTATAAGATTGGTAATGTTTGCACTGTATAGTAAGTAAGGAAGTTACGGTTTCATTTCATTACATTCGGTCTTTTTTAATCCCAAAATCATTTTTGGTCCGATTTGGAGATCAAATCCATTACATCACCGATTTCACAACCAATGTACGCTGCTACCAATTGAAATAGTTGTATTAACTAGTTTATATTATAATGTTTTTGGAAGACGATGTGTTGGCAATGAAACACGCAATACGAGACTGACTTTTTAATGGAAGATTTACAACCACCCGCAATTATGACATATTAAAATAACTACAATATAGCAATATATACCATTCTCCCCCCTTTAGCACAAACATAACTATATAGAAGTACTTATATAATAATTACAATATTTCTAACTTATTTACTAACGTTGGTTGGTAAACCACGTACATATTACTTCTATGCTTACAATTTAACACTTTATACAACATAAGATGGAAATGCTGGCAAGGAGGTGATACCGCAAAGCTACGAAAACTAGTCGTTTAATCTATGTCTAGACCATATCTTTTGACTGGCTTTCGAATTCGTTTAGAACTTATCCTTCCTGCTGTTGTCGAAGGATCCTGAGAAAGAGGTGGCGGGGGGCTTACTAACTCTGCTGGCTGCGACTCGGTCTCAAGTTCAAGACTGGTCGAACCATCATCATGCTGCTCACCCTCGCTACGGTCGATAGTTGCGGATGAACTCGATGTTTCGCGATCGTCACGACAAACGATATCTAGCTCAGGCTGCCCGTTATCTCTACGAATCTGGTCCACATGTTTCTTTAAGTACTTACCTGCGTATTTAATATAATAAGTTAATGGACCAATACGGTCCGTAATTTGACCCTTCTCCCAAGTAAACTTGTTATTTCTAAATAGTTTGAAATACACTTCATCTCCCGTATTAAATTCACGTTCGTTGCCGCCTTTATACTTAATTTGTTTCATTTGTTTTTGTTTAATAAATTCATTTGTACTTGGCCGTAACAAATCAAATGTGGTGCGCACTCGTCTACCTAATAATAATTCTACTGGTGATTTCCCGGTTACACTATGTGGTGTTGACCTGTATATGAATAGGAAATACTCCAATGCTTTATCTAAATCCCTATTTTCGTATAAAGCCTTTTTCAATGCACTTTTTGTAACCTTTACAGCATTTTCAGCCGCACCGTTACTGCTAGGCTTATACGGTGAGCTCGTGATATGCGATATACCAAATTCAATCATAAAATCTTTGAACTCTTTGCCATTGAATGGAGGACCATTGTCAGACACTAAGTCATACGGTAACCCAAAATGGCCAAATAAATGAAATAATTTGGATATAGTTGATTTGGCTGAAGTGCTGGGTACTCTATAGGATTCGATCCATTTCGAGTGCGCATCGATTATAACCAAATAATATATCGAATTACCCGAAATAGTGAAAAAATCAACATGTAGTCGATACCAAGGTTCTTGCGGCCAGACCCAGGGGTGCAGCGCAGCGGCACGGGGCGCGGCCCGCTGTCGAGCGCACACATCGCACGCCCCGCATACGCGCTCAATATCTGCATCGATACCCGGCCAAAACACATAGCTACGTGCTAAATTCTTACACTTAACAATACCTTGATGGGTATCGTGTATCTGATTTAATATAGTTTTCCGTAAGCTGTTTGGAATGACCACCCTATGTCCATACAATAGACATCCTTGTTCCATACTCAGGAAGTGTTTAATTTTGTAATAGTTTTTTAATTCACTATCCTTACAATATATCCAATTAGATTTAATTGCATTAATTAACTTTTGTAGAATATTATCGCCAGCTGTATGCTTACATACTTCTTTGAAATTCAACGGGCACACATTTTCTATAAAATTTATATATGAATCTATCCTCGTAACCTCCTGTTTCTCCGGAACTGGTAACCGAGATAAGCAGTCCGCCACGCAATTATGTTTGGAATCAATACATTTTACTCGGTAATTATAAGCACCTAATATGACTGCCCATCGTTGAAGGCGACTCGCAGCCATTAATGGAACACCCTTGTTTTCTTTAAAAATACAAGCTAAGGGCTTGCAGTCCGTCACTAATGTAAACTCTCGACCGTAAATATAGTCATGGAATTTAGTGACACCGAATATTACCGCAAGACCCTCGCGACAAATCTGTGCATAGTTTTGTTCCGCAGCCGATAATGTGCGTGAGGCGTGCTGCACCGGCCTCTCGAGTCCGTCGGCGGCACGCTGCGACAGCACGGCGGCCACTCCACGCGGCGATGCGTCGCACGTTACGATGGTGGACAACTGTGGATCGAAGTGCGCAAGCACGGAACTACTCTTTAATGCACTTTTGATATATTCAAACGCATTCTCACAAGACTGGTTCCACGTATATTTATTACCCTTTTTTAAGAGATCATATAGGGGGCTCAAAACCTGACTTAAATGTTTTATAAATTTTCCATAATAATTTACTAAACCCAGAAACGCTTTTAACTCTTTAACGTTAGAAGGTACAGGTGTTTTCGCCACGGCGTCAACCTTTGTATGATCAGTATGTAAACCGTTTGAATCAATAACATGGCCCAAATAAAATATAGATTTTTCAAAAAAATTACACTTTTCTGACGCCACGCGCAGTCCACTATCGGACAGAATTTTAAATACCAATATAATCTTTTCCCACAACTTTTCCCTGCTAACATCACATATAGTTAAATCGTCTAAATAACACGTGACTCGCGGAATTCTGAACAATTTATCCATTATTCTTTGAAATTTATTCGGTGCGCATTTAATACCAAACGGTAAGCGATTAAAACAATACATACCCTGGTGTGTAACGATCGTACATAACTTTTTCGAATGGTCGTCTAACACAAATTGTAAATATGCGTTACTTAGATCGATTTTTGCGAATATTGCCCCACCTTCGAGAGCCGCAAATATATCGTCGATTCGTGGAATCGGATATTTGTCGTCCACTAAAACTGGATTCACGGTAGTTTTAAAATCCCCACACAAACGTACCTGTCCGTTTTTCTTAAGTACTGGCACCACTGGTGTGCCCCACTCGCTCCACTCGACGGGCGTGATGATATCGTCGCGCTGTAGCCGCTGCAGCTCGGCCTCCACGGCGGGGCGCAGCGCGTGCGGCACGGGGCGCGCGCGCCGCCACACCGGCACGCTACCCTCCAACACCGCCAGATTAATCTCACCTTTATTAAATGTTCCTATACCAACCTTAAACACGTCGGGAAAACGCTTCATCAATGTGTCTATAGCATCCTTGGAGTTCGAAGGGCATTGCGATTCTATATTATTAATTTGTTTGAATAACGGAAAAAGTACTCCGAACGCCCGCATCCAATCACGTCCCAACAACGACGGACTAAAATTATTATCTATCACTATAAGACATAAATTTCTCTTAACTAACCCGTTAATTTGAACGCGGCAAATTAGTTTACCTTTCGGTATCACCTTTTGACCACTATACATTTTTAAATTTGATTTACACGGCTGTAAGATGTATTTATCGAGGCATTTCTTAAAAGTCTTATAGGAAATAACACTGACTGCTGACCCGGTATCACCTTCGAACATCATCGGTACCCCGTTCACTATCACTTTGATCGTCCATTTTTCGTCCGTTTCGTCGTCACTGAGCTGGTATACGTTTAACGCACCCTCACACTCGGAGTCGCATGACGATGACTCCGGCTCTAGTGTATCACTCACACCATGAACAGATTTTTGTTTACGATATCGACACACTTTAGCTATATGCCCTATTTTGCCACAAACATAACATTCACTGTTCATAAAAGAACACTTGTTCTGCTGGTGTTTCCCGTCGCACCGGTAACAACGGTGTATCGGCGTGCCAGCAGCGCTGCTGGCCCCCTGTCCGAAATCTCGATGCATGCGGCCGCGCCCTCGCATCCCAGCGCTGGGACGGCGCAGCTTGTTTACCGCGTGAAGCGGCTCGTCCGTGCGAGCCCGGCCGGCCTCCGCTGCCGACCCCGAGTCCCGTATCGCCGCCTCCAGCGACAGCGCCACTTCAGTAGCTCGCGTCAATGTCAACTCGTCGTCTCTCTCCGTCATAATGCGTTGTCGAATTCGTTCGTTGTACAGTCCATAAACGAATTGATCTCGAAGGTTCTCCTTCAAACTATCCGTACCTGGAAACTTACACGGTTTGCTAAGTTTTTTAAGTTGCACTAAATATTCGTTAATGGACTGGCCGTCGATTTGTTTGCATGATCTGAATAGTATTCTTTCGGCGATTATCGAACGTTTCGGTGACAGATGTTCCTCGACTAATTTCTCGATCTTGTCGATTGATACTTTTTCAGGTTCTTCGGGGTAGCACAAATCTATGATAAGATCCAATGCTTCAGTTCCCACTATTGCAACGAGATATCTAGGTTGTTCTGCGATTTTTATATCGTGTATAGTGAACCACGCCTTCAATCTGCTCAAGTACGTCGACCACCGGTCCACGTGTGGTTTGAATTCCTTCAAACTTCCAATATCGGGTTTTCCATTTTCGCCCATGATGTAAACACTTAAAATGCACGCAATCAATGAGTTCTTCGTCGCCAAATAGTTTATATTATAATGTTTTTGGAAGACGATGTGTTGGCAATGAAACACGCAATACGAGACTGACTTTTTAATGGAAGATTTACAACCACCCGCAATTATGACATATTAAAATAACTACAATATAGCAATATATACCATTAACCACGTAGGCAATTAAAATAGTGCTTATGACAAGTCAGTTAAAAAGAATCAGCTCTTAATTCCAATATATTTATAGCACCAAATAATACACATCGCTGTACAAAATCAACTACTTAGTTTACATAAACCGACAAAAATAAAGAAAGTGAACGATACTCCGTCCACAAACGATGAGTCATACAGTTGTCACACACCAATTGATACAAGTGTGGTTCAATTTAGCGATGGCGTAGTGTGGCGTATATGTTGCACGGTATTTACAAAGGGAGGCGTGGCTGTTTTGTGCTGTGCTTTGTTCATAGGCCATAGCTCGCTCTGACAAGGATGCTCAAGATAGCGCTGCGCTGGTTTTATTTGTAAAGCGCGATCAGGTGGTTGGCATTAGTTAAATGTGTTTTTTTTTTCAATGTTACATTCGTTAAAACCTGTAGGTTCGATTAATCATTAAAAACGCACCCATAGGCATAATTTTGTAGGGCAATTGTTTTGTTTTTTATTATACATACATACATACATAGACTCACGCCTGTTTCCCATAGGGGTAGGCAGAGACAACGGATTTCCACTTGCTACGATCCTTGCATACCTCTTTTGCCTCATTCACTCTCATTAAATTTTTCATACATGCACGTCGGTTTAGGGCACTCCTGTACTGGCCTTTCCCGAGAATATCTCCAAATTGATCTATGAAAGTTCGCCGAGGCCTTCCCCTCCCAACTGTACCATTCACACTCGCCATGTATATTTGTTTCGTCAATCTTCATTCATCCATCCTCTCTACATGCCCAAACCATCTTAATATTCCTTTCTCAATTTTCATCACTACATCATTTTTTATTTTTTTATTATGTGAGATGTTAACTGTTAATAAAGGTCTACTTTAGGATTTCTCTGGTGCATTTGGTCCATGGGCTGGTGACGTTGCCTTATCTCCTCAAATATATTGTTTGCACTCACTTCATTTAGATGTACTCATAAATTTACTTAGCATTGCCTATGATTCGCTAGAAATTGTTGATACCTAAGTCCTACTAGCAGATTCCCCGCGCGTTTACGATCCTGTGTAACATCAGCAAGCTCCTAATGAGTAATGACACACCTTCACTCACACAAGAGTTGTAGCTTACGTCGGCGAACATTGCGCACATATCGGAGCGTGAGTTTGGCATGCTCGTATATAAACCAAATACCAACAGATATAAGATAATCTAGTACCTACCGCTTGTTATCTTCTTGAAGTGTATATAAAATGGATATTGTTTTTTGGAAAATGGCTTATAGTTCACCCTTTTTCACTTAAGAAGTCGCACAAAAATAAATAATAAATACACCCAACAGTTACACACATAGTCCTGACCCCCACTCTAGGTTAACCTGTATCGTGGGTATCCGTAACTACGAGGGACTTGCGGTCCCACAACACCCAGACCGGAAACAAATATTTGTGGATCACACAAACATTTGTCTAGGTGCGGGAATCGAACCCACGGCCTCACGCTTTCTTTCTTCATACATATGGTCGAAGCTATTTATGTAGATCCAGTCAGCATTCCAAAGTCAATTAACACAACCAAAAGTCTTCTCATTCCTAAACGGTGTTTAATAAAGTTATATTGCGTCTAGTGTGTCTGGGCATGACCGTGGTGGCAAAACAATTGCAGAGATGACGTCCTAGCCATTTCGTTAAAGTAATATTGTATGTGTGTCTAATTTGAACAATGAAGATTTAATTGAAGAATAGTTTGTTATAGTCGACGCGGTGCGGGCTCGGCTGTAATGCTATGTTGTAGGTGCCGCGGTCCGGTGTCGGCGTTGGCTCGCAGTAATATTAATGTCAGTTGGCAGCCTACAATGGGTTCTTATGTTTAACGTGTTGATATGTGAATATACCAGTGTTTGTATTTATCACCGCATGCACAGAGATATTGAGGCGCAGCGTTTAAACCGAGGTAAAACGATCTCAGTCGTATGAAAATGATAACAATAGAGTATTATTAAATGTTCTACAATATTTTTGTACATTCCAGTGTTGTAGACAGAGTTCAAAAACCTCAATTAAACGTTCTTTGGAATCTTTGAAAAGGGGAAGATGAAATAATTAACTGCTCAAATACATATGCTTATAATTCATAACCTATTTGCGAGAGCTAGTGTTGCCAATATATCAGAGATATAATTAATAAAATATGTCCTAAAATATAGCTTTAAGTGACACGTTATGTGTTCTTATTTGTAACAGAAACCTATATAACATTAATATTAGTATAATTAAATTCTATGTTTAGTATTTTATTTTTTAATAACCGTATATAATAAATCCTGGATTACCTTCAATAACAGAGTGGAATGGAAATAAAGTTGATCAAAAAGATAAACTCGTTCTGTGCCATTTATTGTCAATTAAATACATTTGTAGTAAAAAAGATGTCTTAGATACAATGATACAATATTATCAAACGGTACTAATATAGCGTAGGCAATATTAATAGGTTCGTAACCCGCTACCGATAGTAATTTTAATTACATATTAATTGGCCCACACTTGGCACGGATTCCGGACACATGAAAAAATTGTCGGCTTGCGACTTTGAAACATTAAATTAAATATACATACGCACTCACGCCTGTAATCCCCGAAAGGGTAGGCAGAGGTGTAACCAGTACGCCGACATTTGGCCAAGCTTATTTCCGTCCTATGATATTTCTTTCTTCTTTCTTGATAGAGGGCGAGCCTATCGCCATACCGGGCACAATTCCACACTCCGGATTGATACTGTGCATTTCGTAATAAAAAAACCCAACACACACTTTTAAACCTGTTTAAAATTATTAAATTACCTTTCCGCATTGCAACCTATATTTTTCAATCTTCTTTTCTATATCGAAAACAACGACTTGTAATAATTTACAGTATACAGTATACAGGTACTTTTCCCCTACACATCCGTCATATTCCGGGTCAGACCCCGCATGTATATCGTGGAGGGCCGAGGCTAGGTAACCGGATAGCTGGCCCGCAGTGGATCAGTATGACGGGTGACAGGTGACGGGTGCCGGAGCCTTGACCGCGTTGCAGCGTTGCACCAGACGGTAGGTCGCCCGCACTCGCCTGTCACTTGCGCCCGCGCATCTTTACACAGATATATAACAAAAATATCTGTGATTTGGTCATGTTATTTTACTATAATATTGATAAAGATAATGAAATAATTTTAGATATAACTACTGTTTTATATTAAAAAATGTTCTACAACGCCCTACTTACACTTGATCTACATGAATATAACGAAAGCTTCTGTCTTTTTAACCGACTTCAAAATGACACAAAGGCATAGGGTCCCGGCCCGTCCCGGCCCATGAAACTTAACTTTCACAACCATGAGCCAGTTATTGTCAACCCACATGTTGACATTAAAATCTGTCCAGTGTGAATAATAGCAACGAGACCACCGCAGAGAGACTATCATCTCTTCTATTTTTTATCTATGTAAAGATAAGCATCTCTCGTTGACAACCTGCTCTTCCATCCTATTTGATATGTCCTGACTACCAGACTACACCAGAATAATTTACTACAGTCCAAACCGACATCAAAAAACCCATTGATCTTCTTGAATCCAATCTTAAAGTAGTTAGTCACAAAATCAGCTCTAGTTGAATGGACGTATGTCATGTGTCTGCCACCCCCGCGCGTTGTGAAACGGGCCCGACACGGAGACCTTGGCCCCTTCCACCCGCCGCGGCCGACCGACCGACCGACCGACCGACCGGCCGGCCTGTCGCTTGCACAACATGCTATTCTGATGCATCACCTTGTCGCGTTACAACATCTAATTGTAATGTTAATGTTTCTAGTTCAATTTTGTTACGGTTTCGAAGTTATTTATTGAAGAAGGTACAGCTCATGAATGTAAGTTGGCAAAGGTGCAACTACTACAATAGTTCACCCAGTTTATTTTCTATCAATGCAGTGACAGGTGGAGCTTCAATCGTCATGTGGGGTACAGACTCACATTCCGGGCAATTTTGGCTGTTTTTCGAGTTATTGATATATGTCCCAATACTGAAATGCGTTTCAAGCTTTTAAGCAATAAAAAAACCATATCCTTACCTGATTCACAGCCTATATACGCTGCCATTAGACTGGATTTTAAAATGTGATTTACTGTGGGTTTGAATAGAAAATAGTAGCTATTGTAAGTTCTAAAAGTAAAGAATTATTTTTAGTTCGTAATTAGATGCTAAAAAGTTATCAAAACACGAGATCCATGTGCGAGTGTTCAGTAGATGGCTCTATAAATAATTGGTCACGATCTCCTTTACTGCGACGTTACGGATGTTTGGATGATATGCAAATATTTGTTCCGGATTTAGTCAGGTAATATTAGAAGATAGTATAATCTTGATTTTATAATCCCCATAATCCATGACTAAGGAAATTGTCGACAAACATTTTACTCGATATATAAATTAATGAATGATATTTTCATCATAAGTTTTCGTATTACATCAATAATAGTAGTAATCCATGTGGATTTCAGTTCTCGTTACTCTGGACTGCACAGTTATCTTTACGGTGGTTCTGCCAATATAGATTATTATATAGTGATAACTAAAAAATATACTAATGATGTAACCTTAGATACATTTAAAACCATTTCAAAAATAACAATAATACAAATTTTATCGAAAACGAATTTTTAAGTTCATATTAATAATGTTGGAAGAAAATGCAGCGCGTGCCAGCCAGCCATCTGGCATCTAGCGGCGCGGCGTAGAGTGTACGGGCATGATGCACTCGCACCGCCGCGCGGCCGACCGCGGACCGGTCGACGGTCATCCGTCTGTCAGCACGGGCGCCAACTGGCCGCGGTAACTGTGCCACTGGCCTACTGCACAGCACGGTGCACCGCACTCTAGCGTACATCAAGTACTCAACGGAACTTGAAACGGTTATAGGTATAAAAGAAATCTACGTACAAAAACTACATTTTGTTACACACAAGCATACATAATATCAGGGATGTATCCCATAGGGGTAGGCAGAGACTATGTTTACATTTAATCACATTTATAAATTTCAACATTTTGTTGGTTATCTCAAATTGCTTATACGCCAAAAAAGTCATGATCAGTTATTACAAATAGTTTTTCTATTAAATTGTAACATGATTAATAAACGAAAGAAGCTATTGTTATGTATGATGATCTTAGTGATTATCACGACGCTGTCACTCGATTAAAATTCTACTTATCACCTGTGGACAAGCTTAGAGTGTGCATCTTTAGTTTTTGTGCATGAATAAGACCAGTTTTCACACAGGCACCGTTGCAGCGTTATATACGCCCACGCGACGCGCCAAATGTTCACAGTTTATTATTTCAACACGTAAATATTTTGCTTGGTAAAAGCTGCGCTAGTGCGGATTGGTGAGAGAATACTTATATATTTTTCATAATGGCTATTCAACGATTGAAATATTTACAGTTTTGTTTGAAACTAACATTTGTATGTCCGACTGTGGGATAAAAAAAATAGTTTTAGTTTCTTGTGTCAACTATCAGCAAGCGCAAGGACACGTCAAAAATCTTTCAATATCCAACTCTAAACTAGCAGCCAGATAATAATCCAGATCCATCTACAAACTGCGCTAGGATGGCATTCATAAACCCAAAAATGATGTTTTTTTATCGGCTACTTTGTTAAAATATGGCATTGGTATGACATTTCTCATCTGGATCATAAACAATTATCTCACCAACTTAAATATTTGCTAGAAGTTTCAAGCAGGGGGCCACACGATGGTCGTCGTAGCCGTGGCCCGTGGCATGGGTTGATGACCTGCAAAAGTTTGCAGCTGTCACTTGCCAATGATTGGACCAACATAGAGATGAATGATGTGAATCCGAGGAGGCTTATGTCCTGCAGTAGCTGCAAAGATGAAAATTGAATCTGGAATTGATGAATGAAGAAGTTTTATAGCCTTATTTTCACGGAGCGTCCGAGGCATCAGAAGTACATAATATGAGAACCAATGGCCTTACTACAGAGGATGCTGAAGACCGTGCGAAATGGAATCGTCAAGTAGAAAGGTGGACCCCTAGCACCAAGCCGGGATGACGTCAGGCAGAATGTTAAAGGGTAGGCACTGGTTACGACTCGTGTTTGTGGTAGTGGATGACGCGGGGTAGGTAACCTTTAAGCACGGTACGCCGCATGGCTGTGCGTCACAAATGTGCATACGTGTGTAACAACGTGTATTGGGCTCCATTCATTACGGACTGTTATGTAAAAGGCTTTGAAAATAAGTTATAAGTTTTGTTTTGTCACGTTGAAAAATTTCTTGGATTTTGCTTTTGTTCCAGCGGCCTCAAAAGTACTGAAGTTTTGGAGAATTATTACGAATATAATGTGTGCAGCGTCATGTAGACGACGAGTATATTGTAGCGTCTCGTCTCGTGCGTAGCTCGGTACGATATAACTTTGCCATTAAATGGTAGAGTCGCGCTTTTATCAACAGTAGCAATGAGCCGTCTGGACCAAGATACTATCGCTGTGTCACAGACACCCATTTTAAATGACACGTTGCGTTTCGTATTGTCAGCGAGATTGCGGAAACCACGCACGGTTGATTTGAGCCTTAAGGAACGGTGGTAACACAATTGCTCAGTTACTGATTTTTAGTAAAAAATTTGTCTATCCCATTAGATATGCAAATGAAATACTCTGGCTCAATAAATAACCCACTGCAACCAAGCACATAAATACTAATAAGCCAATGTAATGAATGGAATGCGCCGCGCCGTCCATAACAGGAGGCCAATTCTCGTAACGTCAAATGTGAACATATATCGTAATGAAATTGAATGTAGAATACAAGTTGACTGAAGCCAAAACGGCATAATGCTACTGCTAATGCTAGGTGCATTTGGCGTTGATTATTGGATTAAGAGAATGCTATTTGCAACTTTCTTGACGCTGAGACTAGATCGGAATGATATTTTGAACATTTAACATTACGAGAATTGGCCTCCAGAACAGTTGCGTCAATTATTTGATAAACGCGGTCTCATTGTGATGGTTGGCTGAATGGTTGACGTCACGGTGCGACAGGCCCTCGCTGACGCGGCGACATAACTGCACTTCAGGCTCCTTAGGATATTGAGCTTTGTGGCGGTACACAGGGCGCACCGCTCAATACAATATTAACCGATCCTGAATCGCGCTAGCAAAGTTTGCGCGGCGGTTAGTATATATACAAGTTCCGAACATCAACCACTGGAGGGGCCGCGGCCGGTGAGCTACAACATCTGCCTGACTGAAGATCTCCCCTTCGCATTCGAACATTTAACACCCGTTCCTCTACAGCTTGTTACTTACACTGCAATTGATGGTACAGTCAACAGCCAAAAGTTGATAAACACATCCAAACCAAAATCCTATACATAGTACAAGGCGCTCAACAAGATTAGCGCCAAATTGGATGAACATGATGAAAGGCCGAAATTAGCTGAATATATTTACGAGCTATAGTTACAACTATAGTTGATGTTCTGTTTTGAGTAAAAATAAATTTTGCCATAATGCTTCTAACAATTAAAATTTAAATTGATTTTCAAATTCAATGCAATACGATAGTGTTGAGCTTTTGACAGTTTGGTGATCAACGAATTTTGACCTCTTACGATGATTATCCAATTTAAGCACTAGTCTTGTTAATCGACTTATGTATAGAATAGAAAACGATGTATGGGATTTTTGGAAATCTTGGATGTGTTCATCGACTATTAGTGTTGGCCGTACAATATAGTCAAAGGAAATTATGATCTATTATAGGTTTTTTATTATCCTGACTAGCGTCATAAATAATGTTTCAAAGACTCAGACTTTTGAGCATGACCATACAAGCCGACTGCTGAGGCGGTAGACTTAATTATACAGCTAGCAGAATAAGCAGGTTCATTGGCATATTCTAAATATTTGTTCATTGTTTGTAGTCTTCAAGGATTTATATTTTTTCTTCTGAGTAAACGTTTAATATAGTGAAATGACATCATCAGCCAAATGTCACAATCTACAATTAAATCGTGTTATCGTCGATAAGTGCGCCAAGTTCGCCCACCGGCTGTAATCGTGGGCGTGAGATTGCGACTCGCCACTATTCGCAACTACTCGCTGTGCTATCAGTGACCGATGCCCCAACCCAGACCAGTAACTCTAAACACGCCACGTACACTAAACGTGTTCTTCATCTACAATACTATCAGACGACTTGTCTCGAGATTGTCTCAAATCGAGACTGGCACACTACGCTATCGGTATTTTACGCGATTCTTTTCTATTTGCCTGACAGAATGGACTTTGTTTTACTGTAAAACAAAACCCTAATATATCAGAACGGTGGAATTGGATGAAGTTCTTTAGTTGGTCAAACTAAATATGTGACGTGAGTCAAAAATCTAGATTTGACAAAATAAAATAAAATATGGGGTCGTTTGGCTAGTCGTGTGTAGATAGATTAGATTAGATTATAACTCTTTATTGTATACACACATACACAACACAGTATGGGAAAATAAACAAATAACAATGTGTTACAATGGGCGGTCTTATCGCTAATAGCGATCTCTTCCAGACAACATAATATATAGTTGTTGAACGGGCGGGTGGCGTGTTATAAATTGATTTGTCTGCGTGTCCAGCTGTTGCATATCGCGACGGGCGCGGAAGGGCGACAACCTCACCGGATAGTCCGGATGCGTTATCACCTCCCCCCCCCCCCTCGTCGCCGCCACCTCCCTCCATATGCACCCTCCCTTCCCACTCCCACTTACATTTCTAGGTAATCGATGTCGAGTTCGGAAACAGTGCCGGATAAACTTTTGCTGATATTTGGCAGTGATTCTTTGAATTTTTGCGAATTTGTGTTATGTGGAACTCACAGATATTGTTATTTGAGTGGTGGTGATATACCGTGGTACCGTGATATAATACCGGATAAATGTAATAATTAAAATGTTGTACTGGTTTCACTAAATATAATTCATGCTACGTTTTATAAACCAACTTATACGCTCTGTTTTTGTTCAAAATCTTTACGGCACTGTTTAAATCACTAACTATTGCGTCCATTATTTACCTGAAAAACAATTACTATTGAGACTTCTACGTAAACAGAATAACCGAGTGAATAACAACAGTACTAAGACAATGAATCGAGCCCGAGTGTACCGAGGTTCGGTCGCGACTCGAGACTTGCGAGTCATTACGCGACGTTCGCATCCACGTCACCGCCGCTTCTATTTCCACACCGATACGAGATTTCCGCGAGTTTGTGCAAAAGTATTTTTGTATGCGCGAGAGCTGTTCCCACCTACATAAGTATCGCAACAGAAATACATTGGAAGTTTTTAAATGACATCGTGGAGGTCAAGCGAGGCGCGAGGCGCACGGGCAGACCGCGGCGGGCGCGTCGCCCCTGAACTTTGCTTCACGTAACATTATTTAATATACAGTACGTGAACGTACTACAACTGATTTATTACGTGTACACGTATCTTATTTATGGACTTGTTTTTAAATAGATTCGGATCTAATGACGTAGAGCCTTACCTATAACAAATTGAATGAACCGCTACTTGGACCATTGGATTTTATGCTATTTGTGAATAAGTTATTAAAGTAAATTACTAGTATTATAATAGTCCGCTTCATTCGCAAGTCGTTTGACGTATGAAAAGAAGTGACAAAGAGTGTGAAACAACATGTTTTGATAGAATGTTGGCCTCTATACGCCTTAGTTTAAATAAAACTCACATTGTATTTAGTAGGCTTATAGTTTTCTTTCTATAATTCAGTTCTGTAATGACGTGTCCCTGAAAATTAAAGGGATTCAAGTATACAACCAATCCATCACACAGATCCAGTACAGACTGATTGAACCTCATAGCCCCATGGTCCATACGTAAATCAGCATGCTAGATATACACATGACGCTACGAAAGATCTTCTTCGGACCCCTTATAACACAATCTAGCTCTTATGAATCAGCATTGTTGCTTTGAAATACCATAACATTAGCCTGTTATTTCGCTCCGGCTACAATATCCTTGGGATGTTGCTATATGATATGCCAAAATAATAACATAATTAACACGTCACGATGTTGTTTCAGGTAAGATATGAGACGCGAGGCGGATATCGCTGATATCGCCACGTCACCGCCACGTCGCGTCGACGGACAGCACCCATAATCGACAAGTAAATCGTAATCAGTTGTTATCTTAAACCGCGAGTTGACGACCGCTGGCTTTGTATTGTCATGGAAAATACGTTTTGCAACGATTATGCCTATATCTACGTTTACCTAAGATATATTATTATCTACGTTTTTGATGTTTTGTTTATTGAAACCTCCGAATGGTATTGTTACATATGATTTTATTTGAAAACTCTCATCCGCGATAGTCACAGTTATAACTCAAACGGCTAAATTGTTTTACATCGTGTAGTTGCAATACCCCATTGGCCTAGTGACGGCCTGCTTGACTGAGACACCGTTAGGTTCTGGGTTAATAGCCCAGGTCGGACAATCACGAATTGTGTTGGAGTTGTCGATTTGCAATCACACATGATTTACCCAGGATTGGAACTTGTGGCCAGTATGGTAGGCTCGCCCCATATCGCATCATGGGACCGAAATAATCTCTGCACTCCGTAGTTGTCCTTGTTTGTTCCGCCGTTGCCTAGCCCATCATGGCTACAGCCATATGCTCAGTAGTTATTATAAAGACGGGTGCAAATAAATTAGTACTAGATTTCCATGTTAATGAACTAAGAACCAACTATGACCAAAAAATCTAAACCAATAATTTAATGACGCTGTCAATAAGAAACTGATGATCGTATGATTTTAAGATATCCATTTACTACTCATTTATTAGTGCTAATGGTATTAATCAGAAGTGTATCTTTTATTATTTTAATAATAATTCTAAAAGATTCCATCTAAGACCTAATCTAGGCTAATCACTCTTATTAGTGGAGGAGGCGATTTTTACAAGGTGGTAGGTCCCTCGTACGCGGGTTGGTACCACCGCTTTGTCTATTTCTGCCGCCAAGCAACAGTGTAAGCACTGTTGTGTTCCCGTTTGAAGGACATTGAAACCAGTGAAATTACTAGGCATTATGAGACTTAACACCTTATGTCTCGGGATGACGAGCGCAGTGCAGTTTCATGCAGTGCTTTGTTATTTAAAGTTCTGTGTGGCGTTGCTTTTGTTTATGAGCAGGCGTGGCACTTACTATCAGGTGAGCGACCTGCACGTTTCGTCATTCAAGCCAATAAAAAAAAAGGTGCGAGCCCAGTTGTGGGATCGTAAATACAGGGCTGATATTATTATATATGTTATCGATATAATGTCATGTACCCAGAGCTTGGTCGGTGCGGGTCGGCGCGGTGCGGTGCGGCGGGCGGCGGTAATCGGCCGAGTGTTGTAGTCATGATTTTACCTTGTTTGATGAGATATTTTTAGAACCGATTATAGACTCGTGTAATGTCACATCTATTAATAGTGTTGCTAATTTTAAAAGTGTCTTGTGTTTTAAATTTGTAATTTAGTGTTCTGTGTTGTGTACCTATTGTTAGTTGATTTTCAATGGATATGCGCATAATTTGGATATTTGGGTAAATATTTCAGTATTTTAACAAATTACTATAGGTGTACTTTAGTAGTTTTTGAGATTTCGCCAGTCAGTCAATGAGTGAGCCGTATTTTGCTTTTATATATTTAGGATATAGACAAAATGCAGACCAGATTCTTTGGAAGGCACATCATTAGTAAATTAATATAAAATAATTTTTAAAAACGTTATAGATACTAAAACCAGCAGGCCAATTCTCGTAATTTTAAATCTTCAAAATATCATTCCGATCTAGTTTCAGCGTCAAGAAAGTTGCAAATGGCATTCTCTTATACCAATAATCAACGTCAAATGCACCTAGCATTAGCAGTAGCATTATACCGTTTTGGCTTCAGTCAACTTTTATTCTACATTCAATCTCATTACGATCTATGTTCACACTTGACGTTGATTATTGGTTTAAGAGAATGGCATTTGCAACTTTCTTGACGCTGAAACTAGATCGGAATGATATTTTGAACATTCAAAATTACGAGAATTGGCCTTCAGATATCCAATACTGATGTACATGTATATCCTGGTTAATTTTATATTTAAACTTGTTATTGTTTCACACCAAGGTAAACAAGTCATGCTTATTTTATATAATTAGATGTATTTGTAATAGTTCTGTAATGTACATATATGAGAGCTTATACTCGACTATATTTAACCTTGAAACACCTTGTTATATACCAATGCTTATGGTGCGTCCGGTACGCGCTATACTCTCATATGGCCGTTCCCTATATTCTGTCTATCGACACATTTGCTTACTATCAATATTTTTTGACAGATATTCCATACAAAAAGTGTAAAAAATTTACTGCCAGTAATCAAATCTGTCGATAGATAGAATATTGAGAACGGCCAATAGTGATTCAACCGACGCGACGTTAACTCAGGTGAAACTATAGTAAATAATCATTCTTTCTGTCTGACGCTATCACAGCTTAATGCCAGGATCCGCCTTATTGTACTATAAAGACGGTATATGGTGTTATATTGAGCGACCCGCCGCGCCGTCAAACCCCGCAACAGGAACCAAGTGGGGGTCGCCGGTATCCCAATATATTTTTGCGTAGTACTAAATATATAATAAAGTAAGCAGGGTGTAAAACGTTTAATTATTTATCTATTTATTTTCTTGACTTTCTCTTCTCTTTGTTATACATTAACATTATTAATTAATTTGTCTTAGTTTGTCATTTCCGCACTGTTATTCTATTAGGGCGGCATATGTTTAGGAAGACGATCTAGTACATAAAAATATAATATTTAAGTTATATTACTTGTATGATTGTATTCTGCGTTGTGCCTTTTATTGGTAATAAAAAAAAATAGGGACCCCTCTAGTTAATTATTATGGTTAAAAAAACAGGAACCAAGTCTCGCGATTGACTCATCCATTAATCAGCTCAGTGTACTATGTCAAGATATGGTAGGCTTTGGGTCTAAGATGTTGGTGACCTACTTACACTTCAACTATAGTAAATAATATAAGGTATAAAGTCAAAAATATTATAAAATAATGATAAAACATTAGCTGTCCGGCGCGATTTCACCCGCGTGCATATTACTGCTCCGCTACCGTGTTTCATACAATGTTCAACATAAGCCTACACCTGTATCCACGAAGGCAAAGGCGCAACTAGCGCGTTTCACCGTGCTCATTTCCGTGCCATGATGTGATAGTAGGTGAGCTTATCGCCATATCGGGCACAAATTGCAATCCCGGACAACTCGTCTGATTTTCCCTATTCGTATTAATCATCACAAATCAAATCACATATTTAAATTGTGACACTCGTATCTCCATACAATAATTCAGATAACTCACGATATCAACATGAATTATGTGCACGGTACTACCAAATAGAGCGGAGCCCAGCCCAAACTCAAAGTTTAATATATTCTGTCCATGCACGAAGCCGGCCGCGGCATATACTTATCTAAAAATAGCATTCCGAATAAGGCATCGGTTCAAACATAGCCCACTCGTAGACTCCCGGCTTAATGTCCAACTATTTATAGGGCCTCATGGATTATTAATGGAAACCTGTGACCTTACCAACCCCGCTCGTTGCACCGCGCTTACATGTGTAATGTTATTTATAGATATATTGTCGATTGGTGAATATTGATGGCTTTGATTTTATGCACGTGATAACACAATAAGCGCTCTTTTTAACCGACTTCAAAAAGGAGGAGGTTCTCAATTCGACTGTATTTGTTTTTAATGTTTGTTACCTCAGAACTTTCGACTGGGTGAAGATTTCGATGTTTCTTTTTTTTATTTGGGTGCTTTCCGTGTGGTTTCAATTTGGTTAAGATCTAATGACGGAGACCGCAGTAAAAAATAAATCTCCTCAACGGACAACAGTACACTCGTCGCGATTGTGTTATTGTATTGGAATTTACATGCTATTGCTGTAACTACCACCGCTGCGATAGACCTGCTCGTCTCGTCATTAAACCTAATAAAAAAACGCATCGCAGTCATCGAATTATAGAATTCGTTGAAGTAAAGGACCCTTATTCTGATTTTACTGTTCGATTTGTCACTAATTGATTGCGAATCTAATTTAAGTCGAGTCATGTCGAATGTAAACACGCTTTATATGTAAAATTGTATAAAATTACAAAAATAACAAACTGGTTAGTGGCACGTAATATTAGCACCACATATATATATACACGCGTGTATTTATAGAACAAAGATCAGATCTATCGGTCGCAAACAAGGAAAACATATTATATGTTTATTGAGAAAATTAAATAAATAATATATTTATATACAGATAGATATACTGCCTCGGTGGCGCAGTTGTAATGCGTACGCGTTACGATTGAGGCTAACGCTGAGGTCTCGGGTTCGATCCCCGCGTCGGGTAAAGTGGTATTGGGATTTTCTATTACGAAATGCTCAGTATCAGCCCGGAGTCTGGGATTTGTGCCCGGTATGGCGATAGGCTCGCCCCCTATCACATCGTGGGACGGAGATACGCTCGGCGAAATGTAGGTGTACTGGTTACACCTCTGCCTACCCCTTCGGGGATTACAGGCGTGAGTGCGTATGTATACATGAGTTGTACAGTTTAAAATAGCAATCGATTAAAACATCCATTCTAGTGTTAGCTTCATAATAGTAATAGCACCGTTTATTGCTGTTATAGAGGGACTCTGGAGAATAACTATATCAAGTGGGTAGATATAGGATTGTGAGGCATGGTGGAGGTGGTTGGTGACGTATATAAGAGGGTGCGTTATTAATTAAGGAACTCAGTCGATCTTGGAACTTTTACGTGGAAACGCTGGTCAAGTACGGTTGTAATCATTAGCAAAGTGATGACTTCTTTCTCTAGTGACTTCGTCAGTTCTATAGGTATTATTCCGAATATTTCAAATACTCATACTAGAGCAGATTTGCAGCTTCAGTGTTTTAATAATCTAGTCTCTCCATCGGATGTATTTAAAATAGTAGGTAAATGTGCTAAGTTACAAAAACAAGTTTCCACTAGCAGACCCACTACCGATATATATTTTTTGCTGGAAATCATTATAATCACAAAGATGTTAGATACGTATACAGACAGACCGACGCGACACTGTGCGTGCCGTTAATTGATGTGATAAAATATACTAAAAATAGAATCACGATGGTTTCACACAACAGACAATTAATGCATTATCTTAACGGAAAATTACAGTGATTGTGCGATAAAAATAGAAATAATCACGCTGTTGGAGTACCAGTCGAGTGGCGATGTGATTGTCGGGATACGAGCTGGATGTAGCAACAAACTTGGGGGAAAGTGGGGGAGGGGAGGGAGACAGGTACATACACAGTGGTACACAGTATACACGATTATAGTGAAAGTAAATGAAGGAAAAATACACCCTCAGACCCCACACTATTCTTGCGTTGTGGTTATCAGGGATTACGCGAGACTTTCGGTCTCGTAACACCCAGACTGGAAAATTTTTACAAATGTGTAGGTCAAGCAAACATCTATCTTAGTGTCATGTGGACTACCGAGACAGGGTATAACATCTCTGACTTTTTGGAATGACATGTATCATCCATCAGCCTGAATTTCTTAACAGCTGGAGATAGGCCTTTCCAAGTTCGCACCAACCTTGTCGACCCTCGGTGTTCCTCATTAAGCCGGCTCTGCTACGTCTCTTGGGTCGCATATTCATCGACATGACATGTATATTTGTTTACTATCAGTCACCTGCAGTTCACAGTGCAGTCAGCACTATATCTCTAAAAGTAATACACCTGCATTAATTCAGTGTGGTGGACTAAGGCATTAAATTAGTAGAGAAGACCCGACAGAAACATTGGAACATTAATACACGGTTCATAATGTTATAATTGATTATGATATATTCGAAAAGAGTCTCTTACGCCCGGTTTCTGTAAGGCTGATCAATGTCAAATTAACTAATCAAATGTCAAATCTCATGTCAAGTCGAAATTGAGTTGCTAGAAGCATGATCAACACCTTTGATTTGACACACATGTTAGCTAACATAACTTTCAAATTATGAAAAATCGTATGTCAAACGGTACTAAAGAGAGATCAAATAATATGTATATTTTTTTATTTCATAAATAATGTTTCAGCAACTCTAATCGATTTGACAGCGATGTCAACTCAAAGTTCTGTTAGTTGAATGTTGATTTGATCAGACTTTCAGAAACCGGGGGTTATTAGTCTTATAAAATATTAACTATAGAGATAGTCATTAAAGTGCGTTTTCATGCATATTACAATATGTAGAGTCAGAGCGCAGAACTGCTTCCAAAATAACCTGTTGTTTACAGCTTTAAACCGGATTCATAATTTCGACCGGAATGTGTTACTGTAGTACTGTGATGTTATAATATTACCTTGTCTTCTCCCAAGAGGGGTTGACGTCAGGCAAGCGGCCGGAAGTTGAAATGAAATGAAATGAAATAGTTTTATTCATCATGTAGGCAATTAAAATAGCGCTTATGACAAGTCAGTACAAAATAAAGAAACTTATGTAAGTACAGAAATCATATCAGCTAATATATACATAATATACATAGCATCGTCAAAATACACTGGGCAACTATAAAGTTTACAATATTTTTATATTAGTCCAGAATTGTTAAGTATTATTATTATTGTCATTTTTTCTCTGTTTTAAAGGTCGATATGGACCATAGGCATTACCGAAACGGCACGTGGTTTAAAACTACCACCGGATCCAAAACGACCCAACCTGAGAAGACCCGGCGAAACAAACTCAGTGGGCTTACTTTACCACTGGATTTTACGCGGCGCGACCCAGTCCTGAGAAGATCCAGCTAGTCAAACTCAGTGGGCTTGTTTTTGGTCCGGTTTATCATACCGAAATAAATTAGGGAAATAAAAGTTACAAGCCAAATCTTTCTGTAACATGTGTTAAAACGCATGTTGCGCCGACCCCACTGCGAGTGGGATAAGGGCAGGTGGCACATAAAGAAGATATTATTATAATATCTGCATCCGTAGTATTTTTAATAGAGCTTGCAGACAGTGTTATCAAGATGATCGGATATTTTATGCATTACTAAGGTATTATGTAATGGTACCAATGTTTTAAGATAAATGAGCCGTTTAAGATAAAGGAAATAATAGTCTAAAAAAAATACGTTAGGTTCCGATGACCAATGTGAACTTATGATGACGAATGATGAACTTAATTATTTGTAAAGTAATATTTACACCTCTAATAGTAGAGTATTGTGAAATTGGATTATTTATATCGCAACCTACGAATATTTGATATGAAACTCCTCTAATCGGCATTAATTAATGATATAGATAACCAACACCAATTTAGATGTCGCACATAGATTAGAAGAGTGACTATCCAAAAATTCAATTATGCAAAATTACTGTTGAAAATTACATGTCCTGGGTACAGATCCCAGATCGACCAATCACAATTTTTGTTTCAAGTTTTCTATGTGAACAATTCCACATGATTTGGCCTGGATTAGAATTCTATCACATTATGGGACGGAAATAAGCTCGGTAAACCATGAGTGTACTAGTTGCACCCCTGCTTACTGCTCCGAGGCATGCTACAGGCATGAGCTTATGTTATATAATATGTAACTGTGATATCAGAATCGATATTCAGACGTAATGAAAAATAATTCAAGCCTTTACAGTTGAAAGGATAAAGTTACATTTGGCACACATGTAGAGCAAAACCTGTAATTTGGAGTGTAAGTGAGAATCCAACATCTTAGGGCCAAAGCCAACCTCACCCGTGCGTGGTATACTCTGCTGATTAATGGACGAAGCAATGTCAAAACTTGGTTCCCGGTGCGGGTTGTGGGGGTCAGACGTCGGGTCGCCCCATATACCAAATACCGTCAAATCTATGGTACGACAGGTCGGATCCTGGAATTAAACCGGAATAACGCTAAACAGAAAGAATGAAAGAGGTGGAGCTAAAATCTGGATCAGGAAATAAGTTATATCCTGGTAAAAGCGGAACTAACACGCCGTCAGAATCGGGGGCAAAACCTAAAACTTTATTGAACGCCCGATCGCAGTTCATTAAAAAAAAACACATCGTGCTGCCCATTTGTTTGTTTGGCACGCCCTCGCACTCCAGTGCTGCGCCGGCAATAGCCGCGCTATATTTAGCCCGCGCAGTAGAAGCGGTACAGTGCGTCGGTCACGCCGCGCGATCGTGCTCGCCCAGCCTTGGTTATATATAAACCAACAAACTGTTGTTATTATTGATTCGGCGTGAAGTGCTAAAACCCCCCTCCCCTCGAAATTATAGCTACTTTGTGCGTATATGGTAAAAAAATTAGAGTTAAATTTTTGCAATTTGTCACAGAAGATATCATAAGATTTATTAAAGTATTGGTAGAGAATGTTAAAGCATTCTTAATAGGAGTTTTAGGGTATTATAATGTGCTACATAAATATATGAAGTTTTAATAAATAAATCTATCAAAAGAGTTAATGGAACCTAATCAAAGACTATAAGCAAAAATTCCTAAGTATTTTGGTTTATAATCGAAAGCTTGGTAAGTAAAATCATATAATTTTCACGTCACGTAGAAGTATAGAAGAATAGTCCTTTCCCCACACTAGGTTAACCTGTCTCGTGGGTATCAAGAACGACGTGGGACTTGCGGTCGCACAACACCCAGACCCGAAACAAATATTTGTGAATTGCACAAACATTTGTCTAGGTGCGGAGGAATCGAACTCACGGCCTCACGCTTCGCAACCGGCTACTCGTCGTCTGCGCCACGGAGGCTAGCAATTTATTCCCTACGCTAACTAAACATTGTGCTGAATCCGACCAGTTCACTTCCGGCGTTCCCGGACCTGAATAAGCAAACATTCGCCAACGTCAAGGAAATATTGTTTCCGCTTACATATATATTTATAGTAATTTCGTATTCTATTCTTCTATTATTACACTTAACAATAGCCTTATTTGTTCCGCCGCCCTTGAGCTAGTTATTTATTTTATTCAGTTATAATACTACTAAGTCGCAGGTTCAAAACCAGCCTCAAGAGCATACACCTCTGACTTTTCTAAGTTATGTGTGTATTAATTGTTAATTATCACTTGCTTTAACGGTGAAGGTAACACCGTGAGTAAACCTGCGTACCTGAGAATTTCTTCATTAGAATTTCGAAGGTACGTGAAGTGTGCCAACCTGTATTAGGCCAGCGTGGTGGAGTAAGGCCTAACCCCTCTCATTCAGTAGAGGAGGCCCGTGCCCAGCAGTGGGACGTGTATAATACAGGGCTAGTATTATTATAATATCACGGAAAGCTAAACGTATCGACTAGTTCAAAGCTTATTTCGGAGTGGGCGGCGCTGGAACACTTGTAAACACGGAATGTTAGTTGCGTTCATGTACAATTACCATAACTAGTTCAGACTACACTTCACTGTCTCACGCTAACGGTGACTGAAGTTGTTCGAGTACAGTTATTTCGCACGTTGTGAATTTGAAAATGTTCTTGGAAAATGCAGATTAATTAGATTGTATTTAAGTCGATGGTTTTAGTCAGCAGTATATACGCAAATGAGCTGTGAATTGTGTAGCATTAGATTCAATTCCCGGTTTTGTTTTTATTATTAGCTTGATTGACGAAACGAGCAGCTCGCTCGCCTGATGGTAAGCGCCACGCCTGGCCTGCTCATAAATAGAAGCAACACACAGAACTTTGAATTACAAAGCACTGCTTGGCATTGGACTGCGCTCTTCACGCCGAGACATAAGATGTTAAGTGTCATAATGCCCAGTAATTTCACTGGCTTCAATGTCCTTCAAACCGGAACACAACAGTGTTTACACACTGCTGCTTGGCGGCAGAAATAGACAAAGCGGTGGTACCAAACTGTCGGAAGAGTTAAAATTTGACTGAATCTAAATGATGTATAACATTTATATTTTATTTATTGAATCCCAATAAATAATTTGAATTTGAATGTTTTCACCGTAATAACACAATATGTTGAAATTGTATACATACATACGCACTCACGCCTGTAATCCCCGAAGGGGTAGGCAGAGGTGTAACCAGTACACCCACATTTCGCCGAGCGTATCTCCATCCCATAATGTGATAGGGGGTGAGCCTATCGCCATACCGGGCACAAATTCCAGACGCCGGGCTGATACTGAGCATTTCGTAATAGAAAAAAATTACCCGACCCGGGATTGAACCGGAGACCTCAGCGTTAGCTTAATCGTAACGCGTACGCATTATAACTGCGCCACCAGGCAGTATTTAAATAGTCTATTCGTGTGAGCTGTTTACGCGACATATTCCGATTGATAAATAAACACGACACGCCTTACCGCATTATATACCATGTCATTATTATACATTAGGTAAAACAATACTTTTATTACGTCATTAAACATTTCCCGTAAATCGATAACTATTCACAAGTACTTCAAACCTTAACTAGTCTTTAAAGTTAACTACTGCCTCGGTGGCGCAGTTGTAATGCGTACGCGTTACGATTGAGGCCAACGCTGTGGTCTCGGATTCGATCCCCGGGTCGGGTAAAGTGGTATTGGGTTTTTCTATTACAAAATGTTCGGTATCAGCCCGGAGTGTGGAATTTGTACTCGGTATGGCGATAGGCTCGCCTCCTATCACATCATAGGATGGAGATACGCTCGGCGAAATGTGGGTGTACTGGTTACACCTCTGCCTCCCCTCGGGGATTACAGATGTGAGTGCGTATGTAAAGTTAACTAGAATCATAAATGCATAACCACGCGGCGCGCGGCGCGAACATAGATCGATAGAGCGACCGAAACGGGCGCACCAACAATGCACATCCAAATATAGCTCAACTTGTATAATTCAAAACGGGAATAGAGTCCAGCTATATATAAAACGCTGGCTGCCGGCACCACTCTTTGTCGCCACCAGAAATAGCCCTCCCCCTCTCACCCCCCTCGCCCCAGTGCATTGGGAGTAAGGGCCACCCTCCCCGCAGCCCTGCCGTCCTCTCGTAATGGTGTTACAGCAAGTTTATTTACGGTGCGGACGCGTATGGAAGGAAACGTTGATGGGGCCCGATTTAGAAGGGCTTTCGATAGCGCTGCCGAAGTTGATTCGCTAACTGATGAAATGGCACGGCTGTATTTAGCTGAATGCGTGAGTTAGGGTGGATATAATCGGATAAATATTAGTATGTTATACACTGTGCATGGAATTTGACTTGTCTGACGGCCGGCCGCCTGAAACGAGTCCCTTCATGACACGAGGTTGTGGTCTGTAAAGCGGTAACATTGTAAAAGTAATCAATAAACTGTGAGGTGAAGTGGTTTACTGTCGTTTGGTATTAATAAAATAATACTCGTCTCATGTAATTTTTAACAGTAGTAGGTCCCTCGTATGCGGAAGGCCGTCTGGATTGGTACTATCACTTTGTCTATTTCTGCCGCCTGTTTAAATGTTGTTGTGTTCCAGTTGGAACGATATTGAAGCTTGTGAAATTACTGGTCATTATGAGACTTAATTGTTTCGGAATAACGAGCGCAGTCCAGCACCTACGAGTACCATGCAGTAGTTCGTAAGTCGAAAGTCTGATTGGTGTTGCTTTTGTTTATGGTCCGTCATGACGCTTACCATAAAGCAAGCGGCCTACTTGTATCGTTATTTAGGGTAATGATAAAAACTGAATTATATTCATATTTCATAGGTGTTGCGCAATGAACAAATATAGATAATTATCACGTTGACCTTAAGATACTGATTGGTTATTACGATACATACTTAAATGGTTGTTCAGATTGTCGCCGCTCAAGTGTGTGTGGCGAGTAGTCCCAGAATATTGCACACATCATGTGTAGCATGTGTACCACTCATCACACACCATACCCGCGCAAGTTTCACTAGTTGTACTTTATATAGAGATACAAAGTATAAGAGATAAGAGTATCTGGATATTGAGTTTCGCTTACAATATTAATAAAAGTTGACGTAACCGACATAAATCGATACGGCTGTATTCATAAACACGTACACGTTAATGTATGCTGCACTATATACATAATAATTATTGGACAAGTTGTATGGATGTTGACAAGTTGGGTAATTGAGTTAAAATAATTTCGACATTATCGAAAATGCCTACGCCTATATATTGTGACTAGCTGTCCCGCGCGGCTTTACCCGCGTGCATATTACTGCTCTGCTCTCGTGTTTCATACAAAGTTCAACCCCCCTTTTACCCCCTTGTAATGTAAAATTCCAAAAATCCTTTCTTGGCGGGGCCCCTACATTTTATTTCCTACTAGCATTTACCCGCGGCTCCGCCCGCGTAAAAGTCTTTATCTAGGATAAAAGTTGCTTATGTTTCTAATTCATTACTTGGTTTACCTGTATGCCAAATTTTACCCAAATCCATTCAGCCATGGAGGCGTGATTGATCTACAAACATCCAAACTTTCACATTAATAATATTTAAAATTCAACATCTCCAACATTTTACCCCCTTAAAATTGAAATTTCCAAAAATCCGTTCTTAGCTGACGTCTACATTACATAAACTATTATCTGACCAAATTTCATGATCCCACCTTCATTATTTTTGAGAAATCGTGATTAATCAGTGAGTGAGTGGTATTTCGCTTTTATATATATAGATTAGCAATGTTCTACTTTCCAAATTATGCTGATAATTTGTGACGTAACATTGTTATGAAATAATATTACCTTGACCAAGTCACAACCGCGAATGCATTAGCATAGGTCAGTTTGTGTTGAATTACACAACTATTCAAATTAAAATCTAAATAAAACCATCAAATATAATTAATGAATAAACAACGTTAAGTTGTTACAAACACTAACCACTCTAATTTTGTGTTTCACTTTTCACTGAACACTCATAGCTCAGTATTTTAATCGTAAAGTGGCTTCGTTGATGTTTCCAGTGTTTCTTCTTGCGATTGGTCGTAAGGTAAGTCCAGTGTTTTTCAATGGAACTTGCAGAAAACAAAAATAAATATTATACTACACTACACTATAATATTATAAAGAGGAAAGATATATTTTTGTATGTAATGAATAAACTTAAAAATTACTGGATCGATTTCAAAAATTATTTTGCCGTTGGAAAGCTACATTATCACTGAGTAACATAGGCTTCTTTTTATCCCGGAAAAGGCCGTTCTTTCTTTCTTTCTAATATAATTATTCTCATCTCACACATAAAGCTCATGTATATGTTTGTATAAAGATTTTTTATCAACACTAAGAAGTACACTATAAGTGGACGTGTTTAAACACGTACATAATAAAAGGCTAGTATTAGCTGAACTGCACAATAATAATTATCTTATAAGTCAATACCACTTTACCAATTTGTTTACACTGTAAGTTTTTATTAAAAAAAAGTCAGTTTCATGCTTTCGAGACAAACGAAACGTTATACTTATAGAGTAAGCGTAACCGCGTGCAGCAATTAGTGTTATATCTGTATTTCTGTAGCGTTATAAAATATAGCACCATCTATCATTATAGATACAAACACATGCAGTTATTGTGACTGCACGCATCAACATTATGATATTATAATGCACAACTAAAAAATATTCTCAAATCACTTTGAGATCAAGCAAAAAAACAGTTTTTCTTGAAAACTTTTAAGAAAATCTTCGGACGCTCCTTTGCCATAACACACAGGAAGTATTATAACAATCAATATACTATTACACTTTTCACTATGAGCCAACTTACATTACGGTAACTCGTTGGTTATAAGCAATAAGAAGCAAGCAAGCTCTGGAATGAACTCCCTGCATCGCTGTTTAAAAAGAGTTTCTTTCAACGGTAGGCAGCGGCTTGGCTGTGCTCTGGCATTGCTGAGGTCCATGAGCGGCGGTAACCTCTTACCATCAGGTGGGCCGTCTGCTCGTCTGTTTATCTAGGCAATAAAAAAAATATATATTTGTCAACTATAATATTAATATTACACTGTTCAATTTAAATTCAACCAACTGTTTTTACATACAGACTAGGTTAATGTTGGAATGACAAGACCCTGCCTTATATTCCGTGTTTTCCGCCGTGAAGTGTGGCTCGGAAAGGGAAATCATCTGATAAATACAGACCACTTCAAACTAACAAATCACTGACGGTGCTCACAATTTACAATAATAGATCGCGGTATTTGCAAATTCAAACTCGCGTGTATGATTACTCTTCCAGGTTTTATGAAAAATAATAAATGTTGTCACTCTATGATATAATAAAGTATGAACATTGAAGTCATACAGCTCGTCATAATCTTAAATATAAATAACTCATAACACATACGAAAATAATAACACTCAGCACCAAAAGTTACAAAACTAAAGTACACATCAACAATAAAAGGAAAGATACATTAATACAGTTAAAAAACAGACATAAAGTTGGACAGTAAAACATGTTTATTGGTAAAAACGTGGCGAAACACCGTCCAGAATTAGGTCCCTATAAATAGCGGCATGTGGAATGCGTCCGTCTGTTTATAGTGGAAACGGACGAAGCGGGGGAGATGTATAAGTCTATTTGTGTCGGCGACAGGTCGCAGCAGGTTGGAGGGACCTGTGGCCCCCGCACATGACGAACGGGGGTCGTCGAGACAAGTGAAACAGGTTGTTCGAGGGGAGTTTTTGTATCAAATGATACGCTGTAAACAAGTTTGTAGATAAAACTTGACAAGTATGAGTAGTGTAAACAGTAGACAACATGAATAGGTCAGCTCGGGATAGTGTTACTGTCTTACAGAAAACCAACGTTAAGAAGCATTTTGCAGTTGCATCTCGTACACGCTGTTAGATTTCAGAAGTCATAAAAACGATATTCTGGGTGTTCACGGAGTAATCTCCATTACAGAGTTTACTTACCATCAGGTAACCTATTCGCTCGTGAACCCGGCTATCTGTTATAAAAATGAAATGGTAATCTCCATCGATATAGTATTCTACGTAATCTCAGAATGTCTAAACATACGGGCGTTTTACATATCGTCACGTCTAAATTTAAAAACGGTACTGTTTTCAAACAATATGCAGAATGTGAATGTTAATAAAAAATGTAACGAAATCCTGTAAAAGACTAGTGTAAACAAACCGTACGTAACTCTGATTAAACTAAGATTCTGAAATTCAGTTCTGTATGCTTCGACGATTCGCAACAAGTATTGGATATAAATTTTCGCCTGAAACTGGGCCTCTGTCCTGTAAACTTTCCGCTGTCGTTTGCTTATTGAAATGGGTGTAAATAACTGTTTTTCGATAGTATGTTGTGTTCATTGTGAATTGTCAGACCATAAAAATATTACTGCAAAAACGATATATTTACCTATTTATAAATGCGACAATCTACAATATAATCGAAACGTTGATCTGCTATTGTTATCGACCGAGTATAGATGTACAAATGATGAAGAATTATCAAATGTTCGTGCAGTGTTCACTACTCATTGAAGTTTACGTAACAAAGAGATGTGTACTCGTGCATTGTAATAATCATTCGATGTACGTACACGCGGCGCGGCGTGGTGCGGCGGGCGCGTTCGGAATCCGCCGCGCCACTCTGTATGGTGCTCTAATTATAGCTCAAAGTTATTTTTACACGTGAATCACTCCTGGGCAGCCACCGGACTCGTAAATTGTTGCATTCACGCGGGGTGTGGCCTATTTTTTTTTATTGTAATGTAATTATATTCAGTGCTATAGCCCCTGTAAGTCGTGATTAACTTTTGAGGCAAATTGTCGTTAACTATCTTGAAAATTGGAATTTTTATGTCATGCGTGGTTTAATGTATGATCCTCTATTCGATATATACAATCACTGTTGCTATATTGCAACTTAAAAGAAACATAAGTAGATGGAGTTTTAGTAGAAAGCCAGATTTAATGTCACTTTTTAACATGGATTTTCTTGGGAAATATAATATTGTGTCTAATTAATTATGTAGATTTACGCCGGTAATTGTTTTATGTATATGAGACGAAAGCGGGCAACAAAGCTTTAAGGCAAGTTATAAGGTACGCGAAACGATCGCCCGTAGCGCTCTCCTGTCTCGGTCGCATACCATAAAACGTACCTCGCGGTCTTGCATTCAAAGCCGACGTGTTGTCTTATTTCTTAGTACAATCTGTGGCTCGCTGACGCGCTTAAATTGATATACACACAACTCTGCACATAGTTTCAAATAACAAAATCTGCTATACTATGCGTTACATCGCCTGCACGTCAGCATACAACAAAGCGATAGATGAGTGAATGTGTCAGAGATAGTGCGCGGCTTTCAACGAGGTCCACAGATATTTCTGCAGTGTACTAATATATGGTAGCCAAAACCCACCATCGTAATAAATAATGAAATAATGTATATAAGGAGTGGGACCGGACGCGGTAACATTCCGCAGCGGTTCATGGAATACGCTCGTAAATAGCCAATTGAGGCGGGCGCCGTATGGAATACACGGGACATCGGCGCGAACTGTCACGTCGGCCTTTTTGGGGATTTTGTACAGTTATTATGCTGTTTTGATCGTGATTCCATCGCATGATGAGTTTAATTTTTTTTCGAACGGATCACCCACTTTCTGCCACCACGATGGTCTATGTACTCAAGTACTTATTAATTGCTACAAAAGCTTGCGTTGCGTACGTGCCGATTACGTAATAGATTATTTCTTTTTCATTTCCTGAACAAAAAGTTTTTGCTAACAGAAGCAAAGCGTACGGTGAAAATTAAATATCAACATTTCACGAATAAAAAATGACCATTTAACAGTGTTTACACGAGTTTAGGTAAACACATTGCACCAAGCGTGCCGTGTTCGTCTGCTATAACGATAAAATATTCATTTACACGTGAACAGTGTACAGTGAACACATCGCAACTGAACCAATTCGTTTGTAAATATTACAACCGGCAACCATCAACTACAACATGAACTGTTTCTTTTTGTTGCAACTATTCGTATTGTAAGAAAGAACCACATTATCCTTAATCGACTTCAAAAATGATGATGATAATGATTAATGATGATTTGTTATGATATGTTTCTCATTTAAGTGAATTAATGTATTCTTTTTGAGAAATAAATGTCTTAAACCGTAAAAAGGGGGTTCTGTTTTGTTAACAGACTTTGTGTCTTATCTTCTTCTTTTTTCACTTGCCCTTATCCCACTCGCAGTGGGGTCGGTGCAACATGCTTTTTAACACATGTTACAAAAAGATTTGGCTTATTGTTTTTACGACCGGCCACCTGGAGACAACATATTTTATATCTAATTTATATCTAATGAGAGTCGGTTTTCGATTTACTAGTCAACTAGCATATTGTGTTTAATAGACTTTCGGCAGAATCCCGGTATGTTTATTCGAAATTAGTTGTTGTAAAACATCACATAGTCCGAAGTACCTTTCGCGTTCGACTTCAATTGCAGATAATATGTACGTTAAAATAGATTTTGCTAAAATTATGTGAATTTGTGCCCGGTATGGCGATAGGCTCGCCCCCTATCGCATCGTGGGACGGGAATACGCTCGGCGAAATGTGGGTGTACTGGTTACACCTCTGCCTACCCCTTCGGGGATTACAGGCGTGAGTGCGTATGTATGTAGATTTATCTTCACTGCATCGACCGCGGCAGCGTGTCGGCTCACAATACACCGCCATATGTATACCAAATGTAGGACTGCGTGCACGGTATTTTCGTTCATCATATATTTTTAGATACACTTTTTCTTCAACTTCACGAGGTCAGAGCGATTGTGCTAAACGTGTGTGTTGAATGAGGTTCTTTATATTTTCATTACAATCTACTGATAATATTTAAATCAAGGAATTCCCCTTTGATAGGTAATCATTTGTAAACTTGTAATAGGGTAGTTGACTAGATTTATTTAACTATTCAAATCAATAGGTTACGTTACTCAAAATCTATTGCAGAAAGAATTTAATTTATGTCGGACCAAAAATAAATAAGTTAGAAGCCATTAAAATCCTGTAGAAGGGGTAATTGTCAAATGACAGACGACGCAAACTTTGACGTCACTGAGCACTGTGTAAAATGTTCATTAAGGTGCACGCGTGTAAGCGAAATAGTGAGATACTCGTATCCCTACTACGCACCCACTTTTCCTCATACCAACATTTAAAGTCATAACTGCGAGCACATTTCTGAACCAATTTTGATTGTGTTTTAATACAAGGGTTTCTATTGCGTATCATTTCTGTTGCTTATAAAATAATGTATAAAATTCAATATAGGAAACTACCGTATTAGTCACTATACCTACCTACTTTGTAACAATAACAACTAAAATAGGTTTTATTCATTATTCATATTGTTATTTTATGCAAACATAATGTGTTTTAAAGAATGTTGGTTCTAAGCACTATTTTAAAATATTCATTCATATGGAAATGAAATATATTAACGGGTCTTTCAATAAGGGCGCGCTATTTCGGAATGTAAATAAAACAAGTTGTGCGTGAGATAAATAAAATAAATACACCCAACAGTCACACACATAGTCCTGACCCCACACTAGGTAAACCTGTGTCGTGGGTACACCCAGACCCGAGACCAATATTTGTGGTTCACACAAACATTTGTCTCAGTGTGGGAATCGAACCCAAGGCCTCTCGCGTCGCAGCCGGCTACTCGCCCGCTGCGCCACGGAGGATATCCACTCTTTTTTTTTCAAAGTATATTTTGTTTTATTAGCTTGATGGTAAGCGCCACGCCTACCCATAAACAAAAGCAACGTCTCACAGAACTTTGAATTACAAATCACTGCACGGGACTGGACTGCGCTGGACACCCCGAGACATAAGTTGTTAAGTCTGATAATGCCTTGTAATTTCACTGGCTGAATTTCACTGGTGTTGGTTGTTTATGTGCTTAAACAATTTATCCTTTAATTGTATGACGTCATTAGCAGAGATCTTCCAATAATAGCCGAGTGTTGCGCCAATTGTGATGCTATAGGAAGTAACAATAATAGTAATACAACGCATATGCTATTCATGCTCCATAGTTTCTTCCGGTGCACTGTTCGGTGTTTACACAATATGCAGGTCGGACGAGAGCTATTACTAATTATTACCATTTTACAGTTTAAATTGAAGTAAATAAATGAAATTCTAAGCGTATATAATTAAAACTTTGAGGAAAATACAATTTTTCTCTTTTATTTTTTTTAAGTATATTTTATGGCATTATGTACGGAATATAACGTGGTTCAAATGTTCCGCCGCGGTTTACTTTGGTAGTACACGTATTTGACAGACTCCATGGCGCGGTTGGTGAGTAGCTGGCTGTGAAGCGAGAGGTCACGGGTTTATTTCCAGCACCGAGACAAATGTGTGATCCACAAATATTTGTTTCGGGTCTGGGTGTTTTTCCTCCCAGAAAAGTTGACGTCAGGCAGGTGGTCGGTCGTAAAAACTACAAGCCAATTCTTTCTGTAACATGTGTTAAAAGCATGTTGCGCCGACCCCACTGCGAGTGGGATACGGGCAGATTTTTAATCTTAGTAATCATTCCTGTCCCATTGCTGAGAAAAAGCTTCACTTCATTTTAATTGGAAAATTTGGTTTTAAACCTCGATAGAGACGTTTAGGAAAACTATGAACACTTATAATTGGGCGTTTTCGGATGAACAAAACTTTGAGTATAGCTACTCAAAGTTTTGACACTTAACATAAATGTCTCAGCAACTCGTACAGTATTCCCGGAATTCCGGTATGTCCCGGAAAAGTAGGTTAAATATTCTGAGAGTCTAACTTAGACAATTCAGAATTTTGTTACCTAATTAATAAATGCTTTCAAACAACATTTTTATTTACTGTATGCTTTATCTGTGTCATACCTTAGTCCAAGGTAAAATAACAAATATTAAATAGGTAAAGTGATGTTAATAAAAGGTTATTAATAAAGGGTAGACTCCCTATGGACTATACTATTATAAAGCCTAATTTTATAAAATTCCTACGAAAGTGTAGTTTCCATTTTTTCAATATTACTGTTGCTTCTGAGTGAATTTCGATTGCAAACTTAATTTAAATATATGAGCTAATTTTAATAAATGTATTTCATTTATGTCATCGCGTAACTTATAAAATTGAGTGAAATTAGAGTACACATGAGGATAAACCATAACAGATATAGTTCAAATATTAATTCTCACAAGGCTCTAATATCCGGGGAAATCCGGAACCGCAAGCTCTTCTACACATAAACGTGTAGATAAAAAAAATCTGTCACAATTACTAATCTTTCCGGTGTTGACTGCATTTAGACGTATGAAAATAGCAACGGACGCGGCGTGTGCGCACACAGCCACGCCGCCACGCCGCCACGCCGCCACGCCGCCACGCCGCCACGCGCCTGTGTGCGAACACCACACCTATATGGATAATTATTTATATAACATTCCATAGAGCTACATTTCGGTGCAGAGTAAGTAAGCATTTAACGGATCAATCGATTACGTTTGGTGACTGGGACAGGCGCGGATCCAATCATGATCCACATGAGTAAAACCAAAGTATTTTAATCAAAACGTTGCAGATATTACCCCTCCCCGGTCTAAAAGTGGTGTAGGAATATCACATTTATAATAGAATAAAGATTCTTATACTGTGACAATATGTTTTTTTTATTAAAACAGTATCTTGATCCCACATTAGGTTGACGTGTATCGTGGGTACCAGTATACGGCCCCACAACACCCAGACCCGAAACAAATATTGTGTATCACACAAACATTTGTCCCGGTGCGGGAATCGAACCCGAGGACTCGTTTCACTACCAGAATTCTCCCGTGGCAATCAACGTAGTAATATAATAATAATGGGGGGCAATGTTGTCCGCGTCCGTAGGATATACCACCTTTCCAAGGCTCACCTTACACGTGCTCCCCGGGTGGTGCAAAATGGGCAACAACGCCGAGTCACAGGCGGCGGTAAAAAAAACCTGTCCACAGGCTCTCACAAGCCTTGGAGAACTAAATCCCTCCAGAAAGTGTGACCATGGCATAGCGATGAGGCAAGGCATATGGAAATAGGCCTCAAAGGGTATACACTGGGATCCTATAGCAGTGTATAGCCAATTTCCTGCATCCAATGCCTCCTGCCGGTCGTATCGGATATCCGATCCATCGGCAACGGGAAGTAGGGGACGAGAGGGTGGACATGCACCTGCGCAACTGCTTATCCACCTAAAATATGTTCACGCGCTGATGACCCCCTGGCATTAATCTGGATTTTACGAGCGCAAGTCCTGCGGCGATGGAGACTGGCGGTGGCGATACGGATAGGTGTACCCGGTCGCTAGTTAGTTCTCTGCACGTATGGCGGTTAGGCGGTGATGGTCGTTTCGGTTCTTAACTTGGGACGGTAAGACCGGTTCGGCAGCTCGCCTAATGACAAAGCAGCCCTGTTTAGGGATCGCACTGCTTTCCCCAATCCGGGGAAGGGCCTAGAAAAGGTGGCCTAAACAAAGCCCGTCTCAACTTACCTCAGGCGTCTAACCGCGGTCGTCTGATCACCATCCATAGCGGTCGAAAGAAACAAAATTTAATAAAATCCTTTTATATAGCTGCTTGGAATGTAAGAACGTTGCGTGATAGTGATAACAACTTGTGTCCTGAAAGGAAAACAGCCCTTATTGCACGCGAACTGTCGCGCTATAGTGTTGATATTGCTGCAATCAGTGAAACGCACCTGGCTGAAAGTGGCGAACTGTGCGAGGCTTTGGGTGGATATACTTATTACTGGTCTGGAAAATCTGCAATAGAAAGAGCAGCAAGTGGCGTTGCTTTTGCAATTAAGAACAGCATCGCTAGAACTCTTGCAGAGCCACCCAAAGGCATCAATGACAGACTAATGACCCTTCGACTTCACCTGGGTCGCAGGAAGTTCCTACACCTCATAAGTGTGTATGCACCCACCTTACCGTCGTCGGATGAGGACAAGGCGCTTTTCTATAACAATCTTCGCGAGGTTTTGCAGAGCATTCCTTCCCGTGATAAATTAGTACTGCTTGGTGACTTTAATGCACGTGTTGGTACGGAGCATATAGCCTGGAAAAATGTACTTGGAAGACATGGCGTTGGCAAGTGCAATGCGAATGGTACTGACTTGCTTACTTTGTGTGCTGAGTTTGATCTCAGTATCACTAACACCTTCTTTCGGCTACCTGATAAATATAAAACGTCGTGGATGCACCCTCGCTCCAAGCATTGGCACCTCCTAGACTACGTCATTGTTCGAAAACGAGACTTAGTGGACGTGCACATTACAAGAGCCATGCGAGGGGCAGAAGGATGGACAGACCATCGTCTTGTTAGATCAAAATTGAAGCTGCAGTACAAGCCTCCGCGTAGGGCAGAACACAAAGTCCCAGCGAGACTTGCTTTTGCGAAGTTGATCCGCAGCGAAGATGCGCGGTTCCGACTTGATCAAGAGTTTGGTAATGCTTCGCTTGGCATTGATGGCAGCGCTTCTATTGATGAGGAGTGGCACTTATTCGCAGAGTCACTACATACTGTCTCTCAAGGAGTCATAGGTAAACAGCAAAGAAAAAATCAGGGCTGGTTTGATGATTCTGATGCCGCCATACAAAAACTAGTTGAAGACGCGAGAGGTGCTCTCAGGGGTCACCTTGGCGCTACAGAGCGGAAAACCAAAATGCACGAACTCAAAGCAAAAGTACGTAGTTTAAAGAACAACTGGTGGCAGCATAAAGCTGAAGAACTCCAGCTGTTTGCCGATACCAACCAATCAGCTAAGTTTTTCGAGGGGCTGAAGGCTGTATTTGGCCCACGCTGTAAAAAGACTACCCCTTTATATTCCCGTGATAAGTCCAAGCGACTTACTGATCCCGGTGAAATACTAATTCGCTGGGCTGAGCACTTCAATGAAATACTTAATCCTGGCAGTCTGGAGGCAGATCTTGCGTATATTTCAACTATTGAGGACCTTCCTACTGTTGCAGATCTTGACAACCCGCCGTCTTTTTCGGAGTTTCTCAGTGCTGTCAACCGGCTGAAAAATGGCAAGTCGCCAGGGTCTGATAGTCTACCGGCTGAAGTATATAAATACGGGGGTCAGCATATAAAGAGCAAACTATTTGACTTAGTCACTCGCATATGGGAGAAGGAAGTGGTTCCACAGGACTGGAAGGATGCCTCTATGAGCAAACTGTATAAGGGCAAAGGCGAGCTCTCGGACTGTGGCTCATATAGAGGCATTGCATTACTTTCGGCAGCTGGTAAAATCTTGGCACACATTATCAACAAACGTCTGAATACGCTGGCTGAAAGCTTCCTGCCGGAGAGTCAATGTGGTTTCCGTCCCTACAGAGGTACGGTTGATGCCATCTTTGTTGTCAAGCAACTTCAAGAAAAAAGTCTTGAACAACACCGTGATCTCAATATGTGCTTTGTCGACCTTGAAAAAGCCTTTGACCGCGTTCCGAGAGTCGCCTTGTGGAAGGTTCTTGAGAAAATTGGTTGTCCTGTGAAGCTCATTACATTGATACGCCAATTCCATGAGGGTATGAAAGCCCGCGTACGACATGAAAATGAGTTCACAGCCCAATTCCCGGTTACAAGCGGTGTCAAACAAGGCTGCGTTATGGCTCCAACATTATTTGCCATCTACTTCGCTGTGGTAATGAAAGACGCGCTGAGAGACTGTAATAATCATATCACTCTCAACGTTAGAACTGATAGAAGCGTCTTTGACTTGGCCCGTTTCAAGGCCAAGCGTAAGCTTCAGAAGGTTCTCGTGCTCGAGATCCTATATGCTGACGACGTTTGTCTTATGGCTGACAGCCCAGAATCCCTACAGCAATACTTAGATAACCTTGCTGGTTCCTGTCGAAAGTTTGGCCTAGTGATTAGTTCCTCAAAAACCCAGGTCTTAAAACAGCCTGCCAGAGGTGGCTCCCCGGATAACAGAGCCATTTGCCTAAATGGTAGTCCCCTCAATGAAGTGACATCATTTCGCTACCTTGGAAGTATTCTTCGTAGTGATAATCGCCTTGAGACCGAACTCTCGGCGCGAATCGCCAATGCTGCAGCAGCTTTTGGTAAGCTGAATCTGCGGGTGTGGAAATCTCATGATCTCGGGCTACATACTAAAACTGCCGTATACAGGGCCATAATTCTGCCTCTACTTCTGTACGCCTCTGAGACATGGTGTCTTTATAAAGATGATATTCGGCGCCTTGATACATTTCACATGAGATGTCTCAGGACCATTCTACGGATACGCTGGCAAGATCGTGTGCCGAACTCGGAGGTTCTTCGTCGCACCAAACTGACTGGCATGGAAAGCCTGCTCATGAAGGGCCAGCTGCGTTGGTGTGGACACCTTGTCCGCATGGACTCCTTTAGATTGCCTAAACAAGTTTTCTATTCAGAGCTTGAGTGTGGAAATCGCAAACGCGGAGGCCAGTATTTGCGTTACAAGGACGTCCTCAAACGTCATCTTACTGCTTGTGGCTTGTCATGCAGTTCGTGGGAGGAGCTTGCGATACACAGACCGGAGTGGCGAAAGGCTTCAAAGATTGGTGTAGAAGACTATGAACGCCTCCGCCTTAAAGACCGTGACACTAAACGCGAACTCCGAAAGACGCGGCCTAAGCCCTCCTACAATTACACTTATAATTCTAGCGGACAGCTCTACTGTCCAACTTGTGATCGAGTGTTTGTGAACAAGTTGGGTTTCACGAGTCATCTACGCGCGCATGCCAGAAATAATAATTGACAGGGTGTCGCCGTTGACGGATGCGTCAAGGAGGACATCATCATCATAATAATAATATTCCTAAACCGTACACCAGTACACCAGTACACCAGTACCGCCTCCACAACGCCTTTATTCTATTTATATATCTAATTTATAGTCCACAGAGAACGTAGACAGTAATATATTCATAATGGACCTATAAAAGTTCTAATAATAGTAGCTACGGGCTCCAAAATTGCCATTTATTGTGACATCAGCTCGTACAACCTTGAGTACTATTATTATCAACTTATTTTTTAATATCACAAATGGTTATACAGATGCGCACTCCATATTAGATTATAATATGTAAAGTTCTGCCTCGGTGGCGCTGTTGTAATACGAACGCGGTACGACTGCTGTGCTCTCTCGGGTTCGATTCCTAGGTCGCGAACACTAGGCTAATTCAGTTTAATTTAATGAAACCTAATTCTTGATATCTTGCGTCTTAACAACTCAAGGTAAAAAAATGAAAAAAAATCTATAATTATAGTTGTATCGACTATTTTTTTTATTATAATCTCGTGTGGTCAAAAGTAATTGTACATTGAAAACGTGAAGTCGTAGCACGTTTTAGGTTCAATAATGGTTTCCCAATTGCTAACACAAAGTCGCCGTGCGCCCGTGCGCTGCGCCGCACCCCGCGCCCCGCGCCGTGTCACACCACACCTGACCACATAAGCACGTGTTTTCGCAATGTACACAAAAAATGTACAATGTCAAAAGCACGAGACCTCCACCTCCCTCTTCCCCCGGTTCAATCGCAAGGTCATATTTAAAAATAAATTTAAATAGTGACGTCAAAGTTTTTTGTAACTGATCCGTAGTTAAGTGCTAAAGCTGGCATTCGCATAATTATTATAATCGTGTGTAGAATTATTAAATACATAATATTTGTACATACGCACTCACGTCGGTAATCCTCCAAGTGTTAGGCAGAGAATCAGTACACCCACATTTCGCCGAGCGTATCTCTGTCCCATGGTGTCATAGGGGGCGAGCCTATCGGCATACCGGCAACAATTCCAGACTCCGGGCTGATAGTGAACATTGCGTAATAGAAAAACCCAATACCATTTTTACCCGACCCGGGGATCGAACCCGAAACCTCAGCGTCAGCCTCAGTCGTAATATCTGTGTATTACCTTATTAATTCAGTTAATAACTTAAAAAACTAAACTATTTGGGTGTGTGCTAAACAATGGAATAACTTCAAAGAGATAAGATATATTATTGTATAGGTAGGTACTATATGTTTACGAAACGTCAAATTGTATGAACATTTAACTTACGAGTGATAAAAATGTTTTACGGCTAAATACGATTAAGGACTATTAAGAAAGTCGGCTTTAATTTAGCCACTAGGTACTTAAAACTTTTCACTAATTAAAATCAATGAATGTAAAATAATGTATACTATTTATTTTCATCATGTTTAATGAACGGTATGAAAACTCAATGCACTCGTCAACACAAACTGCAAACAAAAGCCGCATACAAAAATTAATTTTCCGCGAATTAAAACAATTCGCTCGCGTCACGTTTCGTAGTTCGCATGCATTCTATTTTTGGAATCTTAATAACTTACTCTGTATTATTTGGCGTCCCTTTCGCGCGGTGGTTAGTCTATGGCGTTAGACAGAGTTGGGTATATTGAGGTGCGAGTGGGGCGCGTCCTTCGCTTGTCGCGCGCGAGTTGCCGGTTGTTCTAAATATAAATCGCGGGGTGCGGCGAGGTGCGTGGCGCGGGGGCGACCGGCTTTGTGATATCTAAGCTTTGTTAGGTCTTAGCCCTTACAAAGTGCATCCACACCATTGTCCAACTGTCCGATACCCATTTATACGTTTGGATAGATGCCATTCGGAGACTTTGCATGGTGTATATGAAATGGAGATACACAGAGACGAAAACCTATATATAAGAATATAACAATAAATAAACTAAATAACACCCAACAGTCACACACATAGTCCTCACCCCAGAGTAACACACGCGTCTTGTGTCGTGGATATCAGGAACTACGAGAGACTTTCGGTCTCACAACATCTAGACCCGAAACAAATATTTGAAGATCAGACACATATTTGTTTCTGTGCGGGGATCGAACCCGCGGCCTCTCGTTTCACAGTCGGCTACTCGCCCACTGCGCGACGGAAGCTGAATATATTTTGATGGGTAATTAATATCATGTCGGATTATGCTAAAAATTATGAATTTGAATGAAATAAATATGAAGTAGGCGAAAGACAAAATGAGTACTACACAATCCACAGTTAGAAAGTACTTCTTATAATGTTTAACTAATAAAACATTAACGCTCGGTTTCTGAAAGGCTGATCAATGTAAAATTAAATAATCAAATGTCAAATCTCATGTAAAGTCGAAATTGAGTTGCTACGAGTAGAAGCGTGGTGCAACACTTTTGATTTAACACACATGTTAGCTAACAAAACCTTTCAAATTAATATGAAAAGTCGTATGCCAAACGCTACTAGAGACATCAAATATTTTTTTTATTCACTAAAGAACGTTTCAGCAACTTGAATTGATTTGACAGCGCGACGGTGTCAAAATTCAAGTTCTGTTAGTTGATTGTTGATTTGATCAGCCTTTCAGATACCAGGTGTAAGAACCAGAGTTTCCACATCAAGTTTTACAAGACAACAGATAGTGGTCTGAACCGGACCCTTGTATGCAATTTTTCCCACCACTCTGTTATCCTACCACGTCTTCATGTCTGCCAAAGATACCTGCAATATCCTACTATTCTTCTACTATTATAAATGTGAAAGTTTGTAAGTTTGTGAATTTGGATGTTTGTTAGTCAAGCACGCATTAACAGGTGAATGGATTTTGGATGAAATTTGGCACACAGTTAAACCATGACCACCTGTATTAGTACATAGACTTTTTATCCTGGAAAAGGGCAATCACGCGGACAGAGCAGCGAACAACAGCTAGTCAACAATAAATTGGAAGTAAAAAATGGAATACCTACAAATATCCTCGATACAATAATAAAAGACAAATATTAAATATAAAAAAGATGTATATAAATACATTAAGTTTTTAAGGCAGAGCCGGATGTAGTTTTTGATGTGTTTTTGTATTATTTACCTTTAGTTTGTACCTGATGATGTTTCATACAAATAACTTACTCACAACCTACACCTAATGAAAATGGTCAAATAAATATTGAATGCTGTTTTAAATATAATGATGATGTTATTCTATAAGCTGAAACATCTTAAGCGACACCACCAATAAATACATCATTAATTAAAAGACAAACATTTCGTTTTCGAGATAACATAGCATGTTTGCAGTTTGCACAAAACGAGCCGCACTGTGTAGTATGTACATGCGCTGAGGTGATTGCACTTATGAAGGACAATTAATTATGTTCTTGAAGCAAAACGTGATACATGACACCTTATAAGTATGAGTTACGTTAGACTATTATAATATTAAACTCGTTAATTAATAATACCATTAAAATTCTTCCCAAAAATGTAGATTTAACTCCCACGTTGTCCTAGACCGTAGACGTTGTAACGTAGAAAGTGCTACGCCGTAGCAACGCGCCTGTTTGTTGCTACGGTGCAGTGGTTCGTAGCAAGCTACGAATTCCTAAGACTGGATTTATAAATGAAAATATCATTATAATACAGATAATAAATATGTGATTTAATAAACACATTTCCATTCAATATGGACCAATTAATATAGAATATTTTTAAATCAAATTCAACGTTCTCCAAATTGAATTTAAAAATCAAGCTACGGATGACAGTTCTAAATTGAAACTAGATCAAGCTTAATTCAGTAGCAGGCCACCTACCATGGAATTTTAATAAGCACAAGTGAGCGCTCGACTCCTAAGGCGTGAATAATTGATCCGTTGCTAAGAATATCGTTTTTGGATGTTTATGGGTCATTGGGGACGAGTTCTAAACTTGGTTTATTGTGTTTTGTTTACTACAGGCTTTTGTAGCTTGGTGATAAATAATGTTCGGTACTTCGTGCATACTTACTTGTGGTTGATCGATAGGATGATACGAGCTATAAAAGCACGGTTTTAATACTGACGGTTTTACTCGCAGTTCCAGACCACCGATGCTGATCGACTGGCGACTGGCGAGCCAGTCTAGCGGTAGAGCTTGAATGAAGACTGATCAACTACGAGTTAGGTTAAGTTATATCGTTGCGCGTGCACTCTATAAACAAGATAATCATGCTAATATTATAAATGTGAATGTAAGTTTGTTTGTTACGCTTTCACGCCTATATCACTGAACCGATTTTGATAAATTTTGATGTAGGGATAGATGGAACGGACTGGAGACGGGTCCCTTAATAATAAAAATATTAAGTTAAATACATTTCGTACATAAATGTTAAAAATATTTTATACATTGAATCATAAAAAAATTAAAAGCGCAAAATATTGCAACAACAAGAGGTGCGAGTTTACTGCTCGTTCTTAAAATAGCCCGCATTAAATGGCATCGCGACCTCAGAGATTGTTTCGCGTGACCTCCAAACGGGTCCGTAATGAAGGCCCGAAGGACATAGATCTCCCGGGCCGCCCACGAGCCCTTCTAAATATAGAGACGGCCGAAAATAGCTTTCCCGCGACCCCCCCTCCCCGCCCTTCGCGCCTCTACCTGCATGGAGGCAGGCTTCTCGGCGCCTTGCGACCTACATTCGAGCGCAGTTTGGAAGGAGGGGGCATTCGACTGCACATAATATGCTCTGTGCTACTATTGTGTCACAGCACGAAGTGTATGAGATTACTTTCATTATTTTAATAGTATTGGGTAGTATTTGGTTATGTTTAAAAGCAATTCAATAATCAAAAATATTAAATATATTTAAGAAGAATTTTTGAAATATTTGACTGGTTTATGCCTAAAATATGTTGTGAGTTAGTGTTTTCCTCATATTAATCTTGACTCTTGAGTATAAAGCGGCGATGGCCAAGTGGGAATTGGTACGGACTGTCGAGGTAAATGTTGCGGGTTCGAAACTAGCCCCAAGGTTCGTATCTTTGACTTTTTAAAGTTACGTGTGTATTCATTGATAATAATTATCACTCATATTAACGGTGAAGAAAAATATCGTAATTAAACCTACAACTTAAAAGTTATCTATAAGACTAATCGGCATTAGCCAAGTGTAAGGCATAATCCCTCTCATTAATATTATCTTGACTGCTGAGTGTAAATCCATAGCCTGGACATTGTGTTAAACAATCTTATTAAAGCATGAATGTGAAAAAGTTTGGGGTTCCGTCGGCGTCACGGCGATAGCTGCCAGCTAGGAATCTAGCCAGCGCGGCGTAACTCCGACCGGAAGCGCAGGATCGTGTTACGGTCTAATGGTCGAGCTAAACGACGGGTGATGACGTATTCTATTAAAAAAATACCATAAACTCTAGTGTATAATATGCGGTATAGATAGACTTACGCAGTTGCATTTTAATTTCATGCACCGAATTACAATATTGGATGAATGCAGCGCGTGCGGATAGGTGTACTCGTACGTTCACCTTTAATCATATTAGGCGTGTGTAATAACTTACAGTTGGTCTCGGCATGCGAAGTACGTACTTACCATGTCTATATGTGGCTCTAAAGCAGTTCACAACGAATGTCGATACTACATACGCACTCACGCCTGTAATCCCCGAAGGGGTAGCCAGAGGTGTAACTAGTACACCCACATTTCGCCGAGCGTATCTCCGTCCCTTATGTGATAGGAGGCCAGCCTATCGCCATACCGGGTACAAATTCCAGACTTCAGGCTGATACTGAGCATTTCGCAATAGAAAAACCCAATACCACTTTACCCGACCCGGGGATCGAACCCGAGACCTCAGCGTCGGCCTCGATTGTAACGCGTACGCATTACAACTGCGCCACTGAGGCAGTCAATGTCGATACTCAGAGTGTTTTTATATAATTTTACCCCGACCAATCACCCACCCGCCTCCCAGTCTCACAGACAAGTGATTCAGTACACAGGCGCAGGCCCCGTGAGGTCGCTCCCGAACCTCCTTAGTGTCGCCACAATTAATATACAGTATCATACAAACGATGAACTAGTTCGTTACTAAAAACTATTGATTAGTGTTGTTATTGTAAAATGGAAGTGTTTAGTTTTAATCAGTAAATGTTCATAATAATTATGTTTATTGATTTTTGAGGTACGTTTAGGTACAATTTCAAGTGGGTCAGTATCTCGTATTTCAGTTGTGCTCAAATGTTATTTTAAACTTAACGCGTTAGTTTCTCGCGATCTGTTTTTTCGCCCAACGCAACACTTATACATTTTATTTTTGAAGTGTTGCTCTAACATTTAAAATAGTCGTACGTCTATAATTAATTGTCTATTAACACGTTTCTAATGTTAAGATTTTTTTATAAATTGATGTTTAATAACACAATTTAAAGTGGTGTGTTATTGTTGCAGCTGAGATGGCGCACGAGGGCGCGGGCCGGACGGAGGGCTCGCCGCAACACACGCCCTCCCCTCCGCACGTACCGCGCCTCTCCTCCGCCGAAACCACCACCTTCCACCATCAGATCATGCAGGTGAGAACCATAACCTAAATATTAATGAATAGCTATAATATACTCACACCCGGTTTCTGAAAGGCTGATCAAATCAACATTAAACTAACAGAACTTTGATTTTGACACAGCTGGCAAATCAATTCGAGTTGCTGAAACGTTGATTAGTAAAAAAATAAATTAATATTTGATGTCTCTTTAGTACCGTTTGACATACGATTTTTCATATTAATTTTAAAGTTATGTTAACTAACATGTGTGTCAAATCAAAGTCGTTGACCGCGCATCTAGCAACTCAATTTCGACTTGACATGAGATTTGATATTTGATAAGTTAATATTACATTGATCAGCTTTTCAGAAACCGAGCGTTAATATCGGACGTCTGTCTAACACCAAGCGAGTTCCGTTTTCCTCGTTCACTAAAAATGCGATGGCATGGAGTTAAACACTTAATCGCCTGGTAATTTTCGTGTTTATTTGCGATGGTGATCAATTACCATCAAGTTGCTTATTTAGTTATCTTCTACTGTTAAAAGGAAATCAATAATATTTGATCGCAGTGGTCTAAAAGGAACACTCTGATCAGCAGGCCAATTCTCCTAATTTTAAATGTTCAACATAACATTCCGATCTAGTCTCAGCGTCAAGAAAGTTGCAAATGGCATTCTCTTAAACCAATAATCAACGTCAGATGTGAACATAGAACGTAATGAGATTGAATGTAGAATAAAAGTTGACTGAAGCCAAAACGGTATAATGCTACTGCTAATGCTAGGTGCATTTGACGTTGATTATTGGTTTAATAGAATGCCATTTGCAACTTTCTTGACGCTGAGACTAGATCGGAATGATATTTTGAACATTTAAAATTAGGAGAATTGGCCTGCTGATCGCTAGCTGTAGGATCGACGTCTAAACTAGTAACAAAACTTATTTGGATGAAATATTTATTATAGTTCATTTGTCTAAAAGTAGTGGCTTCCAGACTAGCTTTCTTATTATTTAATAAAGTATTATAAAGTTATGTATGTCGTCTAAATAAACGGCTATAGTATTATCAATGTCAAAATATACATTGAGCTACCCACATACTGTCTTTGATGCAAAGACTTCAATATATACTGCTAGACGGGCTGTTTAGAAGTAAACTTGCGTCACATAACGCGGGAGTTTGACAGCTCACAAACAAGGAGCGCGATCGGGGTTCTGGTTGAGAATAAGCGAGATGGTAATATTGAGTTACGGTCAATTGACCGCAACTTAGTGGTACAATTTCTATGTACCGCGCAGCTCGTCTAGTAGTATACATTAAAGTCTTTGCTTTTATGTGTTTAATCTAGTTTCTAGTTTATTTATTCTGCCATTTAATTTTATCATTTCATCTTTTATTGTATATCTGTTTCTATTCCTGATCCCATAGTACTCGGGTCAATATTCTGTCCGACTTCCGATGGTCGCGTCAAGCAAGAACGCGTGTGTCAGTGACGCAGCACCAATGCCGCCGCGTTAGCGCGTTAGTATTGTGCAATGTGAACTACGTGGGTAAATCTGTGGGAACTGGGAGACCATTTGATGGTAACGTGACTAACGCACAGCGTCACTAACGCACGGCGTCAATAGCGCGCCGCCTACATTATTACAGCGTTGACAGACGACGACCTTAACAACGACCTGTCTTATCTAATTTTAACATTAATGATTTGAATGTAAAAATAATTATGAAATTTTGAGTATACATTAAAATTGGCGAACCAGTTTTTTCAAAATATTTTAACAAGCTAAAATTATTCAAATATATAAAATATGAGGGATATTAATATAAATAGCATTTTGGTCGTATATCATTGAGATCTTTTTGGTATAGAGTATAGACGATAAATAACCCTGGACTTTGATCAAACTAATAATGAGCGATGCAAGTTGCTACCCGGTAGGTATTAGGCTGGTTGACTCTGATAATAATAAATAACAAGAATATATCATAAAACTAGCTGTCCCGCAACTACAGCAGCTCCACCTACCGGGTCCAATTGTGAATCTAAACCATCCAGGGCGCCACCCAAACGCATACAAAAAAAAAACATTCAAATCGGTCTAGCCGTTTAGGAGGAGTTCAGTCACATACACACGTACCAACAGTAGAATTATATATAAAAAAAGATATATAATAAAAACATGAATACGATTTGACGTTTCTTAAACAAGTTTAGTATTTAAATACGATTCAGGATCGCTGTGCAAGTCGGCTATAAACGTTAACTGGTGATTAAATCTAACTCGAATATTGTGAAATATGCCCTAAATCAATTAATTTAATATACAATACATAAAAGTTTTGGTCTAAACTAAGACCGGTGATGGATACCCAAAATTCCTATTATGAATTTCTATTATATCACAAAAACATGTTTGATGATGGAAATTAAGTGTAAATGTTATATATAGAATAAATAAAAATTAAACCGCGATAAAATCCGTATAAACTAGTTTTATTTCAATGTGTAATATTCGCGTAAACCTAAGAAATCACTATGTAAATGTTAATTAATATAAATACTATTACATTATTGTATAATGTACATGTATTGTATGTAAGAACTATCCTGAGAATTTTAGTTTACAATAAAATAATAACTAATTTATATTGGTACTAAACGCTATCGATTTCAGTAGTTTTTAACTGTATTTTTAAACTTTATTTAGTTCGTTAACATTGTTTTTATTACTCCTAGATAATGTCACACGCGGATTGCTATCGTTTCCACTTTGAAAGTAAATATATAAAAATGTAATAAATACCCGATATATTACATACATACATTACGTACATTTCGATACGCTAAATAAAATGCGGTTACCAAAAAAATATGTCAATAACACTATTGCTCGACCTACGAGCTAGTATGATATGATATAAAATAAAAATAAATACACTCAACAGTCACACACATAGTCCTGACCCCACACTAAGTTAACCTGTATCGTGGGTATCAGGAACTACGAGGGACTTTCGGTCCCATAACAACGAAACAATTTTTTGTGAATCACAAAAACATTTGCCTCAGTGCGGAAAAAGAACCCACGGCCTCTCGCTTCGCAGCCGATTACTCGCCCGCTGCACCACGGAAACTGTCTATGATAGTACAGTATAATACGGTACGCGGTAAACCGGTCTGAGCTTACACGTAGCCGCTCCGCGACGCGCCCTCACAATTGTTCCTTAATACTCTCGGATGCAGGTCAGTGTTTAAAAGCGTCGCGTTGCCGTGACCTTTTCCCAGAATATTGCACCGACATCGCAGCAGCCGATCCGCCCATCTTGTATTTAAATTTAAAAATCTCGCGGTATGTTGGTATTTTTAAACGCGTGCCGGATCGACCGATCGCGGTTCCCACAAACATACACACAGACGCATGCACGCACACACACACATACGAGTTCTATTATATTATGTATATACATCTATATTTAGAATGTTGATAGCTGAACGCTGCAAAATGTGTCGGCGAAAGTTTTATGTTGTATATATTATCGTTTTATTTTGAACTTTATTATTTTATCCGAAAATTTAAGTAGTATATTCACTAGATAGTAGGTCCCTCGTATGCGAGAGGGTCTTCAAAGATCTGTTTTGTGTCGCTTACTATCAGGCGAGCGACCTGCTCGGATCGTCATTCACGCTAATAAAAAATAAATACCAATAAGGCGTCTAGGGAGCCTATATAACCATTTCAGGTTATTAACAGTTAATAACTAGAGAGCGGTAGTGAAGTGAATCATGGGGTTGTTGTCCATAACTCATAGACTATGGGCCCTGGGCAGTGAGTTTGTAACAGTGGTCTATAAACAATAGTTCAAGTGATACAGTCCTTAGTATTTTTAGAAAATACTCGTCCCGTGTTGGTCTAAAAAAAAGTAAAGCTAGATAGTGCAAAACAAGTCAAACAATATTATGTGTTGTACATTCTTATGTTGTTCCAAATAAATAAATAAACTTTGGTACATTCATTATACTTACCGAACATCTGTGGGATAGCGAGAGATCAAGATGTAATATTCTATAGAGGAATGCGGTATTCTCAATTAAATCATTGTACCATAATGTAGTTGTGACAGCTAACTTGTATACAGCCACGCTTACCGCGGCGCCCACGCTCGGCGTGGCAAAACATCCGCCCGCGTCCGTCTTTCGCGGCGCATACCCAACACCCGCCATTTTTCACGCCATTGCATCGCACCAAAATAATGCGTGTGACGCCAAAAATATGCGCATGTGCCGCTCCCCGTACATCTTACCCACCCCGCAAGCTCCTGCTTATGATATTTTTCAATGCATCGCTGTTTACGCCCACAATGAAATGTTGGCGCCCGAGAGAGAATTAAACCACTTCGAACTAAAATGGTGCAATTAAACAAACATAAATAATACGCGTAACACTCTACTGGGACCTTTGAAATAAATGTGACCGTGCTATTCAAAAATGATTTATGTGTCGATGCATGTAACAATATATCAGTAAAATAAGTCAATAAAGTTATGTCGGTAAACACAATATATCTCATAATAGTTAATATTTGTTTTTTAATATAGCAGCGTCTGGAAAAATAGTGAGTCCTTGATGGTAACTGGTCCATACAATACCACAAAAATCGTCTCATACTTTCTAGCGGTAAAAAATAAGACATTTTACGCTAAATAATATCTATCTCCATATTTACACGTTCATGAATTCATATAAAATGGCATACCTACGATCATCCAATAATATTATTATTCAAATTATTAAAACATGTAATGAATTACACACATACACACTCCTTAGATACTTACAAACAGATAATTTCCCAAATCTATGTAAAGTCTCCCACACTAAAATATTTAACGCAAAATCATCATGCCATGATAAAACCCATCGATGTATTCATTATATTCATTTGGTGTGGTGTTGTGGCCGTGTGACGTGTGACGTGTGACATCTGTCATGTGATATGTCCTACATAATGATTGTCTCCTTGTCAGAATCACAACCCAAGAAACAACCATATCGTGGAGAGAGCGAAACAAACTTTAGAGAACACATTCCTGTTGCAAGTGAGTGAGTTTACCTTTATTATGTACCTACTACCTACTCGCGTGATGACGTGTCGAACCAAATCTGACCTATTCATTCATACAACAAAATATATTATTGAACATGTCCAAAATGTACAGCTGAGAAACAAAGTTGTGGGTTCGATTCCCGAAACAGGACGAGTGTTTGTGCGATCTACGTATATTTCATCTGAATATGGATGTTGGACCAAATTCCTATTACAAATAATTAGGTTCATAAAGAATTTGTCTTCCAATGACAGATAAAAAATATAATAACACCGCATACATTGTTAAGGTCAACAAATGATCTTAGTCAAAAGTTTTTTTTCCAATATGTTGATTATGATTATGAAATTACGACCTTTGCATCGAAGTATTCATGTGAGTTTTGCAATTGAGCCATTATTGGAGTCAGGCGGAATCCATTACCTTCTGAAGTAATAATTAACTGGTATAAAACAAGTCATGCGGTATTGGGTGTTACGCAATCATGTTACATTGTAGGTACTGGTGTCGCAGTTAATACATTTTTAAAGTACACAATAAAAATTTATATTTATTGCTGACAGTTTTTGCGGAGCCTGCATACATGTGTAATGTAATAAATTCAATGTTGCAAAGTAAATGCTACCTTTGCAAATTATTAAGACAAATTCTTTATGATATAAATAATAATATCAGGCCTGCATTCAGTCGCCCTACTGCTGAGCAAGTAATAATAAAAAAAACTAGACTCGTTTACTAATGAGACAGCTTTGGTCTACCAGATTGGTAGACACCACATACCTTAAAAATAAATAGTCTCAACTATGTAATAATTATTATTTGTAATTACTAGAGACAAACAAGTAGGTCGTCTGACATCTGATGGTATACAATATGTAACAAAAACCTTGTTGGGAATTTTAACTGTGATATCAGAATCGATATTCAAATGCAATGAAAAAACTCGCATACGTACATAAAAATAATGATATTTAATTTTTTTAATTGAATTAATTAATTGTTTGTAAACCGTATTCCGATTGATTACCTCTGCAAGAGCGATGACTTGGAGTCAGAGCAAGATAGCATGTTATGGCGTACACGATGTATTCAAACGTGCCGCGTCCCCGGTCTCGTCAATCCACACAGAAATTCAGATGCAAATAGTATTTTTTAAATAAGTTCATTTTTTAAGTTACCTGTGTAAGGATAATATCTCGCTTCTGTTTATTGTTTTTTTAATTTAACTATTTTTATTAAGCTGTCTATAGGACTATCTTCACGACCCAAAAAGGACCAACAGGGTTGTTGTTACATACTGTATACGATGCGCATGTTAATAGTAACATGACCATAGGGTCACTTGCATGTAGCAACACAAGACGTTGGAAGCGCATTGTCTCCTCTATGCATAATAATTTGCTATTATATTTAATTGCATTTATATTCAAATGAATTTCTAGCACTGTACTTCCTTAGGGTAGCTTATGTGTTTTGTTTATCTAAGTTTTTTAATTACCTTTGGGAGCAGGCGAGCTGACGGCCCAACTGGTGGTAAGTGGTCACCGTCGCCCATAGACATTAAAAATGCCTACCGTGGAAATACTTTTTTAAGCCTTATTTGAAGAAGGACATGGCATAACGCTGAGGAAACACCGCGGAGTGCCTAAGTGCCAGTAATCCGTTATTTTCAAATTTGCTACTACTTAGTTATCGTAGCTCAAAGTTCAGTCCATACACAGCAGAATTATTTTAATTATAATTATTCGGGTTAATAAACATATTTTTTTAATTAAATACAGTTGAAACAAAACGACAATATTATTTCCAATGATTTGACAAGTTCATTAAAAACGCATAAAAAGCAACTTGATTCAATTATTATAATATTATTAAGTAGTTGTTTCTTTGCATTATTTATAGTATCTTTAAAATAGAATAATTTGCAGATTATTTGCAGTTTTATCAAAATTGTATAGTTTTATTTACCTTCCCATTTAAGACGTTGTTAATTTAAGAAAATAACTTTATTTAACCTGTTCAATGTTATTACCCGTATAATTATTTTGAATATAAATTGAATTGAATCGTTTCGTTGAGTCTATTTAAATAAATAAAATAACGTTTAACAAAACTTAGAAACTGACTTCAAAATAAAAAGCCTGAAATTTATTATCAAATTCTATAGGTCTCTTTGGAGTCGGGGCAATTTAATGTGACCGTCAGCGACACATAATCAAAAAGATAAATTAAATAAAACGCGCCCAATTTTAAAAATGGCTCCATTGGTGTAGTGGCTGCATTACTTAAACTATGAAATGTTAAAACGGGTTCGATACCCAGGTCGGACAATCTTATTTATTCGAAAATCAAATAACTTTTTTTTGGAATTGGATATTGTATCCGATTGTAGGCGATAGGCTGGCCCTTTCATATCATGAGACGGGTATATGCTCCGCAAACCATTGCACTAGTTGCACTTCTACGAAACCTTAGGGATGTCAGTTTCACATTTTTTTCAAAATACATTTAGGGCGCAGAGCTAATGTTTGGACATGTTTAATGAATAAAAGTAAATACTTCGTATCAGTTTAAAAGCTGCATTAAGTACATTATAAAGCATATTTTTAATTACATTTGCATAATAAACACGTGACATATTTTATATTTGAATACGACACCGGATATTGTCTAGTTTACATGGCATTTTATCTGTGTACAGGACGCTTTGTAAAAATCATTCCATAATACAATCATGGGACATTTCACTCATTAAAAACACATATAAAACAATTAATTATTTAATACAGGTATCAGGCCCTTTTTCACAGACGTATGCTTCTTAACTATATTTGACCGCTAACGCCCAACGCATATCCTTGTGTCGTCGCACCGTTTGATGCGTGTCGGACGTTAGGGGTCAACTAAAGTTAAGCAAAAGTCGGTAAAAATGGTTATATACGTTTTCAATTCCCTTTTCTTTTACGTCTTTTTCCTATGGCATATATATTGCTTTCCATAAACAGTTAAATGTTTAAGTGTTCTATCCCCTCTTTATATTATTTTGTAATGATATCTTATGTTTATAGTGCTTACTAACAGTTATGAAGATTATAATTTGTGTGCGCACACCTCTCCACACCGCTTACAGTACATAATATGCACTATAACAGCGTTTCTTATAGTGGGTTCCGTGGAAAAGTCACTAGGGTTCCATGAATTAGTTACATTTGCCACTGACTTGCGGCGAATGTCGGATCTGATTCACGAAATATCCGACCACATCGAAGATGAACTCATACACGGATTAAATGCTTCTGATTTGTTTGCTCATTCCATGTAAGGCATTTCGTACGTTGAGTGAGATATCAGGAGACGCAAATCCCCTTCTTAATCCCTTAATTATCCCTTTCCTTTAAAGACGGCAACGCGCCCATGATTCTTCTGGTATTGTGTGCGTACATCGATAGTGGAGATCACTTACCATCAGGTGACCCACTCGCTCGTTTGCCGGCCTAAACAATAAAAACAAAATAATGGTAGGTGGTATTCGCAAAATGCACAGACCATACCCCGTTTATCGCTTGCTTTAGATTTCTATTGTAGGTACCATTACATCCGGGTTGTTTTGTTCTTGTAACATACTACAATGCGTGTCGTTCTTTTAGTATGCCTGTCAATATAATGCAGGTAAGACAACAGAAACTAGAAATAGAGTAAGATAAGTGGAATTAGTTCATAGAGATGTGATCAATCTTATCGATCTTAATAAAATAGTGTTTAAAATTAGCGATATATTTTAGGATGTTTAGATTTGATAACATTCGGTATATAAACATTCACTGTCAGATGTAGATAACGTCAATTCAATATGACTACACCTTTCTGTAACACGTTGTGTATGCGTGCATAAATTACATCTTCATAACCCTTAAACTCTTACTATTGACATGCTATTAAAAAGTGGGTTCTATGCTATTTATTATTAAGCCTAGTTGACCAATATGCTAAGCGTTATTTAGTAAAGTACTTTTTTAAATGTAAGCCTTTATACATGATTTGAGCCGAATTTAGCATGCTTTTCTGCTACTATCGTATTACAGATCTAAGACACTGAAATATTTCGTATATATTTGCAAGTTAACTTAATACAAATTTTGAAAGAATATCGCAAAAAATACGTCCTCGGCGGTAACCTAGCCGGAAATCAACCTAGACGATATCGAGATGGCTCTTAGACAGCTTGTGAATGGAAAAGCCTCCTGGTGAGGAAGAAACTAAGTCAGACCTTCTAAAAGGAGGTTATCCTACGCTAAAGAGGCTTCAAAGCATCTTTAATTCGGACCTATTTTCAGGAAGAACTCCAAAAGCTGGCACAGAAACTTGGTCGTACTGTTTTTTAAAAAGAAGACCTAAGACCCAATTGCAAAATTATTGACCGTAATTCCTTTTGAGCCATGTTTATAAGCTGTTCTCAAGTCATCACGAATCATTTTGCGAGAGACTCGACAAATTCCAACCCCCTGAACAAGACGGGTGTCGTGGAGCATATGGCACCTTAGACCACATTGCTTTAGATTATGCAGAAGTCAAAAGAGTATGATCAGCCCTTGTGCTTGATATTTGTGGACTATGAGAAGGTCTTGGACTCCGTCGAGACCTGCTCTGTTCGGGAGCCCTTGCAGTGGTGATAAGTCGGTATATCCAAGTGCTGAGATTCCTGTCGCCACATCAATGACAGTCCAAGAAGTCCAATAGAACCAGAAGTCTAAAGCTATTCACCTGCGTCGAGGTGATGATATATCCCCAAAATTGTTTTCAAACGTAATGGAGGATTTGTTTAAAATACTGGACTGGAAAAGACGCGGAAAAAACATCAACGGCGAGTTCATCTCACACTTGAGATTTGCTGACGATATAGTCAGCGTGGCTGATGCCCTGCAAGACCTATAACAAATGCTGCACACACAGCCTACAGATTTTTTCTGTATGCATCGGTCTCCGGATGAACCTAGAAAAAGCTACAATCATGTTCAACTTATGTCAGAAGTTACTCCGGAATTGATTGCTGTTAACGGAATCCTTATGAAGTTGTTTAAGAATATGTGTGCCTGGGATTTGTCCCTAACTGAGCAAAAACAACTTCGAAGAGGACGCCAACAGGACAATACGGTTGGCCTGGGTGGCATTTGGTAAACTTTGTCGGGTCTTTTGGTCACCATTACCACAAAGCCTGAAGCCAAAGTCTTCAATCAGTGCATCGTAGCAGTCATTACGTACAGAGCCGAGATGTGGACACTCACGGTTCGACTAGTCCACAAATTCAAAGCCGCTCAGCGGGCTATGTAGAGATCTATGCTAAGTGTTTCTCTGAAAGATCGGATCAAGTATGAGGTGATCTGACAGAGAACCATGGTCACTGACATAGCTCACCGGATTAGCACGCTGAAGCGGCAGTAGGCTGTCAAACTAGCCGTAGAGCCCACAATTTAGTAGACACGTACTTTAGTGGAAACCACGACTCTGATTAATGTGAGACGCAGCAGACGCAGAGACGTGCAGATAGGCGGAGCAACGACATACGCAAGGTGGCTTGTAGTAGTTAGATGAGTATAGCCGAGAATCGAGCTCAATAATGTGTTTTAGGAGAGGTCTATGTCCAGCAATGGACTAACACATACTGATAATAATGACGATGATGATGATGTTAATTTAGTCAGTAAGATATGGTTATAGCATTATGCTGGCCTGTTCCAGCTGAAGAAGCAACAGCAGCTTCAACAGGAGATCCTACTGCAGCACTTCCAGCAGCAGAGGCAACAGCTCGCGCAGGAGCACGAGAACCAGATCAGGGAACATTTGAAAGTAAGTACACGCTTCGTCATTTGTAAATGGTAGAGTGTACATTCTTAAGGCAAAATGGCGCGCGACCGATACACGACTTGTACTAGTTCCCACCAACTTTTAAATAATGATTTAAAAAATCTTAAAACCCAATGTAATTATGATCTATAAAACATCGACATAAGATAACTAGAACGATAACTCTTATATGAAACTGCCTAAAAATACGGCTCCACTTACTTACACATGCACTTGTTTAGTTTCGTACTTGTGAAGACATGTAAATGTGTAGCTTTAGTTAAATAGTAAAAGTTACTTTATTATGTATTACCACTTTGTTTTCCTAAGAAAATAAAATAAAATAAAGGTAAAATCACACGTAACACTCATACACACAACAAAAATTATTGAACGTTCAGAATCAACTTTATTTCATAAAAGTTAATGTCTAAATATTAAATTTCTAGATCGAGATACGACAGACTTTTATAGCCCCGCCCCCTTGCACCCTTATGTTTCGGTGGGGATATTTTTTGCTTGAATTACCTTTCTTGTCATTATATTTCGATGGTTTAAAATGTAAGTGAATTAGAATTTATAACAACACTTATTGGGGCAGAAATATCGATGCAAATATCATATGATTTATGCTTTAATAATAATTATGTAAATTAATATACATCGTGACCTTTACAAAAAGCAATATATACTCAATAAATTAAATATGACACCCGAATAGGATATGATACGGCAATCAATATAATTATAGGTGTTGTATGTCAATACGCAATATACGTGATTAGAAACACGTTCAATGTTTTAATAGTCGCTCTTGTGGACAGTGCAATCATATACCTCATTAGTCTAGTTAGGTAAGTAAGCTGTAAGACCAGTGAGGTCCTGAATTCAGTCCCAAGGCCGGGCAATCAAAACTTCTCGAGTTTATGTATGTTCCCTGTGATTGCAATATGTGTCCGATTTGGTGGTAGGGTCTCTCCATATTACATGATGGCCATAAGCTCGGTGGATTTGCATCTTTGACTACCTCAACGGCGATGCAGGCGTGAGCTTATGCCACATGTTTTGTGCATAAACATATTAGTATGAGGATGTACCGAACCATGAACGAAACGTACCCATGTAGTTATTTGTAAAGTTTTTGTTACACCACAACTCAGTTTATTGGCCGACGTAATCTTGCCTCGCCTTTGGTATTTGTTATTTTGATAAAAAATATTATGCTTTATGATTTAATGAGCTATTAGAACATAATTTTTTACTCTTATGTCGTACTAACTTTTGCTCGCGGCTTTTCCCGTGTGAAACTCCTTTCTGGGGTAATAAGTAGCTTTCCCACATTTTTTACCTCTATAAGAATGGAATATATAACAAACTTTCTTCGTAGTTGTCTGTGTCATAGGAAATACACTGGAAAATTTTACCCTTCTAGTTCTAGCGGTTTGGTCTGGGCGTTGATGAATCAGTCACGTCAAGACGCAATTTGTTATGTTCTTATATATTAAAATCTATGTGACTCTTTACTTCTTTTATAGCAGTGATAGCTCAGCGGGGAGTGGTATGGACTGTCGAGACGAAAGTCGCAGGTTCGAAACCAGCCCTAAGTGCATAAACCTCTGACTTTTATAAGTTATGTGTATATTAATTGTTAATTATCACTTGCTTTAACGGTGAAGGAGAAACATCGTGAGGAAACCTGCATACCTGAGAAGTTCTTCATAAGAATTTCGAAGGTATATGAAGTCTGCCAACCCGCATTAGGCCAGCGTGGTGAACTAAGGCCTAACCCCTCTCATTCAGTAGAGGAGGCCCGTGCCCAGCAGTGGGTCGTATATAATACAGGGCTGGTATTATATGTGACTCTTTACACTCATACTAAATTTTTGCCGTCTCCATAAAATAAAATCACTCATGGTCAGATGAGGACTCCGAATTGACCTTCATCCATTTTTTTATAGCGAATAACTGATCTGATGTGATCACTACCGCCCATGATCCCCCACATTACCAAAAAAATCACGGGTGCGTTGCTGATCTATATGGCAGGAATGAGCATTCAGAGGCAAGGTAGTTCCTCCTCCAGGTTGGATTTTTGGGGCCTCCGAATATCTCACGTATCTACTAAGTAAGAAGCATTAATATTCTTGGAAGTAAAATTGCAAGCACCTACTCAAGTTTTCAATTGGAGATCCATTTAAGATCGCATTGTAAAACGTTTGCGCCGATTAAATACTATACTTATTTTTACGATACACAGTCGATGTAAAATTGACGTATATTGATTCATAGCGTCAGACATGGTTTATTGTAAAACTTACACCGCAATTAAGGCAAACACACTTCTAACTAGCTATTGCTCGCGGCTCCGCCCGCGTGAATGTCATTTTCCGGGATAAAAAAGAACCTAAGTTACTCCTTATTACATCAGCTATCTGCCAGTGAGAGTCCCGTCAAAATCGATCCAACCGTTCCAGAGAGTATATAATAATAAAATATACGTCAATAGACTTTTCCGAAATAAAACGTAGCCTATAACCGTCTCCAGGGTCCCATCTATCTCTACATCAAAATTCATAAAATCGGTTCACTGATTTAGGCGTGAACGTGTAACAAACAAATAGATATATTTTTTTCATAAAAAGTATCCCATGTTACTTCTTATACCTCCAAGAATATGTGTACAAAGTTTCATGATGATCGGTTATGTAGTTTTCGCGTGAAAGCGTAACAAACAAACTTACATTCACATTTATAATATTGGTATGATAATGTTGTCAATACGGGTGTAAATTAAATGACGGCATGCGTCATTTGATATTGAACGATCTCTACTCGCGTTTGAAGTCATTGTCCCGGTGCACCGCTCCGAGTGCCGACCCGGTTTCCAATTAAACGAAACCGCCGCGCCACGTTGTTCCGAAACTATTCGCTTGTGTGTAAACATTCCGAACATGTGGATTGTCGCCAAATATAACGTTAACGCATTATGGGGATGTAGTAATAGCCTGATTTGATGAGGCGATGAGTCATCGGACACCATAGACAAACTAATTTACAGGACGACTCAACAAGTCAACGTCAATGCTTATTGGCTACTAACTTCACGTATATTTTGAGTGGACTAATTAATACATCAGTAATAGACAGGGTGTAGCTATTTCCCCCATATTTCGCCGAGCTTATTTCCGTCTCATGATGTGATAGGGGGCGAAACTATCACCGTACCGGGCATAATTCCAGACTCCGGGCTGATACTGAGCATTTCGAAACTTATCACTTTTACCCGACCCGGGGGTCGAACCCGAGACCTCAGCACAGTGGTCGTACCGCGTTCGTATTACAACTAGCCACCGAGGAACTCTTCACTTATAAGACTATAAACGTGTTTTGATGTAAAACTTAATCTATCTAGAGTCTTTAAGCCTATGGCTAAGCGTTGTGCTGATGGATAAGAGACGACATGTAATTTTGTATGCTACATTATGCCTCTGTGTCGCAGCATATACGGCGATCTACAGCCTTACTTAGCATATGCCCATCATGATTGTGGTTACATGTCATACTTAGTTGTGGCGTCTTTAAGTTTACTAGACTATGTTGATGACACATAATATAAACTTTCGACACTGTCGCATGGCGATGTATACATATATTTTGGCAATTGTGATTAAACTGTGCGGCCGTTAGTGACTCACAGTGAAGGGCGAATGATACACGCGGGAAAAATGTGAAAGCATTGATGACGGATATATTTTTGGGAGTGATGTCCACTATCGTATACAGCTATTAGTTCTATTTTTATTTATTTATTTATTTAGGAAGAACAAACAGTTATACATTATGTATAATTAACAAAGGTGAATTCAATAGTTATGAAATATAAATGTACAACCTACCACATTCTTCACACATTATATAATAAAAAGAATTTGAAATGCGAGTGAAAGTTGTTATCTACAATTAATAATATTAAGAAGATTCAATAGAGTTAGTAGGTGTAAGTTTTTTCTATATTTTATTATCTAAATCTAAATCTATAATAGTTCGAAGCAAGTTTATGCGAAATGAATTAGGTGATGAAGCAAATAAATCCAATTTCGAAAATAACTAATTTTAAGTTTTGCACGCACCCCTGCATTTGTGCGACAACCGGAAACACCAAAGAGAGGAAAAATATGAAATTGTTAAATATGAAATAGTTAAAATATGAAATTACCAATTGCAAGGGATGACTCAACTGTGTTTGGATTTTCTTACTAATTTTCTGCCTGGCGTTATCCCGATCTGCCTAGTTGCTCAGGCTTTTCTATTCCACCCGGTGTTCGTCTCCCTCTGGGGTGCCTTTGACTCTCATGTTTTTGTTTATGACGTCGATCCGGACCGTCGGATCTTTACGGACCGTCCGCGGAATTATCTCCTCGGTGCAGATATTTGTGACCGCATACTACTCCTATGATTTACTTAAAATATAAACAAATAAATAGTCCCACACATAGTCCTGACCCCACAGAAAGTTCCCGAGTCTTGTGTCGTGGGTATCAAGAAATACGAGAGACTTTCGGTCTCACAACACCCAGACTCGAACAAATATTTGTGGATAACGCATACATTTGTCTCGGTGCGGGAATCGAACCCGCTGTCTCCCGTTTCACAGCCAGCTATCCGCCCGCTGCGCCAAGGAGGCTAAATTATAACCAAGCAACAGATGTTTATTAGACAACGAAATGTTACATAAATTATTATTCACAATTAAATATAATCATTGTTAATTTTAATTGATAAAGTAACTGTAGTTATGAATTTGCATTAAAACTCAACGTACGAAAAATATTATTTGAATATTTATTTTAAAATTTATTATATTTCACACGAAGAAATAATCTATGTATCTAGGAATAGCAGTGATAGCTCAATGGGGAGTGGTATGGACTGTTGAGACGAAAGTCGCAGGTTCGAAACTAGCCCCAAGTGCATACACCTCTGATTTTTCTAAGTTATGTGTGTATTAATTGTTAATTATCACTTGCTTTAACGGTGAAGGAAACATCGTGAGGAAACCTGCATACCTGAGAATTTCTTCATAAGAATTTCGAAGGTATGTGAAGTCTACCAACCCGCATTAGGCCAGCGTGGTGGATTAAGGCCTAACCCCCTCTCATTCAGTAGAGGAGGCCCGTTCCCAGCAGTGGGACGTAAATAATACAGAGCTAGTATTATTATTATGTATTTAGTCTTTAGACAAACCTTACAGAGCTTTAATGGTCCAATTGTTATTGTAGTAATAAGTAATTTTGTCAATAGCAATTATGATTGTTATAAAGAACCCTATAATATTAATGTAGGTGTTGGAATTGCAGCTGTGGGAACAGCAGAAGGCAATGGAGGAGGCCGCGTTGCGCGATGCGCGCGAGGCTCGGGAGGCGCGTGAAGCGAGGGAGCGGCACGACAGGGATCGAACTGAGATCATGCGCAAGAAGGACACACATGACCGGACGCACAGCGCTAACGCCTCCACCCAAGTCAAGCAGAAACTGCAGGTGAATATTTATTTATTTATTGGAAAACCGCCAGCAATTAGATAGATAGAATATTCTTTATTGCACACTAAATAAAGTAGGTAGCTTATAAACGTGGATCATACAGTAAGGGTGATACAATGGGCGGTCTTATCGCAAACGGCGATTTCTTCCAGACATCAGAATTAGCTTCTAAGTTGTAGACTATTATATTGTATTTATACAATATGTAACAATAACCCTGTTGGGCGTTTTAACTGTGGTATCACAATCGATATTGAAACGTAAAGAAAAACTTCAAAAATAATCATGTTTATTTTTTAAACTTTAATTAATTTTTTGTTTGTAAACCGTATTTGGATTGATTACTGGAGCCAGAGCGAGATAGCATGTTGCGGCGTCCACGTACATCAAACGTGTCGCGCCCCCGGCTTCGACAATACACAATTTTTTTTAAATATGTTAATTTTCTAAGTTACCTGTGTAAGGATAATACCTCGCTTCTGTTTATTATTTTTTTAATTAACTTATTTTTATTAAGCTGTCTATATGTCTATCTTCACGACCCAAAAAGGGTCAACAGGGATTTTATTGCACACTGTATTAGTCTCCAACTTAGAAACTAATTGCCGTTTACTGGTTCTCACGTATAGTTAATAAGTATATAAAACTAAAAATAAGTAGTGTTATAAGTGCTGCCAGTACTAAATAATAACACAACGGTTATGACGTCACACTATTATTGTATAACGTTATATTGTCTGGTAATCCATAAGATACTCTGACTTATTTAATTATTCAATTATAAATAATATACACGTTATTAAGAACGATCTAACATGTTCAATAATAAATATAATTACTAATGTGAACTATTTGTGAAAAGGTATAAATAAGGTGGAATAATTATAGTCGGCAGTCAGTCGGTTGCTAAACGGACTATAAAGTGTTACTCTGCCCAAATAAATGGAGAAGGTCGTGTACATTGTGTTTCAATTGTTCTACTTCGTTACATCAGACTTTAAGAAATAGTACATAAAGACAACGTCACTCTATTATTGTCCTAAGTACAACACTAAGTTATGTGCTAAAGAATGAAAGGCTTAGCAACCGTCTCACCTTAGTGATAGTTGTAGGAAAAGGATCAATATCGATTTATTAAACTGTCTTATTTAGTGACGAGTTCAACCATGGATCATATTTGATGAAAACTTATTGTTCTGACTGTATATTAGCAATGTCTTTGGGAGATAATTCATTTAGATTTAAAACAAAGTAGGTACATACAAGATTTATTATTGTGAGTAATATTAGACGGTGTTTTGTTCGACAGGAGTTTTTAAAGAAGAAGCAAGCCAACGCAAACGGCACAGTGGCCGGATCGTCGTATAGAAATTGGTAAGTTTGGCATTATATCACAAATAAGGTGTCGAATGAGCGATCATTTCCCAGTTCTGAGCTCTATTTGCTCCGGTTTCGGTCGACTTGTGTGTGTTACATGCAAAGACTTCAATGAATGACAATGATTAAAAGTAAAATTGCGCCACATACTGCGGAATTTGAAGGCTGAGGCGGCTAAGCTACTGCAGTGAATAACCTCATTCTATAAGGGTAAGCGAGATGGTAATATTGAGAGCTGAGCGCAGCCGATCTAGTAGTATTGAAATCTTTGGTTATATCTGGTAAGCTATACGGCAACAGCCTATAGTGAACGTGAACATAGAGTTTAAATAAAATTGAGAACGTTAAGAGTTACCTCCTGTTCCAAGCATATATTTTATAATATTTTGATATTTTTATTTAATAAAATATTAATAAATACACCCAACAGTCACACACATAGTCCTGACCCCACACTAGGTAAACCTGTGTCGTAGGTATCAGGATCTACGAGGGACTTGCCAACCCACAACACCCAGACCAGAGATCAATATTTTTGGATCACACAAACATGTGTCTCGGTGTGGGAAACGAACCCACGGCATCACGCTTCGCAGCCGGCCACTCGCCCACTGCGCCACGGAGACTGTCAAACTAAATGTTAATATTGTTGGCAGACATTCCTCTTTATCGACTGTTTCGGGGTGGCCGAGAAATGTAATGTCTGATGTATGGAAATATAAATCATTGAAGGGTAGACAAACTAGATACGTTAGTTTGGTGGGATGACAGTTGCTTTATAAAAGAGCGCTCCGTCATTGGGATCTCAGTACTGTGAGTGCTGCGAGTGCTCTCAGTTCTCGGTAATCAGTCACCAGTCCCGAATACATCTACGTGGTTACGCTGGCTCAGTTGAACTTATTGTTGCCTAGAAGCACTCAGTTGATTCAGAGTGCTCATGGTTAATAGTTGTAACAATATGTTTATTTGCAGGGGTATAGTGAAGTCATCGTCTGGCGAGTCGATCACGTCGACGGGCGCGACGGCTACACACCCGTACCGTCTGACGGCTCCGCTGCCGCTGGCGCTCAACGCCGCACCACCGCAACCCTCGCCGGCTGACTACCCGCTCAGGAAGACTGGTTAGCAACCGTTTATACACTCAAACACTACCCTCTAATTATACACAATCTAGTAGGTATACACCGGGACAATCGACTTTGGAATAAATGTAAATAAAAGTCACCATAAATTTCGATTTATTAGAATAAATGTAAATAAAAATCAAGTATCCATTTATTAGTACTTCTGCTATGATCGTTATTGTGTCAAATACTAAATTAAATAAATACACCCAACAGTCACACACATAGTACTGATCCCACACTAGGTAAACCTGTATCGTGGGTATCAGGAACTACGAGGGACTTGCCAACCCACAACACCCAGACCCGAATTGGAAATGAAATAATGGAATAATTTATTTGTGTGTCTATTTAAAATTGTCATTCAGTCCAAGAGCCTATTGTAAACGTTGGAGACTATACAGTCACAAATTAAATGTTTGCAAGTGTTAATAGTAAAATATAATCTATAATGACTGGCGCTGCTACTCAATTTTGAATCTTATTGGATTTCAAATTAAGTAAGATTTGATATAGCGTGCTATTTACAAAAAAATGAGGTAGACGTAAAAAAGTATTTTTCTTTAATACTGTAAGTACTAACATTTCCAAAACATTTCACTCTGTTTCTTGAACCTCGTTGTTTTACTGTGTTCTCTTGATCTATTAAGATTATAACGTTTACGGTTTTTGGTTACATTTTCTACAAAGTCAATTGGTCCAGACTGATTGTGTACTTTCACTAAATACTAATTGATCCCTTAACTATAATCTCTCATATACCGAGTGTTTTAATAACAGCATCGTTTGTCACTGTTGTACATTGTTTGTGATCTATATTGTTTTTGGTTCTGTTTTAGTTTTGAACTAACATTTAATAAACATTGAGTATGCAATTTGATTACAATATCATTTTATGTGAATGATAGTAGTCTAAAATTATAGTTTTTAAATGAAAACATAATTTGGCGACAATTTAAGCTGTTGTCTGTCATTGCGTTCTATTTGAGAATAGTGTATTGTTTTATATCAAAGAAACGGTAGTAAAATTTTTCATCATTCAAGTATCAACCGTATTTAACAGTAGATAAGGTTGAGTTTCGATTGTTTGATGGTGGTATGCTTCCCGCCACCCCGTCATTTACTGTTCATTAATTTGACCAGAACTCAATGAGCCGACTAAGGTAGAGTAGGGTAGGGTACGAGACTATCCCGCCCACACACCCGCCACTGCAACTCCTGTGCACCAGCATCGACAGTGGCACGCATTTTTGTTGACACCGAGCAGTGAAGCTCGGCGAGTCTCTGGGAATTATAAATTGTCTTTGTCCCGCAACGAAATTAATCAAATAGAAAGTGAAAGTTAGTATTCGTTTAAAAGTAGGGTAGGGTAGTATAGGGTGTAGTATTTGTGTTGTGATGGAGTGAGCATGCGCGTGCACTAACATTGCAGCGTCGGAGCCGAACATCCTGAAGGTCCGTCTGAAGGCGCGCGTCATCGAGCGACGCTCGTCACCGCTCGCCAGACGACCGCTCAAGCCGAGGGGCAAACATCGCAGTGAGTATACACACCACTAGATATTATATAACATTACCAGTGTAGAAGGATTTTGAACCGTGCTGCACCCCTCTTTTTTCCATCCGCCCTTACCCCACTCGCAGTGGGGTCGGCGCAACATACTTTTAACACATGTTACAGAACGATTTGGCTTATAGTTTTACGACCGGCCGCTTGTCTGATGTCAACCCTTCTGGGAGAAAACACCCAGTTCCTTAACAGATATTTGAGGGTCACACAAACATTTTGTCTTGCTGCGCAAATTGAACCCCCGGCCTCTCACTTCACGGCCGCCTACTCGCCTACTGCGTCACGGTGGCAATCTTGAACCGTACTGAAACGAAATTAAATACTCCATGCCAGGCCCAAATCCTCCCTTAATTATCTCTTCCTTTTACGGTCGGTAATGCGTGCATTATTCTTCTAGTATTGTAGACGTTCAAGGGGGGTGGAGATGGCTCGTTTGTAGGCCTATGGTATTAAAAGAAATATTGAGTGGTGCAGATTTGATGACGTATTATACCATACACTAGACGTTGCTTAAATTTGACCACACTTTTCTGTAACACGTTGTATAAATTTACCCTCTGAGGCAGATTTAGACCCACAATAAAATATAAAGCTTTTTTATAAGCTTGAATGACAAATCGCTCGTCATATGGTCAGCACCACTCCTGCCCATAAACAGAAGCAACACCACACAGAACTTTGTATTACAAAGCACTGCATGACTCTGAACTTCGTTTGTGACCGATAAGATGTTGTTAAGTCTTATAATGCCCAGTAATTTCACTGGCTGGCTTCAATGTCTTAAACTAACAGTGCTTACACATTGCTGCTTCGACAGAAGTAAATAAAGCGGTGGTACCAACCCAGATAGCCTCTCGCATACGAGGGACCACCATCTAGAAATGGTAATAGATTTTTTTGATATGATCTGAATATTTAGAAAGTATTTAAAAGATCTATAAGTGTACCTAGGTAATAAAGACCAGTACTATCATTATGCTTTGTATGTCTGGTGTATTATTTTGTGTTTAATGAGAATGAATATTTTTCAACTAACCGATTGAATATTTATATTGTTTTATTGAATGCTTTGTTTGATTTGAATAATTTGAGTATGATTGTTTCGGTAGTGCTGGCGACTGATGTTGATTAATACTAATCATTAAGTGTGTTTCGTTTGACAATATATTAAACAGTTTCTATATAAATACATACTAATACATATAATCATGTTTTGTGATTTAAAATTGAATTTCTTATACTGTAACATCCCATAAGTCACGATTTTGTTGAAAAGCAATAAATTGCTATAAATACATTGAGATAATTATAACCACGGACCAAGACCAAGTAGACACCATATTTCCCACTAATTTACATGCTGACATTTTGGGCAGCCTATTAACTATAAAATAAGTACGCTTCGCAGCGACAACGGCAGTGTACACTGTAAAATATACGTAAATAAACTCAATACGCGGTCTTTTTCAATCCTTGGTCGTGGTGGGAGTAACAGCGGTAACTGCAGTATCCTCCATACATAATGAAGGTGTAGTGACAGTGTGTGTATGTACGGTGTTGCAGACTGCGAGGGTGGATCACCGCGTGGCTCCCCCGCGGGCGGCACGTGTACTGCGCCACCCATCCGCGAGGAGGAGGAACACGCCCGCACGGCGGACGCGCTGTTCTCATCACCCTCGCTGCCCAACATCTCCCTGGCGCGACATCCTCCACCACGTCTGCACGCGCCACATGCGCCACATGCACCACATGCACCACACCCACCACATCCACCGCCCACACATGTGCAGCATCCGCCGCTCGTGCAACATCCGCCGGTATGTATTCTACTATTTATTACGTAATAAACTGCCTCGGTGGCGCAGTTGTAATGCGTACGCGTTACGATCGAGGTCAACGCTGACGTCTCGGGTTCGATCCCCGGGTCGGGTAAAGTGGTATTGGGTTTTTCTATTACGAATTGCTCAGTATCAGCCCGGAGACTAGAATTTGTGCCCGATATGGCAATAGGCTCGCCCCCCTATCACATAAGGAACGGAAATACGTTCGGCGAAATGTGGGTGTACTGGTTACACCTCTGCCTACCCCTTCGGGGATTACAGGCGTGAGTTAAACCTGAACTGATGAAAAGGGCAAATCCTAAGAGTACGCTAGTTGACGACTCGAACTCGCCTGTGGGTGGAGACAAAAATGCATACTGACTCATTCTAATCTCGCGCGACTTGAAGCGTTGGAGTGAAATGCATACTAATACGTAATAAAATCAAGCTCCTAAAAATTTATGAATAGAGTTAGCGATCAGGGCTTTTATGAAAAACTCACTGAATGGACTGATTCAAAGTAAAGTTATTTATATTATCAGATAATTAATTTACGTCTGTACAAATGCCTGTAAAAAATTAAACCGCGATAAAATCCGTATAAACTAATTTTATTTTAATGTGTAATATTCACGTAAACCTATACAATTCATTGTTATAAAGATGTCCGAAATTACACATACACACACTTACGTACATACACTTCACTTATGATTTACAAGACATAAAACAGACTTTAACCTAAACGAAGTGTGTTAATTCTCACGAGAAACAGAATAGCCAGACCCCTCATTACATGAATCCCAATCACTCTTAACTGATATTTTCTTTTAACCAGTCATCCCGGGTGTTTACAAATCAGTTTACCGGTAAACTGACTTGACAAGCAGAATTCAACCTTATTGACACTCGACCTGCCCTTTAAATTTGAGACTCAATGTATTATTAATAAGAGCTATTATGCCATAAAAATACACTGACGTTTATAGATAATTTTACCATAGAATTACCGGTAAACCATCCGGGATGACTGGAGATTGTTGTAAATCAATATATTTATTTTATCGTATTGTGGACTGTGATAAACTTTAATCAGAACATTTACCTTCGTCAGGTGGCGGCATCACTGCCCCCCGTGTCGGAGGCGGAGGCGTGTTGCGTGGGCGTGGGCGTGGGCCCCAGTATAACCGGGGTGGGCGTGGCCCGGCTCGGCAAGCGTCCGCTCGGTCGCACGTACTCCGCGCCGCTGCCGCTCGGTGACGCCGCGCTGCAGCCGCCAGCCGCACATCATTATCTACGGGATCAAATTAGGAAAACTGTTAGTATACCATTTTATATGTCGCTTATTATGTACACTGTACTGTACTGTCTGCCAATCAATAGTAGAAGAGAAGATCTAGAAGCAATTAAAAAAATGCTCTTAACTACATTTTTGCAAGCATATAAATTGCTATATATATTTAATATAAAATTGCATAGTTTATTTATGGATCAATGTCTGTCTTGGTGCGGATCGAACCCGTGGCTCTTCGATTCACAGCCGGTTACATACTCATTGCGCCATGGAGGATGTCATGATATACAATGTGTTACAGAAACATGTGGTCGTATGGATTTTACGTCCAAAATTTTATTAAAATTTAGACATTCTAAAATTGTACGCTAATTTTTATTACTGTCGATAAGATCGATTTAATCTTTATAAAATAAATTGAAGTGCGTGAGCGAGAAAAACATTGTTAAAGTGAGACACAAACACCTGTTTATCATTTAGTGTTGTCCATATTTGCAAGTCGAATATCGACTGTTACTCATTCGATAAAAAAGAAACTGCTTTATTTATGTCCTAACAATGTAATCAAATGTGATACTACGAAGGTTGAAATATTTATACGATTGTATAATCTATGTTATTCAAGATTGAACACATGTTACTGTAACACGTTGTATATATATATATAAAAGAATGTGGCATGGCCTCTGCCTCCGTGGTGCAGCGGACGAGTAGCCGACTGCGAAGCGAGAAGCCGTGGCTTCGATTCCCGCACCGAGACAAATGTTTGTGTGATCCACAAATATTTGTATCGTGCCTGGGTGGGTTGGCAAGTCCCTCGTAGTTCCCGATACCCACGATACAGGTTAACCTAGTGTGGGGTCGAGACTGTGTGTGTGACTGTTGGGTGTATTTATTTATTTATTATTGAATGTTGTATGGTAGGTGTTGACGCGAGCACACGACGCGGCGGCGGCGCAGCTGCGTGAGGAGGAGGGCGAGGTGATCGATCTGACGGCGCGCCGCACCGAGCCTGCCACCAGCCCTGATGCTGCTGGCGCTGGTGGTGCTAGTGGTGCTGGTGGTGGCAGCAGCTGCGCAGTAGAGCCGGCGCCGCTGGCCCGCGCGCTGTCGTCTCCGCTGGTGGGGGCGCGCGCTCCGCCCACAGGACTCGCATACGACCCGCTCATGCTCAAACACGGGTCAGTCTCATTTATATTATGTACTAGCTCCGCCCACATTGCAGTGTTTTGTGGGGATCAAAAGTAACCTATATGCTATGCAAAGTATATGATAAATTTCATACAAATCTATTCAATCACTAAATCGTAATAATTGATTGCCAACCATCCAAATATATAAACAAACTTTTCGTTTTCTAATATAAATAAGAAACAATATAGAATAAAATGTGCTAAGGAACTGACCCCTATCATTATTGGAGATAGTCCGCGCCTAAGAGTGGTGCTTAGTTAGTATGGCAACCAATTCCTAAATATGTAAGTATAATTTATTTAAATGCGTAATGTTTATAAATATGAGTTTTGTGTATACCTCTGATCCCAACATATAGTGATGAGCCACAAAGCGGCTAGGGGACTCGGGGCCGTCTATAATGCGCTAAAGAAGGCCACCACGGTGTTTTTAGTTGGTATTGCCAGTGTAGGGTGTTGCAAGTTGTTTAGTGTTAGGGACTCGGCCAACAATTTTTCCATCTCTCCCCTAGGCGACTTTACGCCGGGGACGGTATCTATAAACCAGTTTTTATCCACGAAAACAAAAAAACTCGATAGTGGCACGAATAACGACATTAAACGTAAAACTCGACAATTTTGTAGAGATTTGTACTGAATCACATTTTTAAATTTATAGGCTTTTGTTCAAGAATCAAATATAGATATGGAAATATATTTACATTTCTATTATTGCTATTAGCTATAATTTGGTAATAGTGTCAACATTTAACGAACCAAAATCCTTGTCTTCTCATTCAATTTTCTATTATTTAATTAAATAAACTGAAAATTCTATTTCATAAATCACTTATTTTAGTATTTCTGTATATAATTCATACAATGTAAATTATTAATAAATTGATTAATTTCAAAATATAAATGAGCATTCTAAAATGTAACAATAAAATACCCGCCAAAAGTTTGTCATATTTTTTTTAATTAATACATAATTTGTAAGCAAAAGCGTCGTGAATCAAACAGCCTTAATTTAGATTTAATATATATGCAAAAAAAACTTTATTTATTGAAGAATTATTTGTTATATTCGAAATTTAAATTACATCATCAGTCACGAGTCTCACGCGTAACAGTCATTTTATGGTTTACATTTACACACACATCTATTCGCGTTACACGATGCGGCTCGATAATGAAGTTTATGAGGTTGAGTAATAACATTTAGATTTCATGCAACCAATTTACGAATTCGATGATTATCACATGTTAAGGTGTACATTCACTTTAAGTAATGTTTTGAATAAGAAAAACCTTTTTATTAAGTAGTATGTATAGTATGATTTTTATTAATTGATGAATGAACGAGCTGCACAGACTTTTATAGCCCCGTCCCCTTGCACAGAGTGTTGGTGGGGTCATTTTTATGCTTGAGTCACGTTTCTTGTCATCTTATTTCGACGGTAAAGGCAAATTGATTTGGCGTGTCATAATTTTGTCGTTTATTATAATGGTGAATGTTATTGTTTTTTATCGAAACACAAATATGTTGTGTTATACAGATGTGCATGCGGTGCACACGCACCGACCCACCCCGAGCACGGCGGACGGCTGCAGTCAGTGTGGGCGAGACTCTGTGAGACAGGACTGGCGGCACGCACCGAGCGTACGCGACCGCGCAAGGCGTCACTCGAGGAGCTCGCCTCCGTGCACGCGGAGCCGCACGTCGCGGAGTTCGCAGCCCGAGGCAGGGACGCGGCGCCCCCCGTGCGGCGACTCGTGCGGCTGGCCTGCGGCGGCGTGGGCGTGGACTCGGACACGGCGTGGAGCGAGCAGCACACGGCGGCGGCCGCGCGCCTGGCCGCCGGCGCCGTGCTGGACCTGGCGCTGCGCACCGCGCGCGGGGACCTGCGCAACGGGTTCGCCGTCGTGCGCCCGCCGGGACATCACGCCGAGCCCAACCAGGCGATGGGCTTCTGCTTCTTCAACAACGTCGCCGTCGCCGCCAGGATACTGCACACCAGGTTGCGTCTGCAGAGGATACTCATTGTTGATTGGGTGAGGATATTACACTCATGTATAGCGAACACCATCAAAATAAATAAATAGCTGGTGTTAAACATTTGAAAGTTTTACTAATTTTGTTTTAATAATACCATATTGATGTCTCTTCGCAACTTCAAATCCTTAAAAGCTAAATACAACGGCATTCATAATTTAAGTGGTCAAAACAATTGTAATAAAGAATTGTATTTGTTTACAGGACGTACACCACGGCAACGGCACGCAACAGATATTCTACGAGGACCCTCACGTACTGTACATGAGCATCCACCGACACGACGACGGCAACTTCTTCCCGGGCACGGGAGCACCCACCGAGTGCGGCTCCGGGCCCGGGCTGGGGTTCAACGTGAACGTGGCCTGGACGTCCGGCACCAACCCGCCGCTCGGAGACGCCGAGTACCTCGCCGCCTTCAGATCCGTCATCATCCCCATAGCCAAGGAGTACGACCCGGAGCTGGTGCTGGTGTCGTGCGGGTTCGACGCCGCGGCGGGACACCCGGCGCCGCTGGGCGGGTACAAGGTGTCGGCGGCGTGCTTCGCCCACATGACGCGCGAGCTGATGGCGCTGGCGGGTGGCAAAGTGGTGTTGTCGCTGGAGGGCGGGTACGACCTGGCGGCCATGTGCGACTGCGCACAGGAGGTGGTGCGCGCACTCCTGGGCGAAGCTACTCCTCCTCCTGCCTACAGCGAGCTGGCGCGTCCTCCTGCACAACCTGCGCAGGATGCTCTGCGCACCGCCATCGCTGTACAGACGCATCACTGGCCATCGGTATGTATCTAATTTCTGCAACTATATCACATGCCTTGATTTACAATATTATGTCACAAAGTTCTATCACACTTGCCAGTATTCATACTGTTAAGTATATTTATTTTTGTGGTAAAACAATTTTTTATATAGCGGGTGAAGAGCGGTTTTTATGACAAAACGTATGACAGCAATATGCCAATCTTATATCTGATCAGTTTTTTAAGTCTCCAAAGTTATTATCTTTTGTGTGTATCGATATTTTTTTTTTGCTTTTACACCAACTTATAATCGATTTTTAAGATGAATTTTTGTCAACAAACACGTGAATTCAAACCCAATAAATGACGAAAACAATACTCAAATATAAAGCCCCTTTTTATAAATCCGTTATAAATAAACTTCGTCTCAATATGGCTACTTTGTTGATTATAAAATAAACTAAATGCAAATAATGTTGTTGTGTTTAGATCAAGCGGTACAGTGGTCTGGTGGGCCTGTCTGCGTTGGAGGCGGCGCCTGGTGCCGGTGCTGGTGCTGGTGCTGGTGGTGCCGGTGCTGGTGGTGCCGGTGCCGGTGCCGCTGGTGGTGCAGCACGCGTGCGCCTGCAGACGGAGCGCGACGCCGCCGACACCGCCGCCGCCATGGCCACGCTCTCCATGCACCACGTGCAGCCCATCACCGGCACATGTCTGCGGTGAGACTCAACACTCAACACTCAACACTCAACACACCTTATACAATAAATGCAATTTTACTAAACTGGTCTGAAGTTAGTCACGAGTCACGAGCGGCGTCGCAATTTCTTTATTCTAAGAATTACCTTACGACTACATGCTGCAAGTGTCGAGGGAAGGGTGCAGACGTAACACACTATTTCTTGCATAAATCGAATCGAATGAAAGAAATCGCTAACATAATCTAAGAAATATTAAATAACTTTTTCTACCTATAGCCAACCTTATCTCAATGCAATCCACATCAATCAATTGTACTTACTGTACAAATATCGATATATCGATATTTTATCTTTGATACATAGATATTTTTTATTTATTTTTTGTTATGGTATGCTATAAAAAAATATCGACCAATGATACATCTATATTTTTTTCGATTCATGTAAATCGTTATCGATACTTTTTTTACACTTCCGATATGCGTAGCCATGTTTCTTGTCATGCCCACCACTCATTTTTATTGTTTTTTACACGCAAGTTAGAGATGAGCATGATCACTAGCGGTCTAAACGGGTACGAGCGAGATAAACAGCGCGGATAGAGCAGTGTATGGCCACTTGACTAGGAATCGCTAGACAAAACTCGCCGCATTGCGAAGAGCAGCACCAAGAGCATAGTGACAATAAATTCATCAATTTAGATAATTAACTATAAAAAAGTGCATGGAAATAAAAATTACAAAACCTAATTTCATCCTTGTACTATTAGTTAACGTGTTTTGCTATTGTTACAGGTCAGCAGATAGTTCACGATCTGTGTCAGAGGAGCCTATGGAGCAGGATGAGGGCAAGTGAAGAGGGAACTCCTGCCTCCCCCCTGCCGAGCCCCTCACCTGCGCCCCCTCCGATGCTCCACACATTCCCCGCTGAGGTCGTCCTGACGAGCCAACACAAACGTCTCCTGCCAAATACTTACGTTTCGTTTGTGTCGCGACCCGAATGTGTGACGAGTGACAAGTGACGAGTGTGGACACCGCCACAACACTATGACTGTGGGACACTACGTGTGCGTGGTTAAATTAAGACAAATCTTAATTTGAGAGCTTTAAAACAGTAGTAAAATATATCTTGTACAAAATATATCGTTTAATATAATTATATATTTGGATGTGAGCGCTTTGAGCCCGTCCGGGCTGCCAGCTGCCAGCTGCCAGCTGCCGGCTGCCGAGCTCGGAATATAAACTATGATGTTTTATTTAGTTATTCATACTTCTTATCGTAGTGGATACCACGGCTCAATTTAAACTACCGTTACGAAATGATATATATTTTTTATATTGTAGAGTAATGCGAAGTAACATCTATGTATGTAAATGTATGTGACAGTGTAATGGACGCGGGGTGAGCGCGCGGCGTCTGTCTGTCTGTCCGTATGTCTGTAGCGGACTTTTGTATATTTGTACAACACGTTCTACCTCGCGTTATTTCGACGCCAGGTTTTTTCTATTGACTGTCCATTTTCCCGGTTGCACCTCGGCCGTCGCAACCGAAACAAACTAATTTTTGTCGGTTAGTCAAAAATGTGCAATACGCGTTAGCGATCGTAGGTTTGATAGAGATCCATAGGATTGATGATATTATTATGTGGAAACGTTTTTACAAAACGATTGACATTCTGTAAGAGTAGTATGATTCGATGCGGAGTACGGTGTCGCGGTCGATAGTATCGACTCGATACTCGATACTCAGTACGGGTGGAGTGAGATACTTCTTCCAAACGATGTGCAATGTTGATCTCCGTAGTGTTGTAATGCGGGGTGTATATATTATTTATATGATGTATATGTTGTTTGTTCATTAACAGGTATCGTACAAAGTGCGTTATGTGAATATTATTAAGTAGTGGTAGAGTCGACGCGCGCTGCACTCGCTGCCGTCTTTCGAAATAAAAAAAATATTATATACATGAAACTGAATAATATGTTCGTGTCCCCAATTGTACTTTTCTGCTATACCAAAGATTCTTTCGCATTCTGTTAGAAACAAAGAATATTTGTGTATCATAGAATCGTTTGTAACTAAATAAAATTTTCACGATTCGACTCGTAATTTTACTCGAGTATAAAGTAATTTGTATGTAAATTTAGTAGAACGCGTCCGCGGCGTGAGCCTCGAAGTCGCGGTACTTCTGTGGTAATACTCTACTGTCAATATTATTATACATTTGTATTGAAAATAAATTATTATTGTAAACTAAATCTATGTACCAAATGATTGTCGAGGATATTTTTTCCAAATTCGTGGATAATAAAATGTTTGTTTGTGTACACCCCACCTATAAAATTAATTCAATGTTGACTTTTGTACTTTGTGTCGTAAATGTCCAATTAAAGAAATAATGTTTGAATATTATATAGGTACATGTTGCGAACTACTTGTATTGCGAGATATTACATTTTGTTTATTAGATGTGTCGATGTTCGAATACTTTTGGACGGATTGTTTGTTGGGATGTGTATAGCGAGTCGTGTTTTGTTTGCCGGATCCGACCGACCAAGGCGGTCGTCAAACGATCGCACCAAACTGTTGGCCGGACTCGACGAACGTTTTCGATCGAAAGGCGAGAAGCCTTTTTGTTTCTATCAACACTAGTTGTTGATATATTTTTGTAGTGGTATGTTCGCCACTACTAGGGATGGGATCCTTGAACGATAAACAGATTTAAAACAATGTTGTGTATTTGAAAATTTTATTGTTAAATTGGAATACAGATGAATAATTATTTAATAAATGTATATATACATTCATATATATATATATTTGGAAATAAATCTGTATTTTTATTTTATTTTGTCTGCCCTGCTCCTTAACCATTTTATATCATTTACCAACATTCATTATGACCACCAATTAAATGCTGAAACTATGAAAATTATATTTCAATGGCTCAGTGACAAGTTACCTCTTAGTGTCGTACTCGACAAACGTCAATTAAGTATTTTTATAAATTAGCCATTAATTAAATTGTTTATTTTTTAGTCGCATCCATTAAGAGTATTTATGTAACCAGTAAAAGAGCATAAACCATTTTCATTATGATCTGGTCTTGGAATTGAGGTATATAATCTATGGTGGAAATGATCGAATTATAAAATGACTATTAAATGACGATTAAATGGTATACTCAGTCAACGCTATTAAAGTTATTTGACGTTTCTCGAGTGCAGCAGTTGGAATCTGTAAAATTAAAGAAGTACCAGGCTCACATAAAGTCTGAGGAGGTTACTCTCACCAACTCGAGAGAAGCAAGTTTTACCTCCTTGCATTTTATGCTATCCTGGTACCTTATAACGACAACACGAAAACTACTGAACGCAATTATCGCAAGTATAATTAATTATTAATTAAGATTCCAACTGCTGCACTCGAGAAACGTCAAATAACTTTAATAGCGTTGACTGAGTATACCAGTCATTTTATAATTCGATAATTTCCACCATAGATTATATACCTAATTTCCACGATCAGAGCATAAAGAAAATGCTTTAGCGTGGTTACACGTTCGATCTGGTAACTTCAAATAACTTCAAAAAAGCGGCGTGGCACAAGACGTCATATTTTTCGAAAGGATGTATTAATTTAGATAATAAAAATACACGTTCAATGTCAATATATTTTATTACACCAAATAAAAAGAACGCACCGTCCCACAGGAGAGTGGAATTAACATAATCTTTATAAAAACTTAAAACTGGTTACACAAGTTATATAAAAAAATATTTATACTCTTTACAATTTTTATTTCTGTAAAACAAATACATCTCAAGCTTATTCTATTTAACTTTTAAGTATTTACTCCTGAATTAATATTATTGAATAAAATATATTTGTTCTAAAAACCAGTTTCGTACTCGACCCGTAAAACATACAAATTATTGTATCTCTTTGATTTTAATAATATTAAGGGTGTAAAAAAGTGTCGACGTCAATATTATAATTATTATTGCAAATAATGCTTACTCCTTGTACGTATCGCTTGTTTAAAAATATCTTTTCACACTATTTTCTTAGACCAGCTCGACAAAAATTCTATACATACTTAATACCTGGAACACATTTGCTATTTAGTAACACAAAACTATGCTACTTTTGACGCGCTAACTATCGCCCATCTCATTGGTTAATTGCAGAGGTTGAGCTAATGACAACGTAAGTATTTTCTTAACCCGAACAAGCATGCTTCTTATTAGTAGGTATGTGTATTCTGGGCTAAATTGTTTAAAATTAAAATGAGCGTGGTCGAGTACATATTATGAACACAAATAAGGCAACAACTATAAGCTAGTAAAATGTAACTACTTGGTGAATATCAGTAGAAACAAATAATATTTAATATACTTACTATCGCACGCAAAAACGTTAATTAACTTTGACTGTCATTAAGTATATATTTTTAAATTCGATTATCTCTCAGAGCAAATTAAGATAATTTCTATACGAAATGAAGCATTTTCTTAAAGCGCTTTCTGTATTCAGTAACGGGGCATAATGCATTAAATGTCTCTAACTGAAATAATCGATTCCTAAGAAATTACTTAATGGCAGCAAAAAGGAATAAATATCACCAGTCATAAGTTGGCGGACGGCATCAAATGAACAAAAAAAAACAAATTGACCAATAATCGTTCAAGAAAGGCGCTATCCAACTTATGAGTAATCTTTAAAAACGATGCAATGAAAGAGTCACATTTGAACATAAAACGTCTCCGAAAATATCGATCACAGGAAAATAAAATGTCATTTGATAGCTTACATAGTGTATAGAACATCGTCTAAGATATTTTATTAAATATATGCTATAGCTAATTTATGGCGTGTCTCGTACACGCCATCAATTCTCGCACCACTCCAGCGGTGCATTTAAACGATGCGTGATAGCGCGAGTCGAGCCACGGACGAGGCGCAACCTACTCGTGTACACGATGCGGCGCGACTCGCAAAAGTACTCAAGTTTTGAATCGTCGACGAGTCGCAACGAATGGGCCTGCGCAGATGAGGGATTTTTGTTCTCTGCCAAAGCGCGGAAAAACTGTCCGCCGAGAACTTGCCACAGACTCAAGTACACTGGAAGTTTAATGAAGCACACGCTAGGGAAGCAAATATTCTGAGATTGCGTTGTGTTGTAATTTCTATCGATATCCTTGGTTAGTCGGGGGACTTTTTTCGCGGTACTTTTTGTCCCTCGTGTGCGTCATTCGATTTATTTGTAAGCGATCTATTTTAAAAAGTACTACAACGAATAAAGACTATCTCTCGTCTGAGCAGGCCTTACAATTAAGTGCAGCGTCCTGTGTACGACTAGACTGCATCTCATTTATGACTTGGTTCACGCTATCACACGTCGTTTAATTGTACGATAAGATGTGTAAGCTGTCATCTCAGATTACACTATCTCTATTGTATGGAAAATAGTAGTCATTAGCACGCATAATTTAATCTTGATTATCTATTTTTATTATAAAAAGAGGTAGACCGAAGTATACTCTGTTCAGCCAAGCAACGTAATATTAATTATCGACTAGATTGTATGCACTATGCAGTAAACAGTCTTCGATAAATGCAACACTAAACTCTTCCCTTAATGAAATCCTTAGAGCTAAATAAATATAAACATTAACAACTCCTTTATTTATAAACTTCTTAATCGGTGTTTCGTCTCTTTCACTCTTAAATGGTTTTCTTATTAAACGCAAGGAAGAATAAAGTTAAAAAGTGTTTTTTTATTGGCTTCGCTATCGCGTTTCGTACAATCGTTAAGCTTACCAGAGGGCTAATCCCCCCCCCCCATCCTTCTCCCCATTCCTTTCGTTAATATTTCTATCACGATTACTCTGACATTGTGGTGTGCATAGGTGGTAGTAAACTTACTATCAGGTGACCCACTTGCTCATTAGCCAACTTCAGCTGCTTGTTTAAAAAAATAGACGACACTGATTAAAATGTTTATATAAAGGGATAAGATTTTTATTCCAATGTCTACACTCTACATAACAAGCCAAAATATAAGGTATATATCATACATTTACTTCCTAACTTGAGATAATATGGAGCTTAATATGAAAACTCTTTATGAAAAAATCTAGATTGTTTTATATGGTCTAACAAGTATCACAACAAGTAACACTCGGGTCGAATTCGCGCAATTTGGCAGAATAGTAAATCACGAGCGGCATTACCGTGGTCTTGAGGGCAGTTGAGGGATTGGTGGTGATGGGAGACGTGGAGAAGTGGGCGGGTTAAGTGACCAACTTCAGGTCAAGTTAAATCGTTTTCCAAACAAATTCATAAATTGAATCATTATTAACACAAATATTACGTATATATTCATTTCCATAAAATAAGCTCCTTGTAAATAATCCTCTACAAAACTAAAAATGTGCTCGCGTTTATACTTACAATAATGCGAAGAGCGCCATCTGTTATTCGGTTAAGGAAGTTGTGTTATCAGTTCGTGTCAACAGATGTCACTATAACATAGCACTTTGTGATGTCGCAGGTCGGTCGCTAGAGTCTGTCAGGAGGGTCCAGTGTACTGCAGTGGCAGTTGCACGAACTTACTGGACATTCTGTATGCTCCCTGTAAAATTATTAAATATAATTGCCAACCTCCGAGACGCAGTGGGCGTGTAGCAGGCTGAGAAACAAGAGACTGCGGGTTCGTTCCCTCGTAGTTCCTGATACCCACGATACAGATTAACGTAGTGTGGAGTAAGGACTAGGAATGTGAAGTGTTGGGTGTATTTCATTACATCGGCAAGGGCGATACATTTTTGATAAGTAACATTGACAACGAATAATAATTCTTGTATAGTACATACTATCGAAAAATCGATGTAAAGCTTTCTAACGTATATTTATCATAAGATCGCTTACAAATTACTTTGTTATTTATTATTGTAGTACTTATCGACTTGATTTTTTTTTATATTGCAACATAGATTGCCATTTTGGATTTGTATTAACTCGAGAAAATGTTTGAAATTAAGTTCACCTTTATACCATGTATATAAATAAAGATACTACATTGTACCATGTACAGTGTACTTGATGGTAAGTGCGGTGAAGTTCAACTATAATGTCGACCGTCGACAAACATTGCCATCATTGATGGTCTCCAGAATTATGCCAGTTCGTCGCCAAACGAGCCACCTGTCTTTTTCTCCATGTGTCTCCTATCCAGTCGGGTACCCACACACCAGAAAATCCAGTCTAAATGTTAGTAAAAGGGTTAATACTGAGGTATATGTACTAACTTGAACCAGGTGAGTAGATGCGCAGCATGTCCCCCGTGTCTGCAGGCGACACACCAGCTGAACCATCCCGCGAAGGGTGCGCCCCCCGCGGCCCCCGCGCCGCCCCCACCGCCCCCGCCCCCGCACGCGCCCGCCCCCGCCCCCGCCCCCGCCCCCGTGCCCAGGTGTAGTGAACACACCCCGCACCGGGGGAGAGGCTTGCGACAGTTCGGACATGCTGAGATTTGCTGCAAATGTAATTTATCGATGAAGTTGAGTAGTATTTACCTGTGTTAGCTAAATTATTTGGTTATCGAGGTATTGCTAACCATTTTAAGATAAAATACTGTAAATAATAGAGCTTTTGTAATTGCTGTTCTGTACATCTTTTTAAATATTTAAAATTAAAGTATTATGACAGCCACGCTATCGAAGCCTTTCTTGAAGAAATTAGCCGGACGCGTCAATAAACTTTTCAAAGGCATTCGGTACTGGCTCTTGGGTATTGGCAAATTTGTGGCGGGACAAAAATGGTCAGTTCATAAGACTTATTTATTATTATAGAAAAATAGTGTTAAAAATAGATGCATGGAGAACGTTACTGACGAATGGATCAAAAAATTGCTAGATGAATAAATGAGAGTACAAATACATAGACTACTGTATAACTAAACGAAAGGATGAATGAATGCTTGGAAGACCCTAAGATCATATAGATAGATGGATTTAAAAAACTAGAAAGGTATACCTTCATCTTGGCTGCTGGTGGCGGTAGCCTAGCGAGTGCAGCCCTAGGTCTGGTCGGGCCAGGCGGTGCAGCCACAGACTTGCCGCAGTATGTGCAGGCGACACACACGCGGCGTGCAGCAGCCCCCTCGGGCACGCCCCCCGCCGCGCCGCCCACGCCCCCCGCGCCCGCCCCCGCACCGCCCACACCGCCCGCGCCCGCCATCACCCACGTGTCCAGCGCACACCGAGACCACCACAGCTGCCACCCATCCAGGAGGTTGCGGTAACTGTATGTGCAGCATTCATTTTAACCCTTACACTCCCGATTCGAGAAACGATCACAAAAAATCAGGGTTTTCTATAATTACAATTCTGAGTAATAGGGACACGCTGTAGATAGTTTTGTCTACAGCACGAATGGGCTGGCTCGACCGGGTCGTTACCAATATCTTACAGAAAACCGGTATAAAGTAGCGGCTTGCTGCTGCGTTTCGTACGGTCAGTGATATATCTGGAGGACCAAATCCTTCTCCCCTTTCCAATCCGATAATTATCCCTTTCCTTAAAGGGCGGAAACAGGCTCATGATTCTTGTTGTGTTATGGACGTATATGAGCGGAAGAGATCACTTACCATCAGGTGACCCAGTTGCTCGTTTGCCGGCCTATTATGCTAAGGAATTGACAATCTAGTTAAAATATTGTGTACTACTTGACCAAAACTATTAGGCGTTTGTCAATTTTAACGTTTTTGTCCTTAATGATGGGGATGTAACGTATTGATTTGTTAAATTTATGTTTTGATAAAATTCATAGAATAAATATAACCGCTAATTTGTAATAAATTCATTAAAAGTGAAGAAAATACCTATGTTACAAAATAAACACGTCGGCGATACAATACCTACTGATAAGTGTAGAATTTAATTTAAAAAGAAACTTACTATTACCAAAGAATAATTTACATACATACATACGCACTCACGCCTGTAATCCCCGAAGGGGTAGGCAGAGGTGTAACCAGTACACCCACATTTCGCCGAGCGTATTTCCGTCCCTTATGTGATAGGGGGCGAGCCTATCGCCATACCGGGCACAAATTCCAGACTCCGGGCTGATACTGAGCATTTCGAAATAGAAAAAACCCAATACCACTTTGCCCGACCCGGGGATCGAACCCGAGACCTCCGCGTTGACCTCAATCGTAACGCGTACGCATTACAACTGCGCCACCGAGGCAGTCAAAGAATAATTTAGTGACGAACTATATCTAATATTTATGAAGAATGATAACTAGCTAAATATAAATTTGCTAGCTCTGAGTACACCCGACGCGGGTGACAATCAATTGCATACTAAATAACATTACATTGCTATTACCGCCGCGGTACCATAAATGCTGACCAATGAAATGTTGAATGAAATGTACACGGGGCATTTACACATGCATTCCTTCCGAGCACTTAAATACTCTACTCAGCTAGTATTATCATGATTACTACAAAAATATAAAACCTTTGTCGCGATTTGAAGAAATTTCAAACTCATAAAAAAGTATTCTGGCAGCGGTGGGATTCGAACCCACGCCTCCGAAGAGACTGGTGCCTTAAACCAGCGCCTTAGACCGCTCGGCCACGCTACCTTATGACAATACGCTCGAAAATAGTTGTCACCAATTATTACATACATACTATTCTATTACGAAATATGTACTCAGTATCAGCCCGGAGTCTGGAATTTGTGCCCGGTATGGCGATAGGCTCGCCTCCCGACATCATGGGACGGAGATACGCTCGGCGAAATGTGGGTGTACTAGTTACACTTCTGCCTACCCCTTCGGGGATTACAGGCTTGAGTGCGTGTGTAAAATAACGTAAAAATTAAATTCAGCTTTATTTATTAAGTAAAATGAATGTGTTGCAAATATTTTAATCACGATGTTTCATTCATCGAGTAAATTTTTGGGTCTGGGTGTTGTGGTACCGTAAGTCCCTCGTAATTCCTGATACCCACAATGGATCAGGACTTACGAGACTATCCCGCCCACACACCCGCCACTGCAACTCCTGTGCACCAGCATCGACAGTGGCACGCATTTTTGTTGACACCGAGCAGTGAAGCTCGGCGAGTCTCTGGGAATGATAAATTGTAATGGATCTGGACTTGTGGGTCACCTGTCAAGCCAGTGTTGCACGCGGTGATCTTTGAGAAGGTCTGCAGTGAAGCACCTGGCTGCTATCAACGCGGCCGACTGCACATCACCTGTGTTCTCCAACCAGCGCTGCAGCAGCGATATACCCTCGGGACTTGTGCCTGCATTACCGAAATTAACATCATTCTCATCTTCATTTAGGCCCGTATTATAGAACAATACAGATTGCAGTTGCCAAATCCAATTGTCCATTGCCTCGCACGCTCAACTTGCTAAACAGATTTCTGAAGGCCAATTCTCGTAATTTTAAATGTTCAAAATATCATTCCGATCTAGTCTCAGCGTCAAGAAAGTTGCAAATGGCATTCTCTTAAACCAATAATCAACGCCAAATGCACCTAGCATTAGCAGTAGCATTATACCGTTTTGGCTTCAGTCAACTTTTATTCTACATTCAATCTCATTACGATCTATGTTTACATTTTACGTTGATTATTGGTTTATGAGAATGCCATTTGCAACTTTCTTGACGCTGAGACTAGATCGGAATGATATTTTGAACATTTAAAGTTACGAGAATAGGCCTTCTGGACTCGAAACCAGAGTGTGACATGTTTACGAGTGACAGAAGATTATTTATGTTAGAATGCTTGAGGTTTTGCGAGAATGATGGATGAATCGATTATTGTTAAAATAATTTGTGTATGCACCTATTGAATAGTATAAGTGGTATTCATAACGTTCTATTGAAATAAATTAAAAAAAAAACACTCAAATGAGCTCTTTGCTAAGTGTCGATTTATGTACACGTGATTGGTCCGTTGTTTAGCGCCAAAAATAGACCAATCACGTGTACTGAAATCTATCTATTCTATAATACGGGTCTTAGTATCACTCACTTGTCACAAAATCTCAGCAACTAGTCTACTTAAAATTTGACAATGGATTATTAAAGTGTTACCTGCACTAAGAAAAGATTTTATATCTATACGAGTACTAAATATATATTTAGTGTAGATATAAAATCCGACAGCCTCCATGGCGCAGTGGGCGAGTAGCCGGCTACAAAGCGAGAGGCCGTGGGTTCGATTTCCACACCGAGACAAATGTTTGTCTAATCCACAAATATTTGTTTCGGGTCTGGGTGTTGTGGGTTGGCAAGTCCCTCGTAGTTCCCGATACACATGATACAGGTTCACCTAGTGTCCGGGTTATGACAGTGACACTATGTGTGTGACAGTTGGGTGTATTTATATATCCCCCCCACTCCTTCCAAATCCTTTAAGGTCAGCAACGCGTCCTTGATTCTTCTGAGATTGCATATATACCTACCACTATGTTTATTATGAATTGCAGAATAAAATAAATTTAATTGAATTGAATTTGTGACTACACTATCGAAAGCGTGGATACACTACAAACATACATACCGGTGAGCAGTATCCCGGAGAGATCGCCCTGGTCGACGAGCTGGTCGCACGTCTGCTTCACGTACTCGTGCAGTTTGGCGTCAGACAGGAATATGCAAGCGAACGCAACACGGTCTTCCAAACGCATCTCTGTCTCGTTCTGTACGAAGTAACAACAGTTAGAAGTAAGTGTCGGGAGGGTTTGTGCTAGAATAACAGGTTCAATCCCCGGGTCGGGCAAAAATGATATTGGGTTTTTCTATTACGAAATGCTCAGTATCCTAGAGTCTAGAATTGTGCCCGATAGAATAAAATCATGGGACGGAGATATGCTCGGCGAAATGTAGGTGTACTGGTTACACTTCTGCCTATCTTTTCGGGGATTACAGGCGTTAGTGCGTATATATATCAATAAGGCATTTTATTTTTTATAGTATGAGTAACATGTCATACCGGAACAACGCCAGGCAGAAAGGAAAAGAATGACTTACATGTCGATATTCGACTTGCAACTTTGGACAACACTAAATGATAAACAGCTAAGCTTCTGTCTAACTCCAGCATTGTTGTTCTCGCTCACGCACTTCCACTTAGTTTATAGGAACGTGTGAATGTGTCACAAACGAGAGATTTAAATAAGCATTAAATTTTAGTATATCTAGATTTTTTATAAGATGACTATTACCTTTCTATAACATGTTGTAAATACTTACCAATACAGCGCTAAGGTCAGGCTGCGTAGAAGGTGCGGTGTGGTGTGTAGGGTGCGCAGGCGCAGACGCTGCCAAAAAATGCAGCAACGCGCGGAGATACGCATCAGGGAGGGCCGGAGCCCCAGCAGAGAGTGCCTCCCTCCACAACCTCTCCTCACTCAGGCCAGCCAGCGCCAGCCCCACCACTCGCAGTTGAGGCTCTTGTGCCCGAGCCAGCACATCCAAGGCGGCTCGTAGTTTAAGATGGAAGGCGGCCAAGGCGGCGGCTCGACACGGCGTGCCTTCCGCCTCGGCTCGTTCGATGCCCGCGGCGGCATTGTCCCACCCCCAGCCCCACCCGCACAGGTGTAGCGCGCGGGTCCGCTCGCCGGAGCGGTACAGCGTGACGCGCCTGGCGGGCAGGTCCGGCAGCAGCGAGGGCACCGGCTCCGACCTGTACCCCCCCTCCCCGGCCGAGCGCAGCACCCCGCGCACCCCCGGGTGACGCCACGGACTGCCGCGGATGCAGCCTACACACACACACACACACACACATTAATGCTCCCCTACTATACATGCACACGGCACCAGCGCTCACTAGCAACGACCCAACTCAAAAGATAAAATTAAACTATGTGTACAGTAAGAGTACATTTAAGATTTGTTAACACCATTGTTCAACAGACACAAGGTGGTAGGTCCCTCGTTTGCGAGAGGCTGGCTGGGTTGGTACCACCGCTTTGTCTATTTCTGCCACCAAACAACAGTGTATAAGCACTGTTGTGTTCCGGTTTGAAGGAGATTGAAGCCAGTGAAATTACTGGGCATTATCAGATAACACCTTATGTCTCTGGGTGACGAGCTCAGTCCCATGTCATGCAGTGCTTTGTTATTTAAAGTTCTGTGTGGCGTTGCTTTTGTTTATGAGCAGACGTGGCGCTTACCGTCAAACGAGCGACTTGCTCGTCTCGTCATTCAAACTAATAAAAAAAGACAATGCCATGGATCATGACAATTTTCTTTCGTATTGTTATGTGACTAAAAACTGTGTAAATCTTGTGTGAAGTTTTAAAATTTATTTATATTAATAAAAACCTATAAAGAAAAAGAGGTATTGTTATAAACAACTCTTAATGGCCTCGCTGTATGTTTGACAAAGGCATAATAATGCACAAATGAAAAAGCTACTCCGTTTTGTAATAATTTTTGTTTTTATGTCAGCCTCCGTGGCGCTTCGGAGGTCGCAGGTTCGATTCCCGCGCCGAGACAAATGTTTGTGTGATCCATAAATATTTATTTCGAATTTGGGTGAGTTAGCAAGTTCCTCGTAGTTCCTGATACAGGTTAACCTAGTGTGGGGTCTGGACTATGTGTGTGACTGTTGGGTGTATTTATTTATTTATTATTTATTAATTTCCTTCTCTAATATCCCTTACCATCTTCGACGAGCGACTTGCTGAGCGCCATGAAGTGCCACAGTCCGCTGAGCGCGTCATCATCCGCCAAGTCAGCGTTCTGCCACAAATCTGCCTGGAATATCACACTGTTCCCATTTATTCCATATACCTCAGTTTAAAAATAAATCAATCTAAACATATTTTTCATAGCATAGGCCGGCAAACAAGCATGTGGGTCGCCTGATGGTAAATGTTCTCCATCGCCCATATACACCAACAGTACCAGAAGAATAAAGGGCGTGTGGCCTACCTTAAAGGAAAGGGATAGTTAAGTGATTGGCAAGGGGACCCTCCCTTTTTAGCTTCCGGATATTTCACTCGTCGTATGAAACGCAGCAGCAAACCGCTTCTTAACATTTGTTTTCTGTAAGACGGTGGTAACGACCCGGTCGAGCCGGCCCATCGGCCCAGACACTTTTGTCTACAGCGCGGCTCTACCACTTTAAAATATCCGCCTACAACTGAAATTTGGATGTCCATTGAATTAATGAATTTTTTATCGAGTCCTAAAAAGGAAAAGGTTCACTAACCATCAGGTGTCCCGTTTAACCGTTTGTCGACGTATGCTGTAAAAAAATCGACGCACATTGTTATGCGAACTTTTATAAATTTGTGAACAATTTTAACTTACTATGATTAAAAGAACGCCGGAATCAAACCTACGATAAAACAATCAATGAATACGTGATTTTCTATAAATACGCAAATTATCGCAGAATTTCAAAACAACAAACACACATTATCTCGTTTATATTACCTTTGAACTACTATTTTCGTTTGAAATATCATACGGTAGCGTGGCCGAGCGGTCTAAGGCGCTGGTTTAAGGCACCAGTCTCTTCGGAGGCGTGGGTTCGAATCCCACCGCTGCCAGAATACTTTTGGCGCCGCGTCAAATAAAAAATGCTTTTTGACGTTGTTCATCTATTGTAATGTAATATTTATTTTATTACACATTTTTGTCTATAGACTGGGGATATTCTCGACTTCGGAACACGGAATTAACATCTAGTGCGCAACCCCTCATACAAATCGTGCTACGGGTTTGGATTTACGACATTTCTCGGATGCAGCGCGTAATTTAAAATGTAAAATATATTAAGGGATGTTTACTTATGTCCACCTGTGAAATAACGTCAAATGACGTCACATAGAAACAGATCTATAGTTTCCGAATGGCTGAATAGATTTCTTTCAAATATAGCTAAGAATTCAGCTATATTTGAAACATATATATATTAGCTATATTAGCTCCGTGGCGCAGCGGGCGAGTAGTCGGCTGCGAAGCGAGAGGCCGTGGGTTCGATTCCCACACCGAGACAAATGTTTGTATGAACCACAAATATTGGTCTCTGGTCTGGGTGTTGTGGGTTGGCAAGTCCCTCGTAGTTCCTGATACCCACGATACAGGTTAACCTAGTGTGGGGTCAGGACTATTTGTGTGACTGTTGGGTGTATTATTATTATTTTTATTATTATAATTATCTTTGAAATAAGAAAAACCGCGTTTAAATGCCGAAGACATATTATGTACAAAGGGGTCGAATTTTTAAAACCTCTCTTTTTGTCAGTAACCAAATAAATCAGGCATTCTACGCTCGAAGGACCAAAATTCAGTGATTATGGAAAGTGGATTTAAAAACGTACTTTTTTATATTACGATGTCGATACCATGCATTGTTTATCTCTACTCTTAGAACTTGTTTTTAGTTAGACTACAAATCAGTAACCTTCAACCTGTAATCTGTCTAATTATAGATAGGTAATCTGGTTAACATATATTAGGCGCGGATCCAAGGGAGGGGGAAAAACAAAGTAATTTAAAACAAAATCCCCTTGCCATCGTAAATTTTACCAAAATTGCTACTACCATCGTTTTAACAAACAAAAATTGCCCACTCTCAGCGAAATTAATAAATAAATAAATAAATACACCCAACAGTCACACACATCGTCCTGACCCCACACTAGGATAACCTGTATCGTGGGTATCATGAACTACGAGGGACTTGCGGTCCCACAACACCCAGACCCGAAACAAATATTTGTGGATCACACAAACATTTGTCTCGGTGCGGGAATCGAACCCACGGCCTCTCGCTTCGCAGCCGGCTACTCACCCGCTGCGCCACGGAGGCTCTCAATTAATTTTAAATTATATTGCTGAAATTATAGATCCGCGTCTCAAATGATAGCCAGCTTCGAGCTTTATAAAGTCGTCGAAGCATTCTGTTATGACATTTGCATAGATTAAATTTATCTCCGGAATTGAAAACAGACTATATGCTCGAAGGACTCGTAGTCACTATAAGTGAAAGTCGGCCACCTACATTTTAGGCATAAAGACAATCTCACGTGCACGTGGTACACACGGCTGATTAACGGACGATGTCATGCCGAAATTTGGTTTCCGTTCCGGGTTGCCCCATATAATATCAAAATCACCATCAAATCATGATGAGAAGGCGGACCCTGGCATTAAGCCGGGATAACGCCAAGTAGAAAGAATGTCTGAAGGTAGTCACTGCACTCGGCTTCTATCCTTCCTGTCATCTTTTAGTCTCATAAAGAAGTAACTACAACACTGCCCTTGACTAACTTCAGACCGGACAAGATAGTTTGTGCATATTGTATGAAGAATAACCTTGAGCCCGTAGTCTGTTGTAGCACGACGTCTCATCACGTAAGAGATGTCCTTAATGGCTGCGTAGAAGTCATCGCGCATGAGCCGCAGCGTACCACCCGCGCCTGTCCACACCAGACCACCCGCTGCCCCTCCCCCACCACCACCGCCGCCACCTCCGCCACCGCCATCACCCCCGCCACATCCCCACGCCACTGTCACGCGCTCGCACACTGTGTAGTCTGCGATCACTCCTGTCGACAAAGGGATGACAACACATTAAGTGATTCATGAGGCAAGAGTTTATGTAGGACGTGCTGCTAGCTGTAGTGGTGGTCACTAGTCAGTAGTCAGTAGTCAGTAGTCAGTAGTCAGCAGTAATACATACCTGAGGAGTACACAGCCAGCAGCCGTGCCTCGTGTGCAGGATGCCAGCAGCAGGCGGCGAGCGCGTGTCCTTGTGCGGCGCCCGGCGACACCTCGCGCTCTACCACGCTGGCTCCGCACGCGTACTGCTCCGCCTCCGCCTCCACTGCCGTCGGTGCTAGCTAAACAAACATTCATCGAAAAACTTTGGTGGTAGAATGACCTACCCAGAAATCACGACTGTCCATTGCAAAACACCAGTAGCTGCCGAAAAAACAAGATCTTATGTTTTTATAGCAGAGACCGGCAAGGGAGTGACGTGAGGGTACAAATGAGTCACGTGATGTCAAGAGGTCTCCACCGCCCAAACCTACACCCACAATACCTGAAGGATCATGGTTGCGTTGCCAAATTTTAGTGAAAGGAAGTGGGATTGATGAGGTAATTTAGGCCTCAGAAAATGTCATTCACTGTTCGAAACGCTACAGCATGCTACTATTCACGTCGTTTTCTGTGAGACAGTGGTACTAAGTCGAGTCAGCCAATGCGTGTTGTAAATTGAAGTGTCTACAATGTGGCTTACAAATCGAAATCTGAACGTACGTACGTTAGCGTTTTTTATCTGAAACTTAATGGCCGGCCTATAGCTATGCCATAAAAACAATCCTTATGGACAACTTAACTCGTCCCTAGCCTGCCTCCAAAATCGATATCTAGGGCTCCTTGAAGTTACTGAACATACCATAATTAGAATTGAAATCGAGATCGCCATTTTCTTTTTTATCGAATGAGTAAAATGTCGATATTCGACTTGCAACTTTGACAACACTAAATATAATACACCCAACAACAGTCACACACATAGTCCTGACCCCACACTTGGTTAACCTGTATCGTAAGTATCAGAAACTACGAGGGACTTGGGTAAAGTGGTATCGGGTTTTTCTATTACGATATGCTCAGTATCAGCCCGGAGTCTGGAATTTGTGCCCGGTATGGCGATAGGCTCGCCCCCTATCACATAAGGGACGGAAATATAATAAAAATAAAAAAATGTCTCATTCCAGCATTGTTATTCTTGGTCACGGCAAGCCAGGCCACAACAGAAATTGTGTTCTTTAGTAACATTCATCACGTCAACACTCTGACGCAGTCAGTCAGTTCCGTATTTTCTGAATTTATGAACAGCGATTACGAGTAAAAAAAATGTTTTTGATTAATCGATAATATTATGAAATGTGTATTATGGTATGGTATACCCGGTAATGAAGTCTTTAAGAGTGCTTCTGGAACATGGTATATCGTCTACAGCAGAGACCCTTTCAGTCTTAATTCACAACATAAATTTGCATTCATCATCATCATCATGATCAGCCACAAGACGTCCACTGCTGAACATAGGCCTCCCCTTATGCTTTCCAGGCCGACCTATTGGAAGCGGCCTGCATCCATCGGCTTCCTGCAACCCTGTCAGGTCGTCGGTCCATCTTGTAGTTAGACGTCCTCTGTTACGCTTGCCCGTACGTGGCCTCCATTCGAGAACTTTTCAGCCCCATCGGCTATCAGTTCTGCGAGCTATGTGGCCTGCCCACTGCCACTTCAACATGCTAATCCGCTGGGCTATGTCGGTTGCCTTCGTTCGTCTACGGATCTCCTCATTTCTGATTCGATCACGTAGAGAGATACCAAGCATAGCCCTCTCCATAGCCCGTTGAGTGACAGTGGGTCTACGTATGCGGCCCATAGTAAGAGGCCACGTCTCAGTCCCATATGTCATCACTGGTAACACACCTTGGTCGAAGACCTTCGTCTTCAGGCACTGAGGTATTTTAATTTGCATTTCACTTGTCCATAATTTTATTAAAAAGTGAATCTCATGAACTAGTGATAGTTTGTTGTACAGTGATAATAAAACTACCGACACGACGCGGAGACGGTGTGAAGTGATTTTTGGTGGTCGGTGTTCTTTAATTCTAGGAATTGTACTTGTGACAGGAACGCAGTGTAGCTCAGGTACTACATATGTTAAAGGTAAGTATGTAGTGACATTTATAGTGCTGTGATCGGTCTTATCGATCATAATAAACGAGTGATTAAAATTTGCGTGAAATTTCAGAATGTCTACATTTTGATAAGATCCGGTAAACAGATACTCATTGTCAGGTGTATGTAAGGACCCTTTAATATCACCACACTTTTTTATTGTAAGGTTACACAATGAAGTTCTTGCAACATGTTACAACTTGTAACACATTGTATAACAACCTATGATATACAATTGATGTTTCACATTTGCCAGTATTCTGTGATAGCATACTTTTTTATAGGCGACCACCTACGTTAACAACTTTAAAGAAATGTTGAGGTCGCAATCGAAAAATGAAGGTCCAGACCAACATTTATCGATTATACTCGCAACGCAGATGAAAAATAGCCACCTAAAAAAAGTGTAGGAGTAATTAAAGCAGTATTAAATCAGCAAATAATTCAGATATAAATATCCTTCATGGAATTAATTAATGCCCCTGCATATCCGGGATAGCAGTGATAGCTCAGCGGGGAGTGGTATGGACTGTCGAGACGAAAGTCGCAGGTTCAAAACCAGCCCCAAGTGCATACACCTCTGATTTTAACTGACTTGACAGCCTCCGTGGCGCAGCGGGCGAGTAGCCGGCTGCGAAGCGAGAGGCCGTGGGTTCGATTCCCACACTGAGACAAATGTTTGTGTGATCCATAAATATTAGTCTCGGGTATAGGTGTTGTGGGTTGGCAAGTCCCTCGTAGTTCCCGATACCCACGATACAGGTTAATCTAGTGTGGGGTCAGGACTATGTGTGTGACTGTTGGGTGTATTTATTATTATTATTTACTTTTCTAAGTTATGTGTATATTAATTGTTAATTATCACTTGCTTTAACGGTGAAGGAAAAACATCGTGAGGAAACCTGCATACCTGAGAAGTTCTTCATAAGAATTTCGATGGTATGTGAAGTCTGCCAACCCGCATTAGGCCAGCGTGGTGGACTAAGGCCTAACCCCTCTCATTGAGTAGAGGAGGCCCGTGCCCAGCAGTGGGACGTGTATAATACAGGGCTGGCATTATTATATATCCGGTATAGATTACTATTACTTACCATGGTGTCCAAAACGTTGGTTTTATGTTCATTATTGGCCTGTTGTATGTCGTGAAGCCGAACTGTGGTGGAGTCTCGTTGCAGAGATAACAGTAGATTTCGTCTGTTGGCAAACGTTATCATGCAGTATTATACGCACTCACTCACGCCTGCAATCCCCGAAGGGGTAGGCTCTGCAACCAGTACACCCACATTTCGCCGAGCGTATCTCCGTCCCGTGATGTGATAGGGAGGGAGCCTATCGCCATACCGGGCACAAATTCCAGACTCCGGGCTGATACTGAGCATTTAGTAATAGAAAACTCAATACCATTTTACCCAACCCGGGGATCGAACCCAAGACTTCAGGGTTAGCTTAATCTTAACGCGTACGCATTACAACTGCGCCACCGAGGCAATGTAGTAACCTGGTAACGAAAAGGTGGTAGGTTTCTCGTTTGCGAGAGGCTGGCTGGGTCGGTACCACCGCTTTGTCTATTTCTGCCACCAAGCAACAGTGTGTAAGCTGTTGTGTTCCGGTTTGAAGGACACTGAAGCCAGTGAAATTACTGGGCATTATGAGACTTAACACCTTACGTCTCGGGGTGACGACAGCAGTCCAGTGTCATGCAGTGCTTTGTTATTTAAAGTTCTGTGTGGCGTTGCTTCTGTTTATGAGCAGGCGTGGCGCTTACCATCAGGTGAGCGACCCGCTCGTCTCGTCATTCAAGCTAATAAATAAATAAATAATACTAGACCTGTATTATACATGTCCCACTGCTGGGCACGGGCCTCCTCTACTGAATGAGAGGGGTTAGGCATTACTCCACCACGCTGGACTAATGCGGGTTGGCAGACTTCACATACCTTCGAAATTCTTATGCAGAACTTCTCAGGTATGCAGGTTTCCTCACGATGTTTCCTTCACCGTTAAAGCAAGTGGTAATTAACAATTAATACGCACATAACTTGAGAAAAGTCAGAGGTGTATGCTCTGGGGTTGGTTTCGAACTTGCGACTTTCGTCTCGACACTCCATACCACTCCTCGCTGAGCTATCAGTAGCTAATAAAAAATTAAAAAACAATTGTAGGTAAATATGGCTTCCATTCCATTGAATGGAAGCCAGGGGAAAAAGCGTCCTCAAGGAAGACCACAAATGCGCTGGAAAGACGACGTGAAGAAGGTAGCTGGTTCCAATTGGATGCAAAGAGCTCAATGCCGCAATGAATGGAAAATGTTGAAGGAGGCATACACCAAACAGGTTGAAAAAGGCTAAAGAAGAAGAAAGAAGAAGAAGGTAAATATACAAGGTAAATAGGTACCTGGTGGGGCACCACTGCACATGCGCGACCGGCTTGGCATGTGGCAGCGTCAGCACGGGCCGCTCCAGGTACCGCGCGTCCCATACACACAGCATGTTCTCACCCCGGGACGCGAACTGCCACGGGCTGAACGGGTCCGAGCACACCCCGTAGCAGTGGCGGCTCGTCGTCATGTTCACTGCTTTGTTTGACAGATCTGCAACACAATGTAATAACACCTCGGTGGCGCAGTTGTAATGCGTGCGCGTTACGATTGAGGTCAACGCTGACGTCTCGGGTTCGTTCCCCGGCTCGTAGTAAAGTGGCATTGGCGAAATGCTCAGTATCAGCCCGGATTTGTGTCCGGTATGGCGATAGGCTCGCCCCCTATCACATCGTGGGACGGAGATACGCTCGGCGAAATGTGGGTGTACTGGTTACACCTCTGCCTACCCCTTCGGGGATTACAGGCTTGAGTGCGTATGTATTTCCAAGTATTTAGTTACAATATCAATATACAACGTAAAGTAATAGAAGAAAAAGAATATTTAGAACACATTTATACAGTTAAAAATTAATAAAAAGCTTTTCATATGTTAATAGTTTTTCTAGTGCAGTTTGTTCGATCAATGAGATTGCTAGAAACTCCACACCTCCACTTTCGTCATCCCTTTTATCAAGATTTTCCAATGTACCCACGATTCCGACTGGTCGTGGATGGTGGTGATCGCTTATCATCACATGACCCCCTTAGTCATTTAGCACCTCTAATATACAAAACGAAATTTGTTTGTTTCTGGTTATTATTAATCTAATTTCATAAATTTAATGTTATCATATATCATTTTAGTTTATAATTCTTATCATAATGTCGTCTATTAAATTTTATAACCATATACATAATATGTAATTAACGCTATTGATTTTAAATGTAATTTAATTGAATTTTTATATCTGTGTAAGACTCGAGATGGTTGAATGCACCTGTAATTGCAGTGCACATTGTCTATTGCATTATAATTATATCTTTTTCCAATGTATTGTGTAACTGTTGATGGTGTGTCATATTAAATAAATAAAATGCAAACACGGGTATCAGAACAAAATGGTATCTCACCTCTGAGGTCAAATATCTTGATGTATTTAAGGTTCATGGAGGCCAACAGCGTCCGGTTTGAGCAGTTGGACCAGGCCACGTTGTGAGCCGCTTCAGACAGGCCCATTTCTGCCAACGGACGAGAAGGTTCCGCCGGCGAGTGTGCGCTGTCAGTTCCTGAATTCAAACAAACATAATTGAACTGTTTTTTTTTTATTATCTATGGTTGCCTGTAAGAGATTTTCCTGAGCGATAAGGCCGCCAATTGTACTATTATTTTTATTAATAGGGGCTTTGCCCATGTTTTACCACAAAACATAAAATAAAAAATAAAAAACTTAAAGCCCGACGAATATGAGACATATCTTACTTTCTTCCCCACATTATTCTGCATCAATTGGTATCGGTCTCGACCCCATACCCCCAGCGGTTTCGGAGGAGATAGCGTGACAAGCTTTTGGCAGCGGCGGCGGCGGCGGCGGCGCCAGTTACTTTTTTTAGAATAGAGAGATAATTTTTCACATACTTGTACTTTTAGTATTGTACAATAAAATACATAAATATTTGATTGAATGACGAGACGAGACGAGCAGGTCGCACGCCTGGTTTTAAACGTCACGCCTGCCCATAAACAGAAGGAACGTCACACAGAACTCTGGATTACAAAAAACGGCATGACACTGAACTGCGCTCGTCATTCCGAGACATAAGATGTTAAGTCTCATAATGCCCAACAGTTTCACTGGCTCCAATGTCTTTCAAACCGAAACACAACAGTGCTTACTCACTGCTGCTTGGCGGCAGAAATAGACGGCGCGGTGGTACTAACCCAGACGGCCTTCCGCATACGTGGGACCTACCACCTTGTGAAATACAAAAAATATGCTGTCGGTGACAGCAGATCGTCTCCATGACACACAATAGGATAGTTGACTAGAATTTTTATTATTTAAATCAATAATTTTTTTTTTTTATTTTTTATGATGCATTGCATGCATTTATGGTGCACGCGTGCAAGCGAGATAGTGAGATATCCCTACTACGCGCTCAGTTTTCCTCATACTAACATTTAAAGTCATAACTGCGGGCACATTTCTGAACCAATTTTGATTATGTTTTATGGTTTCTTTTGCGTTAATGTATAAAATTCAATATAGAAAACTACCATATTGCACAGCCACTGGTATCACTTACCTCTAGCCTCATCAGCAGGTGAGGAGCCTCTATTGACATCCCAGAGCAGAATACAGTGGTCGCTGCGGTGCTTCTCCATCGCCACCGCCAGCATGTTCGTCTCCACAGGACTCCATGACACAGAGTTGCACAGCCGTTGAAAACGCGCAGCTGACATTTGGAAAGTATAATATTATAGCTAGATTAGGTAATTTTTTGTCTAATTTGACAAAAAAAAACAATCAAACGCGACGAACGATCGGACTCGCGCGCTGAAGTTTTTTTTATTTTTTACTTTTTTATTGCATAGGCCGGCAAACGAGCAAGTGGGTCACCTGGTTAGTTGACTAGTTTTTTTTTATTATTGAAATCAATAAGTTACGTTACTCAAAATCTATTGCAGAAAGAATTTTATAAATCGGATCAAAAATAAATAAGTTAGAAGCCATTCAAATCCTGTAGAAGGGGTAATTGTCAAATGACAGACGACGCAAACTAACGTCACTGTATAAAATGTTCATTATGGTGCACGCGTGCAAGCGAGATAGTGAGATATCCCTACTACGCACCCACTTTTCCTCATACCAACATTTAAAGTCATAACTGCGGGCACATTTCAGAACCAATTTCTATTGTGTTTTAATAAAAGGGTTTCTTTTGCGTATCATTTTCTGTTGCTTATAAAATAATGTATAAAATTCAATATAGGAAACTACCCTAATATAAAGTTTATATCATACCAGCCCACATTGAATACTCACAAAACTCCCTGCCAACAAGTCCAAGAGGATCGTAAGTTTGTTTGAGTGTAGTGAGAGATACCCTCCCGCTAGCGTATCCTAAAGCTAGAAGAGGCTCCGGCTGCTCAGCTATAGCACTAATGTCCACACAGCGGACTCCACTAGCACTCTGTGATGCGATGATCGTCGCGCCACGAGTCGATGATATTGGTGTAACTGAAACAACATTATATTACAACTATTAATTGAAACCTCTACTGCCTCGGTGGCACAGATGTAATGCGTACGCGTTTCGATTGAGGCTAACGCCGAGTCTCGGGTTCGACCCCCGGGTCAGGGTAATGTGGTATTGAGTTTTTCTATTACGAAATGCTCAGTATCATCCCAGAGTCTGGAATTTGTGCCTGGTATGGCGATAGGCTCGCCCCCTATCACATCGTGGGACGGAGATACGCTCGGCGAAATGTGGGTGTACTAGTTACACCTCTGCCTACCCCCTTCGGGGAATACAGGCGTGAGTACGTATGCATGATTCCGGTAGATGAAATTTATTCAGACATCAATAATCAGCCGTAAGACACATGATATACTGGTATTTTCAAATACAACTCAAATAACACTTCCTTCTGTGTTATATTATGTTTTTGTTCTTATCTCACATTTTATCTAAGTGCACACAACAGCCAGACAATTATAGTCCTGACCCCACACTAGGTTGACCTATGTCACAAGTATCATAAATGACAAGGGATCTACAGTCCCACAACACTCAGACCATTTTTTTTATTAATCATGTAGGCAATTAAAATAGCGCTTATGACAAGTCCGTACAAAATAAAGAAACTTGTGTATAAAAATCATATAGACTAATGTATACATAACATACATAGCGTCATCAAAATACACTGGGCAACTATACATTTTACAATATTTTTATTATGGAATAGTCCAGAATTGTTAAGTACTATCATTATTTTATTTTTTCTTCTTTTTATGGGTTGATATTATGGACCATAGGCACCTTCATAAGTAGTTGTTATTATGCAGCTTATTTTTAAAACTGTAAATAAAATATCAAAGTAGTGACAGACAAATTGGATCACTAGTGACTCATATTACAGATATTATGACATAAATTACACAGTATTTAATAAGATATCATGGATATCTTATTAAATACTGTGTAATTTATTTAGAGTATGGACTCTAATTATAGCTTTATATAATTGAAGGAACACGTCACACTGCTATAAATGAAAATGTAGTAATATATTTATATATTGTGTATCCTTAGTTGGAGGTCCTTATATATATAAATGCACAAGGAACTAAGGAAGACTTGTGTAAAGGGCTTAGATGGTTACATTTGGACGAAATTCTAGATTTGAATTATGTTGCAGCAGTGGCGGCGTTAAGCGTCGGCGACCGTCAACAGTCACGTTCCTACCTTATCTAATAAATGTAAACAATCTGAATGCTAATGAGTATGGTTTTGATACTTATAAGGGATAGTGGCATAAATATGCATAGTAATTATGTAGGTACCTAATATTCAATTAATAGAATTCAAAAATACACCAATTAATCATATTATTGACTTAGATTCTTTAAAAAAAAACTTTGGTTATGGCTTCAAGTAGAAAGGATGAATGGCATAATATTTTATTGTTGGGAACGAACACACATAAAATTAATAAGAAAAATAATCCGTTTTATGTTTGACTAATTCCATACTACATTAGACAGTCTAGAAATTCGTGTGTCCGTAGATGTGTGCTATATTCAAGTACTTACAAGTAGTTTTCTTTTCGATCTCTTTAATTCGCGCAACTTCGTATAAGGTTATGTCTGGACCCCATATTATAAATTTATCATGATGTACAGGCGACCAAATCACGTCCAGGCGACCACCTGACATCATAGTCACATAAATAAAGTACAATAACAAAACAATAGTACAACTCTCTGTTTACTTTTGATAAAAATGCAAGTCCACAATTGTAAATGTTTTGACGTATATTGCGTTTAGTTACTGTTTTCGGTAGGTATAAACTGATATGAAATATAAAAGATTTAAGGTTAGTAAATGCAATAATGAAACGACTTTCTTCATTTTAAAGCATTTCCGAACGAGCAGATAGATGTTATTAAAAATGTTGCAACTTAAGAAATCTATTTTACCTTTGTTAAATTATTACGATGATGTTGGCAATATTCTTCAAGGCCAAATTCAATCATAATGTACGTTAAGTTTTTCGGAATATTTATTCCGAGCGATTATTTCTTTGTTAAAGTAAATGTTTTGAGAGTTTCAGAGCCATGCCGTAGACATTTATGTCTACTACACGAATGGTCGTTACACCATGAATGTTACCACTGTCGCAAACAAAATCTTGTTTGCTGCTGCGTTTCGTACGGTGAGTGAAATATCCGGAGGCCCAAGTCCCGTCCCCGTCCCAATCCCTTAATTACCCCTTTCTTTTAAGGTCGGCAACACGTCCACGATTCTTTTAGTGCTGTGAGCGTTCATGGGCGGTGGAGATCACTTACCATCAGGTGACCTACTTGATCGATTGCCGGCCTCTGTTGGTACTTATCAACTAAAATATGTCAAATATAAAATGATCACGCTGTCAATATAATAGACAGGTACCCATGTAAGATGTGTAGGTACTACGTAAATTGGGTGCGTAATTTGACTTATTTGACGGTTAACTTTAACATCGATTGTCCCCAAGCAATAAGTCGGTAAACTTGTTTGTCGACTGCTATTTTTATAGCAAATTCGTCATTTGAATATCGTCTCGATGAGAATACGTCTTACTATTCTTTCAGGTTTTTCGTAGTGATAAAAGCATATAATAATATAGTAACACTTGTTGTAAGTAATTATACAAACAAAATTATGACAGCAAAAGTATTGTTACGCCTGAATATCAAAGTTTCTTTCATTTATTAAATAATAATATAAAATTATATATGTTTTCTAATTGACGTCGGGGGTTAATAACTGTAAGATTAGTGTGCACTGCATTGTAACGCTTTTTTACATGCCCATTTATAATGCCACTTTATTATACAAACCAACTCTACTGAAATCTCCTCAAAAAGCGGTAAAAATATAATAAAATAAATGCCCTAAAGAGGTCGCTACCTACGACACGACAGTTCACGACACCGATCATCAAGACATTACCCTTCTGTGACAGATCCTTGTAAAGCCAGTGACTACTGACGAAATAAGTGAAATCTATTTGCACGTATACGTGAAACCAAGGATATTTTCGTGCCGCCGTATTCTTTCCTTCGGTGAGTCGTAGAATATAGACAAAGTGTCGTTCAGAAAGTGGTGTAATTGATGCGTATTTGGGTTCAATGACGTGATGCCAGTGTTTACGAGGACGGCAACGCCTCCCGTTTTCACACAGTTTCACGCGTATTGTCTTGCAGTTCTCACGTGCTGGGGCACGGCAAGTCGGTTCGCTTGACTGGCGAGGATCTATTACCGTGTTCACGGCCGCGTGCAGCACAGTTAGATCAATATTACGAACGGTCTCCATACGGCGACGTCCGTGTCCGTGATTCATACTAGTCCGATTGATTTTCCGCGATTTTTCTTCACTGAACACGCCTGGTTACGAATTGTGGGATCGTTCCACTACTTTAATAACAAAATACGTATAGTTTGTTTGAATTTGAAGCGGTGGCGAAGTGTTTAACAAGTGAAAGTATATTATGGAACTAATCGGTTGGGTTCAATTGTCTCCTGCGCGCGGGAGATGGTGTTGAGCGCCCGTGATGTTCTCTGCTATAGCATACCAGCTCTCTACTAAGTTTTTGGAGGAAGAGAAGGAGGTTTGTGAGCAATTTGAATGATAAATAAGACCATGAAACATATTGTACAAAACTATTATGAATAATAGAACTAAACAAAGAGTCACATGATTACCTCATTGTTGTGGTTAGAGTGACTTACATTAATTGTATGTACCAATTAATCAAAATGTGAACAAAACAATTAGGTATTGTTTTTTTAATAATTATAATTAGAGAAATTATAACCATTATTTCAAAAATGTTTCCAAGCATATTTAAAAAATCTTATTGTTGTATAAATTTTGAATCAAATTGGTGGCAGTTATCCCCATAACATGATACCATAATATCATGATTGAAACATATGTATTTATCCCTGTATAAGTTTGTGAGGAAACTGTTATTCATTGCGTGTTTTTGTATTAATATTAATGTTTGATATAATGACAGGTTAAGAGTAGAAAATTATTTTACTAAAGAACTAAATAATACATCATACATTATTCATATTTCATTCTTTATTATGTTGATAATTTGCAAAGTTTTTTAAAGTTACCCTGTTATGGTGGTGGATGGTTACTATTTAAATGAACATAATTTTTATTATTATATTGATATTCGGTAGATTTTTTTATAGCTTAGGCTGGCTATCTACCAAGTGGGTCACCTGATGATAATTGATCTTGGATAGGTAGTGGCCTATGAACATCTACAAAACTTAAAGAATCACGGATGTGTTGCCAGACTTAAGTAAAGGAATGATTAAGGGATCTGGGATCTGGATATCTCACACACCAAACAAAATGCACCAGGAAGCTGCTACTGTATGTAATTTTTCTGTGAGACAGTGATACTAACCCAGTCAAATCGTGATTTTATTATATATTTTTTTTTATTAGCTTCAATGATGAAACATGCAGGTCACTTGCCTGATGGCAAACCCCACACCTGCCCATAAACAGACAACACCACATAAACTTGAATTGTAAAGCAGTGCATGGCACCCTGAGACGTAAGATGTTATAATGCACAGTAATTTCACTGGCTTCACTGCTGCTTGGCGACAGAAGTAGATACGAGTGGTAGAGCCACGCTGTAGACAATTTTGTCTACAGCATGAATGGGCCGGCTCGTCCGGGTCGTTACCCCTGTCTCACAGAAAACCGGCGTAAAGTAGCAGCTTGCTGCTGCGTTTCGTACGGTGAGTGAGATATCCGGAAGCCCAAATCCCCTTCCCCTTCCCAATCCCTTATTATAGCTTTCTTTTAAGGTCGGCAACGCGCCCATAATTCTTTTGTATTGTGGGCGTACATGGGCGGTGGAGATCGCTTACCATCGGGTGACCCACTTGCTCGTTTGCCGGCCTATACTATAAAAAAAAAAAAAACGTTGGTACCAACCCAGACAGCCTCTCGCATATGAGGAACCTATTACCTAGTGATTAATTAACAATTTAACACGGCTCTAATGTCAATCCATAGATGACAAAGCCTTATGAGAAGTCAACAAAGCTTTTGTTAATGTATAATTAAGTAATTACGTCAATTAATTCTGAATTGCTTGTGATTAATTGAGGTCTGTATAATGTTTTAGTGTTTTCCTTATAATTCTTTTGCAAATATAATATGGATGGTTGCTATGGTTGGTTATGAGAAAATTTATATTTAGGTCTCGGTTGCGCAGTTGTAATACGTACGCGTTACGACTGAGGCTGACGCCGAAGTCTCGGGTTCGATCCCCGGGTCGGGTAAAAGTGATATTGGGTTTTTGTATTACGAAAAGCTTAGTATCACCCCAGAGTCTGGAATTTGTGCCCGGTATGGCAATAGGCTCGCCCCCCTATCACATCATGGGACGGAGATACGCTCGGCGAAATGTGGGTGTACTGGTTGCACCTCTGCCTACCCCTTCGGGGATTACAGGCGTGAGTTCGTATGTATGTATGTAATATTTAAGGCCTAATATTTATGTAAAAATTAACCAGTAACCACCAATTATCACCTAAGACAGTTATTTTTGAACGTAGTCAATATCTTTTTTTGCTTAAATGTCAGACTGTGACCTTTGTACTTGAAAAGGTCATATTTTATTAGGTAAGTTGCACTTACTCATAGCTTATACAAGTTTGTAGGTTATCATATGGGTTGGTACCACTGCTTTGTAAACACTGTTGTGTTCCGGTTGAAATGTCATTGAAGCCATTGAAACAACTGGGTATTATGAGACTTAACTTATGCCTCAGGGTGACGAGCGCAGTTCAGCGCCATGCAGCGCTTTGTAATTCAAAGTTCTGCATGTCGTTGCTTCTGGTTATGTTCAGGCGTAATGTTTACCATCAGGCGAGCGACCTGCTCGTTTCATCATTCATGCTGATAAAAAAATAGGTATACATACATATAAAAGCTCACGCCTTTATCCCCGATATGGTAGTCAGATGTGCAACTAGTGCTGCACCCACGTTTCGCCGAGTTTATTTTGGTCCCATGATGTGCTGGACCCGAGCCTATCGCATACCAGACACAAACTTATTTATTTTCTTTCCTACTGGGCAATTCATGTGTAATTCTGTGATGTGGAATTTAACACAGGAACTCACGGTTTAAAAAAAAAGGGAAACAAAGTATACTAGTGCCATGCAGATATACTCGTACAATTTCAGCAAGTTGGAGATATTCTCGAGAAAGGCCAGGTCAGGAGTACCCTAAACCGACGTACATGTATGAAAAATTTAATGAGAGTGAATGAGGCCAAAGAGGTATGCAAGGATTGTAGCAAGTGGAGTTCCGTTGTCTCTGCCTACACGTATGGGAAACAGGCGTGAGTTTATGTATGTATGTATGTAATTTCAGCAAATACAAAGCAATGATGAGAAACAAGCAATAACGAAAAAAGCTATATTTTCTTTGGCTGGCGTTACCCGTTATAATGGCCGCCTTTCCATCATGATTTGACGATGTATTTGGTATTATATGGAGCCCCAACCCCGACCCCCGCGCCGTCTGAATTACATATATGCATTTACAAATAAATTGTGTAAATGATACTGATGATTGCATCAAAAGCCATTGCGTAGTTTAGAAGTTAGCGGATAAAACAGACGCTGGAAAGCTATATATTTTTTATATAGCATAGGCCGACTAGCGAGCAAGTGGGTGACCTGATGTTAAGTGATTTCCATCGTCGATGTACGCCCACAATACCAGAGTGATCATGGGCGTGTTGCCGACCTTAAAGAAAGGGATAATTAAGGGATTCGGAAGGGCGGGGGATTTGGGCCTCCGGACTTCTCACTCACCGTACGTAACGCAGCAGGAAACTGCTACTTTACGTCGGTTTTTTATATATAGATAGATGAATTTAATAGGGTAGTTGACTAGATTTTTATTATTATTTTAATCAATAAGTTGCGTTACTCAAAATCTATTGCAGAAATAATTCTATAAATCGGACCAAAAATAAATAAGTTAGAAGCCATTCAACTCCTGTAGAAGGGATAATTGTCAAATGACAGGCGACGCAAACTTTGACGTCACTGTGTAAAATGTTCATTATGGTGCACGCGTGCAAGTGAGATAGTGAGATATCCCTACTACGCACCCACTTTTCCTGATACTAACATTTAAAGTCATAACTGCGGGCACATTTCTGAACCAATTTTGATTATGTTTTAATAAAAGGGTTTCTTTTGCGTATCATTTTCTGTTGCTTATAAAATAATGCATAAAATTAAATATAGGAAACTACCCTATTGTATGTAGTTATTTTGCAACTACAAACCTCAACAATTGTATTGTATCTTAGGACAATGGTCTTTACATATCTAGTACCGACAATTTATCTAGCTTATCAGATGTTAAACTAGTCGTATGTACTGCAAGAGAAAATGTTCCATTTCTCACCCACTCGCGTGTACGTTCTACGAGTAGGTACCGAACGCCTAATGTCAGATGTTTCATTTCCAGGAGGCTTAGCATAATATGCAACACGAAATTATTTTGTCGTGTTCTTTCTCGTGAAAACCCAGTTTTATCTAGTTATAGTTATGTCAAAAGTAGATATAAAGTAGAGAAAAATTGTACTTTCTGAGTGGTAGAGCCAGTGAATGGTTCGGTTCGTCCGGGTCGTTACCACCGTGTCACAGAAAACCGGCGTAAAGTAGCAGCTTGCTCCTGCGTTTCGTACGGTGAGTGAGATATCTGGAGGCCCAAATCCCCCTTCCCTTCCCAATCCCTTACTTAACCTCTTCCTTGGTCGGCAACGCGCCCATGATTATTTTAGTGTTCTTTCTTTCTTTCTTTCGTTTGCCGGCCTATACTATAAAAAAAACTAACAACCTCCCTGTGGTATTTTGTCTACGAACCCTAAGATGACGATGTAATTTTATCATAATATGTTGACACTTTTTGCCCGAGGTATTTGTCGTCGGCAGTTATCTCTCTCGCACGCGTGACATATGTCGTATACATAGAATACTCGACTCGTTACTTCATAAGTAGAAATAAAGTAGGGAAAAATAGTACTTTCAAATCGGAGATACCTGCAGATTGCAAACTCAAATGGAATCCTATTTAATTGAATACAATTTTAAACGGCCCTATGAAATATACTCACTTTAAAACTTCAACTTTACCTGCTCGTTTCGTCATTCAAGCAAATAAAAATAGCATTATATGGACTTATCCATAAACATCTGGATTAATGTCAGTTCCTACTTGACGCTTTCAGTTTACCAGCATCTTGTGTAGTGAGAGTATTGGCTCTCATGTATTCCCTTAGTGCGCCAAGCCAGCACATTCCGGGATCGTATCCAATCGAAATTACATACATACATACGCACTCACGCCCGTAATCCCCGAAGGGGTAGGCAGAGGTGTAACTAGTACACCCACATTTCGCCGAGCGTATCTCCGTCCCATGATGTGATAGGGGGTGAACCTATCGCCATACCGGGCGCAAATTCCAGACTCCCGGGATGATACTGAGCATTTCGTAATAGAAAAACCCAATGTAACTTTTATCCGACTCAGGGATCGAACTCTAGACTTCAGCGTCAGCCTCAGTCGTAACGCGTACGCATTACAACTGCGCCACCGAGGCAGTCCAATCGAAATTATCGATATCATTAAATACAATAATACTATTAATCCAACACAATCGCTGTCGCCAGTGAGTTAAACCGAGCCGCTTATCGTAGGCACCGGCCGTAGATCTTTACACCGGTGTGGCAGAACACAATGCTATAAAACTGTACCGAGGCCACTGTGTGTTGACATATGAATTCACTTGTTCAAAACTATATCGCATAATGTGATTTGTAGTTTCCGGTGATGGGAGAGCCTATTATCTTATCCTCAGATAAAAATGCTTATATTTTAACAGTGAACACTCGAAATAAAACTAGTTTATACGGATTTTATAGCGGTTTAATTTTTATTTTAGTCCCGACGTTTCTAGGAGGGAGAGACTCCCGTGACCACGAAGGCTGAAAAGCTTTGGAAACATCGGGACTAAAATAATTAAACTGCGATAAAATCCGTATAAACTAGTTTTATTTCAATGTGTAATACTCGCGTAAACCTAAGAAATCACCAAGTGACCACTCGAATTCATATAATACCTTACTAGGTATGAAGTCTCGGATCGCGCGATTTCTGTGTGATTGATCCGTTTTTGGCGCTAAACAAAAACTGATAAATCATGTATATATAGAAGTGTAACTTGTAAGGCACACAGCACAGTAAAGAGCTAGTTAAAGTGTTATTCTAGAATACTAGCGAAAATATCGTGTCTAAAAAATAGCCCTATACAAAATGGCCAGAACAAATTCTACCTCCTCCCACATCTTATGCAGCCATGTAGGTATGTAAGAACCGTCTCAGTTAAACGGCTGGCCTATAATGTTCTGTTTCAAATGTATTATTTATAGCTAAAGGAAAGAATTAAAAGGAAGCCACCGTGTTTATAATTCGTATTCCATTTTGTGGCCTTAATTGGCAGCAGAAAGTTCCGCTATTTAGTTAATCGTTGGCGAGTGATGTTATTTTGTCTATCGCCGGAGAACATTTTGGGGTATCCGGATGACGCGGCGCGGCACAGCGCTGTAAAAGTCGTGATCAACGGAATTCGCTTGATAAGATATCCATAAGGATAGGCAAAGATAGATAGATAACTCTTTATTGTACACCAAAAATAAAAATTATACACTATGAACCTTACAACTAAATTATGTTACAAAAGGCGGTTTTATCTTAATTGATAAATGAACGATCTGCACAGACTTTTATTTATTTATTAGATTTAACATCGATTGTTTCATTTAAAAATTACAATAGGCAACATATCTTATCTAATATCTTAAGACAAAATGAACAATCCTTACAGGTGCATACGACATTCAAGTCTGCGTTATTACAATATTATCAATAAATATACAATTAAAATTATAGAATTAATAATTATTAAAAATATTCAGCATTATTAATATTATATATAATTTCTACAATTTCTACATGTTATTGTCAAAAAGTTCGATTATTTTGCATTTAAATTTATCTATAGAAAGGTTGAAGATATCGATTTCGTCCATGGTATTGCATGTGTCAAGAGTACGATTATTTTTATAGCCCCACCCCCTTGCACAGAGTTTTGGTGGGGTAATTTTTTGCTTGAGTTACGTTTCTTGTCATCTTATTTTGATGATGATACAGAATTGATAATCTATAAATAATAGGATGAATAACCTAAGAAGTGGTCGATATTCAGATGTGGATAGGACCCTTCTACTACAATTTTATATACCCAACAAAAAGAGGGGTGTTAAAGGTTGAATTTGTCTTTATCAGACATCCGCTTGTGGCATCGTAGCGCCTAAACGAATGGACCGATTTGAATGTGTTTTTTTATTTGAAAGCTGGTTTAATCGAGATGGTTCTTGGGCATGTTTGAAGAAAATCTGTTCAAAATTAACAGATTTAAATTTCTAAGTGATGCGGACGTCAGAAGTTTTTAACTTCAGTTATTTCCATAGAACTTTCTTATGAAACTTTATAGTTACAAACAAAAAACGTGTCACGTCATTGGCAGAAACACTTTCACTGAATTCATATAAATGTAAATGTTTATTGTTAGTTGTACAAGCCGTTATCTCCCATCGTGGGAATTGACCGGCTTTACTGAATACTGAGCCACGTTAAACCACATTCTAGTGTTCCACTGAACGAGTGGGAAATCCGTTTAGTGTTAATTGTTAATTACTAATGTAGGTCGAGATATTGTGTACGATATCGATTTGCGGGAATCCTACAATAACCCTTCTTTAACCGCCGTCGAAAAAGAGGCGTGTTTGACAGCACCGTGGCGCATCGGGCGAGTAGCCTGCGTAAGCGAGAGGCCGTGGGTTCGATTCCCACACCGAGACAAATGTTTGTGTGGTTCACAAATATTGTTTTCGGGTCTGGGTGTTATGGGTGGGCAAGTCCCTCGTAGTTCCTGATACCCACGATACAGGTTAACCTAGTGTGGAGTCAGGACTATGTGTGTGACTGTTGGGTGTTTTATAATTATAATTTATAATAAGTGTCACCCCTTTTTCTGCCTGTGTGTGTGTTCGTGGCATCGTAGCAACCGTCGTAGCGCCTAAACGACTGAGCCGATTCGAATGTGGTTTTTTATTTGAAAACTGGTTAAGACGAGGTTCGTCTATGATTTGAAACATAATAGGATAAATAATTGCATAGCATCTGCGAGTGAAAATGGGGATTTTGGTGGATTTTTAAGATTAATCAATTAAAATTACTTTAAGGTCGATAACGCATCCACGATTATTTTGGTATCTTATGTATTCATGGGCGATGGAGGTCACTTATCATCAGGTAACTCACGTGCTCGTTTCCAAGCCTCTGCTATAAAAAATGTACACAGCCAACTCAAGTTTCAGATTCTCTCATGTTATTCGAACGGCAAACATTTCAAGGTGTTGCGATTTCAAAGACTCCCTTTGGCCTCAACTAGAATACATTTAAAAGCAAAAACATCTGTAACTGTTTAGCTTTCAGTGTTTGCAAATACGTTACACCAATCGTCATTTCTATTTTTGTTCATTTCATATCATTTAGCGCGCGGTTTTCAGTACACCATATATACAGTACGCGCAAAATATCTTTGCCGGATTGAAGTTAGTAACTCTTCCGCCCACCCTCCTACGCCTTCCACCACTCTTCTAGTCTCTGTAAACGACATCCACAACGCTGCTCATTATTGGCTTCAGACCCGTTATTTCATGTGTATTGATGGTAGTGATATATACTTGACTTGATGCAGCATTTGGATATTCTGGCGATATGCGTACAGTATTATGATTTTGGCAATAGTTTTTATGAATTAGTGCAAATATGCAAATATTGCCTGGCTTTTCGGGGCTTCGTAAGGCACTTTACGAGAAAATTAAGCATATAATATTTTATGTCAATATAATTGCACTATTTCACATCCCCCTTTGTGTTTCACAAAATACAATGATTACCGAAGCGCCTAACTTGAATTGTAGTACGTACTGTGTACCCAGTATGTTTTTTAATTTGTCGCGCTGGTGATTCATAATTGTTAATATTTTTCGCACGACACCGTGATAAGTATACGTAACGGGACTATCGTTTGTGTTACTGTGACTAAAGACAATGTTCAGACATTTAACCTTACATTTGTCACTTTTTGACCTTATATATAATTGGGTTATAGCTTTCAAATTATCCGTACAATCGGACTTTTTTTATGAAAGAGGAATGAAATATCCTAGATTTGGTATACTATCAATTTTAGTTTTTAACTGACTTCAAAAAGTCCTCAATGCCTGTGTACATTTTGTTCTTTTTAAATTTATCAACACACATAACTCCGACAAATAGGTATTGGCACATTTAGATGATTATTCTTTGTTTGAAAGAGATCTTTACCGTCAATTCGGGTAAAGATCTGATGACGAAGTACAAGGAAGAAAACGCAAACCCTCAAAGGCAAGCAGCAAACGCAACATGATTGGTGTTTTGAAATTTTCAACTTAGTATAATTTTATTATAGCTATTGTTAGCCATAGAGAAGATACATTGGTCAAATGGTAGATTGTCTCGCTTGTCATCGGTACTAAAATATGGACTCGAAGGTTAAATATAGCCATGGAGAATGATTAAATGATCAGCTGGATTTCCCATTATAATGATTCATTTCATTAGCAGAGCGGGATTAAACATTGTGTATTATAGTGCACTTCTAGTGTTACCGTCGAAGCGAACACACGTCAAGTGAGAGAAAAACTGCATATTCACTGAAATAATATGTTTAGAAAAATATCGAAAATTGTGTATACAGTTCAGTGAAATAAGAAATATGACTGCAGTAATGCCGCGTTTGTTTTGTGTAAGTACTTATGACGTAACTACAAAAAGTTAGTTGTATTAATGTTTAATTATCGGAAAACATTGTAAGAAAATCTGCGTATGTGAGAATTCTCCATAACAATTTCGAAAGTATGTAAAGTCTACCAACGTAGGTTAGGCCAGCGTGGTGGGTGAAGGCTCACAAACGCGTAATCCTTCTCAGTAGAGGAGGCCTGTGTAGAGTTATTTTTGACAGCCCCCGTGGCGCAGCGGGCGAGTAGCCGGCTGCGAAGCGAGAGGACGTGGGTTCGATTCCCGCACCGAGACAAATGTTTGTGTGATCCACAATAAAATTGTTTCGGGTCTGGGTGTTATGGGACCGCAAGTCCCTCGTAGTTCCTGATAACCACGATAAAGGTTTACCTTGTGTGGGGTCAGGACTATGTGTGTGACTGTCCCATTTAGACTTCGTTAAGATCTGATGACGGGGTACGGAGTAAAAAAAATAAAACTCCTCTACGGACAACAGTACACTCGTCGCGATTGTGTTATTGTATTGGAATCTACATTCTATTGCTTGAAGTCGGTTTATAAGTTTTGTTAAACGTTATTAGATCATCTCAACTCCATTAACAATAAAATTCAATTCACTATGGAGTTGGAACATAATGACTCTCTAGCCTTTTTAGGTGTTTTGGTTACCAACCCGCTTTTTTTGGATGAAAAGTATAGTAACCAGGTTTCGGCATTTCGGAAACCTTCCCGGTCATCCCAACCCTTCACCCCACGTGTCCATATGCTGATGACGGATCGATGGTAAAACGTACCTCGATGTATGAATTTGATCTGTTCGTCCAGAAATGTTAAGTGATTGATCGTGACGCTTGCGCAGATGTGACGAAAATGTCATGACTCATAAGTCATAAGTCAAGTGTAGTCAAGGTCGCAAGCGGCTTGTTTCCAAATTACCGGGTCATTGTCATTTCTGTGATAACGCCGCTAGGCGGACGATTGAACTGTTATTTATTTTCGGTCAGTGAGATCAAGTTTATATTTAGAACTGATATGAGCTTGATCTGCCATTTTATGTTTGTTTTCATGTTTTTAACCGACTTCAAAAATGGAGAAGGTTCTCAATACGGCTGTAATTTCTATGATTGGTATGTGATATAATCTCCGCCAAATATGGACCAATTTTGATGAAGTTTTTTTACTCATTTGGGTCTATCAGTTTGGTTCAGATCTGAAGATGGAGGATGAGGGTAAATGGAAAAAATGTAACAGCAAACTCACCGAGATTTAGTTTTTAAGTGTTGGTTAAAAAGTTTTACTGCACTTGGTCTATAATGGTAACATACTTCGACTATAAACTCTGACTTTAACTAAATAACACCCAATATTTGATCGTCACATCATGAATTAATCCATGATAAGGGCGGCAGGTATAACGCCAGGCAGAAAGAAAAGCCACACACATAGATGCTATGAGATACTTTCGACTTCCCAACCTACGAACAAGTATATACGGATCACATGTTCAGCGGGCGAGTAGTCGGCTGCGAAGCGAGAGGCCGTGGGTTCAATTCCCACACTGAGACAAATGTTTGTGTGAACCACAAATATTTGTCTCGGGTCTGGGTGTTGTGGGACCGCAAGTCCCTCGTAGTTCCCGATACCCACGACACAGGTTTACCTAGTGTGGAGTCAGGACTATGTGTGTGACTGTTGGGTGTATTTATTATTTATTTATTTATTTATTTGTCTCGGTGCAGGGATCAAACCCGCGACCTGTTTCACACCATCACTCGCGCATTATGCCATGGAGCCTGTTTAGCTATGATTCTCAGACCAGACAATATTTATTGATAGTTTTTTTCATTAGTTTAGTTTTGCTTGGCATAACGTTGTTATGGTGAATGGTACTGGGTTATACCGTTGTAATTGATATTTATTATTTTACAACTAACTACAAACATTCTATATTTAAGTGAGCCGTGCCTCCCGAGACGTGATAAGTTTTTTTACTGTCGCCGTCCCCTTAGACATTGTTTAGTACCAAATACTTTAATGTATACTTACTAGACGGGCTGTTTAGAAGTAAAATTGCGTCATATATCGCGGGAGTTTGACAGCTCACAAACAGGGAGCGCGATAGGGGTTCTAGTTGAGAGTGAGCGAGATGGTAATATTGAGTTATGGTCAATTGACCGAAACTTGTGGTACACTTTCTATCTACCGCGCACCTTGTCTAGTATATATTAAAGTCTTTGTTTAGTACCCATTTAAACGTATAGATAATTATTAAGCCTGCGTTAACAAATGTGAGCACCAACACAAACTGTAAAGTTTATATGGTGCAATATTTATGTAAAAAATGTGTTTTTTTTTACATTAACATACATAAGCACTCACGCCTGTAATCCCCGAAGGGGGTAGACATTTCGACGAGCGAATCCGTCCCACGATGTGATAGTAGGCGAGTCTATCGCCATACAGGGCACAAATTCTAGACTCCGGGCTGATACTGAGCATTTCGTAATAGAAAAACTCAATACCACTTGTACCCGACTCGGGGTTCGAACCCGAGACCTTAGCGTAACGCGTACGCATTACAACTGCGCCACCGAGGCAGTCCAATATTAATGAATAAGCCGGAAGGCGGAAACGATTGCCCATTTGTTTTACTGATTATAGCTACGCGCGTCGCGTCGCGTCGTGAGTGTTGCGATAACAGTCATGGTACGCGGGTACGAATATATGATAAAATCATACTGTGACGTCACATTAATCTGCAACAGGCAGCTCATTCATGAGTAATGGCCGAAAACTAAATTTCTAGTTTTACTCTCATAACCATACCACTCTCACCGCTTTGTATATAGGCAGGCGAGGCGTTTGCGATCAGGCGAGCGACCTGCTCGTCTCGTCATTCAAGCTACTAAATAAAACATTTAAATGACTCACGTAGTCCTCCCATAAAGAACCACGGCATATACGCTTTTAACAAACTTCATAAATAAGATGGACCGATTTTCAAGATTATTTTTGTATTCGACAAGGTTAACTCTAATGGGCCTCATATTAACTTTGTTAAGATCTGATGGTGGAGTACGTGGAATATAGGAACCTCCTCAGCGGATGACAGCCAACGCATCACGATTTGGAGTTTTGAAATCAAAAGGCCAATTCTCGTAATTTTAAACGTTCAAAATATCATTCCGATCTAGTCTCAGCGTCAAGAAAGTTGCAAATGGCATTCTCTTAAACCAATAATTAACGTCAAATGCACCTAGCATTAGTAGTAGTAGTATACCGTTTTGGCTTCAGTCAACTTTTATTCTACATTCAATCTCATTACGATCTATGTTCACATTTGACGTTGGACGTCCACATCGTGGTGGAGTACGTAGAAAATAAGAATCTCCTCAGCGGATGACAGCCAACGCATCGCGATTTGGGCTTTTGAAGTCTGTTTTGCGGCAGTAACGTGTCTACTTTCTATATTCGATCGCTATATTCGTAATTCAGATTCTGTATATAAGAACAGATCTTAAAATCCGTGCTTGTCTAAAACATACGTCAGCGGTAATCTGTTTTGCAGATATCCTCATTTCTATTCTGAAATATTTCCCAATGTTGTTTTAGCAGCTATTTATAGCTGGCTCACGTTTGTTACACAAAGAGGTAGGCAGAGGTGCAACTAGTGTCTACTTGGTTCGTGGGCCTTATTCCCGCCTCAAACCGCGATATATCTGACACAAATTCCAGTCAAATTCACTTTTACTCTCGCTTTTGATTCCTTCATCTGGAGTCGAACCGGTGATATGGTTTCTCGCTATGTGTGCAGTAACTAGTCCTTAATTTAAGAAAGTTAGATAGTTACGTATTCCGTGTTGGAATTTCTGATGAATGGCGCCGCCGACCGCAGCAACGAATACTACGTCATACATAATGCATGAGAGTGTTGACCGGTTAATAGAAACGGTTTCTAATTCATCCGTCGATGATCTTGATAATGAAATTTCTCTCATGGAAATTTGTGCAAAACGTATTGATAAATATTGAATGAGATATAAATTGTATTGCGATCAAGAGGAAATGTATATAGTTTAAAATACATACATACATACGCACCCACGCCTGTAATCCCCGAAGGGGTAGGCAGAGGTGTAACCAGTACACCCACATTTCGCCGAGCGTATCTCCGTCCCACGATGTGATAGGGGGCGAGCCTATCGCCATACCGGGCACAAATTCTAGACTCCGGGCTGATACTGAGCATTTCGTGATAGAAAAACCCAATACCACTTTACCCGACCCGGGGATCGAACCAGAGACCTCAGCGTTAGCCTCAATCGTAACGCGTACGCATAACAACTGCACCACCGAGGCAGTTTAAAATACTAAAAAACAAACAAAAGACAATATGCCGTCTACTTTAGAAATTGTAATATTGAATACTAATTTTACAGATACCACTGTAACTTGGCTTAGCTACACTTGGCTTGAGGCCAAAAAATATGCTCCCGTAGGCTACACTGTTACTTACAAAAATCTTAATATCTACTCTTGATTTTCTTTACCTATGGGAAGTTTACGGTAGGAAGCATAAGTCCGACTTATATAGAAGGTGCAAGGGAAAGTAAATTTTAAACGTTGAACGGTCCATAATCTTCTTTTTCCTCCAGGTGATGATGTTTATGGATCGCGCCAAAATAGACAACACATACCACTTAGCCATTATGGGCATGATGACCTCAACCGGTTTTAATAAATATATTTGTTTCTTCTTTTGTACTACAAAAAAGGATAGCTAATTGGTTCTAAATCTAATATCTTCATGATAAATATTAAATGCTGGTCTCCTGTATTTTTTATTCTGGCATGGATAAGTGCAGTACAGTCTAAATGAAAACAAATATGTCGACCATCGAGAGAACGCATCGTTCCTCGACAATTTTAGGCGGCTCTGTTTGAGCTGTCGATGATAGATGTAGAGTTTGAAAATCACACATCGATACGTGATTCTGTCAAGAGCCAGAATGGGGAATTTGCCCTGGATCTAGGTTTTTTTTACCGGGGCAGAAACTTGATAGTGGCCTCTCTCCAGCGTTTGAGATAAATTACTTAAAAACTAAAAAGCAAGCAAAGGTTGATGCACAAAGGGCATGTGTGGCCCCTTTTTCTTACAAGTCGACGGTGAGCCAACCAGGCTTCCGTATGATTTTGGCGCCCCCTGAAATTGCTGCCCGGGACAAGTGTGCGGTGGTACCTACTCAGACGGCCTCTCGCATACGAGGGGCCAACTACCTATTAAACTCCTGTTGGCCCTGTTTGGAGCGCCGATAGAAGAAAACTTGGATTGTACTAGTGCAACTCTAGCCCATTCGTGCTTTAAATTAAAACTGGCGTTCTGATTTACATTAGTCTATTTATGATGACATTATAATGAACTCGTCAAAATAACAATGGCCTCGTATTAACGACAATAACAATAACATCTGGCCAATAACTAATAAGTAATTCTGAACGCATACAGCTAATTTGTATGGCGCGTGCGCAGTGGACTCCACATAGCGCCTACTTCTTTGTGATTGACGATTGCAATGGAGCTCACGAGTTGTAAGTGTCTTGCTATGTCGTCATCTAAAGTGGATGTGGTTTATTGTGATCAATATTTTTTTTTGTATAGTATAAGCCGGCAAACGAGCAAGTGGGGTCACCTGATGGTGAGTGATCTACACCGCCCATGTACGCCCACAATACAAAAGAATTATGGGCGCGTTGCCGACCTTAAAGAAAAGGGATAATAAGGGTTTGGGAAGGGGAGGGGGATTTGGGCCTCCGGATATCTCACTCACCGTACGAAACGCAGCAGCAAGCTGCTACTTTACGCCGGTTTTCTGTGAGGCAGTGGACAAAATTGTCTACAGCGTGACTCTACCACTCGTATTCAATATTTTGTTGAACTGCGTGAATGGGCTGGCTAAACTGGGTTGTTAACAGTTTCTCTGTTGATTCTGCTGCGTTTCGTACGGTAAGATATCCAGAAGCCTAAGGGAGGGGCCCATTCCCAATCCCTTAATTTTCCCTTTCCTTTAAGTTCGGCAACGCGCCCATGATTCTTCTGGTATTGTGGGCATACATAGGCGGTGATCATTTAGCATAAGGTTACCCATTTGCTCATTTGCCGGCCAATGCTATAAAAAAAGTGAAACCATGACAATCTAATGGCAAAATTCTCCATATTTTATTCTTTCACTCCTTTTCACTCATTGTCGTACGGTAACATGAAATATGCAGATAATTTCACTGTACTAAACAATGTATAGTTACAGTTTTGTGTCGTTTACTGATAAGGGTATCGCTTAGTCAACGAGGTTTTGTTTAAAACGATACGAATTCTAAGATTAAATACATTATTATTATGAAGCTGTGAGGAGTTTTGTCACACTCTGAGTAAAATAAAATACAACTCGGATGTCATAATAACTAAGAGAATTTTGAAATAAAACTAGTATATACGGATTTTATCGCGGTTTAATTTTTACTTTAGTCCCGACGTTTCGAAAGCTTTTCAGCCTTCGTGGTCACGGGAGAGACTGAGGTGTAGGTCGTCTCGAAAAGTTAATGTTACAATGGCTACCTTCATTTTAAAATTATACATTTATTTTTAATTATTTAAAAAAGTTAGTTGACACTAGTCCGATCTACGCAGAATGAGCTCACGGTATCTTGAGGTCTGGCAGTTGGTCTTTTGGGTTCCGATTTAATTAAATGTATAATTGGATCCCAGGCTTGTGCAAGCTTCCAACCATCTTCTCTATTGAAATTTGGGTGTTTCTTAATTTCAATAGCCTCGCGAATCATCCTAGGTAGGAATCGGTGTTCTTTGGCAAGGATTTGTGGTTTGTCAAATCTAAGGTAATGTTTGGAGCCTTCATCTGAATGTTCAGCAACTGCAGACTTCGTAGAGCGTCGGTGTTTAACATCAGCTATGTGTTCTTTTACGCGGGTCCCTATGCTTCTTTTAGTTTGTCCGATATATGAGAGTCCACAGTCACAATCTATTTTATATACACCCTGTTCTTGTAGAGGTATGTGACACTTGACAGATGGTAAAAATTGACTAATCTTCTTGGGCGGCTTGAAATAAGTTTTAATAGAAGCACGCTTCAGTATATAGCCAATCTTGTCTGTGACACCTCTAACATATGGTAATACAACAGGGGCACGTTCAACTGTGGCTGGTTTCACTCGGTTTCTGTGACGGCGGCGTGGAATTTGGAGCTTATTGTCTCGCAGTACTCGCTTGACATGCTGTAGCTCAGTAGCCAGATGTTCCTCGTCACAGATTCCTTGTGCTCTCTGAAACAAGGATTTACCCACGGTAGCTAACTGTTTTGGATGTTGGTGAGATTCACCGTTCAAGTATTTATCAGTATGGGTCATTTTCCGATACACAGTATGGCTTAAAGACTGATCAGGATTACGGATAACCAAAACATCTAAGAAGGCTAGAGATTTATTATGTTCCAACTCCATAGTGAATTGAATTTTATTGTTAATGGAGTTGAGATGATCTAAAAATGCAGTTACTTTGTCAGATGGTAAAATTGTGAAAGTATCATCTACGTACCGTTTGTAAAATCTTGGTGAGACAGGGGATGTGCTTAGGGCTGTCTCCTCGAAGTCTTCCATGAAAATATCGGCGACTACTGGAGATACGGGTGAGCCCATAGCATATTCAGAGAGCACAAGGAATCTGTGACGAGGAACATCTGGCTACTGAGCTACAGCATGTCAAGCGAGTACTGCGAGACAATAAGCTCCAAATTCCACGCCGCCGTCACAGAAACCGAGTGAAACCAGCCACAGTTGAACGTGCCCCTATTGTATTACCATATGTTAGAGGTGTCACAGACAAGATTGGCTATATACGGCTATATCGGCCTATGTAACTCCAATCCATAAAAAAGGACCTAAAAACTATGTCGAGAATTATAGGCCGATTTCCAAACTTTGTATATTTGCCAAAGTATTGGAGAAAATTGTTTATAGACAATTGTATTCCGCCGTTAAACAGACACTCAATGAACACCAGCATGGATTCCTAAGAGGTAGATCATCCACCACAAACTTAATTTTATGTCATAATTTTTTAACTCTCGGTATGTCAAAGCCTTCGCAAGTCGATGTAATATATACCGATTTTAGTAAGGCGTTTGACCGGATTGAACATGATTTATTACTGTTAAAGCTTCATCGGATGGGTATCAGGGGCAACTTGTACAGATGGTTTACGTCATACGTACATAATAGATGTCAGACTGTAGTACTTAATGGTTTTAGATCGTCGCCCATGTTTATCCCTTCGGGAGTACCACAAGGGTCGTTACTCGGGCCTTTGCTCTTCATTATATTTGTAAATGACATCTACGCTTGCTTCCAACATGCCAGGATTCTTTTGTATGCGGATGACTTAAAAATTCTTTGTGAAATCAATAATTCTGAGGACGCATCCCGCTTACAAGGGGATCTTGATAGGTTTCAGGACTATTGTATCCTTAACAAATTAGATCTCAATGTATCAAAGTGTTACTCATGTACTTATACTCGTAAACCACAGCCTTTATTTACTTACTACTACCTCAAACAAGTTTTGGTATCTAGAGTTTCTAAAATTACAGACCTAGGAGTTACGTTTGACTCGAAATTACTTTTCGATGACCATATTAATAACATAATTAACAAAGCATCAAAGGCTCTAGGTTTTGTTATTAGGATGTCATCTGAATTTGAATCCATAAAAGTACTCAAAATTCTCTATTGTGCATATGTACGTAGCCACCTTGAATATGCCTCTCAGGTTTGGAATCCCAATTACAATATCTATATTAACCGCATTGAAGGCATTCAAAAGCGTTTCCTTCGGTATATTCAGTTTCGGAGTGGAACATACATCTCGGGTTATTTTTCCCGTTGTAGGAAATTTCATATGCTTCCTCTTTACGAAAGAAGGCATATAGCTGACCTGAGTTATTTACTTAATATAGCCAATGGCACGATTGACTGTCCTGAGTTGCTAAGCGAGCTGGGACTCCGTACTCCTTCACGATCATTCAGAAAATTTGATGGTTTACATGTACCAAGTGGCGAATGTAACTACAGAAAAAACGCATTCATGACCAGAGCAAGCAGTTGTTACAATAACCTTATTGAGCAGAATTCGACAATTGATTTATTTAATACCTCAGCACTTCGCCTTAAGCGTTGTCTGAATGACATGTTTTTTTTTTTCCTAAAATAGCATCTGTACTTAACTCAAAGTTAAATATTGAATTACAAAGCTGAGTTACTTAATTTAAACTTATAAATAGCTTCTGTACTTACTGGGTACGCGGTACCCATAAAATCTCCTGATTAATCTGTATAACATCTTATAGAGTAATATTTACTGTCCGTCTGAATCGTTCGATTTTGTAAGTTTCTTTTAAATTGTATAACCTAACTGTGGAGACTTATAATTGGCTTTCAGTACATAGCTTGTAAATGTCCTATAACCTAGCTGTTAGTTTCCCTGTAAGATTAAAATAAAATAAAATAAAATAAAAATACTGAAGCGTGCTTCTATTAAAACTTATTTCAAGCCGCCCAAGAAGATTAGTCAATTTTTACCATCTGTCAAGTGTCACATACCTCTACAAGAACAGGGTGTATATAAAATAGATTGTGACTGTGGACTCTCATATATCGGACAAACTAAAAGAAGCATAGGGACCCGCGTAAAAGAACACATAGCTGATGTTAAACACCGACGCTCTACGAAGTCTGCAGTTGCTGAACATTCAGATGAAGGCTCCAAACATTACCTTAGATTTGACAAACCACAAATCCTTGCCAAAGAACACCGATTCCTACCTAGGATGATTCGCGAGGCTATTGAAATTAAGAAACACCCAAATTTCAATAGAGAAGATGGTTGGAAGCTTGCACAAGCCTGGGATCCAATTATACATTTAATTAAATCGGAACCCAAAAGACCAACTGCCAGACCTCAAGATACCGTGAGCTCTTTCTGCGTAGATCGGACTAGTGTCAACTAACTTTTTTAAATAATTAAAAATAAATGTATAATTTTAAAATGAAGGTAGCCATTGTAACATTAACTTTTCGAGACGACCTACACCTCAGTCTCTCCTGTGACCACGAAGGCTGAAAAGCTTTCGAAACGTCGGGACTAAAGTAAAAATTAAACCGCGATAAAATCCGTATAAACTAGTTTTATTTCAATGTATAATATTCGCGTAAACCTAAGAAATCACTAAGAGAATTTTTTGGGAATTTTTCATTTGGCGGAGATGTCATGCAGCATGCACATAAAATACATACGAATTGAGCACGTCCTCCCCTTTTTTAAACACATACACTCTCACGTCTGTAATCCCCGAAGTGGTAGGCAGAGGTGTAACCAGTACACCCACATTTCGCCGAGCTTTTATCCGTCTCAATGTGATAAGGGGCGAGCCTTTCGCCACCGCGCACCATTCCAGACTCCGGGCTGATATAGAGCATTTCGTAATAAAACCCGATATCACTTTTACCCTAACTCGAGACCTCAGCGTCAGCCTCAGTCGTAACACGTACCTACGCATTACAACTGCGCCACCGAGGCAGTCTTCAGTCCCGTTTTTTAAAATTGGTTAAAAATATGTTATCATCCAGCAATTCCGTCAGACTAGACTTGTTAAAGCTTATCTTAATTGCGAAAGCATTGAATGTTTAACTAAAATTTCGGCTAATTGCTACTGAGTCAGGCTTCGGAATCTCGTTTATCGGCCATTAGTCTGATAAAAACGCTTATTCCATGTGGCAACACCGTATTTGGTGGTTCCTTTCTATACTGGTTTTAGGGCATGCAGCAGCTACTGTGGTTACATAACTTTAAATATTTATAGGAAAGTTTTTATTACACTGTTTGTATTCAACGAAAAAGAGAGATGTTGTGAGTTAGAAGTCTTTCGCACTTGTCCAATAACATTATAACACAATTATTTCCTATGTATAGATTTTTCTATATATATTTGGTCCTTTTTTGTTTGGCGCCAAAAACGGAGTAACCACATATACTGAAATCTCCATGCGATCGCACGTCTCATAAGACGTGAGGGTACCATAAGACCTCATAGTAATGTTTAAGACTTTATTTTTCTATGTACTTCTAGTGAAACGGTCATCGTAATTCGTGAATAAATGTCGATGTTTTAAACTTTTATCCCAGATTTCATCCTTTTAGGTATTTTTTAAAGTAATTTAAGTGGGACTAACTATGCTGTATGCGTTTCAAATGATAACTTATCAAAATCGAATTACTCTATGAGAACTATTTACGGTTAAAACACACTCGTTTTTTCTTCTTATACATTTATCAACATACGAAATGCATTTTAGATTCTAGTTACGATAAAAGATAAGATCCGATGCGCCTATTTCGAAAGATTACGATATGAGATTTGATTATTGAATAAGATTACATTCGATAAATAGTAATCAATATAATAGATTACATTAGATAATGGTCTAAAACGTATTGTTGAATACTTTATCTGGAATATTTAGCTATCTTTTGAATTAGATACGGCAAATGTAAATTAGGTTAGGTTAGGTCATTCAGCTGGGTAATTGCTGCACCAAATTCTTTTCCGGTTTGTAATGCGGACCATAATAATTTCAAATAGGCCGGCATAATTTCGACTGCCGAGACATGTATAGTAGTTAGTTAGTTATTTTTCATTGAGTTGCAAGATGCATCGTACATTATGTAGGTATAGGCTATTCTATTGTCTGTATGACTCAAATTAAATCATATCCAAATTAATTATTTTTTGTTTAGTCCGATTTTCTGTCATAGAGTGTTTGTGGTCATTATTTAGTAGTGGTATGGGCTGATGTGGCCTGCCTCACAACGTCTCGCCGTCTCTCCCAGTTGCTAGTCATTCTGGTACTCATGCAATGGACCGCCAATGGATCTTCCTCGGCGCCTGGTGCCCTCTACTCTGCTTGTACGAACAAAGTCAGATTTTAGTCCAAATTTTACCTATTTACACGACGAACTTAGTGAATTTCAGTCGTGTTACAACTAAATACGGCCACTAAATACTATTTACTGATAGATTATCTTCTTATATATAAAAATGAAAGGCTAAATTTGTTGCTAAGCTCATAGCTCGAGAACGGCTGGACCGATATTGATGTTTTTTTTTGGCTGTGTTTAAGTGGGTTCCTGGATGGTTTATATTCACTATTGGACCCGGTAGGTGGTGCTACAATCAATTCTAACTATCAATTTTATGTTGCGGGTGAAACCGCGCTGGACAGCTAGTTATTAATAAAAAGGAATAGAATAATAATTGTCGGTGAATGTTCGTGATGATAAAATATATGAAAAAGGTGTCATCATACTAATATTATAAATGTGAATGTAAGTTTGTTTGTTACGCTTTCACGCGAAAACTACTTAATCGATCATCATGAAACTTTGTACACATATTCTTGGAAGTATAAGAAGTAACATAGGATACTTTTTATGAAAAAAAATCTATTTGTTTGTTACGCTTTCACGCCTAAATCACTGAACCGATTTTGATGAATTTTGATGTAGGGACCCTGAAGACGGTTATAGGCTACGTTTTATTTCGGAAAAGTTTATTCACGCGGGCGGAGCCGCGAGCAAATTCTAGTAAATAATAAGTCAATTGTCCGAAGTTGCGATAAAAGTAGTTTATTAAAATAAATATTTAATAAAATCACGTAATTTGTAATACTGTAACACTGTTGAAATGCTTCAGTTTCTATGTCGTGAAACAGTTCTTAGTGCACGCAAACGTTAATCCATTTACGAATATGTGCAAAGAATTTGCGTGCGCCACGAAAATATCTGTTACGTTATATACATGTGACGTTACATAATGTTTATGCATGCGGTTCAATGTACCGGCTTTTGCGATTTCATCAGTTTTTTTGTGTCGTTTCATGAGTTCCTAAGTTTCATTAGCCATTCCTTAGAATTCTAGTTTCTTCTCAGAGACGTCAATTAAGATTATTCCTGTAACCAGTCACGGAGCATAAAGCATTTTCTGTATTCAGCCACGGAGAAAATAAAATAAATAAATACACCCAACAGTCACACACATAGTCCCGACCCCACACTAGGGTAACCTGTATCATGGGTATCAGGAACTACGAGGGACTTGCGGTCCCACAACACTCAGACCCGAAACAAATATTTGTGGACTAGACAACATTTGTCTCGGTGTGGGAATCGAACCCACGGCCTCACGCTTCGCAGCCGGCTACTCGCCCACTGCGCCACGGAGGCTGTCAAAAATAAGCGAATTCCAAAAAATTCTTCATGAGAATTAAGGTTAATTGACGGCTTTGGATACAGCCTTCTGACAGCATCCGTGGTGCAGCTGGTAGAGTAGAATAGCCGGCTGTGAAGCGAGAGGGCACGGGTTTGATTCCCGCACCGAGATAAATGTTTGTGCGATCCACAAATATATGTTTCTGGTCTGGGTGTTTTCTCTCCAGAGGGGTTGACGTCAGGCAGGCGACCGGTCGTAATAACTACAAGCCAAATATTTGTGTAACATGTGTGAAATATCATGATGCGCCGATCCGACTACGAGCCTGATAAGGAATATGATGACGTATTCAGAGACGCAGCAGTTAACTTTTAACTATTTATCGACCCGTAATAAAGCCATAAGGACCTTGGATTAGGGCCAAAAATATCTTATATATTCCCCACTGTGGTATGAATTGGTAATGCTCCTGCTATAATGAGTGGTAAAGCCATTCTGTAGCCAATTTTGTCCACAGTATGCATCGGCGTAGGTACTCGACCGAGGGCGTAATACTCTTACAAAAAACCGACGTTAAGTATTCCCATAGGCCCTATAAACAGAATTTCTGCTATTCCTTTTCTTAACTGTTGGCAACGCCCTTGATTTATGTGGTATTTTGAGTGTTCATGCTGCAGTCAGTAGTCACTTACCATCAGATGATACAGCCTTTTGTTAAAGCGTTACATGCATATTTCTTATAACAGACACGTTTACACTCATGTCTGGAAGGGGTAGGCAGAGATTCGACCCTGTGTCCATGTTGCGCCGAGCTTATTTCTGTCCCATGATGTGACAGTGGGTGAGCACTGAGCATATCATTATACAAATTCCAATCCCGGTTTCATGTGTGATTTTTCGAAAACTCAAACACAAATTGTGTTTTCCCCACTTGAAATTTGAACCCATGGCCTTATAATTTCTCAATCTAAGTACGCTGCCACTAGAAAAATGAGGCGATCCACAGATACGTAACTTATCATTATATGTTACGTATGGGTATAACAGAGTGCCTGCTCACCAAGCGCCCACTCGTAACATTAACACACAAATTCCGCTGCAAATTGTTACGTTTTATAAATACCATTTGATAGTCGAGTGCTTGGTGCGTGCCGTCATTCCGACTACAGCCATGTCTGGTGGGATTTAAATGTTTGATTTCTGTCTAGGTATTTAACGTATGCAAAACAACATATATACAACATACGCACTCACGCCTGTAATTCCCGAAGGGGTAGGCAGAGGTGTAACCAGTACACCCACATTTCGCTGAGCTTATTTCCGTCCCATGTTGTCATAGGGGGCGAGCCTATCGCCATATCGGGCACAATTCGAGACTCCGGGTTGATACTAAGCATTTCATGATAGAAAATCCCAATATCACTTTACCCGACCCGGGTATCGAGCCCTAGAGTACAGACGTGAGTGCGTAGGTATGTCTGTCCTGTTTTTTTTTTTTATTTAATTATTAAAATACAAGAAAAAAAAACTTATGAACTACTTCAATGTCCCACCAAACTGTACACACAGTTTGACTGCAGGATCAGCAAAACTATACAAAGTATATACTACGATATATAATATACTACGAGAACCTTCATAGTGTTATTATACTGATATATTGCTAGGCACGGGCATCCTCAACATAAGAGAGGTTAGGCTTTAGTGCATCACTCTGGGCTAGTACGGGCTCTGGTACTCTGGGCTGGGCGGGTTAGTAGACTTCACATACCTTCGAAATTCCCATGGAGAGTTCTCAGGTATGCAGGTTTACTCATGATGTATCCTTCACCTTTTTGATGCCCTCAATGCGAAAACGTGCCATAATTATCAATATACACGTTAAAAGAATCAACAGATAAGCTCTTGAGGCAGGTCTCGACATTCTACTTTCGTCTCGACATTCTACTTTCGTCTCGACAGTCCGTACTGCGCCTTGTTGATCTAGCCCCGCTTTCTCGTTGATGGAATATTACACGCACATAATAAATAAATACTTAATATTTTTGTAACACTACTGTTATTGTGGGTGTTTGTAGGTGGTGTCGATCACTTGAATACCAAATATCCATCATTTGTGGGCATTCTGCAATAAAAAATCACAAATTGCACCTCTGTCTGATACAGACGTGAACTTATGTACTCTAAGTTGTCTTTTTGTAACTGTCCGGCAATCTAACTTGCATGTCTTTGTACCCAGTGTTCGTGCCTGGTCCCGCGGCCCGCCCCCGGCATGTCCAAGAAGCCGGCCGCGCAGCCCACGCTGCACAAGGTGATCATGGTGGGCTCAGGCGGAGTGGGCAAGTCCGCTCTGACCCTGCAGTTCATGTACGATGAGTTCGTCGAGGACTACGAGCCTACCAAAGCTGATAGTTATAGGAAGAAGGTGAGTCGCCATCTTGTAGTACAGCTTGAATTGGTTACTGCAAAATCTTTATTTAGCTGATGACGGCAAACGAACAAGTGTATGTTTTGTGTGGTAGAGCCACGCTGTGGACACTTGTCTACAGCATGTACGGGCCGGCTCGTCCGGGTCATTACCACTGTCTCACAGAAAACCGGCGTAAAGTAGCAGCTTGCTGCTGCGTTTCGTACGGTGAGTGAGATATCCGGATGCCCAAACCCCCTCCCCTTCCCAATCCCTTAATTATCCCATTCCTTTAAGGTCGGCAACGCACCCATGATTCTTTTGGTATTGTGGGCGTACATGGGCGGTGGAGATCACTTACCATCAGGTGACCCACTTGCTTGTTTGCCGGCTAATGCCATTAAAAAAATATCTGATGATAAGTGATCTCCAGCGCTCATGAACACACCAAATACCAGTAAATCATGGTTGATAAAGTACATACTTGTAATGTCTCTCTTTTGTCAGTAATGGGTTGTAATTTTCTAGAATAATCCTAGCATGTCAACTTATAAAAAAATATACTAACTATACTGAAGTAGTCCTGAATAAATAAAAGAAAACAATTGAGTATAGTAAAGTTTTGGTTTATCATATCCCCTACCTGACATCGTTTCATATTTAGGATATGTCAATAAATAACCTTATTAGACAATAGACGCAGCCGCCGTGGCGCAGCGGGCGAGTAGTCGGTTGCGAAGCGTCAGGTCGTGGGTTCGATACCCGCACCTAGACAAATGTTTGTCTGATTCACAAATATTTTGTCTCGGGTCTGGGTGTTGTGGGACCGCAAGTCCCTCGTAGTTCCTGATACCCATGATACAGGTTTACCTAATATGGGGTCAGGACTATGTGTGTGACTGTTGGGTGTATTTATTTATTTAATGGTCCTTAACAGATATCTCAATAAACTATGCAGTCTCAGTCAGGTATTCCCTACCAACGCTACATATTGACATAGAGACCGCAATTCCACTGAGAGTATATTAACCAGAAACCACAATCCACCACAAATAATCATAAGGAACTGCTGAGACCACATATTTCTTCAACTCCCGATACATTGCCTTCCGTCATGGTTTCCAGGTTGTGCTGGACGGCGAGGAGGTTCAGATCGATATTCTCGACACGGCGGGACAGGAAGACTATGCGGCTATCCGGGACAACTACTTCCGATCTGGCGAGGGATTCCTCTGCGTGTTCTCCATCACAGAGCCTGAGAGCTTTGATGCTACACAGGAATTTAGGTATATCATTTACGGGTCCTATTCGTTTTCTGTGTAGACTTTTCCTCATCCCTCCAAACTATACAACTGCAATTTTGAGATATATAATAATATAATAATAATAATTCTAGCCCTGTATTATATACGTCTCACTGCTGGGCATGGGCCTCCTCTACTGAATGAGAGGGGTTAGGTTACTCCACCACGCTGGCCTAATGCGGGTTGGCAGACTTCACATACCTTCGAAATTCTTATAAATAACTTCTCAGGTATGCAGGTTTCCTCACGATGTTTCCTTCACCGTTAAAGCAAGTGATAATTAACAAATAATACACACATAACTTAGAAAAGTCAGAGGTGTATGCACTTGGGGCTGGTTCCGAACCTGCGACTTTCGTCTCGACAGTCTATACCACTCCCCGCTGAGGGTTTATATATATAAAAGCGGTGATAGCTCTTTCTGCTCTTTTTTAGATATAAGTCTACTGAAATACTCTTTTTAGATTCCAACACACGGAGCTAATCATACCTATATTACTACAGACTGATTTCTAAGTTGTTTTGATTAATAGTAGAAAGCCTACAATCAAAGAGCTGGATCATTCGATGGTAATCGATCTCCATCCCCCATAAACACCCACAGCACAAGAAGTATTATGGACGCGTAACTTATTAGGTAAGGAATGGGGTTGGGGGTTATAGGCCCGTTAACTCGCAACGTTAGAGTTTCTTGCCCGTTCTTATTTAACGAAACACCATTCAGAACTGGCGGTAGAGACAAAACTTGACAAAATCTAAATGATGTATGCATTCAATTAATATTTTGATTTTCCGGGAATCATTATGAAGATCATGATATCCTGATTTGAGGTATCCGGATTCCCTATTTCCTATAAAGTCCAAAGGCCATGATTCTTCTAGTATTGTAGATATTCATGGGCCTTGGATATCAATTACCATCAAGTGACCCACTTCGTCGTTTGCCAGCTTTTACTATAAAAGAATCATCTACTTATAATTTTCTTTGTTCATTCCAGAGAACAGATCCTCCGCGTGAAAAACGACGAGAACATCCCTTTCCTGTTAGTCGGCAACAAGTCTGATCTGGCCGACAAGCGACGCGTACCACTCGAGACATGTCGCGAGAGAGCCACGAACTGGCAGGTGCCGTATGTGGAGACCTCGGCGAAGACGCGCGACAATGTTGACAAGGTACGATCCGGCTCGAAGGACCACGACATCGACACGGTATACTGGGCTCTAGTGATGGGAAGGCTGCATAGATAAATAACATATGATATATTTTGACATACATACACACTCACGCCTATGTCCCATAGGGGTAGGCAGAGACTATTGAGTACCCCAAGCTACGATCCTGACACACCTCTTTCGCCTCTTCCACATTCATGCATCTCCTCATACATTTTCGTCGATTGCGGATACTCGTGACGTGCCCTTTTCGGAGAATATCATTAATTTGATATATTTTGAATAGTGCAGTATTACCATGACGAGTGGTTCCATTACGTGAACGCTGATAATCGTCCGGCTCCCAAACACCACCAATATGAGTGTAAGAATGCGCCAATATTTGATGAAATGGGGTAATAACATCGGAAAATACCATTGAGCTAGTAGAAATCAGCACAGCAAATCACATACTAAAGTTCATAAGTGAATATAGATTGACTGGGATTATTAAAGTTAAAAGAATCCATGGCCCTGTAGAGCTTCGCTATACTAACTTTATGAAGGTTACTTAATTAATTTCACTCATAAATTTCACTTAGCCAGTGACATATACTTACGCTGCGCCTGTATCGCCGCAGAGGTAGGCACAGTTGCAACTGGTGCACCTACGTTCCACTGAGCTTATTTCCGTTTCAAGATGTGGTAGGGCACACCGGGCACAAATTCCAATCCCGGGCAACTCATGTGTGATTTCTGAATCGAAAACTCGAAACAAATTCTAATTGCACGATCTAGGACTGATGGTCCTGGGACCACACACTTCTCAGTCTAAGTACACTGCCGCTAGACTAATGAGACTACTAATAATTGATGATAAAAATATAAAGTAAGATATTAAATTTGTCTAAATTGCATAATATATTACTTTAGACATAAAACTTGTAGTATGTGGTAAAAAAGCGCCAGTGTCCCGTGTCGACGACGTCATCCTTAGATATTTTAAGTTATGTTCCACTAAGCCAATGCTGAGCTTTGCACCCGCTTGTATCCCGCGACTCCGCTTGGCTCGGCTGGAATGTTAGAGTTGCGCTAAGCTGCTTTAGATCCGCAATAAATACTTTCTAAATCGATATCGATTAATAAATGTGTGTCTGGAACAGATTAGGGTTGTTTTGCAAAATATCGAAATTCAATGTTGAATTATATCGATTGTAAAGGTCGATAGTTTTGAGTATTCCAAAGAAGAAAAACATCTTGTCAATCGGTTGATTTCAAAATTAAAGATAGACGTCTTTATTTTTAATTAGTAGAACAATTATTCGAATGTTCCCATTTATTCGTCGATATTCTTTTATGTAAAATATATTTTTATAAGATATATTTGCTTATTCACATAGCGCAACTCTATTACAATGACTTCATTCGTTAGGTAGGAATCTAGTAAATTGTTATTGTTATTAAAACTTGATTCCTTGAATATTTTTTTTTCTGGAGGTTTTCGCAAGTGCAGTCCTTCTGTTTTGGTCTTACATGTGGTTCTTTTATATATATATATATATGTTATAACTCATAATGTCTGACACAAAATAGAAAAAAAAATATAGTTTAAAAAAAATGGTGATATTAGAATGAATTACCGAGACAAATGTCGCAAGTTCATTTCCAGTTTCACACGCACTTTCGAGTTTCGAAAATCGAGTTAATTGTGTATTCATTTTTAATATCGCTCGCTTTTTCGGTGAAGGAAAATATCGTGGGAAACCTATGCAGGTTGAACCTAAGAATTTTTAAGCAATTCTGGGTGTCTCAAGTGGTCAATTAAGCCAGTGTGGTGGACTCTTATTAGAGGCACATGCCCTATGTCTACCTAAACTAGTTTGCAATTAAAATAAAGCAATAAAAGAGCCATATGTTGTTGTATGTGTGCGTGTACGTGTGCGTGTGCGTGTGCGTTCGTGTTGTCCGGTGATGGCTGACCAGTGAGTGTCCGCAGGTGTTCTTTGACCTGATGCGAGAGATCCGCTCGCGCAAGTCGGACGACAGCCGCGCCACCAACGGCGACGTCAAGGGCAAGAAGCGCAGGAAAATCAAGTGCGCCATCTTGTAGGCACAAGCGTCGTCGCCTGGCGCCTACACAGCCGGCATTTTCTCACTTTTGTAACGGCGCAAGCTCCAATATACCGGGGATGATTGTGTATATATCGCGTTGTCTATTTAGCATTTTGCACTATGGCTTGTCTTGTATGTTGTGGTTAACGCGGCGATGTATGGCCGCTAGAGTATGTAATTTACTGTCCAAAGTGAAATATACCAGTAATAAGTTGATGTTTTTAGGTATTTTTTAATAATGATCAGCGTTTAATGTGATTGCATATCCGGCGTATTTGTTGTAAGTATACGGTCGATTTGTACTCCTCACACTCGAGCCATCAGGATGCGCACTGCTTATATACCCTGTACGAGTGTAGTCGCGCTCCTAAGCTCATGTACGTACTGATACATCAATCCCTTCCGAGTCAAGCCCGAATACGGGCCTATCGTAAGGGCTGCAAATACGCCAAATATGTATCCGCGGTTAAGCAACGCTTGTAAGCAGATTCTAGTGTGATTCTGTGCGGAATGTTACAAACTATCCGCCGCGAGAAAGCGCACTCTGTATGCGCTTAGCTATTACACCGCATTCGGTTGTGAGAGCTCGATTGTGTTGTTAAAAAATCGACATGTTGCTCAGAAAATAACAATTAATATCGATGGTTTTGTAGCGATCGTAAAAATATTTGAATAACTTTACATTTAGATACATCATCTATGTGTTTACATCAATGAAAGCTCGCTATGCAGGGTACATAAACTAACATGCATTTTGTAATATCAATTAATCGAGTAACACAATCGAATATGCAACACAGTCTGTTATTATAATATGGTTATGAAACATAATATGCTTGTATATTTACAGCGATATTACGTCGGTTTTGGTGCTGGATAAGTATCGAGTACTGTTTGTATTGAAATCATATAATTTTAGTGCATTTACCTTTAAGAACTTCCCAAAAAAGCGAAAAAGGAGTACTATATTGATGGCGATATTGGAAAATATATTTGAAATGTAATAAATTGTATTTATAATGTTCTCTCTTTCCTTCTTCCAGTTAAGTTATTAAGTTACTATATTTATTTCATTATAAACAGTATTGGGTACATCCTTTTGATAACTTTTGTAATATTTGGAGCTTGTGCTTGAACTTTATTTTGTATTCGATCAAAAATGTAATGGTTTGAAAGTAAGGCGCCATTTGAAATTATTCACGTAGAGATCAAAAACTGATCGAGAAAATTTGCATATAATGAGCATTTATATTTGAAAATAACGCTCGAAGTTTTATTAATTTGTTTATTAGTTGAATCGATTTCATTAAGGATTTATCGAGTTGTTTTAATGTTATGATCTCATATCGTCTATTTTATTTAAAAAAATGTCATACGTCAGACTGCACACATTTTGCATAATTGTTGCGCTTATAAGCTCGTTTTGTACGCCACTATCCATGGCGTAAATAACTACTTATCCCCCGGTAATAATGCTAGATTAATAACCGCGGTAAGGCTGTTAAATAAGTAATTGATGTCGTAGATATTTTGAATGGCGCCATACAAAAAGCTCACATGCTAGCATGGACGGTGTAGTTGTAAGATTTTGTATTTATTTAAATAATTATTAAGTGCTGAATGTAAATGTGTCGATATGTGTTCCTTGTATGTGCTTACAGAATGATTATTGTAGATTTTACAAGTCTTATCATCGGTAAACACCGTCATCAAATTATGTTAATTTAATCGATTACTCTGTGATGTCTTTAATCTATTTTGAACAGCAAATAGTGGGTCTAAAAAACACCTTTTTTCTTATTATTATACTCAATAACGTTACTAACAGAACTCACGTCAATAACAGCTTACATTTTATGATAATTGTGTTATTTAATGAATTTTATTTTATCTTTATGGTATTTATTCTAGATGACACCTAAAACAGGTATTTTTAGACCCCGCAGTTTTTACTTTGCCTACCAGTGACGAGAGCTAAAATATCGATAATATTTCTGTAAGCGTAAATCGTAGGGTGATCGTTTTCATTTCTATATCGATAACGACTTAGTGGGTAGGTGTCACATATTAAGAAGACTCTGAAACTTTATAGTTTTTTGTGGTGTGCGAGAGACGTGTAAGAGAGTTAGGCAGTGTGACAGTTTTATTCTGCTGTATAATTATAACTTATGTATGTAATTTTTGAGAATTAATTTCATTAAGGGGTCAATCTCCTAAAATGTATCCTCGTATATTTGTCAAGGGTTTACTGTCCGTTTTTATTTACCTTTGTTTAATTTTAGTTAACCTATAACGCCCACCACACCCACACGCCACCACTCTGCGGTGGGCCTTAAAGGTTCTAAAATTAAGCAACAATCACTGAAAACGGACATGAGATTGGAATATCCCATTTCTGAGTCCACCCAAACATATTATACTACTCAAGTTAATAAGTATATAAAACGCAAAATAAATATTTTACGCATGAGCAGAAGGAAACGAGTCACTCCAAAAGAATGAACGTTCATGGTACGTCCATTGTTTGAAAGAATTTGTCATACAAGCTTCGTCAAGATCTTAGTTCCAAGGTGTATGTTGTTTTGTGTGTATTTGTCACAATATGTTTTATATATCTAGTAGTCTTTTTTATAAAACTTCAATGCATTTTTATAAAAAATAAAAGGATGGTCGTTTTTAAAGGCATTTTTTTTATAGTTTGCAAATTTTAATGAAAATTTTATTCTAGAAATTAAACAGTTTTTACCGATTATCGATTATATTGTTTAAGATTCAGTAATAAGTATCGATATCGATATTTGTCGTAATTTGAAGAATGTTTTAGTTTATCATAAAGGTTAGATATTTGCTAGTTATTATTTCACTATGTATATGTGAGTTAGTTTATGGACTCGAGAGTATTACAATAAATACACCGAAGGCGCATAAATATGTTGACTATATTAGTCGATATAGACTATTTTTTGTCGGAAGGTCACAAGCAAAAGCTAAGTAATGCAGAAATCTCGATAATTTTAGGTGATTGATGTCAATATCCAAATCTATCTTTAATCAATAACCATCGTTACGAGGTGGTTTTATCTTGTAAATACCCAAGTATCAGTGGCAATTCTGTTGTCACCGATCTTCACTTAACTAAAATATAGCCTACTCCTGTCAAATGGGTGATAATGAACTAACATGACAGGTCTTAACTAATTTAGTTGGTAAGGACTGTGACACTGTAGTTTGGCGAACTCATGACACTGTAGAGAGATAACTAAAACTGGACTAAATAAAAAAAACTTTATTTATTTCAGTTTAATTTTAGTTTAGTCGGATTACAATAGAATTGTCACTATTATCAAAAGTGTAGCTGAATACATAAACATTATCCTAAATCCTAAATCTGTTGACATTATAGACTGCGTCAATACATAATGGAGAGATATCTCAATATGGTCGCATTACTGCTTTTATATTATTTTCTTCAAAGGCTGGTAATGTAACCGTCTGATAACGATATTAATAGTCGATAAACTACAGTTTATTGGCGTGAATAGGACTGAGGTTATGTGAAGCGTCTAATGTTACGGTCTCACGATATTTTAAGACTAGGCTAATGCATAGGCGACGCACATTATCAAATTTTTTTCACATGCAAGCTTACACGCTTTATACATTGACAAAATCTACGTCGCCTGCGCGTTGGCATACGTAAAGCGTAAGTATCGATAAACTGCGTTTTATCGATAAACGGAATTGGACTGAGACTATGTGATGCGACACAATGATTTACAAACACTGGCTTATATATTATACACTATACTTCACAATTTTGAACATTAAACTTTGCTACAAATTGTTGAATGACTGACGTGTATGCATACAAAATGCGATGCTTTTATTTAATTAAATAAAATCGATACGGTCACAAATTGTGGGAATCTAAAACCACACATATATTCAGTGCAATTCTTTAATTACTTTCTAGCCGATAATAACTGTCAAATAAGACGCATGTACAATACTATGATTAAAATTTGCGCTAAGATAAAGGTTTTGCCATTTACATTATACATTTTGAATTTAATACGAATTGTAGTTCTTTCCTACCATTTGATAGCTGTTATCGCCAATTCATATACTTATTATTATACGGCATCCGTAATCATAAACGATTTATACAGCATTTTAACTGTTGCGTATATTGTCTGTCATTTTAAAACCATAAGGTGACAAAGTGAAAAACTCATCAATAGCTAAAATGATGCATAACCGTTTGTGAATAAAGTCTTAATTTAGTTGCGCCGTGTCGAACTCAGGAACAAAGTATGAATGTGGTAAATATACATATTTGCATAATATTGTGTTTATTTCATTTGCTTTACTATTGTCTGCGTTCTTGTGTGGGGCTTTTGTTTGTGGGTGTTTTCCTTGGATTTTATTAGAACTCTTGAACATTTAAATATTAAGAACTATTTGATATTTAAGTAATGGTCAAGTCTTATCACAACCAATTTAGCGTCTCTGTTTTTTTTTTATTTACAATATATTACCAAAGCTGAACGTTAAAGAGCATTTAGGTTAAACATTTTATTAGCTGCTATTCGTATTACCAATACTGCCGAGGCACCAAGTTGCATTCAACAATATTTCGCAATAAAAAACATCAATATCTAATCGATTAAGTTTCTCTAAAGTCATTAAGTTTCAACAAAACCATGTCAAAGAAACAACAGCACAAAAAATTACTACTTATTTTTCTACTAACTGAGGAGTAGATTTTACTTACTAACATGATCCCACAGGCGTTCGTCACTCTCATCCGCCAGATGTCGCGGCAGAAGCGAGGGCTGTCCACCGACGACCAACTGTCTGAAGACACGAAGCGGCGCTGCGCTGTGCCTTGCTGCATACTCTGCTAGATACTGACCATATAATGCCGGAGTGTCCATAGGGATGTTGACTTAAATATCTTTCATCGAAAATTGTAATGAGAAAAATAAGTAATAAATAATTGTGAACTCGGCTGATAAATTTCGGATATGATAATATGCATAGAAAGTTTTAGAGGGGAATGTTCTGGTAGTTGTTCGGGAAACAAACATTTTGGCGAATAGATATCGCCCCAGTACTGGCCACTACGACGAAACCTTTGCCGTCGGTAATCGGTTCAAAGAAGTACTTCATCCAATATTACAATTGCAGTGAATTTTATCAAGTGTCATATCCGTCGTAATATGGCGAAACACTTTAAACGGTAATCATGTTTCGATCATGCCGTCTCTGTCTAACTTATCTTTAAATATTATCTTGTAATATTAATATGTTTTTTCGCCTAATTTGAAATTAGGTGTTGTACATATTAAGTGTATTTAATTAAAATATTTTACAAAATTATTATCGACATTCTCTGTTAAAGTATGAGTTTAATGGCGCCTTCTAGTATTGCCATCTGCTAATGATGCTATGCCAACTCGTCAAATATCTTTGTCCAATTCTTTATTTTTTTATCACACGATAAAAGATAATGCCACAAAATAAACTTAACACTCGTTAAATAAACTTATTCAAATATAGGTTATAGAAAATAGACAAATGTATTTGACAAGTGGTATAACACACGTATGGTAACACAACACAAAACACTACCATTTCGTAGCAAAAAAAAGCTGCATGATCGATAAATCATAATTAATCAATATCGCCATGTTTTAGAGATGGAATTAATACTATGCTATCGATTTATATTTTTCGATAATTACATAAGGTCCGTGTGTAATTGGATCAAGATATTTATTGATACGAATATGTCAGCAAATCCTTAGATATCGATTTCTGTAAAAACAATTACCCACATAGAAGAGCAACATGCATACATCGAGCTCATAATCTATTGAGAATTTATGTAGAAAAAGAAATTTTTCGATTAATAATACATTCCATTATTTACTTATAAGTTGGCGATCAAGTAACCTATAAAAAGTAAAACTGCAAAAAGTGGTTTAATCCTGCCCACGAAAAGATCATAGTCGACTTTTAAAACCTCGTTTGATGATAAGAGAATGGGCGTGTTCGGTCGAACAAAGTTCTGAGTAGCACTCAGCATAAGCCTATACGTCTGACAGAGCCATTAGTTTGACTGATATCTTATGTTTTATATTTGTTGAATTTAATCACGAATACAATGATATTAACCAAGATAAGGTGTTCCGGAGGAAAACTAAAAGTTAGATATTCAGAGTCCTAACTTGGATTATTCAGTAATGTTGTACGTCCAAACACGTCTAGTATATCAATATGGTACAAGGAACGCATGTTTTTCTTGATATTTTATGAGAATCTGCTATTCATTATATTGTTTTGATGTCTTCAAACACGCCTTTGTTAACAAGGCTGTCGTATTATACTGATCTCACTTTACTTTTCAATTGGAAATTTTAAATAATGACTAAACTCTTTTTTTCTGTACATCGTAGACGGATAGATGGCACTGTTTTCAATTTTCAATTTATATTATCGAAATATTTGTACATAAATTTACACTATAATAAAAGATAAACAATAACTTGCGTATTATTTATTTTATATAAAGATACTTACAAAACATATTCTCGATTCAGTCTATAAAACTTTATCTTATTTACATAGTAACAATATTTATTATGGCAAATAAACATTTCGAAATATTTAAGCTTAAAACATAAAGGTTTTGTATCGTGTTCATCGAACTTTACTTAACGGCCAACATACATCGCAGGGTTACACGTCAGCCTATTTTCACTTTATGTATTGGATCATTTTGATGATGACGTTAAATGTCATCTAAAGTATAGTACGGTGAAAACCGGCATTAGTCTCGTGCATATGCTTAAAATGAAGACTAGAGTATGACTAATTATAATGTATTTAATGGGTCATGCATTATTTGATATCAAAAGATACGAATTTAAATTTTTAACCTCTAGTTTGCATTTCGTTGCAAAAAAAGTATCTATCTATTTTCTGTTATTTAATTCCACGAACTAAATCACTAATTAGCTGGTCCTAATAAGGTTGTTAGATGATTCGTTGCTTACAGTTCCGACATCGTACGATGGCATATGGGACGTTTCACGTTCATATAATGTTGAATTGATGTATATTTTAGCAATAAATATATTTTCCGTGTGATAGTACAGTAGCCGGTTATAGGTGCCGCAATAATGACTTACTAGATCTATAATGTATCGGGATGACAGTGTATTATAACACGTAAGTTATTGTAAGTTGCCCCAAGTGACATCGTACGGTGCCGCTACTGCAGTTAAGACACTATTTAAAACACCGAGCAGATATAATATCTTATCAAAAATCAGCAAATTTTGGACCTTATTGCATACATAATTGAGTGGAGCAAAGATTAATGGAGAGCGTCACTTTGGACAAAATGTTCGGAGTATATGCCATCCAAGTTGACAGTGATGTCCATTGCCAGTGAAATTTATCTGATGCTGTAATCCACAACGAACCAACTAATTTCGGAAATGTACATCGAGTTTAATAGGTATAAAATAGGCATTACATTGATAAGATTTTGAATAGAAATTACCACTGCCAAAATGAAGCTGTATGTAAAAACGTTTATGAAAAGTGATTGAAAAGCGAAAAACAAGTTAATTAAGTAAAAAGATCTAACATATCACTTTATAATATTAAAAAATATTACCTTTTTTATACATATTTTTATCTACAAATTTTCTTAATCATAGTGATTTATATTCGAATCTTTATTATTGTTATGGATGTGTTAGTCTACATTAGGTTTATGTTTCCGAACTTCGTTGCTTCGAATCGTTTTATAGCATAGGGTGCTTGATTTTTTGTCATAAAAAGAGCGAAATTTCCTTATTCACAAAGTAAAGGCAATTATGTGACGAGTAAATAAAGTATATGAACAAAGTAATAAAACAAGGAGTAACAAAGTGTCAGGGGAATGGGATGTGTCAGCCAAGTTGACAATGATGTCCACATCCAGCCGGACAGATCTGATGCTTGTCCATCCACGCGCGCATGTGATGCAGGTGACCACCATGAGAACAACCCTGACACCATGCGTACAGACCGCGCACCACCTGACACAAATAACTATATATACAATCTAGTCGCATGATCACATTCACAGACCTATGTTTAACTTTACATACATACATACGCACTCACGCCTGTTGTCCCTGAAAAGATAGGCAGAGGTGTAACCAATACACCCACACTTCGGTGAGCGTATCTCCGTCCCACGATATGATAGGGGGCGAGCCTATCGCTATACCGGGCACAAATTCCAGACTCCGGACTGATACTGAGCATTTCGTAATAGAAAAACCCAATACCACTTTACCCGACCCGAGGATCGAACCCGAGACCTCAGCGTTAGCCTCAATCGTAACGCGTACGCATTACAACTGCGTCACCGAGACAGTCTAACTTTACTTGACCCTTAACATAAATTGTAGCGTAGAACTAGCCTGACATCGCTTTGATATGTTGAGTGATAAGAATCAACTACGGGTTAGCGTAGGTCAGTGAAATCGGGCTTTATAGATTTTCATCAAGTAGTAACAAGTATCCATAATGTAGTTTAAAATGTAAGTCATCTACCTATGCTGAATATGTCATGTAAAACAAGGGGATTTTGATTTGTTTTTTACAAATCAGAATGAGATCCGGTTTAAAGTTCGCGCATCTCGATATCAAAAAGACCTAAGCGTACGCTGGCATAGACATGATGCTTGACATTTCTATCTGTTCAAGATCTAAGAATGAGCAGTATTAGTGAAACATCGATATCATATAGATAAGTAAACAACGATGTCCATTAAACATTGAACTAAAAAAGCTTCGATATCGATGTCATATCGGTAAGTAAAAATCAATCGAACGTTTGAAACATCGATGAATATCGATAATCTCAATTGCGACCCGTCTCACGAAAATTTAAACTCGTGTGACGTCTGGCACACATTAGTACATACCCGATGACACACAGCGCAGAGATCTGGCAGATGGTGCGGATGCTTGGGATGCGTGGGCGGCTGGCACCGGTCGCAGGGCTGATGGGCGCGAGTGCGTCGCCCACAGCGCCCACAACACGCCGCCACGCCGGTGGACTGCTGTGACGTCTGCCACACGCTGCTCACCCAAGCGCACCGTACCACCTGAATACAATTTCACTTTTAAGTTCAATTCCGGCTCGAAGGACCAAAACAGAAATTGGTAGAAAATAAGTAAATTACTTTATAAAAGAAATTGTACGATTTATCAATAAACATTAATAAAACTTCTAGTACTTTGTTAGCAATAGTCAGAAACAGTTACAAAATTGTCACCTCAGTAGCAACGTTCCACAGTTTGTGCCTCTGCAAGAACTCGATGTATCCGAGCAGCCAGTGCTCCTGGACGCCTTCGTCTATGTACGGGAATAAATCACTCCTGAAAAGTAAAAAAAAACCTTTGTACTACTTCCATCTACTATAATATATGTGAAAGTTTGGATGTTTGTGAATTTAGATGTTTGTTAGTCTATTCCGCCTTAACAGCTGAACAGTTTTGGCTGAAATTTGACATACAGGTAAAACTACGCAGGAATTACTTACCTGTACTCGTGCAGTACAATCATGACGACGGCAGCTGTCTGCACATCCCCCAGGTCCGCATGGAGCCGCAGCGCCTGCGCCAGCAGCGGTGCAGGGTCCAGCTGCGGTCTGGACTCGTGAACCCTCACAGAAAGGGGACCCATATCACCTTCTTCAATCTGAACAGGAAAAATACTATAAATAGAATAGACGGTCGGTCTTCGAGACGAAACTCTTAATAGCATAGTGCAGGGGTTTCGGGCAATAAGCTGAGGTGCAGAAATAAGGTTGAATTGCTGAACAGCCCTCCGCCCTGGGGCCACGAGTATTCAGTAAGACTACTTACATTCATCCCCTGGTAGTTGTTAGCGTTGTGGTCCAGGTTGGGGGGTGCCGTGCACGCTGAACCGCCGGTGTTGGATCCGGAGCCACTGGATCCGCTGCCTGGTGATGAACTGCCTCCAGGAGACACTCCACCGGCGACGCAACGACCTGCATCGATAACTTAGTGTGAGATAAATAGTGGTGTAACTGTAAGTCCGTATCTAATGTGCTTCAGAATGAGAAGTGGGCGAACTGCCCTGTTGGTAATTTCGTCTACCCTCCCTTTTACCCCAGTCGAGGGACTAGATGTTTTAACTACGCAAGACAGAGTAGGGGTAAGAGTTCCTCCGACTGTACAACCTTGCCCTGCGTCCTTGTCCTCATGCTGCATGTGCTGCGGCGCTGCTCGCAGGGGGAAGGCTTCCTCCGGCAGGGTCCAGTCAGTTCCCTCCACGTCCACATAGTGCGCGCTGGCTGCTGACACCCATCCCACGCCGGAAGGTGCGGAACCCTCCGCGCCTTCAGACCCTGACCCGCCTTCTGAAACAATAGAAGGCGGTTAAATATCATTTACCAGAAAATTTGAGCCTACAGAGTAGAGTGCAAAGTAAACTACCCGCCGGTACGGTAGGGTGTAGGGGCGCTAGCGGTGGCTACACGGGGCGCGTTCGCGTGGTAAGGTTGCGCGCTGCAATATATTTTAGTGATTCGCAAATATTCGTTTCCGACCTCTATTTTATAGTACCGCAAGTCCGTTGTAATTTGTGATACCCATGACTCACGAGTCACTACACAAGATTAGTATGTTGGTGTGGGTTGGAGGAGTGTGAGTATTGTGTGATGTGTATGTGTATGTGTATGTGTGTACGTACTGACCGTCGTTGCGTATGTTGGCGTACTTGTGCGGCGGTATGTATATGCTGAGCGTGGGCATGCCCAGCACGCCGCTGTTGTGGAACTGCGTGTCGGGCCACGGCTCCACCTCCTCCAGCGGCTCCTCCTCCACGGCACTGCACTCATACAATATCATTATACACTCATTAGGTTTTACAGTTACCTATTATTCAAAGTTTATTGTCTATGACCATAATGGGTGACTTCAGTCATAATCAGATCATGACTTATATATGAGTTATTTTGACCAAATGGGTAACGGTAACGTTGCCGAGTAATTTTGGTCATAATTTTTCACTAGTACTTTTGGCCAAAGCGAATAATATTGGTCATAATGTGGCTTAATTGATAAAGTGTGTAACTTTTGTTGTAGTGGGTAACTCTTGTTATAGTGGGTAACTTTTGTTATAGTAAATAACTTTTGTTATAGTGGGTAACTCTTGTTATAATGGGTAACTTTTGTTATAATGGGCAACTTTTGTTATAGTGAGTAACTTTTGTTATAGTGGGTAACTTTTGTTATAGTGGGTAACTTTTGTTATAGTGGGTAACTTTTGCTATAGTGAGAATTTTTAGTAATAGCGAGGAATTATGAATAAGCGTATATGATTAGCTCGACAGGTACCTTTATGAAGAGTGTATAACAGACCTGTAGTTGTATAGCGGCGGCACGGGCGTCGGGTCGGCGCTGGGCTGTGGGTCATGTGGGTCGTGTGGGTCACGCGGCGCGCGCGGCGTCACCGACAGCGGCGGCGCCGGTGTGCTGCGCGCTGCTGCTGCTCGTGCTGCTCGTGCTGCTCGTGCCGCCACCACGCAGCGCACCACGTCCCACACGTGGCCTACCTGACGACGATCATAATACGATCCATACATACACATTCACGCCTGTACTCCCCGAAGGGCTAGGCAAAGGCGTATTTAGTACATCCACATTTTGCCGACCTTGTTTACGTTCAAAGATGTGAAAAGGGGCGAACTTATCGCCATATCGGGCATAATTTCAGACGCGTACGCATTACAACTGGTTTTACTGTTTTAATTACAAAGTGAACGATACCTAAAATGTATAATGAATGAATAAATGTCACGTAACTCACCATATGCCTGTTGTAGTTCCTCGCTACGGTCGCGTTATGTGCGGCGAGGAGGTGCGGCGCCATGCCGCGCAGCTTGTACTGTGCGGCGCAGCGCAGCACGGCGCAGGCGCAGGCGGGCGTGCGGCGCAGGCGCAGGCGCAGGCGACACAGCAGCGACGCCGCGCCGCACGGGAACAGCCGCTCCAGCGCACTCTGCGCCGCCGCACTCAGCGAACCAGCTGTCGGCTGCTTGCGACTGACACACCATTATAATAATAATACCAGCCCTGTATTATACACGTGACACGTGACACGTCCCACTGCTACACACGGACCTCCTATACTGAATGAGAGGGGTTAGGCCTTACTCCACCACGCTGGCCTAATGCGGGTGGGCACACTTCACATATCAGAGAAATTCTTATGAAGAACTTCTCAGGTACGCAGGTTTCCTCACGATGTTTCCTTTACCGTTAAAGCAAGTGATAATTAACAGTTAATACACACATAACTTAGAAAAGTCAGAGGTGTATGCACGTGGGGCTAGTTTCGAGCCTGCGACTGTCGTCTCAACAGTCCAGTGGGGAATGGCCCACTGAGATATCACTGCTTGACACGTCATTACTTATATTCAATACCATAGCCCGACAAACGAACAAATGAGTCACCAGATAATAAGTTCTTAACTCCCATTATATTAAAACATTGGAAAAGGGACACAGGTTTTGACCTTCGGATATCTTACTAACTATACGAACCTCAACAATAAGCCACTATTTTATGTCGATTTTCTGTGCAACAGAAGTATCAACCCGATTAAACCGACCCATTCATCCTATATACAAAACTGTCTGTAACGTTACTCTATCACCCAAGTTCACAATGATAAACGATACAATCGATGTCGATTTTGATTCGTTTGATATAGATATCTATGTATCAACACATACTCCTACTTTTTATTACTTATTATTTTAAATATGAAAATTTATTCCGGAAAAAGTCATCTATCCAATCGGGATCATGAGAAAAATAGTTATAATATAATAATAACAATAATGATGACGTCGATTGTCGGTATTGATAACATCAATATCAATGATTTCGATGTCTATAACTTTGATAACAGTACTGTCGATATCGACTTATTTTAGTATATTTATAACACATGAAGCCAACGAGCAAATAAATCATTTGGTAGTACTTAATCATCGCCGAACATTGACACCAAAATATCACTGTTTCGATTTTTGTTTTCCACTAAATTACTGTCAACGCAGTCTCAAAAGTATTTAAATTTATAAAAGTAAAAGAATTTATCAATACTCACAATTACGATATCATTAAAGTCAGTAATGTACAAATCGACAATATCAATATCGATAATGTCGATCATTTACATATCGATAAAAGCAAATATATTGATTGAATAGTTTTAATTATTATTAGACGAGTTACCCGAGTCCCGGCACATGTCTGTCAGGCGGTGCATGATGCGCATGCGCGGGTGCATTAGTGGCGAGTGTGGGCAGCGGCCGCTCGGGCATCGCCAGCGCAAGCTCTCCCCGCGCCGACACGCACACGCCTTGTGGGTTAGCCCATAGCACTGGGTGTGCCGCTTCAGAGAACCGATGGCGGTATAGACCGCAGTCCTGTAATTTTTGGCACGAATAATTAAAGTCTCTTTCGAACTCTGTACAACATTTACAGTTCAAATCGAGTTGCTTTCGTAGGTTAAGTTCGAATATGTTTCATGTTGACAACCAGCGTTAGCCCCACGAAGTGTACTCGAACGACACACAATCAAAGGTAGAATAAAATTACACCCGAAATTCGTAAGTAACTCGAGTTGGGCTCGAACAAATCTCGGTTAGAACTCAAACGCTACTCGATCTCGCTTTGAACTCTAAGGTTCCTTATGAAGTGAAGTCACACGCTAAAAAGATTTTACTAATTGCAGCCACAAGCAATAATGTTTGTAGTGTGTGCTAACACAATCATATAGTATATAGCAATAGGAACACACAAACAGAATGCAATGCACACATGCACTGTAAGCAGCGCAGTTCAGAAAGAGGCACGTCATTGAAGAATTAGTGGAATGCATGAACTAAATATTATTTATTTATGTGAATAGAACGGTATGAATACCACTTATACTATTCAATAGGTGCATACACAAATTATTTTAATAATAATTATATCTGAGTATCCACTTTTTTTTTATCCTGGCTCGGCAAAGTGACTACGCTACACCTGATGGTAAGTATAGCGTAATCCATGAATACTGTCGACCAACGATAGACACTGAATCTATCGCAGATCGGCAGAATTATGCCGGCCTGCTTAGTTGCTTCTTCACACTCCGACTTATCTAAGTATCGATGTATTTAATATCGACTTATCTAAGATTTTATGTATCTAAGTATCGATGTATTTAATATCGACGTATCTAAGATTTTATGTATCTAAGTATCGATATCTTTAAATATCATTGTACCTATTGATGTTTATTAATATCGATTTGTATACTGACCCTACTGGTGGCGAGAAATGTGTGTGGGTCTGGTTGCCACGCGATGGCTGTGGTGACGTCACGGTGCTCCGCGAACGTGGCGAGTGGGACGTGTGGCCGACGTACATCCCACACGTGGACTGCGCAGTCCAGCACTAACGCGCATGATGCCACCTGGTGACTGAACAATACACTTCAAATATATACACGCATAATACGCTATGTTTGAAGAAAATCTGTTGAGCCGTTTATAGATGTTTTTTTCTGATGGACGTCAGGAGGTTTGAAAAGTTAGGTTATGTTAAAAAGTTAGTTTTCATTTTAATATATTTAATTTGTGAAAGAATCTTGAAAATGAACGTAAAAATGAAGTCTTAGTCAATTCCAGACTACGGGCATTAGCCCGCTCATTATCAACTAAGCATTTCGTAATAGAAAACCCCAATATAACTTATACCCGACCCGGGAGTCGAACCCAAGACCTCAGCATCAGCCTCAGTCGTAACGCGTACGTATTACAACTGCGCCGCCGAGGCAGTCACATAGAAAAATATACTCATCAAATTAAGAACCGCCTGTTTCTATACGTCGCGTCCTTAAAAAAATCTTACGTTTTCTGCGGTCGCCATTTCACATGTCCCACTGATGCTATGGTGTAGATGGTGTGCTCCAAATTCGGCTTTGCGTGTATATCCCATACCTGATGGAACAAATATTGCCATATTATTATACTAATATTATAAATGTGAATGTAAGTTTGTTTGTTACGCTTTCACGCGAAAACTACTTAACCGATCATCATGAAACTTTGTACACACATTCTTGGAGGTATAAGAAGGAACATAGTATACTTTTTATAAAAAAAGTATTTATTTGTTTGTTACGCTTTCACGCTTAAATCACTGAACCGATTTTGATGAATTTTGAGATGTAGAGATGGATGGGACCCTGGAGACGGTTATAGGCTACGTTTTATTTTCACGCGGGCGGAGACGCGGGCAACAGCTAGTCTATACATATCATCTATTCATAGCACGCTGAAGTGGAAGTGGTGTGGTCATGTCTGCAGACGGACAAATGGTCGGTGGAGCAGACATGTGCTGGAGTGGAGACCACGGTTACGCAAACGTAGTGTAGGGCGCCCTGCTAGCTGCTGGCTGCTGCACGGTCACGTGTGGACCGACCACTTGAAAAAGATGGCGGGTAGCGGGTGGATGCGGGCTGCTCAAGACCGGGATGGTTGGCGCTCACTTGGGGAGGCTTACATCCAACAGTGGACTGCAATAGGTTGAGGTATATACATATTTAAAAGAAAACCCTTAAGGAACCGTCAAAAAATGGAGCATAAATAAATCATAAAAAACCACTTTAAAACAATCAATTTTCCTAGTGCTTATACATTTTTTATTTGATTTTACATTTTTGAACCTGACTGTATAGCGTTCACCGTACACACGGTGAAAACCGGTCATAACAGCTCATTCAGACGAGTAGCGTTCCAAAAAAAAACAATAAAAGACGGACAAAACATCCCTTTTTTTTGTTGATGGTTAAAATCATCCGAAATTCCTTACCCATGTAATCATTGGTGCCGTCACAGAGAAGTTATCAAAGGTCAATACCCCGATGGACCTCAATAATCCGTGCGATAACCTTTGAACTAAATCGAAATTATCGATAAGTTACTCTAGGAAGTCACGTCGATAAGAACTATGGAGACGTTAATAATAATACCATCCCTATATTATATACTGTCCCACGTCTAAATACGGACTTCCACTATGAATGAGAGTTATTAGGTTATCAAATACCTTAGAAATCCTTATAGAGAATTCTCAGGTTCACGATGATTACTTAACTTCACCTGATAAATGTTACACACACACACACACACACACGTTACACACACACACACACACACACACACACACACACACACACACACACACACACACACACACACACACACACACACACGTTACACACGTTACACACGTTACACACGTTCACACGTTCGCACGTTATTTGGAAACGACAGTCCGTACCACTCTCCGCTAGGCCATCGCCGCGCAAATTTCAATAAGGTTTTATTTGAAATAAAACTAGTTTATACGGAGAGATTCTCCCGTGACCACGAAGGCTGAAAAGCTTTCGAAACGTCGGGACTAAAATCATTAAAGTTTTCCTTTTATTTACTTATACTTAATTTATAGGCTTTAAATTCACGCCACGTCAATTAATAATTTGGTACCCCAAGATACAGGCACAGCCTAGTTTGGGGACCTCTGTCAATACTCTTTATATATATTTTAGATATGCCAATTTATGCGTTTGCCTAATTCTTTTTGTTTGTAATTATGTGTTTTTTGTCGCAATAAAGTTTCTTTTTATTATTATTATTATGTTGAACAAATTTGTTTCTCCTCACAAAGAAGGGTAAATGAAGCACGGGCCAAAGCCAAGTGCGTTAAACTATGAGACTCTACGTATCCTCACAATTCAAAAATTTACGAGTTAAGCGGCAGGTATTAAGTATTACAGCTTTCTGTAATAGTAGGTATGTTGATGGGCTAATGTGCAGAGTGTTGAGACTAGTGTGTAGGGATTTTGGGACGACACCTGTACTAGAGATTATAATTGGGACAGTTCGGACGTGGTTCACTTGCCATTGTGCCTTGATTTCTATTGAGAGCTCAGTGTATTTAGCTATTTTTTCAGTGTGTGTTGTTACTAAATTGTGTGTATTACATACAGCTATATCAATTAGAAATACGGTTTTGTTTTGTTTATCTAATAGAGTAATGTCAGGTCTATTGTTGTATACGGTTTTATCGGTTATGATGGTTCTGTCCCAATATAATTTGAATGCTGTATTTTCGAGAACGGATTCTGGTGTGTATTTGTAGTACGGTACTTTTTCTGCGATTTGTTTATTTTGGTGTGCTAAGAATTGATGTACTATTGAGGCAACTTGGTCATGACGGTGTTTATAATCTGTTTGGGCTATGGATCTGCAGGCACCAGTAATATGTTGGATGGTCTCAGATGCGCTGTGACAGCGTCGACACAAATCTTGGAAGTTGGGTCTGCGAATAATATACTTCTGGTAATTTCGGGTGTCAATGATTTGGTCTTGAATGGCAATCATAAATCCCTCAGTTTCGGGGAACAGTTCACCTCGTTGCAGCCATGCGTTCGACGCCTTAATGTCGACATGGGGTTGCTGCAAGTCAAGGCGATGTCGTCCGTGGAGGGATTTATTTTGCCAAGCCGCTATTTTGTCGCTGTTGCTCGTAACGTGTTCATTAATCTGAGTGTTTTTGGAGAGTAAGTTGAGTGGTGTGTAATGATTGTCTGTATTCACTATAACTTTATGTAAAGACGAGTTTTGGGCTTTTTCAAAAAAGAAGTTCCTTAATGTTGTGATCTGTCTATTATGAAGGTTCTCTATGTCGATAATACCCCGACCGCCTTCCTCTCTTGGCAATGTTAGCCGCTGTATACAAGATCTTGGATGATGCTTGCGGTATTTGGTTAAGGTTGTGTTAATAGACTGTTGCATTTTAGTTAAATCTGTTTTTGACCACTTAATTAAACCGAATGAATATGTCAATATGGAAATCGCAAAAGAATTAATTGCCTTTATTAAATTACGCGATGTTAATTGGGATTTCATGATAATGTTTAGTCTATGTTTAAACTTTTTCATCAGCTGCAATTTAGTGTGTTTTTGATGTATCTGATGTGATTGTTGAAATCCTAAATATTTGTAAGTGTTATTCTCATCTAAAGAATCTATAATCTGCCCTGTCTCTAACGTGTATGGATCGCTTTCAATGCATTTTCCTCTTTGATATGTGTATGTCTTGCATTTGTCAATTCCAAAGGCCATATTAATGTCTTTTGAAAACATTTCCGTGATGTTTGCGAGATTGTGGAGAGATGATATACTATTACTATAAAGTTTAATGTCATCCATGTATAAAAGGTGTGTTATCTTGAGGTTTTCAGTATGTACAGAAACTATTTCAAGTCCATCTTCATTATCGTTCAGCAGGTTAGAGAGAGGATTTAAGGCGAGACAAAACCAGAGAGGACTTAGTGCGTCTCCTTGAAAAATACCTCGCTTTATAGGTATGAAAGGAGTTTCTATAGATTTGCCTATTTTTAGTTTTGTTGCCCAAAGCTGCATGGCTTGTTTTAAAAACTCTATTAAGGTAGGATGGATGTTATAATGTTGTAGAATGTAAATTAACCAACTATGGGGTACGGAGTCAAATGCCTTTTGATAATCTATGTACATAGTGCACATATCTTTCTTATATGTGGTTGTGTATTTCATTGCTATTGTGTCTATTGTAATCTGTTCTTTACAGCCCTGGCTTTGCTTACGGCAACCTTTCTGCTCCTCTGCTAAAATATTGTTCTGGACGAGATGTTTGTATATGATCTGAGATATGCATGAAGTGATGATTTTGTAAATAGTCTGAAGACAGGTTATTGGTCTATAATTTGCCGGGTTCATGGAGTCACCATCTTTAGGGATCAGATAAGTTATGCCTTGTGTTATAAAATTGGGAATTGTGTGTGGAGATTTTAAGAAGTCATTGATGTGATTATGTAGGGCTGGGTGTATTGAAGAGAATTTCTTGTAATAAAAGTTATGAATGTGATCTGTGCCCGGCGTTTTCCAATTATGAATTGTCTTTATAACATTATTAAATGTTTCTAACGGGATATACTCAAATGACATTTCTGATATGCCGTTAATTTTTTGTTTATCTCTTTCTATCCATGCTGCGTCTTTATTGTGCTGTGTAGGCTTGCTCCATATATTTGACCAAAATTCGCATAATTGTTGTTTTGTAGGTGAGTTTTGTTGTATTGGTCCTATATTCTGACGGTTTATAGTATTTGCAGACAAGTTTCTGTAGAATTGTTTTTCATTATTAATAAATTGAGCGTTTTGTTGTTTCCTATTAGTACAATTTAGATATCGGCGGCGGCGGTTACTAAGAGAGTTTAATTTTTGTTTTAGTGTATCTAGAAACTGGTTATCTGCTCTGTTAGATTCATCATGCTTAGAATGTGTAGTATATTTTTGTTTTATTCTTTCTATGTGTGTTCTTAGACCTAAACTTCTGTTACCCTGTATATACTGTGTCATTCTTCCTATTGCTTTTCTTAATTCGGCTATTCTTTTGTCCAATCTTTTTTGCCAGTTTGGTCTGTTATCGGAAGTACGGTCTACATGGAATAATGGAGGTACACTAGGGTCTTTTATTTTTGAACCATTACAAAGTGCTGCAGTATAAGCTGCACAATATATAATCGTGTGAGTCATAATAAAATCGTTATCGGGATAATCATATTTTGGTATCATAGTTGTATTTAAATAATTAATTATATATGATAATTTTCTAGAGGTTTTTTGTTTGGGTATATATGGTCTTTCTGTTGGGTTACTATTTAAGAATTTTTCGTAAGTTTGCTCGTATGTTTTTGTGATTATATTATCTAGGTTACGGTATTCTATGTTATATTGATAATTATTTGTTGGTTCATGGGTGGATATTGTGTTGATTATTTCAGCTACTGTGTTATTTTGTTGTATTAATAGTGCAACGGTTTCAGAGTTTGACGATAATAGGTTATCTGTGGTATTTACATTAAGGCTTTGTCTTACTTCTTCTCTAATTGCTTCTAATCGTTCATTACTAATAAGTTTATTATTTATTATGACCCTTCTTTGATCAGCTATACGCTGTTCTGAGACATGTGCTATGTGAGGGAATTGTTCTGTTATGTTTGTATGTAGTGGTTTTCGATATGCAGTTCTATTTGATTCCAAATTCGTAATTTTGTAGTACTCTTTGATTATAGCTTCATTAACTTCATCAGACCACTGCATTCGCGACCTAGCTGATAGTTGCGACCCTAAATTTGTCTGTGATGATTGTGTTAAAATCATGTTAGTGTAGCTTCCGTTTTGAAGAATATTTGCAACTTCTTCCCTAATCGACTGCAAAGCAGTAGAAGAGATTAAATAGTTTCTGACAATGGCACGTCGTTGGTCTCCAATTCGCTGCTTAGAGACATTTATTTCCGGGAACTTTGTAATAAATTGTGTGTAGAGTGGATCTAGATATCCGCGGATTTTGGTTTCCAGTTTAGTGATGATAAGGTAGGTGCGCCAAATGAACTCGTTCATTTCCTGTGTCCATTTTATTCTAGCGCGTATTCGGCCAGTAGTGGGTACAGGGTTATTAGCAGATGCCTCCTGTACAACATCTACGGCTTCAGAGTTTGATGAATGTCGTGAAGATATAGAAGATGAATGATCAAGATTATAATTGGAATATGAAGGTGATGATGAGGTTGATGGAATAAAAGATTTTATTTTTAGACCTTGTCTCCATTTTAAATGGGTAGCCAGAGCCATGTTAGCCGTGCCAGTAATGTGTCATCACGTGTCCGCCCCCTACGTGAGTCAGGTGTTCGACTCGGACGTATGGCTGGACTTTAGGGGGCTTATTATTATTATTATTATTAAAATAAAAATTAAACCGCGATAAAATCCGTATAAACTAGTTTTATTTCAATGTGTCATATTCGCGTAAACATAAGGAATCACTATGCGTTTTATTTGTTTGAAATCTGATTTCATCAAGATTAAACCATGTATTATATGATTTAGATGTAATTGAGTATATATAGTCTATACCTATTATCTATTGCTCTATCTATAGCTACTATTATACGACATGTAAGTTACCTATAAAATAAAATGGAATCCTTTACTATTTTAATGTTAATAACCTGAGATTCAATCATTTCACTCGTCACCTAATCCCTCGTCATTACAATGATAAGCAGTGATTAGTAATCTAATAATATTCTATTACCTACAATTGAACATAATTCTTCACTATTTATATGTTTGTTCACTGCTTATATATTTTTATTAGCTTAAATGACGAGACGAGCAGGTCGCTCGCCTGATGGTAAGCGCCACGACTGCTCATAAACTGAAGCAACGCCACACAGAGCTTTAAATAACAAAGCACTGCATGACACTGGACTGCGCTCGTCACCCCGAGATATAAGGTGTTAAGTCTCATAATGCCCAGTAATTTCACTGGCTTCAATGTCCTTCACACCGGAACACAACAGTGCTTACACACTGTTGCTTGGCGGCGGAAATAGACGGCGCGGTGGTACCAACCCAGCCGGCCTCTCGCATACGAGGGACCTACCACCTTGTGAATATCATATAGTCATATTTGAATTGAACTTTGATAACCTCTTAAAGTTACGACATCTATAATTTAATTCTAATTTTAGATTATGACTCCGCGAATGTCGAGTATTGAATAGCAATAAAGAAATATAAAGATCTAAACGTAAACAAAGTTTTTTTTTGTGTATTCTTCACTACAGTAACGGTATCTTATGATAACACTCGGGGCGTATGTATGCTTATAAAGTTCCTTAACAACTACGTGTAAAAGAATAGTACTTCATTGATGTATGAACCGCAGTATGGGCGTACTTCTGGAGCCAGTTCCATTTTTACCCTATGGTTATCACGGACAGTAGCCTAGGACACCTGCTCTGATGCCCCCCCCCCCCCTCCAAATGCCAAAATCCAGAAACGAAATATATTTTTAACATTATTTTACCCCCATCTTCTTTTACTTCCATTTATATCCATCCAAAGGTTGTCTGGCAGAGATCGCTTTTAGCGATAAGACATTGTAAAACCAAACAGTTTTTTTTTTTTTTTTTTACACCCAACTGTCACACACATAGTCCTGATCCCACACTAGTTTGTAATTAATAATATGTTTATTGATTTTGTTATTATTGGTTATACAATAAAGAGTATTGTATTGTAATATTTCAGTTCAATATTAAAAAAGCTTTTTTTACTTTGGAAAAAGGCCCCAAACTGTGTGCTAGGGGACTTCCCTAAGATGGCCCTGGGAAAGCTATAATGTATAGAAACAACAGTGTGTCACAACACTTGTAAGTTGACCCGAGTAACATCGTACGGTGTCGCTGCTGTAACTCTGTTCCTAGTAAGCTTAAACTGATTTATAATATAGGTTCCAGACAGACAAAGCAAGGTTGCATACTCAGTACATACCTACACGTGACACATTTTCAACAAACGGGACTATCTGTGACCTAGTTGTTTATCGCTCGCGTGCTGGCATCGTATGACAGCAATCTACTGCATAGTGCAGTGCATACAGCCGCATTATTACCTTTAGTTATCTACATACATACGCACTCACACCTGTAATCCCTGAAGGGGTAGGCAGAGGTGTAACCAGTACACCCATATTTCGCCGAGTGTATTTCCGTCTCTTATGTGATAGGGGGCGAGCCTATCGCCATACCGGGCACAAATTCCAGACTCCGGGCTGATACTGAGCATTTCGTAATAGAAAAACCCAATACCACTTTACCCGACCCGGGGATCGAACCCGAGACGTCAGCGTTGACCTCAATCGTAACGCGTACGCATTACAACTGCGCCACCGAGGCAGTTTAGTTTAGTAATGACAGCCTCCGTGGCGCAGCGGGCGAGTAGCCGGCTGCGAAGCGAGAGGCCGTGGGTTCGATTCCCGCACTGAGACAAATGTTTGTTTCGGGTCTGGGTGTTGTGGGACCGCAAGTCCCTCGTAGTTGCTGATACCCACGATACAGGTTTACCTAGTGTGGGGTCAGGACTATGTGTGTGACTGTTGGGTGTATTTATTTATTTATTTTATTTTTATCTAATGTGACTATTCTGTTGTCATCACCAGGGCCGACCCTACCATTTGTCTCGCGGTGTAGCCGCATCAGGCGTTGACTCGGGTAGAGACGCCGTTGCTTCAGATTCTCTGAGTTCAGACTTTATAAATATATTATTTCCAACTCTTCCCTAATTTTCTATTTCATTCATTTCGTTACGGGATAAAGACAGATTTGCATTCCCAGAGACTCGCCGAGCTTCATTGCTCGGTGTCGAAATATGCGTGCCACTGTCGATAATGGCTTACAGGAGTTACAGTGGCGGGTGTGTGGGCGGGATAATCTCGTAAAAAAAATATATAAATATATCAAGCCATAATAAATGGGGCGCCACATTTTGATCTCGCTCCATCCTACAATTATTGACAATAAATCATGGGTCGAACTTAACTAAACTGATGTTAACTCCTGTCAGAGGCGTGATTTTACTCCTGGTTACTAAATTATTAAAATCCATAGGTATCCAATTATTGGATCTTTCATTGTTCATGTCTTGACACATTCATTACTTTTTTTTTATTAATAATCTGTAAATTTAATTTAATAGTCCTTCACTTATATAACTTAATTTTGACTGAGTTCGTCGTGTAAAAGGTTGACTTTCGTTCTCTTTATATTAGTCAGATGACAACACAGAGTACGATTGCTCCATCTAGACACCTTCTTTGACAGATTGTTTTATTTAAAACTGTCTACCTATCTCAATACAATCGAAAAAGTCGACGAGGAGTAACAAGCGACATTTTACCCAGTTAACGTATTTTTTATTGCCCGTACCGCCTCAACCCTCAGTAACATACCTTGATAGTCTTATCCCGGGATGCGGTGGCGATCCAGGGCATCTCGGGGTGCCAGTCGCACGCGAACACCGGCCCCGAGTGTGCGGTGAACTGTTGCAGGCAACGTTCGTGCCGGCGTACGTCCCACAGTTGCACGTTACCGTTCTCGGACACCGCTGCGAACGTGTTCGACTGATGCGGACTAAACTGGACATCGCGGATGGACTCTGTGTTGCTGTGATAATAATGATATTAATATAGATGATCTCTAGTTATTACATTGTAGATAAATGGTATGTTAAATAATATTATTTAAGGTATTTTTCCAAATACCCATTTCATTTTTAGACCCCTAAACAGGAACCCCCTAACCAATTTAAATGTATTGTGTTGTAGGAACGTAAGTCCCTCGTAGTTTCTGATATCCATGCTTAGTACCCATGATAGTACAGGTCAACCTAGTGTGAGGCGTCTGAGGCGGCGTATAAGATGTCTAGTACATGAGTTACTGTTGGGTAAATATAATAAAACAAAAGCTCACACGCCTCTATCGAGCTTATATACGTCTCTTTTTTTGATAGGAGGCAAGCCTATCGCCATTTTCTTCCACCTGCCCTTATCTTAAACACAGTAGGGTCGACGAAACATTCTTTTAACACATTATACAGAAATATTGGTTTGCTTTAGCAACAGGGTGCTTGCCTGACGTCAACCCAATAAGGGGAGAAAACACCTATACCCAAAAAATATTTTGTGTTTTACAAAAAACCCTGTGTGATTTTTCTATCGAAAACTCAAACACAAATAGTGATTACACTACCTTAGATTAAAATCCAAGATCTCACGAGTTTTCAACCTTAGTAGGCTAGCTAGTGAGGTGTTTTTTTTTAATTTGATTAGTGGCGAGTAATGAACGATATAATTAATTATGAACACATTGCTAGTTTGATAGTTGTTTTATCAACTACATTCATGCTTTATTTAGGGCACAGGTTTTGAGGCAGTTATAAATTAATCTAATGTAGGTTGAACGAGTGTTCAATAGATGATAATTAATATCAATTCATTCGTTCAACTATGCGATAAAAGCAAAATCAGGAATGTTTACAATTTGATTGACAATTCTAGTAAGACTTTCGAACCACTTAGCGACCCATATTCAATGATGAAATAGCAAAAACAACTAAGATTGCCTATATTTTGCAGCAGCTTGACCCCAAAATTTGAATTTAAAAAAAATGAGAATATACTATACCTACTTAAAATGGAATAAGGATAAGCGATGAAAGTTATATTGTAGGTAGTCTAAGAAAGTAATATCATATCAAGATGAATTTGAGATTTTTCAGTGGACCCAAATGCTTGGGCAAGGGGGGCTTGAGCCCCTTAGGGTGTATTTATTTATTTAATTTTTATGTCATTATGTATTTTATGTATACATAATTTAATATTATTTCTGATACATGTCATAACCGCTATTTTAATTATCTACAATCTTCATGATTAATAAACGATTTCACTCATTCATTTCAGTTAAGCCACTAAACACGTAAAAGAAATGTTAAATCGTATGAAAGTTTAACATTATTATACGTATATTTTGGGGCTAAATATGATTAAGGATCGTTGAGCAAGTCGACCTTCATCATGTTTGTATCTCTAGTTGTTTTTACATTTTGTTTAGTTTATGTTACGTCACCGACCTTGATCTAGGCCGCAGATGGCATACGCGGCACGTGTATCTTACATTGTTGTCATAGATTATTTACAACTTTAATGTACCCACTACACGTGCTAGCATTACACGTGCCGGCATGTGAAAATTTTGATGTTTGTGAGATTCTGAATTTGGGTGTTTGTTAGTTAATCACGCCTTCATTGAACGGTTTTGCATGAAATTTGGCATAAAGGTACACTATGACCTGAATTAGAACATAAGCTATATTTTGTTCCAATGCTACGCACACGTGTTATAAGCTACAATATGCAACGAAAACCCTGTTTTTCCTTTTAACCACGTTATAAGAATCCTTATTCAAATATAAAGAAATATATCAATTAAGAAAATTACATACGCACTCACGCTTGTAATCCCCGAAGGGGTAGGCAGAGGTGTAACTAGTACACCCACATTTCGCCGAGCGTATCTCCGTCCCACGATGTGATAGGGGGCGAGCCTATCGCCATACCGGGCACAAATTCCAGACTCCGGGCTGATACTGAGCATTTCGAAATAGAAAAACCCAATACCACTTTACCCGACCCGGGGATCGAACCCGAGACCTCAGCCTTAGCTTAATCGTAACGCGTACGCATGACAACTGCGCCACCACGGCAGAAAATTCAACCACAAAAATAACGATTGGCGATCACCCGGTGGTTTATCGAAAGTGGTAGTTACTCGGTGGAGAGGTCGACGGCACCTTTTTACTATTACAGCGAGTCGCCACTTTACTAATACGCGCGTAAAACACATAAAATTACAGTTTTAAGTAATATTTCATTAAAATACCACTTTCATTGAGCTGCTGGCCTACCATCTGTCCCATTTTTATGTTATATTTTTCTCATTAGAGATATTTCCTTATGTTTGAATATCGATTCTCATAACACAGCTAAAAGGACCAACATGGTTTTTGTTACATGTTGTATTGCAGTGGTATACAACATATAACGTATATCTATCAATAGCACCATACACGGTATGCCCTTATCATTTTATGTTAGATTTTTCTCATTACAGATATTTCCTTATGTTTGAATATCGATTCTCATAACACAGCTAAAAGGACCAACAGGGTTTTTGTTACATGTTGTATAGCAGTGGTATACAACATATAACGTATATCTATCAATAGCACCATACACGGTATGCCCTTATCATTTTATGTTAGATTTTTCTCATTACAGATATTTCCTTATGTTTGAATATCGATTCTCATAACACAGCTAAAAGGACCAACAGGGTTTTTGTTACATGTTGTATAGCAGTGGTATACAACATATAACGTATATCTATCAATAGCACCATACACGGTATGCCCTTATCATTTTATGTTAGATTTTTCTCATTACAGATATTTCCTTATGTTTGAATATCGATTCTCATAACACAGCTAAAAGGACCAACAGGGTTTTTGTTACATGTTGTATAGCAGTGGTATACAACATATAACGTATATCTATCAATAGCACCATACACGGTATGCCCTTATCATTTTATGTTATATTTTTCTCATTACAGATATTTCCTTATGTTTGAATATCGATTCTCATAACACAGCTAAAAGGACCAACATGGTTTTTGTTACATGTTGTATTGCAGTGGTATACAACATATAACGTATATCTATCAATAGCACCATACACGGTATGCCCTTATCATTTTATGTTAGATTTTTCTCATTAGAGATATTTCCTTATGTTTGAATATCGATTCTCATAACACAGCTAAAAGGACCAACAGGGTTTTTGTTACATGTTGCATAAAATATGTGACTGTCATATTAATATCCAGTATCAAGTAAAGTTTAATAATTAAATAATTACCTGATAAACGTCCTAGCAACTTCCTTCATGCGCAGATCGAAGCATTTCATCATACCATCCTGAGAGCCGGAGATCAGCAGTGCAGGCTCTGTGAGATGGAAACTCACCTGCAATTATTAACATGAGTTACGAATTGTAGGTATCTAAGTGGTAGTACCACGCTGTAGACCAGCGGTTCCCAAACTTTTAAAGCTACGGAACATTTTTTTCTTATGGCATAGGCCGGCAAACGAGCAAGTGGGTCACCTGATGGTAAGTGATCTCCACCGCCCGTGTATGCCCACAATACCAAAAGAGTCATGGGTGCGTTGCCGACCTTAAAGGAAAGGGATAATTAAGGAATTGGGAAGGGGAGGGGGTTTGGGCCTCCGGATATCACTCACCGTACGAAACGCAGCAGCAAGCTGCTACTTTACGCCGGTTTTCTGTGAGACAGTGGTAATGACCCGGACGAGCCAGCTCCTACATGCTGTAGACAAAAGTGTCTACAGCGTGGCTCTACCACTCATAAATTTAGAGAAATGCCTTTCATTGTATGGAACCATAAAATAAAATAATCAATTAATTAGTGTAGACACTTTTGTGTATGAGTTCATCTTCAATGTGGTCGGATATTTTGTGAATCCGATCAGACATTCGCTGCAAGTCAGTGACAATTCACGGAACCTTAGTTACTTTTCCAGGGAACCCACTTTAGGGAACACTGCTGTAGACAATTCTATCTATAACATGAGCAGGCCCGCTCGGCCAGATTGTTAGCACTGTGTTACAGAAAATCGATGTAAAACGACAGCTTGCATATGCGTTTCTTACAGTGAGTGATATTTCCAAGAGGCCCAAATTCACCCTCCCCTTCCTAATCTCAATCATTTTTTATAAGGTCGGTAATGTATCCATGATTCTTTTGGTATTGTGGGTGATAATAGGTGGTGGAGAGCACTTACAACCAAGTGGCCCACTTGCTCGATTGTTGACCTTTGCTATAAAAGCTCGGCGAAATGTGGATGTACTGGTTACACCTCTGCCTACCTCTTCAGGGATCACAGGTGTGAGTAACTATTAAAATAAATACACCTAACAGTCACACACATAGTCCTGACCCTACATTAAAATATATGTGTATTGAGATGTGGGCATCAGGAACTATGTGAGACTTTCCATCTCACCACAACCAGACCACAAACAATTAATTATGGCTCACACAAATATTGGCAGTAATCTTGGTAGGGGAATCGAACGAGTGGCCTCTCATTTCACATCCGACTGCACCATTGAGGCTACCAAATTATTATAATGATTACCTTATTGACAGTTCTCTTGTGTTCAGAAAACACATGTTCCTGTTTAGATCTACCAGATCTGCCGAGGTTCCACACAACAACTGCTCCATTTGTGGCGGCTGTGGCCAATGTGTTCTCTAAAAATATTTTCAATATAAAATATCACTATAAAAAAGCTGTAAAGTGTATTAAAGAAATTGAATAGTATTTATTCCCACAAAAACACATATGCAATGTTTTTTCATTACCTAAAATTATTAAAAAAAAAACATTATCCTAGTTCGGCAAAGTGACTACGCTACACTTGATGGTAAGTGTAGTGCAATCCAAGAATACTGTCGACCAACGACAGACAATGTGTCTATTGTAGGTCCGCAAAATTTATTAATAAATAGTTGTGAAAGTTCACATAGTCTGTATTTTTGAGTGTCCAACAGAAAGACATTTTTCAGCTGAACCCTTAACCAAATATTCAGCTCGTCTTCTAGTTCCAATTGAAATTGAAAATGAATTTGATATTTTGGTTGGTCATTAATATTTTTCAAATGCATCTGGTTCTAAAATCTCTTAGGTTAGGGTTAGGATGATTTACTCAAGTAATTAAAATAAACAGAATTTCCCTAACCCGGTTTCAACTATGTTTAAAGCAATAATTATTGTGATAAATATTGTGTTGTGTTACAATATCAAGATATCTATCATCATCAAGGTTGATAATTTTAACATCTTGATAAATATTAATATTGCTTTTTTGAATTCTAAATCAACAAATACATAATACCCAGTAAATGGAGTACAAAGGTGAAGATAATATTCCAATCATTAATAAAATTAACATACTTTGACACTTAATTTTATGGAAGTTGGAGAAGTAAAAAAAATGTTTTCTCAAGTTTTTAATCTCAACATATACTTACCTACCAAATGTACTTGAATAACAGATAATCTTGATTACTAAATGTGTGTATTCACTGAACAACTTGCTTCTAATAAAATAGTTTAATAATAATTTGCTTGATGATTATTATGTTAGTTGATAATTATTGAACTTTCAAATTAATATTGTGATCTACAGGAGTTACTTAGATTACCCCTTCATCACATAAAAAGGCATGAGAATGGGAAATTATTATTAACATTATCATGCATTTACAACTTAACACATACCCTCCGTAGAGCTCCAAGCAACATCAATGGAAGAAAAATTCAAATTTAAATTTTTACCCACACGTAAATTGCACACCTCGGTAAACTCATTTTCACCAATGGAAAATACTTTGAACACTGAAAAAAAATACATATTATTGTCTATACATTGCTTTAACTAAAAACAACTGTTTGTTTTCTTTTACCATTTCTGCCGGCAATGACCACCTGAGTGGAGTCTTTATTCAGGGCCAAAGCATTAGCCGGCCCTTCTTCCGATACACAAATTGTATTCGAAGGAATCATTATTTATAATTATATTTATAAAACAATGATCACATAATGAATATAAATAATGAATCAAAAGTCCGAATACATATACACTCTGAAGAAAATTCTCTATCGAGTTAACATGTTTGCGAATAAAGCGCGTTTAATTATGTAATGTACTGTACAAATAAAATAATATAATCAGTCTGGTTTGTTTTGCGGTTTGCCTATTTTGAGGTTGTTTGACGTTTAGCCAACAATATTAGTAAATAGGGATGTTCGAAGTCCGATGCCTCAGAATATCGACATTATATGACTCCACCTCTGCACTACCTACCGTAATTTTATCGGACGTCATATTATATCGTATCTGTTAAATCGTTTTAGACCTTATGGTATTTGTATAGGAACGCGTACCACCTTAAACACTGCTGCGATTTCTATAACAAATGTTGAAATAATTCTGTAAGTATGTAACAGGCGAAAAAACATAACGAGCGAGAACATAATACGCAATATCGTATAAATGCATATGTATTACGTATTTAATATCATATTGACTTGATTTTGTTTGTTATATCCCAAATCCAACCTCACATAACTGATACACGTGGTACACTCTACTGATTTAACGGACGACGCAATTCATAATACCAAATTCACCATCAAATCATGACCAAGAACCATGGGGAAGGCGGACCCTTACTTTAAGCCAAGATAACGCCAGGCAGAAAGAAGGAATCTATAAATTGCTTATTCTAAGATCTGTTATCAAAAGAAATTTATTATCCTATAAAAAATAAAAAGTTATATTGCAAGTCTGACAATATAGGTAACTGTTAAATTACAGAAAAAGGATGCACTTAAATACAGTGACGTCAAATTTTACAATTTAGTATACATGTAAGACGTTATGTAAGATAACTTTACAGTCCCACCTCTTCGAGCTGCCACTTCATCTTCTTCCACCTGCCCTTATCCCACTCTTGCATATTATACTTTTTAAAACGCATGCATGTGCGAAAGATTCAAATGACGTCAACCCTTCAGGGGAAAATGAATCCTTTAAAATACTGATCTCAAAAATACCTAGTTTCTATGGATAACTAGGTATTTTTATACCATAATATTATGTCGAGTTTTTTTCTGCAATGGGGTAATTTCGAAAACTCAATTTGGAAACCCTGATTTTGAATTGTCATTTGCCAGATGTCAGACGAGAAAAACCGTCAAAACGATTTTTCCTCGGCGTATAATAAAAACGCAAAACTTGCGTAATTTTTAAATAACACCCGACTAAATCTTCACATATAAACTTAGCTAATAGTTAGCATGTGAGAAATAGTGTGTTTTGAGTTCCGTTCATTCATTTCGCGACCATGGATGGCGGAGACAGGATACTTGTGGCTGCTGGTGTTACTGCCGCGGTAGTGGTTGGTGCGTTTGTCCTGTGGGGGCCAGGAGGGGCTCCGAAGGTCCGCAAGAGGCGGGGGCAGATAGCAGGCCTCCAGAACTTGGGCAGGACATGTTTTTTGAACACGCTGTTGCAGGCGCTGGCCGCCTGTCCTACTTTTATAGACTGGTTGAAAAAATACGCAAAAGTTAACGGCCATAATAACAGTATGATAACTACGTTGTACACAGTAATTGAAGGTTTGCATGATCAACTAGTATTTGCATGTTTATAGTATTTTATCATGGATTTGTCAATACCTTGATATGTTATCTAAAATATCTAATAACAATTTATGGGTGACTTGTTTGTTTTGTCCACTGGATTGGTCTGCATTTAGTGTAAGTGGAATTCAAGGTCAAGAAATATGCTGCTATATAATCAATAACACTGCTGTTTAAAATTAAATTGTAACATTTTTTATGAAACAATCAATACTAAAATAATAAACATTTTTTTTACATTCAGTGTTCTGTTGTAAATAAAGATTTTAAATTGACAATCATTTTCAATTTTTGGTCAACTGCATAGAAACAATGTCTACCAAATTGGTGACATATTTAATAATGGACAGGTCAGGAGTACTCTAAACCAATGTGAGAGCATGAAGTGATTAATGAAAGAAGATGAAGTGAAAGTGGTATGTTAGGACCATTTTAAAGGGGAAATCCATCTCTGCCTACCCTTATAGGACATGGGCATGATATGTATGTATGAATCACATATTTTATTCAATAATTACCTCCTCTATCTCCACATTTAATTTTATTACTTATTATTATTGTAGTCATAAACGGCACGCACGAATCAGCCCGAGGCACACCAGTGTGCCCACTGGGAGTCTTGCAGTCTCTGAGGGCAGCGGGCTGGGTTGTCCCTGCAGATCAGCAGGACGCACATGAGCTGCTCCATGTTCTGCTTTCTTGTATTGAAGAGGAAACCACTGCTATGGCCAAGAAGGTGCAAAATCATATTTAATCCTTTTTTTTTTGTTTTATGGCATAGGCCGGCAAACGAGCAAGTGGGTCACCTGATGGTAAGTGATCTCCACCACCCATGTACACCCACAAACTAAAAGAATCATGGGTGCGTTGCCAACCTTAAAGGTAAGTGATAATAAAGGAATTGGGATGGCGAGGGGGTTTGGGCCTCCGGAAATGCCTACTGATACTGAAGAAGCATGAAGAAACCTGAACATCTTTAGATTTTTATCTTCTTTATTAAAATAACTCATTTTAATAATACAGTTTTATGATTGAATACAGAGCACTTGAAATGTTAAATTGTAAGGATTTTATGAATAAGTAGTCAAAATAACCATTTATATTAAATAAATAAATACTATATTTCTACAGTGCCTCCATTAAAAAATAATGAATAAAAATAACAAAAAACAAATTCAATCTTACCTAATCAATAACCAACTGACATTGTTTCTAGCCGGGATGTCTCTCAGACGCATTAGGGCTAGGCTCCCGTGCGTGGTCTGCGATAGCCTCCCCGGCCTCGCCTCCTGCTGGTGGACACTCCCTCCGAGCTGACTCCACGCCGCCCACGCCCTCGGCACTCACCACACGACCAGCGTCAGCCGCGCCTGGTGACGAGCCTGATCTCATTGAACCAGGTAACTTGTCGAAACTCGAAATGTGTTTTGTTTGTTTTGTTTGTGGATGGCGGCATATGAGTTATTGGATCACTTGATTGACAGTGATCAAGTACGTCGATAAGAGAGTCTTTGAGGAAAGGAAAAAAAATGGGGTTTTCTTGGGCACAGGCCCAACATTTTCACAGGGAAATGGATTTATATATAAAATAAATAGGTAAATAATTTAAAAACATTAATAGGTACTTTATGATAGTTCTTAAAATACTTTTTATTTACAACATTATTATGTGCAGCTTTCGATAAGTAGATAACAATTTTATGGTACATATTATTTACAAACAGTAATATGTACTAAGATAATTGCATAGTCTTTCTTGCAGAACTTTAAAATAAGCATTTTTCACAGCACTCTACCTGTAGAATGTAATGGCACATAAAATTCCTTGAACACTTGTACATACGATACATATATAAAATATAACAATATAAATTCTGCAACTGACTGCCTCGGTGGCGCAGTTGTAATGCGTACGTGTTACGATTGAGGCTAACGCCCTCAGCGTCCTCTCGGGTTCGATCCCCGGATCGGATAAAGTGGCATTGGGTTTTTCTATTACGAAATGCTCAGTATCAGCCCGGAGTCTGGAATTTGTGCCCGGTATGGCAATAGGCTCGCCCCCTATCACATCATGGGACGGAGATACGCTCGGCGAAATGTGGGTGTACTGGTTACACATTTGCCTACCCCTTCGGGGATTACAGGCGTGAGTGCGTATATTTATATGATGTGATTTAGAGCCGGTGATGGAAGCGCCACGCCTGACGAAGGGCGTGTCCCGTTCGTTTTGTCACCTGAGTTCAGTGGGTCGTCGTTGGTTGCCTCTCACGGCGCCTCCGCCCCCGCCGCCGCCGCCTCCGTTCCGCGGCACTCTCGCCTCGAGGCTGCAGTGTACTGTCTGCTCTAATAAGGTATCTCATTTTACAACTGTTTCCAAATCCATACATTTACTAATGTACCTCAATACGGGTTGAATAGGAATAGAGCGGTGAATCGGGACGATACTTATATTGTGACTAGCATTTGTTTGCGGCTACGCCCGCGTGAACGACCTTTTCACACAACTCACAAACATCCAATGTTTGAATGTTTCAGGGTTTGTGAACTTCGATGTTTGTAAGACAATCAATCCTTTACGGCTTAACGGTTTTGAATGAAATTTGGCACCCAGGTAGACCATGACCTGGATTAGAACATATTTTTATCCCGGAAAAAACTAGTTATATTAGTAGGATTTAGATTTGGAAAAAAAGGTATAAGAAAAGAGTCGGCAACCCCAAAAAGAAAATTATGATTCTTTATTAAAATTATTGTCACATAAATATAACATGTACCTAGTTACGTATCCTAGAGTATGTGTACGATCTGATGGCGTCGCATCACAGGATGTACCCCAGACGCAAGCTAAGCACATTTTGTAAAACAGTAAACACTTCTTAGAACAAGTACATGTTGTTTATATGTAATTTGAGACATCACAGGTGTGCTCCAGACGCTACCTTAGCACTTTTATAGTAAACACGTCGAAGCTTCTAGAATAAGTAATGCGTATTGTTTACATCGCTCGACCATATAAATAAGGAAATTGTACATGAAAATCAAGTCTAATAAAGATCTTCATCCTGAACAGTCTTTTAAAAAGCTCCTCGAGCCGTCGCCCGATTTGACTACCTACAGAAATCAAGGGAGCCCATAAACAATACAGAATAAACTATCCAATGTATACGTACTTTATTATCTAGCCTTGATCGTTGTTTGTTCAAACGAAAATAACTTTAAACCTTCAACTATGATGAATTACTTATTATACAATGCATATGAAACTGATGATATCGCTAGGTAAAACTAAATACTCGAATCTCGACTGATACTAATATCATTTATGAAACGAACAAAAACCAATATAATGTCAAACGATTATTGTTTAAATCTCCGAATAGGTCTTACAACATCGATATATTCTACAACTAGCCTTTGTTCCCGGCCCCGCCCGCGTGAACGGCCTTTTCCGGGATAAAAAGTAACCTATGTTACTCAGTGATACTGTAGCTTTCTAACGGCAAAAGAATTTTTGAAATCGGTCCAGTAGTTTTTATGTTTATTCGTTACATACAAAAATACATCTTTCCTCTTTATAATATTAGTGTAGATGAGCCAATAAGAATACAGTTTAAACGTCGCGCGTACAAATTCCTCAGTTTGATTGGTTGATTTTAGGGATCGATATGGAGATCCGATTTTTTTCATTTTTTTTTATATTGTAGGCCGGGAAACGAGCACGTGGGTCACCTGATGGTAAGTGATCTCCACCGCCCATGTACGCCCACAATACTAAAATAATTATGAGAAGGGGAGGGGAATTTGGGCCTCCGGATATCTCACTCACCATACGAAACGCAGCAGCAAGCTACGTTGATTATTGGTTTAAGAGAATGCCATTTGCAACTTTCTTGACGCTGAGTCTAGATCGGAATGATATTTTGAACATTTAACATTACGAGAATTGTCCTACTGATGTTGTATTCACAGAGTCCGGTGCGTTATGACAAGTTCGACAGTATCTCTCTATCTCTAGCCAACGCTAGTGTTGGACTCACCGGAACCTACAGTTTGGCAGGTAAGCTATCAGAATATTATGGCGACACTTTAGGGCTAGTACGAGTTACAAATACGTTCACAATTTTAGAATTCGTATAAAATTACTACCGTCGAAGTGTCAAACTAGTAATTCATACTGTTTTCTTAAATTTACGCGAATATTACACATTGAAATAAAACTAGTTTATACGGATTTTATCGCGGTTTAATTTTTATTTTAGTCCCGACGTTTCGAAAGCTTTTCAGCCTTCGTGGTCTCTCCCGTGACCCGCGATAAAATCCGTATAAACTAGTTTTATTTCAATAGTAATTCATACGGTAATAAAGGAAAGAGTCGCTTGAAAACAAATTTCATATTCGACTAATATGGAGTAAAATTAACCATATTATTAATTTTAATTAATTATAGTTCCCACTAGTGGCTACTGTGATACTCGACGTATTAAGAGAAAACAAAAACCTTCATCGTTTAGGAAAACTTGTACTAGGCCTACTGTTGGATATCGAATCTCGGTTTAAGATTTGGACAATCTTTTGTGGCATATTATTAAAAAAGCAACTGACCCAAATTGACTGTTGGGTGTATTTATTTATTTATTATCGTGATCCGTGGGTCAGACCTACAATTTTAGACGGAATCACCCCCAGGTCTGCTTCGTGCATTCACGGCCCCAGAGCTGGTGAAGGGCGTGCAGTGCAGCAAGTGTTCCCCTCCACCTGCAGACCTCGCCACTACACCCGTCCCCGCCTACACCAAGCACATCAGGACCGTCAGCTTCGGGAAGGTATGGCAGGCTCATAGTGGTGGAAGAGATTAGAGGCTGGTGGGAGAGGCCTGATAGGTTTTGTGCCCGACTGTAAAACGATTTCTGTACATATGATGACAAACCAACACAGACCTTGCGTCTGGCCATGATCGACATGAATAGTTTTTTTTATGGCATATGCCGGCAACCGACCAAGTGGGTCATCTGATGGTAAGTGATCTCCACCGCCCATGTACGCCCACAATACCAAAAGAGTCATGGACGCGTTGCCGACCTTAAAGGAAAGGGATAATTGAGGAATTGGAAAGGGTAGGGGGTTTGGACCTCCGGATATCTCACTCACCGTACGTAGCAAGCTGCTACTTTACGCCGATTTTCTGTGAGACAGTGGTAATGACCTGGACGAGCCGGCCCATACATTCTGTAGACAAAAGTGTCTACAACGTGGCTCTACCACTCAAGAAAAGCTAATTGACTTATGCCAAATTTTAAAAAGTAATTGTTTATTTCTCACAGTATTTGGTTTAAGGAACCCAAATATATAAATTTCAATACATTATAGTAGAAGATGTATTTAAAATTCAATTTAAAATATATATATTTTTATCTATAATGGACGAGGTAATGGGGAAACCTGGTTCCGGTTGTGGGTTGTGGGGGTCACACGGTGGGTCGCCCCCATAGAATACTAAATACCGTCAAATCTACAGTATGAGAAGATGGATCTTCGCATAAAGCCGGGAAATAGAAAATAGCCAGGTAGAAAAAATAAATAAGAATTTTTATTTGATTAATGATTATATAGTATGCGTTACGACTAAGGCACACGCTGAGGTGTCCGGTTCGATCTTCGGGTCGGGTAAAAGTGATATTGGTTTTTTTTATTACGAAATACTCAGTATTAGCCGGGAGTCTGGAAATGCGCCCGGTATGTATCTGAAGTGTACCACCATCTGGAGGGCATTATTGAGTATTTTAATATACACCTAACAGTCATACATGTGTTATCTTTCTACTATTATAAATATGGTGATAGGCTCGGCCCCTATCACATCATGGGACGGAGATACGCTCAGCGAAATGTGGGTGTACTGGTTACACCTCTGCCTACCCCTTTGAGGATGTCAGGCGTGAGTGCGTACATATGTATGTATGTATGCCCATGAACATCCAAAATACCTAAAGAATCATAGATCCGTTGCTGACCTTAATATAGGTAACCGATAATTAAGGAATGGTGAAAGGGAGGGAGGATTAAGGCATCCGGATATCTCAATTGGATTGTTTGTTAAGTGATAAGACGTATGTACGTATGACGTATGACGTATGACGTATGTATGTATGTATTCCAGTTGTCGAGCTGCCTGTGCCTGCACATGAGTCGCGTGGAGTGGAGCGGCGGCGCGCTGCGCAAGCGATCTGAACCCGTTGCCTTCCCGGAGACCTTGTGCATGGCGCCCTATGCAGCCGCTCACCAACCCAAGGCATACTCACTTACTTACTACTTACTGTCTGTCACCATCCACCTCCAGAATTATTCATTATTCACTATGAGAGATACATACAATAGTGAGGTGTGGTATAAGAGAACATGTAGTGACGAAAATGGGCATGTAGAGAGGATCAAAGTAGATTGACGAAATAAATATAAACGTGTTACAGAAAAGTGTGGTCAAATATAAACAACATATAGTGACATATTTACAAGGTGGTAGGTCCCTCGTTTGCGAGAGGCCGGCTGGGTTGGTACCACCGCTTTGTCTTTTTCCGCCGCCAAGCAACAGTGTGTAAGCACTGTTGTATTCCGGTGTGTAGGACATTGAAGTAATTACTGAGCATTATGAGACTTAACACCTTATGTCTCGGGGTGACGAGCGCAGTCCAGTGTCATGCAGTGCTTTATTTAAAGTTCTGTGTGGCGTTGCTTCTGTTTATGAGCAGGCGTGGCGCTTACCATCAGGCAAGCGACCTGTTCGTCTCGTCAATCAATGTAATAAAAAAATAAAAAAAACATTAGTGTGATCCACAAATACTTTGCATACTATGAGTGTGAATAGTATGTGTAAGAAGTTCTGCGATTTGCGATTATTGGAATCATACCTATTATTGGAATCAAGTTTAACAGCTCACGTGATAGGAGCCACTTAGTGCCATCCGTGCCTAAGTATGTCATTGTGTGCAGGTGGACCTGATGTCTCTAGTGGGGTCAGGACGTCTCCGCAGCGGAGTGGCCGCGCTTAACGCTGGAGCGGGAGCAGGAGTGGGGGGTACAGCGGGGGGTGGAGCTACATACAGACTCACTGCAGCCGTCATACATGTGGGCGGACCACGGTCTGGACACTTCGCCACATACAGGAGGGGGAACGGGTTCGAAGCCAACAGGTACGTCTTATCACTCAACAAACAATCCAATTGAGATATCCGGATGCCTTAATCCTCCCTCCCTTTCACCATTCCTTAATTATCTCTTACCTATAATAAGGTCAGCAACGGATCTATGATTCTTTAGGTATTTTAGATGTTCATGGGCATACATACGTACGCACTCACGTCTATAATCCCCGAAGGGGTAGGCAGAGGTGTAACCAGTACACATTTCGCCGAGCGTATCTCCGTCCCATGATGTGACAAGGGGCGAGCCTATTGCCATATTTATAATAGTAATAAGATATGTAATGTGTGACTGTTGGGTGTATATAAAAATACTTCAAAACGTCCTCCAGATGGTGGTACACTTCAGATACATTAGTCCATGAAGTCTCCCTTCAAGAAGTGCTCCGCTGTGCAGCCTACCTTCTGTTCTATGAGAAGATGCCACCGCCTATCCAGCACCACTTCTAATCACTGTCTACCCACGTGGGAACACGGCTTATTGATGAACTTATCACAAACAGGGGAACAGGTCCTCAAATTCTAAGGGTCAGAAGTCTGTGGTAAATATTACAATACGCAGTTCAGCTTGACCTGAAGTTAGTGGCGTTGCGATTTCAATGACTAAAGGGCGGGTGATGTGACTAACTTCATGCAACATAAATTCTATTGCGTGTAAAAAACTAAAAAATGCATGTTCTTGACTCTTGGGTGCAAGATCAGTCGAGGGTACGAATTTTGTGATGGCGGGTTATGTGTGCCAATAGAACCATGTTTAGAGTGTATATGCAATGAATCTGAACTGAAAAGGAGATTTTAATCCGAACTGGGGATAGTTCCGAATTCGGAACACGGAATTCGAACGTAAATTGCAACCCATACGTGGCTCGTCCGGGTCGTTACCACTGTCTCACAGAAAACTGGCGTAAAGTAGCAACTTGCTGCTGCGTTTCGTACGGTGAGTGAGATATCCGGAGGCCTGAATCCCCCTCCCCTTCCCAATCCCTTAACCCCTTTCCTATATCGTCCGCAACGCGCCCATGATTTTTCTAGTATTTTGGGCGTACATGGGCGGTGGAGATCGCTTACCATTAGGTGACCTACTTGCTCGTTTGCCGGAATATGCTATAAAAAAAAATAGTGCTATGACTACTTTGAATCGAGATTTTTGCGATTCGGTTCGGATACAGTGCGTAAACACGCTTAGGATTACGAACTATGACTGGAAATATGGTTGTGTTATGTCCAAAGAATAAACAGACTAATTTGAGCTGGCTTGCATTCAGACTAAGATGGAAATGGGTCTAATTTGAGTTGGCTTGCATTCAGACTAAGATGGAAATGGGTCTAATTTGAGCTGGCTTGCATTCAGACTAAGATGGAAATGGGTCTAATTTGAGTTGGCTTGCATTCAGACTAAGATGGAAATGGGTCTAATTTGAGCTGGCTTGCATTCAGACTAAGATGGAAATGGGTCTAATAAGACTTATGAAAACAAGTAGAAGAATCGAAAATAAACTTCCTTAATTATTAGGCTTCTTCCATACATAAGCCCAAGTCATGCTGAACGTCTTTTCAATATTAGTAGGTATTTGGCAAGTCGATATGATGAAGGCACCTACAAGTATAAGGTCGGCAACGCACCCATGACTCTTGGTATTGTGGGCGTACATGGGCGCTGGAAATCACTTACCACCAGGTGACCCACTTAATCGTTTGCCGGCCTATGCCATAAAAAAAAAGTATCAGGCGAGACAATACCGTCCTCCACACTCTTGTATTTAGTATGTCTCGGCCAATGTATAGATTGGGCTCTTTAAGTATCTATTATAAATACTTCTAAAGTGAAAAGCTTTGACTTTTTAAAACCTATGCAACTCCGACATGGCATTGAAACCAACGGTATCCTTGTAACTAATAAAATAAATATGAGATCAAAGGACGCGTATCCAGCGCCGTAAAATCTATAATAAAAAAATATACCTTTCGGCTAGTTGTGCTCGCTCACAAACTGCTTAAAAATTATACATAAGACCAGAACGGTTGAATAAGTGTGATATTACGTCCTAATTCAAGTTTTCATAGAATTTGTGTCCATATCTGACTTATCGTATATTGTGACGTCATTTCAATGGCTCCAAATTATACTAGGTTATTATTATACATGGTTAGGTATTATACAAGCATAATATAAATTTTACAGTACTTTACAATAATTTACGTAACACAAAACCTACTAATTATTATATAAAGCCGCTCAAAAATAAATAACTTAGAAAGCATTCTAACTTGGTGGAAGGGGTAATTGTCAAATGCCAGAAAAGGGATGTACGCAGCACGATGCGGTCAATGACGTCACCGACCGTAATGGCAATACGGTAGTTTCCTATATTGAATTTTATACATTATTTTATAAGCAACAGAAAATGATACGCAAAAGAAACCCTTTTATTAAAACACAATCAAAATTGGTTCAGAAATGTGCCCGCAGTTATGACTTTAAATGTTGGTATGAAGAAAAGTGGGTGCGTAGTAGGGATATCTCACTATCTCGCTTGCACGCGTGCACTATAATGAACATTTTACACAATGACGTCAAAGGTTGCATCGTCTGTCATTTGACAATTACCCCTTCTACAGGATTTGAATGGCTTCTATCTTATTTATTTTTGGTCCGATTTATAAAATTCTTTCTGCAATAGATTTTGAGTAACATAACTTATTGATTTAAATAATAAAAAAAATCTAGTCAACTACCCTATTACACATTGTTTGCGTTCGAGATATATAGTTAGATGTTACCTCCTTATTTCATGTCTTAACCAATTTTTTATTGACTCATTTCTTATCCAATATTGATCAATGTTCTAATTTTAGATTATTGGCTTCATCGATTTTCGATGATTTCGCCAATGTCGACTATTAAATAGCAATTACGCTTTGATCAATATGTTTTCGTAAAAGGCTTTCCTTCTTGTATAAGTTTCCGTGACAGATAAAATAAGTACGTAATATAATATTAAGATATCCGAAGATTGCCGAGCACATACACAACATAATGTTATACTGTACATAGGCTTTATATAAACTTATTAACCTACTATAGTAAGGAGACATAGATTTGACATGATTCGTCTACAATCTACATCACATTTATCTTTAAAAATTATCTCTAAAATTTAAAATTCTAAAATTGCACAATATCAATTTGATGTACAATTTCCAATCATAATCTTTTCTACTATTAAAATTCTATCAGTATTATGTCTAATAAAATTTATAACTATTTTGTAATCACGTTTTTTTTTACCAAAAATCGATTGTAAATTGTGGTTAAATTATTCATAATTAGATTTCAAAATTAATGTTTAATATTCACAAATTCATTGTATTTTGTATTATGTAAATAAATACACATATCTAAATGGATGTAAAAGTGCTCGCATACACGAGTTATAGCGAATACGCCTAAAGCATGACATGTCACGACGAAATTTTAAGATAAAAAAATAATAACCTCGAAGTAGCTTAAATATAAAAAAAAAGGCTTTTTACATCATGGCCTAAAGAAGTTATGTTTTCAGTTCTTAAGTAGTAGGCTGCAAGTTATTGTCTACTAAGTTTCATTCAAATACGTTTAACTGTCAAGCTTGATTGTTTTTTTATTTTTATTATATCATACGTCGGCAAACGCGCAAGTGGGTCAACTGATGGTAAGTGATCTCCACCGCCCATGTACACCCACAATACTAAAAGAATTATGAGTGCGTTGCTGACCTTAAAGGAAAGGGATTATTAAGGGATTGGGAAGAGGAGGGGGTTTGGGCCTCCGGATATCTCACTCACCGTACGAAACGCAGCAGCAAGCTGCTACTTTACGCTTGTTTTCTGTGAGACAGTGGTAACGAGCCGGCCCATTCGTGCTGTAGAAACAAGTGTCTACAGCGTGACTCTACCACTCAAACATTCAAATGTTCACAATTATAATATTTATAGGGCTATTTACATGAATCGTGATCACCGACTTAAGTAAGTGCAGTGCAGTTGTAATAGGCGAGATTCGAGTGTAGAAACAACGGCTTGAGCCGTCGACGCCCGCGATCCTACACTCCGACTTACATAACTAGACTCGTGCCGGTACCTATGCGTGTATCTGCGTGATTTTATTTATTCCACTATATAGAGAGACACTTTTGTCTACAGCATGAATGGGCCGGCTAGTCCGGGTCGTTACCACTGTCTCACAGAAAACCGACATAAAGTAGCAGCTTGCTGCTGCGTTTCGTACGGTAGTAAGATATCCGGAGGCCCAAACCCCCTCCCCTTCCAATTCCTTAATTATCCCTTTCCTTTAAGGTCGGCAACGCGCCCATGATTCTATTGGTGTTGTGGGCGTACCTGGGCGGTGGAGATCACTTACCATCATGCGACCCACTTGCTCGTTTGCCGGCCTATGCCATATAATAAAAAAAATAATTCTTTAACGCTTAATCCGATGTGTTTAGTATCGACATAATCCTTATATAAAGTAACATTACCGATGTTCATTATTGAGTGGTCGTGTTTAAAAAATAATTCAACAAGATTCGACTATACTCGTCTTTAACGTTTCTCTTAAACACGCCTTTTTGATACTTCCTAATGTAAAAATCACCTCAGCTTAAGTAGCAAATAGAATAAGATATCCTCTCTTTAAAATTAGATAGCCTTTTATACCTGTCTATCGCCGAAGTAGGGTAATGAGTGACTATTCAACTATTAGGGGCCGTACTCCGAGGGAACTGAAGCGTATCTATCAGGAGGCCAATGTGAACATAGATCGTAATGAGATTGAATGTAGAATAAAAGTTGACTGAAGCCAAAACGGTATAATGCTACTGCTAATGCTAGGTGCATTTGACGTTGATTATTGGTTTAAGAGAATGCCATTTGCAACTTTCTTGACGCTGAGACTTGATCGGAATGATATTTTGAACATTTAAAATTACGAGAATTGGCCTCCAGATGTCGACGAGTAATATTTTCAAGTGTTTAAAAAATTCTCCATACAAAATGTTAATGGAAGATCGGTCACGGCCAGTACGCTTATGTGGTGACGTTCTATGATGTATGAGATGTTGACGATATTCCATTTTTTTTTGTGTGGGATGATTTTCATAATGTTGCATTATCGATACACAATGCGCCGTAGTCTAGCGTGAGCCTTTGTTCCATCGTAGTTTTTTTTATTTTTTTATTTTACTAGCTCGGCAAAGTGACTACGCTACACCTGATGTCAAGTGCGGCGCAATCCAAGAATACAGTCGACCAACGACAGACGATGTGTCTATCGTAGGTCGGCAAAATTATGCCGGTGTGTCGGGAACGTAAATTATGAATGTAAATTTTGTACATTCACTAATAACTTTCATTTTGATGCTATTAATTGAGTTTGACGTAAAATTACTAATATGGTTGAGCTATTGAAAAATGCTCTTTATGTGATGGTAAGATTTGTTTACCAATTAACCACGATATTATCTGACTGGCAAGTTAGAAGTTAGTGGCGCCCTCTACAATTACTGTGTCCATCTGTGGATTAAAATATACTCATGATGATTTCTTAGGTTTACGCGAATTTTACTCATTGAAATAAAACTAGTTTATACGAATTTTATCGCGGTTTAATTTTTGTTTTAGTCTCTTCCGTCACCACGAAGGCTGAAAAGCTTTCGAAACGTCGGGACTAAAATAAAAATAATACCGCGATAAAATCCGTATAAACTAGTTTTATTTCAATAAACTCATGATATGATTCCTCGTATATTTATTTAATAATTTATGTTTTTAAAGAATATCATAAATGTCTATCTATATTTATAGGCCATTTATTTAAAACTGCCATTTCAAATATGACACAATATGTTTTTTTTTTCTTTATTTAAGGAGCTTTGTCACAATATGACTATGCCGCTCCATCATAGCCATTTTAGGTACATGTGTGAGATAATTACATATTTTATATACAATCTTGATAGATTTTGTAAAGAATCTTGGCCGAGTCCGACGCAGGGTGAGTCAAGATCCTGTTACATATCCCAATATTACATACACCACCACTAAATAAGCTTCCTCTAAGTTGACCACTGCGAGCACACTCGACTAAAATATGTTGCACATCCTCAACTACACCACATGTTTCACAATTAGGTGTTGTTGACTTACCCATAAGAAATCTAAATTTTCAAGACGGAATATGACCAGAACGCAGTCTCATGGCCGACACAGAATTTCGTCTACTAATGGCCGTTCCCTATATTCTGTCTGTCTCTAGTTTTGCTATACCGGCGATAGAAAATTTTATCTATTTTCCGTTTTACCGTCCCAATAAACTTACTAATGATAGGTAATCCTGTTCTTCATTGCTGTCTACCGATGAGAGGACTGATAGCTGACTACAGATATAGAACACTATGAAAATGACAGTCCAAGCGTCCCAATATTTTTTATGCGCTATCTGTCGATAAAGTTATTTAGTTTTTTCTTTATTGGTAGATTTTGACCGATAAACAGATATCCTCGGCTGTAAAAAAACGAAATAAATAACGCATTTTGAAGAAATAGCCATGAGTATACAAGGCTTACATGGCACTTGCACTGCAATACAAAAAACTAAATAAATTATGTAAAAATCTAAAAGAAAATATAAAAAAAATCTAAAATTCCCATAAATAAAAATAATGCACCGTTTTGATAATTAAATTAAGTGCAAGAGACATATAAATATTTGTTAATGCGAACAAAATAATTCCCCACTTCAGTAAAATCCCCCAAATTCGCTTGGGATTTTCGTTCAAAGGACTTTTATTCAGAGCCGTAATGTATTGACAGTAAAACGTTTCGTTATTACATTGTGTTTTGCAACATAATAAGTATTTCTCGTTATTATTATTTCATTAACAGTTGTAAAAAATAAGAATTATAGATAAATGTTAAATTAAAACTTATATTTCTAATCTAAATCATATCTTCATATGTTCTAACATAAATTAAACAATAGTTCCTCTTTCTCAGCTTGTATGAACATAACGCACAAGAGGGCCCAGATAGACTGCCTATCTATTGCTATCATAGTATCCGACGTGCATATCTAAAAAATAGGGACGATTCCAAGCAGTAGATATAACAATACGGATGTTTGACAATAGCTATCTATAGTGAAATTGAAGATTAATATTGGGAACGGCCATAAGTGAACAGTTGTTAATCCAAGGAATTACTAGAGGTTCAGGTTGGATAGTTTTATACCAGATGCCTTTTTCTATCGTCCTCTGATCAAAATATTGATTCCAAGACGTGTAACAATACTCTTTTACCAGATATAATTATTCTGAAAAATGGGGTGAAACTACAAGAGGAATTCCTCGGAGGCAGGCCCGTTTAGCTAGTAGGTCCACGGTTTCATTGCCACTAATACCAATGTGGGAGGGGATCCATCCAGTTGAATCACTTTACCACTTCGTTCTAACTCCAATATTTTATTTATAATTTTGTAAGCTATCGGTACTCCTCTAGAAGTTGCGATACATCGCGTAACATGCAAGAGGGAGCTTTTGGGAATCAGGTAAGATTACAAATTTGTCTGTACTAATGCCTTACTTATAGCTAAAACACAATATGTTGCTATAATAGTTTGCACTTCAAATATAAGTTACATAATGAATCAGACAGTTAGTTAATTTTTAAAAAGAAATACCAAAAAATGTAATATATTTTTATAACTTTTAAGATTTGCTTGACAATGCCCATTTAATTTGAATCCCTTAAAATAACGCATTAAAACAGCCAAGTTAGGAAATAGCCATTTGACTTACGTTCCTCGATGTATATTGATAGCATGATGATTTTTGTATTTTACTGTCATACTTTATTAGATAGCGTTTTACTACGACATTGTGAAACAAGCGCTTAGAATTCTCTTTAAAAGTACGTTCTTAAAACATAAGATTATCCCTGCCTTAATAATTAAGATTTAGGCCCGTATTATAGAACAAAATTCAAGTGAGCTCATTGCCTTTTTGTTTGGCGCCAAAAATTGACCAATCACGTGTACTGAATAAGACACTTAGCAAAGATCTCACTTGAGTGTTGTTCTAAAATGCGAGCCTTAGAACTCGATATCACTTTTATTGAGATACATTTAAAATGTTTTTTTGTTGGTTGCTACCAATTGTCTCTCAGATACAATGCATACAGCCGATATTAAGCCAGTAACGGTCGAATTAACGCTGTTTGGTAACTTCCGACTTCATTGAAGTACTGACTGTGCTATGTTCCATGTGCTTAACGGTAGGCAGTGGCTTGGCTGTGCTCTGGCATTGCTGAGGTCCATGAGCGGCGGAAACCACTTACCATCAGGTGGGCCGCCTGCTCGTATGTCTGTCTAGGGCAATAAAAAAAACTACGTCGATTTATATTGGAATGATATATTGATCGTCTGCGTAGCACCTTAGCATATCAACTGTCAACTTTTATTTAACCGTTGAGGAACGCAGAACTCTCCACGATTGAAATAATATTTGGACTGCACTCTACTTACCATTAGGTGCAGTGTAAGTAGGTACTGCAGGTTAAAAAAATAAATTAGTTCGGAGTTCTAAGTATGCGCGTCTTTTTTCAATGCGTACACCAAACTTCCCCGCCACACCCCTATTATAATATTAAGCTTTATATGTTGTGCATTCAGTGTCAATTGTAAATATTTTTTTAATATGTTATTGATGTATTTTGTATGGTTAGCCTAGCTAATCGATTTTGTAATGTTTGTGCCTAAATGCGGCTGTATGGCCTCTTCGGGCTAAATCATGATGCCATATGTGTAGAGTATTATTCAATTGAATTTGCGGATAATGTTGATAATTTTTTTATTCAATAACACAATATAGGCTTTCATCATCAATGACGGTTTTCATTCATATAGTTGTTCTAATTCTAGATATCACAAAATTCACTCAAAGATTTTTTGATCTGACAACATTTAAGAGCTTTATTAAAAAATACCGCGAAACCTGACTCAATTTTATACTTTTATTTAATTTTATTATAATAATAATAATAATTTTGAGTACTGGCGTGAATTCTGATAATGCGATGATCTCTTAATTGAATTATTTCCTATAAAGTTGTGTTTGTTTTACAAGTGAGGTTTGATTTGTGTAATAATCATTGAATTTAGGTGATTTTTGACCAAGAGTATTGATCGACCTTGCTTAATAATGCGAAGCCAGTTTTAAACAAAATAAAGTATAATTTATTATTTAATAATTAAAAGTAATAAATAATGTATTTTAAAATATATTATGTTCAGATCAAATGCCCCTCTCTGTGCTAGCTAAACCTAGTTAAATGTTAGTTTTATTTACATTGTGCACAAGTTCTATTGAAAAATTCTCTAGTTAAATATTTTAGCGATATTTACTGAAACTTAGTTTTTTATGCGTTTTATTGCATCATAAAATATAACTTTCGTGTCTATTATTATGTAAACTATTTTGCTGGTAGTATTTTTATATGAACCTGGCCGATCTATGCACGTATGCACGTCACGAGAATATTTTGGCGACTAGTTTTGTCGTGCCATGACCGGTTATCACTATATTATGTCTATAGACGCTAACTAGGTTGCACAAAAGACTACTCGTCATGTCAACAGTAAGCAGTAGAGAAACTAGTTATTTCTTCGTGGTATTTTCTCTATGATCGCTAACAAACAGTTATCGAATTTTGGTATTTGATGTCGATAGTTTAACTCATGCGCGAGATGTCTCGTGGTGTGCATGCTAGGCCGGCAGATGTAGGGATCATTCTCGAATGTTTGATGGTTGTGTATGCGTTGTATTATAAATGTGTTAGTGTATACAAGTACAATATAATTACATCCACAAGTACATCGTGTAAATAAGTGCACCCGCATATACAATATGTAACGAAAACCCTGTTGGGCGTTTTAATCTAAATCAGAATCGATATTCAAACGCAATGAAATAACTCGCATACGAAAATGAGACTATATAAATCATATTTGTTTTTTATAATTTAACTATTTTATTGTTTGTGAACCGTATTTTGATTGATTACTTCTACAAGAGCGATGTCTCGGAGCCAGAGCGATATAAGTTGCGGCGACTACGTGCATCAAACGCGCCGCGCCGCGTGCGCGCCCTGCTACGTCAGTACGTCACATGAGTCAGCTGTTCGTCACTATTCAGATGAAAATAGCATTTTTTATATATGTTCATTTTTCTAAGCTACCTGTGTAAGGATAATATCTCGCTTCTGTATTTTAATTAAACAATTTTTATTAAGCTGACTATATGTCTGTATTCATGACCTAGAAAGGACCAACAGGGTTTTTGTTACATATTGTATATCACTCGTCACAAACATACATTACTCTAACATGAGGTGGCTGGGAGAAGGCGACGACACGCAGAGAACTTGATATTTTACAAGGTAGGTCCTTCGTATGCGAGATGCCGTCTTGGTTGGTACCACCGCGCCATCTATTTCTGCCGCTAAACAGGAGTGTTGTGTTCAGTTTTAACGCGTGCGTCTTATACACTGCTGCAGTAATGCAACACAAACTGTACTAAAACCACATAACACAAATAATACTTTAATAGACTTCATCACGTGCCGATATTTTGACTTGCTAATTCATTCTATAATAAACTATGCGCACTGCGATTGCAACGTCAATTTACAGAGGTGGTAAGTATAGGCACGATTGGTTGCCTCACATTATTATTGTACTTACGCAAAGACTATAGATGGACAAGTTCGTGCGCGACCGTCCTGCGGGGACGTTGGGGGGGACGAGGTTCTCTTGATGTTAGCGGGGGCGGTTTGTGCAGCGCGGAAGAGAAACAAATGCAACCGCCGCAATATTTCTCTTCCCACTTGTCCATCTATAATGTATACTACTAGACGGGCTGTTTAGAAGTAAAATTGCGTCACATAACGCGGGAGTTTGACAGTTCACGGACAGGTAGCGCGATAGGGGTTCTAGTTGAGAGTAAGCTATATATAACCAAATATTGAGTTACGGTCAATTGACCGCAACTTAGTGGTACAATTTCTATGTACCGCGCAGCTTGTCTAGTAGTATACATTTAAGTGTTAGTACTTACGTGATTTATTTTCCGTGGTCTGTGATTGTAACACATTTCGCAAGAACGTGGGCAATGATAATAAATCGAATAATCTCTTGGAAGCCTTACGGTAGGTCGATGGTGGTCGTAACGAGTAGCCATTGTAAGGGTGCACTTATGTACACAAATCGTATATATTAATGAAACTAATAAGAATTTGTAACATTATAAGATTTTGGTATCAAACATTCGCTTCAATGCAGTAATAGAATTTGCAACGTGACTTTTTCAATCGCCGAGTTATTCGGACGGAATGATATGTTAATTTTAATCAGTTACGTACGGTCAATTTTATCTTACTGTGCTACATTTTACGTTACGTTTTAGGTATATCTATATGTTGTGCGTCTATGACAGATGTATTTATTTTTACAGCTATTGACTAAAGTAAAAACACTAGCAAAAATGCATTTTACAAAAGGCATTATAACAGCATTCAATTTATTTGTTGTGTTCGCTTACATGTTATTGTTTATTGTGTATAGTGCGTCGGTAGATAATGTGGAGACTTCCAAATGAAATGTATGTGGCAACTGTAGATAGGTCTGTATGTTTGAGTTTATAAATAAAGTATATTATAAGAGACTGGGCTTTTTATTTCGGAGATTATTACTCAAAAATATTCGGTATTTATTTATAATGTGCAGTGATAGCTCAGGTGGGAGTAGTATGGACTCGCGAGGCGAAAGTCGTAGGTTCGAAACCAACCCTAAGAGCATACACCTCTGACTTTTCTAGGTTACATGTATATTAATTGTTAATTATCACTTGCTTTAACGGTGAAGGAAACATCGTGAGGAAACCTACATACCTGAGAAGTTCTCCATAAGAATTTCGAAGGTATGTGAAGTCTGCTAATCCGCATTAGTTCAGCGTGGTGGACTAAGGCCTAACCCCTCTCATTAGAGGAGGCCCGTGCCCAGCAGTGGGACATGTATAATACAGTGCTAGTATTATTATTAACTACAGATAAGATGATTTGTATACTAAAGAAATAGGAAGTATGTTGATACATAGACACACACGCATCAGCTCAATAGCTGCTAGTGTGGTTTAAACATATAATAATAATATTTGCAGAAGAACCTGATTGATATCAACTTCTTCCACCTGCCATCATCCCACTCGCAGTGGGGTCGGTGCAATATGCTTTTTACGTTACAGAAAAAAATGGCTTGTAGTTTTTACGAACGGCTGCCTGCTTGACGTCTGGGAAGATAACACCCATACCCGAAACAAATATTTGTGCATTACACAAATATTTTCGTCCCCGTGTGGGAATCGAACCCGCGGCCTCTCGCGTTACAGTCGGTTACTCGCCCACTGCTGCGCCACAGACGCTGTCTCAATCAACACAGGTTAATTAGTAACATGAAATGAGCTGCCCAAGGAAATGGGGAGCCCTACATCCAGCAGTGGACTTGTAGGCCAAGGATAAGGGGTGTTCAGTTGTCACATAAAAATGTGCAAGTGTGGAGGGAATTTAATAGCAATTTGTGGAATTATTGATACATGAAAATGATATGCACACATAATTAATACGATGTGCCCTATATATTTTTTTTATTAGCTGGAATGACGAGACAAGCACGTCGCTCGCCTGATGGTAAGCGCCACGCCTGCTCATAAACAGAAGCAACGCCACACAGAACTTTAAATTACAAAGCACTGCATGACACTGGACTGCGCTCGTCACACCGAGACATAAGGTGTTAAGTCTCATAATACCCAGTAATTTCACTGGCTTCAATGTCCTTCAAACCGGAACACAACAGTGCTTACACACTGTTGCTTGGCGGCGGAAATAGACGGCGCGGTGGTACTAACCCAGCCGGCCTCTCGCATACGAGGGACCTACCACCTTGTATTTTAGAATAAAAAAATATATGAGCGATACTTGTAAGTTGATAAGCGATAGTTGTATGTAACTTTGAAGACAAATCATTTTTAACCAGCTTCAAAAAAGAGGTTCTCAATTTATCTGTATCATTACACAATATTTTCATCAAATGGAAATCGATTTTCATAATTCTTTTTGTGTTTAATTGGGTGTACTCTGAAGGTAGCCCCATAAATAGGTTTGGTTAAGATTCAATAGGATACGAGGGAAAATTGGAACCTCCTCAATGGAAAACAACAACCCCACAACAGTTCTTATTTTGGAGGTAGTTTTTAACCCATCATTTTATAAAATAAACTTTTAAAATTGCTGCCGAATTACTAGTCAGAGGTAGAGCCACACTGTTGATGGTTTTGTCTACAGGATAAATGGCTCATTACCACTGTCTCACAGAAAATCGACTTAAAGTAGTGGCTTGCTGCTGCGTTTTGTATGGTGAGTGAGATATCCAGAGGCCCCCTCCCCTTCACAATCCCTTTCCTTTAAGATCAGCTAAAAAAAAGCTATCAAGTTGTGTCATTATGAATGAGTCATAACTCATACACACAATTTAAAATTGGAAGGTCTAAACTTGAGAGCTTTTCTTGTGTAATAATAGGTAATGAAATAAAGTAATCTAATACAGTTTAACATTTATTACAACTAACACAAACATGATGACTCATCTGTCACAATTATGCAAACTGTACACATTTGCCTCAGGTATAGAATCATCCTGAAAGCCTTGTAATTACAAAAACGGAACCTTTTGTCATAATACATAATATTTGTGTCGGAAACTGTCAAACTTTCAGTTTATGTATAAAAATAACTTCAATATAATTTTATAGGGTGCAGTGGTGCATAGCTTTGTAATTTTGAATGACACAACTTATGATACAGTCCCAGGCGGAGTTTAATGTTATGACATGCTGTCAATGAGAGACGCTCGCATTGTTGAAGTGATTGCAGAGGGCTTTGCATCATTCAGCTTAAATACAGTCTCAATGAGTGTGATCTCTGTGGAGGTAGTGTCCAGGCCGCAGAACGCGCACCAATCGTTCACCACCAACCCGGCGGCAACCACGTCACTGCCGCGGTTCACTGTTCCAGCCACAAGCGGTACTTGCAACAATGAAGAGAGCTCATCCTGGTCCTGAATCGTAGTTTTGGGGTGTACCAAAGCACCGCGGTTGCTCAACGCGGCGTAAGAGCCGACAAGTACGTTGCCCGCAACGGTTTGTCTGAACACTTCAACATTAAGTGTATCTGCAAGAATTTCTTCTGTGTCGCGGTCTAAATCTGGGTGCACGAGCGCGACGTAGTCGTTGCACGCTATAACGTTCCCCAGCGCGCTGAGCCGCTCCTCCACGCGCTGCACTTTGACGCTGTCGGGCAGACTATTTCTAATGTGTTGTAACTCAGTGTCTGTGGTCGATGATGGCACCAACAGGCCGTTTTTGTTCGCTACGGTCATCCTGCCGATGATCCGGCAGCCCCCGACGCTTGCATGCACCACTGGGATCGTGTCCGCCAATTCCGCTTCGAACACGCTGTAGAAATTCTCCGAACCTCCAATTGCGACAAGACAATACGAATTTGTCAATTTACTGAATACTCCCACTTCATTGTTGTTTTCGAATTGAACACGGACCGCCATGATTTATTTACTGATTATATCGTTTTCTTGTACAATTTCAAACTATTTCACAATAATATTTTATTCACGTGGGAACAAAAAAACACTGGGAATTGGGATCGCTATGATTCTTGATGGTTGTGTCACTTTTGACAAATGAAAGCCTAATTTATTCTGGCGAATCATTCCATTTCCGAGCAAGTATATACATTTTTTCTCGTTTTAGCTACAGAACTCTCAGGTCACTTATGCTACTCTTATGTTCAAAATATTGAATTAGTATTTATGGAATGCGATGTAAGTCGCGCCATTTTATTAAAAAAATCCGTTCAGGAACTATATTAGTTGGGTTCTACTCTATCGATTTTTGATGACTTCGCGATTTTGCCAATGTGGAGTATAAAATAATTATGTTAGTTTGATTGTTGAAACTATTGTTTCTTGAAAAATAAATAAAATAAAAATTTAACTATTCCAAACAAATTCCAACATAAATGCATACTATGCTTGGCCGAAATTCTGACAAATTCATAAGACAGAGACCAGTGTGATGTCAAAAATAATTTTGTGTTTCTAATAGCAATGTAACCGTTATCTGTATCAAAAAACTACAACAATATGAACAAATATGTTTTCTCAGCGATGTTAAAAAATGCGAAAAATCGTAGCCCTTAATTGCTTGGTGGACCGTAATGAAGCCGGGCCTTTTCCCACTGATGCTGTTCAAAGCCTGAGACTGGCTGTGCTCTCGCCTGTTGTCTTCAAGCCCAACATTCAACAGGCGTTACTCAGCGTTGATTTTAAATATCACCGAACATGCAGTAACTCGAATATTATCCCGGAAAGTATTTAATATGTTCAGCATAATTTAGATTCTTTGTATAAATCACTTTTTCTTTGTAGCGGAATGAGTAGGGCCGAAATTCGACACACAATTATACAACATAAAATAAATACTACGCTTAGAATACATATACATGGAAAAAGCATATTTAGCCTCAGTGGCGCATTTGTAAAGCCTGCGCGGTACAATCCTTGGATTCGATCCTCCGATCGGGTGAAAGAGATAGTAGTATTTTTCTATTTCAAAATGCTCAGTATCAGCCCTAAGTCTGAAATTGTGCCCGGTATGCCGATAGGCTCGCCCCCTATCACATCATGGGACGGAAGTAAGTTCGTTGAACTCGAAATTTGGGTGTACTGATTACACCTCTGTCTACCCCTTCGGGGATTACAGGCGCGAGTGCGTATGTATTTTTCTACCATTGTAAAGTTCGTCTTGAATATATAATGAGTTAGTATCGTTCACAGATAGATATTAGATAAGTAGAACATTTTGGATTTATGAACACAGTGGTTAAATACAATTTACAACTTACATTCACTTTAGTAGCCAATGTGTTACCTATTACTAAATTTTGAACGCGAGCCTAATTAGCGAGCATTTTTGCAACTATACTTATCATGATTAATACCTATTATAATTTGTTCAGGAGTGCAATGTAGGCGAAGGCAAGACCCTGTTGATGTTCTGGAGCTGCAATCGTTCCGACAGTAGAATCACTATGAGCTTGTCGGCGTCTAGCTGTTCCTCTTTACATAATATGGCTGTGAGTACCTCAGGCACCTCTTGTGAGCTGTGAGCGGCGGGGGCGAGGGAGTAGTGATGCAAGATGTGTACGAAATAACTCGTCCAGCCTGAAATTAGTGAAGGGGCGTCACAGCTCTTCTTTTCTGATTGATGGTGAAGTAATTGACATTCAATCTCATTCAAATGTCACTGCAAATCGCCGTAATGCGGAGCTGAATACACCTTACCTGGCATTTGACAGCATAAGCTGTTTACAACAATTATATCATTAATAATATATACTTACGTGTAAAAAATTCCAATCATTCATTAAATTGCCTTCGTGTACTAGGATTTCCTGCTTGAATTTGCAGAGGGATTTATTTGAATTTATCGTCCACACTGATCTCCTTATCAAGGGTTAAAAGTGATCCTCAGCTGAACGGCTTTGTAGGGTTTATTCGAATAATAAAAGCTAGGTACTAGTTTATATATCACAGGTGCAGAACCAACGGGAAAGGGAACTGCGCTCCACGGCGCAGCAGACTGACATTACCTGCAGATACTCGCCCGGGATCGCATCACCGGGTACATATTTGTCATTCCTATTCGTACTGTAGGTAATCATAGAAGAGAATTTTGAGGGTAAAATAGCTAGGTAGGTAAAACCTTTTTACAAACCACATATTCTTTACGACCGACCTAGTGATGCAAATTGCAAATTGTACTACCGGCATTTGCTACCGGATCGAGAGTCCTTTACCAAACTGAAAGGAACTTACTTTTTATTCCTGAGACTGACGAGACGAGCAAGTCGTTCGTAAGCGCCACATGAACAGTGGTGATATCCCGCAGAACTTGAATTACTGTATAGTATTGCACTACGCTCATCATTTTAAATGCAAGTTGTTATCTTTTTAAATGTCTAGAAGGTAATTTCACTGGCTTCAATGTCTTTCAAACGTAAAAGTGCTTACACACAAATGGATGTTTCCATCTCTCCTGGGCGACTCAACATGGAGGCGTAAGACTGGTGAATCCAACATAACCGTTCTGCCTACCGCCGGAGTAGGGCGGTAGCGGTAAAAATAGTTTTTATCCGCGAAAAAAGCCCAAGACAGTTTAGGATGCAGTGAGTGCAAAATATGTCGTCCTTGCTTGATAGGATATGTAAAATCTGAACTTAGAGAATAGACATGCGGAGGCGACTCCACTCTATTTCGAAATCTGGAGCCGCGCGCTCTGTGCTGTACGGTAGAGCCGGCCTTTCTTAGAGTCAAAAATAAACAAAGGGGTACCTAGGCGCGACATATTTGCAAAGACCAGACCTACCACCTAGTGTACCTACTTTTCACAGTAACTTTGTTGAAAGCTCACCTTGCTTTTTAGTAAGTCCAGCGGAGTTTGAAGATCCGCGACTGTTGCGGGCGCGTCTTGCAGACTCAATGACCTTCTCATCTCCCGCTTCTTCGTTACTGCAGCCGACTGGCCGCTCCATGTCCATACTAGGATCTGTCTGCGCTTTGTTGCGAAATAAACAAGTAAGTCCTATATATATTTCGTGTTTCTGTGTGGTAAGAGTGTATCTCTGACATTTTTATACCCCACTGTATCAGTGGCGGATTTGCAGTCTTGGCCGCCCTAAGACTCCAGGTCATGTAGTAAGTACCAGCCGCCCCTTTCTCGGCACCTGTCATATAGACTCTTGTTATCATCAGTAAATTTTATGTCACGATTGGCCGCCCTAGGCCCAGGCCTACTGGACCTTAGGGCAAATCCGCCACTGCATTGGATAGCGACCACCGTAACGTGAAAAACGTGCTATAGTGGCTCGTTCAGGCGAGTCGCATTCCAGATATCAGCCAGTGTATATCCAGTAACTTTAGGCCGACATGATTTTGCCGATCTCTTTAAGGTCGACATCATATTTAAACTGCACTACTTATCATAAGTTGCAGTAATCATTATGCCATGCCAAAAAAACTATAAGATACACATTACGTTGCTCAAATAAGCGTTAATTAGTTTATTGAACACGAGGCTATATTCAATGTCTACTCCTAACTCTCAGCCATAAAACGTTGGGTAAAGATTTTATAAACGGTATAAGGGAAATGCTCTAGAAAACTAAGATATAGATGGTAATGCTGGTAATTACGAACTTGATACCACCAAAGACTTTAATGTATACTAGGTACTAGACGGGCGGTTTAGAAGTAAAATTGCGTCACATAACGCGGGAGTTTGACATCTCACAGACAGGGAGCGCGATAGGGGTTCTAGTTGAGAATAAACGATAAGTTAAAACTGAGTTACGGTCAATTGACCGCAACTTAGTGGTACAATTTCTATGTAGGTACCGCGCAGCTTGTCTAGTATTATACAATAAAGTCTTTGGATACCACTAAAAACGCGAAATAAAACAGTGTTATATTTTTCACACAGCATCCTGTTTCGATAGATAAAAAAAACAGTTATTCATATAGGTAATATCGATAAAATCATTATTTATTTAAATGTATTTCTTTAAATAGTGATAGGTAACGCTAGTAAAAATACAGCTGACGCTCTGCCTAAAGGTCGTTAGACATGCGCGAGCGGCGCGTACGCACTTTGCGCACTGAAGATTGCTTGTTTCAAGGGTTCGCAAGCACCAAAAGAAGTGTCAAGCGTGACGGGTAGCCTCCACTGTGACAACATCTGCCGCATATGTTTCGGCGGTGAGAGTGCCGAGCGTCTGGTGAGACCGTGCAGTTGTCGCGGCACCATCGCCGCCGTGCATCGCGCATGTCTCGAGCGCTGGCTCCTGCAGGCCGCCAGCTCCTACTGCGAGCTCTGTCGACACCACTACATCGTCACCAGGACGCACAAGTACCTTATAAATTCATGCCAATTTCCTACAGGGGTGGGCAGATAACATATTTACAATTACTACGATCATTGTACATCTCTTTGGTCTCGTTTACTCTCTTTTTTTAATAGCATAAGCCGCCAAACGAGCAAGTCGGTCACTTGATGGTAAGTAATCCCCACCGCCTCCAATACCATAAGAATCATGGGCGCGTTATCGACCTTAATGGAAAGGGATAATAATTAAGGGAAGGAAGGGAAGGGGATTTGGGCTTCTGGATTTCTCAATAGTTAATCTGTGGATTTCTCACCCTGGTACAAATGGTTCATTGCGTTAAACGTGTTGTCGACCAACAGATTTGTTAGTTTCACCGTAGTTCATATTGCTTTTGTAAGCTTACTTAGCTTTTGATCGCGCGTTTATGTAAATCTCTACCGAAAAAAAAAATTGTTTTCAGTGTCTGCGATTTATATTAGTAACACAAAGGCACGGATCCAAAATTTCGAATTGGGGTAATTTTTATGGGGATATTAAACCTCCCGTCATTCGTGGATTCGCGTCTGGTTGTCAATGTTTCCTCTGTGAAGACTCAATTACAGGAGAGTGGGTACTTAGTACTTGCAAGTGTTTGGGATTGTATTAGTGGTCGTGTTCAGATGGTCGTGGGTCCGTTCGATGGCACAGTGGGCGGTGTCGGCGCACGGGCGCGCGCTGGCGGCGGACGCGTGGCGCGGCGCGGCGCTGGGCGCGGCCAGCGTGCTGGGCACGTCACGAGCGCTGCACGCGTGTGACGTGGTGCTGCAGGCGGGCGCCAGGAGGGGTGGGGGGGCGGCGCTCGCTGCTAATCTCTTCTCATCGCTGCTTATTGGAGTCATTGGTGAGTCCTTCTCTGATATTTTGTAGCAGGCCACGGACTGCCTCGGTGGCGTAGTTGTAATGCGTACGCGTTACGACAGACGCTGACGCTGAGGTCTAGAGTTCGATCCCCGAGTCGGATAAAAGTTATATTGGGTTTTTCTATTACGAAATGCTCAGTATCAGCCCGGAGTCTGGAATTGTGCCCCGTATGGCGATAGGCTCGCCCCCTATCATATCATGGGACGGAGATAGGCTCGGCGAAATGTGGGTATACTGGTTGCACCTCTGCCTACTCCTTCACGGATGCATATGTAGGACATGAAGGTTTTTTTAGGAGTCAGCTAACGAGCAAATTGGACATAATATGGTAAGTAGTCTCCACCAGCCATGAACATCCACAATACCAAAAGAACAATGGATCCGAAGAAAGTAGCGGGGATTGGGAAGGGTAGTGGATTAGAGTTTACTGAAATCTCACTTATCGTACAAAACGGCATTTACGGCTCTTTTCTCTTATAATCTAACCTAACCGTTAATTAAACCGGCTTTCAAATAAAATTATGCTGTGATGCCACAGTACAGACAGATACACGGACAGACATATAAACGTACTGACAGACTAAGGAGTTTAAACTTGTAACAAATCTCTTTTTTATTAGGACTAAAAAGGAGAGAAAAAAATAGGTATAGCTTCTATAAACCCATAGCCAAGACTTAGCACTTGATCTAAATAAGCCTAGGTTTCATTTACGAAAGATTATCTGGGAGGCGTCAGCTAGGTAGTTACATTTTTCTCTCCACTGACTCCACACCGTTTGGGACTATATTTTTTTTTTTTGATAATTAATTTTTATTTAAATTTTATTACATACTTTATTACATACTTACTTATACACATCATACAAGTCATGTTAAGGCGGATTTAATGCCGGAGGAAGATCATGTACCCGGGAACGTACCCGTATCCCGGGAAAATACATATGCCATTACGAAGTCTAGCACTAGACTATCATCAGATTTAAAGTAATCACAACAGGCGCACTCAACGGTCTCCTGACGACGTGGATGCTGCTGAAAATCCAGGAACACCAGCTGTCGTGGCAGGCGTGGCGGGACTCCACGCTGCACGTGCACGTGAACCTCGCTGATGAGGAGCAGACCCTCACGCCGCTGTCCTCTGACGTCACAGTTGTAGGGAACGAAGATGGGAACGCCACGATGGACCGGAGCACCAACGTGGCTGATCCGTTTATGGTCTCGCTTCCGTATACACTGCCTGAACCTTAAGGTTAGTAGTCAAATCAAATCAAAATAGTTTATTTGTAAACATTTTTTTTTATATAGTATAGTATAGGCCGGAAAACGAGCAAGTGGGTCACCTGATGGTAAGCGATCTCCACCGCCCATGTACGTCCACAATACAAAAGAATTATGGGCGCGTTGCCGACCTTAAAGGAAAGGGATAATAAGAGATTGGGAAGAGGAGGGGGATTTGGGCCTCCGGATATCTCACTCACCGTACGAAACGCAGCAGCAAGCTGCTACTTTACGCCGATTTTCTGTGAGACAGTGGTAACGACCCGGACGGGCCGGCCCATTCATGCTGTAGACAAAATTGACTACAGCGTGGCTCCACTTTTAAGCATAGGTGGTAATTAAAAGATCTTATACATAGGTGACATTACACGAATTCTCTATGCTTTGCCGTTAAGCCGGCATACAAATATTATTGCATGATAATGCAATGATACCAGAATACACTAATAAAAATAAAATAAAAAAAACAATAGTAGTATACCTAATAGTCGGAAGTGGTAACGCTATGCTGTAGACAATTTTGTCTGCAGCATGAATGGGACGGCTCTACTGGCTTGTCACCATTGTTTCACAGAATACCGACGTAAAGTTGCAGGTTGCTGCTGTTTCGTACTGTGAGTGAGATATCCGGAGGCCCAAATCCCCCTCCTCCTCCCTTAGTTATCCGTTTCTTTTAATATGGGTAAGGTATCCATGATTCTTCAGTATTCTGGATGTTTATGGGAGGTGGAGCTCACTTACCATCAGGTGACTCGGTTGCACGTTTGCAAAAAAAAAAAAGCATTCACATATTGGTAGTCTAGTATGGCTAAGATACCGTGAGGTCCTGGGTTCAAACCTCACGTCGAGCAATCATAATTTATGGTTTGATTTATCGATTTCAAAAATCACAGGCGATTTGTTTGGAATTCGAATTTGTGCACGGTATGGTGATGCGCTCGCTCCTATCATATCATGGAACGGAAATGAGTTCGGTGAAACGTGGGTGCAGCACTAGTTGTACCTCGTCCTACCCTTTTGGAAATATAGGCGTGAGCTTATGTACAATTTTTCAGATTTAGAATCCCGCGGAATTACACGAAATTACAAGAAAGAAAACGATCCAAGAAGAAAACTAATTGTGTTCGAGCCTGCATTATAATATTGTTTCACGCAAGTTGCCCAGAATGACGCTCGCCTTCGTTTATATGACGGCGACCACTTGCTTCTGCTTCCTCATTCTCATCACAATAGTTATTTTGAACCATTTGGAAATACAAACTAATGAATAAAATTGGCTGATTGATTATTTAAAACAGGAATTTCTAACTAGATTCATAGAATCACAAGGTGGTAGGTCCCTCGTATGCGAGAGGCCGGCTGGGTTGGTACCACCGCGCCGTCTATTTCTGTTGCCAAGCAACAGTGTGTAAGCACTGTTGTGTTCCGGTTTGAAGGTCATTGAAGCCAGTGAAATTACTGGGCATTATGAGACTTAACACCTTATGTCTTGGGGTGACGAGCGCAGTCCAGTGTTACTCCTAAGAAAAAACGAAATATACATCTATATATTTTCTGTGCTCCGTGTGTAGAACCCTTGTTAACATTAACCGTAGTTTAAATAATACACGAATATTGTTAATCAATATTTAATCCATAATTTTTAAATATAAATTATAATTTCATTACAATAATAATATCATTTTATAAAAATCAATAATGGCATATATGAGCCGCTGTTAAATGTCAACTTGTAACATATATGTGTTAAGGGGTGAAGAAAAAAACTGGTGCTCCGACTTATAGTCACGCGACACTACAGTCACATGACTCTACCGTCACGTGACACTACGGTCAGACGACCCTATGGTGATGTGACACTAATGTCACACACCACGTGCAAGACTCCACTTACTTATGTGTACGATATAAGCAAAAGCGATCTCGGCACAGCTATCATGAACCTACTTGTGTTAGTACTTACATCTAATATAAAAAAAATCACATCTTGAGATTACAATAAATAGGAAGAATCGAGACAGCGCTTGGAGCAACGTGTTGGGCGGACACTGACATTAAAACAATATTATACAAACAAATCAACAATTCTCTTTGGGATTTTAGTATACTTCAAATGTTTGTGACTACATTCGACTACGCATAGATCGCGCCATAGACACGCCACACACCCCCTTAAATTAACTAACTAGTAGTTACTTAAATTAACCAACGATTAACTTAACCAGTGTTTGTCTTACTCACTACACAGATTAGTTAAACATAGATTAATGAAGTAAGTTATAAATCGGTCTATTAAAGTCTTGACATCTAACTAATTTCAAGACAATAGACGTTTCAAGATGAGTGTGTGGCGAGTCCCGTGGGCGAGGTGGTGGCGAGATGGCGAGGTGGTCAGTCGTGGTCCTTGAACCGGCGGTGAATGGATTGTACGTATGTGAAGACGCACTTCCAGTCAGGCTTGCGCATCGCCACCATGTCGTCCACGTCTAGGAGGGGGTAGATGCCCGCCTTCTCACTGGAAAACAACATTTATTTAATCAAGAGCCAAAATAATAATACATTTTCATTGACTGCCTCGGTGGTGCAGTTGTAATGCGTTCGCGTTACGACTTAGGCTGACGCTGAGGTCTCGGGTTTGATCCCGGGTCGGGTAAAAGTGATATTGGGTTTTTCTATTACGAAATGCTCAGTATCAGCCCGGAGTCTGGAATTTGTGCCCGCGATGCGTACGCATTCCAACTGCGCCACCGAGGCAGTCAAGAAAATTATTGCGACATATAATAGGGTAGTTTCCTATATTGAATTTTATACATTATTTTATAAGCAACAGAAAATGATACGCAAAAGAAACCCTTTTATTAAAACACAATCATAATTGGTTCAGAAATGTGCCCGCAGTTATGACTTTAAATGTTGGTATGAGGAAAAGTGGGTGCGTAGTAGGGATATCTCACTATCTCGCTTGCACGCGTGCATCATAATGAACATTTTACACAGTGACGTCAAAGGTTGCATCGTCTGTCATTTGACAATTACCCCTTCTACAGGATTTGAATGGCTTCTAACTTATTTATTTTTGGTCCGATTTATAAAATTCATTCTGCAATAGATTTTGAGTAACGTAACTTATTGATTTAAATAATAAAAAAAATCTACCCTATTATACTAGGTGGTAGGTTTTTCGTACGCTGGAGACCGTCTGGGTAGGTATCAACAGTTTGTCTAATTCTGCCGCCAAGCAGCGGTGTGAACACATTGTTGTATTTCGGTTTGACGGACATTGCCATTTGCCATTGTCAAACCAGTGAAATTACTGGGTACTATGAGACTTAACACCTTATGTCTGAACGTGACGAGCGTAGTTCAATGTCATGCATTCTTCATAATTCGAAGTTCTGGTTGGTGTTGAGTCTGTTGCCGCCAAGTAACTTGCTCGTTTGCATCTGCTATATAAAATGAGGTGTTTAAGTTATGGCTGTACTCACTCAGCAACTTTGAAGGCGAGCGTGAAATTGTGTCGTCGTTTTTCGGGCGAGAGTTGCGAGTAGTCGAACGCGTCGGGCAGGAAGTGATGTACAAGCGCGCAGAACGCCAGCCCGTCCGCCCAGCTCGTCGAGAAGTTCTCCAGCTTTACATTCTGACGTCATAACACGTTCTATTAACATATCTGCCACTGACAAACATATATACAGTACATTAACACCCAATCCCAATTGCTAATGGTGACCTAGATCCTAATTACTGAAGAGATTGGAGACTATAAAATCATTTTATTTAATTTTATAATGTTCTGTTTGTAGTATGTATCCTTTGCCCCTACGTCATTAACCTCTGTATCACCTAAAGGTCGGCAGGTAGAGAATGCTTCAGGCATTATGTCCACCTTTATACGAAATTTTATAAAAGTATAAATAAATAAATAAATAAAATTGGCGAAAAGACTAAAGTCCAGAACTGTAAATTACATACTGTATGTTTCTAGTGCCACAGTGTTTGTAGTCTCATTGTCTAGTGCCTACGAGAAATGTGCCGATAGAATTGAAAACTTGGATGAATGGTCTAAGACGAAAATACTCTAGGGTGCAGTGATACGATGTGTGGACCACCAAAGTGTTGCTATCTCTACATTATGCTCTGTGCTCACAAGGACACAACAATAGCGGCTGCTTATAATAAACAGTGGGTTCATTTTCGTAAGTTAAACATTTTATTACAAAACAATACGTTTATATGAATTCTGATATGATTCGATTTATATAGAAACACTTTATCCTACTATTAACTTTGGTGAATAATCATTATTTGTGATATAATATTTTAACAATACCGGCGAAAATAATTTACAGCGTTATCGCTAATTAACAAAAAATATTTACACGGTTCCTCTCTTTTTATTAATTAAAACATTTCAACAATTAAAAACCACACATTATCCATGCATCACTTCGCCAACATAATACAATTCCATAAAAATCTGTTAATTTAAAATCCAAAAACAAACCATGCTGTATTATTTGTGTCGTTTTTTCACGTCACACAATATCACACCAATTTTTTTATAAATTTCCAATAAATATATATTTCTTATGAGTTTATAAATATATAAACGAAGTAGTAATATAATTCGATTGTGATGTGGTGAATGATTAGGTTTGTTACATTCTTTTTTAGGGATGACTTTTAAAAAAAAAATGCTTCCGTTTAGAAAATATTATGATATGGAAATTAGTTCAAGGGTTTCTTAATTTATATAATGACGAGAATTATTTTAAATTATCTTTTAATGCAAAGTCATCCCTCAAAAGAGTGAAGATGGTGTAATAAAACCGTGCAAAACACAAATAAATATGTACAAAGAAGACCAGCGTGTATAAATGAAGCGTAAGACGAAGCGTGGGCCGTGAGTGGATGACGTCAGCGCGTGTTACGACGGACGTGCGCGTGCGCAGCGGACGGACATGCTACAGACTCAGCCACGGACATCCGGACATACATACGCCTTATTAGACCAATGCATATTCAAAAATATCTGCTTTACTGTATAATTTATTGTGTTTGAGCCAAATTTCTTAATAAGAGGTAATTCACTCCATATCTAGTTTAAAGATCTATATTATATAAATAGAAAATATAATAGGGTTAAAAATATGCATCTGCCTTAAAGTAACCGCTTTTAATATCTCCCCAAAACGTTTAACATTTATAAAGGATTATAAGGAATTGCTATTTATTTGCAAAACGTTTAAACACGTTGACGCGTGTGACTGATATATCCGTCATTACAGAAATTATGCGAAAATTATTCTGACGACCCGATAGAAAAATTGTAGCTATGGCAACAGAATCTAAGTCAAATTATATGAATTTTTGATTATTGACGTAAACGTCAGGGTTTGGAAAGTTAAACGTACTGATTAAATCGGATTAAATTCTTTTTGTGTCGTCTCTCGGTTGAAATAAGCGACGTGATATGACGGATGTATCTGTCAATATTTAGTGATAGTGTGTTTATTTTTATAATCTATCAAAGGCCAATATAATGTCAAAATATAAAAGTGTTTTGTTTGTTCTTTCCGTAGTGAGTAGGTTCAAAGTATTATATTCCTTTAGTTTAATGTATTATTTTATATCTTCAGTAAATATCTATTTGTGTTAACTTTTCTATTACATTTTAATCTCTACTGAATGTGAACACGTTAAAAGGTATTTTTGAATGTCGGCTAAAATTGAAATGAAAGTATACATATTTTATGTACGTCAACGTGTTTATTTGCGTGGGCGCAGTATATATACAGCATTAGTAGAGGACCGGGCTGGCGGTGGTGGAGTAGTGGCGGAGTAGTTGCGGAGTAGTGGCAGAGTTGTTGCGGGGCGCAGTACCTCGTAGTCCCGGGTCTTGTCGCGACACCACTGCAGTAGCCGCTCTTTTATCGTGAGAGCGCTTGCTTGCAGCGCGGGCTCCGTGAACTTGAAGAAAGGCTGCGACGGAGAGCCCGGGCTCTGCGGGCTCTTGGGCGAGCTACAACGGGGCGCAACGTTAGTACACGCCTCATGGCGGGTGACGCGTTAGTCTCACGATTAGTCTGTGCTGTCTGTGCTCGAACGGTTCGCGCGTCGCGTGACGGTTATACACGTTATTTACAAAGAGACGTGTGCATACGTCCTCTCGCGCATACTTAGCTCGCTAGTTCTTTCGCGATGTTTCATGACGGGTTATGTGTACTCTCTCAAGCGATGGTTCGTATGAACGAGTGAAGCGACTTTAATACATGTTATATATGCGTATTACTTGAGTTTTATATTTACTTGTATTCCTTATTCGCATCCACAGTAATGGCTGCCGGATAAATAAAATATATTGCGTTAAATATAATTATGAAGCCAGAAGAGATTCGATACATATCTATATATTGTGTATGTGGTATATTTTGTATATTTTCTGGTTCATATTGTTTGTGTGTAGTTGTGAACTCACTTGGGACTGTTGGTTGAGTTTTGTTTCTCGAGCTGCCGGAACTTTGCGAACGGAGACACGGGCTTGGGCGCCGGTCGCGTCATGCTTTCTATAACTATAAATGTTACACTCGTCACTTCATAATCTATTGCTTAAGAGACGGTCAGTGAAGGTCAGGACTGCAGAAATTTTATGCAAAATTGTTTGAAATGAATAATTTAGTGCAATAAAATACGATTTTAATAATACGGTTGTAAGTTGTACGGTGCACATTGCATACGAAACGTTAAAGTTTGCACTGTTAAACTGCTTAATAATTTCACATAAAGAAACTGCTTCGACGTGTTATCACGACCTACACGGAATCTTAAGAAATAACGTTAATAGGTGGTACAGACCTTTAGAAGTTTTAGTGGTAGTGCTACTGCTAACGGTCTTTTCAGAGGAGTTCCTCCGCACGCTCGATGTAACAGTTACCTCCTCTTCCTCTGTAAACCAAACGATCAGATTAGCGCCAGCAGAACAACCGCAACTAACTAGATCTAACTCCACACACTCGGAACACAACTAGCAAGACATTAACGATACTTAAGCTATTAGTGAAACACGGTTACAGGATACAGTGGTATGAGTTACGATATGTACAACGCGGGTGGGTGACGGGCGCGAGAGGGCGAAGGGGGTTCACAGGGGGCATGCGACGGGGGCCAGGGGGGCCAGGGGGGCAAGCAGACAGCCCACACACACACGACTCACGCGCGTCTCGCTCGCCTCCCGCTCCTAACTAGTGGAATGTGACGCGACGCTACGCGAGCGCCGACACGAGGTCCTCGAACGCGTCGTCAGCGTTGCTCTCGTCCAGGAACTGAAGCTCCGACACGGCCGGCATGGTGCGGCTGCGCCCCAGCGAGTACGACGAGCTGGATGTACGGACACGCGACCGCGATGGAGAAACGCGCGCCGGCTGCGGCGCAGGCGCAGGCTGCTGAGTCTGACCCAGGAAGTACGCCTCCACCGTACGCTTCTTCTCTATGATGTCATCGCGCGCGATGCCTCCTTCATACAACTTCGGCACGGCCAGCAAATGCATCGACTTAGCACGGGCCACTACACGTCGCGGCGATGCTGACTTCGACCCGGGCATCTGGTGCCAGGAATCAGAGCGGGATAGGGGCGCGCTGCCACCGCTAGCCGAGGAACTGGACATCACGGATTCGCGCGACGCACCTAATGACGGTGCCAGGCCGTTAGTGAGGGGAGCGCGTAGTGTTCGTGTTTCACGCTTCTTACGCTCGATCTGAGCTAGGACTTCGTGCTTTGGAGAAGAGATCTTGTCAAGTGCGTTGCGGAGGCTGTCTGCGGCGGGCCGGCGGGGTTCGTCATTGCGCGTGCGCACGCCCGTCGTAATAGTCGCGGAACCTCGCACAGGTCCTCGCATCACGCGAGTCACCACGCTGCCATGTTCTGTCGTGACATCATTGTCTATTCCATTGGTGTAAGGCGTTTCGCCGTTGTGGTGGGCGTGTGGTGATTTGATCTGGTTCACTCCGCGTGGGGAAGGCGGTGCGCGGGGTGCAGGAGGGGAGGGCTGCGGCCGGAGACGGTCAGTCTCGTTGGTGACCACGTCAGGGAGGTAGTCGACTTTGTGCGCTCGTGCCTTTTCTATATCGGGCGTGCGTTGTAATGGTAGGAAAGTAGAAACCCCGCCAGGTGGTGTGAAGTCTGTCACGGTATACGTCAGAGGTTTGCGTTCAGGTGGCACCTGTTCAGGCTCGCGACGATGTCTCTCTCGGATCTGTCGCTCATAGAACTCAATCTGCAACCTCTGCGCGTCTACTTTAGGTGGTTCCTGGTACTTGGCGTCGTCGATCCTTCGCACTAGCTCGGGCGCAGACAGCTCGTTCTGACTCGGGATGGACCGCACAGGATAGTTTGTTTGCGGGACGAGAGCTGGTGGTGCCTGTATGGGGGGCTCGAAGACTGGCGGTCGGTATGGTGACGCGATAGATCTCTCATTATCAATGTTGACTGGAGGAACGCGCGCTGTAATCGGCGTAGTATTCGCGAAGATAGGTTTAGGAACGACAGGGAAAGCGGGAGGACTTGGCACGATTGCTTTCGGTGCGATAGGGAACGCGGGTTGCATCTCCGCCGCCGGGGAAGGGGCTGCGTTTGTGGAGGGAGGACTCCAAATGAGAGGGGGAGCGACTGTTGGCGAAGTGATCTTCGCGGGCGGTTTGAATGCCGACATGGGGGCGTGAGAGAATTGATTGACGGGAATAGGTCGAGCCACGAAGGGCTTTACAATATCTCTCGGTGCCTGTGGTGTCTGAGGAGATTGGGGAGTCAGTGGAACTTGAGGAACAGGGGGATATATGACCGGTGGGGCGGGCGCGGGGGGTGGCGGTTCCTGACGCGGCAAGTGCATACGCGCGGGCTCGCGACGCTCCGTCACCCATGGCGGCTTTATTATCTCAGAATTGGGTTCAGTGAAGAACTTTTTAGGACGCAACGAAGCAGACGGTGCGCCGGTATCGTTCGCCTTCCAGAAGTTTTTAGCGGAAGAGGTGCTCGCAGATCGTGTGCTGTTTTCGCGGCTTTCAAACGTGTTTTTGATGTTGCCGAACCTATTAGACCAGTTAGCCGGCCCCACATGCCCGCTAGTACGCTCTGCCTCCTCAGTCTTCCTCATGAATGCAACAAATTTGCGATCGTTGTCCGTCTGCGGACGAAACTCTGGCACTGCGGGCCCTTGCTTCTGTTCTTCCTCATCATCATCATCTACTTTGTAACCTCCGAGTGGGCGTCCAATATCTATGGTGTTCGCGCGCTTCATGCGTAACTTCTTATTATTGCTAAACCTGCTGAGGGGTTTGGTGTCATCCTGGGTTGTAGGAGGCGCCGCAAAGTTATATGTTGGAGGCAGGGGCATGTACAGCGTCGCGCGCTTTTGTTCTTCGCGAGAACCTTGTCTTTGGACTGGAGGCGATAGCGGCTCGGCAGGGGCCCGTCTTACTGGCTCTGCTGGAACCGGTTTCGGTTCTACCGGGGCTCTCCTTATTGGTTCGGCTGGTACGCGTCTTATAGGCTCAACACGCGTCTGAACGTTCGAATCGAACTTGTTGGCGATCGCTGCTATGCTGTTCTTTGTCTCTGATGGACGACGGTCATACCTCGGAACCGTTTCGGGTTGGGTCCTTACAGTTTCTGCTACCGAATGCCGAAAGAATTCAGGTTTACGCACAGCTGGAGCTCGTCTCTCAACCCGTGCTTCTCTGTTTACTTTTGGAGGTTCGTAACTGACGGAATGCGCAACCGGGGCGTACTTCTGCCGCAACGGCACCGGGTTGTGGTAGCTCACTTCATCAACACTAGGTTTTCGCTCAGGCGTGATAGATTCCGTGCAGGTAGATACTGAGGATGATGGAGGTTCGGGTTCCGGGCCAAGCTCCAACTGGCTTCTATCAACCAGTCGACGAGCCTCTTCAAGCTCTTCATGGGTAACTCCTACAGTATGTCTCGCAGCACGACTCCTTCGCCGCGGCTTGCGTCTGCATCCATCAAGTCTGTCAGCGGCATCGAGCGCATCTTCTAGCCTGTCAGCTAGAGTTAGCAACGCCCGCGCCTGCGGATGTGCCGTGGGCGGGGCTAGGGCTGCGCGGAGACGGGCCAGCGACCGGCGTACGTCAGCGACGACATCAGCGGGCGCTGCACCTAACCCCGCCAGCAGCTTGTCGCCGCCGCTGCCCAGCAGGCCCTGCAGGAGCGGCAGAAGGAGCGACTCACCGCGCGTCTCCGATCCATCTGTTGTCTCGCCCGCCGCTGCCAGCGCCTCCGTCACTGCGCTCGTGCATGCTGGATAACAAGGTGACATAATTAGTTATACATAGAAAGTTTAAATATATATGCGTATAAAAATTAAATAACCGTGATTAATCATGACAACCCAGTACTTATAATACTTAGAATTTGGCTAATAAGTTCCTTATGGGTGCATGCAACCACCCCTAACAGGTGAAATGGATATGAAATAAAAGTCCCATATATTTGAAATTAAAACATTATCTATGTATAAACTTCAAATCAAACTTTCAAGCGAACGGAGTCGTAAGTAAATCCTAGTATATTATGTAATAGAAGCGACTACATTAAGTGCTAACCTTCCTGTTCCGCCATGAGTGTACGAATGCGCGCACGCAGTCGTCGGCGCTGTTCGTAGTCCGTGCACTCGTCCAACTGGAACACAATAACTCGCGTCAGTAACTGTACTGTTATTATTCATAGTATTTTATATCACATTTATTACTATTTTTGAGATGATACATACATACGCACTCACGCCTGTAATCCCCGAAGGGGTAGGCAGAGGTGTAACCAGTACACCCACATTTCGCCGAGCGTATCTCCGTTCCACAATGTGATAGGGGGCGGCCTATCGCCATACCGGGCACAAATTCCAGACTCCGGGCTGATACTGAGCATTTCGTAATAGAAAAACCCAATACCACTTTACCCGACCTGGGGATCGAACCCGAGACCTCAGCGTTAGCCTCAATCGTAACGCATACGCATTACAACTGCGCCACCGAGTCAGTCTTTTTGAGATGAGTTTAAAATTTAATAATCCTTTTCGGATGACCGTGAATAGTTAAAATGTAATTCTTTGTTTGAATATTACTTTAATAAAAATATATATTTTCTTTTTTTTATTAACAATATCGGTTTATAAATTCTTAGTAGTACTAGTAACACAAACATCATTAAGTACTAAAGGTATTTGTTTAATTGACAGCCTCCGTGGCGTAGTGGGTGTGTAACCGGCAGCGAAGCGAGAGGTCGTAGGTACGATTGCCACACCGAGACCAATGTTTGTGTGATCCACAAATGTTTCGGGTTTGAGCGTTGTGGGACTGCAACTCCCTTGTAGTTCCCGATATCCACGATACAGGTTAACCTAGTGGTCAGGACTACGTGTGTGACTGTTGGGTGTATTTGTTTATTTATTACACAACATTGACAAGAATACGCGTGTATTTACAACGTGTTTAGTACAATGACTGATATTCCGTATGTAAATAGTGTAATGGTACTTTTTGATGACCAATAATACAAGAGGCCAAACAAAACATGCCGGAAACAACGCGGAATCCGGAAATACTGTATTATTTTCTACTCTACTTCACTTGACCTGTTCGTTTTGTGGGTAGATAGATATACCAGTCAATTATAGTAGTTAGTCCGAAAGTGTGACTCTTGATAATGTTTGCTTTTTACCAAAGACATTTAATGTATACTACTAGACGGGCTGTTTGTTTCACATAACGCGGGAGTTTGACAGCTCACAAACAGAGAGCGTGAGAGGGGTTCTAGTTGAGAGTAAGCGAGATGGTAATATTGAGTTACGGTCAATTGATCGCAACTTAGTGATACATCTAGTAGTATACATTAAGTCTGCTTTTGACAGGTTTTTTTATTTGTTTAATATTACAGAGTTTATGTTTATGGGCAGGCCGTGACGTTTACCATCAGGCGAGCGACCTGCTTGTTTCGTCACTAAAGCTTATAAAAAAAAAACACCAGGTCCGAGTATAGTGATATTGCCGTGCCAGGAAAAAAAATATACTCGTAAACTTTTTGAGCTCACATAATATTCTAGACGTAATATCATATCTCTTCTTCCACCTGCCCTTATCCCACACACATTTTACAGAAAAATCTGGCTTGTAGTTCTACGTTAACCCCTCTGGGGAGAAAACACCCAGACCCGAAACAAATATTTGTAGATCACACAAACGTTTGTCTCGGTGCGGGAATCGAACCCGCGGCCTCTCCAACAGCCGGCCACTCGCCCACTGCGGCACGGAGGCTATCATATTATATGAATAACATAATTTCCATACACTTTCAGTTTTCTCGCGTGATTCATATATTTAGCACGAAAATTGTAATTAACGGTTTATCAATGCTCTTACTTTCTGCGAGTCTATAAAACGATGCAAGTCATGTCGTGTGGGTGCTTTGCAGCAGTGCGCACGCGCCGCACTCATGCACACGTTATGTGACGATGACTCGACAATTTTGAGATCGTCGACGCGTTTAAATAGATTCCACCGGTTTCATAATAATCAGTGATCATTGTTGTAACTACAGATGCGATTGAAAGAGATGACCAAGGGGTCGAGAAGGGCAGGGGTATTTGGGCTTCCAGATATCTCTTCGCAATAGCAAGGTTACTTCACATCACTTTTATGCGAGACAGTGGTAACAACCCGGTTGAACCGTGCCAATCATGACTTTAACACCGTCTAAGATTTACACTCGGTTTCTGAAAGGCTGATCAAATCAACATTAATCTAACATAACTTTGATTTTGACGCATTTCGATGGCTGAAACGTTATAATATAATAAACAAAATATATGAAGACACTCTAATAGACATAAGATTTTTCATATTAATTTGAAAGCTATGTTAATAACATGTGTTGAAATAAAACTAGTTTATACGGATTTTATCGCGGTTTAATTTTTATTTTAGTCCCGACGTTTCGAAAGCTTTTCAGCCTTCGTGGTCACGGGAGAGTCTCTCGTTTTATTTCAATGTGTAATATTCGCGTAAACCTAAGAAATCAATAACATGTGTGTTAAATCAAAGGTGTTGATCACGCTTCTAGCAACTAAATTTTGACTTGACATGAGAATTGATAGTTGATTAATTAAGTAATTTAAAATTGATCAGCCATTCAGAAACCGGGCGTAAATCTACGTGGTCATATAGAATTATGGCCCAGAACCAAATCCTTAGCGATTCTTTGTTTTGAAGCCATAGGGAATACGTGCGCGAATGGAACTGCGTGACAGTTGGGGTTTTTTTATGGCATAGGCCGGCAAACGAGCAAGTGGGTCACCTGATGAGAAGTGATCTCCACCGCCCATGTACGACCACAATACCAAAAGAATCATGGGTGCATTGCCGATCTTAAAGGAAAGGGATAATTAAGGAGTTGGGAAGAGGAGGGGGTCTGGGCCTCCGGATATATCACTCACCGTACGAAACGCAGCAGCAAGCTGCTACTTTACGCCGGTTTTATGTAAGACAGTGGTAATGACCCGGACGATTACTTATTTAAAATGTTGCGTCTTAGAAAAAGCCTTTGCAAATTGTGTTAATACACTTATAGGACATACTCATAAACCGCTTCAATTTACGCATAAGTATACTCACTAGCTTCCTGAGGACCCTCTCGTCCCAGCACTGGTCTACGTCAAAGTCTTCTATGGTCCGTGTGCTGACTACTTTACCACCTCCACTGCTGCTGCGGACTGTCTCCTGGAACAAAATATTGACATGAGCCTCGAAAATACTAAACGGAATTAATGCAATACCGTTGTAAATAAATATTAATAAAATCTAATTATGATAGCGTAGCGACACAAAACTAGTCCTCAGGACGTGGCCACAGTTCTCTACTCTATACCTTCTCTCGCCAGTGTAGGTACTGCTTCAACCCGGTGCAGGACTTTTTCTACTTTATCACCCTAGTTTTTGGGACGGCCTAGCCAGTCGGTCCAGAGTACCTTTCAGTTCATTTGGTTCTTTATATTTGAAAAAATTAATTGGTGCATAAACCTAAGGATATTTTATTTAATCTACTTGTATCTTCGAAAATTATAATGCGATAGGTGACGGTGTTTGATGTGTGTGTATCTCAATATAACTTGCAAACAATTTTACGTGTAAAAGCGCAAGAAACACCACAAGCACTCGCAATATAGATCATAACCAATACTCCTGACCTTCTATTCTTTGTTAGTACGAAAATATCAGTTAAGTTGTGTTAGTCACGCGACCTCGCCGCAACAGTTAGAGCGATGATCGACCGCCCTTCTAGCGCCACCTATTTCTGTTCTACAGTAGAAGTATGCGATGAAAGTTGAAACGCGTATTCTTTTTTACTACATTCTATTTTGTTTCTATTCAACTTTGTCGAAATTAAGACGATGGAACGTACTATAATTTAATAAATAATAATAAATACACCCAACAGTCACACACATAGTCCTGACCCCACACTAGGTAAAACCTGTATCGTGGGTATCAGGAACTACGAGGGACTTGCGGTCCCACAACACCCAGACCCGAAACAAATTTTTGTGGATCACACAAACATTTGTCTCAGTGTGGGAATCGAACCCACGGCCTCTCGCTTCGTAGCCGGCTACTCGCCCGCTGCGCCACGGAGGCTGTCATAATAGGGTAGTTGACTAGATTTTTTTTTATTATTTAAATCAATAAGTTACGTTACTCAAAATCTATTGTTGTTTAATGTTAAGTATCCTTTATGCGCATATTTTAGATAGAAACCGAAGATTATTATAATAAGTAAGCATAATCAAATGTTATTAGTACAAAGCTTTTAGAAACCGAAGATTGTCGAGGAATAATAATTATTATTAGTTTTCTTTCAAATGCAATACCTATAATGCAATAAACTTGACTCTACTTGCAAAACTAAATAAATAAAAATCTTCGCTCATTTATTCCAACCGCCGCGCCGCGCCTTTCATTGATAATATAAATTGTCAGTGTTGCAAACGCGAAAAATCCACAACATTTGTAGAAAGCGTGCGAATTTTCCCGTAGGCGTATTACGATTACAGGCGATAAATAACACCGACCTTGGATTTGGGAGCCAGATGTGCCGCCGCCGTGCTCGAATGTTACGGTTTAAAACATTTCACCACTTTATTTTAGAAACTATAAACGTACTTTCAATCGTTTAATTGGTTATTATTTAATCTGTGCTATTTATTTTAGTCTTTGCTATTTGACAGTTGATACAGTGTATATACGATTAAACTAAATAAAGAAATCCAACAATCACACACAGTCCTGATCCCATACTAGGTTAAGCCTGTATCGTGGGTTTCCAGAACTACGAGGGACTTGCGGTCCTACAACACCCAAACCCGAAACAAACATTTGTCTCGGTGCGGGAATCGAAGCCATGGCATCTCGTTTTACAGTCGGCTAAACACCCACTGCGCCATGGAAGCTATAGACTTATTTTGGTGATATCGAACTTGCACTGTTCTGAGACTTCTAACACGATAAAAATTGATCATGGTGACTCATTATCGAGAGTCGCGTAAGTCGGCATAGCATCTGTGATTGACGACTGACAATCACTGTAAATGTTATAATATGCGCCAATTACAGATACCCTGATGTAATGTATTATCGCTTATGATCGTCTATTCTACGCATACGACGGGCCAGCTTAACCAGGGTGGTCATTGACTCACAGAAAATATTTTCTAAGGCCCAAAAAATTACCAAATCCGATTTCCTTAAAGATTGTCAACACCCCTATAATTTTGTTATTCTGGTATTAAACATGTTCACTGTCCATCCGCGGTGGAGATCACACTTGTTTTTTTTTGTTTAGGTACTAGCTCAGCAAAGTGACTACGCTACACCTGATGTTAAGTGCAGCGCAATCCAAGAACACTGTCGACCAACGACAGGCGATGTGTCTATCGTAGGTCGGCAAAATTATGCCGGCCTGCCTAATTGCTTCTTCACACTCCATTTAATGGACCCCATATTATAGGAAGGAGGGAACACGTGTGCCGGTAAACTATTCCACAGCTTGATGGTCCGGCAGAAGTAAGATTTTGCTTTCTACCACTAAAAACCGAAAACATAACCTATTGTTGACATTTACAAAACAGTGTTGTCACAATTAATTGCAATTTTAACGGATTTCATTGCAAATATGTTGGCATGCGCGTCGTCATAATTCACATGTGTTGAATACTGTTTGATATAACAGCGTACGACAAAGATTGTAAATCAGTTGGATAAATAAAAGATGTTGTGGTTGCTAAAAATACAATGTTAGATAATCATTTTAGAAATTTCGAGTCGAAGAGTATTTGAATGTCATTGCGTGTTGTGGAACAAAGTGTTATTATCTGATTACAAATAGGAAGTACATACTACGATTTAAGTTCTACGTTCCGGCAATGTTCATTTATCCTGGAAAAGACGAACCGATAGCAGTCATAGCATTGAAATAAGTACGTACTAATTTTTACCTAACAGCGTTTTTTCGGTACCTAAAACTTCTGTCCATCCTAAGGTTGTCTGGAAGAAATCGCTGTTTGCGATAAGACCGCCCATTGTATCACTTTTACTTTATGATCCTCATTTATATGCTACCTACTTTATTTAGTGTGCAATAAATAATATTCTATCTATCTATCTATCAAACAGCTAACGGCTCCTTAATTTTCATACAATTTTGACAGGTAAGAGGGCATCAAAATGTTTAAAATGATCTTAAATGCTTGAATAGCGGTTCAGTATTCGGGCGCTATACTGATATAAGGTGTATAAATCCATTATAAAATTAATATCAGAGCATATTCTCGGGACTGTTTGCTCCACGACTTTCTTATCATCTATTTCAGTCAAGTTTACATTTTTATATACAAAGTTATTTCTGGGAATGATTAAAGAAACCAGCATCCAGTATTCGAAGAGATATCTCTTACGTAACGGACTTTGGCGCGCGTCTCGACTAGTGAGGTGCGAATCGATTGTATCTCGAACGTAATCGATGTTGACAAATAACTACTCTTCAACTGATCAGGTTGATGTGTGGAGTCATTCGAGTGATTTGTGTTGATTCTCTTTGATAGTGTGGTTTTATTGTATAAGTTGACTTAATGTACTTGTGACTTTATAGGATACTTTGTGCATTTTTTGTTTTCCGTCAATGTTAGCGACGCGGACGTTGTATTAACTGTTTTTCTTTGCATTAGTATCAATCCATCCCATGGTTTTTTAAATAATTGCTATCGTATATTCATATAATCGTGATATTAAGTCAATTTCAATGCTCATCTTAATTGAAGTAGTCCTTGAATCACACTATTGATTAAATTAGACACACTGAAGCGGACGCTCTCTAAGCAGGGTTTGTATAAAGTTTGCGAGTGCAGTTTGTTTGTTTACCGCTGCGTTAGTATCGGGCTCGCTTCCAATGCGGAACCGGCGATTTACCAACTAGGTACCATAATCTCCATCATAATTTTATTTTTCTGACACGTATATACGAGTATTTGACTTTGTTTGCAGTATATCTGTAAAGGTCTTTTATATTTCAGTCAATATCCCACATTGCATACGGTAAATGATTTCTCATCCTGAACAATCCTGAGGCTTCCTTTAGATTTATTCTTGGCCAATAATCGTCAATAACTTCGCAAGCACGTGTGTATCTTGCAAGCGCTTGCCACAACTTTCCTTTTTTGGGGCATAAAACCACAAAGACCCACTCGTTTGGAGTTTGGGTCAGCGGCAAGACAAGCCTATGGAACCACTCTTAGGGTTTCATATAGAATCTAGACGTGTTCCATAATGCGATGCATACGTGGGACAAGACTGTGTTTTACTTGGTACTTTACCATCAGTACAGTAGGTACCATCTTCTTCCACTTGTCCTTATCCTACACGCAGTAGGATCGGCGCAACATGCTTTTTAACACATAATATAAGATTTGGCTTGTAGTTTTTACGACCGGCCGCTTGCCTGACGTCAACACCTCTGGGGAGAAAACACCCAGACCCGAAACAAATATTTATGGATCACACAAATATTTATCTCGGTGCGGTAATCGAACCCGCGGCTTCTCGCTTCACAGCCGGCTACTCGCCCACTGCGCCACGGAGGCCGTCATTATAAGTACCATGTTATATTTTATAATATATTATACTATTTCTTTGAAACTTAGGTACTGTCTATTCTTTAACCAGCGTTTATATTCTCTTTGCTTTTTTAAACTACCAAAGAGTATGCATAACTGTTTATAACCTCAATTTGTTTTCAACTTAATATTGGACATCGATTCGTACACTTAATCGGGCATTATAAGTTTATTAAAATGGGTAGACATTTTGGAGATTTAGCAGTTATCCGCGGTATCATTTATTACAAACTATCACCTCATGAACAGAAACCTTTCGCCGGAGCAGTTTCGTATGGAGTTCCGAACATGATACCTAGGGTTACATCGACCATCACTTACTGGTTGCCTCGTAAGTATCACCTTAGCGAAGAGTAGTAGAATGGTTGTGAGTGATCATTACCAGTCAGCACAAAAACATGGTGGTAGGTTCCTCTTAGGAGTAAGGCCGCGTGGTACAATACGCGCAAAATAACTTGTTCAGCTTGTCAGTGCTTATGTCGCGGAATGACGCAGATTATTACTATAAAAGTTAGAACAACCTAGATTCCTCTGACGTAGTAAGTATGCATACATTGTTGTAAACACACAAACACAATTTGCTGAAAGACACTATTGGCCACTTGATATTAAGTGTAATCCCCGAAGGGGAAGGCAGATGTGTAACCAGTACACCCACATTTCGCCGAGCGTATCTCCGTCCCATGATGTTATAGGAGGCGAGCCTATCGTCATACCGGGCACAATTCCAGGCTCCGGGCTGATACTGAGCATTTCGTAATAGAAAAACCCCATATCACTTTTCAGTCGGGGTCGGGGTCGGGCCCGGGATCGAACCTCAGCGTCAGCCTCAGTGGTATCGCGTATGCATTACAACAGCGTCACCGAGTGTAATATGTATTTCAATAATTCCAGCCTTTATTGCGGGATTGATGGTCTATAAATATGTGGAAGAAAGGTACCGCGTTTCAAAGAGAAAGAATCCGAAAGATTATGAAAATGAAGTTGATCCAGATCCCAAACTTTGTAAAATAAACAACACGCCAAAGGAATCTAACAAGCCTGAGAAAAAAGAATAAACATGTAGACAAAAGACATGGTTATTCTTCTATACATTTAATGTGATTTTGTGTTGAATAAAAATTATAGAATCTTCCGACTTTTTGAGTTACCAGTGTCATTATTGCTAAGTATTTGCTTTAAGAGGCAAAACTGATAGTTCCCTGAAATAATTTGGAAGCTATGTGAAGTCTACCAAACCGCATTCCAGCATGGCGGACGAACGGCGTAATTCCTCTCATTAATATGTGCATGAGTCCAACAGTATGGCATTATAAAACAATGCTAGTATTATTGTAACATAAAAGTAACAAAAAATGGGTATTTTGCAGTTTTTCTCCCCAGATGGAGCCGCGTAAAAGGGACCATAGCGTCATGGGCCGTGGCCGCAGAGCGCGTCCTTACTGTCCCCTTCTGACCTCAGAGGATACGACCCGTAAGGAAACAACGATGGGGTTCAGTTGGTATTACCAGCGCAGGGAAATTTGGTTAGGTATGGCTTCCATGTCTAGCACACTCTCAGAAGTTGACTAGGTAAAAATGCCGGTGAATCCGGCATAATCATCCCGGGGGTTGGGAACCTTCCCAACCATCCGTAAAATTTATAACCACGTGGAAAATAAGACGTGTTTCATAAATGGAAAAAGTATCAGTAAATTAACTTCATAATTGCAGACCGTATTGTTTAAACATAGTTAAAGAGTTACGTCGGTGAGTCAGGTCGATCGTATTTGTTTTGTTGCATTCTGTGTCTAATTCCGACTTGATGTCCTTGCAGCAACCAGCAAAAAGATAACAACACTCTTTAATTAAACGGTACGTGCGGTATGTGAAATATGTCACTGGATTATTTTGGATTGAGAATAAAACTACCGTCCTTAAGTTCGTCTGGAATCTCCTAAAAGGGTATGGCTGGTTTTTTATTTATAGCTGCAGCAATTGTCGTAAAATCTGAGTTGAGTCGAGTGGTAGAGCCACGCTGTTGACAGTTTTGTCTACAGCATGAATGGGCTGGCTCCTCCGGGTTGTTACTAGTATCTCACACGTAAAGTAGCAGCGTGCTGCTGCGTTTCGTACGGTGAGTGAGATATCCGAAAGCCCAAATCCCCTCCCCTTCCCAATCCCTTAATTATCCCTTTCCTTTAAGTTCGGCAACGCGCCCATGACTCTTTTGGTTAGTGAAAAAAAAAAAAATATTAAGATTTACCTATCTCTAGAATGACATCCAAGAAACCAGTCTCACGTCACAGCAGGTTTAGTTCGATCTGCCAGCATGATAAACTGGGGTTTATAGATAACCGGAACCGGGCGCGGCATTGTTACAATATACAGCAGAAGATCAGTGGGCCAGATATTTGGCAGGTCACCCGGCCGCCGTCGACCCCACGCTGTTTAAATATAACACAGCCCCACTCCTGCGAGTAATGTATTTCCACGTACAATATTCCCTCCATTTTGCGTTACAATATCTGATACATACATACGCACTCACGCCTGTAATCCCCGAAGGGGTAGGCAGAGGTGTAACCAGTACACCCACATTTCGCCAAGCGTATCTCCGTCCCATGATGTGATAGGGGGCGAGCTTATCGCCATACCGGGCCCAAATTCCAGACTCCGTGCTGATACTGACCATTTCGTAATAGAAAAACTCAATATCACATTTACCTGACCCGGGTATCGAACCCGACACCTCAGCATCAGCCTCAGTCGCAATTGCGCCACCGATGATTTAAGAACACCTAACTGTTAAAACTCCTTGATGTCAACTAGAAAACATCTGTAACTTTTGAACGTCTGAACAGATTTTCATCAAACTTAGATAAGACACATCTCGATTAAACCAGTTTTCGGTTACAAATAAACCGTATTTAAATCAGTCATTCGTTTATCCGACGGAAGAGGGTCAAACTTATAACACCCTTAAAATAAATAGAAAGAAAAAATATTTATTTGTAACACGCAGGTACAATAAATTTGGGTATATTTAAATTAAACGCGCTCGTCACAAAAACGGCCCCAACTCAGCATGTGCAATAAACTTTCTGTTTGCCAAATATTTTCACTCCAGAGCTTATCTCGGAGCAAAACAATTGCAGTATAATGCAGTTTTTATGCGTATTTATTTATGACACAAGCAATAAAAGTTGAAGTGGAAACGTGCTTTTATCTTACGCTTTCAAAACATTTCATTTTCGATTTATAGTTGTAATATTTATATTTTAATGTAGGAAGTAATTTGATTTCTCTTTGAGATATCCATTATATTGTACTTAATATTATGAAAGCGACAAGAATAAACTATAACAGTTATAAATTAAAACACGTAACCTTGTTAATTTAAACGTAGGTTCTTATTATTTTAAGAGTCTGTCAGTCGCTGATGCCTGTGCTAGATCGTTCCAGATCACTTACCATCAGGTGACCCACTTGCTCGTTTTCCGGTATATACTATTAAAAAAATCTAAATGTAGTGTATCATTATGTACTACTCTAATATTAAAAGACTTTGCTTTCTTTCTTTTTACATATATTACCGTTCTTTCTATTACGATAGAGGGCGAGCCTATCGCCACACCGGGCACAAATTCCAGACTCTGAGCTGGTACTGAGCATTTTGAAATAGAAAAACCTGATATAACTTTTGTCCAATCGAACCCGAGACCTCAGCACAGCAGTCGCACAGCGTACGCATTACAACTGCGTCATTGAGCCAACTATGTTTTGTTCCACGCAATTCCAAAGCAATATTAATGCGGTCGAGTATCGATTAGAAAAACCACAATCGTCTCGGTCCAGTAATAACAGATTCCAACAATATACATCTGGTAACGGCAGGCGTCGACCATCAGTCATAGTGACTCTCCGCCGTCCGGTGATGAGCCGACAGTTATACTACATAATATAGCTAAATTAGAAATGGTTGGACGAGCAGAATTGGGTTGATAATTATTCGATTGTAAATAATTTGTATCAAAGGGACATTGCCACGGAAATGGTAACGACTAAGGGTACATCATTAGGTCTACCATCCGTCCCAGTTTCTTCAAATTTGTCTTATTGTGCAAGGCACCCGGGAGAACATTTTGAAATGTCCGGTTGAAATCATGTTCTTTTTATTAGCTTGAATAATGATACTAACAGTTCGCTCGCCTGGTTGCAAGCCCATAAACAGAAGCAACTCCAATCAGAATATCAAATTATTAATTAACCGCCAAAAAAGCTTAATTATTTTTTAAAGTATATCTAACATTGTTAAGATTAACTTCAAAGGCATAATTCATAAAACGTAGAGTAATTTTGAATCACAGAGGCCTCGGCAAAAAGTCTAAACAAAAACTATCTAATATTGAAACAAACGGTGAAAGTAAAGAAAATGCGTTGCACAGTTGCGCGCCAGTAATTAGGGGGAAAGGGAGGCTTTGTTTAGTGAAATGACGTCACAATATTGTATTGTCCATTGTCGTTGCGGTCAAAGATATTTGACATTTATCCATCGACTATTGATGACGTGTTGCAGAGTTAGAATAGATGCTGAGAAATGTAAAGTCGCAGCTTCTGCTACAGCAATTAATATTGTTGATGATGAGAGGGTATTGGATCCAGCTACTCGGATATACTGAATGAATAGAGTATACACGGTGAAAAACCCGTCATAGTAAATAGTTCTGGCGAAGCGCGATCCAAGGTCAGCCAGCGTATATCCAGTAACATCATTGGGGGACGTCGCGGGACGCAACGTCTTTCGGCGGTCGAATTAACATTTAGACTCCACTGTACTTCAAGTGCAGTGTAAAAAGGATGCCAGGAAAAAAATGTAAAGTCACTGATACCACAAGTGATATTTGTGCCGTCCAATACTTTTTTCCTGGTTCAGATGTTAAGGAACCGCCAATAGCCTAGTAAATGCTACCGGAAGAGATAATTACATAGTACGATTAAAATTTGTACAAGACTTTGAAAAAGAAAATAAATTCAGAATATAAATCAAATAGAAGCTACAGACGTGATTTCACCACATGTCTAGTCTAGACCGATGAGAAATTACACAGCATCCGAGCATAACGCTCGCCGGTCGAGTGGCTGTGCAAGTGGCCGACCAAGTGGCTTATTAGCTAGCTTTCATAGTTGACTGACGACGTATGAATCAATAGAAACGTGACATCGTTGCGGTTTCCTGTGATGTGGTGAAGGGAGAGAAATCTGTTTATAAAGGTAAGGTCCTGACTCATCATCGCCCAGCTCACACCGTTAACGATAGAAGTTCGTAATTTAGAGAGGGTATTTATTTTCTACAGCACCTACGCATTATTAAAGAAGGGAATTCTTGAAATTTAATACTTAAGGGGAGAAATTCGTTTGCAAAGCTTGTATGAGAATTATAGTTTGCTGTTCGGATTTAGTACATGCGGAAGCCGCGAGGAAAAGTTATTATTCTACGCCTGTACGGTGGTGGGCAAAGAAACGGTAATGTATTAAAAAAATTCTCGTGATGACAAAAAGGTCGTGCGAAATTGGCGCAAACAGCATTCTTTGTTTTAGAAAAAAGCGTTGAATCCTTGGCCCTTTTCGCGGAAAGCGTATGCGCTTGCGCCAACTGCCAAATGTGGACATGGAGGAAGCGTAACAAGGGTCGACGATCCACGCGCATCCACGATGTTGGCAGCGGATCAACAACTTGTTACAGGGCTACCAACATTTAATAATTTATTGCAATTTATTGTGCAATACATATTTTTACAATACGAGTATATAGGAAATATGGATAGATTGAAAAATAGTACTTCCCAGTTACAGTACTGATTTAAACACTTAATAAATCAAATTTCTTTTCAAATTTTCTTGACTGCCTCGGTGGCGCAGTTGTAATGCGTACGCGTTACGATTAAGCTAACGCTGAGGTCTCGGGTTCGATCCCCGAGTCGGGTAAAGTGGTATTGGGTTTTTCTATTACGAAATGCTCAGTATCAGCCCGGAGTCTGGAATTTGTGCCCGGTATGGCGATAGGCTCGCCCCCTATCACATTATGGGACGGAGATACGCTCGGCGAAATGTGGGTGTAATAGTTACACCTCTGCCTACCCCTTCAGGGATTACAGGCGTGATGCGTATGTAAATCAAATTTCAAAAATCACTTTCAAGAAAAGATTTTACAATAGACATATAATACGTCATAAAAGACCTTAAAATACCGCAATAATACGGCACGCGACAGACCTTGGCTTTCAGCTTCCGTTCAGGAAAGAGTAAAAAAACCGCGATGATTTACGATTTCATTAAGCGACCTCCTAACATTTCTTCGCGCTAAATATAATCACTTTGCGAAACTGTTTACAGGAAACGTTGGCATGTGTATCAAGGTTATTACGCGCTGGAGGGATCTGGAGAAGCGGTTGTAACAATTACGTGTTTAAAATAATTAAATTAGAAGTTTTTTATAATACGGTAAAGGATATCATAGGAGGAATAATTTGGATGTTGATGCCTTATCGGCTGAATGGATTTTGATGAATTTAGCACACAAGTAGGCCAATGTATTCGGACATAGGCTACTTTTTAGCCGGAAAAAGACCTGCACACAGGTGGAGTTGCGAGCAAAATCTAGTTATTGGCTTATATCGTAAAAATGCTCTGTAATAAAATAGTCATGCTAGCTTAATGTATAGCTAGAAATAAAGAAACCGAGTCATATAAGGGGCCGCTATCTAGGCTCTTACAAAGTTTATAAAGTTTTTAAAGATTAACTGACTTAGGAGAAAGTAACCAAACTGCCATTTAAGTTTGTAGTTAATACCAAGGTCCTACCCTTCATATCGAATTTTGACGACATTTCTAGCCAGGCGAAATGTATCTATTGGGGTCTTCATTGGGGTACTATTCTAGGCTATTTAGGTTGGCACTTGGCAGCCCTATAAAACCTCGCGTGTGGCCACAATGACTATGGACATAAAACTTCACCAGAGTGTTGACATTACGGTAAAAAAATTACAATATTTCTGTATTTGCCAAAACAAAAATACACGGGGGATTTACGAAATGTCTGCAATTCGTTGTGACGCAAAAGTCTTGTAGGAAGTTTCCGATTTTACGTTTTGATTATTTATATTTGGTTTGTTTATAATCATTTGTCCTTATTTTCTTCCGTGGATTTGGTACATGTGTTCATATAATTTGATGAGTTTCACAACCTTCATCTGACGTCAATCACTCTTAGGACTACCTATATAACGATTGACTATTGGATATAAAACCGAGACAATCAAAAATGACAATTAATAGTTGTAATTTCTAAGAATTCTATTCTTTCTCAGAGACCTTAATTAATATTTTGTACCCAGTAACGGAGCAATGAGCATATTCTGTATTGAGTAACGGAGCATAACGCATTAACTAGCACAGTGCGTGGAAATAATCGAATTCTTAAAAAAATAGGCAACCCAGAAACCCACCCGACCGGCAACCCAGGAATCAAAGATACAAGTGATTTATAACCACCACTCTGCTTTATAAAGACCGGTATCCAGTCCATCGCATCCAATATTTACGAGACAAGTGGCAATATAGCCCGGGCCGGAGTGGCCGGCCCGCGAGTGTTCTCGCGGCTGGAACCATTGACCCAATTTTCGCCACTCTACGATTAAATTTGGAATTTATATGGTTTATAATTAGACGGGAGTGTGAACGAACTGTACATTGTGATTGATTTGCCATGGATATTGGTGGCGTGGTGGCTAAGTGGATGAGAGAGCGGGGAACAATAATATTTTAAATGGTTTTATAGTCGCTTGAGAAGCTAACTTTGAACTTGATTTGTTTACTTAGAAGATCAGTCGTTTATAGAAGGATCTGGATACATTCAAGAATATTACGCATGAGTATTAAATTACTTATAAATGTGTGAGAGTAATACCGTTGTAAACATGGCATACCCGGACTTATTGTATATTGATTAATAACAGAATTGAGTAAAAATAGAGAAGGATACAAAATTCATTTATTTATAACCAAAATGACGATTAAGTTATTATGGCTGGTACGAGTAGTCTAGTAATTGCCGTCTTTGATCGTATTTAGGATACGCAGAATGTACCTACAAATTTACTATAATGCTAATGTTACGAAATAAAAAAAATAAAAAACCTTGTGTTAGATATAATAATGATACATACTAGGTTGGTCCCTTGTATGCGAAATGCCGTCTGGATTGGTACCAGCGCTTTGTCTATTTCTGCTGCCAAGCAATAGTGTGTAAGCACGGTTGTGTTTCGGTTTGAAGGATTTTAAAGCAAGTGAAATTGTTGGGCTTTATGAGACTTAACAACTTATGTCTTGGGGTGGCGAATGTAGTCCAGTGTCATGCAGTACTTTGTAATTCAAGGTTCTGTGCGGTGTTGTTTCTGTTTATAGGCAGGCGTGGCGCTTACTGTGGAGCGACCTGGGGGTCTAAAACGGCCTCTTTTCGTCATTCAAGGAAAAAATAAATATACGAACTCACGCCTGTAATCCCTGAAGGGGTAGGCAGAGGTGGAACCAGTACACCCACATTTCGCCGAGCGTATCTCCGTCCCTTATGTGATAGAGGGCGAGCCTATCGCCATATCGGGCACAAATTTCCAGACTCCGGGCTGATACTGAGTATTTCATAATAGAAAAACCCAATACCACTTTACCCGACCCGGGGATCGAACCCTAGACCTCAGCGTTGACCTCAATCGTAACGCGTACGCATTACAACTGCGCCACCGAGGCAGTCAAAATGCTGATATATTACTTTTCCGCTGACGCCTTCGCTTATCACAAAGCAACTATCTGAAGTAATTTGGCGAGAGTTGGGAACCAAATTGATTTAATTAAATATGATCGTATAAGCATTGCTTGTGATATTATAACCTAATTATGTAGTCCACGCGTCGCCGGATGACATAACTGTTTAATTGTTGGAAGTGCATGTAATAATACTAACCGTTCATAGCCCCGGCAATCGACCCAATTAGAAAAAAATATATATTTTAAATGACAACTGATTATCTTCAATAATATGAAAAACCAGTTCGATGAAACCAATTTTGAAACAAACAAAAATAGACATGAGTTGCCCGGGTATTTTGAAATAAGCTTGAATGACGAGACGAGCAGGACGCTCGCCTAATGATAAGCCCCTCGCCTGCCCATAAACAGAAGCAGCACAACACAGAACTTTGAATTAAAAAGCATTGCATGACATTGGACTGCGCTCGTTACCCCGAGACATAAGATGTTATGTCACATAATGTCCAGTAATTTGCCCTGGTTTTAATGTCCTTCAGTCTGAAACACAACAGTACTATATACTATTGTTTGGCGGTAGAAATAGACAAAGCGGTGGTACCAACCCAGGCGGCCTCTCGCATACGAGGGACTTGCCACCTAGTGAAATATGGCGATATGCTCACCACCTATCACATTATGGATCGGATTATATCTGCTAGCCGTAGAGTACTGGTTGCAACCCTGCGTGCTAAACAATTTTAAGAAATGTAATGAATTACTATGTGTAAGTAAGCTAGTGGTGTCTTAATAAAATTAATTGAATGATTTCTTAAATTATCCCACATTAGGTCAGCTTTATGTACAAAAGTTCTAACCCTGATTGGTAAAGCCCCTTGCTCAGCAGTGGTACATTTTAATGTTATACTTAATACAACAGACATAAATTGTTATTACTATTTATATAGTTACTGTAACTTCATTGACTGAATTAAAACATGAACAAAATAACATTGTGTTTATTTTCTTATAAAAAATGATATACCGACTCTTAAAATTACACATTAAAATCTCCCGCTGATATAAAAATTCACAGCTAATGTTTTAATTAATTTCACTTTTAAGAGAAATTCTCGTAAAAAGGACATTTTTTATAATTTTATTACATCACTTTCACAAGTTCCTCTTAAGTGGGAGTAAAGAAATATAAAATTGTTGACGGGAACTCTACATGTATAGAAATCATTATTTATGCACAATGAAAGCATAATTATGATGGATTATTAAGTAAAATATTTGTTTAAACTGTGTGTAACTTCTATTGAAAACTACATACAGTAGCGGCACCGTACGAAGGCACTTGAGATAGTTACAAGTGTACGGCTTGTAAGATTGTACAATTGACAGCTGTCAATTGAGTGAAAGTCTCTTAGTACTCGCTCTTTAGATAAATTGTGGTGTGGCGGTCGCGGTTAATATTTACTTCAGAGTTGGTAAAATATTCACTGAACCAGAGACAGACTCAACTAACATGGCCACAGGGGTAGACTGATATGCCCGTGGTTCACCGAGCTCATTTCCGTCCCATAATGTGATATAAAAGTGGAATACTTGCATATATTAAATTTATCATAAAATTAATGGAAAATTCGATTACTGTGACGCGTGTGTCTCGTACGGCAGATAGATGTACGTTTGACAGCGCCTCCTAACTTTGTAAATTTTGTTAGAATTTTCTTTACGCTGCCACAGACTGCTGCGCTTACATGTAATGCCTAAGTGAGACACTGCCGGTAAGTTAGGCGAGCACAAGTGCCCTAGAAACGCAGTGGCGCATGAATGCTAGCGTTTACCCACTAGACGTGTGCGGAGCCAATGAGCCGTGTCTAGCTGTTAAGATCGTGTATCCGTATTGAATTTCGATAGGATTTTATGATTAAATCATTAATGTGGAACGATTTGGTTTACTATGTTTCCAACTAGTGTTTACTAAATCATTTTAGTTTAGGATCTAACGGGTCCAAAGAATATCTTGCGGAATTCGATCCGGCTTAAATTGCGCGTGGTGTACCGTGTTGATATACGTCCAGCGATCCACTAACCTGCAGTAAGCCTGTATGGTGGAATATTAGTAAAAAAACCATCCTTCAAAGGGGAAAGCAAAGCCTCCCTTTTGCCCTACAGTGGAACATTACAGAATCTTGAAATGATTGTGGGTTTCAATGTAACTGAGCAATCATTATTAAGATTTTCCCAAATGTGCTTTGTGGTTAGAAGACTTACAGTTCTGAGTTTTTCGGTTAATAATTAGTAAATACTTGTCATATCTGGGGTTGAATTATATGTTTTGTGTTAAGTATTTTGTATTTTTTACTTCATTCTGTTGACAAAAAGGGCTTGTGGTATGTGTGTTTCTCCGGAATGTGAATATCTATTGTTAATCAGTGATCGTAGGTAGGGATTTATTTTTGAATCGCGAAGTATTTTAACAGTTATGTGTGTTATTTGTATAAAATTATCTTTTCCAATGTTCCGCAACTAAATTAGAGTATAATAAAGTTGTGCAACAATTGTAGCGGCTGACTCTCTCATCGGCGCAAATGTCGTTGTCAATTTAAGTTGGAAATGTGGATGCTAGTTGCATAGAAGACTCTTGGTTTTTCAACAACCACATTCTAAGATGCTTTAAAGTGTAAAAAAACAATGTTAATTTATAATATTGTTAATATAGGTCACATTTCATTAGATATTTAGAAAGGTATGCGGCGTTAGTCGGCTCCGCTATTCAGAAATTGCAATGTTTTGTTGTTTTATTTTCGTGTCCGTGTGTCGCAAGCGACCTCGTGCCGTGCGCCGAGCTTGACGAGCGTTGACAGACGCAATGTCATGTTTGACAATTTTTTCGACCGTGTGTACCAAGGCAAGGGAAATTAATTTTATTTTAACGTACGTAGGAATTATATTAAAGTCAAGAAAATATTCTTCTTACAGTAATTACAATATTAATAAATCTAAATTACGTAAGTAACAAAAATAATAATAAAATGAATATTTGATAATTTATAAAAATATTTTATAAAAAAATTAAGACTCTTTAATTGGAATACCAATTATTTAGTCAATTATTTAACAAAACTTATTAATAAATTTACTCACCTACAAACGTAGTGTTGGAAATGCGCAATCCTGTACTTAATTTTATCACTAAACTGCCTACCGCTTGCTTCAGCACGCGGTATTGCAACAATCTTTAATTAATTAACATCTAAACTATACCATAAATATGGTTTTATTTTTTTAATCCTATGGCATATCGAATTTGGCGCGAACCGTACGGCGCGGGAGTGTGGTTCGGACTGCGCGCGCGCCCTGCTCTGACGTCACCTCACCAAATATAGCGGGAACTAGCTAACACACTATTTTCACCCTAAACACACACATTTTTATGTAATTACAGTGTAAATTAGCCTGTATTGTGGGAATAGTTGTAACGTTTGGTTGTTGTGGCGGTGAAATGTCGGGCCGGGCGTGTTATTTTTGCCGGCGAGTTTTCTTCGCTTTCCGACGCGAGCATTGCTTAAAACGGCAATATATGAAGCCAATGTTCGTACGCCTTTTGTTTACTAGGAATGAGTTTACGTACAATGTAAGTGGGTCACTGTAACACACATTATTAAATTTAAATGATATCCGTGGGAATTTTGGTAGGACTCAGCAGGTGTCTCGCCATTTTATAGATGCCAACGATTTTATCTTTTAATTCATAAATTGGTCTGTGGTTGCTGTAATATAAAGTTTCGATTAAAATAACAGTATCATCATTACATTTTAGGGGTGTCGATGACAAAATAAATAAAAAAATATTTTGTAATTTTCTTGGCTCTGTGAAGAGCTCTACCTTGTCTAAGTTACAACATTATGGAATATAGTTTTGGATCAATCTCTATGATTATTTTACAAGTATTACGTTATCACTATAACTTTTAATTCAACATCTCTTAAGAACATCGGATAGTTAAACATTGATTGAAAATGAATGCGTCTCCATTGGTCTCCACTCACAAATCTATTCCAACATTAGAATATATTACAACAGTAGCGTAGAAATTCCAGAAAAATACTTGGCACTAGTCTATTAACATTATTTTGTATTCCATTTAGTGTTGTAATAAATAATGTGGGTTAGATAATATTTTTATAAGTTTAAACTTGGCCTCATTTACTAACAATCTTTGTAAACTACAATGACAATTTATAATCGATATTTTGCAATTTGAATACATAGAAAAAATCTAATAGAGAACATTGGCTTTCTATAAACCACACCATTTAAATTCACCATTTCAAATAATCTCGACTAGTTAAATTAAATTTCTTTATAACTATTATGCCTTTCTTAATTCTGTTTTGAGCTTGATCTTAAACCATACACAATACTTCGTTACTCCTCATTATTTCGGAGATTAACAATGAAAAAGAAGATACAAACATGCGCAATGGCTTAGTGATTGCTTTGATACGATCTCTTCCAAACAACATAGCAAGGAGATCGCTTGTTAGGATGAATACGCCAGTAGCTGTCTATGAAACGAAAGGCACCGGCTTCGATCCCCGCACTGACACAAATGTTTAAATGATCCACAAATATTTGTTTAGTGTCTAGTTGTTGTGGAACCACAAGTTCCTTGTAGTTTCTGACACTTACGATACAAGTCAAAACTAGTGCTCAGGACTATGTGTGTGACTGTTGAGTGTGTTTAATAAAGTATATTAATACAAGTAACAAGTCGGGCGCGGTATTGAGTTTATTGTATGGAGTATGGCGTGGCACACCGCAGTCCGCAGTCCGCACGCGTATCTGCGTAGTTACCGACTCGCGCGCAAATAGATCATATTTTTACATACACTTGTATTTGGACATGAGAGCGAGGTCGATGTTTTGACCACTTCAGTTGTTTTTGCGTTATACTGTCTGACTTTTGTTTGTCTTATTTCGTTGTTTTGATGACGGAATAGCAATTGTATAAATAATATTAACATTTAATTATTCATCACAGAGGGGCTAGCACGGAAACTTGCGAAAAGTTATTCGAGCTGTCATCGACAACAATTTATATGAGATTTTAGTACAGCGCCTCTATCGTACGTAAAATAAACTAATTTATATGGAATATAGACCAATGATATTTAACCCCTCAGGTCATTATACAACGTGCTACAGAAAGTTGTGGATAATTTGAAGCATTATACCTATAGTGTACAATATAAGTCTTTCATCACCCATAGTGCCAAATCCGATTGCACATAGATATGACCACACCTTTCTGTAACACGTATACACCAATAAAACAATTTAGTATCACCACAATCCACCTTTACTCGCCAGCGGATATTCAAATACTACTAGGAGAAGTAGGAATTCTAGCTATACGATATATCTGATGACTCGTGCTTACCAATGTTGATTCTCTACATGCGGACGCACTAAATGTTTGTGATCAATTTGCTGTTTATTGCTTGAATTTTCACAGGAAGAATCTAAAGGTATTTCCAGTTATTTCAGTAGTATATCATATAATCTAAAATGAAGTGCGCGGTCATTCAATATTCAATCCTACTGCACATAAAATAGAGTGCGATGATTGATGGCACGCGTAATTTCAGATTACAAAAGCTATAACAATGTATCGGGTGCTAAAAGTAAGTAAGAATTAAGAAATAATGTTGCCCTGTCTTAAGGAAATGTTCGACCAGTAAGTTGGACATTTGGGTGACAATGTCGGACACGGATGTATAAAGAATGTCAGAGAAACGAACCACACCAGTCACAAAGGTAGATATTTTCTATAGCAGAGGCCGGCAAACGAGTAAGTGGGTCACGTAATGGTAAGTGAATATATCTCCCCTGCCCATAAATATCTACAAAACTTAAGGTCATGGACGCGTTACCGACCTTAAAGGAAAGGGATTGGGATTTTGACCTCCGGATATCTCACTTATCGTACGAAACCAACAACATGGCGGTACTTCATGTCGGTTTTATGAGAGACAGTGGTAATCCGGTCAATCCGGCCTATTCACGCTGTGGACAAAACTGTCTACAGTGCGGCTCTACCACTTATACGAGAAACACGAAACACCAGTTGATTTTGGCAGTAAATACGTTTAAATCTGATCATGTTCAGCTTTATTCAGACGTCTTTATACAGTAGTCAGACGGCTTGGCTGTACCCTGGCATTGCTCAAGTCCATGAGCCCCGATGACCGCTTACCCTTAGATAGGCCGCATGCTCATCTATTTGAGTAATAAAAAAACTAACGCCTGGCAATCATGGTTAGAAAAGAAGATTTATTTGATTTAGGTATGTATTTGACTGCCTCTGTGGCGCAGTTGTAATGCGTACGAGTCTGACGCTGAGGTCTCGGATTCGAACCCCGGGTCGGGTAAAAGTGATATTGGGTTTTTCTATTTTCGAAATTATCAGTATCAGCCCGGAGTCTGGAATTTGTGCCCGGTATGGCGATAGGCTCGCCCCCTATCACATCATGGGACGGAGATACGTTCGGCGAAGTGTGGGTGTACTGGTTACACCTCTGCCTACTTCTTCGGGGATTACAGGCGTGAGTGCGTATGTATGTATTTGTAGGATTAATTTCATTCGCCAATAGTGTCATTGCAAACTCTGTTGTAGGCGGAATCATCATTGCCTTGATAAAATAAAGAAGCCAATTTTTTTTTAATAAAGAAGAAGGCAGTGTAATCTAATATTTAAAAACTAAAGGCGAGTGACGAATACTTATAATTTGCAATCTACTAACTAATTGGTTCAATAGACCATTAGGAATGTATTGGCCATTGCCAAAACCGAAACGCAACGGAAAATGTTGACGGGTTTTCACCATTTAAGGTAGCAATACAATACTCTATCACCAGTTCGTCTACCAAAATAATTCATGATCACTCTAGACGATGACTTGACGCATTTGGCGTACTCCTCGCACTAAACCACGAGGCGGTAGGGAATGCTGGGCGTTTGGCACCGACCTATCACTGTTTACAATGATGATTGTGTTTTGTACATATGTTTACATATGTTCGTGATTGATCACCACTTATTTACTATCACAAATATCATCGAAAGGGAAATTAAAAATACGCGGCCGATGACTTGCATTACGGTACTGACCACATTTGCACTTGCACTTTTATCTTTGAGTGGTAGAGCCACGCTGTATACACTGTTGTCTACAGCATGAATGGGTCGGCTCGTCCGGGTCGTTACCACTGTCTCACAGAAAACCGGCGTAAAGTAGCAGCTTGCTGCTGCGTTTTGTACCGTGAGTAAGATATCCGTAGGACCCCCTCCCTCCCCGATTCCTAAATTTTCCCTCTCCTTTAAAGTCGGCAACGCACCCATAATTATTTTGGTATTGTGGGCGTACATGGGCGGTGGAGATCACATACCATCAGGTGACCCACTTGCTCTTTTGCCGGCTAATGCTATAAAAATACGACTTGTTTCTTTTGAGGTATGTTTTGCGGACCACCAGCGTGCGAGCTTTTTTTTTTTTATATATTAGATTGAATGACGAGACGAGCAGGTCGCTCGCCTGATGGTAAGCGCCACGCCTGCTCATAAACAGAAGCAACGCCACAAAGAACTTTAAATAAAGCACTGCATGACACTGGACTGCGCTCGTCACCCCGAGACATAAGGTGTTAAGTCTCATAATGCCCAGTAATTACACTGGCTTCAATGTCCTTCACACCGGAACACAACAGTGCTTACACACTGTTGCTTGGCGGCAGAAATAGACAAAGCGGTGGTACCAACCCAGCCGGCCTCTCGCAAACGAGGGACCTACCACCTTGTAAAGCTGTCATTTTGTACTTGTGATACGTGCAACATTTGCATGCGTCATTGCACTACAATACAATAGATGAAGACGCAACTTATAAGTTGAAAGTCTAATGTAGACTTAATTATGATATTTGAGTATAGTTGATACATATAAATATTAATTAAATTAGGTATTGCAAAATAACATCAGTCATAGCAGTGATAGCTCAGCGGGGACTAGTATGGACTGTCGAGACGAAAGTCGCAGGTTCAAAACCAGCCCCAAGAGCATAACGCCTCTAACTTTTCTAAGTTACGTGTATATTATTTGTTAATTATCATACATACATACGCACTCACGCCTGTAATCCCCGAAGGGGTAGGCAGAGGTGTAGCCAGTACACCCACATTTCGCCGAGCGTATCTCCATCCCTTATGTGATAGGGGGCGAGCCTATCGCCATACCGGGCACAAATTCCAGACTCCGGGCTAATACTGAGCATTTCGTAATAGAAAAACTCAATACCACTTTACCCGACCTGGGGATCGAACCCGAGACCTCAGCGTTGGCCTCAATCGTAACGCGTACACATTACAACTGAGCCACCGAGGCAGTTGTTAATTATCACTTGCTTTAATTATCACTTATTTTACGATACTCGTCTGTTATTAAACTATTGGTACCTGTTTCACGATGACCTTGCCGGTTGGTTTCTCGGTGACGTAGTTCTGCATACCGGCCATCAGCACGGACGCTCCCAGGAACTTGTTGAGAAGCGCGCGAGCCTCCGTGTCCTCGACCGTGTCGCCTTCTTGGATCACTGATAAATGAACAATCAATTAGGCACTTACCTTTTTAAGTATGGCTCAAAATTATGCAACGATTTTAATCCAAATCTCCAGACAGGCCCGGATCTATGGGGGCAAACCAGGGCACCCGCCCCGGGTGGCACTTTCAGGGCGCGCCTAAATCATAATATGATTAAAAATAAAAAACTTGCTCCACAAAGCGCCTAGCATACGGAAACCTGGTTGGCTCACAGACGACTTGTAAGAAAAAGGCGCCACACAGACCCTTTGTGCATCATTGTTTTCTTTTATTTAAGTAATTTATCTCAAACGCTGGAGAGAGGGGAGCCACTATCAAGTTGCTGCCCCGGTTAAAAAAAACGAAGATCCGGGGCTGTCTCCAGACGATAAGCCAATCACCAATCAAGTTATTTCTGGACGTAACGATCAAATTTTATTACAATTAGTTCATTTACAGGATCAATTTGCAGATTTAGATCAATATTATTTATTTAAAACAGTTGTAATGCAAGCAATGATCCGCTAGTCTAATCCCAGATACGGCCATATTCTATTTCGAAAAGCTCGGGGTCATATGAAGATTGGCTGACTTGGAAACCGACGCTTTCATGGCATCCAGCCGGCATATGCAGCCACCAAGGTCTGCATGTCTAAAAATAACTAACTTACTCGACTATTACTAGTTTTTATAAGCAAAAAATCGTTTTGCGACGGCTATTGAAAGGTACTAAAAAAGTACAATACAAAACATACACTATGCGTCATGACATGATTTATCATTTACTGAGAATAAGATAACAATAGTTATAAAATAACATGACTGTTAGCAAACACTGGTAACACTGGACTACATTGGTTTTGTTGCCCTAGATATGAAAATGATTTTGGGTCTATTTATGCACACAATTCATGAAACTATCAATGATTTTTTTAAAAATCTATATTGTCATTTTACATTACTCACTAAAATCAAAAGAACGAGAAACAAAATAAATAAGTAAGTTGTAAGAACTTCAATATTGTCAAATAACTGAGATACAGCTGTCCTCCTGTGAAGCACGGGGTCTGAAAGTGGGGATCACACAATGTTTGTATGCGCGAAAAAGTTGCGCAGAAGCCTAATCATGACTGGAACATTAAATTTTATTTTTAACAAGCCGATAATTATTCAAAATATAAGATATGCACAAATCATGAAAATACGAGCACATTGAGAACTTTCATGAATATATTCGTAATCTGGGCAGTTGAAAATGTAAAAATTTGCGATGATATCCAGGGCAATGTACAGCTGTGAAATCTATTTAAAAAATAAATCTAGTCTGAACCACAACTCACCTATGTCAGCGTTTTTCATCCGAGTTAAGATGTCCTGTACTCCTGTGACCTTGGCGTTACTGTCTAGGAAGGAGCGCTCATGGTGGCGCGTGGTGGTGGTAGTGGTACGCATGCCGTCGCCCACTTTTTCCGTGGTGGTTGTCACCACTGTGTCGTCAGCGGAGCCCAGAGAGTGGTCGCTGTCGGTGCGAGTTAAACCTGCTGGTAGAACGACTTCGTTATAATCATTCAAGCATCGGTTCATAATCCAAATACAACATTGCATCACTTGAAAGTTACCAAGATTATGCCGGCCCGTTTAGCTGGATATACACCGGTTGGACCCGGAACGCGAGTTGGCGGGTTTTTAACCATGTGTATAGTTTGAAAATGATTTCAACTGCTTTAAAGGTACCTAGTAAAGTTAGTTCTTCACCTGCGTGCGCTTACTGTATTTTTTATAGCATACGCCGGCAAAGGAGCAAGTGGGTCACCTGATCGTAAGTGATCTCCACCGCCCATGTACGCCCACAATACCAAAATAATTATGGGCGCATTGTCGAAAGGGATAATTAAGGGATTGGGAACGGGAGGAGGATTTGGGCCTCCGTATCCACTCACCGTACGAAACGCAGCAGCAAGCCGCTACATTACGTCGGTTTGTTAGAGGCAGTGGTAATGATCCGGTCGAGCCGGCCCATTCGTGCTGTAGAAAAACTGTCTACAACGTGGCTCTACCACTAACAAACTGCTCTAAGCATGGTTTTATACCGAGAAAGATGTGCTGCTTCGATGTAGTATGCGTAAATAAAAAATAACGTTGGAATTTGGTAAGACATACAGTTGCTTTATTTTTTTTTATAGTATAGGCTGGCAAACGAGCAAGTGGGTCACCTGATGGTAAGCGATCTCCACCGCCCATGTACGCCCACAATACAAAAGAATTATGGGCGCTTTGCCGACCTTAAAGGAAAGGGATAATAAGGGATTGGGAAGGGGAGGGGGATTTGGGCCTCCGGATATCTCACTCACCGTACGAAACGCAGCAGCAAGCCACTTTACGCCAGTTTTCTGTGAGACAGTGGTAACGACCCGGATGAGCCGGCCCATTCATGCTGTAGACACAATTGTCTACCTTTCTTAATTGCTTTCCTCAAGTACTATCAATGTCGTAGACTCAGTGAATATACCATACTATCTAATGATAAATTAAATATATTTAATTACATCTTTGCACGTCTTGATATGTGTGCAAGAGCATGCATGAGCCAAAGATATTAATGTATACTACTAGACAAGCTGCGCGATACATAGAAATTGTTACGGTCAATTGACTGTAACTTAATATTACCCTCTCGTTTACTCTCAACTAAAACCCCTATCGCGCTCCATGTTTGTGAGCTGTCAAACTCGCGCGTTATGTGACGCAATTTTACTTCTAAACAGCCCGTCTAGTAGTGTACATTAAAGTCTTTGGCATGAGCTTGTAAATATTTGTACTTTTGTGTGACAGAGACGTCCGCCGTTCTATAAGTTAATGACAGACACACATAATTATTGTCTATAGTTCCATACAAACATATTACGAACATTTAGTAAGACGAGCAAAGATGAACTGAAATACCTACAATAGGGTAGTTGACTAGATTATTTTTATTATTTAAATCAACAAGTTACGTTACTCAAAATCTATTGCAGAAAGAATTTTATAAATCGGACCAAAAATAAATAAGTAGAAGCCATTCAAATCCTGTAGAAGGGGTAATTGTCAAATGACAGACGACGCAAACTTTGACGTCACTGTGTAAAATGTTCATTTTGGTGCACGCGTGCAAGCGAGATAGTGAGATATCCCTACTACGCACCCACTTCTCCTCTTACCAACATTTAAAGTCATAACTGCGGGCACATTTCAGAACCAATTTTTATTGTGTTTTAATAAAAGGGTTTCTTTTGCGTATCGTTTTGTGTTGCTTATAAAATAATGTATAAAATTCAATATAGGAAACTACCCTATTGTCTACCACCTAGAAATACGTTCAGAAAGGACGTAGCTATCAGAAGTGTTGTCATATTCAATCTGTCTCCAATGGTCAAATTATATAATTTCAACATAAAAAGTGCACAAAAAAGAAGTTCTAACTAGTTTTTAGCTTAGTGTCGGGCCGTCAACTTTCAAAGCTTATGCTTGTTATGTATGAAGAGTAATTTAATTTTACGCCAATCATCATTGCATAATAGGACTGGTACAGAACACTATTTACGCTAATCATTTGTATAGATATACGAATTTTAATAGTTATATTTGTTTTTTTTATTGCCCTGATAGACAGACAAGCTAGCGGCCCAGTGGCGGAACCAGGATTTTGGTTTGGGGGGCTTGACCCAAAATTAGAATTATAAACATTGAGATTATATTATACCTACTTAAAATGGAATAAGTAAAGATAAGCGAAGAAAATTATATGGTAGGTAGTAATATAAAAAATAGGATAAAATCAAGATGAATTCGAGATTTTTTAGTAGACCCAAATGCTTTCGGAGGGGGGGGGGGGGTTGAATACTTAGCCCTCTCCCCCCCTGGATCCACAGTGTAGCGACCCGCCTGATGGTAAGCGAACACCGCAGCTCATGGACATCGTCAATGTCATGTGTACCTACTGTAAGCTTGTATGTAAAATTATTAATAAATAAATAAATAAATAAATAAATAAATAAATGCCAAGGGTACAGCCAAGCCGTTGACTACCGTTGAAGGAATACTCCATTGATTTTATTTATTTAACTTTATATACAAATGTATAAAGGGGTCTTATTTTAAGCCTCGTTTAAAGGACATGTCATATCGCTAGACACCTAGGCAAGGAGTTCATTCCAGAACTTGCATGTGCGGGGTATAAATTAGGGCTGGATTTTGTGTCTAGATATACGCTAAAGCTTAGATCATGCAAATAAAAATCCTCAACCGTGGCTATTTTTCTAGCTTATGTTTGTTTAGCTGCTACACTGTAGAGGGAACATAAGCAAATAAGTCACCTGATAGTAAGTGATCACCATCGTACATCAACGCCCACAATGCCAGAGAAATCATGGGCGTGCTGCCGACCTGACCTAAAGTGACCTGAATCCTGCACTACAGACTACTGCCACCACTAGTAGTACTACTAGACTACTACGTTATACTGACCGGCATGTGCCGAGGAGTCACTAGAGACGCTGTCTCTCATGGTGGCGGTGCGCAGGATCAGTCCAGCCTTCGGGTACGTACTGCGGTCGCTCTTCGACGTCTCGCCTGGTATCACAACTTCATCACTTAACTATTCATTACAATCTACTACTAAGGGCCTGTTTCACAATGTCCAATTACATTTTATTTACTAAATAAAGCAATAGACAGTCACTAAAGGAAGTTTTCTGGTATCATTTAACATCAGGTGACCCACTTGCACATTTATCGGCCTCTGCTATAAAAAATGTACCAATTTGACATTCATTATATTGTATTTCGCCGTCTTATATTTTTACTTGGACATTGTGAAACAAGCGATAACTCTAATAGTTATTGTACCTATATCATACTGTAAACACGACAAAAAGTATTATTTTTAACCGATTTAATATAAAACCAATTCTATTTCACTTGAGATAATATAAGAACTCTTGTAATATAACATACAATATTTAAATCGATTCAGGCGTTTAGAAGTTATGGCAGAATAAAGAAATACATAAATTAACCTTGACAATAACACTCCTGCATTATAAATGTACATAGCGATTATTTTATCATGCTAAATTATTTGCATTGATTCTGGATATTAATCACAAGCAAAATGCATTCCATACTGCGACTTTGACTTTGTTTATAGATACGGCATTTGGGGATACCATCAGGCCAAGGAGCCTTGGACCAGTAGCCAGGGTGTCCATAGAGTACAGACGGAACTGTGATTACAGGATTAAATATTCCATTTTGACTCTACATTTATCAGTAGTAGTGTAATTGAGGGCCGTAGGCGTACCGCATATCCCACAGCTTTTATATTTCATCTCTGTCTAATTTACCCGTAAGTGAAGTTGATCGCAACAAGAGCGTACGCAACTTTCCTTTTATAATGTAGAGTAGACAATCAACATAAGATAATTACTGACTCATCTTTATCTCATTAGTAATCATGTATGGTGATTTAATTTGGAATAATTACGCGCAATAATATTCATAAATGCAACGAAACGTTTCGCTATAAAATATAATGTATCTCGTATTACTAATTACGTTTACCGGGTATATTTTCAAGGTATATTGACAAAAATAATTGCAATGATTATATCCAGTATACTTACTGTAAAATCACTTCTTTTAGACACAAGTCAACACTAATTATAATAAAAAAAAAAAATATTTATGAACGACTTGAAGATACCATTTAAAATAGTACTTTATTTTTAATTATAATTACCATTACTCTTACACAATATTTACAATAATTTAAATTACTCTCTTACAAATATATTTTAATAATCACTGTTTTGTCCCTTTCTTCCTTAAGTGAAATGATTTGAGAGTGGAAGAAACAGTGTTTAGAGTTATCACATATAGTTCTTAATTCAATATAACTCACTCTTGATTAACTGGAGAATATCGATGTACTCTTGGAACATGGTTATATATTACGATACACACGTGTACACGACTGCCGAGTGTCGATGCACTGAAAACTGTCGATATTTAACTTGAAAGTGTGTTTACGTAATGTCTCACGTGGTGAGGGTGACTGGTGGGTGAGCCTTTAACTTTAAGAGGTAGTAAGTTACAAGTGGTACTTAATGGAAATTAATTTTTTTAATTTGTTTTTTATAGCCGACAAATGAGTAAATGAGTCACCATGAACGTTCACAATACCTGAAGAATTATGGACGCGTTGCCGACTTTTAGGAAAAGGATAAGGGATTGGGAGGAAGGGGAGTGGGATTTGGCCTTCCGGATATGTCATTCACCGTACGCATCAAGCCGTTAATTTATGTCAGTCCTCTGTGAGACTGTGGTAACAACCCGGTTGAGTCATCATATTTTTTCTTTCTTTCTATATGGCGATTGGCTCGCCACCTATCACATCATGGGACGGACATAACCGCGGTCGTACCAGTTGCACCTCGACGTATCCCCTTTGGGATAGAAAGATGAGCATGTATGAATTATGACGTTTGAGATAGCTTGATGATAGTCGTGGCAGGTATTCGATATTTCAGAACTAAGCTCGTGTATATAAATCCGAGTAATACCGCCAATTTACGCTTTAGATAAATCTGAGTTTACTAATAAACGAGAATCAAGTTAAATATGGATAGGTCAAATGTAGTAAGGTTTAATAAACTAATCGCTGATATAACTGTACGTTTGTATATTGAAAAATAATAAAAATGCTTAGATTGTACTAGAAATAAACAATTAAATTGTAAAATATTAAACGGACCACTTTTTTTATATCATAGGCCGATAAACGAGCAAGTGAGTAACCTGATAGTAAGTGATCTCCACCGCCTATGTACACCTACAATACTAAAAGGATCATGGGCGCGTTGCCGATCTTAAATGAAAGGTATAATTAACGGATTGAGAAGCGGAGAGGGATTTGGTCCTCCGGATATCTCATTCACCGTACGAAACGCAGCAGTAAGCTGCTACTTTACGCGGGTTTCCTGTGAGACAGTGGTGACAACCCGGCCCATTTATGCTGTAGACAAAACTGTCTTCAGCGTGGCTCTACCACTCACAAACTTGCGCTCTATGTTGCAAAAAGAAATACAAAGCCTATCATTTATGTAGGTATTCTCTCGCAGACAGACTCGCGGAACGTGATAGTAACCTAGATACTGTTTATAACGCCCTTTAATAAATGTTACGGCCCTCGAGCTTGCCTTTCAAAGATATAAACACAACATGATTCGCCAATTACCTACGACATAGCGCATATTTTACAGCCATCATCATTTTGGGTCATCTAATGTCATGTGATTTTGACATCACAAACAAACAGCCTTTGACAGTCTCCGTGGCGCAGATGGTGATCAGTCGGCTGCGAAGCGTGAGGCCGTGTGTACGATTCTAGACTCAAACGACAGTACGAGACAAATCCCTCGTAGATCCTGATACCCACGATATAGGTTAACCTAGTGTGGGGTCAGGACTATATTTGTGACTGTTGGCCGTGTATTTACTTAAATAAATATACTGCCGCATTCTTAGAATTCGATTGTTTCCACACTCAGAGCCAGTTTTTTTCTATCCTGACTCGGCAAAGTGACTACCGTACATAATATGGTAGTAATTAGTGCAGTGCAATCCAAGAATACACGACAACGATAGACGATGCATCTATCGTAGGATGCCAGAATAATACCAGCCTGCCTAATTGCTTCTTCACAGTCAGTTTAAAGTATATATAGCAAAATGTTACACAGCTTAATAGACCGGCAGAAGTACAACGGCTCTGAGTAGGCAGAGAGACTATATTGTGTTGCAAGGCAAAGTGGTTACTCTACTCCTTATGGTAAGTACATTGAACAGTCAAAATATGGTGTCAGCCTCCGAGAGACATTGCATGCCTTGACTGTCGCCAGAATGTTCGCGGCCTAAAGTAGGTAACTGGTATTTTTTACATGACAAGTGTAAAGTGACGGCGAAGTAATAAGTCCGAATGTTTTCATTCGCCAAGCCAAAAAACACGTGACGTAAGTCGTCAAAAACAATCTTTTGACATACTATCAACCAATGGAGACGTATGGCGACTGACGAGTCTTAACTTGAACAAATTTCCATAAACGATCTTATATTATCCATATAAATTTCTGAAAATCAACCTTCGATCAAAAATTATATCGATGGAATCAACCAAACTAAGTAATTTATACGCGTAACGAAATTGTGTTCTGATTAGCTCATTTGTTGGATCTATCCGGCGAACCAAACTAATATTGAGTATTAAAATCGGCTGTTAGGCTAAGACTATGGTTAAGCTTGGTGAACGAACATATAATGTGTAGTATTGTACGGTAGGTTGCTGTGTTTGACATTTATTAGATGCTGCAATTAGAATTAGCCATACTTTCAGAAGTGAGAGCGTCAATAACATACAATATGCTGTTTTGATGATAGACATCCGCTAAACTGGTGTTAATACATGACACAGCAATGACACGACAGAAAAACATACAAAATTAAATACCTACCTATATATATATCTCAACCAAACCTCAGCATTTACAGTGCAAGTAAGAATTTTACCTAAAACTCTTAGGTACTAGTATGTCTAAACTTACAAGTAATTTTGACCTCATTATTTGACACTATATTATCTTATGTCATGGGTATTAAAAGCTTCTGATGGCCGTTCCCAATATTCTATCTACAGACAGATTTGCTTATTGGCAATGCAATTTTGTATGGAAGATCTTTCAAATTACTATACAAATCTGTCTTTAAATAGAATATGGTCGAAAATCTTTATTTCGATCTTTGTAATTGAACGATCTTAATTGTGTTGTTACTGCTTACAGACCAGACGTGGAGCTTACGATCAGAGGAGCGACTTACTCGTCTAGTTAATAAGGTCACTTCAGATTAACTATACACACTTAATAACAACTTACTTGCACTTTTGATGTATTTCTCTGTCAACGACTTAACAGAACTCTGCCTGACCGTCTTCTTGTCCTCTCTCTTCTCCAGTCTCTCCCTCCGTTCTTCAGACCGCTCCTCCTGCGTCTGACCCGTCCTGTCTACCTTCTGTTTGTATACGATTCTCTCCGTCCCTCTCATGTCGTCTAGATCTTCGATTTCTCGTCCTTCTATTCGACTGGTCTCTTCCAACCGCTCCCGTTTGGTCTCAAAACTTCTACTATCACCCACGTTCTCGATTATGTCAATGACTCTGCGGTCACTATGCGTGAACTGATCTAGCGCCGCCCGTTCTTCTTTCTGTAGACAAAGAAATTAAAATAAGTAGGTACACCTAACAGTCACACACACAGTCCTTCCCACCACGCGCACACTTTTGCTTATATATCAAAATATAAATAATAAACTGGGGCTTCCTTTTTACCCAATTTTAATTTTGTGTTTGCAAATGAGTTTTTTTTAGTGTTATATGAAATATTGTGTAAATTAGACATAATCAACTACCCTATTACGTATGGCAGTACACTAAATATCAACAAACAACACGCGTGAATATCTTTAGAAAGTCAATTAATGCATTTATGATTTGTGTGAAAGGTTCTCCGACAAGAGGAGTGTTTGAGGGGTGTGGTGGTTAACTTCTTTGATTATATATTTATAAAAATAATCTTTGGCATCGTAGCACCTACTCGCATGGATTGATTTTTAAATGCGTTTGTAAGATGGTTAATTGTTTAATTCTAGATTCTTAGCTATGAGCTGCTCTAATTCCAATTCCATATTTTAAAACCTCTAGGTAATATTTTTGATTATAAATTAGTTTTGAAAAGAGCAACGCTGGAGTTTCTTGCCCGTTCTTCTCTTGCGAAACAGCCTTCCGAACTAGCGGTAAAGTTTTGACGGCGTTTAAATAATGTATAAAATTTTATTAAAAATTAGGATCTCAATTCGGCGCGTCTTTTTATGGATTTAATAAATATAAAAAAAAAATGATATTTGAAGAGTCTGTTTAGCAATTACGAAATCTGTACATGACAGATCTTTTTCTAATTGAGTTAGGGTTTTTAACGGGTAGGTAGGTAAGTAATCTTTTCGCAGCCGCGTCGGCTACTTGCCCTTTGCGCCACGGAAACTGTCAAATATTGAAAGCTTACCCCATGAGCCTGATGTATGGTGGTGCCGGTCTCTCCTCCGAACTTCTTGGTGGTGGTGATGGCTGCGAGGCCGTGGATGCGCGACGGTGGTGCACCCTGGGTCTGCAGCAGTTTCTCCAACTCCTCGGGTTCCGTAGAGTATGCAGTCACCGACACCGTGCCTTCCGGCTCGCCGCCGTTCCGGGAGTGGAACTCTTGACGGATCACTGTGCCTTTCACTGAGGGTGAGAAGAAATTTAATAAAAAATGTTCAGAAATGAATACACCCGATAGTCTCATACATAGCCCTGACCGCACAATAAGAAATTCATGGGTACTAAAAATAACGAAAGACTTTCGCCTCACAACGGCCAGGCCTGAGACCCAATATTTTTCAAATTATATTTGCATATTTCACGTAAATGTTGGGCTCGGGTTTCGAACCCGCGCTACGGTCTCTCGTTTAACAGTTGGCAGCCATCTGCGCCAGCCGCGACCGCGCGGCTGCGGAGGCTAATAAAGTTACAGTAATTACTTCTTAGAAAAGATACGACCGCGGTAAATTGTAACTTTATATGAATACAGTTTTACGATGTATGCCAACAGGTTTTCACTTGTATATTAATTTTATACGCAAATCAAACACATGTTTATAACAACAGTTGTTAAATTGAGGCAAAGATATTGATATTAAGTACTTTGTACCGAATACTTACAGCGTAAATGTGATTAACTGTGTTAAATTACTAAAAATATTAGGTGGCGCAATTAATTACTGCTTATTTAAGTCGATTAAAATACGAAGGTATTGTCAACCTTGTTAGTTGTTACAAATGACGAGACACTGTAGGTACGATTAGACAATCGTCTTGCAACTAAACAAACAATTATCTGAGTTACTCACAAACAAAACAGTTGGACAAATATTTAAATATTCTTACTAAATGACAAACCAACTCACCTTGATAGTTACTGCTCCCGTTTCTTAGCGCTTTGATGCCAAAGAGCGGTTTCCCCTCAGCATCAAGAGGCCCAGGACCATAACTAGAAGTGATCACGTCAATCGGCTTCGTGATGGCTTTGGATGGGCTCGCGGACCTGTATTTAGGCTTCTCTGGTTCCATCTTCTTTGTACTAAATGTACGAGAATCAGACGTGATCTTTTTCAGATTTCTGTTCGTCACCCAGGAGGGTTTCTCCTCTTGTGTTGGTTTCTGCTGGGTTTTCTTCTCAATGCCATAATCAGTTTTGATTATAGTTTCTTTTTTGGATGTGTCTGATTTCGGCCTTTTTAATTCAGGAGTTGGGGATCGCTCTTGTCTCTCAACCTTACGGTCAGGACTCTGTCTTTTTTCAGGCGATGGCGATCTTTTCCCGTTTAATTGCACGATTTCTATGACCTCACTAGAGGGTGCCTTTTCAACGAAACATTCTGAAGTTGTATAGTGTTCTACAGTGGTTGTCTCCTCCACTTGTCTCATAGATTTGTGTTGTACATCAGTCTTTTTCTTTATATCAGTTTTTGTTTTATCGGCTTCGTTCAGCCCAACCTTTTTCATGTAAGCTGTGGCATACTCATTGAAACGGCTAGGCTTAGGTTTTGAAGTCACTTTGCTGGGAGACTGTGGACGTGCTTTCTTATCGGGAGTTTGTTGGCGAGTAGGAGTTTTAGTTGACTTTGGAGCTGATTTTTCAGGGCTGTGTGGTCTCTGACCGCGTTGCTTGTCCACCGGCTCTTTAGAATGTCCGTTTTGAGATGGAGATTCTTGTCGAACCACTCTGTGCGGTGTGGATTTCCGATCAGGAGATGTTGTAGCCCTGTGTGTTGTTTTTGGAGTGCGGTCGGGTGACTTATTTGGTTCGGGAGACCTACTCTTTGGTATGCTCTGTGTAGTTTTTGTGACCTTTGTAACTTTGGTGGTATTCTCTCCTTTTTTTGCCACTCTTATTTGTGCCCTGATGCGTCGCCTCTGCTCGTAGCCTACGACCTTTTCCAACTGCAAATAAAAATATGAAGTCAAACCATTTATTAAAACATACATACATATGAACTATAGTCTTGTCTACTAACCATTTGTTCCAGGAGGTCCAGATCGAAAATATCTTCTATGCAGGGGTGCTCGACGCTGCGACGGCGTTCACTGCTCACCGTTGATCGCTCTACACTCGTTCTACGAAGTTCTACACCAAACTTTCCACTTCCACGTCGGCTGCTCACTTCAGTTTCCTCCACAACCTTCTCCTCTTTAATTTGGCTTGTTTTAGTTGGTCGCAAGTAACCAGGAACTTTTTCAGGCTTGTCAGTTTCAGGCCTTTGTTTTGGAGACTCTGACCTCGGTGTGGTCGGGCCCCGCGTCAACACAGTCTTAGTTGTAGACGTTGTCTCTACTTTTTGTCGCAGTGGCGACTTAGCCTTGGGAACTTCAGGAGATTTGGTCCTGTTATGGTTAGGACTGCTACGCGGGTGTTCATCATAAGACCTGCTGGGAGTTCCACTCGGCGGGCGCTCCCTCTGAACATGCGGCGCAGACTCGACATCGCTATCGGTGTCGGTTACGTGACTGGGATGTCTTTCCAGTGAATGTCGATGCACTGTAGTCGAATCCTTAGGTTTCTTTTGCACGCCAATATCGGTTAATTTTGTAATTTTCGTTGTATGAGTTTCCTTCGTTTTTTGCGTTGTTGAGGCAATATTTTCAAACAATGCTTTAGCTTTTTTAACGGCCTCACTACTGCGTAACGTAGTTATTTTAACAGGATGCGTCCTTTCAGTTTGCTTTACGTTAGGACTCTCGAATTCCTTAACCTTGGCGTGAGATGATTCGGTTTCTCTTGCAAAGGATGGCTTGTCGTCCCATTGATCTGGTAACCTCCTATCGGGATGGTGATCGTGATGAGTGACAGTTTTCCGCGTGTGTTCAGTTCGCTCCATAGTCTCCTCGTCTGAGTCATCAACTATTTGTCTCATTATCTTTTCGTGTTGTTCCTTAATTTTTTTGTCTTTCTCCTCGATTTCATGTGATTCAACTAAGAACTGTTCGGCTGTTTTAACAAATTTGTTCACTTTATCAGACACGCTGAGTAAACAATCGTCACTCTTCAATGACTCATCGACATAGGTCAAATCAGGTCGTTCCACTTTGTGTACTGGTTTTACTTTAGGCGACTTCGCGTGTTCCGCCGACTCCACAAACAGATGCGCCTTGTCGTTAACGCTAAGCTTCGTGTAGTCATCCTGATAAACAGTGTCTCGGTCATACTCGTCGACGATTCTACGCGATGGACTTTTGCTGTCTTTCGTGTCCCGGGGCCCTTTCGCAAACTTATTTACCTTTTCGGACACTGACAATAAGCATTCATCAGACTTTAATTTCTCATCGATGAAGTCAGAATGAACTTTAATTTCAGTGTCTTTGAAAGCGGTTGTTGTGTCTTTTGGTCTGGGTAACGTATGGACTTTACTAGTGAACTTAGAAACTTTATCGTGGACGCTGAGTAGGCTTTCGTCATGTTCAGAAATTTCTTCTACATCTGTCCTTTTGGAAAACAACTCATCGTCCTCGCAAATCTCTACGATGTCGTCGACAATCGACTCAGTTTCATGAATGGTGTGATATGTTCGCTTACGTAGTTCATCATCCGGCTCGCTTACCTCATCAGGGAACCTAGGCGTGCCAACATCATCAGAGAAGTTGACTGGCGTTGGACATATACGGTCGGGAGAATTCTCGCGTGAAGACTTTGACTGTTGCACGTCAATGATTATATCATCTTCTTCACTAGATGTATTCAGCGCTGTTGCCGATTTAGGTTTCCCAGTAAATTTAGTCTGAGGTTGTTTCATGGGTTTAGATTTTGGAGACTTAGCGCTAGACAAATCACTAACTTGAATTTCAGGTTTTGATTTAATTCTCTGCGGGGAAGCCTTCTTTGTTTTCATAGTAATGTCACTCGAAGTGCGTGTGACTTTCATATCTGTATCCTTCTTTGGAGAATCCTTCAGGCTTTTCGGAGTCGGGTTCCGTTTTACCTCGGGCTCGGTTTTACTTGTTGAAGACATGAATTTACTTGCAGTTGCTTTCACTGTAGTCTTTGTGATGTTTTGTTTAATTCCAGACACTTTTCTAACATCCGTTGTGACTGCTTTTTCAATTTTACTCGTGGTTATACTAACAGGTGTAGGCTTTCTGATTAACTGAGATGGAGTTGGTTCTTTTCTGATTATGCCTGTTCTAGACATTTGTGGCGACTGAGGTCTCTCACCAAATGGCTTTCTGGGTGACGTACTTCTTGGTTTAGTAGGAGACTCTGGAGTCTTGTCAACTTTCGATGAACCCGGTTGCCCTAGTTTTTTGGTTGGAGACTCAGTTCGAGTAGACGGCTTGGTGATAGTCCTCTGGTCTCTAGGTTTATCTTCTTTAGGCTTCTGTATTGTTTCTTTTGTAGCTCGCTTAATGGCTTCTGTGTAATCTTTAGTGACCGATTCAGTTTCCACGGTCTGCTTTATATTTAAGTCATACAAGCTAGTCGTAGTTTTGTTTGGACTTCTTTCACGGACTGGAGACGTTTCTTTGCGCTCTGGCGATAGTTTTCGAAGAGATTTTTGAACTTTTTCTAGCACCTCTTGTTCTCTTTCAGATAGTATGAAATCTGTGCTGACCTCCGTTATTTTTTTGATTGGAGAGGGAGTACGCAGTTGCCTAGGTTCTTGAGGTGCGGTGAGATATCCTGGTCTTGTGTGTTCTTCCGTAGTGCGTCGAGAAGGAGATCCTGACCGTGGGGATGAAAACCTTTCCATATTTTCTGTTATAGTATATTCCTCGGTATCTTCCACAGCTGTAGTTTCATATTTGGATGTTACCGAAGCTGTAGGCCTCATATAACTTGGTTTCTGTGTTGGTTGCATATCTCTTGGACTTTCTCTACCATATGGAGAGGTTTGTTTATGATCAGGTTTCTTAAATGGACTGTCATGGCTGGGCTTAGAAGGCGACACATTTCGAGGGATATCAGAATTCGGCCGCGAATCTTTCAAAATTTGATGTAAAGGTATTTCCGATCTTGGTGTTTGTTGCTTTTCAGTTGTCTTTATTATGGTGATATCGTCAACATCGACAGTTGAGGTAGTGTCATACTTTGAAGTAACAGAAGTTTTAGTTCTCATATAGCCAGGAGTTGATTCTTGTGGTTGTTTTTCTGGTTTTCTTTCTGGACTGAGGCTGTCCCTTGGGGAATCTTCTCTGTGATATCCAGGTCTTGCTGGGGACGATGGTCTGAATGATTGTGGAGTAGATTTTGTATGGGTTGAAATTTGGCGAGTTGGAGACACGGATGGTTTAGATCCAGGTTGTTTCTTCTCAACTGTTTTTGACGTAATAGTTTCTACATCATCAGTAGATATAATGTCATATTTAGAAGATATTGTGGTTGTAGTCTTCATATAACCCGGTGATTTATGAGATCTAGGAGTAGGTGAAGATTCGTGAGGACGTTTGTCATCTGGTTGCCTTTTAGGACTCTCTCTGTCTGCGTCAGTTGATTGGCGAGATAATGATTTTCTATCTGGGCTAGGACTACTTCTAGTTGGAGACTTGGCAGATGGCTGTTCCGGTCTGAATTGAGATGATTTTTTAGGAAATTCTGACATGGGTTTATGTTTTTCAGGTACATCACGCGAAGGTGACTCAGACGGCTTAGATCCTGGATACGTTTTATCGATATTTTTAGAGGTGATAGTTTCTCTTATATCCTCGGTAGTTAAAGTGTCATACTTCGAAGATATTGCTGTGGTAGTCTTCATGTATCCAGGAGTTTTGTCACCCTTAGTGGGTGATGTTTCCCTGGAATGTACTTTTTCAAGTTTCTTCTGTGGTGCAACCTTAGTAGGTGAAGCTGGTTCTGGATGTTTTTGCCTCCTTTCTGGACTACTATCTTTGGGTTTCGTATAAGATATGTGAGATAATTTAGGATGTTTTTCCTTAATAGTAGTGACAGTTTTTTCGACATCTTGAGTTTTCGAAGTATCGTGTTTGGTAGTCGCAGAAGTGGTGGTGCGCATGTACCGAGGAGTATTGGATTGCGTCGACGGCGACGTTTCTTTAGGGCGTTCATCTTTAGGTGTCTTCGTTGGTGAAGCTGGTCGTTGTTGTCCAGGCTTTCTATCCAAGCTCTCATCAGTTTGACGTCTAGGTTTAGTTGGAGAAGAAGTTCTTGGCTTATCTTCTGGACCATGGTGAGTTGGAGAGTCAGCTGGTTTTCGGGGATACTTTTCTTGCACCAGATTAGATGTAGTTTCTTCAGTATCCTCTATTGTGTAAGTATCGAATCTTGTGTAGGCAGGCTGACCAAGTTTAGGATGTTTATCCCCAGGAGTTTTACTCAGAGAATTCTTTGTTGGTGATGATGGACGCTGGTATTGTGGCTTCGTTTCAGGGCTCAGGTCTATGAGCTTCGTTGGCGATTCCGCCCTAGGTTTACCCTCAGAAACACGACGGGTGGGTGACTCCGATGGTTTACGAGGATACTTCTCATGCACTGTTTTGGTTATGAGTGTCTCTTCAACATCTTCTGTAGCATATAATTTGTCAGTAGTCGTCTTCAAAAATCCTGGATGTGATGGAGATGTGTCTTTGGGACTATCTCTGTCGCCAGGATTCACTGGAACGTCTCTAGTTGGTGATCTTTTGTCATAACCTGGTCTTTCAGGTCTTTTTACTTCTAGATAAGCTGGCTCATCCGGAATGTCGTTTTGAGATTTAAGTCCCGGAGTGCGTCTTGTGAGGGAATCTGAAGGCTTTCGGATTTTCTCATCTGTTGTCTTAGATGTCACGGACACTTCGGTATCTTCTTTGATGTAACTAGTATCGTGTTTGGACGTAGCAGTTGTGGTTGACTTTGTATATCCAGGTGTCTTTGATTTCGGTGAAGTCGAATCTTCTAGATATCTCTTGTCAGGTTGATCCCTTAGAGTATCTTTGATAAGAGACGATGGCTGCTGATATCCCAAGTTTCTTTCAGGACTTTCATCCCTGGGATATTTAGGTTTAGCCATATAGTCTGTTCTTGGTTTATCATCCGGTGTTCGACGAGTAGGCGACTCCATCGGCTTTATAGGATATCCTTCCTCGTCAATAGTCGTAGTATCTGTAATATCCTCGGTAGTGTAGCTGTCGTATGTAGTAGATACAGCAGTTGTTTTCGTGTACCCGGGTTCCTTTCCAGACCTTGATGGAGAAGTTTCTTTAGGGTATTGTTCTCCAGGAGTTCTCTTATTTGGTGATGTTGGTTGTTGGTAACCGGGTCTTCTATCAGGGCTTACATCCTTCGGATAATCAGGTCCGCTTTGAGTATCAGTCCTAGGCTTGTTATATGATTGACGATTAGGCGACTCAGAATGCTTGCGCGGATATTTCTCATGCACTGTCTTTGAAATTAGTTTCTCTTCAACGTCTTCAGAAGTATACAAATTATCTGTGGAACTTACAACAGTGGTTGACTTCAAATATGCCACGTTGGAAGGCGATGACTTTTCTGGATATTGCTCTCCAGGTACTCTCTTCGTTGGTGAAATAGGTTGCTGATATTCAATCTTTCTTTCAGGGCTGCCTTGTTTAGGATAATGAGGTCTGGTCGGGGTGTCTGTCTTGGGCTTATTTTCACGACGAGTTGGTGATTCCGAAGGTTTATGTGGATATTTCTCTTCAACTGTCCTAGTCATGACGGTCTCATCAAAGTCTTCAATAGTATGATCATGGGTGGAACTTTTAATGGTGTTGGTTTTCAAATATCCAGTTCGTGTAGGAGATGAATCATCAGGAGATCTATCTCTAGATATTTTCTTAGGAGTATCTTTCATCGGAGAAGTTGCCTGTTGGAAACCTGGGCGTATTTCAGGAGTTTTTTGCTTGGGATGCCCTGGTTTAGTTGGTGCGTCCGACTTCGGTCTATCATCTAGAGTACGGCGAGTTGGCGACTCCGAAGGCTTGCGTGGGTATTTTTCATGTACCGTCTTTGATGTTATGGTCTCGTCAATATCTTCGGTATATTCGTTGTCAGTTGAACTTATGACCGTAGTGGTCTTTGTATACCCAGGTCTTGACGATGAAATATCAGGATATTTGTCTCCAGGAACTTTATTTTTAGGTTGATCAGGTTTTTCCTCAGGGTAGTGACGATCTCGTATGGTTGTCCTTACAAGTTCCTCTTTCTCATGTGATATAAAATCGCTGACATCGGTTTTTGTGTCCTTTTTAGTTAGTTGGTAACCTGGCCTTGGTTCAGGGCTGTCCTCTGTAGGATACCCAAATCTAGATGGAGAGTCAGTTTGTAGTTTATCATCAGGAGTACAATGAATTGGTGACTCTGAAGGCTTGCGAGGATATTTCTCATGTAACGTCTTCGATACAATAGTCTCATCTATATTTTCTGTTGTATAAAGATTGTCAGTGGAGCTAATTACATTAGTAGTATTCATGTATTCATGTCTTGATGGTGATGTGTCTTTCGGATGTTTATCATCTCTCTTGAGAGTAGTTTTAGTATGTTGATAACCTGGTTTTCGATCAGGACTGTCTTCCTTAGGATATCCAGGTTTAGAAGTGGCAGTTTTCGGCTTATCATTCGGTCCACGACGAGTTGGTGACTTAGAAGGTTTACGCGGATATCTCTCCTCTACTTCCATAGTGGTTACAGTCATATCAACATCTTTGTTAGTATATTGACTGTCAGTAGAACTAACAATAGTGTTCTTCAAATATTCGGGATGAGACAAGGACGAATCTCGAGGATTTTTGTCTCCAGTAACTTTTTCGGGAATATCTTTCCTTGGCGATGTCGGTTGTTGATATTCAGATTTCCCTTCCGGGATGTCTTCCTTAGGGTATTCAGGTCTTATAAGAGAATCGGGCTTAGGCTTATCACCAGAAGCTCGGCGAGTTGGGGAGGTCGATGGCGTAGGACACTTTTCAACCACCGTTTTTGAAAATACCGTTTCGTCAATTTCACTAGTGGTAGAGGTAATATCAGTTGTCCTTTTGTATCCAGGAGTTTTATCATCTCCTAATGGAGACAAATCCTTTGGCTGTTTTTCTGTATCCTTTGTTGGCAATTTTTTTGTTGTTGAAAGATCTTTTTGATCTGGTTTTCTGTCCACATCATTGTTGGCTTTGCGTGTGGGTGATATTGACGGTTTAGTAGGATGATCCCTTAGAGTCTTCAAACTGACTCTTTGATCTTTGTCATCTGTAGTCAATGAATCATACTGTGTAATGGTAGTCGATTCGTATTCAGCTCTTTCCTCAGTGGTGTCCGATTCATCGTTGGTATATTCTTCTCCCGGCTTATTCACAGGACTTTTTTTTGAAGAAGTAGGTTTCTTCCTAGGTGATTTTTGTTCAGGAATGCTACCCTTAGTAGTTTTCGAAGGTGATGTCGCTCTTGGCTTGTCGTCGTCAGGTTTCAAAGGCTGTTGAGTTGGTGAATCAGAAGGCCTTGTGCGATTTTTATTTACACTAATTGTAGAAGTTATAGATTCATGTATATCCTCAGTAGATACGGTGTCATATTTAGAACTGATGGTTGTAGATTTAGTATAATCCGGTTTATGCTCTGGACTCGTGCTAGGCCTTGTCTGAGAGTTTTCTTTAGGATGTTTGTCTACAGATTTTTCTTGTCCCCTTTTTACTAATGTTTGTCCTGGTTTTCGTTCAGGACTTAAGCTGTTCCTAGACGAATCAGTTGGTTTGTACTTTGGCGAATGAGTCGTGGAATCAGGCTGTGTGCCTTTCGTTGTTTTAGGAGAATCGCGTGTAGGCGACTCTTTACCAGGCTGTGGATGCTCACGTCCAGGCCCATATCCAGGTTTCCTTTCAGGACTTTCTCTCGTGTACTTTGTTTTCACCGTCGTAGTATCTTTTACGCTATCTTCACGAGTTTGCTCAGTTTTCTTTGTCGTTGTAATAATATCCTGAAGTTTTGAAGGAGAGGTATGCCTAGGAGTTTTAGGTTTGTCATCATGAATGGTTGTTTTCACGAGCTCATCCTTTTCACGAGATATAAAATTGATGACATTGGTTTCAGTGTCTTTCGTTGTAGGATGGTCTTTGAAAGGAGAGGTGTCTTTTGGAATTGGACTGTGACTAGGTGATTCGTCAGGAGAGCTCCTAGTTCCTTTTTCGATTAACACCTTTGTGGTATCTGTTGTACCAATCATGCCAAGAATCTTTCTGCAGCGATCCTCGTATGTCTCACGTCGTTCTAGCGGTGGCCTGCTTTTAGGTGAATCAGGCTCACCTTCGGACTCTGGGCGATCTTTCTTTACGACATCATGATGGGGATAATCTTGGTTCTCTGGCGACACACGGAAGCTGGACGGCGGTTTCTCAGAAGGTGAAGTCTGAGTATCCGTAGGCTTTTTCAAAGAACTCTTCCGTGGTAGGCTGTCCTTGGAAGGGGAAGTGCGCTTATCAGGAGATGGAGACCTGCACGGAATTTTGGATGGTGATGGAGTACGATCCGTACCGCGATTATTAGGTTTATCGTTGACTATGGTAGTTTTATCGGTTGTAGTACTAACGGGATAAGGTTCCTGGTCATCCAAGTCTGTTACGGGTTGCTCTTGTGTAGGCGAACCGAAATAGACGAAGCCACTCACGGAAGTCGTAGGAGAGCTCTGTCCAGTCGAAGGTGCGGTATCAGGCTTTGGCTTTCTAGTAGGGCTAGAGGATGGTGTGACAAGTTGTCTAGGGTGGTCTTTTGTATGTTTCTTATTGATTTCCTCTGTTGTTCGTTCTGTAGTAATAAAGTCAGTGGTATATTTGTATTTAGTATCTTTTGTTGGTGACTTGGCTGGAGAAACGCTGCCTCTCGGACTCTTTTTAGTCGGTGAGCCTGGTTGCTCAGGCTTTTTAGTAATTTTTTCGCGACGTGTCATAGAATTATATCTGGTTTCATTGTCTTCCTTTACAATAGTTGTTACTTTTTCAATAGTTTTATTTTCCTGAGGTTTCGTGGAATCTTTAGGTACTTCCCCAGTCGGTCGTTTCTTATCATTAGTTCCATATTTAGTAGGAGATGGCTCTCTAACAGGAGTATCCTGAGGCTTTTTAGGAGTGGAACTATTATCTTGTGGCTTCTTTTTATCGTAAGTCCCAAATTTGGTAGGCGATGGTTCTCTTGTAGTTTGGGAGGGAGAATCTTTGCTCTGTGGAGTTTTGGTCGGCTTTTTCTTCTCGTAAGTGCCGTATTTATCGGGCGAATGTTCTCTATCAGGGTACGCCTTAGTCACATCTTTGTCTTTAGGAGTTTTTACATTGTCATAAGGCCGTTTGGTATGTTTGGTTGGAGAAGGTTGTCTACCAGTTGGGTGCGGAGAGTCCTCAGTCTTTTTTGTTGTTCTATACTCATTTGTAACTTCATTATACTCAGTCGTGACGTCAGTTCTCTCCAATCGTTGGGGTTTCTTATCAGATGGAATGGAATCCGTCGGTTCTTTGTAAGATGGTGAAGACTCATGACGAGGAGATTCACAAAAGTCCGGAGTATCTTTTCCAGGTGCCATATCAACTGGCAAGGGGCTCTGTTCACGCGGTTTCGATGAGTCAATTATTGTCGTCTGTTTAGTGTCTTTTCTATCAATTTGAGTGTAAACTTTAGTTTCCTCATCCACAAATCTTTGATGGACCTCCTTTATTGTGCTAGTTTTGGTTTTGTCTGGGCTACGATCGTCAGGTATTTGTTTTGTAGGAGATTTGCGGTCAGGGCTGGTAGAAGGCTTGGTGCTAGTGGCAGTAGGATGCTTATGGTCAGGACTTGGTCTCTGTGCATCCGAAGGCGAATATGGTCTGGAGGGAGAAGTGGTCCTTGGAGCATCACCAGGAGTTGGACGATGGTCACTAGGTATTTGATGTTCTGGCTTCCGTTCAGGACTAGCCCTGGGTCTCTTCTGAGAGTCCGAAGGTGCATATGGTCTGGACGGAGAAGTGGTTCTTTGTACATCATCAGGAATTGGACGATGGTCAGAAGGTTTTTGATATAAGCCGGGAGACTTTCGTTCAGGACTAGGCCTAGGTCTCTTTTCTGCATCCGGAGAAGAATAAGGTCTGGAGGGAGACGTGATTCTTGGAGTATCACCAGGGCTTGGGCGGCGATCAGAAGGCACTTCTTGGCCAGGCATACGGTTTGTGGTCGGGCTTGATCTTGGCGAATCTCTCGGCCTACCATCAGGCTTCCTGTCGGGACTCGTCCGTTGTGGTGATGTGTAGCAACGGTATGTATCACCTGGTTTGCCATCAGATGGTAAGTGGGTAGGTTTTCTTTCTGGACTTTGACGCGGTGACGTTGGTGATCCGAAATCCCGTGGACGTGTAGGAGAAGCAGGGTGCCCGCTAGGCGTACGTGTTACTGGTTTTCTTTCCGGGCTAGCACTAGGTCTGTGAGCATGAACCTCAGGCTTCTTTTCAGGGCTAACTCCCATTCTGGGATGACCGTGAGGTTTCCTGTCTGGGCTGTAGCCTGGGCGAGTTGGAGAACGACCAGTCGGGGGTCGTCCGTCAGTTCCCGTATGCTTGGTGGTTTTAGTTTCGGTCACATTATGGGTAGAATGAGTAGTGTATTTGTCTGATACAATACGAGACGGCGAGTAGCGGTCTACCTTATTAGGGCTGCCTCCACGGCTTGAAGGCTTCTTTTTATCGGGACTTACACTGCTTCTAATTGATGAAGTACTGGACTTGAAAGTCCTGCTGCCCGGGGAAGACGCACGAGTTGACGGGCGGGTTGTAGTTGGAGTGTCGGAACGCAGGGTGCTTGCCCAGGCGGTATGGGTTGGACTCCAGTCAGTGCTGATTTTCTTCTGAGTGTAGTCAGTAGTGTATGTAGTCTGGTACTGATCAGTTGTAGTTTTCTTTGTTACAACTTCTTCTTTGTTATCTCTACTAATGGTGTGCACTCGTTCCACAGTGTTCCGATCAGGCGTCGGGTCTTGCGGATAAATGTCTTTAGGGTACTTATCTTTCGTGTAGTCTCCTTTTGGGTAATTATCCTTCGGATAATTGTCGTTAGGGTAATTATCCTTCGGGTAATTGTCTTTCGGATAATTATCTTTAGGGTAATTATCCTTCGGGTAATTGTGTTTAGGGTAATTATCGTTCGGGTAATTGTCTTTAGGGTAATTATCCTTCGGGTGATTGTCTTTAGGGTAATTATCCTTCGGGTAATTGTCTTTAGGGTAATTATCCTTCGGGTAATTGTCTTTAGGGTATTTATCTTTCGGGTGAGTATCTTTTGGATAACTATCTTTCGGGTGACTGTTCTTGGGGTAAGTGTCTTTATGATCGCGCGGCGAGATTATTTCACGCGTGACAGTTAAATCGCTTCGGTCCACATTATCCACATTTTCGAAACGCTGGACAGTGTGTCTGTCGTCTTCAGTAGTAGTGTAGTCGGACACTTTGTTGATTTTAGTTACATACCGAGTGGTTTGAGAATCATCAGTCTTCTGCACCTTGTTGGTTTCATGCCGAGTTACTTTATAATCAACATCATCTCGTTGGTTATTGATTACCTTTCTGTCAACTTTATCATATTTATCAATCTGTGTATAATCGTCAACATTAGTATCGATCAATTTCTTGTTAATTTTAGTTTCATACCGCGAAGTTTGCGAATAATTGTCATCAATTTTAGAATCCACAACACGTCTATTGACGTTTGTTTCGTAATTTTTAATGCTTTGCGTTTCAGAATAATCATCATTGTCAGTATACTTCATAATTTGTCTTCGGAAATCTTGATCATCAGCATTTCTTTGCGAGTCGACGATGTCATTAACTCGGTTGTCAGTGAAACGGGACACATTGGATGTGGAAGTCTGGTCGGATTTGTGCAGAGTACTGTATTTGCTCTCAGTCTTAGTCTGCGAACGTTGCTCGGAGCGGGTGCTTTGCACAGGGGCGCGGAATTCCCTGCGAGTGCTGGTAACACGAGTCCCATCGGGCAGACATCTCGTCTCCACGATTACCCGGGTGTTATCATCAGGGTAATCCACTTTCCTGGACACCAATTCTCCGTTGTCATAATTTCCTGCACTTGTCTCCTGAGTCCTCCTGGTTAGATGTTCATTGCGGTTAGAGTCAGTGGTTCGTTGTTCATATTCGTTTGGATATGGCACTGTTTCGTGTTTCTTCGACACTTGTTGGTACTTCGAGCTCGAAGTGGAGCTGGATGTAGACGAGAAGTGTGTTCCGTCGTCGGTGCGACGGACTACTTGCTCATGCGCTGCTGTGTTAGAAGAGCTCTCGTTGCGCTTCAGGCTGGTGTTTTCATCCTGGTACTCTGTGACCGCTTGCTTGTGATGGTCGACGGCTGCAAACTGCCCCTTCCCACCCTCGACGTCATACCGGCCCTCAATGTTAGCATGCACCGATTTGACGTTGGTGTGGCCGTCATCTGTAGTTTTGTTCTCAGATTCAACGTTCCAGCCGGCGTTGGAGAGCTCCTTGAGATCTGAAATCAGTGGTTAATATTATAGTACAATTCCAAGAATTGGAGGGGAGTTGGTGAGTGGTGAGTGCCCTGAACCTGCCGTAAGGTTACAAGTTATCAAGCGTTAGTGTTAGGAGTGGTCGTAGGCACCTTGGCCGCTGTAAGAGAACTCCTTGGGTGGGGAGCCAGCGTCGCGCACCTCCTTGCTCTTCATGGACTGGAAGCTCTGGTCGGCGAATGACTGGACGTGGCCCTGCGGCGACGTGAACTCAAGACCTGTTGACGCACAACTACTCTAGACGAACGCAAGCTACTTGGTGTCAAATAATTAGGGTCGTAGTACAGGCAAGTACCCAGTTTTAAATTGAGGTATAGTGGGATTCTACTACAAGGACGAGTCGAGGTAAACATCTACAATTCAACTGACTCGTCGTGAAATAAAATTTAAGATTCTCTTATGGTAAGTGCGGGGAAATTTAATATAATGACTATTCACCAACTTATATAAAAAATATTTGCTAATAATACAACAAATAAATACGTAGAACATTATTTATAAAGTTATATGATTAAGTTAAAAATACCTAGAAACATACAAATAGGAACATTGTAAATATAATGAATAATTAAAATACTGATTATATGCATATTTTATTTTTAATTACTTTGAATGACGAAACGAGCAGGTCGCTCTCCTGATGGTAAGCGCTACTATACTGAACTTTGAATTCCAAAGTGTCATATTGCACTGGACTACGTAAGTTACCCCGATGCATAAGCTATTAAGTCTCATAACGCCTAGTAATTTCACTGTCTTCAATTTCCTTCCAACCGAACCAAAACAGTGCTTACAAAATGCTGTTTGGCGGCAGGAAATAGACAAAGCGGTGGTACCAACTCAGACGGCCTGTCGCATACAAGAGACCTACCTAGTACCTATATTGTTATATTAGACTACATTCTACGTTAAGACGTTAGGTTGAAAATGTAGGTGTTAAAGGACTCAAAATGCTTAATAAATTACCTTTTCCGTCGGAAGAGCGATCCGGCGAATAAAGGTTGCGCAGTCGTTCCTCGCGTAGGCGATACATGTGGGCGCGGATCTCTTTCTTGCGGGAAAAATCCTCAGTCTGCTGCCACTGGAACACCGATATACAAACGTTTTTTGATATTGTTGTAATATGCTATGTTTTTAGATGATGTACTTTGATCATAACTTAAAATGAAACCATAGTTTCGTTTGAATGATGATCACTGTTTAGAAGCGCCTTACATTACTCTACGAGCAAAGTTTATTCATGAGTCATTGCTATTTAATTTTATCAGGACTATATAAATTTTAAACAATCAATCTTGGTCGGTAATATTATCTCGAGAAAAAAGGTCAAAAGGTTAAATGGCAAAAACAGAACCCTTATAATTTCGTCATGTCCGTCTGTCCGTTTACTCAAAGTTGTAGTGAAAAAAGAAAAACAAATGATTTTGGGTGGTTCTCCATACATGTAACTGAGGCTAATGATTTTTCATTGCACATAGGCATATATGGTACCATTGGATAGGTCCTCAATAATGATATAGATTTTTCTAAATGACTTTATATATAACACATTAGTTTGTGAGATATGCGTGTCCAAAAACATGAAAAATTCCCTCCCTCCTCTTGACATTCTAAACGACGGGGTGATAATCAGGAAAAAATCAAGGTAGTATAACTTGTAAGGTCTAACAAAAATTGGTTTCAATAAGCTAAGTTGTATAGTTTTTGAGATATGGGATATTTTCCGTTACACAATATTCATTCATCTTGACTACGGAACCTTTCAGTGCTTGGCCGGACACGCACTTGGCCGGTTTGATATCTTCATCACTAGGAATGCGAGTGTTTGTGATATAATGGGTACGAGATGGTGTATCAGTGCAATGGTATTGTTTAAGGGGTCAAAGTGTCCACTTGACCTAGTGTAGGTATCGTTTAATTAAAGTAATCCTCACCATACGACGCAGAAGGTCCTCGTCACGAATTAGTGACACGTCTCCTTCAGACATGCTGCGGACAAACAAAATCAAATCGTTGATAAAATAATTTTGACCAATAAAAACTGATTTAATAACTAAGTGTAAGAAAAAAGTTTGTTGTAATAATCCTCCAAAGATCGGAACAGCTATTAACAATTCCCTCAATTTTATTCATAAATATTTACGTATCTACATGTAAGTTTTGTGACAATATTAAATCAAAAGAGAAAAGTACCATATAATGGGACTTATCAGGCTCGTAAAAATGTATGCGTACCACGAATCGATCTTCAAAGTGTGATTGCAGCAGATCGTTGTAAACTTTCATTCGAAACCTCATTTAGTCCAAACAAACTAGGAACTTTTGTAGACCCATAGGTTCGTTACAATATTCCTAGATAAATTACTAGCTAAATAAGAACTTGTGCTGTTTCACGGCAAAATGTTCTAACTGTTTCAACAGGATGTTAACTATTACACCGTACTTATATAAGTACTTTAAATTGGTCTGCAAGTTTTTCTGTTCATACTTGTACAGACAGACCTAACCTAAACTAAGTATTATGCTTGAACACGTATCTACCTAAAGGATAAAACGTCATATAATGACTGTACGTTTAAGGGTATTTAATATTAATGAATACATCCAACAATCACACACACCCACAATAGGTTAACCTATATAGGTTTACCACGATATCGTGTGTATCAGGAAATACGAGGGACTTGAGGTCCCAAAACACCCAGACCCGAAACAAATATTTGTATCGGTACGGGAATCGGACCCTACTCGCCCAATGCGCCACGGACCTGGTAAAATTTAGACCAATATTACATCCTATGTACGCTGCCAATAGACTAATAAGGCGCCACAGAAGACATAACGTAAAAAAATCCCGTCAACATTTTAAAGGTGATTATAGACGATTGAAGTGATAATTACTCGATCACGTCCAATTGAGCAGCGCATTGGAGTCTGTCTGGTCATTCTGCTGTCACCACATTATTTATAACCGTGAGGCAATACTATACTCGGAAATCGTATGATGCACTCATTCAGAAATCAACATACTTGTGTTTTTATTTGTGATAGGTTTATATTAATTTCCATGACTAAACTTTATTGATCCCACTCATATCATAGTAACCATAATAAGGAACTTTGGTATGCTAAAATTCAGGTAAATAAAGTTAACTTTTAAATTTTAAAAGGTACGTGTTTTCTAGAAACTAAAACCAAGAAAGGAATCGCTTTATATTATCTACATCTAGCACGACTCATTCAATCAAGAATTCCTGATTATATTCAATCTTTGCGAAATAATATGTAAACCGCCAAACATCCATAGTCTCTACTATACTATATAGTCTATGCGATACAGGTGTGATATTGTTACTGTAATAATCTTCCTGTGAAACGTGATTATGCTCATGTTTTGACTATGCAATCAATAAAAACATTATGCGCACCAAATGCGTATCCAAAAAAAAAAAAAACGTATTAAAGGGCCGTGCGGAGTCTGCTGAGATACAGATCATGTGGTCTTATTATAGTACGGGCGGATAACCAACAAATAATAAAAAAAAATATATATATTTTTAATGTAAGGCAGACATACAGACTGACATACGGCGTAGGCTTAGTAATGTTGTTGAAGCTTCCGTTGGCACCCTTTGGGTATCCTGATATATGATGGTAGATTCCAAACTCGACGTGTAAAAGTGCCCTTGGCGGCCTAATTACTGAATAAAGGATTTGATTTGATTTGACAAACAGCCAGCTAAACCACGAAGAATTTTAGCGTGATATTCCCATTGGAAAGTCATTTAACTAAAACACATGCACCTCGTGCATTCTAAGAAGCGATGCCGCGTGCCGATACCATCTCGGGCTAAAATTGTTTTTACAATTACCTCACCATAAAATTATAAGGCTTACTGTAAGTAGGTACCTCGCATGTTTTTCACACGATATGTTTCTGTCGCATCGAAGTAATTCCACTTTTTCTACATTAAACTTTTCTAGTAGGTATGTTTTTCTGTGTATGTGTTAATATCGTGGGAACGTACATTATTACAAAATTACTTAGTTATATTTTATTTATTTAAATAGTAATATTATGTTGGATATTTAAAAAAAAATCTTTCTTGTTTTATTTTGTACACCTTCATCAAAGTTCGTTTTGTGAATTAAATGTAGGCGGTAAAGACTTCAGTCTATAAATTTTATCACCAATAAGAAGCTACACTACCCCTAAATAAATAAACAACTTAATGTGCAACAAGGCTACGCAGCAGATCTACGTAATCCAAAAATATTTCCCCAATAATTTTATATTGTACAAATCTTAGCACTAACATTATTTAAAAAACTGCCTCGGTGGCGCAGTTGTAATGCGTACGCGTCACGATTAAGCTATGGCTGAGGTCTCGGGTTCGATCCCCGGGTCGGGTAAAGTGGTATTGGGTTTTTCGATTTCGAAATGCTCAGTATCAGCCCGGACTCTGGAATTTGTGCCCGGTATGACGATAGGCTCGCCCCCTATCACATCGTGGGACGGAGATACGCTCGGCGAAATGTGGGTGTACTAGTTACACCTCTGCCTACCCCTTCGGGGATTACACGCGTGAGGGCGTATGTATGTATGTATGTGAGTATTATTTAAAAAAAACCCGAGCATCCAATAGTTTCCTCTTATTTTATTACCCTCCCACATGTATAGTTATATATTCTATATATTCTTGCCCACATGCGGTTTATGCGTCTGCCAATTGAACCTCATGTTCGTCGGTCAGCGGGTCGCCATGTTTACGACAAATGCAATCTGCGACAAACGCATAACAATTAAAATGTCGTGCGTTTATTGAAATATGCGAGTGCCGAGGTAATTGTGCGATGTTATCATACTGCAATTTTGTGCATTACGCAATATTGTATTTGTACAAAAGGAAGGTGCTAATTTTAAAGATAGCAACACAAAAGCTGCGGAGAACAAGAATTGAGGTAACATTTCTTCAGAAAGTCATCGCTAAATAACCCTACATAACCTATGTAACTTATATAATTTTATGTTGTTTCAATTATTGTTTTCTAGGTAATCAAAACCAGGTAAATAATCCGGTAGTCAGACAGATTTGGAAAGATCGTGAAATTTTAAATTACGCGGCCACTACTCAATTTTAATTGTATTGCACACAAAATGGAGAAATTTGTAGCTTTGAAACGCAGGTACAAGAAATTCGAAAATGTCAGTTTACATTCTTATGCCGCGTCAAAGTAATTTTATAGTAACATTCGAATAAATAAGAAATCTCGTTATTATGTTCATAAATTATTCGACATTATTAAAAAAATCAAGACCTTCGCGCCAAAATGACATCTGGCGCGCAACGCACAGACTGAAGCGCAGTAAGGCAAGGTCTGACCATACATGGCGGCCGGCATCCCGCCTGGCTCGGCGCCCTTGTCCCTGATACCACTCCCAACATTAAGCATATAAGGAGTCTTTTATCATACATGGAAGCATTCGTGTCAAGTGAATAGAATGGATTTTTAATCGAGATTGGGCATGTATGATCGGAATTTTCATAAAAGGTGACATAAAAGGAAAAAACAATTATAGGATATGGTTATTCAAAGAGCTGAATGGATAGAAGGAAAAATGTTAATTCATTAGTGAATTTGTTGGATGCATTTATGGATACAAGTGCATATAAAATTATTGAGATTGTTTATTCTTACAGGCTATTCATTATTAAGGTCAAGTTTTTTTATAGCGTAGGCCGGCAAAGGAGCACGTGGGTCACCTGATGGTAAGTGATCTCCACCGCCCATGTACGTCCACAATACCAGAAGAATCATGGACGCGTTGCCGACCTTAAAGGAGAGGGATAATTAAGGGATTGCGAAGGGGAGGGGGATTTGCAGCAACAAGCCGCTACTTTTCGTCTGTTTTCTGTGAGACAGTGGTAACGACCCTGTCTAATACTAGGGGCTTTGCCCATGTTTTTCCACAAAACATAAAATAAAAAAAAAACTTAAATTTCGACGAATATGAGACATATCTTACTTTCTTCCCCACATTATTCTGCATCGATTGGTATCGGTCTCGACCCCATACCCCCAGCGGTGTCGGCGGAGATAGCGTGACAAGCTTTTGGCAGCGGCGGCGACGACGGCGGCGGCGACGGAGCCAGTTACTTTTTTTTAGAATAGAGAGAAAGAATAAAAGCTGCTTACGCTATACAGAAACCACGTTACATAAAAAATCAACAAGACACGAGCTTTACTTATCTGTTTTTGGCCTGTATAGCAAATACTACACTTAGTATTTGAAAATGAAAATGAAAATATTTATTGAATCCATAAAATGTTATACATCATTTAGATTCAGTCAGATTAAAACTCTACCGCCAGTCCGGAATGCTGTTTCGTTAAAGAAGAACGGACAAGAAACCCTAACGTTGCTCTTTTTTCAAATTCATTTACAATATTTGCAGTACTATAATACAATTAATTTTGAATAGAGTTAGAGCAGCTCAACTTAGGCCAATGAGGAACATTGTAAAGTAAAATAATGAAATTATAATGATTATTGCGCATGATCCTCATGAGTACGATGAATAAATTAATACTGCGAAGATGACTATAAAATAAGATGAGATATCTAATGTGTAATTTAGTTTTACAATCATATCGATTATCGGTTTGATTATAATCCGCATGATATCATTACATCACTAAATTAATGGTCGTGTAACTTCATTTGACCGGCACCAGTAGGTAAGTACTCACTCTAAAAACCTCGTATTATTGAAGTCGGATTTAAGTAAACAGCATAACTTCATAAGAAGGAAATAAGGTTTGTAAGCATAGACTCGAAGTTACGCAAGCATGGGGGCGTAGCGATGGGAGGAGCATAGTTTATGGTGTGTTAAAGCCACGCCTGCGTCTATTGTAGGAAATCGAAGCTTCTCGCATCATTGGGTTTATTAAGATCTATGAGTTTGTTACGACTCGACCAGTACTGATGACAAAGTTTTCCTAAAGCAATCTCTTATGTTTAACCGACCTAACAAAAGAGGGGATTTTAAATTATATGCGATTATGTATGTTACCCGAGATCTTCGCAAAATGATAACCGATTATATTATTTTTATAGTCTCTTAGCAGCCCCATATAAATAAATAAATAAATACACCCAACAGTCACACACATAGTCCTGACCCCACACTAGGTAAACCTGTGTCGTGGGTATCAGGAACTACGAGGGACTTGCGGTCCCACAACACCCAGACCCGAGACCAATATTTGTGGTTCACACAAACATTTGTCTCAGTGTGGGAATCGAACCCACGGCCTCTCGCTTCGCAGCCGGCTACTCGCCCGCTGCGCCACGGAGGCTGTCAAATATAAATAAATGTTAACATATAAAATCTGTTTATGTTTGAGTTAAACTTATGATTATTTGTTTTGCGTTAAGCGATTGCTCTTTTATAGCACGCTTTAGTACCTAATAATTGCAGCTGTTACGAAAATAGGCAGCTAATGTATCGAGTGATAGGTAATAAATCCGCACGCAGTCTTTTTTTTATATACATACGCACTCACGCCTGTAATCCCCGAAGGGGTAGGCAGAGGTGTAATCAGTACACCCACATTTCGCCGAGCGTATCACCGTCCCATGATGTGATAGGGGGCGAGCCTATCGCCATACCGGGCACAAATTCCAGACTCCGGGCTGATACTGAGCATTTCGTAATAGAAAAACTCAATACCATTTTACCCGACCTGGGGATCAAACCCGAAACCTAAGCGTTGGCCTCAATCGTAACGCGTCCACATATTATTACAACTGCGCCATCGAGGCAGTGAATACAGTATCCCTTGTGTATTGTGTGTATCCCTTTAATACAGTTTCATTCAAAATAATCCTGGAGCATTAGTGATTGCTGAGGGACAATAATTATATCTGACGAACAGCAGTGTGTAAGCACTGTTGTGTTCCAGTTTGAAGGGCATTCAAGCTCGTGAAATTAATGGGCATACTTAACATCTTGTGTCTCAGGGTGACGAGCGCAGTCCAATGCAGTGCTTTGTAATTCAAAGTTCTGTGTGGCGTTGCTTCTGTTTATGGGCGGGCGTGACGCCTACCATCAGGCGAGCGACCTGCTCGTTTCGTCATTCAAGCTAATAAAAATGACTATTGACTGCCTCGGTGGCGCAGTTGTAATACGTACGCGTTAAGATTAAGCTAACGCTGAGGTCTCGGGTTCGATCCCCAGGTCGGGTAAAGTGGTATTGGGTTTTTCTATTACGAAATGCTCAGTATCAGCTCGAAGTCTGGAATTTGTGTCCGGTATGGCGATAGGCTCGCCCCCTATCACATTATGGGACGGAGATACGCTCGGCGAAATATGGGTGTACTGGTTACACCGCTGCCTACCCCTTCGGGGATTACAGGCGTGAGTGCGTATCTATGTCTATTGGAATAGATTATATGACATAATGTGCAGTTCGCGTGCACAAACCATCACCTAGATTGGCAAACACGAGATGATTTTCTCATTAACATTCTGTAATAGGAAAATTGTTTTCCATACTAGCTTGGGTCGTAAAATAACCGACCACGCCGTGGTGTCCACGTGAGCTGATGTCATCGGCCGTGGACAGTGATTGCTCGCAAATCACCACGTTTAATGGGCATACTGACAATTGAGAAGTGTCTGGCTTTGTTTTCCTATGTGGTAATTTGAAGAGAATTTTGAAATCTTAGTTAAAATGCTCAGTGAAAAATACGCTTCTTTCTTTTAATTTAAGTAAATTTAATAAATAAATACACACAGTCCTGACCCCGCAGTGAGATACGAGTCTTATGTTGTATCAGAAAACTTCGAGAGACTTTCGGTCTCAACACTCAGACTCGAAACAAATATTTGTGAAGAACACTAACATTTGTCTCGGTGCGGGGATCGAACCCGCGGCCTCCCATTTCAGAGCCGGCTACTCGCCCGCTGCGCGACGGAAGCTGTCCTATATTTATTTTGTTCATTTCTGATTATAATCATTGACAGCCTCCGTGGCGCAGCGGGCGAGTAGCCGGTTGCGAAGCGTGAGGCCGTGGGTTCGATTCCCGCACCTTGACAAATGTTTGTCTGATCCACAAATATTTGTCTCGGGTCTGGCTGTTGTGGGACCGCAATTCCCTCGTAGTTCTTGATACCCACGATACAGGCTTACCTAGTGTGGGGTCAGGACTATGTGTGTGACTGTTGGGTGTATTTATTTATTTATTGGATATGAAATCTGGTTATAATGTAAGTCGTAGGCGACGATTTTATGGATGGTTATATTAAATTTACCTCGATATCATCCAAGAAGTTGTTTATTGGGTTTAATATGCTACTATACATGATTCCCAGAGCAAACCGCCCACGGCACAGAGCCCATACATAACCTACACCAATGCGAATAACTTCGACTTTACGGCATGTACCTATGCAGCATTTTTTTTTTTTTTTATTAGATTGAATGACAAGACGAGCAGGTCGCTCGCCTGATGGTAAGCGCCACGCCTGCTCATAAACAGAAGCAACGCCACACAGAACTTTAAATAAAGCACTGCATGACACTGGACTGCGCTCGTCACCCCGAGACATAAGGTGTTAAGTCTCATAATGCCCAGAAATTACATTTTTGATAAATAATATATTCAAATTATAATATCGTAAAATTATATTAAATTAGGCACAGGAATCCCCTAAGATTGCCTTTCATCCACCACGCTGGTCGGTGGCGAGTTGGTAGACTTCACATGCCTTCGAAAACCTTATGGAGTACTCTCGGGTATGCAGGTTTCCTCACGCCTTTTTGTTTCTAAATTAGATAAACTTACGAAGATAAATATTATGTTCTTTAAATTCCAGTTTTCCCAAGGACACTGCAGTCTTATCTAGACGAGACAGTCTAATGTAAAAAACGTGCAAAAATCTATCATGTCGTCCCACTCGCCAGTCACCACCCACTTTGTTTGAGTTGCCATTCATTACAGTTGCGTCCCGAATGTGCGAAGGTTGTAGAAATTACATCATCCATACAACCCACCGAGCAATAAAATAAGTTTATGAAGTACTAGCTTTTGCTGGCGGCTCCGCTCGCGTGAATAGATTTTTCCGAAAAAAAACGTAGCCTATAACCGTCTCCAGGGTCCCATCTATCTCTACATCAAAATTCATCCAAATCGGTTCCGTGATTTAGGCGTGAAAGCGTAACAAACAAATAGATATATATATATATATATATTTTGAGTGGTAGAGCCACGCTGTAGACAGTTTCGTCTACAGCATGAATGGGCCGGCTCGTCCGGTTCGTTACCACTATCTCACAGAAAACCGGCGTAAAGTAGCAGCTTGCTGCTGCGTTTCGTGCGGTGAGTGAGATATCCGGAGGCCCAAATTCCCCTCCCCTACCCAATCCCTTACTTATCCCTTTCCTTTAAGGTCGGCAACGCGCCCATGATTATTTTAGTATTGTGGGCGTATATGGGCGGTGGAGATCACTTACCATCAGGTGACCCACTTGCTCGTTTGCCGGCCTATACTATAAAATATATATATATATATATATATATTTTATAGTATAGGCCGATGTTACTTCTTATTTAAATCCAAGAATATGTGTACAAAGTTTCATGATGATCGGTTAAGTAGTTTTCGCGTGAAAGCGTAACAAACAAACTTACATTCACATTTATAATATTAGTATGATTATAATTGTCTGTTAAGGCTTATATATGCACACATAATGAAGGTTTGCGAAAAACACTATTAACAAAATTAGCATGATGATTTAAGAAACCAGTTTTGCTATTTGCTATTTTATCACCTGTTCCATTAATAAGCATTATGTAGATAATGAATTATCTATAAATATCTTCCGTAAACTTTTATTAGTATTGAGAAAAATCAAACATTTTCAACACATTCTTATTTATTTATTTATATTAATGGCACACGCAACAGTTTATAGACTTTTCATTTCTAGAAGTTATAATGTAGATACAGACTTACAGACGTGAAACAGGATTTAAATAAATTATGTCAAAAATCAATACAAAATTAATTTTAATACGAAAAAAAATTGAAAAAATAATTGAATAAAATAAAAATTCTTATTGAAATGTCATCTCTTCTACGACTTTTTTTTATAGCAAAAGCAACGAATATAGCAATTGGGTCACTTGATGATTATCCGATCCGATTGCATTGGTAGGACAGTCGATATTCGACTTGCAACTTTGGAAAACACTAATACAAATGAAGTAGTTACTAGGCGCGCAGAGGTAATGCAACTACATATTTGCTAAGATTCGGTACATAACCATTCACAGGTGTATGTAACGGTCCTAATATGACCACACCTTTCTGCAACAGGTATTTTAATAATTGTATCAATTTAGAATCGCAGTAACTTATTGTTGAATTACCATTGCGTGCTAAATCAAGTGCTTAAGTAATAAAATAACGTTTCAGATTTATAAATGAAGGAATGTGGGTTCTGTGCAGGCATGGGGTCACAGGACCCGGGACATGCAGGTAGAGTCCAAAGCCCTTGAACCTTCGCGTGACTCATACTACCCGCCGCACATTAAAATGGTGAGATATTGGCACAAAGATATTTAGAGTGAATTCCTTATAATGCCAGTGTAGGTTGATTTTAAGTCGGATACTAAGTGTAACTTACATTAGTTCTACTTGAGTGGTAGAGCCACGCTGTAGACACTTTTGTCTACAGCATGAATCGGCCGGCTCTCCCGGGTCGTTACCACTGTCTTACAGAAAACTGGCATAAAGTAGCAGCTTACTGTTGGCTTTCATACGGTGAATGAGATATCCCAAGACCTAAATCCTGTTCCTCTTCCCTATCCCTTAATTATCGCTTTCCTTTAAGGTCGACTACGCGTCTATGATTCTTTCGGTATTGTGGACGTTCATGGACGTTGGCGATCAGTTACCATTAGGTGACTTACTTGCGCATTTGCCATACTGAATGTCCGTTTCCAGGATTCGAATCCTACCCCAAACTACAGTAATAATCACCTTGAATAACTTAAATAACCCTCCCACATAATTTACGGAACAAATATTTTGGCCACTAAATATATTTTATAGCAAATTTTATAGCTGTGTGAAATTCAAACACGTCTGTATGAGGAATGACATAATGCGCCATTTACGGTGTTTTATATTTAGACGAATTTAAATTGGTCATTAGCATAAATTTTGGCGAACCAACGCTAGTCGTAAATATTGGATACAAAACACACTATAAATTGAGGATTAATAATAGAAATGATATAAAGAACTTTCATTGAACTACTTTCAGTTATTTTTTTCTCCAAATAATACTTTTACATCAGACTTAAGCCCCATATACACGGAGAAATTATTGCATGACAGAGACGTGAATAAACAGAAAACTCTCGTTGACGAGGCTGTGTCATGCAATTTAAAATGAGAATCGTATGATGTAGTTTCGGTTCTCAATTACCTAGTTTCTATACAATATATATATATATTATTTATATATAGTCACAAACAAATCCGCCAAAAGTGGGCCGACTTGGATGATTATTTTTTCAGGGTTTTCTGAGATGGTAGCTCCATGTCAATTTGGTTAAGATCTGATGACGGAGTACGAGCGAATATGGGGAAAACCTGAATGAATAATCCCAAATCCCTTAATCATCTCGTTGGCAACGAGTCCATGATTCTTCTAGTGCTGTGTATAATTTTCCACCAGAGGAACCATTTGCGCGTTTGCTGGTGTATGCTAGAATGAATAAAAAGAATATCAACAAACGCACCGTTGTTCGGGTTGTTAGTCACTTTTTGAAGTATTAACCTCTAATTTCCAATTGTATTCTCGCTTATTTCGTACCAGAAACACTATCTGTGTAAATGGGAATTAATGCGATTGTTTATCCAAAATTTAAATGGTTTAAATTCTAGTTTAAAGAAACAAGTTTAACTTGTTTCTTTTATTCAAGATACACGAGTAATGAGTATGTGAAATAATCAAAAGAGGACAGAAGTAAAATAAAGATATTCAACAAATGCTCTTAGTGTGGGGAAATTTAAAACAATGTATCTACCCTATATATAGGAAGGAAATATTTGTTTGTTTGTATGTAATCTTTAGTACTCATCATCATCATCATCAGCCTGTATTTGTCCACTGCTGGACATAGGCCGCTCCTAATGCACACCATTGAGCTCGATCGTTGGCTCTTTGCATCCAGTCATTACCCGCTGCTTTCCGCAGGTCGTCGCTCCACCTTGCTGCAGGAAGTCCTACTCTACGTTTGCCTAAACGCGGTCTCCACTCAAGTACTAACTAAGTATCTAAAGTACATCGTAGGGGTATACGCCCCTACGTTGTACTTTAGTACTAACAAATAATAAATAACACCAACAGCCACACACATAGTCCTGATCCCACAGTAAGATACGAGTCATGTGTCGTGGGTATCAGGCACTACGAGAGACTTTCGGTCTCATAACACCCAGACCCGAAACAAATATTTGTCGATCAGACAAATATTTGTCTCGGTGTGGGAATTGAACCCGCTGCCTCACATTTCTCAGTCGGCTTCTCGCCCACTGCGCCACGGAGGCTGTCTATTGGTTTTTAAATAATAATATTCTTTCACTAATAGGAAGCTACACTTTTTCTGAGTAACATAGGTATTTTAGAGTTACCAACTCTAAAAATACCGGCACCGACACCTAGAAATTGTAATTTGTGCTAGTGTTATTTTTTGAAGTCTCCCCAGAGGGGTTGACATCAGGCAGGTAGCCGGTCGTAAAAACTACAAGCCAAATATTTCTACAACATGTGTTAAAAAACGTTGCGCCGACCCCACTACGAGTGGGATAAGAGAGGGGTAATCCCCGAAGAGGTAGGCAGAGATGTAACCAGTACACCACGTTTCGCCGAGCGTATCTCCGTCCCATGATGTGATAGGGGGCGAGCCCATCGCCGTACCGGGCACAATTCCACAATTCATTCAAACATTCTTATAATTACATCGATAATGTTATAAATGAATACTCGTATATCGATGCTTCAAATACATTCTTTTGTTATCTAAACATCACACCATAAAGTAAAGGCAAATAAAACATATGAAATTTAACCTCATTTATATTTAAACGCAGTCAGTTTAATTTGTCAATAAAAAACATTATTTAAGATAAACCTTCACGAATTGAATACAAATATATGAAAGAAAAGAAAAGGCGGCGGTAAAGAGGTCATTGTACCTCGTCACCCCGAATTATCGGCGCAATTAATGCACGCACACAAAGACATAAATAGGGTTGCCATCTGAACTAGAAGCTTTTTTCTAGTTTTCATATAAAATTAAATTACTCTGTTATATTACTTCTACTGTGTTGTTGAAATTCTCCTTTCTTAGACTAAACGTCAAATTTTACTTTGACATCGGATCACATATAACAACAATAAATTAATACGTAATATAATTAAGTAGAAAAATAAAATACTCTCTTGAATGTAAAACAAATAGATTCTCAGAATATTTCAATTACTTATTGTAAACTAAGGATTTTCCAAATGGCTTTTCGCCCAATACCTACTGAAACGCTACTTAACGTCCAACGATTACTTATTTTCAAATAATTTTGACGAATAAGAGGCTTTAAACATATTTAACATGAACTTAAATGATTTTAGAGTTGTTTTCAATATTTGTGCGTATGTCTATCATAAAACCGCAAAAACATTTTCCTAAAATAAAATTGTTGTTTTTACAATGTGGTTTGAAGACAGCCCTAGTAACATTAGTGCTCGGTGAGTGCTGGCCATTAATGAACCTGAGGCATGAGGTCTCCATGGGACGGATTTTGGGTTTACCTAAAACGCATACATTAGCTAAAGATTAAGCACGATTTATGTTTAAGAGTATTTAGCCTATGAGGTTTTTAAACGTATACTTTATTTCAAAACATTTTGTACGACAATATAACTCAATTTGTAAGATAAAAAACGTGGAGCGTCAAATAAATATGATTCTCAATACGAGTTATTAACAAAAAGCATGATATTTTTATATATTATATAATTTAATTTAAAGATACTAATGCATAGGTAAATCTAATTAGGTAACAGAAGACTACGAGTGGTAGAGCCACGCTGTAGGCAATTTTGTCTACAGCATGAATGGGCCGGCTCGTCCGGGTCGTTACCACTGTCTCACAGAAAACCGGCGTAAAGTAGCAGCTTGCTGCTGCGTTTCGTACGGTGAATGAGATATCCGGAGGCCCAAATCCCCCTCCCCTTCCCAATCCCTTATTATCCCTTTCCTTTAAGGTCGGCAACGCGCCCATAATTCTTTTGTATTATGGGCGTACATGGGCGGTGGAGATCGCTTACCATCAGGTGACCCACTTGCTCGTTTGCCGGCCTATACTATAAAAAAAAAAAAACTTCATCTTCCTTCCTTATCCCACTCGCAGTGGAGTCGTGGTCGGCGCAATATGCTTTAACACATGTTACAGAAAGATTTAGCTTGTAATTTTTATGATCCGCCTGCCTATATTTCATTACGAAAATACATAAAATATTAAAATATATGTTTCATTATTATAAATTATTTGTTTTTAGCCAAGAAAGAAGTCCTAACGCTTAAATTTAACGGCAAAAATGTTTCTTTGCAAAAAAGGACGAGGTTCTCAATTCGGCGCGTTTTTTTAATATGTATTTTTTGCTGTTTTATGTATCAATTTCTTCGCCAATTGTGGACCGATTTTGTAGGAAAAAATATCACTCGATAGAGTTTAGCTGCGATGTGGTCCCATATAAATTTGGTTAAGATCTGATGACGGAGTACGGGGAAAAAAAAAACTCCTCAACGGACAACAGTACACTCGTCGCGATTGTGTTATTGTATTGGAATTTACATGCTATTGTTGTACATTGAAGTCGGTTTCTAAGTTTGTTTGTTAAACGTTATTCACTAATATTAACTCCCTCTAGAAACCAAACTCCGATTCCGTCATTTAAACAACCGTACCTATCCTTGAGCTCAATAGCTATCACATACTTAGTTAGTAATGTCTGGTGTACTCAAGTATCAAATTGTCTTAATTAAAACCAACTTACTTAAATGTGAAGACTTAATTAAGTCATCGATAATGATCGATTATGTAACACAAGTTTGCCTGTATTCCCCGAAGGGGTAGGCAGAGGTGTAACTCACGCCGTGGTGTCACGTGGACACCACGGCGTGGTCGGTTATTTTACGACCCAAGCTGGTATGGAAAACAATTTTCCTATTACAGAATGTTAATGAGAAAATCATCTCGTGTTTGCCAATCTAGGTGATAGTTTGTGCACGCGAACTGCACATTATGTCATATAATCTATTCCAATAGACATAGATACGCACTCACGCCTGTAATCCCCGAAGGGGCAGGCAGAGTTGCAACCAGTACATCCACATTTCGCCGTGCGTATCTCCGTCCCACGATGTGATAGGGGGCGCACCTATCGCCATACCGGGCACAAATTCCAGACTCCGGGTTGATACTGAGCTTTTTCATAATAGAAAAACCCAATATCACTTTTACCCGACTCGGGGATCGAACCTGAGACCTCAGCGTCAGCCTGAGTCGTAACGCGTACGCATTAAAACTGCGCCACCGAGGCAGCATTTTGTATTTTTTACATATACTATGTTAAAGTACCTATGATCGTAAACAGAACAAGCACAACTATAGGCCTTTAAACTAAACCTCTACCGCTGTATAAACTAACACATAAAATGAATCGTTAACGTCAAAACAGGATTTAATGTTTTTAGCACAAACGCTTAGCACAGTGCCCTTCCTACGTGCCTAGTATTTGATCGGCTTTCGCTCTCAGCGGACTGTGATTTGTTTGACAATGTCTGTATTCAGGTTACGATCTTATGGTGACGTGTTATGGCGTCTACATTCCGCGGAAAGTGATTTGCGACGTTTTTCTTTTTTAATGGGATTTTTTATTTTACTGACTGCCTCGGTGGCGTAGTTGACGCTAACGCTGAGGTCTCGGGTTCGATCCCCGGGTCGGGTAAAGTGGTATTGAGTTTTTTTATTACGAAATGCTCAGTATCAGCCCGGAGTCTGGATTTGTGCCCGGTATGGCGATAGGCTCGCCCGCTATCACATCGTGGGACGGAGATACCCTCGGCTAAATGTGGGTGTACTGGTTACACCTCTGCCTACCCCTTCGGGGATTACAGGCGTGAGTGCGTTTGTTTTTATTTTACTGTCGAATGCATTTGAGGTGGAATGGAGGAAGCTGATAGAAGACCGAACCAAGTAGAAGAGTATACTGGAGGCAGTCAGCAGTGGGACACATTTAAAGCCGTCTAAAAACAAAAAATAAAGACTCAATCAATGATTTGTTTCTGTCACTCTTGAAGATAAAGTGTCTAAAACAGCAATTAGTTAATTAAAACACTGTTTGAGTTTTTAATATGTAAAAGGGTATACTTATTAACATGTTTTAGCGGTAAGTTTTATTATACGGGAAAGCCGCAAAATTTAATCTAAATGACGTAATGAACACTTTTGTATTGATATATCTGAATTGTATTAAAATAGCTTTGTTTGGACAAATGTGTATTTTTTTTGTTGTACATAATACCTATATTTCCATAGTACATTGTCTTTTTGACGTATCAGAGACATTATTATAAATACAAACCGAATCTTAAATCAAAACATGTCGATTTTAATATGTTTGTATCAAAATATAAAAAAGGTACAATAGTTTGCTTCATTACAAAGAATTTTGTTCACAAATCATAGTTACATACATACGCACTCACGCCTATAATCCCCGAAGGAGTAGGCAGAGGTGTAACCAGTAAACCACTTTTCGCCGAGCGTATCTCCGTCCCGTTAATTTCGGTATATTCTCGCCAGTATTCAACAACGACACTTAAATGAGCTCTTTGCTTAGATTAGATCTTTGCGTAGATTTCTGTATACGTAATTGGTTAGTTTTTGACACTAAACAAAAAACGGACCAACGAAGAGTAAAGAAATCTTCGCATAGCAAGGAACTTTATTAAGAGTTGTTCTTGAAAGCCCAGTATGTATGATAACATTGCGATTTCAACTAGAGTTTTGTAGAGTTTGAAGCGTCTCCTCGACACCTGTGATTTGGGCGCGCCTAATCTTTATATATATATAATTCTACTGTACGTGTGTATGTCACTGAACTCCTCCTAAACGGCTGGACCGATTTGAATGATTTTTTTGTATGCGTTTGGGTGGTGCCCGGGATGGTTTAGATTCACAATTGGACCCGGTAGGTGGCGCTGCTGTAGTTGCGGGTGAAGACAGAGGACAGCTAGTTTCGTATAAAATTGTTTGTCACAATATTGAAAGTCCTAACAACTTTGGCATAAATCTTTTTTGCATAATTGTTATTGGAAATAAATGTTTTGTCTTATGTATAACTTGTCCTATTATTTTAGCCTTTTTATGACTTTGACATTCATAATATTGGATCGCCTAATAAAGTTTTAACCTAAAATATAACACCGAATAAAGATAAATACATACGCACTCACGCCTGTAATCCCCGAAAGGGTAGGCAGAGATGTAACCAGTACACCCACATTTCGCCGAGCGTATTTCCGTCCCTTATGTGATAGGGGGCGAGCCTATCGCCATACCGGGCACAAATTCCAGACTCCGGGCTGATACTGGGCATTTCGCAATAGAAAAACCCAATACCACTTTACCCGACCCGGGGATCGAACCCGAGACCTCAGCGTTGACCGCAATCGTAACGCGTACGCATTACAACTGCGCCACCGAGGCAGTCGAGGAATAAAGATAAATCAATCTTTTAAACTAGTTCACCTTTATGAATTCAGAATATATTAACAAATTATAATTAATTAGGATGTATAAAACGATTTCCTTTGCTCACTAGATGCAGTAATGGTCGAAACGTTACGTCATATGTTAAACGGCGGACATGTGCAGTATTATAACAATTAAAACTTGATTTATTGAGTCATTATGGCCTTGAATTACATATATTGTGCTGATTTATAAGTGGGTATAAGATTTAGTAGCTCTGTGGGAAAATTGCATAGATTTGGAGTCCATACAATCTAAAGTTTCGGAATGCGAGATCCCAGTTGTTATTCGCAAGGCAAACAAAAACCTTAACACTAAAATTAATACTGACCAGTTATAGTATTAAAATACTTATATGTATATATTTTTTTATGGCATGGGTCGGTAACTAGCAAGTGGGTCACCTGATGGTAAGTGATCTCCACCGCCCATATACGCCCACAACTCCAAAGAATCATGGGCGCGTTGCCGACCTTAAAGGAAAGGGATAAAAAAGGGATTGGGCAGGGGAGGGGGATTTGGGCCTCATATCTCACTCATGGCGGATATCTCACTCATCGTACGAAACGCAGCAGCAAACTGTTACTTTACGTCGGTTTTCTGTGAGACAGTGGTAACGACCCGGACGAGCTGGCCCATTCATTCTGTAGACAAAGGTGTCTACAGCGTGGCTCTACCACTCACAAAATACCCTATTTTAAATAAGCGATTTTTTTTTTCGAAGGAGCGATAGCTCAGTGGGTACTGATACGAACTGCCGATTTGAAAATAGCAGTACTTACCAAAGTAACCAGCCCCAAAAGCATGCACTGACTTTTCTAAGTTACGTGTGTATTCATTGTTAATTATCGAAGGAAAGATCGTGAGGAATCCTGCATACCTAAGAAGTTCTCCAATAGAGGTTTGAAGGTATGTAAATTCTGCCAACCCGCATTAGGCCAGCGTGGTGGACTAATGCCTAGATCTTGAAGCGTGTCATTAGTAGAGGAGGTTCGTGCCGTGCAGTGAGACAGTATTAACTGTTTTGTCTTCGTAAATATAATATTTTGCTAAACCGTGAGCTTCACTGACATTTGCAAGGGCATAGACTACAGAATTTGACCACAAATATTAGTAGAACCTTGTATGCACCGGATGTTCGGCGGATGAGGAAAAACATGACATAATGCATTCGATGTGTGAACTGTGAAGTTAAGTTAAGTTAAGTTTGTGATAGTTAAGATTTTTTTTTATTAGCTTGAATGATGAGACGAGCAGGTCGCTCGCCTGATTGTAAGCGCCACGCTTGCTCATAAACAGAAGCAACGCCACACAGAACTTTAAATAACAAAGCACTGCCATGACACTGGACTGCGCTCGTCACCCCGAGACGTAAGGTATTAAGTCTCACAATGCCCAGTAATTTCACTGGCTTCAATGTCCTTCAAACCGGAACACAACAGTGCTTACACACAGTTGCTTGGCGGCAGAAATAGACAAAGCGGTGGTACCAACCCAGCCGGCCTCTCGCATACAAGAGACCTTCCACCTTGTAAACCTTGTAAGTACCTACCTAATTTAAATGATTCTTGAGATATTTATGCTTGTATTTAAGAACAACACTTAGCTGTCTCATTAGTCTAGTAGCAGAGTACTAAAGGTCAGAACCATGAAGGTTCAATTTCCAGCTCTTGCAATCACAAGTTCTCACATATTAATTGCAGACTCCGGACTGATACTGAGCATTTCGTATTAGAAAAACCCAATATCACTTTTATCCGACCCGGGGATCGAACCCGAGACCACAGCGTCAGTCTCAGTCGTAACGCGTACGCATTATAACTGCGCCACCGAGGCAGGTACAAAACTTGCTTTTTAATACAAAACTTGGACTACGTTTTGTATTAAAGCCAATGAACAATAATAACATTTCGGTGATGATTTCGTTCCGGTGTGAACGGTTATTAGTCTGACATGGTTTGTGGCGGTGGTGGTAGTGAGAGTGATTTTATAAATGATATTCATACGATGATCGCAGATTAGTCTCATTCCTTCACTTTTTTATTTTTATTCTCATATATCGTGTTCTTTATCCTTAGGCTCTGAAAAGCAAGCTGCGGCGCCAAAAGTAACTAATTGCGGACCGAACAATATAATTTCGCGTATTTTAAGTTTATTATCAACAACCTCCGTGGCGCAGCGGGTAAGTAGCCGGTTGAGAAGCGTGAGGCCGTGCGTTCGATTCCCACACAGAGACACATGTTTGTGTGAATCACAAATATTTGTTTTAGGTCTGGGTGTTGTGGGACCGCAAGTCCTTCGTAGTTTCTGATACCCGCAATACAGGTTAGCCTAGTGTGGGGTCAGGACTATGTCTGTGACTCTATGTTGGGTGTATTTACTATAGACGATTTTCTCCAAAGGAATCGAACGACCTGATCCTATTTAAAAAATCATTTAATGCACTTATTTCAGTGTTTCCATACACTGTTTATCATTATCAATGTTTATGGTACAAATCCACACCACATTTAAACAACAAACTGTCAGAATTCCCGCCAAAACTCCATAAACAAGAGTTTTCTGTTTTATTCTCGGCTCGGCCTATGTCATGCGAAACACTTTTCATGTTAATAAGACTACGGTGTTGACGCGTGTTTTATTATTCAACTTTGGACCAAAATTACCCGCTAAGGTCAAAGTGACCTGAAATTACTGTTGTTTTTGTTATAAAAAGCTGGTAACCTTACCCGGCCCACCGGCCCATAAACTTAGAAATAAACACGCCAAAAAGTAACTTCCTATGACGCCATCTGCAAATAAATCAAGTATGTAATGATCTCAGACTATAAACTGTCGCTGACAATTTACTGAATTGGGCAGTTAGCGAAATGGCATTGGAGAAGCGCTTGGCATTGAAGTTCTAGAGAAACAAAAGTTGAGTGACAAGAAAATGTATGTATTTAACGACGAAAGGTGTACAATATAAGGAGTACAATATCAAAATCATTTTTAATCGACGTAAAAAGACGAAGGGAGTTCTCTATATGTATAAATAGCCACACATGTGTATGTAACATTTTACAGAATGGTTTGATTTTGACAATTATTTCTTTATTCGATTGGGTACATATAGCAAAGTTGTTACCATTTACACTTTCAGGAAGCATTCCAACCCTTAGCGGGTGAAATTGGGCCTGAAATACTAAAGTTCTTAACATTTATGCATTGATTTTGACGATAATTAAACTAAAAATAGTAAAATAAAAAAAAACAAAAAGGTAAAAAAATAACCTTGATTCTGTGCTTATGCCTATCATTGACCTAAACTGCATCTCCGATTCAAAATCACTTAAGTATTGATTTTATTTATGTTGTATTTTTTTGTATTTTATATTATTTTTGAGAGGAGTAGATCACTTATTGATTTTATTTATGTTGTATTATTTTTTATTTTATGTTATGTTTTGAGAGGAGTTGAGGAGTGTAAATGTACCACCAGCATTTAGGTCGAAAGCCAACCTTACCAATGCGTGATATACTCTGCTCATTAAAGGGTGCGGCAAAGGCGAAACTTGGTCTCGTTGCGGGATGTGGGGGTCAGACGGTGGGTCTCACATAATACCAAATCCACCGTCATCATGATGGGAAGGCGGACCCTAGCATAAAGTCAGGATAACGCCAGACAGAAAGAAAGAAAAGTAATTTTTTTGAGTAGGTCGGGTTAATTTTTGTTAAAAATATTTTATTTTACTTAGATCTTCCGTACTTTTTTTACTCTACCGCCAGTTCGAAAAGAGTTTTGCTAGAGAAGAAAGGCAAAAAACTCTAGCGGTGCTCTTTTCATAACTGTTGAAGTGCTTGAAAGATATTACAATAATACAAATTGGTTTAAATAATAACAACGCAATTTATATTGCTGTACTTCCGTACCAAAAGATAGCCATAGGCCTGTGGATCACCCAGTTGCGGCTGGCGACCCAACAACTTCCATTGAACCAGCATGGTGAGATCATGGTCCAAGCCCCAATGTTTCCGATATATTCTTGCCAATTTAACAGTTCATTTAAAAAATGCCTAGTCGTCCTTCGCGTTTTTATCGCATTCATATTACTGCCCTGCTCTCATGGGTCATAGCGTGATATACATGTAAACCTTCCGGAATAAATTATCTAAATGATAGCTAAAACGGCATCAAAATCCATTACATAGTGTCAAAGACTTTAACGTATTCATAGTTTAGAAGAAATAAGCGGATAGACAGACAGACAGACAGACGCAAATAGCAACTTTGTTTTATACCATATATAAATTTTCCATTAATAAAAAACATAATTATAAACTATGCCTCGGTGGCGCAGTTGTAATGCGTACGTGTTACGATTGAGGCCAACGCTGAGGTCTCGGGTTCGATCCCCGGGTCGGGTAAAGTGGTATTGGGTTTTTCTATTCTATTATTAGTATCAGCCCGGAGTCTGCAATTTGTGCCCGGTATGGTGATAACCTCGCCCCCTATCACATAAGGGACGGAGATACCTCGGCGCAATGTGGGTGTACTGGTTACACCTTTGCCTACCCCTTCGGGGATTACAGGCGTGAGTGTGTATGTATGTATGTATAATAATAAACATGAATGTGGTAATGAGTACGCGTCAAATAATTTCGTAAAACATTTCAAAATGTGATAAAGGCTTTCATTACAACAGTTGCATTTGTTATCATTTTTTGTAGCCTGAGACGGAAAATTAACAAATAGCTCACCTGATGGTAAGTGATCTCCACCGCCCATGAACATCCATAAAAACCCAAGAAAAGACAGTTTTGTCTACAGCACGAATGGGCCGGCTAGACCAGATCGTTACCACTGTCTCACAGAAAACCTACGTAAAGTAGTTGCTTAGTGCTGCGTTTCGTCCGGTCATAGACACATTAGTCCTTTGTATTATGTATCTATGGTCCGGTGAGTGAGATAACCGCAGGCCCAAATCCCCTTCCCCTTCTCAATCCTTTAATTATCCCTTTTCTTTAAGGTCGGCAACGCGCCAATTATTCTTCTGGTATTGTGGGCGTACATGGGCGGTGGAGATCACTTACCATCAGATGACCCACTTGCTTGTTAACCGGCTTATGCTATAAAAAGAAGTTTCAACATAAGCGATTTCTATTTGATTATTTTTGACTGTCTCGGTGGCACAGTTGTAATTCGTACACGTTACGATTGAGGCTAACGCTGAGGTCTCGGATTCGATCCCGGGTCGGGTAAAGTAGTATTGGGTTTATCTATTATAAAATGCTCAGTATCAGCCCGGAGTCTGGAATTTGTACCCGGTATGGCGATAGGCTCGACCCTATCACATCGTGAGTTTGAGATACGCTCGGCGAAATGTGGGTGTACTTTACATCTCTGCCTACCCTTTTGGGGATTACAGGCGTGAGTGATTTCTATATTGGATTTCTTTACGAGAAGTGCAGTCTTTATAAAGTGTAAGTGACATTGCATAAGAGGAAACCGCGATGGTCAATACCGATGTTTGCATTGATAAGTGAGTCATAAGCGTTGTCACAGGATGCCAGTGCAGGCTCACCTCATCCAATTCAAATAGTAAACATTTCATTATCGATAAATATTTGTGTTACTAACATATTAGGTGTTTTCCGTGTGGGCAGATGTAATAAGGCGCTGAGTGATCTCAAATTGTGCAATCTGCAAATATTTGCTTTTGTACTTCCAGTTATGAAGTGTTTTTTTATTAGCTTGAATGACGGGAGCAGGACGCTCGGCTGATGGTAAGCGCCACCATCAGACAGAAGCAAACGCTGACCATAAAAGCAACACAACATAAAACTTTGAATTAAATAGCACTACATGGCATTGGGACTGCGCTCGTTACCCCGAGACTCATAATGCCCAGTAATTTGCAAGGGTTCAATGTCATTCAGACCAAAACACAACAGTGCTTACACACTGTTGCTAGGCCGCAGAAATAGACAAAGCGGTGGTACCAACTTAGACGGCCTCTCGCATATGAGGGACCACCAGCTAGTATTTCACCACCTGTTATTTGAATCCGCTTGTGGGAGGGTTTCTAACTGACAGGTTTGTACCCGACCGGATAGCGACATAATATGGTGAAAAACTATTCCACTATCATATAAAAATGATCCTACTTCTATAGCTCATAGATATATGAGAAATGTATGACAGTGTAATAGCAACATAAACTTCATATTGTCTATGGTCCTATTTCACAGCATGCTGTGACATAAGGATCTATGATGACAAATATGACGTCATATATCTATGATGCAAATATGATAGTGGAATAGCGGCCTTATACTTCTATGTCATTTTTAAAGTTGCGTTCCGGGATCAGCCAGTAGCTTAGGGCCGACATATTTCTGCCAACCATCGAGGGGCGCAATGTTTCTTGACGGTCGACATTATAATTAAACTGCACTGTGCTTAACACCGGTCCAGTCACTTTGCCGTGCAAGGATAAAAAATGGATTTGATAGACCGATATAGGGTATTGCAATTCCGAGTTACCTCCGTGTATTATTATTTGACAGCCTCCGTGACGCAGCGGGCGAGTAGCCGGTTGCGAAGCATGAGGCAGTGGGTTCGATTCCCGCACCTAGACAAATGTTTGTCTGATTCACAAAAATTGTCTAGGGTCTGGGTGTTGTGGGACCGCAAGTCCCTCGTAGTTCCTGATACCCACGACACAGATTTACCTAGTGTGGGGTCAGGACTATGTGTGTGACTGTTGGGTGTATTTATTATTATAATTTATATTATATATTTTCTGAACCCAAGACACACCGGTGTCATGCCATACGCTAATACTAGGCCAATGAGGCGACTTTTAATATGACTGATATACAATTTAATTCTAAATAATTTTCTTGGAATATGTTTAATACTAAGTATTCTTGGATCGTGATGTCATAATAGAAATCGTGTTTACATTTCGCGTTAAAGGATACAAGAATCATAATAACCTTGGAGCATAAAGAGACACTAGATATTCAAATGCTTGGCGACAATGCTGCAATGTAAAGTCGTATTAGATAGTTTGAAGTAACTTGCCAACTTTATAAACTAAATAAATTAGACTCAAAAAACTGAAAATGTAAAAAATAATTTTGCGTCGATTCTTATGCAGTTTTATAACCAACTAGCCTTTGCTCGCGGCTCCGCCCGCGTGTACGGTCTTTTTCGAGATAAAAAGTAGCCTATGTTACTCAGAGATAATGTAGCTTTCTAACGGCAAAAGAATTTTTGAAATCGGTCCAGTAGTTTTTAAGTTTATTCGTTACATACAAAAATACAAATCTTTCCTCTTTATAATATTAGTGTAGATGATTCGTATTGTATAGTATTATTCTGTGCTGTGAGCTGTTCCAAAAATTCTCAGGTATGCAGGTTTCATCATGATCTTTACTTCACCATTAAAGCAAGCGATAATTGACAGCCTCCGTGGCGCAGTGGGTGAGTTGCCGGCTGTGAAGCGAGAGGCCGTGGGTTCGCTTCCCACACCTGTTTTATTTGTGTGATCCTCAAATATTTGTTTGCGATCGGAGTGTTTTGGAACCGCAAGTCCCTCGTATTTCCTGATACCCACGATACAGGTTTACCTAGTGTGGGATCAGGACAATATGTGTGTATATTGGGTGTATTTATTTAAAATTAACAATGAATACACACATAAATTAGAACACTCAGATGTACATGCTTTTGGGGCTGGTTTCGAACGTGCGACTTCCGTCTCCATACCACTCCTCACGAGCTATTGCTACGAGTACGTAGCCTATATAAACTGGAATGTATCGCGAAATGAGTTTAAACGCGGCGAGTCCCGAGTCCTGTGCAGCGTCCTGCACAACAGGTTTGTCGGGAGTCTGGACTCGCCCGGCAGGACTCCGGCCCCGGCCTGTTTGTTTTGTACCTAAATGACCTCGGAACGTATATACTATTTGTGAAACGTTTGAACCAATTTGATGATAATTGTGGATTTTGGAGGGACGGGTTTCCATCGTTTGAGGTACGTGATGTATATTATGAAAGTTTGGATGTTTATGACTTTGTGAATGTTGATGTGTGTTACTTTATCGGCTGAACGGATATAGATAAAATTTTACATACAATTCGTCCATTACTTGAATTAGAAAGAAAGAAAAAGTGTATTGTCATCATATTAAGACATGCAACATACATAAAATTCAACTGACTTAAAATTAATATTATAACTAAGTATACAATTAGGACATAGGTTACTTATTATAAATAAATAAATACACCCGACAGTCACACCCATTGTCCTGACCCCTGACCTGTATCGAGGGTATCAGGAACTACGAGGGACTTGCGGTCCGACAACACACAGACCCGAAACAAATATTTGTCTCAGTGCGGGAATCGAACCCACGGCCTCTCGCTTCGCAGCCGGCTACTCGGCGGAAAACATATTCACGGCGCTTTTTTAGCTGAGTAACAGCAGCAGAATAAGTTAATAAAATATGTTATCCGACTTGTAGTGCTGCGATATATATTTCTAACGTAAAGCGAGACGGTGTCAACAATATTAAAGCGGTGTGAGGATTTGTTCGTGTGTGCGTTGGGGGCCGGTTTCCGAAATAGGCAATGACGCTTACAACAAACTTGAGTTTTTTGCTTTGCCAAATAAAGAGAATCCTTAGAGGGCATCGCGTCGTGCTTAAAAATAATGCTTTTAATATTATTTGGTCAAGAAATCACTTTATAAAATGCTTTGAAGCTAAGGACAATATTCTCATATACAACGTGTTACAGAAAGGTGTGGTCATATTTTAGGGTCATTACATACACCTTACAATTAGTACTTATGTACCGGACTTTTTCAATACCAAGACATCCAAAAAATTTACATTAATTTTGATCACTCGTTTATTAAGATCGATAAGATTGGTGACATCACTATTAATTATTATGAACGACACTCACTTTTTAATAAACTTGAATAAGTTGTACGTAATTCTACGAACATACGTACGTAACTTGTAATTTAAACACAAAATAACACCAGAAAGAGATTGTTGTTGAAGACGATATTGGTACCATCCTCTAGAAGTATTTTAAAGACTTCATTCTCGTGTCTTCCATCTATGAATTTGGCTTAATACATTCGACGAGCCTCTTAAAAGCTGTTATCAGTTACATCAACACAAAGTACCAATACATAATACTTATTTTTAGGCAAATACAACATATTTTTTGAACTCGTAAACATACTTCATAAAATCAGAAATTACCGAACTGACTGCGTCAAATAAATATTGACATTTGACAACTCTTTAATGTTTTTTTAATTATAAAATAATTAAATGAAAGGAGGTCTATAGTATCATTGTTTATCATTTAGTGTTGTCTAAAGTTAAAAGTCGATATCGACATGTTACTCATTCGATAAAAAAGAAAATTCTATAATTATTGTACTAGCAATGCAATCGGATTTGGTACTATGGGTGATAAATACTTATACGCTATACTATACATTGCTTAAATTTGCCCGCCCCTTTCTATAACACGTTGTATATAGTAATGTCAAACCACTTTTTTTATTATCTGGAGTGACGAAACGAGCAGATCGCTCGCCTGATGGTAAGCGCAACGCCTGTCCATAAACAGAAGCAACACCATACAGAACTTTAAATAACAAAGCACTGCAGGGCATTAGACTGCGCTCGTCATCGTGAGACAAGATGTTAGTTCTCATAACGCCCAGTAATTTCACTGGCTTCATGTCCTTTAAACCGAAACATCAGTACAGTAAACAGACTGCTCTTTGACGGCACAAAGCGGTTGTACCAACCCAAACGACCTCTTCCATAGGGGCATACTACCTTGATATGATTTTTATTCTGAATGAGACAAGAGGCTTGTCTGGTGGTAAACGCTACCAATAAATAGTAACCACACCACAGAGGTCTTTGAATTACAAAGCACTGCATGGTACTGCTTGCTCTACACTCTTCATCCGTACTGACAGCCTCCGTGGCGCAGCGGGCGGGTAGCCGGTTGCGAAGCGTGAGGCCGTGGGTTCGATTCCCGCATCTAGACAAATGTTTGTCTGATTCACAAATGTTAGTCTCGGGTCTGGGTGTTGTGTGTTGGCAAGTCCTTCGTAGTTCCTGATACCCACGATACAGGTTTACCTAGTGTGGTTTACCTAGTGTGGGGTCAGGACTATGTGTGTGACTGTTGGGTGTATTTATTTATTTATTATTTTATTTACTAAGGACTAAGGCCTAACCCCTCTCATTCAGTAGAGGAGGCCCGTGCCCAGCAGTGGGACGTATATAATAAAGTGCTAGTAAAAAAAAAAAATATATATTCCCTGGAGATAAGATGTTAAATCTCATTATTATTAGCCTTGTATTAGGTATACTGTCCTGCGGGTCACGGGCAACCTCTACGAATGATGGGGGTTAGCCCTCAGTACCCTGACCTAATCTAGGTTAGCAGATTTACTTTCACATACTTTCGAAATTCTTATGGAGAATACTCACAAACGCAGATTCCACGCACAATGGCCCGACTTTCAACGGGCTAAGTGCGGAGAAAAGGAGCCCACAATCAAATCAAAACGCAGATTCCCTCACGATTTTTCTATCACCATTAAAACAGGCGATAATTAACAATGAATACACACTTAATAAATTCAAAGCATGCTCTTGGGGCTAGTTTCGAACCTGCTACCAATCACTCCCTGGTGATCTATAGTACCTTTTAACTGTCATAATACCAAGTAATTTCATGAGCTTTAATGGCGATAAGTACATACGCATATACATACGCACTCACGCCTGTAATCCCCGAAGGGGTAGGCTGAGGTGTAACCAGTACACCCACATTTCACCGAGCGTATCTCCGTCCCACAATGTGATAGGGGGCGAGCCTATCGCCATACCGGGCACAAATTCCAGACTCCGGGCTGATACTGAGCATTTCGTAATAGAAAAACCCAATACCACTTTACCCGACCCGGGGATCGAACCCGAGACCTCAGCGTTAGCCTCAATCGTAACGCGTACGCATTACAACTGCGCCACCGAGGCAGGCAGGGAGGCGATAAGTAAGATACGTATTAAGGTTATATGTATTATCACGACCTAAACAATTGTGAGTGCTATCAGTTTCTGAGAAACGAATCATGTGGCGCAGTAAGTATGGATACAGATCTCAAACATTAGCTTGGATTACCATTGAGAAATATAACTTTGTAATAACATAAGAATCAGTGATAGCTCAGTGGCGAGTGGTACGGACTGTCGAGACTAAAGTCACAGGTTCGAAACCAGCCTCAAGAGCATACACCTCTGACTTTTCTAAATTATGTGTGTATTAATTGTTAATTATCGATTGATTTAACGGTGAAGGAAACATCGTGAGGAAACCGGCATACCTGAGAAGTTCTTCATTAGAATTTCGAAGGTATGTGAAGTCTGCCAACCCGTATTAGGCCAGCGTGGTGGACTAAGGCCTAACCCCTCTCATTCAGTAGAGGATGCCCGTGCCCAGCAGTGGGACGTGTATAATACAGGGCTAGTATTATAATAACATAACCTATATCGGAGTTTCTCCACTAACGTGAAAATCATTGTCCCAAGCACCAGATCCATGCTGTAGACAGTTTTGTCTCACAGAAAACTGGCGTAAAGTAGCAGCTTGCTGCTGCGTTGCGTACGGTGAGAGATGTCTGGAGGCCTTAATCCCCTTCCCTTTGCCAATCCCTTAATCCCTTTACTATTAGGTCGGCAACGCGCCCATAATTCGTCTAGTATTGTAGGCGTACATGGGCGGTGGAGATCACTTACCATCAGGTGACCCACTGCTCCTTTGCCGGCCTATGCTATAAAAAAAGCACAATTTACTTATTTATCAATATCAATATTTAATCAAGTTTAGCATATCAAAAAGGATAGCTAATTTAATAATTAAGCATTGTATTAATCTAATAAATTCATTGCACTGGATTGCGCAGAAATAGGCAAAGCGGTGGTACCAACCCAGACGGACTCTCGCATAGGAACCTGCCACCTTGGGGACCAACCACCCTGGAATATCGCTTTTCCTTTCCTCATGATTCCTTGATGCTTCTGGAATTGTGGATTTATTTTTTTATAGCATAGGCCGGCAAACGAGCAAGTGGTCACCTGATGGTAAGCGATCTCCACCACCCATGTACGCCCACAATACCAAAATAATTATGGGCGCGTTGCCGACCTTAAAGGACAGGGATAATTAAGGGATTTAATGGCGGTGGAAATTAGTTTCCTGTGTAGTCTAGTCTCCTGGCTTTAAAAACACATTCGCATTTTGAGGAAAAACTGTCTCGACACGGGTAACAAATATATTTTCTAATATTGACCTTAGCAACAATCGACCTACATTGACACAATATGTTAATATTATGTGTGTGTGCGAGTGACGTAACCTTCACGGCTTCACGAGTAACAGAGTGTGTACGTTTACTTACCTAGTGCTTGCTCTAACACTAGGCTATGATAAACGTGGATGTATGTATGATTTAAAAGGTGGTAGGTCCCTCGTTTGCGAGAGGCCGGCTTGGTTGCTACCACCGCTTTGTCTATTTCTGCCGCCAAGCAACAGTGTGTAAGCACTGTTGTGTTCCGGTTTGAAGGACATTGAAGCCAGTGAAATTACTGGGCATTATGAGACTTAACACCTCATGTCTCGGGGTGACGAGCGCAGTCCAGTGTCATGCAGTGCTTTGTTATTTAAAGTTCTGTTTGGCGTTGCTTCTTTTTATGAGCAGGCGTGGCGCTTGCCATCAGGCGAGCGATCTGCTCGTCTCGTCATTCAAGCCAAAAAAAAATAAAAACGTTTTCTTAGGTTAATCATCTCTCATTCTTTAATTTGTGTAAAGAGTCAGGTAAGTAGACCAAGGGTTTACGCAGAGGCTGGCCGCCGACAAGGCAGTCTAGTTCTAATTAATAGTGGTTGCCAGCCTCCTCTAGTTTTCCACTGATTTTGGTTGCATCTGTATAAAATGATTTTTATTAAACTGAGTGACGAAACAAGCAGGTCGCTCGCCTGGTGGTATGCCTGGCCAGTAAAAGAAGCACACACACCACACAGAACCTTGAATCAAAAAGCACTACATAGCATTGGACTGCGCTCGTCACTCTAAGATATAAATGTTTAGTCTCTTAATGCCCAGTAATTTCACTAGCTTCATTTCATTTTGTATATCCTAAAACTAAAACACAATATTCTTCCACCTGCCCTTATCCCACTCGCAGTGGGGTCGGCGCAACATGCTTTAGAAAGATTTGGCTTGTAGTTTTACGACAAGCCGTCTGCATGACCTCAACCCCTCTTGGGAGAAGTACACGTTGAATTCAAAAACTCCTACTGCTTTGAAGACTTTGGACTGCGCTATAGTTACAGGTGCAGTGCAACTTCACTTTGTCGTGCAAGGATAAAAAAGCTGGTGAAAAATTCCATATGAACAACAGAATTGAAGACATGTTTTGAAGTTGACATCGTTGCCATTAACCTCAATCCTCGCAAATAAAATTAAAGGTAAACATGATTAACAAGTATTATCAATAAACAGAAATACATTAGAGGAAAATGTTGCAAATAACAACATGAACAAACATGACAATTTATACAGTGGACATCATGACGCTCGTAACATCATGCACTGTGTCTAATATATTTAGACATTTACGCCCGATTTCTGAAAGGCTGATCAATGTTAAATTAACTAATCAAGTGTCAAATCTCATGTCAAGTCGAAATTGAGTTGCTAGAAGCGTGATCAACACCTCTGATTTGACACACATGATAGCTAACATAACATTCAAATTAATATGAAAAATCGTATGTCAAACGGTACTAAAGAGAGATCAAATATTATAATTTATTTCACGAAATAACGTTTCAGCAACTCTAATTGATTTGACAGCGATGTCAACTCAAAGTTCTGTTGGTTGAATGTCGATTTGATCAGCCTTTCAGAAACCGGGCGTTAGGCATGTAAGTGAGCCACCAATATCTTAGGCTCAATCTCAATCTCATCTGCACGGGGTACACTATGGTGATTAACAGACGAGTCAATGGCGAAACTTGGTTTTCTTTGCGATCCGTGGGAGTCAGACGGCTGGTCGCCCCATAAAATACCAAATACCGTTTAAATCTTATAGAACCAGAAGGCGGATCTTGGTAAACGCCAGACAGAAAGAAAACAATGGGGATAACATTACATTACTCGTGTGGAATGACTGCTTGGGGATTATAGGAGGCTGTTTAGGATTATGGGCCTAGCTACTATATCAACGTCATCGTTTTTATGATTTACCAAATTTATTTCCATATTTTATAACGAAAAGAGCGAGTAGTATATTATGACATTCCTAATTACAAATTAATTGAATTATTTTGATCACATATATTTGAGTTTAATGCGATGTTTGAGATGCTCTTGAATACACTTTTAAATGATTTAAATTCATCTGTATTTTGTTTGTATGGTACACGATGTTTGTGTTAAATGTAGACAATTTTTTATGTTTGTTTTTGTATTCGATAGGGTTTATCCCGAGGTTGGTGCTATATCAATTCAGTTATATAAGCTGATGGCGGAGTACGAGGAAAAATTTAGAACTCCTCAATGGGTAACAGCAAACACCGCGAATTAAGTTTTGAAGCCGTTTTTTGAAGGTTTTGCTTTTGCATTCTTTGGAAAAATATCATGTTTGGTCTCAGAATACGATAATCTAGAAATCTTTAAAAATCATACGGAGATGCTTAACGCTAAATATATTAAAATAAAACACTGCTGCAATGTTTTTTTCTACTTGTCTATTTTAAATATTTCGCGGGAATTTTTGTTTATTTATTTATTAACCGTGATTTTTTTAATATATATTTACTGTATTTTTAAACTACTTCAAATTAGGTATTTTTTTGCTTTTTTAAATGTAACTAAACATGCAACACGGACCACAACAACAAAAATCTGAAAATTACTAAAATATTTATTTTAATTTTACTTTTTAAAATAATGAAGACTAAACCCTACCTTCACACCGAAAAATCCAACGAACAAAAACACTCGTATATTTTCACAACACAAAAACAAGCACTTAGTTTAAACTTACCACTACGTGTGGTAGATGGTGGCAGATGATGGTGGCTGGCAGGTGGCAGACAGGCGGGTGACGGAGTGCGAGACGGCTCGGCTGCGAACCGTCGCGTGGGGGTGGTTAGATGGAACAAGCGGACTCAAGCGGTTGATCGGCGCCCACGCATCCTGAATATTAGTTTATATGATGCCATTTTTCTGCTGCTAGGTTACTTTATTTTCAGTTTGTATTTTTGGTTCTGTACCTCAAACGACGGAACTCTAATAGTATCATTTTATCCGTCTGACTTGCATTTGATCGATGATATTCCGAAAACGAATTTAACGGATACGAACGAGACATTAGGAACCATGCTGGATGAGGATATAAAGATAATACATATATAGGGGAAAGTGGTCACCTTTTGTACATGGGGCACTTACGTACAGTGAATATTACAAAATAACCAAACGGAGTACAAGCAAACGTTTCCTCGTGTGCATAAACTTAGCGACTGCCATGATGCTTGCCGAATATTACACCAGTCGGTCCACTCTGGGTGAATTGACAAGACAATAAGTGTTTTTGCGCCCGTTGAGTATTTTTTTTTGTTATAGTTTACGATCTTATTGTTGGTTCAGTTTTTACGTTTTTTATAAGTTAGTAATGTTAAATTCATGTTAAAATTGTCTATTTTGACTTCTTGTTTATAATATGTCTCACACTAAATCCTAATAAATATGGGATTTTATTTTAATGTTGTGTAAGGGTTGGGGCACATTCGGACGGTACTACGTGGGGCACATTAGTACGCGTACAAATACTCCTTTTAGTAAAGTATTTTTTTTTTATTGCAGAATCAATGAATTGTACAATAATAAAACATCAATGTTGAAAATTTGAGTAAAGAAATTTAAAGCCGGTGTTAGCAATAAGCATTATTTCCCTGCAAATTCACCCCCACTCACTTTTCCCTCCAAATTCACGAACATTCAACTTTTTACATTGGAAATATATATAACGAATTGTTATAAGATGCTTTATGGCCTCACAATGGTTCAAATTCCCAAACTTAAAGTATTGCATGGTATTGTATTTGAAGTGTCCAACGTACGAAAGTACCCCACGCGTGGGGCACATTCGTACAAATATCTTATCCTAGAAAAATCACAATTACTCATTAACCTTTTAGCGTAACAGATTCACATTATTTTATAACTATCTGCGATATATTTATGATACTTACATAATTACACCAGAGATCTTAGTCGATTAATTTTTAAGTAAAAAAATAAAACGTAAAAAGCGTACGAAGGATGACCACCTTCCCCTACTTACGTTATATAAAAGACATCTGTAATTTCTAAGTTAAACAGATTTCTTCAAACATAGTTAGGAACCATCTCGATTAAACCAGCTTTCAAATAAAACGACCGCATTCAAAGCGGTCCATTAGTTTAATTGCTACGAGGCCACAGCCAGATAGTCAGGCAAAGAGGTTGAACTTATAACATCCCTCTTTTTATCGGGGGTTAAAAAACGAAATATAGTGCATTGTATAGCCATGACATTTGTAGCAATTTTTGCCCCTTCTACCTAATACAGACCTTCCAATAGAAGTAATATTAAACTATAACAAATGAAAATGAAGTTTATTATTAATAAAAGGTTAAGATAATATTTCCTTAGGCAATCAATTTGCTATTACGTAAGAAGCACCATTCAAATCGATATTTTATCAGCGAATGCGCTATTCTATTATTATTATCGAATAAACTATTATATTTTTACGTAACATATATTTTTTTATTTGCTTGCGTTTATTTAATAATTTTATCGATGCCAAAAACCGCCGCATGTAAACCTAGCCGATGTCCACCTGACCAATCGGTCATGTCGGTGTAAATGACGTCACTCTCCATTTTCGATTATAATCACATTTGTCACTAGCGTCGCGTCGCTTCGGTGCCGTCTAGTCCAGGGTTCCCACTGCATACATAGACTCACGCCTGTTTCCCATAGGGGTAGGCAGAGACAACAGATAATAAATAAACAAATACACCCAACAGTCACACACATAGTCCTGACCCCACACTAGGTTAACCTGTATCGTAGGTATCAGGAACTACGAAGGACTTGCGGTCCCACAACACCCAGACCCGATACAAATATTTGTGGATCGCACAAACATTTGTCTCGGTACGGGAATCGAACCCACGGCCTCTCGCTTCGCAGCCGGCTACTCGCCCGCAGCGTCACGGAGGCTGTCAATTTCCACTTGCTACAATCCTTGCATACCTCTTTGGCCTCATTCACTCATTAAATGTGTTCCCACTGCATGACCTCCAAATTAACGCATGTAGTACAAGGTTTGGATCCAGGAGTGGCATAGGTTTAAATTATAGGCAGATTTATGAGTTATTTTTTTTTTCAATGGTAGCGTTCTTAAGTTGAGAAACCAGTGAGGTCCTGAGTTCAAATCCTAAGTCGGGCAACCACAATTTGAGTTTGAGTATTCAATGGGATGCCATGCCTAGGCTTGGAATTTATACCCGATCGGCATTTATCACATAATGGGACGGAAATAAGATCGGGAATCGTCGGTGTACCAGTTGCACTTCTGCCTACTCCTTCGAGGATATAGGCGTGAACTTATGTATGTTATGTTTTTATTTACAAAACGCGCCGAATTGAGAACCTCCTCCTTTTTGAAATCGGTCAAAAAGGGACACCTAAATCAATCAGAAATAGATAAAACATATTTTTTACACTGAGGCACATCACAAAGCAAGACCAAGTCTCTGATGACCCTACAGAGCTCTATCAGAGGATCGGCAGACGATACTGGAGAAGCTGACAGCGCGTGGGCAGTGACGTTGTGTTAACTGAGATTAAGAGGAGGCTCCCAAAATTTTACGTGACTTTGGATAAATATACTGCATTAAGTATATATCCAATCAATGTCAAATTTTGATATATGTTTTTTCAGGCCTTATTCTATCGGTTTTCAAGCCAGTTACGCAATTGGATTATTTTTCCTCGATACATTTTTATTTCGAAAACGATGTCTTTTCGGGAGAATTTGACATTTTTCTAATAAACGGCTTGAGTTTTGTATTTAAAAAAAATACTCAATGATAGTAAATACAGTTTATTATTTGCCATCAAGCCAAAATTTACCTAGATCAATTAAAACTCATAATATAAATTAAAATAGATTTGCGACTTACGTCATTTACTTCTGTGCATAGTTAAGGTTCAACGGTGCGCGCAATATTCAACCTAATGTTTTTACTCTTAGTGTGTTATAGCAGTGCTCGCTAGCGGCTAACTCAGTACCGCCCCGTGCGCCAAGGAGAGAACACGTGTTTTATTGTATGCCGTACGCTCTGCCCGAGTGTTATTAATTATTATACAAAATAGTAACATTATTTCTAAAATAGAATTAAATTATTTACATTATGAGAACTTATTGTTAATACGATCATAATAATGACTTGTTTACCGTTTTTTTAGAAAAATAATTAATGACAAATCGTTATGATTTCGGAACAAAGAAAGCCAGTGGAGTCCGCAATTATTTGATTTAGTTGCTACTAATGTGATAGCGGATAGGCGGACTGCCTCCGTGGCGCAGTGGGCGAGTAGCCGGCTTTGAAGGGAGAGGCCACGGGTTCGATTCCCGCACCGAGATAAAATGTTTGTGTGATCCATAAATATTTGTTTCTGGTCTGGGTGTTAACTCCCCTTAGAGGTTTACGTCAGGCAGGCGGTCGGTCGTAATAACTACAAGCCAAATCTTTCTGTAACATGGGTTAAAAAGCATGTTGTGCCGACCCCACTGCGGGTGGGGTAAGGGCAGGTGGAAAGTAAGAATACAAATTTCAAACCTGCGAGCCAGCATGTTCTCTCTTACTGACATCGCTCTTCGTTCCCTCTCCAGATCTTCATTTTGAGACCTGGGGTCATAAGATGGCTTAAATATTTAAAAGCATATACTCGCCCTAACGGCGTTCCGTACAAATACACAGACGGCATTGTTTTCGGACTTTTACCCCTAGACTCAAAAAACATGATCTCACTTTTTTACGTTATAAAGGAGCCCATGGCTTTTGCATATATTTCACATATAGCTAAAAGTTTACGCAACCCACAGGGTGAGGCGCTCAGTAATGCCATATCGTCCGGATAAGAGATGTTATTGACACATATACCATCTATGTAACATCCGACCCTGCTTGCACTGATCTCTCCGATCAACTCGTAAACGTATAAATTAAAAAGCGTAGACGATGTTAATCCCCCATGCCTTACCCCGCATTCCAACTCATACGAGCGCCCTACAGCCCCTGCACATCATACGCTATTAACCTGGTATCCGTACCAATATTTCAAGATATTGGTAATTTAAACTTATGCAATTTTTTCCATAAAATATCGTACGGAACCAGGTCAAAGGCTTTGGAAAGGTCGAGAAAGCAGCAATAGACTGAAGTACTGCACTTCGCGTAATAATTGACAGCATGCTTTAGACACAGAATAAAACTCTCCGTTGAAAGCGTGGGGCGAAGACAAATAGATTTTCATGAATTTTAATGTGCTTATTTAACTAAGCATTAAGCATGCCGTCTAACACCTTTGCAATGACAGTGGCCAAGAAGATTTATTTTTGTCAGATATATTGCCTGTTTTATTTTTTACGATTTTACTACCACTGTACGCATGGTAGACCTGGGCATGTAACTATGATTGACCCAGAAAAAAAATTAAGTCTCTCTTTGCTGTTAGCTATGGAGGTAATAAATTAAAAGTGGAAATTTTTAAAAAGGACGACGAGTTTTGGAGAAAGGAAATGGAACCTAAACTTGTCTCTTTTTATATAGATTGTTTACTACCCGAGTTAGTAGATCCCTTCTATCCAAAGAAAATAATGATACAGGATCCAGAATATGTAACTTGCAGGAAAATTTAATCGCAAGAAGAAACGGGCTCCGAAGGTGAAAAAGCATTTGAATCTGATGATTAAAAAAAACTGATATTTTAGAAATGGACAAATTAAATTTTAGTAAATTAAAAAAAAAAAAACAAATATTTACATATTATACACATTATCACAAAATAAAAATACATTTAATCAAAACTTCAAAAATTAACACTCAAAAGTCGCAATTAACATTAATTTCTTTAATGAAACTATATTTTTGTAATCGCCGGTGCTGATAAAACTAAATTGGACTGAATTCATGATGACTGGGCTACTCTAGTATTCTGAATGAAAGAAATTCGTGTTATTTGTGATTGTAAGTTTAAATTTTAGAAGTCTAAAACTTATTAACATTTTAGGCTTACCCACTTTTCTAGGAGATTGCCAACTTTTACTCGTACTCTTTCAAGTGTAAGTCAAAGTCTAAAGTCAACCTCACCTGCACGTTCTGCTGATTAACGGACGAGGCAATGGCGAAACTTGGTTCCCGTTGCGGGTTGTGGGGGTCAGATGGCGAGTCGCCCCATATAATACCAAATAACGTCAAATTTAACCACCCTTCTGGTGAAGGTGCACCCTGGTGTTATGCCGGGATAACGCGACAGAAAGAAAAAAGGCTTTCATCATAGCTAAACTCAAATTATATGGGATTCTTTATGAGTGTTTAATATTTTTGTTAAAAAGTTTTTATTGCACTATTTTTAGTGAAAGAATCATCCGAACCGGTGTATAAATGTCGACGGTTTAGTGTTTTATCCGTCGATTTCATAACCCTTAAGTTTCTTTCTTCATAATTAAACGGTACCACCATCTGAGTAAGCAAATACAAAATATTTATCCAAGTCGGCGGAGTTGTGCGTGAACATACTTAAAAAATATATACATAATTCACAGACGATTGATTACCACCGGTAAAAAATTATGTGAAAATAACATCAAATACTCTAAGTTTAGAAATATGGTAAGAAACTGCGAAAGTCCTGTCCAAATCCATTCAGTGGGTTTTGTATAATATACGCACAAACATATAGACCAAATAATAAAAAATTGTAATCAGTATCGAATACATAGTCAATCTTTATCATTCTACTTCCACCTGCCCTTATCCCACTCTTAGTAGGGTCGGCGCAACATGCTTTTTATTAATACATGTTACAGAAAGATTTTGCTTGTGGTATTTACGACCGTCCGCCTGCCTGACATCAACCCCTCTGGAGACTGATTTATCATTACTTTTTAAATATCTCAAATACGGCTCGAATACTATTTTTTTTATATTATCGACAAAATACTTATCTTTAAAAGCAAAACATATTATTAATAATAAATAGTCGCATAAGTCTCGCATGTTTTTATGTTCACTATTACAACTTCAAGGCGCTGAGACGCCGCGCGACGTATAAATTGAGCGGGTAGCGGGGTGGGTGGGCGGAGCTAACGGCTGGGAATATTTTTGACTGCATGGTCTTAATCACTGCACCGTGCCGATAACATCGATCATTTACAATAAAAATGTGATTTTTGTTACAATTCACTTGGTTAAACATTAAGGCCCACTTGCATGACGATCCTAAATCGAAGTTAACCCACTAATCTATACAAATAAATAAAATTTAAGTGTGTAAAATTAAAATAACCGCTTTTTACTACATGCATATACACCATATACATATACCAAAATATCATTTTTTTTAATTTCTGTCTGTCTGTTTGTTCCGGTTAATCTTTGGAATGGCTGGACCGATTTTGAACTTTCACGAAGCTGATGTAATTAGGAGTAACTTAGGCTACGTAGGTACTTTTTCATCTCGGCAAATGACATTCACGCGGGCGGAGCCGCGAGCAAAAGCTAGTTCTGTTTAAGAAACATCAAATCCTATGAAAACTTGACATAAGTAAGTAAATAAGTTTAGAGGTAAATCTCGATTCAGGATTGTCGTGCAAGTTGATCTAAAGCATACAACTCTTGGTTCTCACGGTGTTTAAATATAGTAATATCAATTTAATTTGGGTCTAGGGCGCAAACTTCATACATTTACTAGATGGTAGGTTCTTCGTATGCGAGAGGCCGTCTCTGGGAGCCACCGCTTTGTCTATTTCTACCGCCAAACAGCAGTGTGTAAGTATTGTGTTTCGATTTAAAGGTCATTGCAAGAAAAGAAAAGTAAAAATGAATTAAAGTAAAGTACTTACTGGGCATTATGAGACTTAAAATCTTATGTCTTGGGATGACGAGCACAATCAAATGCCAGGCAGTACTTTAAATGTCTGTTTGGTGTTACTTCTCTTTATGGGCAGTCGTTACCATCAGACGAGCGATCTGCTCGTTTCGTCATTCAAGCTTCTTCTTCTTCTTCCACCACCTGCCATTATCCTAGTCGCAGTGGAGTCGGCACGTCATGCTTTTTAGCACATGTTACAGTAAGATTTGGCTTGTGGTTTTTTTACGACTAACCGCCTGCCGACGTCAACCTCTCTGGGGAGAAAACCAAGACAAACATTTCTCTAGGTGCGGGAATCGAACCTACAGCCTCTCACTTCACAGCCAGCTACTCGCTCACTGCGCTACGAAGGTTTCCAAGCTAAAAAAGATTACTACGGCTACTTCGGATCGACACTTCTCGTAGGATTTGACGCAGGTTCATCGCGCAAGGTCATGTTTTTCGGATCAAATGCAGTGCGTACAATGTACACACTCTTATGGTAATTTCCCTCTTAGCAAGTATACTCAATAAATCTAGACATATTTTGTAGTGTCTGGCGGCAAACAGAGAACTAATGATAAATGTCAACAAACTGCCGAGTGTAATGTACTTTATATACACTTATACAAACAATGTCAACCGAGCACTTGTATATAATACAATTCGTATTAAAATAGTATTTTTTTAAATACAAAGCATTTTTCTATATAATATTATGTAAGGTGTTTTTTTTGCCGCGGGGAAAATCCATCTTAGTAGGGGTGGTCAGCCTTCCAACCTTGTTCACTGCTGAGTGACTGCTTTTTTTATTAGCTTGAATAAAGAGACGAGCAGGTCGCACACCTGGAGGCCAATTCTCGTAATTTTAACTATTCAAAATATCATTCCGATCTAGTCTCATTGATTATTGGTTTAAGAGAATGCCATTTGCAACTTTCTTGACGCTGAGACTAGATCGGAATGATATTTTGAACATTTAAAATTACGAGAATTGACAACATTTCAAAATTCAAACTTGCCTAAAACAAAAATACCGTTTCTTTATTTTGCTATCCTAAGTACGATTATATTTTTTATAATTTTTTTTACTAGTTAATTTAGGAGAAAAAAAATGAAAACTAAAAAACAGGGGATGACGTCACACATACGGCTCAATGAAATTTGTCCTTAGTCCCAAGTTATAAAATTACATTGACATTATTTGATAATGACACAACACAAATGTCATATTTTATAAACACCACAAACTCGGAATAGCATAATATTACCTTTTATTAGTACATATAATAAAATACATGATGAATCCTAATGATGAGTACACGCCCATGAAGGATTTCAAATATTATTTTGTACCAGCTTGCAAAAACAGTTCCAAGGATGCTCAGAAAACATTTTTTGCAGTGCCTAGTTCTAACAAACAAGAATGGTGTAATGCAGTAGACATCACATGCCCCAAGCGCGTTATATACCTCTGCTGACATATCAGAAGTTTCATCTGAAGTTAATGAGGAAAATAACCCAAGGCAGAAGCTTTATGCTTAATATAATTGCAAGCAAAACACATAATTACATAGACTTGCCAAAAACTTATTATTGGTTGATTCAGTATTTAGAATCTAAACTTAAAGTTAAATCTATTATTGTCACATTATATAAAATAAAAAATAACATTGCATTTTCCCAAATTGCTGACATGTTTGAGGTGTCCTTAACCACTTTGTGGAGCATATTTCTTAAGACATTGTGTATTTTATGTAAATTTATCAAACAATTAATTGTTCCTCCCATAGTATACAATGTCAAAAGAAACTTGCCATCAAGTTTTAAAACAAATAGGGAATATGCAAATATATTTTGCGTCATTGAGCCATCTTACCCTATTACCCAGTCTCTTACATGGTCACAGTACAAAAATGCTAACACATTGAAGTACTTGTTGGCTACAACTCCTGATGGTTTTGTTATTTTTATATCTGCTGGTTTTGGTGGTCGTACATCTGATGCTCAAATAGTTGAATGTAGTGGTTTTCTTAATGTGCTGCCACCTAACTGTAGTGTTTTGGCAGATAGAGGTTTAAGCACATAGATACCTTATTAAACAATAAAAAGATAACAGTTCTTCGACCACCAAGTGTTTCAAAAGATATAAAATTAACTAAACAGGAATCTATCAAAAGTAAGGTCATTGCTAGTCTGCGTATCCATGTTGAGAGGGTAATAAGAAGAGTCAGGCTGTTCTAATTATTGAAACCACATTCTGTAATCAATAATAAATTGATTCAGCATGCAGATGACATAGTTCTATCATAAAAAATGAATAAAAGGTTCAAAAGTGTTGTTAATCTTTTATTATATTAAAAATATATTATTTTTTCCAAAATTCTTCAGCAACACTTAACATGTTCAAAACTAGGATCAGCAACACATAACAGACCTTTTAATTTGTGTGCAGCATGCATTTGTGCCATTATTTGAGCTTTGCAGCAGTTTTCCATCTTTCACATAATTTATCATAGTTTTGGCACTTAACATATTCTCGCTTGTGTCACTGTGTATTTGACTTGTGCTTGTGCGACTGATATTAATTATGAAAACAGCAAATATGGAATATTAACGTATTTATTCGAAGGATTGTCGATACATGGATAGATCGCATAATACTATTATTAACCGATATTAATCGGCCGGTAGATGAATATAGTGAATACGGAATATTAGGATAAGTCGGATTACTGATACATCAATACATACATTGAATATTACTAATATCATAAACAATACGAATATTTCGGTTTCACGTCTAATATTAGATTTATTCGTTCACATGCATGCTCGCTGATTCGTAATTTCGTATTATTATTTGAGAATGTGATTAGGTGATGAACTATGGTGAAGTGATTTGATGTTGAAATTTGACTCTTGATTTCAATATTTTTTTCGTGACGGGGTCCGCAAACGAGGTGACTGACGAGTGAGGGACATCACTAGAGTATAGCGTGTTTTCCTTTGTTTACGAATTACATTAAAAAAAAAAAATTTGATTGTGTACATAATATCTCCTTGCTGAAGCAACAAAGCATCAAGCTGATTCTAAACTATGGCATTCTATGCGTCAAGGGAGAGTAACAGGATATCTAGAATCTGTGAAGCTGTTCATTGTAAAACAGAAAATGGTGCATTAGTACAAAGCATTCTAGGTGGATACAAGTTACCTGAAACAAAAGCTATAAAAAGGGGCAAATTATTAGAAAAACCAAGTTCTCAAGGAGTTAGAAAAAGATTTTGGAGTGATTAAAAGCACTGGGTTTATTCTGATATCCCCTATTATAGGTGTTTCACCTGATGGGTTTTGTAAGGATTTTGTCATTGAAATAAAATGTCCTTTAATAACCATATTCACATATTAGTTAAAATAATATCATATTACTTGAAGAATATAGGTATTAATATTACTAATACTGACAAATGTCGTTATTAACCCATCTTTTTCGATTGTTATTACGGGCTGATCCCTCGCTTTAAATGAGGGGCAGCTCTTGAGTACCACACAAGGTAATCACAAAATGAGGTAGGTACTTTCACAACCTCACAAGTAATAGACGACTTTGGAGTTACCCATCTCTAGCGTCAACAGACATTTTTTTTTTAAAGGCAAGGCAAAGGCGTAATCTCTGTTACGCCGTATATATGACGTCATTTGGCGTTTACGTCTGTTTAGAATAAAATATAATTCAAAGGAGAAATCATGAATGAAAACAGTCGATATCCGAAAAATGGAAAGAAATGGGTCTCTTTAATTTGGATCTAATTTAATTTAATCTAATAATAAAGGTATGTTGAAAAAATGAAATGTTGTCAATTGGCCTTCTGATGGTAAGCGCCACGCCTGCTCATAAACAGAAGCAACGCCACACAGAACTTTAAATAACAAAGCACTGCATGACACTGGACTGCGGTCGTCACCCCGAGAGATAAGGTGTTAAGTCTCATAATGCCCAGTAATTTCACTGGCTTCAATGTCCTGGTTGGTTCCGGGGGATCCTGAGGTTCCCATGTCGGGAAATTAGAATTTGTGTTAGAATCTTCGATTTAAAAATCTGTCTGGGTGCTCGAGATTGATAATTGTGTCTGATACGGCGATATGCTAGACTGCTGTCACATCAGGATCATCCTAGCCCTTGTCTACCCCTTCGGGGATACCAGCATAAATCTATGCTATATTTAAACATTCTTTTAAAATACTGAGCATTTTCATATAAATATTTCTAAAGACAGAAGCATTTAAATATGTGTTTTGTTTGCTGATGCTCTACGTAACATAGTTTCGCTACGGGCATATTTTACTGAGAAATCCATTGTTTTCGATATGTGTCTTATATATCTATGTGTATCCAATTTGTATTATCTCCACCGCCCATATTTTGTCCACAGCATGAATGGGCCGGCTCGTCCGGGTCGTTACCACTGTCTCACAGAAAACCGGCGTAAAGTAGCAGCTTGCTGCTGCGTTTCGTACGGTGAGTGAGATATCCGGAGGCCCAAATACTCCTCCCCTTCCCAATCCCTTACTTATCCCTTTCCTTTAATTATTATTATTATTATGATTATTTTAGTATTGTGGGCGTACATGGGCGGTGGAGATCACTTACCATCAGGTGACCCACTTGCTCGTTTGCCGGCCTATACTATAAAAAAAAATCATTGGAGACAGTGAAAATACTGGGCATTATGAGACTTAACACCCTATGTCACGGGGTGACGAGCGCAGTCCAGTGTCATGCAATGCTTTGTTATTTAAAGTTCTGTGTGGCTTTGCTTCTGTTTATGAGCGGGCGTGGCTTACCATCAGGCGAGCGACCCGCTCGTCTCGACATCAACTATCAGAATACAATTCTGAGATTTCCACATATAAAAATAATTTATATAGCAATTATATTCCTCGATAGTAACTTTCACAATAAATATTTCAAATATGACACGTATTTGATGTGTAAACACCAACAGTAAACACGGCGTGCTCGGCTCTCATCGAACAATGGCTGATGATAATGTTCACTACACAATGTGATAACTCACGTGCCGAGACACCAGACTCATCTATTGCAATTAATAATAATAATAATACACCCAACAGTCACACACATAGTCCTGACCCCACACTAGGTAAACTTGTGTCGTGGGTATCAGGAACTATGAGGGACTTGCCAACCCACAACACCCAGACCCGAAACAAATATTTGTGGATCACACAAAAATTTGTTTCGGGTCTGGGTCACAGTCTGGGCGACTGCCTCGGTGGCGCAGTTGTAATACGTACGCGTTACGACTGAGGTCAACGCTGAGGTCTCGGGTTCGATCCCCGGATCGGGTAAAATGGTATTGGGTTTTTCTATTACGAAATGCTCAGTATCAGCCCGGAGTCTGGAATTTGTGCCCGGTATGGCGATAGGCTCGCACCCTATCACATAAGGGACGGAAATACGCCGGCGAAATGTGGGTGTACACTGCTGGTTACACCTCTGCCTACCCCTTAGGGGATTACAGGCGTGAGTGCGTACAAACATTTGTCTCAGTGCGGGAATTGAACCCACGGCCTCTCGCTTTGCAGCCGGCTACTCGCCCACTGCACCACGGAGGCTGTAATCTACAGCATGAAGGGCCTGCTCGACCGAGGGTTACCACTGTCTCACAGAAGACAGACTTGCGTTTCGTACGGTAAGCCCCAAATTCCGTGGGAAGGGGGGGCCTTCACAATCCCTTAATTATCTCTTTCGTTTAAAAAGTCGGCAACGCGTCTATGATTCCTCTGTTATTGTGCATATTATTACCATAAGCTGACCCACTTGGTCGTTCGCCAGCCTCTGCTGCTAATATGACAAACGGACAGACACGCATCAGACAAAGAGGTTAACTTAACACCCTACTTTTTAGGGGTCTAAGGTAAAAAAACTACTTTCGAATCCAGTGCTGTTCGGAGTTACAACTTAGGTAACGTACCCATTTTTTACAATTTATACCCACCCACCCGTAGTATATGCCAATGCCCCCTTCCCCTCTAGTTTTCACGTAGTCATTTATAAATATGGTTTTAAATAAATTTTTGCCGACAGAAAGTAAAACAAAACTTGCCGCGTGACGCCAAGAGTGCATACTTCATATTTGAATATAGCTCGAAAAAGCACGAGATTTCCTTAGAGGATATCGACTACGTGACGAAAACCTAAGCCCCCCCTCCGCCCCTGTGACCAAGCGTGGTATTTTGAAGACCCCCGGCCATTCAGAACGGGTAGTATGGGTACGTTCCCTTATATGCCATACACGTGATTATAAATTAAGAACAGACGCATGATCTAAGTGCGCCGGAGTCCGGACACATTCATATTCATCGTCCGTCCACAGTTATTGCCTTTCCTACATCTAATGCCAATAACAGGCAATTAATTGCCAGCCCCATATGGTTTATTCATCTATATTTGCATTTCACTTGACTCAGTCATGCCCTTCAACTGATACAGACAGGATTTCTTCGGATGCATTACTTCTTATAATGTCTGTAGGCGACGCTTTTAAATATTGGTAAACACACGCTATGTTTGGCTCTAGGTTCAAAATTAGAGATATTATAAATTTTGTATATTTCTACTTTTAAATACTGCAATAAAGACTGCGCGAGCGATCGTGTCACTGCATTTATTCTTTTTTCTGTTTGAAGATTGGCAATATAAAAACAATTGGTTAAGAAATTTTCTCTGCGCTGATCACGTATCTCCTGCCGTTGCTATAGTGGATATTGGGGTTTTATTTGTCCATCCACTACAATGTCTTTTTGAATCCTAGCTCGGTAAAGTGACTAAGCTACACCTGGTAAGTGTAGCGCAATCCAGACGATGTGTCTATCGTAGGTCGGCAAATTTATGCCGGCCTGCCTAATTGCCTCTTAACATTTTTTGCAGATTTGTTCCTAATATCTTATAATAAATCTTTATTATCTCCTTTATATATGTATATAATTCTACTGTACGTGTGTATGTGACTGAACTCCTCCTAAACGATTGGACCGATTTGATGTTTTTTTTTTATGCGTTTGGGTGGCGCCCTGGATGGTTTAGATTCACAATTCGACCCGGTAGGTGGCACTGCTGTAGTTGTGGATGAAACCGCGCGGGACAGCTAGTTTATTATAAAATCCACAGCCTTTAAAATAACACCCTATAAAGACATACTGGGTGTTGCAGAAACATGGTATCAATAATATGTCCACATACAAGGAGAACGCTTTAAAACTGAATGGTGAAGTCAAAAAACCATAATTATTCTAATTATAGCCAATAAACTAAAATATGTCAAATTATTTGACAACATCTTAGCATTAGGATCTCAAAATCGTATTACGACCAGAGGGGCTAGCACGGAAAACTATCGAAATCGTAATGTAAAGGTATCGAGGGCTCGATAGATAATTCCTTAAATATCATTGGTCTATATTCCATATATATTAGTTTCTTTTACGTACGATAGAGGCGCTGTACTAAAATCTCATAGAAATTGTTGTCGATGACAGCTCGAATAACTTTTCGCAAGTTTCCGTGCTAGCCCCTCTGAAAGTCATACAATATAATATAAATCAACTGTGTATGTATTAAACATACTTAGTTACGGCATAGGTAGTCAGTTAATATACAGCAGCTAGTTCTTGGAACATAAAAGGATTTTCTCGATATAAATTTCAAATTCGATTTATTCAGAAACTATGTTATTTATTAGGTTTTAATTTATACGGGTAAGTTACTAGTTACTCACCCTATAAGTGCAGACTTTATTGATACCACCTTTTTGCAACATTCTGTAGACATATGAGACAGACATTAAGGTCGGTAACACGTCTATGATTCTTCTAATATTGTCACTTACAGTTGACCCATTTGCTGGTTTGCCAGCCGATGGTAACAAACAATACACCAAAATCTTAATTAAGAACAAAGAAAATGTTCTTATCCTCACACGCGTGGGAAACAAACGTAATATATACAGTATGATATAACAACTGCTCCGGCGAGTCGCTAGTCGGCCCGCGACCAGTATTTCAAGTTTGCGCATAATGCATGCGCTGTGCTCTGGCTTTTCTCTCTGCTCGTGCCGTGACCGACACGGTCGTGAAGATTTAACACCACTACAATGGTTTGGAGGTCTTTGGTGTTTCTTGGACTATATTTGAGTTAAACATATTTGTTTTAGATATAGAATAACTATGTCCTTTGCCGAATGTTCTGTAAACAATATTAAGGTAGGTTTGTGCGTTATAGGAGTGGTCCATGTAAGTAGTTCATGGCACCCAAATATAATTACTTTAGTGTGGGTTCGGGTCTGTGTGTGGACTACATTGTGACGTTAGAGTATATTCGCTCACATCAGTGAAAAATATGATTCAATCGTCATAATCATGTCATCGACAGACACTCCGTGAAGGCTATCATAATGTGTGTTACTATCAGTTATAAGTGTATTATCTATGTGTGTTACTATCAGTTATAAGTGTATTATCTATGTGTGTTACTATCAGTTATAAGTGTATTATCTATGTGTGTTACTATCAGTTATAAGTGTATTATCTATGTGTGTTACTATCAGTTATAAGTTTATTATCTATGTGTGTTACTATCAGTTATAAGTGTATTATCTATGTGTGTTACTATCAGTTATAAGTGTATTATCTATGTGTGTTACTATCAGTTATAAGTGTATTATCTATGTGTGTTACTATCAGTTATAAGTGTATTATCTATGTGTGTTACTATCAGTTATAAGTGTATTATCTATGTGTGTTACTATCAGTTATAAGTGTATTATCTATGTGTGTTACTATCAGTTATAAGTGTATTATCTATGTGTGTTACTATCAGTTATAAGTGTATTATCTATGTGTGTTACTATCAGTTATAAGTGTATTATCTATGTGTTCAGTTATAAGTGTATTATCTATGTGTGTTACTATTGGACGTATTTATTATTTTCTTTTCTTTTATGATAGGCTTCAACGAGTTCCTGAAACAAAGAGAATCTTTTTGCTGATTCGCTTTGTATTTGATAAGGTTTACTACGAGAATTGTTATATTTGGCTAAGATCTGATGACGGAGTACGAGGTAAAATGGGAAAATCATAAACGGAAATAAGTAAAGCCACTGAAATTCTGGTTTAAAGATATTTTATTGTAGTTTTGAAGTTATCAAATGCCCTTTAGGTCATTAAGGTTTACAAGAGGCTTGAGCTCTGCCACTATAATCAAGCTTGCTTGACCGCTTCACGCTTCGCTGGGAACTACACATGCCCAAAGTCTCCTACATAATGTTTGTCATTTAGAATTTGAACTTAGACATTTGTAATGGTAAAAAGTAAAATCAACCTTAAACCCACCTAAAACTATATTTTAAACTAGCTTCTACTCGCGGCTCTGCCCACGTGAACGGCCTTTTCTGGGATAACCTGGAAATTTCAACCAAAACCCAATGGTGCACCCAGATTATGAACAGATACAATGACAAGCAACTGGCTTTGGAGCAACGTGAAGAGATCAGTCGAAGAGCTCGATAAATTTATAAATAATAAATACACCCAACAGTCATACACATAGTCCCGACCCCACACTAGGTTAAGCTGTATCGTGGGTATCAGGAACTAAGAGGGACTCGCGGTCCCACAACACCCAGATCCGAAACAAATATTTGTGGTTCAAACATTTGTCTCGGTGTGGGAATCGAACCCACGGCCTCTCGCCCACTGCGCCGCAGGGGCTGTCGAAATTAGGGGAAGCCTTTAGCATTAAGACAGCGAGGCTGAATAAAAAGATGGGAAATGCCAATTAAACGATCGTCATGTAAAACACAACTTAATTTCTCATATCATTGTATTTAAACAATATTGAGCTTTGTATATATAAATCAGCAGGTGAGTGAGTTTCCTCTGAGCTAATATTAACTCAAAATTGATTGCACTTGATTCTCATTATCCTTTAGTTCGAACATGAACGTTTAAATGCATCAAAATCGCAAGCTATTTACAAGAAAAACAATTATGAAATACTAGTTCTCTCTATTCAAAAAAAAAGTAACTGGCGCCGCCGCCGCCGCTGCCAAAAGATTGTCACGCTATCTCCTCCGAAACCGCTGGGGGTATGGGGTCGAGACCGATACCAATCGATGCAGAATAATGCGGGGAAGAAAGTAAGATATGTCTCATATTCGTCGGACTTTAAGATTTTTTATTTTATTTTATGTTTTGTGGAGAAACATGGGCAACGCCCCTAGTTTATCTATATACAAATACCTTAAAAGTACCAATTACGTATACAGTCAATGTGACCAATGCTTATAAATACTGTATTAGTTAACAAATTAAACAGAGTTTAAATGGCCAATAGGCAAATCAACCTCCATAATTGGCAAACAAATTAATTTTAAAAACGATTCGGAACAATCGCACATAATAGTTGAGTGTTGACTGGAATTGGACTTCGTGCCCGTATGACCATAGAACCGCTCTCTATCACATGTTGGGACGGAAATAAAGTCGGCGAACCGTAGGGACATTAGTTGTACCTCTAGCTATCCCCTCCGGGGATATAATCGTGAATTAAGTCACAGTAAGAACGCTATTTAATAAAATAACACTAGTTAATGCTCCGCCATAAATCACACATACCTAAATTATTATAAAATGTAAAAATAATTAGAAAAATGTAAAAATAAAAATTCTTAGTTCATTAAAATTGATTACTAATATTATGAATCATTGTGTCGGTCCGAATTCGATGAATTCTTGGACTCGCAAAACTGGTTTGGAGGAAAACTGTATCCGATGCATCACGGACTGGTCGCGGGTTCTGTTCTCGTTACTTGATGCGCCATTGCGTTGCTGTTATTGGGTCATGACTTTCAATTCAGTCTTTATATTTATTTTATTTTTTTATTTATATTTTTTTTTGTATGATACGGCGAAGTTAACTAGACTGGAATGGACCCGAAAACGCAGTCCATAAATAATATTGACCGTCAAGAGACATTGCGTCCCCATAGTCAGTTCCATCTTTAGCCTATGGGCATCCCGGGCTAGTGCCCGGGGTCCTGTGTCAGTACTCAGATGGGGCCCCCAAATGCCAAAACTCAGCACACCTATAATATTATTTTTTACAAATAAGTAAACAATTCGCATAATTTACTTATGTCAAAACATCGATGTTTTCCAACTTACTCGTAACATCGAGATTTGGCAACGTAAGGATACATAGGTATAAGTTAATGTTGGAAACTATTTTGGTTAAATTACTATCATAAATATATGTATTTCATATAATATAATATTACTTATAATTTCTATTAACACTGTTGGTTTCCTGTACATGAAATAAATAACTGGGTTCCGAATAAAAATTCAGCCTAATTTTCGTAAAAACAATCCCAACCGAATATTCTGTAAGTCACAGCGCAGTCGAGCAAGATTAATACATATAGGCACCTCCGGCACCTGCCTATCATGTCGATTACAAAAGTCTTATTCTACCTCCTAACATCTGGATCGTAATCATTTATGCATAATGCCTTACACATAGAGGCCTTACATATTCAATCGAATTGTCATATAAATCTTCTAATAAGAATTGAAACTCTTCATATTGAAAAATTAAGAAAGTTTATTAAGCTATTTCATAAAATATGACTAAATCTTGCAACATTTTTATTGATGTGAAGGTAGTCGTATTTTATGTCAAGTCGGTTAAACGAAAATACCTACCTATTAGATACACTTTAATTATTTACTTTAACTGATAGGTATGTAACAATAAAATGCATAATGTGTTACGATTTAATTATATCTAGTTACATATCCGTTCCAAGAACAAGACAGTTAAGGCCAAGTCCTCGAGACGATGCCACTAGGGACGCGGCCGCAAGAATTCACCCACCATATGTGCAAACACCGCCATCGGAAACCCGAGCATAGACAATATGACTTATAGATTACAATGCAGAATAAATATGAGCGCATTCCCTAACATATTATAACAAGCAAACACGATACACTCACCACCTAAACATTCTTGATTCTACTACACGTTGCTTATTCAAAGTTCATTGTTACACATTCAGACTTCACGAATCTGCTCCTTAAAAATGAGCAATGGAGATCATCGTCGTTGGCTGTATGACCCGAGCGCTTAATTTATGCGATGACACGTTTAAAAAACAACTGTCAAAATGAGAATTTCAACAATCAACGGTCAGCTGATGGCTAAACACGAATTAACATATAAAAAACTCACCTGTGTTAAAGATACACCCGCCGGCCGCTACTGCAGGCCGCCCGTTATCATTTAAACTTTTCTATCCTTTAAGTTCACAGTTTTTTACCACCTCAACGTTAATATTTACATGTAAACAGTTAATGAAGCTCACGCGGGTTATTGCCAAGCGTCTGGTTAGTGGTTAATGTTATTGTCTCTTGTTCTTCGCGAAGTCGTTTCGTTCGTGTCGGCCGCTCGGCTATGCACTTTTTGGGGTCACTCGGGGTCGATACGGTTTTTTTTCGCGTTGAGTTGCGAGCGGTTGTTGACAGCAGCGTGCGGCGCATACGGCGTCCGAGCGATCACTGAATGCGCGAGCGTGTCGACTTCGGAGACCGGCTTCGGCTAGGCTCGGTCCTCCAGCGCAGGATGCGTGTGCGCCTCCCTCATCCCTCAGCGCAGGCCGCGGAGCCGCACCGCAGCCTTTCGAGTTTCGAGAACCGCAGATAAAAATTACGGTCCCGAGAAAGCGATGCCCTTCGCTTGACAATAGTCGCATACCACTCAAATTAGTCAAAGTGTGTTTATTCCAGGGTTATATACTCGCTAATATATTCTAATAAAAGCCTGTTCAGAACATAATACTCAAGGTTCCGAGCCACTCGTTTATCGACTTCGAAACGCTCCACGACCATCTAAAACAAAAGGTAAAGAAATTCACGATCAGATGGTGCGATGAATGGCGATCAATAATGAATGGGCCCTGATGCCGTAACTATCGGCTAAAACAATAATCGAAATTGATCTCGATAGACAATAGGTGACAATGGCCGCCCGATACGCCATTAGCAATAACGCCTCTAGAGACTGCATTGTGGTCACAAAGGAACGGTACCGACCGATCCAACACACGACGAAATTTATTGGCAACTGATACAAGTTAAATGTTATTAATGGCATTACAGAAGACTTGGAGATAAATCACAGTGAAACAAAGGGTTTCGAGAAATCTGCTCGCTTGTTATCAACGATGGAGAAATCGTTGCGCCAAATATTTATTCGCAAAAATGCGATGAGACAATGTTAACAAAGCTGAAGCTGCACTTTGTCAATTGCGATATAATAATACTTTATTATCAAAATACATAAGTTACTTGGCATTTTTGCTTGACAGGCTCGTCCCCACGTCTTAAGACAGAAATAAGCTCTGCGATTCGTGTATGCACTAGTTGCCTAGTCCTTCGATGATAATAGCATGCAGTCCCCGGGGAAATTAAAAAATTGGAAACCATACTGTTTCAGGTATTATAAAAGTGGTCATTTGAGATCATATGACGAAATTATCGTTATAGGTAATTGTTATTGATCCATACAAAGATTTCTTTAATTAGCTGGCACTCGAAAAAGGGCACCGATCTCAGATACCGATGAACATTTTGAAGCGCTAACTGAATAAATTGAAGAAAGACAAATTAACTTTCCGGTGCGAAAAGGGGATAAAACAGGGTCAAATGTTTTGTTTTTATTGCTTAAAATAATTGCTGCGCACAATTTTTTTCAAAATCGTGGATGCGTTACCGACTTTTGGGATTGGGAAGGGGATGGGAGAAATTATACTCGTCGTACAAAACGCAACAACAAGCTGCTATTTCACCTCGGGTTCTTCTGAGACAGTGGTAACAACACGGTGGAGTCGGCCCATTCATGATCCATACAAAACTGTCTATAGAGTGGTTTTGACGATTGATACCACCACCTGTAAATATGAAAGTAGCCAGATGAAAAATTAATATTACAGTTGCTATTTTCATTAAATTCTAGGAAACATGTTTCTAAAGCTTTTATTGCTTTTAACGTCTGAATTAGTGATGCGGAATGATTTGTTATGCTTTTTAAACTTATGTAATCAAATCTGTATGCTATTTAGGTTGCTAAAAATGCTAACTAAAACTTAAAAACCTTTTGATGCTCTTGCTGTTATTCGTTGAGGAGTTATTTATCATCTCCGTCATTAAATCTTAACCAAACTTATATAGAAGTTGAAGATCCTTATAGACTACAAAAAAACATAATCAAATACTCTTAAAAACAGACAACTTGAGAGAGATTTCTTTTAATATTGTACATTACTACAAATCGCTGACCTGAATACTCCCTATGGTATTTTTCTTTTAGATATACTCGTAGTAAGTATATGTAAAGATAAAACATTTTTTTCATTTATTTCTATCTGTAATGAGACTTCATCGTTACAAGTTTTTCTTAACCTATCATTTGTCAAATCCCGGGCAACTCCTGTGTGTTTTTTTGAATCGAAAACTCTAACATAAATTGTGATTGCCCGAACGAGATTTAAAACAAGGACCTCACGGTTTAATCTCAACCTATGACCTAAGTAAGTTGCCATTAGCGCAGTGACATTCACAGTTGCTGATAGATTTTGGCCTGGTTTCTCAGATAGCTTCTTTCATTCCATTTTTATTATTTCTAACTTATTTGAAATAGCAGTGATAGCTCAGCGGGGAGTGGTACGGACTGTCGAGACGAAAGTCGCAAGTTCGAAACCAGCCCCAAGTGCATACACCTCTGACTTTTCTAAGTTATGTGTATATTAATTGTCAATTATCACTTGCTTTAACGGTGAAGGAAAAACATCGTGAGGAAACCTGCATACCTGAGAAGTTCTTCATAAGAATTTCGAAGGTATGTGAAGTCTACCAACCCACATTAGGCCAGTGTGGTAGGCTAAGGCCTAACCCCTCTCATTCAGTTGAGGAGGCCCGTGCCCAGCAGTGGGACGTATATAATAAAGGGCTAGTAAAAAAAAAACTTATTTGACTATATTGATGTCCCCACTTATTTTTCCTATGAGTTCTTATAATGAATGATTTCTATTTTATGTAGGTAATATCATATATCATCATCATCAGCCTGAATTCTTCCATGGCTTTACATATGCCTTTCCAAGTTCGCGCCACCCCTGACGGTCCTCTGCGTTCCTCATCCAGCCGCTATTTCATATATAGCAGAAATAATAAATATTACACAATTTTTCGGCTCGTCCGGGTCATTACCACTGTCTCACAGAAGACCGGCGTAAAGTAGCAGCTTGCTGCTGCGTTTCGTACGGTGAGTGAGATATCCGGACGCCCAAACCCCCTCGCCTTCCCAATCCCCTAATTATCCCTTTCCTTTAAAGTCGCACGCACCACCATTCAGGTGACCCACTTGCTCGTTTGCCGGCCTATTACATAAAAAAACTGAAGTAACAGTAACAGTATTGGTACATACCTACATACTATATTAAAACATAGGCATTTTGATGATATCACTATGGAGGAAGTGCCGGTGGAACTAATGTAAATTACATCAATACGTAGTCAGTGGAAACTATATATACTCGTTCATTGTTGCTGACCTTCTCTTACTGTATTATGTTGACCATTTTATTTTTTATTACATTGAATGACGAGACGAGCAGGTCGCTCGCCTGATGGTAAGCGCCACGCCTGCTCATAAACAGAAGCAACGCCACACAGAACTTTAAATAAAGCACTGCATGACACTGGACTGCGCTCGTCACCCCGAGACATAAGGTGTTAAGTCTCATAATGCCCAGTAATTACACTGGCTTCAATGTCCTTCACACCGGAACACAACAGTGCTTACACACTGTTGCTTGGCGGCAGAAATAGACAAAGCGGTGGTACCAACCCAGCCGGTCTCTCGCAAACGAGGGGCCTACCACCTTGTAAAATATACTATACCACCTTGTATAATGACCATTTATATAGAGTTCCTATTTCTAAAATATATACCAATACTGTCATCCCGCACCCTGAGGGCTTAACGTCATGCTTATGGAGGTCATGCAAGTTAATCCAATGCGTAGATGTCATTTCTGTAATTGCTTGATTGAGCTGCTCTAATTTCAATTAAATATTGTAAAACCTTATGCTGCACTCGTAATAATTGTAAACTAGTTTTGAAAAGAGCAACGCTGGAGTATCTTGCTCGTTCGTCTCGAGCGAAACAGCATTCCGAACTAGCGGTAGAATTTTGACGGAATCTAAATAATGTATGACATTTTATGGATTCAATAAATATTTTGAATTTTGTTTTTTTTTTTGAATTTTAACAAATGCAGCAAGAGATAAGTTTCGACTCGTTGTGCCGTGAAAATCCAGTTTTATCTGGTTATCTTTATATGTATGTCGAAGCTAACATGGTTGGATATCTTTATCTCTCTTATGCCAAAGTAGAGATAAAGTAGAGCAAATAGTACTTTATACGTCTCTGTGGTACTCTCTGGCTCGTGGTATATGTCGTTGGCATATTAAGCCCGCTCGAAATTTGAAGCTAAAGTGTAGGTATACGCTGTAGACACTTTTGTCTACAGCATGAATGGGGCGGCTCGTCCGGGTCGTTACCACTGTCTCATAGAAAACGCTGAAGTAAAATGCTTGTGTTTAATTTTGTTTTGTACCTAAAAAGGTATGTGACAATAGATTTTTTAAATAAATTGATAGATAATTACAAATTGTCCATTCAAATCACACACGCTTCATTGGATGTAAATACTATATTGTATTTTAATGAAACTAATAATAGAATTTATGATTCAGACATGATCAGCTAAGGAGCTTGAGGAAAAACAGGTTTTGGTATATTGCGTCTTGGGCAACTCGCTCTAGAAATCTTAAGTTACGTTTTTTTACTACAGCTTAAGCCTCAATAATAAAATACTTGCTATATTTTAATAGTACTTTTATAATCTTTTTTCTTTTCTGCCTGATGTTATCCCAGCTTAATGCCAGGATCCGCCGCGCCATCATGATTTGGTATTAAGTGGGGCGACCCGCCCTTTGACCCCCACAACCCACAACGGGAACCAAGTTTCGCCATTTCGTCCATTAATCAACCAATTTCACCCTGTGTAGGTGACGTCGGCTAAGATGTTGGTGGCGCACTTACACTCCAATTACTTTTATAAACTACTACTACTAGCTTTTGCTCGCGGGTCCGCCCGCGTGAATAGACTTTTACGAAATAAAACGGTTATAGGTTATAGGCTATATAACCGTCTCCAGGGTCCCATCTATCTCTATTCTCTACATCAAAATTCATCAAAATCGGTTCAGTGATTTAGGCGTGATAGCGTAACAAACAAATAGATATTTTTTCCATAAAAAGTATCCTATGTTACTTCTTATACCTCCAAGAATATGTGTACAAAGTTTCATGATGATCGGTTAAGTAGTTTTCGCGTGAAAGCGTAACAAACAAACTTACATTCACATTTATAATATTAGTATGCTGTAAAAAAAGGACTACATGATTATTTTGGTGTAATTCAACACCAACACCAATATTACCTTAACCACATCAATTACATAATGTCAAAAACCCATCATCGAGGGTCTATCCGGCGAGTCACGTTCCGGAATCAGAATAAGTATATCAAGTAACTTCAAGCCGGCATCATTCTGGTGATCATCGATGTAATGTCTCCGAACGGTTTATTATATTTGGTCTATTATACTTAACATCAAGAACAGTGTAGCCACTTTACTGTGTCAGGATAAAAAAAAACTTATCAACTGCAAACTATGCGACGACGGCTTGAATTGAATGACTGTTACTCAATCTCAATCAATTTTTATTTCAACAGGAACTTCCTCCTGCACACATGAATTTAGCTTCTACAAAACCATCAATTAGCTTATAAAGAGTTATAGACTATCACTCCGATATCATACCCACTGTAACTTATGTAAGCTAGAACCGCACTGGCACAAATTTTGCTGACACCAAGCAGTGAAGCTCGACGAGTCACTTGGCACACTGAGCTATATTTAATCCGCAAAGATTAATAAATAAATAAATACACCTAACCTTCACACATAGTCCTAAACCCATACTAAGATATGAGTTGTGTCGTGGCCATAAGGAACTAGGTACAATAGACTTCGGTATCACAACACCCAGACCTGAAACAAATATTTGTTAATCAAACAAACATTTGACTCAATCGAACCATCATTTCACACTCGGCTACTCGTACAGTCTGTATAGAATTAGTCGCGAGTGCGAGGCTATCTAGATTTTTTTAAAACAACATATAATATACGCTCACTCTTGTATCCCTAAAGGGTTAGACAGAGGTATAACTAGTGCGCACCCACGTCAAATAGAAATGAATAAGGTAAAAAAGATAAGGTTATTTATAAATCCAGATGTCATCTCTCACCGAACACTTCCACGGCACATGTATTAATGTTGTCGATTGGCTCGTCCACTTGGCTGTCTATGACGTCACGGATTTGCATCACAATCGACCAGCCACCGGCCATTGTGCCCAAGCCTTAAATGTACAGCCACTGCTAATGAGTCAGTTGGTGATAAACATACCTTTAAATTCCAATGTCTTCATGACGATAAAATGCCTTTCTTTAAATCACATCAGAAGCATACTGGCGTAAGTCTTACACAAGTTACATGACTTCCGCCCGTATGTTACTGTGATGAAGAATTGTTCATAATGTGTATTTACTAGACTAAGTTGCCAGAGAAGAAAATTAATATTACTAGCCAGTGGGTCGCCTAATTGTAAATAATCTCCTCGGCCCATGAATGCCTCGGTAATCAAAGTTCTGTGTTGTATTGTCTGTGCATGGTAAGGCGTGAATCTTACCATCAGGCGGGCCACCTGCTCGTCTCATCATCTAAAGCAAATAAAAAAATCCCCACTGAGTTATCGCTACTTACAATAGCTAATAACAATAGTTTACAAAAGCCTAGATTAGTCCATACTACCCACTGATATGTACAATAAGTACGTGATGCCCGATGACGTCACATTTGATAAGGTAGTTTATAGTTGAGGTGGGCCGTGGGCCGTGTCATTGTTTTGGCTCGGGGCCAGCCGGCTACCGTTGTAGGAATCAAACCCGCATCATCCGGTGCTAATGTAAACAAACGATCGTGGCCGTCATACGAGCGATTACTCAAATCAACTTGTTATGAGCAGTTATGAGTACAAAACTCGGTAAAGAAAGTAACTTAGTTTTTTTTTTATATTTTATTCTTATCAATGGATACAAGTCCTTTAGAGGCATACATTTTAGTATTATTTCTTTATTTTCCGAGACCGATGAAACACGGGTGTAGTCGATTTCAAAGTCTTGTCAGAGTTTTAGTATTAATTCATTATAGTACGATGATTCATAGACGATTTTCTCCAAGCGGATCGAACGACCTAGGTCGATCAATACCTCTCTCAAAAATCATCTAAATTCACTTAATTCAATGTTTCGATACACTGTTTATCACTGTCAATGTTTATTGCACAGATCCACACCATTTTATACAACAAACAGAATTCTCGCCAAAACTTCGCATATAGCCATATAGGGTTACCAGGTTACGTGCAGACAATCCCGGGAAACGGTGCCACACCCGTATGTACGTTTAACAAAGCGCCTGCTATCCTTAGACAGGACATCCCTACGTATAATCGTAGGCAACATTACGGGACATTGCCCACTTAACAAACATTTATATGTTCTAGGTATAACCGACAGCCCCCTATGTAGGGGATGCCTGTTGGTTGATGAAACAGCTTCACACGTCATCCTGGAATGTGAAGGTGTAGCTACACAACGGGCGGAAATCCTCAACACACCGAGGTCACTCCGAGAAGCCTGTGGAGACACCAGGAGGATCCTGCGCTTCTGGTCGGAGTTAGGCTGGCTAGGTTTCTAGCCGGCACAAACTTCACGCACAATGGTTCATCATTCAACGGGCTAAGTGCGGAGAAAAGAAGCCCACAATCAAATCAAATCAAATAGGGTTACCAGACGTCACGATCTTTTTAGGATTCCAGGCGGCCTTTAAAAATGTCAGGTTTTTTATAATATGCACTTACAAGTGCAATTTTTTCATAAATATTCAAATTTGATTCAAATTATTGCTACGTTAAGGAATATCTACATCTCTACATTATAGCGCATCTGTAGGATAGAGTTCCCAGTTTACGAAGTACCGAATTTTCAATTGAACTCCCGAATACTTAATTCGAAGTTACTTGTAGAATAAAATATATAACATCATTTGAAAGAATAATTGATCATAACTTAGATTACAGTAATTTAATCTAGTTATTAAAAAACTTCAAATTAAAAAAAAAAACAAAAAGAGCTTGGAAGCATAGATCCATCTTATTCCGGTCCACACTGACATTTTGTTTATGGACTTAAAATAATTTATTTTTGGTAGCAAGAACAATAAAATCAATCAAAATCATAATAAATCAGTAAACACAATATTTCCTAGGCGATAATTATTCAAATTGGAAGATTTGTGTACGTAGGCGCGTCGCGTCGCCTGTCGAGCTAAACGACCTTCTGTTTTATTGCACTTTAGAACAAAAATGCCGGCAAGTTTGTAAGCAATTAGCGAAATTATTTTTGAGGTTATATTTTAAAATGAAATTGTGTTTTTACACCTTGTTTACGTATAGGTAACGCGCGAATTTGAGCCCAAAGGTAGCCTAATATACCTTATATGGTTAAGCTAGAGACATAATAACATCATTGACGATTATTTAAAAAAAATCTACGATTCTTTATCAGGTCTCTACATAATTTAATTTTTAGCTATATCTAACCTAACCATTACAGAGCCCGGCATCAATAACAAGAAAAACTTCTATAACATATTTTCTTCAAACGTTGCCAAGAACCATCTCTATTAAACCAGTTTTGAAACAAAAAAGTCGCATTCAAATCGTTCCTTTCGTGTAGGCGCTATGTTACCACAGCCACACACTTAAAAAGTATAACTTAAATACATCTCCCCTTTACTTTTAAGTGAAATAAATAGAGACATATATTATGTTTTTTTTTATTAGCTTCAATGAGCGCGAAAGCGCTTCTGTTTATGGGTAGAAGCAACACAACACAGAACTTTGAATTAAAAAGCGCTGCATGGCATTGGACTGCGCTCGTCCCCTGAGACATAAGATGTCTCATAATGCCCAGTAATTTTCCTAGTATTCATTGTCCATCAGACCTAAACTCAACAGTGTTTACACACACTGTTGCTTGGCGGCAGAAATGGACAAATGCCGTGGTACCAATCATGACGGCCATGACAACTACACCCAGTAAAACACAGAGTAAGTAAGCACTTTAAATGTCAACTATCTACCTTATTGTACCAGGCATTAAATGGATCTTACAGTCATTTATCGACTGCACAAGTAAATAACATAACATTTAATAAAACTTAGAAACTGACTTCAATTTTTAGTGGTAGTTACAGCAATAGCATGTAAATTACAATACAATAACACAATCGCGACGAGTGTACTGTTGTCCGTTGAGGAGTTTTATTTTTTTACTCCATACCCCGTCATCAGATCTTAACCAAATTAATATGGGGCCACATCGCAGCTAAACTCTATCGAGTATTTTTTTCCAATAAATAGGTCTACAATTGGCGGAGAAATCGATGTACATACATAAAAAAGCAAAAAAAAGCAACCGAATTGAGAACCTTCTCCTTTTTTGAAATCGGTTAAAGAGCATAATGTTTTTATTCTATTAAATTTGCATACAATTTCTTCTTCCACCTGCCCCTATCCCACTAGCAGTGGGGTCAACGCAATATGTTTTTAACACATGTTACAGAAAGATTTGGCTTGCAATTTTTACGACCGGTCGCCTGTCTGACGTCAACCCCGCTGAGGAGAAAACACCCAAGGTCGAAACATGATATTTCTCGATCACACAAACATTAGTCTCGCTGTGGGAATCGAACCCGCGGCCCCTCGCTTCACAGCCACTTACTAGGCTGATTTTGTATACAATTTATAGAACTTTGCGTTCGACAAGTCAAAGTAAAGTAGTTAACGAAGTCACAAAGCATGCTCTTACATGCCCCGGTGCCCACACATATGCAAATTGCAAAGTATCGGCTGGTGCTAAACAATGACAAATAACACTTTTAAATTTTTTGCCCAAATTCTGATGTCCATAACCGATGACATAATGTTATTCACCTTGGGCGCTCGCAAAACTTATTTTTTATTTTAGACATACGCACTCACGCCTGTAATCCCTGAAAGGGTAGGCATAGGTGTAACCAGTACACCCACATTTCGCCGAGCGTATCTCCGTCCCTTATGTGATAGGGGGCGAGCCTATCGCCATACCGGGGACAAATTCCAGACTCCGGGCTGATACTGAGCATTTCGTAATAGAAAATCCCAATACCACTTTACCCGTCCCGGGGATCGAACCCGAGACCTCAGCGCTGGCCTCAATCGTAACGCGTACGCATTACAACTGCGCCACCGAGGCAGTTTTTATTTTAGAGATAAATATTATCTCTGCCATTCATCTCGGTTTACTTCCTTGAATAAGTAAGTATTGTAGGCAGTAGCCTAACACGGAGCGTAGCGTCACGGAGGCTGTTATAATACAGTAGTATTATAACAGCCTCCGTGACGCAGCGTGAGGTCGTGGGTTCGATTCCCACACCGTGACAAATGTTTGTGTGGTCCATAAATATTTGTCTCAGTTCTGTGTGTTGTGGGTTGGCAAGTCCCTCATAGTTCCTGATAGCCACGATACAGGTTTACTTGGTGTGGGGTCGGGACTATGTGTGTGACTGTTGGGTGTATTTATTTATATACTGCTACTTCCCACTGCAGGGCACGGGCATCCGCTACTGAGAAAGATTGGCCCTTATGTCGTATCCTGAACAGAGAATTAGCCTTATCATAACTTTCTTCTTCTTCTTTTTTTTTATTAGCTGGAATGACAAAACGAGCAGGTTGCTCGCCTGATGGTAAACGCCACGCCTGTCTTTAGAGAACTTTATATAACAAATTATGTTATCCCAGCTTAATGCCAGGGTCCGCCTTATGACGGTATTTCGTATTATGTAGGATGACCTGCCATCTGACACCCACAACCGCAACGGGAACCAAGTTTCATCATTGTACCGATAAGCAATTATTCTCAATAAAAAATGCAATAAAATAATTTGCATTAAAGAAACCACTGTTTTTAACCAAAGTCAAAAAAGAGGTCCCCAACTATTCGTCTATATATTTTGTTTTATGTATATTCACGCATAGCTTCGACATAATATTATACGCAATACATTTGATGATGCTTTTGTATTCGATAATATTTACTCTAATAATCGTCCCATATGCTTGGTTAGGATCTAATGACGAAGTACAAGAGAAACTGATAAACTACTCAAAAGATAACAACAAACGCAACGCGATTCGGGGTTACAAATCGGTATTTGTAGTTTTTAAATTATATATGACACTAGCTGTCCCACGCGGTTTCACCCGCAGCATACAATTGCAGCGCCATCTGCCGGGCTGATTTGTGAATCTAAACCATCCAGGGCGCCATTCAAACGCATACAAAAAAAAAAACATTCAAATCGGTCCAACCGTTTAGGAGGAGTTCAGTGACATACACACGTACAGTAGAATTATATTTAATTATTACAGCCTCCGTGGCGCAACGGGCGAGTAGCCGGTTGCGAAGCGTGAGGTCGTGGGTTCGATTCCCGCACCTAGACAAATGTTTGTCTGATACACAAATATTTGTCTCTGGTCTGGGTGTTGTGGGACCGCAAGTCCCTCGTAGTTCTTGATACCCACGATACAGGTTTACCTAGTGTGGGGTCAGGACTATGTGTGTGACTGTTGGGTGTATTTATTATTATTTTTATTATATATATAAAGATTTGAACCAAACCACATGTTCTCATAAGATTTAACCCGTTAAATAAACATTAATTGCTGTTGATATGAATCAATACGGCTAGAAATGACAACATTCTGCCGTCTGCAAGGCCTGATGCCGTACATGGCGGAGGCGAGGCTGACGTCAGCTGCACCCACGCCACCTCGCGGCTGAGTGAAGTCACTGCGCCTATACTTTTTCTCTTTAAAAGGCAAATCGAGTTGGAGCGAGTAATAAGATTTAAAATGGTAGAGTTCTCTACAGCATGAATGTATGGCGGTATGATGCTGGTTGGATGGTATACCTCATACAGTTTTATACGTGGCTGGATAGCGACATTTTAATAAGAGGTAGAGCAACGCCGTAGGCAGTTTTGATTCCAGCATGAATGGGGCGGCTTGACTGGGATTGTTACCACTATCCCACAGAAACCGATGTCAAGTAACAGCTTGCTGTTGCGTCTCGTTCGGTAAGATGTCTGGAGGCCCAAATCACCTCTTAATTATCCCGTTCCTTTAAGGTCGACAAATAGTCCATGATTCTTTTGGTATTGTGGAAATTCATGAGCATTGGAGATGACTTATGTAAAGTAGCAAGCTGCTACTTTACATAGGTTTTCTGTGAGACAGTAATAGCCCGGTATCGCCGGCCCATTCATGCTGTAGACAAAATTGTCTACAGCGTGGCTCTACCATCTATTATTATTATTTATTTAGTAAAACTAGCCATAGATGAGTAATATATCCGTAAAGGCACGATCAGTTCGAAACAATCGATGCGTGGTCACGAGTGCGTGCGTGATGACCACGCGACGGTTCACGTGTGTGTTGTTATATCAAGGAACATGACGTACGTGTACAAGGGCTCTATTGTTACAGTCTAGTACTTATTCAAAATCCATTTCTACCTACCACAAACATAGAGCAAGCTGTAAGTCAAGTAGTGTCCTAAATAATAAATACAATTTAAAACAAAATCAGTGCATACATTTAACAGCTTATGTCTCGTAGTGACCATCGCAGTCCTCTGTCATGCAGTGCTTTGTTATTCAAAATTCTGTGTCGTGTTGCTTCTATTTATGGGCACGAGCGACCTGCTCGTCTTACATTCAAGCTAATTTAAAAAAATCTTCAGGCTGGCATAATCCTGGCGACTGTCGAGGGACGCAATATATCTCGATAGTCGACATTAAATTCTGAGGGGTTAGCACGAATAACTTGCGAGAACGAATTCGTATCGAAATGTCAAAAAATTGTTTGAACCTTCATACAAATGCTAGCGTTCTCGATTCGAATACTTATTCGTAATTCGTGCTCGCCCCCCCCTGCACTGACCACCAGTCAATTTAGCGTGCTCAAATAAAACCACTCTGACTGTACTTTATATTACAATATCATATTAGATAGTTGAGTTTAATAAATGATGTGGGTAAACAATAAGTAGTTACAGATCTTGTAACAGCGCGTGGGTGTAACCTTCTGAAGGTCGTGGATAGACAGACAAACAGACGCAGTTAAATGTCATAACTTTAGTTAAGTCAACCTTGTAACAAAGCTTTGAGTATAGCTTTATATAACTGTTACAATCGCTTCATTAGTGCAGATTGTTTAGGATGAAAATTGTGGGGTCGTGGGTTCAAATAGAGGGTAATCACAATTTGTGTTTAGAGTTTTTTATTTAGAAAATTACACATTAATTTCCCGGGATTGGAATTTGAAATTGAGACGGACGTAAGCTTATGCACTAATTACACTGCCCCGGTGGCGCAGTTGTAATGCGTATGTGGTACGACTGTTGTGCTAAGGTCTCGGGTTCCAAACCCCGGTTGGAGTGATATTGGATTTTTCTATTACTAAATGCTCAGTATCAGCCCGGTGTCTGGAATTTGTGCCGGTATGGCGATAAGTTCGCCCCCTATAACATCATGGGTTGGAGATACGCTCGGCGTAATGTGCGTGTAGTGGTTACACCTCTGCTTACTCCTTCGGCGATTACAGGCGTGAGTGCGTATATAATATAATATACTAATTACTCCTTCGGGGATACAAACGAGAGATTATATTGTGTGCTAAACTAATTTAATAGTAAAATATACTCGAGTTCTACTACAAAAACATCTGTATTTATAACATAGCTGAACAGATTTTAAATTATATAAATAAATAAATAGCCAGAGAAATAAATAAATAAGAACCATCTTTATTAAACCAGCTTTAAAAATGGAAAAAACGCATTCAAATCAGCCTACCTGTTTAGGCGCTACGATGCATACATACAGTTAAAGGGGTCAAAATTACACCCCCTTTTTTGTCGGGGATTAAAAACGCTGAATTGTTTGTAAAGGGTTTTGCCTGATCATATTATTGTGTCTAATGAAGGCCTGGTGCGGCAAATTTATTTGGGCTCCCCGGATTTTTGTGCATGATTTCGAGATTTGGGGGCGGTCCACAGCCCCTTGTAACCCCTCCTTAGAACGCTTCTGCTTGGGTTGTTGCCCTCAGATTGTTTTTATTATGTTACCGGACAGGTGGTAAATTACTTTGTCGCTTTAGTAACATTAAAATAATGGTTCTAGTTTAATGACACTATTTCAATATGAATTGTGGAAAATATTGATTTATATACTAGCTACTTACTCTACTATTTTTTTTTTTCTAGTCCGTGCTTACTTAATATGTTTTTCATTATGTTTAATATTGTTTTCACTTAATCCTAAGTGACTGATATTACCTACAAGGCGACGCGACGTTTCGGTCAGCGCGTCTTCAGTGAGCGACGCTGCGTTAGTAACGCTACCTTCGAATGTAAAAAAAAACCCCCATAGATTTGTATAATGCATATTCATAAAGCACAGATGCGACTGCCTTAAGAGGTAGAGCCTCACTGTAGACTTGACAGCCTCCGTGGCGCAGCGGGCGAGTAGCGAAGCGTGAGGCCGTGGGTTCGATTCCCGCATCTAGACAAATGTTTGTCTTATTCACAAATATTTGTCTCGGGTCTGGGTGTTGTGAGACTGCAAGTCCCTCGTAGGTCCTGATACCCACGATACAGGTTTACCTAATGTGGGGTCAGGACTATGTGTGTGACTGTTGGGTGTATTTATTTATTTTGTCTACATTATGAATGGGCCCGCTGCACCGGGTTAGAGTAACACTGTCTTACAGAAAACTGAAGTGAAATAGCTTGCTGTAACGTTTTGTATGGTAAGTGAGATATCCAGAGGCCTAAATCTCCATTCTCCATGCCATTCCTCATGCATTTCCCTAAAGATCTGCAAGGGTGCGAAACCTTGAAGTTTTAGGTTCAAAACACAATTTGTTTTTGAGTTTTGGAATCGCAAAATCACACATGAATTGTAGTTTTGATTCAAACACATATTGAGTTTATGCCCGGTATGGCAATAGGCTCGTTCCCGATCACATCATGGGATGAAAATATAAGCTACTTGTAAATCGTGGGTGGCATACCAATCATGCTTAACTGTAATAAATATTTCAAAAAAACAATAATTATTTTTTTGGCTGCTTTTTTTCTTTAGTGTTCCTATACTAATTTGGTTAAGATCTGATGACGAAGTACAAGGGAGAATAGATCAAATGAATGGAAAGCAGCAAACGCATCGCGATTCGACTTTTAAAATTGGTTTCTGATTTCTTACGTTTACACGAATATTACACATTGAAATAAAACTACTTTATATGGATTTTATCGCGGTTTAATTTTTATTTTAGTGCCGACGTTTCGAAAGCTTTTCAGCCTTCGTGGTCACGGGAGAGACTGAGGTGTAGGTCGTCTCGAAGTTAATGTTACGGGTTAATGTGACGTGAAACGTCGAGACTAAAATAAAAATTAAACCTTGATAAAATCCGTATAAACTAGTTCTATTTCAATTGTTTCTGATGTTTTTAAAACTATAACTAGGTACTTCTTTTTTCTTATAGCAATAAAAACTTTTTTTTTACTTATGACAGACATATAACACATTATATTAACTAGGTACTTATAACAGTTTACTATCTTTTGTACCGTTGATCTTATCATTTGAGATACTTGAGTTATCCCCAACATCAATAAAAACGTTTTAAGCATACTCATATCAGTTCCTGTGTCAAGTATTGTAAAGGGTAAGTTACAGTATGATGCAAGTCAGTGGCCGCAGAGTGTCGAAACCTGGGCCTCGGCTGTGCAGTGTAATGCTACACCGCTGAACTGACCGGCGACCGCACCGCACCCTCCGCAAATTCTCATTACCATTTATCCACCAGATTAAATTGATTCCATCCTAATTTGTACTTACTTTAGTACATTTTTATTTATTTTATTTACAGAATTTAACGGCAGTAACTGCATTAGGCTTTAAGCTTGTATCGCATATACCAATATGATTTAATCAAAAACAAGATTTCCAAAATTCTGACTGCCTCGGTGGCGCAGTTGTAATGCGTACGCGTTACGATTGAGGTCAACGCTGAGGTCTCGGGTCCCCGGGTCGGGTAAAGTGGTATTGGGTTTTTCTATTACGATATGCTCAGTATCAGCCCGGAGTCTGGAGTTTGTGCCCGGTATGGCGAAAGGCTCGCCCCCTATCACATCATGGGTCGGAAATAAGTTCGGCGAAATGTGGGTATACTGGTTACACCTCTGCCTAGCCCTTCCGGTATTACAGGCGTAAGTGTGTATGTATGATTATGCACATCTATTTCTCGCAAATGTGGGCCGATATTATTTGTGATCCCATTTAAAATGGTTAAAATCCGATGTCGGAGTACGGATTAAAAATGAAAATACGCAAATTATTGTGTTTGTACTGGAATTTTTGTCATAGCTGTACCTACCACGACAAACACAATTTAAAAACCAACTTTAAAGAATGAACACTGTAAAATCAAAGTCTTATTTTACAAGATTTTAAAGATAGAGCCCTTTCTTTAAGGGTGGGGTAGACAGACAGACAGACGGCGCGGCTATAATAGAGTTCCGTTTCTACCCATATAATACAAATTTCTCCTTTTTTGAAGTCGGTTAAAAAGAAAACTAAATATATCTTTATATTTACGATATCAAACGCGGCGAGGCGTGGCGTCCAGACATTTAAATGAATACCTTTTAGGAAGATAAGAGGCACTAATGCGCCACGATAAATCACTTTCTACATTATTTATTAGCAGAGTCTAGTTTTTAAAAGTGACAGTTTAGAAAAAATGGCGACCGGTGTGACAGATCACGAGGCGATGATAAATTGCGCAGCTGTGTTCTACTATCGATTTAGCGGCAAGCTACTAGGTGGTAAATTCTGTGTCCGCGAGATCGTCTGGGTAAGTATGCTACCACAGTTTTGTCTATATCTCCCCGCAACCAGCACTGTAGTGTTTCTGTTTGAACGGAGATTGAAGCCACTGTAATTACTGGGCATTATGAAACTTACCATCATATGTCTCGGTAACGAGTAGTGCAGTTTCATGCAGTAGTTTGTAATTCAAAGTTCAGAGTGATATTGTTTATGGGCAGGCGTGGCGCCTACCATTAGGCGAATGACCTGCTCGTCTCGTCAATAAGGCGAATTAAGAAATAACAATATTATATAGCATATTATAATATTAAAAGCAGTGATAGCTCAGCGGGGAGTGGTATGGACTGTCGAGATGAAAGTCGCAGGTTCAAAACCAGCCCCAAGTGCATACACCTCTGACTTTTCTAAGTTATGTGTATATTAATTGTTAATTATCACTTGCTTTAACGGTGAAGGAAAACATCGTGACAACAATTTCTTCATAAGAATTTCGAAGGTATGTGAAGTCTGCCAACCCACATTAGGCCAGTGTGGTAGACTAAGGCCTAACCCCTCTCATTCAGTAGAGGAGGCCCGTGCCCAGCAGTGGGACGTATATAATACAGGGCTAGTATTATAATATTATATAGAGTGGTGACGACATGACCGACATTACTTGAAACCACTTAATGGGTGTCGTGTTAGTAGGTATAGTAGCGAACGTGTTTTAGTTTAATGACGTGACGACGTCACTCCACCACCACCACTTGGCCCAACACCAGAAGGCCAATTCTCGTAATTTTAAATGTTCAAAATATCATTCCGATCTAGTCTCAGCGTCAAGAAAGTTGCAAATGGCATTCTCTTAAACCAATAATCAACGTCAAATGTGAACATAGATAGTAATGAGATTGAATGTAGAATAAAAGTTGACTGAAGCCAAAACGGTATAATGCTACTGCTAATGCTAGGTGCATTTGACGTTGATTATTGATTTAAGAGAATGCCATTTGCAACTTTCTTGACGCTGAGAACATTCAAAATTACGAGAATTGGCCTTCTGATTTAGTATAGATCGGCAACGCACCGACAAATCCCCTGGTATTGACGGTGTCCATGGGCGGCGGTGATCACTCACCATCAGGTGAGCCGCTTGCTCCGTTGCCCCCTCTTTCATAAAAAAAAATGGAACCCCCCTTGTCTATACTTTTGTAAAGCCTGAACTCAGAGAATGGACATGCAGCAACGTCTGGCATGGCAGCTTTATTCGACATAAAGATAGGAAGGACCGTTCCTATGAGAAGCTTGGAAATCAGTAAACTGTTAAGGCCATACTACAAAACGTAGTCTAACTGGGTCAACGTCTACTGGTAGCTATGGTATAGTAATTTGATATAAACCTAGTTTAAAATTGACTATGATTTGTAGTAAGACCTATAATATCTGTTTTCGGATGAACGTATTAACTTCCTTAATTCATCCTTAGAGTATGTAGTAATAGTCAGAATTTCTTAGGTGCGGATAAGCATTAAGATTTATTTATTTAATTATTAAAATAAAAGAAAAGAAAAACTTATGAGCTACTACAATGTCCCACAAAATGTACAAACAGTTTGACTGCAGGATCAGCAAAACCATACAAAGTATATACTGCGATATTTATAATATACTACTAGAACCTTCATAGTGTTAAAGATAAACCTCCAGTCTCCCTTAGCTTTAAGCATTCTGCTATTTGTAACAATGTTTCCTCTAAAACACGTTTCCATAAATAAACCAAGTTATCAGTATCAAGAATTAAGTATAATATTCATAAATAACTAGCAAAACAATTAGTCAAATGACTTTAAGAGTAATCGGTGTGGTCACATGAAAAATATTAATGTGCCACGGCCGCTGACATCACTAGCTGTCTGACACAACTGCACGATTTTGCAGAAATATGTTTATTTTCCTGTTTATATCTAGAATAGTGTGGGAGTAAGGTAAGGACTTATATTTTTGTTGCCTTTGCGGTTTTAAAAACATTATTTGATAATCTGCACGCGACTCGGCAATGAAGTATAATTTTGTTTTACCATTCTACGAGGATTTTATTTTATTGAGATTTTAATCATTTTCACTTGCTAAGTAATAATATTTATACATTAAATTACCTATTGTTATAAGTGCTGGCAGTACTATAAAATAAAGAAACTGTTATGACGTCACACTATTATTGTATAACGTTATATTGTCTGTTAATCCATAAGATACTCTGACTTATTTAATTATTCAATTATAAATAATATACACGTTATTTAGAACGATCTAACATGTTCAATAATAAATACAATTACTAATGTGAACTATTTGTGAAAAGGTATAAATAAGGTGGAATAATTATTGTCGGCAGTCAGTCGGTTGCTAAACGGAATATAAAGTGTTACTCTGCCCAAATAAATGGAGAAGGTCGTGTGTTTCAATTGTTCTACTTCGTTACACTATATATTATTTACCTTGCCAATTTAACGCAAATCGCCCAATATTGTTTTGATGCTAACGTCGAAAGGTGGTACCAATTCACCCGTAGATTGAAAATCATCAGCTTCCACTGTAGTCCTTAATTCATCATTGTCGACCAAAACCAAAGACTTTAATGTATAACTAGACGGGCTGTTTAGAAGTAAAATCGCGTCACCAAACGCGCGAGTTTGACAGCTCAAGCGGGAGAGCGGATTAGACGCTTACCGTAACGCTTACGAGGAAGTGACATTAAAATAAAATTAATTTGAAATTTGAATTCATAACCAATAAAAATATGTTTTATTTAAAATAGCTGGCTATTTTAAATAAAACTGCAATTTCAAAGGTAAAGACGTAGGTAAAGACCTACTATATATTACTTTATAGTAATATTAGGTCTTTACCTTCGTCTCAGCTTATGCTCACGCTTATATTCCCGAAAGGTTAGGCAGATATGTACTGTACAACTAGGGCTCGTACAGTTCGCCGAACTTATTTCTATGATACGATAGAAGCCGAGCATATCACCATAACGGGCACACCAACCCCATGTAACGCATGTGTGAGTTTTTAAAACATAAATTGCATTTGCCCAAGCTGGAATTATTCGCTCACCATTCATTTGGTATTGTGGGCGTATATTGGCGGTGGAGATCACTTACCATCAGGTGACGCACTTGCTCGTTTCCGACCTAGGCCATAAAAAAATGATCACTTTTTAATATTCCACAGAGTTAAGTGTCTAACAAGACCTTAGAAGGATTGTGGTGATGGCCATATGTAAAACTGGCGCTAATTCTGTCATTTAGCGTGCAGACTGCAGTAAACAAACTTATTATACTTGCAAGTACTTATTTATATAAAATACGCTCTATCTGGTTACATCAGTAGGCCAATTCTCGTAATTTTAAATGTACAAAATATCATTCCGATCTAGTCTCAGCGTCAAGAAAGTTGCAAAGTGCATTCTCTTAAGCCAATAATCAACGTCAACTGTGAACAAAGATCGTAATGAGATTGAATGTAGAATAAAAGATGACTGAAGCCAAAACGGTATAATGCTACTGGTAATGCTAGCATTAGCATTTAAACGTCAAAGAAAATAATGCCATTTGCAACTTTCTTGACGCTGAGAGTGCTGAGACTAGATCGGAATGATATTTTGAACATTTAAATTTACGAGAATTGGCCTACAGATGTCTATGTTAGTCATAGAGAAAGAACTATGAACTACTATAGCTGTAGTGATTTATTAGGTTTACGCGAATATTACACATTGAAATAAAACTAGTTTATACGGATTTTATCGTGGTTTAATTTTATTTTAGTCCCGACGTTTCGAAAGCTTTTCAGTCTTCGTGGTCACGGGAGAGACAGTCTGAGTCTCCGCGATAAAATCCGTATAAACTAGTTTTATTTCAACTAAGTATAGCTTTGTTACCTTCATCTCAACACAAAGTTCAAGTTCAGGTTTGAATCGTAAAAGGTTATCACCATTTACCATATTTATTATCTAAATTTTGAACTACTATACACCTTAATTCCTTGCATCTGTGCCTCCTTGTAAAATAGATTGAATGCCCTAGAACTGACCTATTTACCTACTTGTTTGTTTAAATTGCAGTACTTTGCAAAATAAAGACATTAAAGCGCGACCACCTGCCGCTATTCAATATAACACAGTTAATGGCGTGCTCTCATGTCCACATTGTTCCCGTACCTTTTCCCATAAGATAGGGTATATAAGCCACATGAGGGTACACAATAAACGATAGAGGAGCCGAAGCAGTCGCCGTGGCCGAAATCGGCCGGGAAAGATTCATTCATTCATTCATTCTCTTTGCAAAATAAAAGACGATTTTTATATTACTTACATACGCATGATTCGCAATATCCAAATAACTTTACTAACATATAAAGTTTATTACAGCATACTTCCTAAAACTAGTTGTCTGTTTATCGCATTATCTGGCAATTATCACATACATACGTACGCACTCACGCCCGTAATCCCCGAAGGGGTAGGCAAAGGTGTAACCAGTACACCCACATTTCGCCGAGCGTATCTCCGTCCCACGATGTGATAGGGGGCGAGCCTATCGCCATACCGGGCACAAATTCCAGACTCCGGGTTGATACTGAGCATTTCGTTATAGAAAAACCCAATACCACTTTACCCGACCCGGGGATCGAACCCGAGACCTCAGCGCTAGCCCCAATCGTAACGCGTACGCATTACAACTGCGCCACCGAGGCAGTCAAGGCAGGCAATTATCACAAATAATTAAAATTTATCTTACCCCTTACGTTGTTTTAATTCGATAGAGTAAAGTTCCATTTCGCTTAGATTAGTGCCTTAAATTTTATATGAATTACGTAAACGTATTCGTAGATATTGTGAATCAGGGCCTAAGAGTAAATTATACTCATATGAAGTAGGTAGATAGGTATCTTAATGAATCGGCAGCGTACAGTGCAGCGGTGCGCGGGCGCAGAAGATGTCGCACCGTATTGGGCGACACGCCGCCCTTGCCCCACTCGCGACGCGCGACGGCGACTTGAGGCCTGGGGGTGAGGCAAGATAGAGGGCTGTCACCCACAATTTTACTTAAAAACCATTAAGCCTTAATACTAATTACAAATACGTTCATAGTTTTCGAATTCGTATAAAGTAACTATTGACGATGTTCCAAACTAGTAATTATTCGTACCTGCTGTAAAAATACAAAAAATCATTCGGAAAGTATATACTATATAGACGGTATATGTGTTAATAACATTAGTTACGCTGATGACATGGCGCTGCTGAGTGCATCAATTTGCGGTATGAGGAGACTCCTTCATATATGCGAGAGGTATGCTCGCACTCATGGGCTGCTGTATAATGCCAATAAGAGCCAATACATGGTGTTTAAAGCTGGCACCAAAAATCCACTCAGTGTACCTTCGATTAAAATGAATGGAGTCTCCTTGGAAAGAGTTAACGCATTTAAATATCTCGGTCATGTGGTTACCTCCGATCTGTACGACACTTCTGACATTGAAAGGGAACGGAGGGCTTTGTCGGTGAGGGCAAATATGATAATCCCGGAGATTTGCTCGTTGTTCAATTGAGGCTAAAATAACAGTATTTAGAGCGTACTGCACATCGTTCTACACTTGCAGCCTGTGGGATACATATACCCGAAAATCTTACGATGCACTCCGGGTTCAGTATAATGACGCATTTAGGATGCTGGTGGGGCTGCCGCGATACTGTAGCGCATCGTCTATGTTCGCGGAGGCGCACATCGATGGTTTGAAGGGTTCGCGGCAGTACCAACAGTGTCCTAAATATGATAGCAAATAGGGCAGACTGTCCCTATATAAATAACATAGTCTTAGTAAAATAATTGTAATTTAAAATAATATGGATATTTGTAATCTGACATAAAGTGATAAATAAAATAAAAATAAATAAATATACTCCTTGAAAACAATATACTATATACTCATATTAGTTCGTAATTTGCGCTAGTGATTAATAGTAGATGATGTATGCAGAGAAAACGGAAATTGTCATCGTTTTGGAAAGCTATTAAAACTTGTACGAGACCTAACAGGTTACGTACCACCCAAAGACATTCATTAATATTCTTTATATTATGAATGCCTCGGTGGCGAAGTTGTAATGCGTACGCGTTACGATTGAGGCTAACGCTGAGGTCTCGGGTTCGATCCCCGGGTCGGGTAAAGTGGTATTGGCTTTTTCTATTACGAAATGGTCAGTATCAGCCCGGAGTCTGGAATTTGTGCCCGGTATGGCGATAGGCTCGCCCCTATCACATTGTGGGACGGACATACGCTCGGCGAAATGTGGGTGTACTAGTTACACCTCTGCCTACCACTTCGGGGATTACAGGCGTGAGTGCCTATGTATGTATTATGATCCTAAATCTCTTTAGTACCGCCACATGCCCGTTTGCAATGCCAGCCCGAGGATGGGTTAAAATAATAATATTCCGCCTCTTGCCAATATTTTCGTCTCTATTTATATTATAAAGAGGAAAGATTTGATTGTTTGTTTGCATTAAATAGGCTCCGAAACTACTGAACCGATTTGAAACATTCTTTCACTGTTGGGAAGCTACACTATACCCGGGTGACATAAGCTACTTTTTATCCCGGAAAAGGCCGTTCACGCGGGGGGAGCCGCGAGCTATGGCTATATTACATAAAGCCTGAACTTAGAGAATGGACAATACGAAGATGCCTCTACCCCGGGTCGGCGCTTGCAGTGGCCACTCTGTGGACGGTGAGCCATATGTTAGGGTCGGCCCTGCCCGTTTGCCCAAAATAATTATTGTTTCTTTTGAAGAATTTCATTATACTCAAGTTAAAAATAAATCCATGGTCAGCCCTGCACGGTGCACCGCCTGCCACACAATCGCTGAATCATTTTTTATATAAATAACTACTACCGTCAAGATCTCTAGTGTTTTGTATAGTAAATACTGAACATTTATTACATCTCGCAACAGTTTGCCGACTCGGTCTTCGCTTGTTTTGATGGATGTACCTTCAGATACTTGAACTTTTACCAAAATTTTACAACTTTGGTGTAATCAATAAATTATAATAATATATTTATTTCGGGCCATATACCTACTATGTGTTAGTAACAATTTTTACTTATATCTACTAGTATTAGGTAGTAAGTATTTTACTTATTTACATTTTATTTTCTGTGTGAAGGCTTATCCATCTACGGGACATGGGAGAGTCCCATCTGTCCTCAAATACACCCAGGATTGTGTTGGTACTTCCGCGAAGGCAAACAAACAAATAAGCGCACCTTTTCCATATACTAACCCCAGTACAGCACTGATCCCAACACTATTATTTGAGATAATAGACAATAATAAATGACGCTCTGTTCTCTGTGTTTCCTACGAAGGTCTAGGCGTGATGTTTAATAATTAATTGCACATGCAATTAATAGATGTTCTCTGTAACTTTTGACTCATACTGACCTGCCAAAGCTCACGTACATGTCAATATTCATAAACACGTTTCATATTACAGACAGAGGTCAAGCGGTCACCCATAAAATGAAGTCTAAGTTAAATAAATAAATAAATACACCCAACAGTCACACATATAGTCCTGACCCCACACTAGGTTAACCTGTATCGTGGGTATCAGGAACTACGAGGGACTTGCCAACCCATAACACCCAGACCCGAAAGAAATATTTGTGGATCACACAAACATTTATCTTGGTGCGGGAATCGAACCCACGGCCTCACGCTTCGCAGCCAGATACTCGCCCGCTGCGCCACGGAGGCTGTTAAATTAACCTTCTTCTGATTTCTTAGGTTTACGCGAATATTACACATTGAAATAAAACTAGTTTATACGGATTATACCGCGGTTTAATTTTTATTTTAGTCCCGACGTTTCGAAAGCTTTCAGCCTTCGTGGTCACGGGAGAGACTGAGGTGTAGGTCGTCTCGAAAAGTTACTGTTACATTGGCTACCTTCATTTTAAAATTATACATATATTTTTTAAATTATTACGAAGGCTGAAAAGCTTTCGAAACGTCGGGACTAAAATAAAAATTAAACCGCGATGAAATCCGTATAAAATAGTTTCATTTCAATAACCTTCCTCTGTCTTTCTATCTGGCGTTATCCCAGATTAATGCCAGGGTTCGCCTTCCCATCATGATTTGATAGTGGATCCGATATTATGTGGGGCGACTCGCTGTCTGACCCCACAATCCCCAACGGGAACCAAATTTCGCCATTGCGTCGTCCGTTAATCAACGTAGTGTACCACGTGCAGGTAAGTTTGGTTTTGGGCCTAAATGTTGGTTGCCCACTCACACTGAACTGAATGGCTGAATAGATATTCTTCAAATCAATAAAAGAATCATCTTAATGAAACCAGGAGGTCAATTCTCGTAATTTAAAAAGTTCACAATATCATTCCGATCTAGTCTTAATATCAAGAAAGTTGCAAATGGTATTCTCTTAAACCAATAATCAACGTCAAATGTGAATATACATCGTAATGAGATGGAAAGTAGAATAAAAGTTGACTGAAGTCAAAACGGTATTCAGCTAACATTTTTAAATGACATGTCCTTTATATAAACGTTAAAATTGTGACTGAATAAATACAATGACATCTAGATGAGATTATATTGACACTGGACTGAACTTAAAGAAGAGCAGAATACCATTTATTAGTCAAATCAAAATCTAATCTCAGTACGGTTAAAATTAATTCGCTGTGTCAGTTAAATACGAGAATTGGCCTCCAGGTTTCAACTAAAAAAACCGCAATCAAATCTCTACTACCATGCCTTAGACAAATACACACAGACCTACAGACAAATGGGTCAAACTTATAGCACTAATACTTTTTATCATGTGTTTAAATTATAAAATGAAAGTGGTAGAGTCACGCTGTAGACAGTTCTGTCTACAGCATGAATGGGGCGACTCGACCTGTTACCACTGTCGCACAGAAAATCGACGTGAAGTAACAGCTTACTGTTACATTTCGTACAATAAGTCAGGTATCTGCAGGCCCAAATCCCCCCCCCCCCCCTTCTTTCCCAATCCCTTAATTATCTCTTTCCTTAGGCAAAAAGTAAAAAAATTTAACTGCCTCGGTGGCGCAGGTGTAATGCGTAGGCGATATGACTGCTGTGCTGAGGTCGCGCGTTCGATCCCCGGTTCGGGTAAAAGTGATATTAGGATTTCTATTACGAACTACTCAGTAAAAGCTCGAAGCCTGGAGCCGGTATGGTGATAGGCCGTCCCCTACCACATCATGGGACGGAAATAATCTCGGCGAAATGTAGGTACTGGTTACACCTCTGGCTACCCTTTCGGGGATAACAGACATAAGTGCGTATGTATGTAAAAATCTTCAACATTTACCCCGACGTGGAATCCGAACTCACTGATCTCACTGATTTAGCCTAACAGATAAAAGGGCCTTCAAAATGTTTAAAACCAACTCTGTAAATTACTTTTTGCGATGACCTTATAGATGATGCAGAGTAATGTAAACCAGGTGACTTAACAAGGAAAATATGTATGAAACAAACAGAAACTTGTGTTATAAAGAGACTCACACATCTTTCCATGAATGCACAGTGCTCTAGGAAAACAACGGGCAATGGGTTAAGGCCTAGAAACTAGGTTAAATGATAGATGGGTAAAAGGGTTCAATATGAGTACAGAGTGATTATAAAATTTATTAAATTGTAGTGCCTCGGTGGCGCAGTTGTAATGCGTACGCGTTACGGCTGAGGCTGACGCTGAGGTCTCGGGTTCGATCCCCGGGTGGGTAAAAGACATATTACCTAGGTTTTTCTATTACGAAAGCCCGGAGTCTGGAATTTGTGCCCGGTATGGCGATAGGCTCGCCCCCTACCACATCATGGGACGGAGATACGCTCGGCGAAATGTGGGTGTACTGGTTACACCTCTGCCTACCCCTTCGAGGATTACAGGCGTGAGTGCGTATGTATTAATTGTAGTGTAAGTGTATAGGAGTGTAAGTGGCCACTACCGTCTTAGGCCCAAAGCCAACCTCATCTGCACGTGGTACACTCTGCTGATTAACGGTCGAGGCAATGGTGTAACTTGGTTCCTGTTGCGGGTTCGGGGGTCAGATAGCGTGTCGCGCCATATAATACCAAATCCACAGTCAAATCATTAGGGAAAGGTGGGCCCTACAATTAGGCCGGGATAACACCAGGCAAAAAACAGAAAATCATTAAAAACTCAGAATTACAAAGCACTGCATGACACTGGACTGCGCTCGTGTCCCCGAAACATAAGAAATTAATTCTCATAATGCCCAGTTATTTTACTGAATTCAATGTCCTTCAAACTGGAACTCAACAGTGCTTACACAGTCCTGCTTGATGGCAGAAATAGACAAAGCGGAGGTACCAACCCAGTCCTACCACCTAGTGCCTAAAGCATTATAGGAAGAAATAGCATTATACATGCATGTTTGTGAATGTGGATAAATAGAGACGCGAAGTACAATTGTGCGATTGTCTGTCTGTTTACACGGCGTTCATTGTATGGTGTACTTGTTTATTTATTTTACTACAAGCAAGCTTGATATTATATCAATGAATACTAGAGATAATGTTAGAATCATTTACTTGAAGATTAAAATGTTTCTGGATTATTACTTATTTATCAGTCAGTTTGAATGGTAGCTAAGCTTTGACAGTTTTGCAGTGACACAATATGTACTTGTACTTTTGTCTACAATTTTATGAGTGGTAGAGCCACGGTGTAGACACTTTTGTCTACATCATGTATGGTCCGGCTCGTCCGGGTCATTGCCACTGTCTCACAGAAAACCGACTTAAATCAGCAGCTTGCTGCTGCGTTTCGTACGGTGAGTGAGATACCCGGAAACCCAAACCCCCTCCCCTTCCCAATTCCTTAATTATTTATATTTATTTATTTATACCCTTTATATACATGGGCGTACATGGGCGGTGAAGATCACTTACCATCAGGTGACCCACTTGCTCGTTTGCCGGCCTAAGACATAAAAAAAATGCGGTCTACATGAATGGGTCAGCTCGACGGGGTTGTTACCATTGTCTTAGTGAACCAACGTGAAATAGCAGCTTGCTGTTGGATTGCACACTCATCATCATCATCAGCCTGAATTTGTCCACTGCTGGACATATGGCTTTCCAAGTTGCAGACTCATTAACATCAAAATATAGTAGAATTTTTTATACTACTGACTACGACACACTCCAGCACGAAGGTGTTCTGTATTCAGATATATTAGAAATCTCTTGGCACTACCTAAGTACGCATAAAACATCGAATCCGTGTCTTAAAGTAAGATCGGTGTTGTAAATCCATTAAAAGCCTTTTTTCCTAGCTCGGCAAAGTGACTACCTGTTGGTAAGTGTAAGGATGTGTCTATCGTCATAGGTCGGCAAAATTATGACGGCCTGCCTAATTACTTCACACTCCGTTTAAAGAACCCCATATTATAGGAAGGAGGGAACACGTATTCCGGCTTTTGATTCTGTTAAAATCTTTCTAAAAACTCACAATATTCTGCCAATTCAAATATTGTTCTATTGTACAAAACGGCTTAAGTGTCTGCTAATGGTATTAATTTAGGCTTTTTGGCATGCGTAAGAGGTCAGGCGTCAGTCACGCTGGGTGGACGCGAGCTGGTCCGACCACTGCTACCAGCTGACCTTCTCTACTTACGCAATGCCCATTGATCGCGCTCCGAGACTCATCTGGGACGGACGTCATATATGTGCACGGGGCAGCGAGTGTTTTATCCACAATCAAGATATAAAAACCAATTTTTATATCTCTCATATTCAAGAGTCTATTCTGGTAGGCCTTATTGTCTATTTTTAGCGTAAAATAGCAGTGTTGCGGTATGAAGGACATTATAAAGTTAAGAAAGAAAAACGTTTATTCGGCGTATACACACACCTCAAATTAACACAAATATAAATAATGATAAAAAATCAATTTACAGTTACATAACAAACAAGAGATATAAACGAAAGAGAAGAAAGCAAAGTAATTAAACTATTATGAAATGCTCAGTATTAGTCCGGAGTCTGGAATTGTGCCCGGTATGGCGATAGGCTCGCCCCCTATCACATCATGGGACGGAGATACGCTCGGCGAAATGTGGGTGTACTGGTCACACCTCTACCTACCCCTTCGGGGATTACAGGCGTGAGTGGGTAGGTATGATAAATGAAATGAAAATATTATTGTCCACTATCTAAAATACTTAAGCCTTAAGCTATTAAAAAGTGATTAGATAAATAAACTCTAAGCAACGGTTTCTAAAAGATATCTCACGATACTAAAAAAACCTATTTCGCAACTAAACATCGCATGTCATATCAAATCGAAGCTTTGACTCCTGATGCAACGACCATATGGTGGGTATACGAATATGGTCACAGCTCACAAGCCAACTGGCCGCCCTGTCACGATGCACACCATATCGAGAAAAATAGCTGCTTAACGCTCTAATTTTGTATGAGAACTCGTACATGTTATTCAACTATGGAGAATTTACGTTTGGATTTCACTTTAATTCTTTATGTAACTACCTTGCCTCTCTAATAGTATTTCTAAGTTTTAGGCCTGGAATACACGTTAAATAAATAATAAATAAAACACTGCCGCGGTGGCGCAGTTGCAATGCGTACGCGTTACGACTGAGGCTGGCGTTGAGGTCTTGGGTTCGATCCCCGGGTCGGGTAAAAGTGATATTGGGTTTTTCTATTACGAAATGCTCGCTTTCAACCCGGAGTCTAGAGTCGTGTCCGGTATGGCGATAAGCTCGCCCCCTATCACATCACGGGACGGAGATACGCTCAGCGAAATGTGGGTGTACCTCTGCTTACCACTTTGGAGATTACATGCGTGAGTGCGTATGTATGGATGATGATTTTTCTATAATCACACTTGCATAGGGTTCGGTTAATGAACACAATTATATAACTATTGTAGAAAACACAAACACCAATACTTTTGTAACATTACTGAGTCATTCTTTAAGCTGATCGAATGTACGAAAGTAATGATTGCATCAGAGTTTCTCGGATCAACGCAAACAGATGTTTAATAACCTAAACGTGTTATTTAATTACGAATGAGGTGAGACAAAACAAAGAAATATGTACAATATGCTTCAATTATTTATTGTTTAATTATCATCCTTGTACCATATTGTCCCACTGCCGGGCACGGGACTCTACTAATGGCCGTTCCCAATATTCTATCTATCGACAGATTTGCTTACTGACAGTAATATTTTGACACTTTTTGTATGGAAGATCTGTCAAAACAATACTGATAGTAAGCAAATGTGTCGATAGATAGAATATAGGGCACGGACATTAGTCTACCGCGTTAGCCTAATGTGGGCTGATAGGCTTCATACCTTAGAAATTGTTATGGAGTGTTCTCAGATATGCAGGTTTACTCGCCATGTTTCCGTAATCTACACTAATATTATAAAGAGGACAGATTTGTATTTTTGTATGTAACGAATAAACTTAAAAACTACTGGACCGATTTAAAAAATATTTTTCCGTTAGAAAGCTACATTATCACTGAGTAACATGGGCTAGTTTTTATCCCGGAAAAGGCCGTTCACGCGGGCGGAGCCGCGAGCAAAGACTGGTAAGTAATTAATAAAATTCGGAAATGCGTGACTCACGCCCGATGGGGATGATGCATCCGTCTCATCGTTGCATCTAGACTTCGGTAATTAATTTTGATCTATCTTTTAACACATATCTCTCAATAAACTCTTCAGAAACCTCCAACTGCGTTTCTCTATAAGCCGTACACTTCCGTGCATAAGCAATCACTGGTCCTGATCTATCAAAGAGTATGTTTTTCATGAAAGTGTCAGGATCATCATAGGTCTTCTCAGCAGTTTTTGGGTCCATCAGCACGAAAGGAAAGATCGAGATGGCTTGTAACATTCCAAACATTCTACTTCTGTCACACCAATCTAGGAATTCTCGTTTGTCGTATCCTAAACGTGTAATTCTTGCTTGCGTATCAATGTCTAAGGAATCACAAAATACTTTATAGTAATGACGAACTACATCTCCTTCATATTTTTCGCGGAAACTTCTAGAAGTAGTCAGGTACAGGAAGATCATCAAATCGAATGTCGGCGGGCCGTATCTTAGGCATTGAAAGTCAACTAACATAGCGTTCACCGGTACACCATTTTCGTACTTAAACATTATGTTATTGATCCACAAATCTTTGTGAAGGAGAACATTTACCGTATCCTCATAGTCTTTGAGGCTGTCACAAGCTTCTATATACAGATTGTAAACAATCTCTATATTATTGTTTTTATATTTTGAAGAAAAAGTTGCTAAGAAATCAGTTGTAAGTTGAGCGGCTGCTCGCAGCCATGGCGACTCTTTGAACGTTGGCTCTTTCATTATATCACCATAATCATTTAGAATGTTGTATGAAACACCATCAGCACTCTTCTTTGTCTCATAATTGGCATATGCTGCATGGAAGCGAGCGACGGTTGCTGCTGCCACCAGTACATGTGGCAAGTCCAGGGTATCTAGGTAATTTCTGGTAGCGTACCCCTCCACAGCGAGGTCAGGCAATACTATTACTAAATCTGTGTATATGTATGCTTTTGGTAAACACGGATTTGAATCTGGAAAAAATATGTTAATTTTTTTAATGTCATACGGCTTCACTTGATGTGACAAATTTTTGAATCTTTAACCTGACAAAAAGTTGGTTAATTTAATTATTAAATCCCAAGAAATGATAGTTGTATATATGATATTTTACATTGATAAACTTCAAAACAGTTAGCACGCACAATTCCACATACAACACAACGCTTCAAATACTTTCTGGGAGCCTATTTTAACCAACGTTTTGTCAGGTTCGAACTTTATAAAAACGCCAAAGTATGAGATAAATTTTGCAGCTTTTAAATTGATTATGATCACAACATACCTAATTGTTCAAAGTCTTCGAATAAAGAAAACACCAGTCTTTCTCGTTTATTGTAGCTATTATCCGCGATGAAATCTGCTTTGGGTTTGTTGTTAGTTGGCAGGCGTTTTATAAAAATGTGTATTGTAGGAGATACTCCATCAACTTCGACGTGCAAAGCGCCTTTTATATGATCTCCCAGGAACCCCGCGATTCCATCAAACGTTGGCTTGAATTCCCATCTCACCAGCTTGCAATGGTCATTGCCAAAGGCCTTTCTAAGTATAACAGCGACTTGCTTTTCACTCAAAATCTCCATAAGACTCAACGTCTTGTGAGATTGGCCGACCATCTTCCTTCTTTGAATGCAACTGTTTAACAACTTTAAGTGCATCATTTTATATTGTTTTATCTTTTGTTAATATATTTTAGTTATTTCGTAGGTGCGGCTTCGCACTAGCGTCAGTGTTGCGATCGGTTAAACGCTTACGTCCTACTTAATCATTGTAATAAAAGATTATATTCCAATCATATTATTTTAGAGGGTTAAATATGCTAAGGGTATGTTGAAGCGGACTGTCCAAGACCGAAATGGCTGGCGCACATTTGGAGAACCTTCCTTTCAGCAGTAGAAGATGAATTACATTGATGTATCGTAATGCCTGTTTCGGTGGCGTAGTTGTAATGCGTACGCGTTACGACTAAGGCTGACGCTGAGGTCTCGAGTTCGATCCCCGGGTCGGGTAAAAGTTATATTGGGTTTGTCTATTACGAATTGCTCAGTATAAGCCGGGATTCTGGAATTGTGCCCGGTATGGAGTTATGCTCACCCCCTATCTCATCATGGGACGGAGATATGCTCGGCGAAATGTGGGTGAAATTATTGAAAGGTTGGTACCTAGTTAAATATATTATTTACGATGAATTCGCAAAGGAGTCCAGACTATTTAGAAAATACAAAATTCTGCAATTAACCTACAAACGGAAAATAAGACGTTGCGTGAAGAAAACGCTAGTGCACAATGTGATATAATAATAAGTTCATTGTTCGCTATCTTGGCTACAAATTAATAGAGGTAGATTTCCTAAGACTATAGACAAACAAAGTCCTCAGAATATGTAACATTTGCTCAGGACTTGTGTAGATATGTCAAATCGATTCTGATAAGTGACGTCGCGCTTGTTTGGTAGGTCGTCGCAAAGTCAAAGCAGATATAGTCCGACCAATTTTTCTGTAAAGCGGCGAAAATAGGAACTACGGCCGCCATATTGAAATGTCATTCGATTTCAGCGTCTACAGTGCTTTCTAGTGCTCCGTGTGTTTTATTGCGATAGGACAGTGACAACACTTTTCAGTTCACAGATTCTTATACCATCTTTGGTACCACTATACTAACGGGAGGACGCGCAGGGAAATAAGGGTGAACCTACACTTACACGCACCACAAGGGCCGCACGCGCCCCGCCGCGCTGCAATAAGCGTATTTTAGAATTCATTGTATTCAATTACATACCTATAATTGGCAGTAAAGCGGTGGAGGACTACTAGAGGGAGACATGACTGCAAACGGTCAAACTAAGGAGGATGCTCAAGATCAGGCGAAGTGGACACGTTCTAGTAGAAAGGCAGACCTTGGTACTAAGCCGGGATAACTTCAGGCAGAAAGAAAAAATAACCTAGCACACCTATCCCTGCGCACGAGGCGCGTCATCTAGCGCTGATCAGGATCAGCCTGATTTTTTTGGCTTTTTCCCATTCCCGGAATCCGGGAAATGTGAATACTAAGTTATTACACTATAGGTAGGCACTCAGTTAGCCTAGGACACCTATCCTGACCTCATTAAAACGTTTTTACTAGGTGGCTCTATCGTAGGCACCGCCCCTAAGCAGCACTGGGTAACCAATGCTGTGTTCCCGTTTGAAGGACATTAAAATGAGTGAAATTACTGGATATTATGGGAGGTAACATCAAAGTATTGTATTGTCAGCTTAGTAAATAAATAATAAATAAACTACAAAATATCAATACCAGTCACACACATAGTCCTGATCCTACACTAAGTTAACCTCTATCGTAGGTATCAGGAACTACGAGGGACTTGTGGACTGTGGTGCCACAACACAGACCGACATGAGGATCACTTACATATTGGACTCGGTGGGGGAATCGAACCCACGACCTCTTGCTTCGCAGCCGGCTGCTATCCCTCTGCGCCACGAAGATTGTCAGTGCCATGTAGAACTCATCAAACAAGAGACCTGTAGTCAAGTCGTAGTGGTTTAAAAAAAAACGCATGTTGCCGATACATGCGCCGCATGCGGACCGACAGATGTGCGACTACCCTTAACACCAATGTGTTACGTCATATGTGTAAGTACTTAAGTGGATCCGTATTTTTAGGCAGATTGAAGATTCATACGGGAGTTATCGTTCTACCTATTTATTGTTCGTAGACATAAGCTTTGTAAACAAGCATGACAAGCCAGTTGACATTCTCATTGATAACAGTGATTTATAAAGGAAAGGAAAATAGAAGCCACAAATATAACTGATACATACATACGCACTCACAGAGGTGTAACTAGTACACCCACATTTCGCCGAGCGTATCTCCGTCCCACAATGTGATAGAGGGCGAGCCTATCGCCATACCGGCACAAATTCCAGACTCCGTGCTGATACTGAGCATTTCGTAATAGAAAAACCCAATACCACTTTACCCGACCCGGGGATCGAAGCCGAGACCTCAGCGTTTGACTCAATTGTAACGCGTACGCATTACAACTGCGCCACCGAGGCAGTCAAATATAAATGTTTTTTTTTTTATTGTATAGGCCGGCAAACGAGCAAGTGGGTCACCTGATGGTAAGCGATCTCCACCGCCCATGTACGCCCACAATACAAAAGATTCATGGGCGCGTTGCCGACCTTAAAGGAAAGGGATAATAAGGGATTGGGAAGGGGAGGGAGATTTGGGCCTCCGGATATCTCACTCACCGTACGAAACGCAGCAGCAAGCTGCTACTTTACGCCGGTTTTCTGTGAGACAGTGGTAACGACCCGGACGAGCCGGCCCATTCATGCTGTAGACAATAGTGTTTACAGCGTGACTCTACCACTCGTAGATATAATTATAATTATTATGTATCAGAAACACCTGAATGACGAACCGAGAAGATAGCTCGGCTGATGGTAAGCGCCATGGCTACTTAAAAACAGAAGCTACGCCATAGATTCATGGTAATAATGGTAAAAAATTCTATGCCATAGAATTACAAAGATTTGGACTGTGATCATCACTCCGAGAAATAATATCGTTAAGTCTCGTAATTCCCAGTAATTTCACTCTCCTACAATGTCCTTCAAACCGAAACACCATCGTAATTACACTCTGCTGCTTGGCGAAAGTCAAAGCGGTGGGACCAACCCAGATGACCTCTTGCATATGTGGGACCTATCACCTAGTAAAGTGCCACTTCAGTTGTCTTATATCCATTTTCAATACCTTATCTTAGTTGACTGTCTCGGTGGCGCAGTTGTAATACGTATGCGCTACGACTAAAGCCGACGCTGAGGTCTCAGGTTCGATCCCGGGTAAAAGTCATATTGGGTTTTTCTATTACGAAATGCACTGAGCATTTGCTGTAGACAAAACTGTCTGCAGCGTGGCTCTAACGCTCACACTGTTTTTTGATTGGCTCATTTGTGTGGTCTATCTGTATAATCAAACAAAAAATATTACATGCAAACGCACTCACGCCTGTTATCGCCGAGGGGGTAGGCAGAGGTGTAACCAGTACACCCACTTTTCGCCGAGCGTATCTCCGTCCCACAATGTGATAGGGGGCGAGCCTATCGCCATACCGGGCACAAATTCCAGACTCCGGGCTGATACTGAGCATTTCGTAATAGAAAAACCCAATATCACTTTTACCCAACCCGGGGATCGAAGCCGAGACGTCAGCGTTAGCTTGAGTCGTAACGCGTACGCATTACAACTGCGCCACCGAAGTAGTCTTTTAAAAAAAAATACACAAATGTATAAATAATACTTTATTGTCTTTATTTGATTAAAATACATTTATCTAATACTCTAATCTTGTCTATATTGAAGGATTTAAAGCCTCAGGTTACGTCACTAGTCAAAGGCCAGCCTCCGTGGCGCAGCGGGCGAGTAGCCGGCTGCGAAGCGTGAGGCCGTAGGTTCGATTCCCGCACCGAGACAAATGTTTGTGTGAATCACAAATATTTGTTTCAGGTCAGGGTGTTGTGGGTTGGCAAGGACCTTGTAGTTCCTGATACCCACGAAACAGGTTAACCTAGTGTGGGGTCGAGACTATGTGTGTGACTGTTGGGCGTATTTATTTAATTAAAACACTTCGTCCAATATCGATTTAGTTTAAATATAAAAAATCTGTCCCATGACGTCGTAAAAGATCGACCTAAAGTTACTGGATATTAGTGTTGAATAGGACACGAGTTTAAAATAAGTTTGTAATAGTAGCCTCTTTTTTGTACTGAGCCAGTACAATGTCCCACTTCAAATGAGGCGAGGCGGTTACCTGTTATCACTACATTTGCCTGTTCCCACTCTTTCACGCACGCAGCTTTCACTTTTGTGAGTGTTTCATGCTGTAGTCAGTTTTGTCTACAGCATGAATGCCTGTACCATTCTCTGCCGAGCTATCGCTTTTTCATTTAATATTTGATCAAAAATATATTTGATAAGTGACATAACACCCAAGTAATAAATCCCTCGATATTTTTTAAGTATAAATAAAGGTGATTGGAAGATTCGTTTACAAATGGGAAGACTTACATAGTTTCGTATTTACATAATACACATAAACATTTTCTAGTGTAACACTATAATATGCTCGTTTTCACCAACCATTATTTACCTTACCTGACTGCAAGTAAAAAGGAGTGTAATTTTTTCGAGTTTAAATGTATAACCGATCTAATAAAACGTAATTGATTAATAATTTCTGGCATCGATTATTACTTTAATAATCGATTATAGACGTCACTAAAAAAAATATTAACAAAAATACAACTGCGACAGGCATGATATGTTCAACAATGAACAGTTGGTACTATAGCATGTTTTCGGCTATGTAACCTTTTTCGCAATTTTAAAGTTATGGGTCCCGTAAAGTTAAGGAAAGGTTAGTGAAAACGGACACTAACAACTAAAATTTCGATGTAAATATTTCCTATACTAAAAATAACAAACAATTTAATGTAAATACATTTTACCCATATTTCCGCGTACATAAGGCACTTACTGGCAAGAATACATAGGGGCTATGTTTCGACCACGAATAATGGAAGCACCAGGTATTAATCAAATATAATATCTTTTAATCATGCCTAATATCATCAGCTAATAATCCTATGTATAAACATTAATGTTTGTTCGTCCTCTATACCATTCATCGTGATGAAACTTTGGTCAGTGGTGAGGATTTGAGAAAAAGTTAAAAAAAAAATATTACAAAAAATGAAAGCATTGCAAATTGAGAGCGCGTCCATGAAGTTCCATTCAAATTCAAAACATTTGTTCTGTAAATTAGATCATAAATATCACTTTTATTGTCAATCATTCATTCATTCATTCTTTAATGTTGTTGTATAAACTAGTTTTATTTCAATGTGTAATATTCGCGTAAACCTAAGAAATCACTACACAGAATTATTGTCAATTTATATCGAGAACTGTCATCTGGTGACTGAAATAATATTTGTATGCTTATGCTAGCATGTAAGGCATATTAAAAAAAAACTATATATTGATGTATATTTTTATGCAATGCATCGACATTTTTTGGCGATATATTTTATTTCAGTATACCAATGTATCGATAATTATGTATTGAAATCATATCTAGATCGATATTTTTTTAGGATAGGATGCCATGAACTGTAGACCAAACCTGAAGCCAACATGTCGATATTCTTTATAAGATGCCAAAAAAGGTCATCCATATATCAAGCCAATATATCGATATTAATTTTTCGATATATCAAAGCGATATTGATACTTTTTTTAAATATATTTGCACATGCCTAGTCTGCAACGTAAATATGAATAGAGCTTTAAATGGTTCATCAATGCCAAAATTTTTGAATATGCACTGGAAAATCACGTCCAATCATAACGATTGTTTTTGTTCAACGCTGACATTTTCATGACTTAAAATTATGTTTGTCGATTTCACAAGCTTCATTACAATATGATACAACTAATATCCGTGGTCGATTTCAAACTTACCATAAACTATACATTTGAGCTAATTTCGAAAATTAATAACAAATATATAATGGAAGACATGCAATAAAAACAATTTCACATTTGAAATTATTTCTTAAAGATGTTGATACAAGCTACAATACGCGCAAAATAACTTGTCCGGGGTGAAGTTAGTCACTTCACCCCCTCCTCAACGCTTCCCGGAACACTTTACCCTCTGAACACAATAACCGTGACGAAGTGACGCGAGGGGCTAACTTCAGACCGACCAAGTTACTTTGCGCAATTTAAATTCATAATTTCAATAGTATTTAATAATAATAACTGCCGAGTTTTCTATCGATTCTTCTAAAAATATGCTGCATATTGCAATCCGTCTCAGTGGAAGATAATTGGTTATAAATTCTTTATATTTTCATAGCCTTTAAGATTGACATGAATGCTGTATTTAGCATAATATAAAAATATACCTTTTTCTTTACAATATAGTACATGAATATGTTATAGTGTAAATATATGAAAACAGACGTTTTTATATTATTATTCGAGACAAATTAAATACTGACACAGTAATATGTCACTGTCATTTTTTAAATGCAGTTTGATTATTAACAATTTTCAAAGTATAAGGGCCTCCACTACACTAAACCCTATATTTCTATAAATGTCTTATGTAGTAAACAAACTTCACTTCGCACTAAAATCACAATTTCCGAATCAATCACACATCATATGTTATACGTGAACGTATTGATCTTTGCATCAAACATATACAATATGAATTAAACTTTGAATTACTCCAATTAACCAATAAATTACGATATTTTTCTCAAAAACTGAATATTCCTAAAAGGCATTTGCACAGATTATATAGGGGAACTGTAAATTTGACATTTCGTATTGCTAATTCGTAGTGATGGGAAGTAGTGAATGAATTAATGATTTCAACATAAATTGTAATAATAAATACGTTCAATAACTACACAAATCATTATATTATCAGTTCTGAAGTCTTTAAAATAATGCTACTAAAATGCTTTTGGTGATTTACACAACCAGTAAAACCATTCACTTTCCATTCAGGCTTTATTAGTTCAGTAGTTCGTCCAAGCGTTTCCCAACCCTATCAGTTGTCATCGGTTCACATATCGCCAAATTTGATTACTACATAAGACTTGTAAGAAAAAACGAAATATAGACAGTCTGGCTGCGGCAGTCAGGCCATAACATAATATTGAAGCCAGGCGATAACCATGAGCTAATCAGCTAATCAAGATGGAAAACATATGTTTGCTGACGTAAATTCGTACGTATAATTATAAATAGCGACGTAAATTCGGTTTGAAAGAAGTTCGTGTCGATCTGGCTATTGCTGTCATAGGCATTGCGCGGGCGCATGGCGTCATGTCATGTAAGTTTGGTTGGTGCAACCAAGCTGATTAGTTTGCGGATGCCCTTATAATAACATTGATTTAAATTTATTTTTTAATTGTTCATTAAGCTGCAATATGTTTACAATTTAATAATAAATGCAGATCTGCCACCCCAGTCTTGTATTACAATTTTAATTAAATTATTAAATACTGTCATAATATAATCATTCTTTGAACATCTAATGATTATTACATTTTAACTTATAATAATGATGCATATTTCAATAGGTTTATAAAAAGTTTTGTCTATAAAATTCAAAAATGTTAATACAATATTTTTTTATATCTATATTATACAATTTATTCAAAATATATTTTCATTTATTTTTCTGTGCACTTTTAATAAGGTGGTATAAATTAATATGGCAAAATTGTTTAATATCATTATAGAAACGTTCATTTGACGTTACGTGATTTTTTTAGGTAGTATTCGATACGATCCGTTGTTTTTTTTTTTTAAGTTGGTATAGTAGAGTTAGCCTAGTATTAAACAACGTGCCCTAATTTTGTGTTTCATTTCACACAATGACGTCTGTTTGAATACAATTAATATACCCAGCTTGATCAAGGAAAGAAAACTTAATAGATAAATGTAATCACTAGTCATTACCTAGAGTGGTCGGTTCAGAGTCTCAAGTGTGCGTCGTTAGTGATCTCACTAGGTAGAGTGGTCGGTTCAGAGTCTCAAGTGTGCGTCATTAGTGATCTCATTAGGTAGAGTGGTCGGTTCAGAGTCTCAAGTGTGCGTCATTAGTGATCTCATTAGGTAGAGTGGTCGGTTCAGAGTCTCAAGTGTGCGTCATTAGTGATCTCACTAGGTAGAGTGGTCGGTTCAGAGTCTCAAGTGTGCGTCATTAGTGATCTCACTAGGTAGAGTGGTCGGTTCAGAGTCTCAAGTGTGCGTCATTAGTGATCTCACTAGGTAGAGTGGTCGGTTCAGAGTCTCAAGTGTGCGTCATTAGTGATCTCACTAGGTAGAGTGGTCGGTTCAGAGTCTCAAGTGTGCGTCATTAGTGATCTCATTAGGTAGAGTGGTCGGTTCAGAGTCTCAAGTGTGCGTCATTAGTGATCTCACTAGGTAGAGTGGTCGGTTCAGAGTCTCAAGTGTGCGTCATTAGTGATCTCACTAGGTAGAGTGGTCGGTTCAGAGTCTCAAGTGTGCGTCATTAGTGATCTCATTAGGTAGAGTGGTCGGTTCAGAGTCTCAAGTGTGCGTCATTAGTGATCTCATTAGGTAGAGTGGTCGGTTCAGTGTCAAGTGTGCGTCATTAGTGATCTCATTAGGTAGAGTGGTCGGTTCAGTGTCAAGTGTGCGTCATTAGTGATCTCATTAGGTAGAGTGGTCGGTTCAGTGTCAAGTGTGCGTCATTAGTGATCTCATTAGGTAGAGTGGTCGGTTCAGAGTCTCAAGTGTGCGTCATTAGTGATCTCATTAGGTAGAGTGTGCGTCATTAGTGATCTCATTAGGTAGAGTGGTCGGTTCAGTGTCAAGTGTGCGTCATTAGTGATCTCATTAGGTAGAGTGGTCGGTTCAGAGTCTCAAGTGTGCGTCATTAGTGATCTCACTAGGTAGAGTGGTCGGTTCAGAGTCTCAAGTGTGCGTCATTAGTGATCTCACTAGGTAGAGTGGTCGGTTCAGAGTCTCAAGTGTGCGTCATTAGTGATCTCATTAGGTAGAGTGGTCGGTTCAGAGTCTCAAGTGTGCGTCATTAGTGATCTCATTAGGTAGAGTGGTCGGTTCAGTGTCAAGTGTGCGTCATTAGTGATCTCATTAGGTAGAGTGGTCGGTTCAGTGTCAAGTGTGCGTCATTAGTGATCTCATTAGGTAGAGTGGTCGGTTCAGTGTCAAGTGTGCGTCATTAGTGATCTCATTAGGTAGAGTGGTCGGTTCAGAGTCTCAAGTGTGCGTCATTAGTGATCTCATTAGGTAGAGTGTGCGTCATTAGTGATCTCATTAGGTAGAGTGGTCGGTTCAGTGTCAAGTGTGCGTCATTAGTGATCTCATTAGGTAGAGTGGTCGGTTCAGAGTCTCAAGTGTGCGTCATTAGTGATGTCATTAGCTAGAGTGGTCGGTTCAGTGTCTCAAGTGTGCGTCATTGGTGATGTCATTAGGTAGAGTGGTCGGTTCAGTGTCTCAAGTGTGCGTCATTAGTGATCTCATTAGGTAGAGTGTGCGTCATTAGTGATCTCATTAGGTAGAGTGGTCGGTTCAGTGTCAAGTGTGCGTCATTAGTGATCTCATTAGGTAGAGTGGTCGGTTCAGAGTCTCAAGTGTGCGTCATTAGTGATGTCATTAGCTAGAGTGGTCGGTTCAGTGTCTCAAGTGTGCGTCATTGGTGATGTCATTAGGTAGAGTGGTCGGTTCAGAGTCTCAAGTGTGCGTCATTAGTGATGTCATTAGCTAGAGTGGTCGGTTCAGTGTCTCAAGTGTGCGTCATTAGTGATGTCATTAGCTAGAGTGGTCGGTTCAGTGTCTCAAGTGTGCGTCATTGGTGATGTCATTAGCTAGAGTGGTCGGTTCAGTGTCTGGTTGTGTCGGTGTCGGTGTGGGCAGCTCGCTGCAGCGCCTGCAATGCTCGGAGCGTGTGGGCGAGCAGGGCGCGCGGATGTGCTGGCGGATGGTAGTGTGCAGGATGTGCAGGAGGTGCAGGAGGCGGCGCTCGCCAGCTGACGACATGTTCTCGTCCTGTAGTTTGTGAGATGCTGACGGTGAACAATACGCGACGTTCCCACGCGACGCGCAGAGCCTCCAACACCTGCACACAACATATTTTTACTAGCTAACACTTTTTAACGAGTGGTGTAGATAATTTTGTCTACAGCATGAATGGGCCGGCTCGTCCGGGTCGTTACTACTGTCTCACAGAAAACCGGCGTAAAGTAGCAGCTTGGAGATCGCATCAGGTGATCCACACACACTCGTTTGCCGGCCTATACTATATATAAAAAAAAGCTTGTGTCTACGGCTTCACCCTCTTAACAGTATGTTATATGAAAAGCATGACTTTTGATTTATCTATTCTCCCAGAATTGTAAATAGGATTTAACCGACATAATACAATAAGACATCTGAACTGGTGGCGCAGTTGTAATGCGTACGCGTTCAATTGAGGCCAACGTTGAGGTCTCGGGTTCGATCCCCGGGTCGGGTAAAGTGGTATTGGATTTTTCTATTACGAAATGTTCAGTATCAGCCCGGAGTCTGGAATTTGTGCCCGGTATGGCGATAGGCTCGCCCCCTATCACATAAGGGACGGAGATACGCTCGGCGAAATGTGGGTGTACTGGTTACACCTCTGCCTACCTCTTCGGGGATTACAGGCGTGAGTGGTGGGGAATGTAAATATTATAAGGGTGTCGCGCTGGCTTCACAGTAACAGCTGGACTACTAGATTGGACGGAACACCGTCCATAACTACAAGCAACAGCACATTGCGTTGCGCTCGTCGGCTGTGAGTGATGTTCGATGGGTGTGATGGGAGTGATGGGAGTGATGAGAGTGATGGGAGTGATGAGAGTGATGGGAGTGATGGGAGTGATGGGAGTGATGAGAGTGATGGGAGTGATGAGAGTGATGGGAGTGATGGGAGTGATGGGAGTGATATAGAAACAGTTAGTAGGCACCTGTCGTCCCAGTGCAGTGTCAGGCAGCAGTGTGTAGCGCGGGAAGCCCACCGCGTAGTAGCGCGCGCCGGGGCTCGGGTGCAGCGGACCCTGCCGACCCGACTGGAAACTGATACAACAATGTCATATTACACTCCATTATATTCATTATTATAATCAATAGCTCACGTTCTCCAAAATGTATTATCCAATTATATAAATCAAGTACAAAAATAAATGAGTTAGAAGCCATTTGAATCTGCTGGAAGGGATACATGTCAAATGATGGAAAAAGATGCACGTCGTGTTACGTCTTAATACAGGTCATACAATTACGGTGCACGCGTGCGAGAGAGATAGTGAGATTTTCTCACTACCCACCTTTGCCCATACCAATATTTAAAACTATGAACTACGGCCTCATTATTTATACTTAATACAGTTTTTTTTATGGCATTGACCGGTAAACGCGCAATTGGGTCACCTGATGGTGAGTGATCGCCACCGCCCATGTACACCCGCAATACCAAAATAATCATGGGTTTTTCTGTGAGACAGTGGTAATGACCCAGACGAGCCGGCCCATACATGCTGTAGACAAGTGTCTACAGCGTGGCTCTACGACTCAGTTGGAAGTGTATCTTAAGATTCCGCTCCATATTCCATACAAAGGTTGAAGGGTGATTGCTCCACAGTTTGACATCGTACGTCAAAAGTTAAGTACAATATCGATCAATCTCACCATTATTTATGCCTGTACGTAAACAAAATTCTAAAATCAAATGCGATTTGAAAGGTACGAATTTAAAACAACTTATATTTCAGCTCTAATTTTCACGCAGTTTTGGGCGTAAATAAATAACATAAAGGGTATGTAATCTCCAAAACAAAAATCGTACATGCATAGTTTAATTATTTGATACTTTAAATAACTTCATTTTTAATTGGTTCATTCAGTGATTTTTTCATAAAAAAGACTTACACAAATCTATTAATAATTTTTTACGCTAAATTTTACCACGAATTATTGTCCATTTCACGGGGCACAACGTAGAGTGAGATAGCATGTATTCTTGAGTCCACCTAAAATATTAGACGACTTCAAGCCGTCAACTAGCATACTATGACAGCGTCCGTGGCGCTGCGGGCGAGTGGTCGGCTGCGAAGCGAGAGGCCGTGGGTTCGATTCCCGCACCGAGACAAATGTTTGTGTGAACCACTAATATTGGTCTCGGGTCTGGGTGTTATGGGTTGGCAAGTCCCTCGTAGTTCTTGATACCCACGATACAGGTTTACCTAGTGTGGCGTCAGGTCTATGTGTGTGACTGTTTGGTGTATTTATTTATTTATTAAGATAATAATAAGGCAGTGTCTCACTTGTATGTGACGAGTATGGATCCGGTGTGATGTGGATGTTGTGGCAAGGTTGCTGGCTGTACACTCCACGCCATGCTGCCGGCTGGTTGTGGTCCCACTCCCTCACCCATACCACCCATACCGCCCACACACCGCGAGCACGCAGCACATGAGCCCGCCCACGTGCCTTCACCGTCAGACACTACATACAATGTAAAATTATTGAAATTTTCACTTAAAATTATTTATTAGGGGCTAGGTCCCACGTATGCGAGAACCAATCTGGGTTGGTACCATCGCTTTATACAGTATGTAACAAAAGCCCTGTTGGCCCTTTTGGGGTCGTGAAGATAGGCATATAGACAGCTTAATAAAACAAGTTAAGTTAAAAAAAAAACAGAAGCGAGATATTATCCTTACACAGTTAGCTTAGAAAAAAGAACATATTTGAAAAATGTTGTTAACATGTGAAGCCGGAAGCGCGCACGCAGCGTGGCGCGGCGCGTGTGATGTACGTGGACGACGCAACTTGCTATCTCGCTCTGTCTCCAAGTCATCTCTCTTGCAGAGGTAATCAATCGAAATACGGCTTACAAACAATAAATTAATTTGAGGTTTAAAATTTAATATGAAAATTTTTATTGACCACTTTTCGTATGCGAATATTTTCATTACGTTTGAATATCGATTCTGATATCACAGTTAAAATGCCCAAAAGTATTTTTGTTGTATTGTATAGATAAAATAGTTATTCAGAAATAGTTCTGCCGCCAAGAATCACTGCAAGGCACTGAACCGTCTTGTTACCCTTATTAACATAAAATTTTAAGGTTTCAATGTCCCTTCAAGTCGAAACACAACTGTGCTTACATACTGCTACGTGGCGGTAGACAGCACGGTGGTACCAACCTCTTGTACACACGGAACCTACCACCTAGTAAAATGTATCGAATAGACAAACATGGCGTATATACTTTTGTCACAAAAATAATCCACACATGGTAACCGTTTGACAAATATACCAAATACGCGAATACAAATAGCCATATGAAGAGCCACCATTAAAAAATACAACAAATAATTTTAATTGTTTTTGTCAGTTGTTTATAAATAACCATCCTAAAATATGAGTATGGGAAATATACTGACCGACGATACACCCGTCCGTTGAGAGCATGTCATTGCTGAGGGGGAGTGTAGGGGAGGGAGGGGAAGGCGGTGAGGGAGGCAAAGGAGGAGAGGGAGGTGAGGGAGGTGAGGGAGGTGAGGGAGGCGAGGGAGTTGACACAGCGTCGAACACATCGTCACTGCTCGTGCTGCAGTTCAACAGCTCGCCCACCACCGCTTGCTGACAACACAAACAACAAACATTTCATTACAGATCGCCTACATACATCACCTCACGCCTGTATCCCTTCAAAGGTAGGCAGTGACGCAACGAATGCACTCACTCTTCGACAATCTTATGTCCATCGCGTGATATGATATCGGACACAAAATACAATGACGGGTAACTCCTATCTATTTTTTCGATTTGCAAAAAGTAAACATGAATTGTGATCAGATCGGGGATTTGAACTAACAAATACTTCAAATGCATTTGTTGTCATTTACATAGAAGTTTATACTTTTTCATTTTTGAAATTCAAAGTACCTAAACCATTTGCTTTACATTATTTGACAGTAATTTGTTTGATGAGTTAATATTAATAACCAAAAATATTTTTTTTTACTTTCTTACAGGGCCCCAAACTGTGTGCCCAGGGGACCCCGCATGGCCTAAGATGGCGCTAAATTGAGATATCAAATATGAGTGCTAACAATGTTGTTGCATAGTTGAAGTAAAATTTATATGCTACAAAATACTTCATAACAATCAGCCTACGAATATAATCATTATTATTTCACATTTTTTCAGTTCCAACTTAGGATTTTGTAACTACGGGTTGCCCAGATATCGATGGTACAGTGAAACTTGCATAAACTAAGGAAAACAAAGTGGCGGTTACGGTTTTTGTTATCTGTGATGACATGGCCCCACAGATATCGAATTTGAGGTCAATCAGTCCTAAATCAAGAAGAAACAACTTAGTGGTTAATTTTTTCAGTTTTGACATCATCTAATATTTGAAATTACAGGGCACCCCACATATCAATTTTAAAGCCAATGGGCCTTAAGGAAAAAAAGCGGCTACTGTTTTCAATGCTTTCATAACATGTATGAAATATGACCACGTGTCAGTTTTTCTGGGCAGTTATATACTAACAGTAATGCAGTGTTTTTTTTTTTTTATTAGATTGAATGACAAGACGAGCAGGTCGCTCGCCTGATGGTAAGCGCCACGCCTGCCCATAAACAAAAGCAACGCCACACAGAACTTTAAATAAAGCACTGCATGACACTGGACTGCGCTCGTCACCCCGAGACATAAGGTGTTAAGTCTCATAATGCCCAGTAATTACACTGGCTTCAATGTCCTTCACACCGGAACACAACAGATGATGATGAAAGATGTTCACCTGCAGACTCTCCTTGCTCTCGTGGCTGAGGTACGTGGACACGGTATCGACGGAGTGTCGTCGTCCGGAGCGCATGCTGGTGCACTCGTCGCTCGTCGCCTCTATAATAACAGTAGTGTAGTGTAAACATGTTCACCTGCAGACTCTCCTTGCTCTCGTGGCTGAGGTACGTGGACACGGTATCGACGGAGTGTCGTCGTCCGGAGCGCATGCTGGTGCACTCGTCGCTCGTCGCCTCTATAATAACAGTAGTGTAGTGTAAACATGTTCACCTGCAGACTCTCCTTGCTCTCGTGGCTGAGGTACGTGGACACGGTATCGACGGAGTGTCGTCGTCCGGAGCGCATGCTGGTGCACTCGTCGCTCGTCGCCTCTATAATAACAGTAGTGTAGTGTAAACATGTTCACCTGCAGACTCTCCTTGCTCTCGTGGCTGAGGTACGTGGACACGGTATCGACGGAGTGTCGTCGTCCGGAGCGCATGCTGGTGCACTCGTCGCTCGTCGCCTCTATAATAACAGTAGTGTAGTGTAAACATGTTCACCTGCAGACTCTCCTTGCTCTCGTGGCTGAGGTACGTGGACACGGTATCGACGGAGTGTCGTCGTCCGGAGCGCATGCTGGTGCACTCGTCGCTCGTCGCCTCTATAATAACAGTAGTGTAGTGTAAACATGTTCACCTGCAGACTCTCCTTGCTCTCGTGGCTGAGGTACGTGGACACGGTATCGACGGAGTGTCGTCGTCCGGAGCGCATGCTGGTGCACTCGTCGCTCGTCGCCTCTATAATAACAGTAGTGTAGTGTAAACATGTTCACCTGCAGACTCTCCTTGCTCTCGTGGCTGAGGTACGTGGACACGGTATCGACGGAGTGTCGTCGTCCGGAGCGCATGCTGGTGCACTCGTCGCTCGTCGCCTCTATAATAACAGTAGTGTAGTGTAAACATGTTCACCTGCAGACTCTCCTTGCTCTCGTGGCTGAGGTACGTGGACACGGTATCGACGGAGTGTCGTCGTCCGGAGCGCATGCTGGTGCACTCGTCGCTCGTCGCCTCTATAATAACAGTAGTGTAGTGTAAACATGTTCACCTGCAGACTCTCCTTGCTCTCGTGGCTGAGGTACGTGGACACGGTATCGACGGAGTGTCGTCGTCCGGAGCGCATGCTGGTGCACTCGTCGCTCGTCGCCTCTATAATAACAGTAGTGTAGTGTAAACATGTTCACCTGCAGACTCTCCTTGCTCTCGTGGCTGAGGTACGTGGACACGGTATCGACGGAGTGTCGTCGTCCGGAGCGCATGCTGGTGCACTCGTCGCTCGTCGCCTCTATAATAACAGTAGTGTAGTGTAAACATGTTCACCTGCAGACTCTCCTTGCTCTCGTGGCTGAGGTACGTGGACACGGTATCGACGGAGTGTCGTCGTCCGGAGCGCATGCTGGTGCACTCGTCGCTCGTCGCCTCTATAATAACAGTAGTGTAGTGTAAACATGTTCACCTGCAGACTCTCCTTGCTCTCGTGGCTGAGGTACGTGGACACGGTATCGACGGAGTGTCGTCGTCCGGAGCGCATGCTGGTGCACTCGTCGCTCGTCGCCTCTATAATAACAGTAGTGTAGTGTAAACATGTTCACCTGCAGACTCTCCTTGCTCTCGTGGCTGAGGTACGTGGACACGGTATCGACGGAGTGTCGTCGTCCGGAGCGCATGCTGGTGCACTCGTCGCTCGTCGCCTCTATAATAACAGTAGTGTAGTGTAAACATGTTCACCTGCAGACTCTCCTTGCTCTCGTGGCTGAGGTACGTGGACACGGTATCGACGGAGTGTCGTCGTCCGGAGCGCATGCTGGTGCACTCGTCGCTCGTCGCCTCTATAATAACAGTAGTGTAGTGTAAACATGTTCACCTGCAGACTCTCCTTGCTCTCGTGGCTGAGGTACGTGGACACGGTATCGACGGAGTGTCGTCGTCCGGAGCGCATGCTGGTGCACTCGTCGCTCGTCGCCTCTATAATAACAGTAGTGTAGTGTAAACATGTTCACCTGCAGACTCTCCTTGCTCTCGTGGCTGAGGTACGTGGACACGGTATCGACGGAGTGTCGTCGTCCGGAGCGCATGCTGGTGCACTCGTCGCTCGTCGCCTCTATAATAACAGTAGTGTAGTGTAAACATGTTCACCTGCAGACTCTCCTTGCTCTCGTGGCTGAGGTACGTGGACACGGTATCGACGGAGTGTCGTCGTCCGGAGCGCATGCTGGTGCACTCGTCGCTCGTCGCCTCTATAATAACAGTAGTGTAGTGTAAACATGTTCACCTGCAGACTCTCCTTGCTCTCGTGGCTGAGGTACGTGGACACGGTATCGACGGAGTGTCGTCGTCCGGAGCGCATGCTGGTGCACTCGTCGCTCGTCGCCTCTATAATAACAGTAGTGTAGTGTAAACATGTTCACCTGCAGACTCTCCTTGCTCTCGTGGCTGAGGTACGTGGACACGGTATCGACGGAGTGTCGTCGTCCGGAGCGCATGCTGGTGCACTCGTCGCTCGTCGCCTCTATAATAACAGTAGTGTAGTGTAAACATGTTCACCTGCAGACTCTCCTTGCTCTCGTGGCTGAGGTACGTGGACACGGTATCGACGGAGTGTCGTCGTCCGGAGCGCATGCTGGTGCACTCGTCGCTCGTCGCCTCTATAATAACAGTAGTGTAGTGTAAACATGTTCACCTGCAGACTCTCCTTGCTCTCGTGGCTGAGGTACGTGGACACGGTATCGACGGAGTGTCGTCGTCCGGAGCGCATGCTGGTGCACTCGTCGCTCGTCGCCTCTAGGACCTCGTTCACACTATCTATTGGCACTTCTATTGGCTCCTGCTTGTGCTTACTCTCTACCCGTTCCTGATGGTGAGATGTCTGCTTGTTGTTGTTGCCTAAAGGATTTCAGAATATAATGAATTGTAGCGCGCAACCTTACCACGCGACCGCGTCCCGTATATTTAGTATTTAAATATGTGGCAACCGCGTACTACTCGCGACCGCGTGCCGCTGCAGTCGTGTACCCACGCATATTAGCAACTTGCGAATAGTGTAACTTTCTATAAGTAAAATCCATACTTATATGTATATAAGTGCCAAAGTGTCTGTCTGTCTGGCTTTTTCAGGGCTAAACTACTGGACCGATTTTGATGAAATTAGGTGTGAAGAAATTTTGAACACCAAGGACATAGGCTACTTTTTGTCTCAAAAAAACCTGACAGGTGTGAAATCGGGGATGAAAGTTTGTATGGACAAACAATATTAAAATAGGAGTGAATCTGATGTTCAAATGTTTTGTGGAGAAAGAATATTTTAATTATTTATTTATTTATTTTGAACCATTTATCCCCTAAAGCTAAAGAGGTAAAATAAGGGATAAAACATATATTATCAATATGGGTGTTATTTTCGGGGTTTCTTGGGGTGCTGATTACGAAAATCATACATTTTCAAATCCAAGATGGCGAACATTATTTTTCCAACATAGCAATAGGGGTGTCATTGTCGGGGTTTCTTGTGGTGAAAGTATCAATAAATAGTAAGACTTACTGAATATATTTAAATTATGCAGTATCTGTCTCGCGAGGCCCGGCTTGCGGTCCCGAGGCGAGGCACTGCGCGCGCCGCCGAGGCGGGACTGCAGCGACTGCATTGAATGCATCGACTGCACCGATTGTACCGACGAGCCTGTGTGCTGTTGAGGGATACGTGGCCTGCGACCTGTTGTGTGTTATACATAACATAATTGATACAATTTAATGATTGATGGGTTTTTTTTTTCTATTACGAAACGCTCAGTACCAGCACGGAGTCTGGAATTGTGCCCGATATGGCGATAGGCTCGCCTCCTATCACATCACGGGACGGAGATACGCTTGGTGAAATGTGGGTGTACTGGTTACACCTCTGCCTATCTCTTCGGGGATTACAGGCATGAGTGTATAATGGTGTGCGGCCGCGTGACTCAAGTAATATCACCACACACCACGAGTATGTTATTCTCCCTAATAACTTCGATAGTTAATTCTATATTAGTAATGTTTTCAATACATACAAGAACTTACGCCTATATCGCCAAAGGAGTGGGCAGTGGTGCAACTAGTACACCAATGTTTAATCGAGCTTATTTCCATATCATGATGTGGCGAGTCTGTCCAAACAGGGGCGGTACTGGCTAATTCACCGAACTTCTGCAATTCGATGTTCGATTAAAGAACCAATGATTCTGTCGTACCGCCGAACGACCGTCTAAAGGCCAAAACGATGAACAACGATTTATGACGTCACATGAACTTCATTAAAACCGATTTATTTGAATTAATTAATGTCGCCCGCGGATGATTAATCTGAATGGCCTTGAACGCCGGCAGAGTTGATGAAGTTCGGCGAATTAGCCGGTACCGCCCCAGTACTACAGATACAAAACAAGAAGTTGAATGGCATAAAGTTTGTCAGCAGGTGGACCTTCATGGTTGTGTTCTGTTTGTCGCGGCGGCGGCGGCGGTGCTGGCGGTGCCGGTGGTAGTGCTGGCGGTAGTGCTGGCGGTAGTGCTGGCGGTAGTGCTGGCGTGCGTACAGACCGGGTGAGCGGGTAGGGCGGGTGAGGCGCTCGGCGCAGCAGGCGCAGCGCTCCGCCGCACAGCGAGCGCGCCGTCATACGAGCCGGAGACACCGCCCACTGACCCCAGCGCACCACCTACAACAACATTACTATGGTTTTTTCAAAGCTTACCAACAAAGCATAATAAGGTAGTTTCCTATATTGAATGTTATACATTATTTTATAAGCAACAGAAAATGATACGCAAAAGAAACCCTTTTATTAAAACACAACCAAAATTCAGAAATGTGCCCGCAGTTATGACTTTAAATGTTGGTATGAGGAAAAGTTGGTGCGTAGTAGGGATATCTCATTATCTCGCTTGCACACGTGTACCATAATGAACATTGTACGCAGTGACGTCAAAGTTTGCGTCGTCTGTCATTTGACAATTACCCCTTCTACGGGATTTGAATGGCTTCTAACTTATTTATTTTTGGTACGATTTATAAAATTCTGCAATAGATTTTGGGTAACGTAATTTATTGATTTAAATAATAAAAAAAATCTAGTCAACCACCCTATTGTTTGAGGTTGTCTGAAATGAAATTAAATGAAATAGTTTTATTAATCATGTAGGCAATTAAAATAGCGCTTATGACAAGTCAGTACAAAATAAAGAAACATATGTATAGAAAACATATCAACTAATGTATAAATAACATACATAGCATCGTCAAAATACACTATCTGTCTGCTGACATTATCCCGGCCTCTAGTCTGGTGGTACGTACCTCTCGACGGACTCGCCAGGCGTCCTCGAGCAAGCACTGCGCCTCCATCGGCAGCGGTTCGTATGCGAGTTCCCCCCCTAGCGGCGGCGCCACGAAGCGCGCCCACTCCCACCGCACGCCGCGCCCCGCCGGCGACTGCACGCTGTAACACGAGCGGCGCACCAGCCATTCCACCGACGCACCCTCCAGACAACCAGCTAAAACACAACAATTACACATTATAATCAAGGTGGTAGGTCAATTTACAAGGTGGTCGGTCAATTTACAAGGTGATAGGTCAATTTACAAGGTAGTAGGTCAATTTACAATGTGGTAGGTAGGTCAATTTACAAGGTGATATGTCCCTCGTATGCGAGAGGCCGGCTGGGTTGGTACCACCGCGCTGTCTATTTCCGCCGCCAAGCAACAGTGTGTAAGCACTGTTGTGTTCCGGTGTGAAGGACATTGAAGCCAGTGTAATTCCTGGGCATTATGAGACTTAACACCTAATGTCTCGGGGTGACGAGCGCAGTCCAGTGTCGTGCAGTGATTTGTTATTTAAAGTTCTGTGTGACGTTGCTTCTGTTTATGAGCAGGCGTGGCGTTTACAATCAGGCGAGCGACCTGCTCGTCTCGTCATTCAAGCTAAAAAAAAAAAAATTACATTTGTTTGGTTCACTTACCACCAGGTGACCCACTTGCCCGTTACCCACTCTTACATAAAAACAAAAATAACTAGATTTCTTAACATTAGCCAAAATTTTATACCTGGGACATGGGAATTAAAAACCTCCAGTATTTTTGAAATCGTTTAAAAAAATTACCGCTGTTTTAGATTTCTATGTTTCATAGCTCGTTGACTATAAATCGATACTGTAATTGCAAATAATTTAGATATAAAGTTTGCTTAATGCCGATATCATACATACCAAGTGTAATGAAATGAAATGAAATGAAATGAAATAGTTTTATTAATCATGTAGGCAATTAAAATAGCGCTTATGACAAGTCAGTACAAAATAAAGAAACTTATGTATAAAAATCATATCAACTAATGTATACATAACATACATAGCATCGTCAAATACACTAGGCAATTACACTAAATTGTTTAATTGTAAGGGAAACACTTCCGAAAACGAAGACAGGTGGTATTGCTGGTGATTACAGACACGATACCACTAAATACAATAAATCGGCATAGTTATTTTTACACCAGCCTTCTTTGGAACCAATAAATACAATGATGTTACATTCTAATAATAATAAAATCGCATTTTTCTTAATAATGTAATGTAAAGTCAATAAAAAAACAATTAACGCTAGGAATTAACTAAGCAGCACAGCGCACGGCGCGATATGTTTATTGAGTATTGCAGTGCGGTAATGCGCGCGGGTCATCGACCCTAACTTTAGCATTACTACACTTTACATTGCTGGCTTACCTTTCCAAAATGGCAAGTAAACGGCCAAATAATAGTGTTTTCCGTTTATATTTTGGGTAGTGTTTTATTTATTATCTTATCGGCTTTAGAAGGGATCCTCTTACACTCGGTATACGTTTTTGCTTAATAAAATTAAACATAATATTTTTATTTATAGTTAAAATAAAAACAACCAAGATAATCCGATTTTGGTATCTCCTGAAATCTTGGAAAATATAAATACATAGTACATACTCCACATTATATTTACCTGAGGTGTCGATGCCTTGAGTCAGCGTGCGCAGGTTAACGTAGTGGCCCTTCAGCGCAGGGTCAGCATCGGCGAGCACGACGCGTGTCAACTTCTTGGCGTGAGCGCGTTCAAGCGTGCGTGTGACACCCGGCGTGTGCGGCAACCACTGCCCGTTCATCTGCCACTCCCACACCACCACGCAGTGCACTGACGACATTCTCATCTCATTGTTCAACACCTGCCATCAAAATCATTAAATACTTCAAATGCATAGTTATTAATCATTGAAGAGTTTAAAAATTTTCCGTCATTCTCGGTTATCAATTCTTGGCCAAATTATGATGGGACCACCCTTGAGGTACAACTCTATTGACTACAATCATTAAAATCGGTCCTTATTTTGACATTTGACCAACATAACTGACTCTGACTGCCTCGGTGGCGCAGTTGTAATGCGTACGCGTTTCGATTAAGCTAACGCTGAGGTCTCGGGCTCGATCCCCGGGTCGGGTAAAGTGGTATTGGGTTTTTCTATTACGAAATGCTCAGTATCAGCCCGGAGTCTGGAATTTGTGCCCGGTATGGCGATAGGCTCGCCCCCTATCACATTGTGGGACGGAGATACGCTCGGCGAAATGTGGGTGTACTGGTTACACTTCTGCCTACCCCTTCGGGGATTACAGGCGTGAGTGCGTATAGATGCGTATTAACCAACATAAATATGTTGGATTGAAAACCACGTCATTTTTGAAGTACCTTTAAAAGGGTAAGTATTTTAGTAGTTTTTTTTACAAACAATCAAAGCTCAGCAGACAGTAGTATACACTGCTGTGATGAAACCGCAGGTTGGAAACCAACCCCAACAGCATGCATCTCTGATTTTTCTACTATACTTCTTATCTAGCATTTGGCTCATCTGATGGTAAGTGATCTCCACCACCCATGATACCAGAAGAATCATGGATGCATTGCCTACCTTAAAGGAAATGAATAATTAAACAATCAAATAATAATCCACACAAACACTTTATTCCTAACAGAGTAGTCAGAGCGTGGAACAAACTCCCGGAGAACGTACTCGCAGCTCAAAATATAAACCAGTTTAACAATTGACTTGACAATCACCTTAAATCTATAGATGCAAAAAATAATTTAGTGAATTCTGCAGGATACTGGCAATATCAGGGAAATATCAAATTGGGAAGAAGAGTAGGATTTGGGCCTGAAATTAATGTATGAAACGCAACAGCACTTTGGTACTTCATATTAGTTTTCTATGAGACAAAAGTTTTCACAGCATGTTATACTGTAAGCATTGTTTAATAAGAGATATCTTTGAGTGGTAGAGCCAAGCTGTAGACAGTTTTATCTATCGTCTGAGTTGTTACTACTGTCTCACAGGAAACCAGCTTAAAGTAGTAGCTTGCTGCTGCATTTTGTACGGTGGGTGAAATCCAGAGGCATAAATCCCCCTGCCCTTCCAAATCCCTTAATTATCCCTTTCCTTTAAGCTCGGCAACGCGCCCATGATTCTTTTGGTATTGTGGGTGTACATGGGCAGTGAAGAACGCTTACAATCAGGTGACCCACTTGCTCGTTTCCGACCTATGACATTAAAAAAAAACCAGAGGCACAAAACCCAATCCCTTAATTATCCCTTTTTCTATAAGGTCCATGATTTATAGACAAATATACTTGAAAGTTGGTGCAGTTAAAGACGTTAGAACAATAATAATAGAAACACATATTCACACATAATTTGAAATTCAACATTCAAGTGGGAAATGGGGCCACGAAAGTTTGTAAACAACGCATAGAGAGCCGCGAGGGAAAATCTAGTCTGTTTATATTATTTGTTTTAGTCTTTATCGCCTTGTTAGTTGAAGATAACGATATCAATCGAGAGGAAAATTTACTTATCAAATTTCTCATACACGCAAAAATAACGTAAACTTTTTATACAATACTTACTGGTTAAATCGTGGCTCTGATTCAACACCAACACTTAATGTCTATCAAAATACAATTTAATCACATTCTTCCCAAAAAACTGTTGACTCGAGCTACTGGATAAAGCCAAACTCATATCGCGTAGGTAAATGATAAGCGTTTGTATGGATTCAAAACTCTGACGTCTCAACACAGTTTGTTACACATATCACATGAATTCCTATACCTAACTTTAACATTGTTCAATGAATCAATTGTACTGTAAACCAAACCAATTTACGCTTACGGCATCAGATAAATTGTAATCAATTGTAATCAAGTCCATAGAGTAACATCAACTTGGGAAACTAAGTGTGTCATAGGGATGGTTAACTCGATTTACTATCTCGATTTAATTCGAGTTGCGCTTAAATCGAGTTGATTCGTGCAGATTTGAGTTAACTTTGGAGTGCCAGTAATGTCAGTTTGTTTGTGACAGTCAACTCCTGTTTTATTTAAATTATTATGTTACTTATTTTAATTGATTAGCATTGTCTCAATACATGTTTATTACGAATCTGTTCCATTTTTTTATATTATCGCGAAATAGAGTCGTTAAATTCGAAAATACAAAACATATAATTCATTCAATTTCATCCAATTAACTCGAGTTACGTAAGTCTAGTACAACTCGAGTTACATGTATTTCAACTCATGTTAACTCGAGGCGTGTTTTATCCCGAGTTGGCACTAGAGTTGGCAGACTACGCTAGAGGTGAGGCGAATATTATTTAGATTATGTTAATAAACTGTGAAATATTTAAAACACCCAGTTTAATAAACAATCTGTCAACTTGATCAGATTTATATGCTTGCTGAGATGAGACACAATCTTTGAATTGTTTATAAAGAACGCAAATCTTACAAACACGATAAAACAAGGAGGATCTATTACATCACGTTTGTCAGTTAAAGGGAAATCCCGTTAAGTCCCATGTCAAATGTATAAATTGCGCACATAAATTATTGCAGCTATTCAAATGTTTTTAAAATGTTACTGTGCTCATACTCGGCTTATTATTATGAGAATATCCCCCGTATTCATACAGCTATGAGGTTGTGGTCGTGGTGCCATATTGAATATCCATACCTCCCTGAAATATTTGTTACTAGCTTTTGCTCGCGGCTCCGCCCGCGTGAATAGACCTTTCCGAAATAAAACGTAGCCTATAACCTTCTCCAGGGTCCCATCTATCTCTACATCAAAATTCATCAAAATCGGTTTATGATTTAGGCATGAAAGCGTAACAAACAACTAGATATTCTTTGTCATAAAAAGTATCCTATGTTACTTCTTATACCTCCAAGAATATGTGTACAAAGTTTCATACTAATATTACGATACATATATACTATGATAGTATTTTACACGCGTTTTAATATTTGAAATCTTAATTGTGGTCTCATTTTTTAACCAATTTTAATTCTGTTTTCGTTCTTTTTTGTATTATTCGCTATTGCATTTGCTATTAACATTAATGTTTGAATTCATCGTCATGCATCAACCCTATTATCGTCGTGACGGCACAACCAAAATAAGAAATTGGAATTGGCAAGACGGTTTTTGAGCGGTAAAGCCACGCTGTAGACAGTTTTGTCTACAGTATGAATGGGTCGGCTCGTTGGGGTCTTTACCACTGTCTCACAGAAAACCCACGTAAAGTAGCAGCTTGCTGCTGTGTTTCGTACAGTGAGTGAGATATCCGGAGGCCCAAATTCCCCCCTTCTTCCTTAATTATCCCTTACCTTTAAGGTCAGCATCGCGCCCATGATTATATGGGCGTATATGGGCGGAGGAGATCACTTACCATCAGGTGATTCACTTGCTCGTTTGCCGACCTATGCTATAAAAAAAATATATAAAAACGGAACATGACAGTTGGTTCGGTTCGGAAAAATAAGAGACGATATCGCGTCGTAGATAGAGTAACCTATAGATGAAGTCACGTTTTCCATCTCTTTTACTTCACAGCGAAAGAGACTTACTACTTAAAATACATACACGTAAGTGTGAAAGAGACAAAATGACTTATTTGTTGGCCTTATCGCTGTTACTGTTTGATTCCAAGTTTGTGGAGTCAAACATTGGTGTCCGAAACTATATTTAAAATTATATATTTCTGTTTATGTAGTTATGTGTTTTCGCTTCATAAAGTGTCTTTTAAGTGCGTGCGGCGTATTTTAAAAACCATAAAAATGGTTTAGTGGTGCATTTTAAAATTTAAAAAGCGATTCAAACAAGGGTTGTGTTTTCTCATATGTGGTTATACGGTGCCTTTATGTTTAGGTTCCTCTATCTACGTATCGCGTATACGACGTGATGAAATGTTTCGTTTTTGAATTTTTATATTCTAATGGGCTGCTGTGGTTTTGGTTCTTTGGAAAATAAGAGCTGGTAATACTATCCACGCCCCGCCATTTTAGAATCAATAGTTTATGACATTTAATAAATTCCTTTTCCTACTATAGTTTGCATTTCACTAAAATTTCTTTTGTGATTCAAGAACTTTCAAGAACTAGTGTATATTAATTAAAAATCATTTCACAACATATTTTGTGATTGAAGCGTTCGAATAATGTACAACAAATCATGTAAGTAAAATACCATTGTGTTGTGTTTTATCATTACCTACGCTTTTGGTTTCTTTATTTATGTTTTCATAGCGAGGTTTTATTATCCCAATTTACTGTAAACACAAATACAGTGGGTAAGCTCATTTAAAGTTGTCTGTTATTATTTCACATACAGTATATGTGAAATAATAATAGCTATTGATTTTTCTGACCGAGTTGATTACCGGTACAACAGTTATTTGATGTTAAATATAACAATAATGGTTTACTTTGAATACCTCGATTAAAAAAAGGTGATTTAATTCAGAGTGTAAGTAGATAATATAGTACTGTATGCATTATTATATAAAAAAAAAAGATTGCCTAGGTAAACAGTAATGTCTATTGAATTTAATCAATAATCACCAATAAAGCTTTAATAGAACCACAGGTGTATTAACTCTCCTTGCGTCGCTTCCTAGTACATTAAGTTTGATTCCTTTGTTTGTCTGTCAGTCAGTATCTGTCTGTGGCATAATGCCCAAAATATTGGACCAATTTCTATGCAGTTTATTTGACAGCTAGTTTTAAAAAGGCCTTTTACAAGTTATCATAATTAATTAAAAAAATATTATAAAGTCTATTGACTGCCTCGGTGGCGCAGTTGTAATGCATACACATTACTATTGAGACTGACACTGAGGTCTTGGGTTTGATCCCCGGGTCGGGTAAAGTGGTATTGGGTTTTTCTATTATGGAATGGTCAGTATCACGCGGAGTCTGGAATTTGTGCCCGGTGTGGCGATAGGCTTGCCCCCTATCACATAGTGGGACAAAGATACACTTGGTGAAATAACCAATACACCCAATTGGCTACACCTCTGCCTACCTCCTTTGGAGATTACAGGCGTGAGTGCATATGTTTGTATGAAGTCTAAATATTAAGAGTCTGTTATAAATAATAATAATAAATACACCCAACAGTCACACACATAGTCCTGACCCCACACTAGGTAAGCCTGTATCGTGGGTATCAGGAACTACGAGGGACTTGCGGTCCCACAACACCCAGACCAGAACCAAATTTTTGTGGATCACACAAATATTTGTCTCGGTGCGGGAATTGAACCCACGGCCTCTCGCTTCGTAGCCGGCTACTCGCCCGCTACGCTGCGGGTTATGTTGAAACATAATTTATTCATTCAGAAATTAAGAGGTCCAGTTAACGGTTAGCACATAAAATGTTAATGGTGATTTTCTGATGTCAGATAACACACGCCATTCGGGGAGGTTCAACACTCCCGGCCAGTTTGTAGCAGCACAAGAGGTAATTATTGCTATTGTTTTATTACGATGGTATTTCATCTTAGTATTTTATTGTGTTATATTACTTACTGCTGTACTTAGTGATGTCGATTAAGTTTAGGTATTTTTTAGCCATTTTCAACAATCAAATAAGTTTCCAGAGATGTTAATTATAATTATTTATTTATTTATAAAAAATTTACTTGGAAACTGAGTGATGAAATAATTGAATTCTAAGAAATTACTCGGTAACACAAAATTTATTGACATTTTTGAGTACAGCAAGAACAGTAGTAAAGTTTAAATCATGCTTTTGGGAAATCTTAATTTCTTATGGAAATTCTTGTCTATTGAGTTCAGTGAGTGAGTGAAAAATAACCACACAGTCTTAATGTATTTTTTTTTTCATATAAGCCAAATATACAAAGATTGCTGAATCTTATGACTTAAATTAAAGTACTGTACATATTATAAACTGCACATATGAACCTTTTGACATTAAAAGTATGTCCATCTGTTGTTTTTGAATGTGAAAACGTGTGGTTATAGAATGCTATTCTTTTTATTTTGGCTCAGCAAAATGATGACACTGATGGTAAGAAAAGTGTAATGTAATCCCAAGAAAAGTGATGACCAACATCACAATGCATCTATTATAAGTCTGCAGAATTATGCCGGCCTGTCGAATTGCTTCTTCACACTGTAAAAGTATTTTTTTTTATTAGCTTGAATGGCGAGACGAGCAGGTCGCTCGCCTGATGGTAAACGCCACGCCTGATCATAAACAGTAGCAACGCCACACAGAACTTTTAATAACAAAGCACTGCATGACACTGGACTGCGCTCGTCACCCCGAGACATAAAGTGTTGTCACATAATGCCCAGTAATTTCACTGGCTTCAATGTCCTTCAAACCGGAACACATCAGTGCTTACACACTGTTGCTTGGCGGCAGAAAGAGACAAAGCGGTGGTACCAACCTAGCCAGCCTCTCGCAAATGAGGGACCTACCGCCTTGTAAAGATCCCATAATAATTCTATTTTTATTATTATAAATTTATTGCTAAAAAAGTTGTTCAACCAACAGCACATTCAAATTAAGACAATGGTTTTGTCACTTGTTTTGTTGTGTTTTGACAAATCACACTCCATGTGTGCTGTCTAGAGAGAGGAAGCATGTTTTATGTCTTAATATGCATATGTCATATTAAAATAGTTAATGATGCCACACAACTATTTGCTGAGATCTCAGGAGACAATTAACAGCCAAGTGTTTATTGGACATGCACTCAGAGAGTTCCATACCATCTGCACACCCCTTGTTTTTTTTTTTACAAATATGACATCCACCATAATAACACCTATTCTGTGAATATTTTAGCTGGTTACCTACGTTATGTATCAAAAGATAAGAGCCCTTTAAATGACGAGACAATGTATGCTTAGTTGTGAGTTGCACCATCTTTGGTTAAAGTTATTGTAACAAGCGATGGCTGATGAAATTCACAAATTTTGACTTTATGATAGTACTGAAAACAAATGATACAATATTTAAATAATTGCTAGTTATAATAACTTTTACTTTAATCAACAGATCATGGTATCCACACTTATAAAAAGGATCATATTGGCACTTTAGAGTATGGAACCCTAAAAACAGTTAATTCGTTATTTTCCTTTAAATTGCATAAAAATCTTTAAGCAGCTGTATCATATTTACAGCTACTTAAATATACATATAAATTAAATGAAATAAAACTTAAATAATCAAAATTTTGTCACTCCTGAAATCTAAGCAGTTACTAGTTAAGCGGTATCATTAGATAAGCGACAACATAGTATTATAAATGTATCTCTTACTGCAGTATATTGCGGAGTCCCACATGCCCTGGTACCGGCATACAGAGTCAACAGTTACCCTCTGACACAGCTTGGGTTGGTGCTGAAATGATACAGATTATCTCCAGTAAACATTGGAAGTTATAAGCATTTGCTATTTTAATATGTCAATAATTAATTAATTAATAATAGATGTATCAATAAAATAAATGGTATTTTAATAGTTATGAAGCTGAAACAAGTGGGTTTTTTTTTTGCGGTCAGTCATTTAAAAAATAATGCATTTGCTATTTAAAAACTAATGTGTCAACTCTTTATTTGGCTTAAAAACTCAAGTGTGATGTGTTTCCGAGATAAAAAAAAGTAGCCTAAGTCCAGGTCATGGTCTATCTGTGTGCAAAATTTCATCCAGATCCGATCGGCCTTTAAAGTGTGACAAGCATCCAAATTAACACTCACAAACATCCAAACTTCCAGTAGCATAGTAGTATTTTGTAACTGGAGATTATCTTATTATTATTGGTATTAACATCTGTTATTAAACATTGTAAGGGACGAGCACAAAGTGCATACATTTTGTTGTACAGTCTCTGCAATGACTGTAACTCACCAGTGGCATTGTATTACAGTGGACCCGCGGTAATCCGACAAACGTTTTGCAGGCCAGTGTCGAACTATCGAATTTGTCGGATTATAGAGTACTGCCTAAGACCCCCTATAGTACAGATTTTTATACTAAAGAGCACCATATAATCCGACAAATTAAACAAAAAAAAAAAACGCGTACAAGTTGTAACCTGTTCAATCATGCATTATCAACATCAGCGAAGATTATATAAAAAAAAAAAATAGACATGTCGGATTACAAGGGGCGCTGGATTAGACAGGGGCCGAATTACCGCGGGTCCACTGTATTATGAACATTTTGCAGATAAATAAGCTTACAAGACACCACAGGCTTTGTGTAAAGTGAACATATCGTTGTCGCCTGACTCCTGTCGTGTGTCAGTCGTATACCTCAAAATGTTTTTTTTTTTTTTTTTTTTTTTTATCCTGGCTCGGCAAAGTGACTACGCTACACCTGATGGTAAGTATAGCGCAATCCATGAATACTGTCGACCAACGATAGACACTGAATCTATCGCAGATCGGCAGAATTATGCCGGCCTGCTTAGTTGCTTCTTCACACTCCGTTTAAAGGATCCCAAGTTATAGGAAGGAGGAAACACGTGCGCCGGCAAGCTATTCCACAGCTTTATGGTCCGACAGAAATACGATTTTGAGAACCTCTTGGTCCGAGCCGAGATGGAAGAGACCACGAAGCTATGGTTTCGCAAGCCAGCACGCGTGGTTCTGTTAAGGAAAGGTGAGGAAGGAATAAGGTCAAACAATTCTTCAGAGCATTCACCGTGATACAGACGATAAAAGACGGAAAGCGAGGCAATGTCCCTACGCAGCTGTAGCGGCTCTAAATTTTTTGTGACGTCTGCATCATTCACAATGCGGACAGCCCGTCGCTGCAATCCGTCCAAGGCATCGAGCAAGTACTTTGCGGAACCGTCCCATAGGTGCGAACAGTATTCTGCACCCGGCCGTGCCTGCGCTTTGTATAAGCGGTAAAGCTGGCCGGGTGCAAAAAACCTACGCACCTTGTTCAGGATTCCGACCCTGCGTGATGTGGCTGATATTACGCCCTCGATGTGGTTCCTTGGATTCAGATTGCAGCAAATATCCATGCCTAGGATACTTAGGCTATTCCGCATTGCGAGCGGGATACCCTGAAGATTGGGGAGGGGAGAGAACGGGGATTTTTTGCACGTAAACGCGCACACCTGGGTTTTCTTGGCATTGAACTCAACCAGATTCTTGGTACCCCATTCCGAAATGAGATCCAAGGTCTGGTTAAGCTCAATGACAAGATTCTCTCGCTGCCTCTCAGTGACTTCCCGGCTACCAGGAGGCTTACTGCAGTAACGCCCATGCACAGTGCTGTCATCTGCATAGCAATGAATGTTACCAAGTGGTAACATGTCATTGATATGCAGAATAAACAAGGTGGGCGAAAGCACAGAGCCTTGTGGGACCCCGGCATTAACTGACATGAGCTGCGAAGCGTGTCCTTCAACAGTGACACGCATTCTACGCTCATGCAGAAAGCCAGAGATCCACTTACACAGGTTGTCGGGAAGCCCATACGCCGGAAGCTTGGAGAGGAGGCCACGGTGCCAGACCCTATCAAAAGCCTTGGCAATGTCGAGACTTACGGCTAGAGCCTCGCCATGCCTGTCAGCCGCCTCCCCCCAGCAATGTAACAAGTACGCTAGAAGATCACCCGTTGATCGTTTAGACCGGAAGCCGTACTGCCGGTCATTGATCAGCGAGTGATCGTCCAGGTAGCGGACCAGCTGCGCGTTAATTATCCGCTCCATTACTTTGCACATCACTGAGGTTATGGCGATTGGACGGTAGTTGCTAGGGTCCGATCGATCACCCTTTTTTGGGATCGGTTGCACGCTGGCCTCTCTCCAAGATTGGGGCACAATACCGGAGAGGAAGGAAGAGCGGTATAGGCGCGTCAGCACAGGAGACAACTCCGCTGCACACTTTTTGAGAACTACCGCTGGGATACCGTCCGGACCACTGGCTTTGCGGACATCGAGCGACTGCAGTTCGCGCCGAACATCACAATGCCTGATTCGGACATCCGACATAGAGTGTCCGCAATCAGGCACCGTGGGTGGCAGTTTATTGCCATCGTCGAGCCGCGAATTAGCCGCAAAGAGATTTGCCAGCAAGGTGGCTTTCTCCTGCGGCCCGTGAGCAAGCGATCCATCCGGATATCTCAGCGGAGGCAGTGAAGGTCGGCAGAAATTAGATTGGATGGCTCTGGCAAGGCTCCAATAAGCTCGGCTACTTGTTGGTTGATCAGCCAAAGCACATCCAATCTTGTTAACGCGCTGTGCATCCGCTCTGACGTAAGCCTTCTTACAGGCCTTGGTGGCTTGGTTATAGGCTGCCTTGAGAGAACTTACATTGGGATCCTTTTTGGCGCGACTCCTGATCCACTCGCGATACGCCGTCTGTTTCACACTAACAGCATCAGCGCATTCGCGATTGAACCAGGAGCGTCCTCGGCCACTTCCGACGACCTCCGAGGAAGGAATGTAGTATTCCATTCCTAATCGGATCTCGTCGGCAATAGCATCGGCACTCGCAGAAGGATCAGTGCCCTCAAAGCAGCGCTGCCGCCAAGGGATGGCTGCAAAATATTCGCGCATACCATCCCAATCTGCTGACGAGTAGTGCCAGATCCTGCGCTTTACCCTCACGGGAGGTGGAGGCAAAGCACGAGGCACCGACGATCCAACCAGGCAATGATCAGAAGTACCCAAGGGGGCACTTACCGTCACATTGTACCCAGCTGGATGACTCGTCAGCAGAAGGTCCAGCAGTGAAGGCGCATGACCTGCCACATCAGGGATCCTGGTGGGCTGATGCACCAGTTGCGACAAGTCATGAGTCAGAGAGAATGCATGGGCAGCACGTCCAGCATGGTCAGTCTTGGAGGAACCCAGCCACAACTCATGGTGTGCGTTGAAGTCCCCCAAGACCACCAGTTCCGCTGTCGGATACTGCTCCTGCGCGTCATATGCCGCCTGGCTGATGTAGTTAAACAGCCGAGTTGTCTCGTCATCCCCGTCATGGGATCTGTAAAGGCACGCATAGATTCGGCTTTGCGTGCCGAGATCCACGCGTACCCACAGTGTGGAAAGGGAAGGATCCTCCATGCAGCGCAGACGGCGACAGCAGACATCCGACCGGACATACAAACATACCCCAGCTTTTCGCTTGAAGTTCTCTTCCAACGAATAGCCGGGATAATGTAGGTATGCTGTATCGGCCGGACGACAAATCTGCGTCTCCGTCAGGAAAAGCATTGCAGGCCGGGCCGTCTCAAGATGGTGGTGGACGGCGCTTAGGTTCGAGTGGAGTCCACGGATGTTAGTGAACTCCATTGTGAACGCGGTGGTGGGGTTGTGCACCGCTGTAAGACCTGTTCTCTTTAATTGCGCTGTCATGTGAAAAAGGAAAAGAAGGGGGAAGAAGCAAATCGAGTGGCTTGCGACATGGCAGATTAATGACCGTGACGGGTACAGAGTCACATAATAGCCGAAAAGAGGCAGACTGACTCGCCGGACGGAAGGGCCCCCGTACCCTCCCGGGATAGGCCGCCGGGACCCCACATCCGGTCACCAACCGGCACGACGGACCTACCCAAGATTATGCGCGGCATGGTGAGGCAGCCTCTCGAGGTGGTTAAATGTACCTTATTCTTACCACTTACGTGTTGAGTTCCCCATGAATGTTCTTGTTAAACATTGTGGTGTCTATAGCCTATGTCTGTGGTACATAATAATATGCCATTTGTGAGAGGATGTTGACACAAGCCTCTCGGAGGGTAACTATGTGGGTGAGAATGCATTATGGTCACGAAACATTGCGTTTCGTGCACATACCGACTTCTCTAGACTTAAGTAGATTAAGCTACACCGAATTGCTGGCATGTGTGAGCCCTTTACAATTGTAACAAAGAGTGTCAGTAATGTCTGATTTACACAAGTAGTTTGTTGCGCGGCAGAAGTGGGAGTGTAACGGGAATTTCTCATTTACAACTCTTCATCATGCATTCTTTACTTCTATTTCGTACATTGTTTTAAATAAGATTTTTGGTAAGTGTAGATTTTTGAGACTTGCATTGATATCATTTGTGATAGGTCCGTTTTTGTTAGTTCTAAAAACGGACCTATCACGTATATTGAAATCGCCGCTAATTGCGTTCGCGTGTACATTCAGTTCTCATAGTAACGTTTATAACGGGTATCTGTAGACCTAGTACATACAAGTTTTAATAGTTTTCCTAAACTATGAAAGTTTTTGTTATACCTCCATACGTCGAGTAATAGTACCCATTAGTGGGAACTATAATGAAGAAAAATTAATAATATGGTTAATTTTATTTCATATTAGTCGAACATGAAATTTGTTTTCAAGCGACTCTTTCCTTTATTACCGTATGAATTACTAGTTTGGCACTTCGACGGTAGTAATTTTATACGAATTCGAAAACTGTGAACGTATTTGTAACTCGTACTAGGCATACAGTGTGAAATAGAAGTGAGTAACGCACGACGCGGCCTTGCGGACATTGTTACATTCCTGCCTCTGTCATACCAAAAACTTTTATGTAAATCAGACATGTGTCCGTGCAAATGCACTGGAAAGTGTTGAGGTTGCAATTTCATTGGGAGCCAGACATGCTAGGAATGTGGGTGGTGATGGATGATGTGAACACCTACACTGTGAGTGGAATCTTATCAATTATGAAGTGTTCAGACAGTCGTGGATCTAAGGGTGTTAATGGAGGCGCTTATCTTCTTCTTAGTTACTAAAAACGGCTCATTTGTGCGACTCTTGCTATGTAGATTTGTAACTATGTTGTAGTGTGACACGGATGCGTCCTATACCTGCACACATAGTGCACACACACACATAGCAACATGTGCACGAATAAGTTGAATTATCTATACATTAGAAAATCCCCTGTAAATGTAAGAAAATTAATCCCCCTTCGATTTATTGTTCAAAAAATTATCTTCGGTCAGTGAAACCGGGAACCTCGATTGTGTCCATGTTATTTTCTTATCACATATTTTCTGTTCTTTTTCTCCCGTCCTATTTCCTATAGTTCTCCAACGTAATGTTCTTTTTAATAGACAAAAACATTTCGAAATGACCTCTAGGATGAATGTGTGATGAGTGGTTGAAAGTGGTAGGTGTTTCACATTGGCCACTTGGCTTAACGATGCCAGTTGGCGGGCAAGTCGACATACAGGAGAGAAGACTACGCGCCGCGATTTAGCGTGAGTATCACATACCTGTAGAATAGTAATAGTAAACTTAAACAATATGTGAATATAGTATAGAGCCCCGCACACTGCTTTTATACTACGAACGGTCGACGCGCATCGCTTGTCATTTATTAAATTGGTACTTTGGGAAATTGTCACTCGTAAATCGAAGCATTGCACAAGAACCAAGCTCTGTACTGAATTTTAGACAGCGTTATCTGTTCGTATAAAAATGGTGTGCAGAAACACTTCGCTATTGTGAAAAAATAAAAATGAAGCATAACAGCGGATCTAAAAGTTTACTTTAGGTGATAATTAGATGAAGACACAGATAGAAAAAATCTGTGATAAAATACCTAACTCAAGTCACAAACCTTGCTATCAACTTGCTATAAATAAATGGTTTACGCCCGTGTTTAAGATCAACACTTATGCGATTCTTTGTTATGCGTAGATTTCTGTATAAGTACGTGATTGGTCCGTTTTTGTTTGACGCATAAAAACGTCATATCAATCAATATCAATCTCGTAAGTCATAATGCTTACAAAAGTAGAGACAGTAATTTTGTAAATAGAGCCAATTTGGAATTGGAATTCGTCCTTGTTGATAGTTTGTTCACCTATCACTATATTAGTTGCACTTCTATCTACTTCTTCAGGGATACAGGGAACTTGTTTTATTGACAAATTTTTATTTGTATATACCAGTTTATTTCTCCTGACGATATCACCTAAAGTGTACTAAAGATAGGCTTCCGATTATGGTGTCAAGCAATGGGCGCGCGTTAGTGACGCAGCATCAATACCGTCGCGTCGCGTCTGCGCGTAAAGCGCACTACGTAAACCTACGGCAGAATATACCACGCGACGCGGCGGTAGTATCAATAACGCACGGTGTCGCTGGCGCTTTTACCAGAGCGTTGACAAACAACTTTAATGACGCTTGTCGCAACCATCGCAAGTCTAATAAAAATCCGCAGAACAGTATGAATAATGGTCCATTTAAACGACGCGTACTATCGCGAGCTGAGCCACGGACGAAGCGCAACCTATTAGTACACACGACAATGCATACCATTTTTGGCTTCGTGGTTTAAACTTGGGTAGTTTTAGAGACGCGCGGCGTTATCCGTGGCTCGGCTCGCACGCTAGCGCGCGTGTTAATGCATCGTTTAAATGCAACCTGAGATGAACTGGACTTTTACCATGTGGCGTTTGCAAGCAGCAAGCTCCTCAGCAGCAGGGCTACAGTCCAGGCATGCGGAAGCCGTACTCAGTGCAGACATCACAGCCCCAGCAGAATCAGCAGCACAATCAACAGAATCAGCAGCAGCAACAACAGAATCAGCAGCAGCAACAACAGAATCAGCAGCAGCAACAGCAGAATCAGAAGCAGCAACATCAGTTCCAACCGCCGCAACCACAAAATATACCGACGCTACAGGTAACATCATCTTTATAAAGCCGGGTAATACAAGTAATACGCGAAGAGAAAAGTACGGACAATTTTTTAAGCATATTGCGCACACGGAGGGTTGCAAGGTTGTAGTTTATATCGACGAGTGCACAATACTATTTATATAATATCTGTAACAAATGTGTACATTTAAAATAAAACATTAAAATTTTTAACATGTAACAATTAACATGTTTACGCTCACACTGATCATATCTGAATATCAAATCTCTTTATGTCTAAATGTTTGCTTAAAATATTGGCCACATCTATACGAGTTGTTCAAATGTCAAGTTGGTACCATAGGTAAGGGACTCGTGCTGTAAACCCTGTAAATTGTTTTAATAACTGTGCATTGGCTGTTTGTCAGCAGCATTCCCAAATACGGTGCAGTTTATCTGCTCATTGGGACTAGTGGTAAATCTATTAGTTGAAATTGGCCTATTTTTTATGTATATATATATATATATATATATATATATATATATATATATATATATATATAGCGCCGGTCGGCAAAGAAGCTGGTGGGTCACCTGATGGTAAGTGATCTCCACCGCCCGCCCATGTATGCGCACAATACTAAGAGAATTATGGGCGCGTTGCCGACCTTAAAGGAAAGGGATAATTAAGGGATTGGGAATGGGAGGGGGATTTGGGACTCCGTATATCTCACTCATCATACGAAACACAGCAGCAATCTGCTACTTTACGCCGGTTTTCTGTGAGACAGTGGTAACGACCCGGACGTGCCGACCCATTCGTGCTGTAGACACAAGTGTCTACAGCGTGGCTCTACCACTCAAAAAATGGCCTTATTTAAATCTGTACATATATTTATGATTACCTCTGTTGTATTATACTAGCCTAAAATGTCCCACTGCATGGCAAAGGCCTCCCTTCCACTTGTCCCTGTCCTGTGCCATAATACCCAGTCCATTAGGAAGTGATCCAGGTCGTCCCACCCTTTTTTGGGTCTGTCACGACGTCGTGGTTTATTTATTGGGACCCACCCAAATGTAATTTTGGCCCATTGCTCCCATGACATGCGGCTGACATGTCCTGCCCAGTCCCCTTTTGTACTAGGCTGTTGATTTTTCAATAAATAAACGAATGGACTGATTTCAATGCAATTTTCTTGTATGGTAGCTGGTTTAATCGAGATAATTCTTGTGCATGTTAAAATCTGTTCGAGTCGTTTAAAAGTAACAGATATTTTTGTAATTGATGTCTGCGCCGGGGTGTTTTAAATGATGTATAAGAAGACTATGAACTGTGTTTTGTACGTTACAGGGCGGTGACGTGGAGATGAAGCCAGAAGTGTTCGCCGGCGAGACGATTAAAAACGAAGACGGTGTGGCTCGTCCTGCCTGGATGAAGTCTAAATTGCCTGGAGGTGGGTACTAATTAATGGCCGTTCCCTATATTCTGTCTATCGACACATTTGCTTACTATCAGTATTGTTTTGACAGATCTTCCATACAAAAAGTGTCAAAATTTTACTGCCAGTAAGCAAATCTGTCGATAGCCAGTCTGGTCGACGCCATTATTACGCCGATTTATTGGGAACGGTCATAAATAATCCTAAATAAATGTGAACGTTTGGATGTTCACGTCAATCACACATTAACGGATTTGGATTCTATATAATAAATACACCCATTAGCGGATCCAAGGGGCTCAAGCAAAAAAGGAAAATGATTCCAAAAGGTCTATTGACAAATCTCAAAATAATCTTGATATTATCCTACTTTCCTAGTACTACCTACAATATAAGTAGGTATATTTTTTTTAATCTAATTTTGGGTCTAGTTCCCCCCCCCCCCCCCAACCAAAATTCTGGATCCGCAACTGAATACACGGCCAACAGTCACACACATAGTCCTGACCCCACACTAGGTTAACCTGTGTTGTAGGTATCAGGAACAACTAGGGGCTTGTAGTCTCACAACATCCATAAGATTAGGATATATGCTCCTTTTTACCCCGAAGACATTCACACGGACAGAGTGGCGGCGGCAAATGTTAGTGCATAATAATATAAATGATTACAGTGAAGAAGATCTCCAACAAGGAGCGTCGCCGTCGTCAGAACGCTCATCTCCGTCGACTGCTCACACCCAAAAACGCGCTCATGGCTCTCAACGAACTGCTGCTCAACGAACAGATACCCAACGTGAGTGTTATTTTATATACAACTAGCGGACTCGGCAGACGTTGTCCCGCATGATATTTCAAGCGATCAGGATTTTAAACAAAGTATGTTTTTTTTTTTTTTTTTTTTTTTATTAGATTGAATGACAAGACGAGCAGGTCGCTCGCCTGATGGTAAGCGCCACGCCTGTCCATAAACAGAAGCAACGCCACACAGAACTTTAAATAAAGCACTGCATGACACTGGACTGCGCTCGTCACCCCGAGACATAAGGTGTTAAGTCTCATAATGCCCAGTAATTACACTGGCTTCAATGTCCTTCGCACCGGAACACAACAGTGCTTACACATTGTTGCTTGGCGGCAGAAATAGACAAAGCGGTGGTACCAACCCAGCCAGTCTCTCGCAAACGAGGGACCTACCACCTTATTAAGATAAGTAATATAATAAGTACATACACAAAATGAATGAAATCAATGAATGAATGCATACACAACAATTCATTCAAGTCGATCCGGCCGTTTAGTTGCAGTACAGATAAATAACCTAGATACCGACTTAAGCGCCATCTGCCGGACTGATTTGTGAATCTAAACGATCCAGGGCGCCACCCAAATGCATACAAAAAAAAAATATTCAAATCGGTTCAGCTGTTGGGGAGGAGTTCCGTCACTTACACACGTACAGTAGAATTATATATTTAAAGATATGTAACAAAAACCCTGTTGGGCGTTTTAACTGTGATATCATAATCGATTTTCAAACACAATGAAAAATTAAAAAACTCGCACACGAAAAGTGGACTGTAAAAATAATCATATTTATTTTTTAAACTTGAATTAATTAGTTGTTTGTAAACCATATTTCGATTGATTACTAGCCGATTTCAATAAACAATCTTGGTTTCATTCTCCAGATCGATCCGGAAAATCGACCAATCACACTAAGTAATTTTTACGCGTGACTTTTGAAGTGTATTCTTACTGGCTCATTTGTGGGATCGGTCGGGAGACTCAATCCAAGATCGTTTATTGAAATCAGGCGTACGTCTGCAAGAGTGAAGACTTGCGAGCCAGAGCGAGATAGCATGTTGCGACCTCCAAATACATGAAACGTGCCCCGACCCCGTCTTCGTAAATACACCCAGAAATTCAGATGTAAACAACATTTATGTTCATTTTTTAAGTTACCTGTGTGAGGATAATATCTCGCTTCATTTTATTATTATTTTTATTTAATTATTTTTAGCTGTCTATATGTCTATCTTCACGACCCAAAAAGGGCCAACAGGGTTTTTGTTACATACTGTATACTTAAATGGATCATAACTTATTTATTAATTCAATAAAACTTTTTCCATAATATACATTTATTTATTAAACAATAAACAGGTTACAATCTATGAATTAAAAAATTACATAATAATTGTTACAAAAAGTTGTTTATACATAATCGTAACTCAACGCTTGTGTTTTACAAAAGATTTATAAAATAAAATGTATGAGTTGACATTATAAATAAAAGGTAATGATAAGCACAAATTGTTTGAAGTAACAACACTTGTTGAGGTTGACACAAGATTATTTACAGGATAAATTAGTGGTAACAGCTACATATCAATATATTTCAACATAAAATGACAGCTCCGTGGCGCAGCGGGCGAGTAGTCGGCTGCGAAGCGAGAGGCCGTGGGTTCGATTCTCACACCGAGACAAATGTTTGTGTGAACCACTAATATTGGTCTCGGGTCTGGGTGTTGTGGGTTGGCAAGTCCCTCGTAGTTCCTGATACCCACGACACAGGTTTACCTAGTGTGGGGTCAGGACTATGTGTGTGACTGTTGGGTGTATTATTATTATTAAAATATATTATAAATCATAAGTAATTGAAGATAAACCAATATAAAATCACAACCAGAGTGTTGATTACTGAAATACATAAAGTAAATGTAATAACATAGCTACTTTCCACCTACTTTATTGAAGTGTTGTGCGCGGTGTTCATCGATGTGCAAATTAATGCATTACTTAGTATTTATATGCATTTTTTTTTATAGTATAGGCCCGCAAACGAGCAAGTGGGTCACCTGATGGTAAGCGTTCTCCACCGCCCATGTACGCCCACAATACAAAAGAATTATGGGCGCGTTGCCGACCTTAAAGGAAAGGGATAATAAGGGATTGGGAAGGAGAGGGGGATTTGGGCCTCCGGATATCTCACTCACCGTACGAAACGCAGCAGCAAGCTGCTTCTTTACGCCGGTTTTCTGTGAGACAGTGGTAACGACCCGGACGAGCCGGCCCATTCATGCTGTAGACAAAATTGTCTACAGCGTGGCTCTACCACTCGTATTATACGTATTTTCACAATATGTACATTGTAACTGCGCCAAATAAAAAAAAGATATTGTGGATTTGTCTTTTAAAAGTAATAATAGTACTATTAAATATATCACTGAAGGATTGTTATTAGTTAGTTCATTATATTGGGTAACTTACCGTATTAAATCAGGAGCCCAATTCTCGTAATTTTAAATGTTCAAAATATCATTCCGACCTAGTCTCAGCGTCAAGAAAGTTGCAAATGGCATTCTCTTAAACCAATAATCAACGTCAAATGCACCTAGCATTAGCAGTAGCATTATACCGTTTTGGCTTCAGTCAACTTTTATTCTACATTCAATCTCATTACGATCTATGTTCACATTTGACGTTGATTATTGGACCTTCAGATAATTTAAAACAATCGAGTCAACACTATTGTAAATGTATAAAATGTATGTGTATAGGAATTCAACGTGGAGCTGTCTGCACCGAAACAGTTCTACAAACAAGCCGCTAACAGCTTCTGTGCAGACCTTACCGTCGAGGGCAACGTTTACAAAGGATACGGTGAGATGTTATCATGTTTATTGTCTAAATCAAATAATTATGTACAACTTAAGTCTTTAGACTCATAATGCTAAGTAATTTCACCGGCTGCAATGGCTTTCAAACCGAAACACAACAATGCTTACTATTGCTTGGCGGCAGAAATAGACAAAGCGGTGGTACAAACCGAGAAGGCATCTTGTATACGAGAGATCTACCACCTGTTAAAAAACAGTATAACACATACAGAATGCCTCGGTGCCGCAGATGTAATGCGTACGCGTAACATCGTCTGATTGATCTAGTGGCAGTGTACTTAGGCTGAGAAACTGTGAAGTCCGGAATACGAGTCCCGTTTCGACCAATCATAAATTGTCTGTTTTATAAATGATATAATGATTTTGTACTAGTTTCGTAATGGATATTGATTACTTAGAATTATGTTTATAGACATATTTTATTATTTATATGAATAAAGTTCTGTCTGTGGTATTATAGAACCTAGACTAATGGACCGACGTGAATGCTGTTTTTTTGTATTTGAAAGCTTGTTGGTATTATTGGGAAGGTGAGGGGCATTTGACCGTTTGGATATCAATAAACTAATTGTATTATATTGGTTTGTATTGAAATAAAACTAGTTTATACGGATTTTATCGCGGTTGAATTTTTTAATTTTAGTCGATTATTTCGACGTTTCGAAAGCTTTTCAGCCTTCGTGGTCACCGGAGAGACTGAGGTGGAGGTCGTCTCGAAAGGTTAATGTTTATTGTTAAGATGTTTAAGTTAAAGTTAATTTGGTTTGTATTGTCAGGTGAGACTAAACTGACGGCGCGCAACTCAGCGGCCGAGCAAGCCATCAGAGACATCATGATCAAGAAGATGAGCAAGATCCTCAACACGGATGGTAACCATGAACCTTTTAAATATTGCATAGGCCGGCGAACGAACTAGTGGCTCACCTGATGGTAAGTGATCTCCACCGCCCATGTACGCCGATAATATCAAAAGAATCATGGGTGCGTTGCCGACCTTAAAGGATAGGGATAATTAAGGAATTGGGAAGGGGAGGGGGTTTAGGCCTCCGGATACACTCAGCAGCAAGCTGCTACTTTACGCCGGTTTTTTGTGAGATAGTGATAATGACCCGAACGAGCCGGCCCTTTACGTGCTGTAGACAAGTAAGTGTCTATGGCGTGGCTCTACCACTCATAAAATATAGTATAAGCAAATGTACATATCTGTATGTTCCTCACACGCAGTTTCGTAACGGAGCTTTGTGACATCATAAGGCAATGTCGTACATCTTTTTTCTATTATGTGACATCTACCCCTTCCACCAGATTATAATGGGTCACTAAATTCGTAAATTATTTGGATAACAGATTTTGGGTAAAGTTAATTCTTACTTCCTTACTAATATTATAAATGTGAATATAAGTTTGTTTGTTACGCTGCCACGTCCAAATCACTGGACCGATTTTGATTAAATTTGATGTAGAGATAGATGGGATCCTGGAGACGGTTATAGGCTACGTTTTATTAACACGCGGGCGGAGTTGCGGGCAACAGCTAGTGTATAATAAAAACGTGTGAAATGTTGTAATCAATAATAAGTGTTTGCAGGTTCACTAAACGGCGAAGCGGCCACCGACGATGAAGCTCTGCCGATGATACAGCTCGCGTCGTTCGCTCTGCACAAGCTGTTCACGGAGTGGGAGTGTCAGGGACACAAGGTGCCGCAGCTCCGGCCCGCCGCCGCCGAGCCGGAGCCGGAACCGCAGCCGCAGCCGCAGCCGGAGCCGGAGCCGGCGGAGGGGGGCGCGGAGGGGGGACGACTCACCAAGAAAAATAAACCACGACTCCTGCCCACCAACGCAGCCAACATGCACCCCTGCATGCTGCTCACGTACATGAGACCGCAGCAACAGTACAAGGAGCTCGGAGTGTCCGGAGACAGGCCGCAGAACATGACCTTCACCGTCGGCGTACAGGTCGATGGACAGATATACGCGGGGAAAGGTAACATATACTTTTATTTACTTCAATAGGATAGTTGACTAGATTTTTTTTATTATTTAAATCAATAACTTCGTTACTCAAAATCTATTGCAGAAAGAATTTTATCAATCGGACCAAAAATAAATAAGTTAGAAGCCATTCAAATCCTTCTTCTTCTTCTTTCTTTTATGGCCTTTGCGGTGTTGCCCTACCACAATTCTGCCAGTGTCACGTAGATATTACGAATCAAAAATGATACCGATTAAGATAAGATACAGAACATATGAATTTTGACATATAGTTTCCAAGTTGACTTTTATCTACAACCAAATAGACCTACACCTGTAGAAAAGGTAATTGTCAAATGACAGACGACGCAAGCTTTGACGTCACTGTGTAAAATGTTCATTATGGTACACGCGTGCAAGCGAGATAGGGAGATATCCCTACTACGCACCCACTTTTCCTCATACCAACATTTAAAATCATAACTGTGGGCACATTTCTGGACCAATTTTGATTGTGATCTGTTGCTTATAAAATAATGTATAAAATTCAATATAGGAAACTACCCTATTACCGAGACGAGCAGCTCGCTCGTCTGATGGTGACCCGTTACGCCTACCTATCAACAGTAACCACTGTAGAGAAACAAGTGCTAAATGTTACAAGTTCTAAATGTTCCTCTAAAAGGGAAGATCTTCAGTCAGACCGGTGTACCTGGAGGCCAATTCTCGTAACTTTAAGTGTTCAAAAAAAAATTCCGATCTAGTCCCAGCGTCAAGAAAGTTGCAAATGGCATTCTCTTAAACCAATAATCAACGTCAAATGTGAACATAGATCGTAATGAGATTGAATGTAGAATAAAAGTTGACTGAAGCCAAAACGGTATAATGCTACTGCTAATGCTAGGTGCATTTGACGTTGATTAGTGGTTTAAGAGAATGCCATTTGCAACTTTATTGACGCTGAGACTAGATCGGAATGATATTTTGAACATTTAAAATTACAAGAATTGGCCTTCTGATCGACCACGGCCCCTCCGATGGCTGATATTTGGAACTTGTATATATACCAAGTGACGCGCAAGCTTTACTAGTGCGATTCAGTATCAGTCGACGTTGTGCAGTACAACATTACTCGAGTTTCAAAACACTGTACTGGTCACTAAAAAGCATATGATGTTAATTCTTGTAATGCCTTGAAATGAAATGAAATGAAATGAAATAGTTTTATTCATCATGTGGGCAATTAAAATAGCGCTTATGACAAGTCAGTACAAAATAAAGAAACTTATGTAATTACAGAAATCATATCAGCTAATATATACATAACATACATAGCATCGTCAAAATACACTGAGCAACTATAAAGTTTACAATATTTTTATATTAGTCCAGAATTGTTAAGTATTTAGCCTCTGTAATGCCACTAGCTTTTCCAATGTGCTATTATAACAGTTGTTCCACCTAAATGGATCAATTTTAATTGAAAAATAATATAATCGGAATAGTTCATACCTAAATGTTTGAATAAAATCTGTTTAGTAATATGGAATTTGCAAACCTTTTTTTCTTGATGTAATTTTTTTATTTTTTTGTAATACCTACATAAATGTAGCAAGTACATACACCTCTGACTTTTCTAAGTTATGTGTGTATTCATTGTTAATTATCACTTGCTTTAACGGTGAAGGAAATATTGTGAGGAAACCTACATATTTGAGAAATTTTCCATAACAATTTCGAAGGTATGTGAAGTCTGCCAACCCGCATTAGTCCAGCGTGGTGGAGTAAGGCCTAACCCCTCTCGTTCAGTAGAGGAGGCCCGTGCCCAGCAGTGGGACATGTATAATACAGGGCTAGTATTATTATTATTACATAAATGTATTGTCCACAGCGGCGAACAAGAAAGAAGCTCGCAAGGAAGCAGCTCGCGCGGCATGCTCGGCACTTTTTGGCGTGACCTTCAATGAACCCGCCACAGAAACAACCCCCGTCCTTCCACCCACACCCACCCTCACCGCATAGGAAACAAGCGATCTCCCTTAAAACTGTCTTAAATTCTACCAATGAGATGCATGTAAAAATATTTTTCTTCTGACTGGATTATTGCTAGGGTCTGTCTTCCTAGGACGCTTCGACTTCGCTCGATCTTGAGTATTCCCTGTAGTGAATTGCCTCATGTCTCTCTCTAATAATACATGTGCCACAGATATAAATAGATACTATATGTCTCACTGCCTCGGTGGCGCAGTTGTAATGCGTACTCGTTACGATTGAGGCTAACGATGAGGTCTCGGGTTCGATCCCCGGGTCGGGTAAAGTGGTATTGGGTTTTTCTATTACGAAATTCTCAGTATCAGCCCGAAGTCTGGAATTTGTGACCGATATGGCGATAGGCTCGCCCTCTATCACATAAGGGACGGATATACGCTCGGTGAAATGTGTGTGTACTGGTTACACCTCTGCCTACCCCTTCGGGGATTACAGGCGTGAGTATGTATGTATGTCTCACTACTGTACGTGTTAACATCTTGGGCAATATGCCAACATGCACTATATGATTGGTGCACACCGCAGTTTACATTAAAAAAGGCAAGTCTCAATACAAATTGAACTCTTACAATGCGGTGTTTATTTAAGACTTTCCTTCATCCCAAGGTGACGAAATTTGCCGAAGTGTAGCGTACCTTAAATCAAGGCAGCGTCTCCATTTGTGTTTTCTTGAATCAAAACTGTCTGGATCAGAGGCAACTTGTAGATGCATCTCTAATAACAGTTTACTAGTGGTAGGATCCTATTTACAATAATACCAGTCTTGTATTATGGTGTCCCACTGCTGGGCACAGACCTCTAATGAGAGCGGTCAGGGTTTCTATACTATAGACATTTACAGTAATGTCAATGTATGATAATTATTGGACTCGTATTTCATCGTCAATGTTATCTTTGTACTGCATGTGCTCAGTATTTTGTGTCGCGTCTATATGTAGATTTCACCATTCGTTGGTTAATTTAAGTTATTGTAATAAGCAGTGGTTGAACGACTACAGATTTTGATATATTTTTCCACCTGCCCTTTTCCCACTCGCAGTGGGGTCATCATGTTTTTAACACATGCTACAGAATGGTTTGGGCATGTAGATATACGACCCTATATTATTTGTGCATTACACGAAATATTTTTGTCTCGGTGCGGGAATCGAACTTGCGGCCTCTCGCTTCACAGTCGGCTACTCCCCCACTACGCCATGGAGGCTGTCTATATGATATTACCTACTATAAATAAATGATACAACGTTTATTTATGACGTGAGCCATTGCTTGCTGCAATAACTTTAACCGACAGATGGCGTGACCCACACTAAATGCCTGTTTCACCACTTCTCTGTAAATACTTTGTAGTGTGTTACGAAAGAAAAAAATATTAAATGTTTTAAATGAAATACAAAAATCACTGACAGAAAAATATTTACAAGCAACTTTGTGCAATTAGCTTTCTTACGTTAATTGTCTAAATCTTACACGAATATTGTGAAACAGGCTCTTATTATTTTATTAAAAACTATTAGTATAGAATACTTGTAAATCAAAAGTAGGTACTTTAATATCAATTTTTGTAAAGATATGTTGGTTTCAGAACAAAATATGAAACACTAGACATACATAGGTTGTTAATTTTTGGCACATGTATGGTAGCTGGATAAATATATTATCTTAAAGTAATAGCCGTTTTCACCGACGTGTGTTTAATTTTAGTTGATCCTAACACCCAACGTCTACGTTGTGTCGTTGACCTGTCGGAATTGCGTTTTGATCTGAGCGTTAGGGGTCATCTAAAGATGAACATAGGTCAGTGAAAACGGTCATACACGATCTTAGAACTTAAAACTAATGTAAGTTGACTATAATAATAAAAAAAAACATAATCAATGTTCGGCGCTTTTTTTCAATCATTATTCCAGTGTTAAAATTAAATAAACAACATATTATAAATACTGCCTCGATGGCGCAGTTGTAATGCGTACGTGTTACGAGTGAGGCTGACGCTGAGGTCTCGGGTTCGAACCCCGGGTCGGGTAAAAGTGATATTGGGTTTTTCTATTACGAAATGCTCAGTATCAGCCCGGAGTCTGGAATTTGTGCCCGGTATCGCGATAGGCTCCCCCCTATCACATCATGGGACGGGGATACGCTCGGCGAAATGTGGGTGGACTGGTTTCACCTCTGCCTACCTCTTCGGAGATTACAGGCGTACGTATACGTGCGTATGTATTATAAATACCAGTTTTTTTTAATCAGCCATTGAATGACGAGACGAGGTCGCTCACTTGATGGTAAGCGCCAAGCTTGCCCATGCACAGAATCAACACTGCTTTCAGTTACAAAGCACTGCATGATACTGTACTGCGCTTGTCACTGTCACCCCGAGATAAGGATGTCTCATTTTCCATTTTCAATGTCCTTCAAACAACACAACAGCTGTTTTTCGGAAATACAAGTATTGGTAACTACCTAGAAGGTCTCGTATACAAGATACCTAAAAAGTATTGGGCATAAAGAAATAAACACGCATATCAGTTATATGACTACATTTAATTGTAATAACATGAACATAAAATAGCAGTGATAGCTCAGCGGGGAGTGGTACGGACTATCGAGACGAAAGTCGCAAGTTCGAAACCAGCCCCAAGTGCATACACCTCTGACTTTTCTAAGTTATGTGTATATTAATTGTCAATTATCACTTGCTTTAATGGTGAAGGAAAAACATCGTGAGGAAACCTGCATACCTGAGAAGTTCTTCATAAGAATTTCGAAGGTATGTGAAGTCTACCAACCCACATTAGGCCAGTGTGGTAGACTAAGGCCTAACCCCTCTCATTCAGTAGAGGAGGCCCAGCAGTGGGACGTATATAATAAAGGGCTAGTAAAAAAAAAAAAAAAAACATGATCATTACTCAATCTCAAAACTGGTTAAAACAAAAATTTATATTGGCAAGGAATGTAGACAACTATAGTATTCACCAAACCTGTTCCAGAATTGTAATAAAATACATTTACAAATACATTCTTTGGAACTGTCAATATATCAAATACAATACATGTAACTTTTTTTTTTATAGTATAGGCTGGCAAACGAGCAAGTGGGTCACCTGATGGTAAGCAATCTCCACCGCCCATGTACGCCCACAATACAAAAGAATTATGGGCGCGTTGCCGACCTTAAAGGAAAGGGATAATAAGGGATTGGGAAGGGGAGGGGGATTTGGGCCTCAGGATATCTCACTCGCCGTACGAAACGCAGCAGCAAGCTGCTACTTTACACCAGTTTTCTGTGAGACAGTGGTAACGACCCGGACGAGCCGGCCCATTCATGCTGTAGACAAAATTGTCTGCAGCGTAGCTCTACCACTCGTAAAAGTGAAAAGTGGGTAGACATTTTACGTAAATATATCAATTTTTACATTTTTAGACCAGACTCCGTGGCGCGGTGGACAAGTAGCCGGCTGTGAAGGAGGCCGCGGGTTCGATTCCCGCACCGAGACAAATGTTTGTGTGATCCAAAAATATGTACCGGGTCTGGGTGTTCCCTTTCCAGATAAGGTTGACGTCAGGCAGGCGGCTGGTCGTAAAACTACAAGCCAAATCTTTCTGTAATATGTATTCAAAAACATGTTGCGCTGACCCCACTGCGAGTGGGATGAGGGCAGGTGGGATAGTTTTTACATTTTTGGAACAGGCATAGCGATTACAATTCCACCGTTCCTACACGACAACTCAATATACGGACAATCGATGAATAAAAATAACATGTGCGTGAGCTTATAAATATGTGGTTGCAGGCCGTGTCCGTGGCTCGGCTCGGGTTATCACGTGCCGTTTAACTGCACCATTATGTCAATAATGATCTTCAGTCTGTCATATTCTGTCACATCACGCAGACAATGCAAGACGTAAAAAAATGAGATGGAATTCTTTTTTACCTTTACCTACGACATTGCAGACTTTTCAGACTTTCTACTATTACCATAGTTTGGGCAACTTGTTGGCGGAAAAAAATCAACACCCGAGAGGCAGTCCCAAATGCCGTCCAAGAGTTTGTTTTGTCTGTTTTCCAGCCGATTTCTTCAAGAAGGGCATCGATAATTTGCCATAGCGCTGATAAAGATGCATCGATAGCATGAGTGGTTAATAGAAATAAAAAAGGTAGAAAAAGTACGGAACGGCAATTTCATAGGTATGCTTTTATTTTATTTTATTATGTAACGAAAAGTTAGTCGTACAAACCAGAAGTAAAGAAGCATAGGTATTTGAATATATCTTCACATTAAAATCATAGTGCGTTTCTTTTTTAACGGTATTAATTGCAAAATACAAACTTTTTAACACAGATCCGCATTCTGCGTGATAAAAGTGGGCCCAAATCCTTGAATGTTAAATTAGCGAGTCAGTTCTTCAAAAGGGAATGTTTACAGAATTTAAAGGTGAATGAGCCATTTGTCGTGTAGGTGTGGTGAAATCTTAAAATAAATGACATACAAAGGGACTGAGGACATCTACTCTACTCAGTCTTAGCAAATGCCAACTTGAGACTTGCTTAGTGCTCTCATGGATCCATAATCTAATTGAAAAGATATATTTTTTATTATCGCGTCAAGCACCAGAGTCGCGCTAGTGACGTCATACGCGACGCTACCGCTATTTGTTTCCCCATAGTTTTACGTAGTGTACTATTTCATAGTATGCGGAGGTATTGAATATGATTTAATGACTGCGTTTACGTTCTAACGCTTGACGTGATGGTTGGAATGCTATATTCAAGCGTTGCGTCGGGGGTGGGAGTGTCTTTATCCTAGTAAAATCCAGGCTTTGAGACTTGAATACGGTGAATTAATCCTTTTTATTACAACTAATCGAAAGTTGTCAATAATGATTTTATTTGAAATGAACGGGGGCATTTTAAATGATGCATACATACATAAATACTCACGCCTGTTTTCCATAGGGATAAGGAGAGACAACGGAATTCCACTTGCTACGATCCTTGCATAAATCTTTGGCCTACTTTACTCTCATTAAATTTTTCATACATGCACATCGGTTTAGGGTACTCCTGATCTGGCCTTTCTCGAGAATATCTTCAATTTTAAATGATCATAGGCACACTTGCCACTAACTTCACAAACACAAAGCAAGGTCTCAAGTCGGTTTGCATTCCATATCGAATATTCTTATACACACGGAGCAGGCAAGAGAATACATAAGTATTTTAACTTTATATAAAACAATATTTACATTTTTTTTTTTTTTTATAATTTATTCATGTCCATGGATACAAGTCCTTCAGACGCATACATTTTGTTTTCTCAAGAACGATGAAACGGGGTGTGGCCAATTTCAATGTCTTGTTGGAGTTTTGGTGTTAATTCCTTTCAGTTCAATGCTTCTTAGACGACTTTCTTCAAGCGGATCGAACGCACAAGGTCGATCGATACCCTTGGTCAAAAATCACCTAACTTCACTTATTTCAATGTTTCCATACACTATTCATCAGCATTAATGATTATTGCACAAAACCACACCACTTTTATACAACAAACACAACTTTAAACCAGTTTAGGAAATAATTAAAACAAGAGAGCCACCGCACTGTCAGAATTCCCGCCAAAACTCCCAACAATATTTACATTGCGTTTTGTGTGGCCTTGCACACGCCGCGTTGGATGGCTTATTTGTGTAATATATTCCGTACAGGAAAGTACCCACAAAATAGACGAATTTGAATTGTAGTGTTGCCGGCTTTCGATGGTCAGGTCTCAGTGATTCAACGTGTACAAGGTCCAATAAATAAACAATATATAAGAGGTGGGTACTGTAAAATATCACTTTCTTGATATGAGATCGGCACAAAGACTTTTATTCATTGTTACACAAATAGGTCGTTTAAAACATGTGAAATTGTGTTTAAGTTTAAGGTCCAAATAGATCAGAGGTAAATAAGACCCGCTAGTAACGCTCACTCCTGTATCACAATAACGTGGATTTAAATACCTGGCTTTGTCTGGGTCATGGGTCGTCAGGTGGCATAAAATCTCCAACGGTAAACTTTTAGCTCGCCAATCTATCAGCACCAGTCACCGCGGATCAAACCGTCAGTTATAAAACCGCGGTATTATGGATCCTGTACCATAAAAACTAAACTGTCACTACAAACTGTGACTTAAAACTAAATGTCTGGTAAATATATTATGTAGAAATCAAATAAAAATATTAATATAAAATTGATATCAAGGGTGATTTAGGAATGAGTCGTAGGCACAAACTTCACTCGCGCAGTATTTAGTTCATTTATAAGTTTACATAATAGGGTAGTTTCCTATATTGAATTTTATACATTATTTTATAAGCAACAGAAAATGATACGCAAAAGAAACGATTTTATTAAAACACAATCAAAATTGGTTCAGAAATGTGCCCGCAGTTATGATTTTAAATGTTGGTATGAGGAAAAGTGGGTGCGTAGTAGGGATATCTCACTATCTCGCTTGCACGCGTGCACTATAATGAACATTTTACACAGTGACGTCAAAGGTTGCATCGTCTGTCATTTGACAATTACCCCTTCTACAGGATTTCAATGGCTTCTATCTTATTTATTTTTGGTCCGATTTATAAAATTCTTTCTGCAATAGATTTTAAGTAACGTAACTTATTGATTTAAATAATAAAAAAAAACTAGTCAACTACCCTACTGTTGGAATGAAGGACCGCGGGTTGTTGATACTTCACGCTTATGGTTCGTCAGTTGATGCGCGTTTTGTATTAGACTCTCAACTGCTTCTTCCACTGTGTATCTGTGCTCACAATTCGTGCCGGTTATTATACTTGGTCATATTTCAATCAAATCCATTTTTCGAAAAATATCCAATGGGTTTTATAAAAGGAATGCAATAAAATATTTTAATCATCGTTTTATGAGTGCCAATGTCACAAATCACTATTACTTAAGTATTACATATGAAACTTATAATCTATCACAAAACAATAAACATAAAAACACTGTGAACAACAAACTTAATCGCAACAAATAACGCATCAACATGTATCAAAAAGAAATAAAAAATATAAATGTATAAAAACACGGCTTTACGTCTAAAATACTTGAATGTTGGCACTACTGTACCTCGACACTTACATACTATGCTTTAATATTTCACGAATCAATTTGGACGTTATAATTTTAAATCTACCAGGGCTACCAACAACAATAATAACAGGCAGAAGTGAAAAAGACAAAATGACCAAATATTTAGACCTGGCACACGAGGTTACTGACATGTGGGACGTTGACTCGACAATCATTGTCCCGATAGTCGTTTCTGCTAATGAGCTGATACCAAAGAGCCTCGACCAACACCTCCAGAGGCTCTCGATTGGTCGTTGGGTCAGGAGCCAGATTCAGAAAGCGGTGTTATTGGACACGGCACGCATTGTGAGGAGGTTCCTCACTCTGGGGTCCTAACCACCGATGGCTTGGGTCCTAGGCCTCGCCATTGGAGGGTGACACTTTTATATTTTTAAATGTTTTACTTTTTAGAAATGTAATATTTAAAAATGTAAATATCCTTTTAAAATAAAGAGTACTGTACATAACAGGCAGAAGTGAAATGCTTAATGCAGTCAGCATCTTTTCCATATTAAAACATTGCCTTATATATGTAATTTAGTTTTAAAATGTATTATTTCTGTTGTGGTAGCCCTGTGAGTAGCCATTTATGTTGGCAGTGGCTTAGAAAATGTTTTTTTTTCTAATTATTTAAGAAGATTCGACATACTAAATTCTACTAAATGCCAAGTAATTGATTTCTTTATTTTAATATATTTTAGCTTCAATACATAATCGCTTTTTAGTTGATTATGCGTTTTAAGAATGAACATGTTTTAAAATACATTCCAAAATTAGAACAAGAAAATTACTAGTACATTAATAATTATAAATAAAGAAATTTATACTCATATAATTACAGTGTTATTTGGTTATTAATACTTATAAGTAAGTGAAATTAAATGTAATAGTATAATAATCATGTAGGCAATTAAAACAGCGCTTATGACAAGTCAGTACAAAAAACTACATAAGTATAGAAATCATATCAACTAATGTATACATAACATACATATCAAAATACACTGGGCAATTACACTAAATGTATTTATTTGTCTTTTAATTTTACAATATTTTTATTGTGAAAACGTCTAGAATTAAAATATTTTGAGTCGATATGGACCATAGGCATTTACTGAAAACGCATGGTACAAGAGTACATACGTTTCGTAGGGTCGGGGCTATTAACATACATACATATATGCATACATAGACTCACGCCTGTTTCCCATAGGGGTAGGCAGAGACAACGGATTAACGATTATTACGGGCTATTAACCCCCTTGTAATATTCCTGATTCTGCCCCCGATAATATACCTACACTTAAGAAAGAATTATAAATTACAAATTTGCATATTTTACTTTACTTTTTATTCATTCTTAAAACTGCATAATAATATCGTCATGATGGAATTTAGATAAACATTATAAATTACTTTTAAAATCGACTTTTTCTCACTATACCGAGAGAGTATCTACATAAACTCCTTCATCTACGCATTGACGTAACTTAACTTTTCAGGGGACTTTTTGGCAACATTATATAAGGAGCGGCATCTTGAATTTAATTAGCTTAGGTATCAGCGTGGTACGGACTGTCGAGACGAAAGTTGCAGGTTCAAAACCAACCCCAAGAGCATACACCTCTGACTTTTCTAAGTGACGTGTGTATTCATTGTTAATTATCACTTGCTTTAACGGTGAAGGGAATATCGTGAGGAAACCTACATACTTGAGAAGTTCTCTATGAGAATTTCGATGGTATGTGAAGTCTGCCAACCTGCATTAGGCCAGCGTGGTGGACTAAGGCCTAACCCCTTTCATTTAGTAGAGGAGGGCCCGTGCTCAGCAGGGCTGGTATTATTATTTTTATTTAGGTATTAAATTATACCTGATGGCGATTGATCATAGACATCACTAGCTCCATGAGCTACGGACTTCGAGGGACTTACGGTCCCACAACATCCATATTTGAATGAAATATTTATCCGGTGGTAATCGAATCCGCAGCTATGACAAAATCCCCATACGTTACGTCAAAGCTACTACTAATCACAAATAACACATAAGTGACTATTATGCGTAGGTTTTTACAGTGTTACGTATTTTATTTTGTGTTTGCCTGTAACTCGGCAGCATGTTATATTTGTTCGTTACATAATAACTTTTATATGTACACCCATTGGCGACCCAAAAAATAATAATAAGTTTCTGTCTGCCTCGGTGGCGCAGTTGTAATGCGTACGCGTTACGATTAAGCAAACGCTGAGGTCTCGGGTTCGATCCCCGGGTTGGGTAAAGTGGAATTGGGTTTTTCTATTACGAAATGCTCAGTATCAGCCCGAAGTCTGAATTTGTGCCCGGTATGGCGATAGGTTCGCCCCCTATCACATTATGGGACGGAGATACGCTCGGCGAAATATGGGGGTACTGGCTCCACCCCTGCCTACCCCTTCGGGGATTACAGGCGTGAATGCGTATGTATGTATGTAAGTTTCTGCCTCCAAAGGGTGGCAACGAAATCCTATAACTAAGATTACGTCGTCCTTTTAGATAGACAGACGAGCAGGCGGCCCACCTGATGGTAAGTGGTCACCGCCGCCCATGGACCTCAGCAGTGCCAGAGCACAGCCAAGCCGCTGACTGTCAGTCTGTCTATCCTAGGATTAGCTAGTAACTGTTGAAGACTTTTACTATCCACGTTATGGTTCCATTATCAGCTCAGCTCGATGTAATCGGATTATTGTATTTTCATCGGTATTACATGATTGCAAGTTTCAAGTCGATATTATAAATAAATAAAATAGAAAAACCCAACTTGTACCCGACCCGGGGATCGAACCCGAGACCTCAGCGTCTTCCTCAATCGTAACGCGTACACATTACAACCGCACCACCGAGACCGTCTTAAACCCGATTTCTGAAAGCCTGATCAATGTTAAAGTAACTAATCAAATGTCAAATCTCATGTCAAGTCGAAATTCAGTTGCTAGAAGCGTGGTCAACCTTTGATTTGACACACATGATGTATGTCAAACGGTACTAAAGAGAGTTCAAATAGTAGTTTCATTTTTTCACTGAATAACGTTTCAGCAACTCGAATTGATTTGACAGCGATGTCAACTCAAAGTTCTGTTGAATGGTGATTTGATCAGCCTTTCAGAAACCGGGGGTTAGTACTCTATAGTTAAATCTACGCATAGTAAAGTCACAAAGTATTGTTTGTGAACACAGGCGTATGTCAGCCGTAAGTGTTATAACTAAACTAATATCGACTCATCTATTTCGTCTAATGGACGTCGATCATGCTACGCTAACTCACGCACCTCAACTCATTTCATGTCATTTGGACAAACACTTTAATGTATACTACTAGACAAGCTGTGTGGTACATAGAAATTGCACCAATCAATTGACCGTAACTTACTCTCAACTAAAACCCCTATCGCGCTCCCTGTTTGTGAGCTGTCAAACTCCCGTGTTATATGACAGAATTTTAGTAGTAGTTTAATGTTAAAGTGTTTGCATTTGGACTTGCTTTCTCACATTGTGATTATTATAAGCAATATAACCGTCTTTCAGGGCTGCCAAATTATAGAATTATATACAAAAACTGTACTATTGTGTTGTCGATTGTATCCTCTTTGTATCTCATGTACGTCCTCAAAATTGAATGAACGTATGATTAAGTAATAAAATGATTACCTACATAATTATTGTTGTATTCAAAAAAAAAATCGTAATAAAATAAGTTGGCTCTACTGGCAGTCCTGACGTCTTTATCTATTATTTATTTGAGAATTCATGTTTTTTATTTGATAAAAAAAGAAATAATTTATAACTACACGGACTAGATTCATAACCTATATATTTTTTGTTTTTGGCAATATTTGTATTCAGGCCCGTAGACAAGTTAGCTCGGCGGTCAGGGAAAAGTATTTTAAAAATACCTTTTAATTGAAATTATTTTATTTGTTCAGGGATATGCAAATTGTGCAAGGCAAGTAATTTAATTTTGTATTAAACTTACCGACGAGGGTGTCACCCCCCGAACATAGACTAACTACGGGCCTGTTTGTATCATAGGTACCTACGTCTTGTGCTATCAGAACTTATTAAAATGGCCATACGTACCTTAGCAAAGTGACATGAAATGACTTAAAACAGCTACCTACAACAACCGATAGGTCCACATCGAGATGGGGCTCTGTAAAAGCGCTAAATGTGGGGGTTCCTTACCCCCCACTAGTAACAGATGTAGTTGGACCTCCCCATTTCTCTGTGCACTGCGTGCCCTCCTGGATCCCATGTCCTGAAGTTCTATGTCCCCCGCACCAACTCCTGAGTCCGGCGTCACGGCCGCACCCAGTTTCCTTACATCGGGGCCCAAATAGTGCGGGTTACTGAAGCCAAGCGTACCACAAAGCCTGTTGACTTTCTCTGCACTCGCGTAATCCGATGTGGACAGCTCATTATCATCGTCGTCTATAACGGTGTTAGTGAATTTCACAGAGGCGGATTTCGGTATCACTACCGTGGTCGTTTCCCCCATTTTGATGGTGACGTCGCGCTTTTTTCTCTCCGACTCGCGTTTCACATCCTCTTCATCTTCAGAATCTAAATAGACTAGTTTTGTCGCTTCTATTGGTGACAGTACTGGCGTGGGCAAGATCATATCAGCGAAGTCTGGTACGGATATCGGTTCTCGAGATATTTCAGACCGGAATTCTGGGACATCGCCTTCCTTAGGGCTCTCATCGCCGTCGGCGGGCTGACGTTTGTCTATGACGTAGGCTGAATGAGACTTCGATAGCGCTGCCTCGTGTCTCACCAAACTTTCAGTGGAGTCCTTGTCTCCGGCTAATGCAGAGTATGAGCAACGAGCGGCGCGACGTATATGGAAGGTCGATAGTTTGGAGATCTCTTTGAGTAGACTGGCGGGAGGGTCGGGGCGCGTGAAGGAGTGTCGGGAGGAGAGGGCGCGCGCGCGGGAGGGGGCGGGGGCGGAGCGGAGTCGCGGGGGAGGGGCGGCTAGTATCAGTAGACAACTGTCCACGCGAGGGGATGGCCACTTCAGTGAAGGGCAGACTCGCTCCCATGTCTCCGTTGCTGGGGAACGATAATGTAACTAATTAAAAGATGCATTTTTGGTCCAGTTTATAGAGCCAAGCGCAACCTAGTCGTGTATACGACGCCGCACACCATCAATTCGTAGTGACTTAAAAGTTCAGCACTTTTGGAGTCGCACTGCATAGTGTACACGAGTAGGTTGCGCTTTGTCCGTGACTCGTTCGCAATATCTCGCGTCGTTTAAGTATAGTATAATGTGAATAGCCCGCGACAAGTGCTGGTTGCTTGCTACAGTAATAGGGTAGTTTCCTATATTGAATTTTATACATTATTTTATAAGCAACAGAAAATGATTCAAAATTGGTTCAGAAATGTGCCCGCAGTTATGACTTTAAATGTTGGTATGAGGAAAAGTGGGTGCGTAGTAGGGATATCTCACTATCTCGCTTGCACGCGTGCACCATAATGAATATTTTACACAGTAACGTCAAAGTTTGCGTAGTCTGTCATTTGACAATTACCCCTTCTACAGGATTTGAATGGCTCCTAGCTCATTTATTTTTAGTCCGATTTATAAAATTCTCTCTGCAATAGATTTTGAGTAACGTAACTTATTGTTTAAAATAATAAAAAAAATCTAGTCAACTACCCTATTGCAGAGTGGGTACATCGCAATTCAACCGATGTTTGAGACTGACCGCTGCCGTATTGCAGTTAGCAGTCGCGGGCGAGCTATTCAATAATTTTAAAAACATAACAAATTTCCAAACATATCAAGGGTCGTCTTTGACCATGCGACACCCTGGGTACAGTTTGGAGCCCTATTAGAAAGTAAAAAACTGTTTTTGTGATGTAAAATTTAAACAATGTATTTATAGTTACTTGACATTCGAAGATTGTAATCAGGCCCCCGGCCTTGGGCCAGTACCTGCCCACAGTATAAAGACGGGACTGAATGTATAATTATTCCCAGTAAGTACTAAAATACGGTACGGTTGCCCAATTCTATAAAAATTCATGCATATCGTCCACTCGTGCTTTCATATTCAATTTACGTTTTCTTTTGGCGTATGCCTCTTGGATTACCATTCAATTGATGGGTTTAGTCGGAACTATTATCTAGTTTCATTTTATAAGTGCACACGCATACAACAGCGGAGTGTATAAGTGAGTACTCACCGAAGTGGAAGCGCCAGAGTTCGTTGGTGGGGTGTCCTCGTGTCTCTCCTCCGTATATGTAGAAGTGTCCCCCGGCGCGGACCCCCGCGTGCCCCGACCTGGCGCCCGGCCCTGCGCGCGTCGCACGCACAGTGCACCACGTGCGCGACACTACGATACGATACATCATACAACAATACGGTAGTTTCCTATATTGAAATTTATACATTATTTTATAAGCAACAGAAAATGATACGCAAAAGAAACCCTTTTATTAAATCACAATCAAAATTGGTTCAGAAATGTGCCCGCAGTTATGACTTTAAATGTTGGTTTGAGGAAAAGTGGGTACGTAGTAGGGATATCTCACTATCTCGCTTGCACGCGTGCACCATAATGCACATTTTACACAGTGACGTGAAAGGTTGCGTCGTCTGTCATTTGACAATTACTCCTTCTACAAGATTTGAATGGCTTCTAACTTATTTATTTTTGGTCCGATTTATAAAATTCTTTCTGCAATAGATTTTGAGTAACGTAACTTATTAATTTAAATAATAAAAAAAAGTAGTCAACTATCCTATTAAACAAAACTGATTACACTAACACTTACGCCCAGTTTCTGAAAGGCTGGTCAAATCAACATTCAACTAACAGAACTTTGATTTAACATCGCTGTCAAATCAATTCAAGTTGCTGAAACGTTATTTAGTGAAAAAAATTATAATATTTGATCTCTCTTTAGTACCGTTTGACATAAGATTTTTCATATTAATTTGGAAGTTATGTTAGCTAACATGTGTGTCAAATCAAAGGTGTTGATCACGCTTCTAGCAACTCAATTTCGACTTGACATGAGAATTGACATTTGATTAGTTAATTTAACATTGTGATTTATTAGGTTTACGCGAATATTACATATTGAAATAAAACTAGTTTGTACGGATTTTATCGCAGTTTAATTTTTATTTTGGTCCCGACTTCTCTCCCGTGACCACGAAGGCTGAAAAGCTTTCCAAACGTCGGGACTAAAATAAAAATTAAACCGCGATAAAATCTGTATAAATATTTTATTTAAATAATTTAACATTGATCAGCCTTTCAGAAGCCGAGCGTTACGAGTATTGTACTGTACAGTATTTATTTATTTATTACACTTTATATACATGGAAGTATAAAGGCGGACTTAATGCTAAAAGCATTCTCTACCAGTCAACCTTTGGGTGGTGCAAAGAAAAGACGACAGGATACAGCAATGTGTACTCACTGGTATCGTAGTACCAGAGGTCGGCACACTCGCGCAGGTCGCAGCGTCCGGCGTGCACGTACAGGCGCGTGTCGTGCAGCGCGGCCGCGTGCCGGTGCCGCGCCGGGCCCGCCGCCAGCGTGCGCACTTGCTGCCATGACTCCGTCTCTGCAACACGCGACAGCTCATGTGACAGCAAATTGACAGCTCCGTGGCGCAGCGCACGAGTAGCCGGCTGCGGAGCGAGAGGCCGTGGGTTCGACTGCCTCAAACTTATGTTATGCAAAGTTTAGATACTCATAACATGGAAATATTCGACAAATAGGTCGCCAAATAATTCGGGCAAGAGGTTAGTAGGTTGTGGATAGGAAGGTGCACGTGGAAACAACCTCGACAAATACTACAAACACCTTTTACAAGCCGGTGAGCATTATGTTCACAAGGTAGGTAGGCCAGCTGGGTTGGTACCACCGCATTGTCTATTTCTGCCGCCAAGCAACAGTGTGTAAGCACTGTTTAAGGACATTGAAGCCAGTGTAATTACTGGGCATTATGAGACTTAACACCTTATGTCTCGGGGTGACGAGCGCAGTCCAGTGTCATGTAGTGCTTTGTTACTTAAAGTTCTGTGTGGCGTTGTTACTGTTTATGAGCAGGTGTGGCGCTTACCATCCTGCTCGTCTCGTCATTCAAGCTAACAAAAAATAAAAAATAAACTTCCGAGATTGTATGACACAGAAATTCATGTGTTCAAATTCGAAGACGTAATTTCATCAATAAAGCGTAAAACTGACCGTAATGAAACGCCCAGAGTTCATGTGTGGAGCCCCTGAGATCCTTGTACCCTCCGTATATGAGCAGGCAGTCCTTGAGCGCATGGGCGGAGTGCCCCCGCCGGCCGCGCGGCCCGACGCCCACGCCCACGCCCACGCCACTGCTGCGCGCGTCCTTACACCCGCGACGTCGAAGCGTCGTACTGTGCGACTGGCCGGGAAGCTTGCGCCACATTTCAGTCTGTCAAATGAAATTAAATGAAATAGTCTTATTCATCATGTAGGCAATTAAAATAGCAATTATGACAACATACATACATACGCACTCACGCCTGTAATCCCCGAAGGGGTAGGCAGAGGTGCAACTAGTATCTACACCCACATTTCGCTGAGCGTATCTCCGTCCCAACGTGATAGGGGGCGAGCCTATCGCCATACCGGGCACAGTTCCAGACTCCGGGCCGATACTGAGCATTTCGTATTAGAAAAACCCAATACCACTTTATCCGACCCGGGATCGAACCCGAGACCTCAGCGCTGCCCTCAATCGTAACGCGTATGCATTACAACTGCGCCACCGAGGCAGTCTCAGTGAGAGCTCAGAGGCAGTCAGGCTTATGACAGTCAGTACAAAATAAATAAACTTATGTATAGAAATCATATCAACTATGTATATGTCGGCGCCGTATCAGAGGTTCCTCCCAGATCCATGATATAATGCAAAACACTGTCCTTTTATAATGACTTTATTCGTTACCACACGAGTTATAGAAAATTACTGTACCTTGCTGCTGAACAGCAATCGTTTAAATAGCAATTCTTACAATAGAAATCCCTTCCATCTACAGTGACAATCATATATCTGTATTTTATTTGAAACTAGTTTAAACAAAACAAATAAATATTATAAAATTTAAGAGTTCTTTAAACATATAATTGGACAATTGTTATACATCACAAATCAATTATAAACTATTTTATAACAATAATTCAATACTAGCGGATGTTAGCAAAACACTATTTTACAATAGGTGGTAGCAATAAAAGCGTTGATTGTACAGTCTGCGCGATAAATTAAAATCATACAAATATGTAAATCACATCAAAGTAATTTAGCGTACATTTAAAGATAGTTCCTAATTAAATAATTCGTAATTTGAACACATTTCCGGTAGTTGAAATTAACTTTGTAACATAGCAGTATAAACAAGTAAAAAAAATATGAAAGCATGTAGATAAATTGCCAAATAATTTGAAATGATTATTGGAATTTATTTAATTACATAATTACATCAATGTCAATACTTCCGGCTATACATAACATCGTCACAACACACTGGGCAACTATACATTTTACAATACATATTTTTATAATAGTCCAGAATTGTTAAGTACCTATTATTATTATTTTCTCTGTTTTATGGGTCGATATGGACCATAGGCATTACTGAAACGGCACGTGTTTTAAAACTACCACCGGATCCAAAACGACCCAGCCTGAGAAGACCCGGCGAAACAAACTCAGTCTCTGTCAACTAAGACTTAATGTATACTACTAGACCGGCTGTTCGGTACAAAATTCGGTATAATAAAAATAAAAATAAAAAATATTTACATGCATATTTTATTCATTAAAATTGAAGTTATTTTAGATAAATAACTATATTATATTTTGGCTTTCTTCATAATATTGATACGGCTGTTTTGTTTTGTATTAGTTTTCATTCACAGTTAATGCCATTTGCCATCACGCTTGCTCTTGCCTGCTCTTGCTGCCTTATACGTCACTCCCACCTCGCCGGCCGCGTATGCAGCACAATTTTATTTCTAAAGAGCCCGTCCATAGTATTAAAGTCTTTGCTTGTTTTTTTTTAATGTTATAGGCCGGCAAACGAGCAAGTGGGTCACCTGATGGTAAGTGATCTCCACCGCCCATGTACGCCCACAATACCAAACGAATCATGGGTGCGTTGCCGACCTCAAAGGAAAGGGATATATAAGGGATTGGGAAGGGGAGGGGGTTTGGGCCTCCGGATATCTCACTCACCGTACGAAACGCAGCAGCAAGCTGTTACTTTATGCCTGTTTTCTGTGAGACAGTGGTAATGACCCGGACGAGCCGGTCCATACACGCTGTAGACAAGTGTCTACAGCGTGGCTCTACCACTCAAAAGTAGCAAAGGATAGACCTTGAAGAGTTCACAATACCTCAGTATTATAAATCCAAAGCGGCGTTTCGTTGGAGAGTGCGCCCGCTTCCCCTCCGAACACATACAGTTTGTTCTCGTGTGAAGTGGTGGTGTGCTCCTGCAGCGAGGGGGGAGGGTCTCCGCGACATTCCAGCTTCTCCCATCTGCCCGTTGCTGCGAACAAGTACACCAACGTATTATTGAATAGTATTAGTACCTATCTTGTCTACTTATATTTTCTTGTTCGTTTATTCTATTCGACGATTTATATACACCAACATAATCTCGTCTCTGCATCACCCAAGGTCGACTGGTAGAGAATGCCTTTGGCATTAAGTCCACCTTTATACATGTTATAAATAAATAATAAATAATAAATAATACACCCAACAGTCACACACATAGTCCTGACCCCACACTAGGTAAACCTGTGTCGTGGGTATCAGGATCTACGAGGGACTTGCGGTCCCACAACACCCAGACCCGAAACAAATTTTTTGTGGATCACACAACCATTTGTCTCAGTGCGGGAATCGAACCCACGGCCTCTCGCTTCGCAGCCGGCTACTCGCCCGCTGCGCCACGGAGGCTGTCATGTATATAAAGTTTAAATAAATAAATAAATAGTACAATAACAACACTCGGATTGACTGCCTCGGTGGCGCAGTTGTATTTCGTATGCGTGACGATTGAGTCTGACGCTGAAGTCTCGGGGTCAATCCCCGGGTCGGGTACAAGTTGGGTTTTTACTATTACGAAATGCTCAGTATCAGCCCGGAGTCTGGAATTGTGTCCGGTATGACGATAGGCTCGCCACCTATCACATCATGGGACTCAGATACCCTCAAAGGAATGTGGGTGTACTGGTTACTCTCTGCCTACCTCTTCGGGGATTACAGGCGTGAGTGCGTTCATAAATATGTACCTACATAAACTACAAGGTGGTAGGTGCCTCGTATGCGAGAGGCCGTCTGTACCACCGCTTTGTATATTTCTGACGCCAAGCAACAGTGTGTAAGCACTTGTCTTTTAATTCCAATCGAGATATTATCCATAAACATTAAAGTACCAAACTTTCTAATATTTAACCAATCGTGCATCTTTTTTAAAATCTGTAATTATGCAATCTGGAGATTCGTACAAAACATCATACTAATATTATAAATGTGAATGTAAGTTTGTTTGTTACGCTTTCACGCGAAAACTACTTAACCGATCATCATGAAACTTTCATTCTTGGAGGTATATGAAGTACTTAACATATAGGATACTTTTTATGAAAAAAAAAAAAACTAATATAAACGTGAACCAATTTTGATGTAAAGATAGATGGGACCCTGAAGACGGTTATAGGGTACGTTTTATTTCGGAAAAGTCTTTTCACGCGGGCGGAGCCGCGAGCAAAAGCTAGTATGTTATAAATAACGATAGGAGCCTCAATAAGTACACGCGCCAACACTTCACTCAACCTAATTAAGCTGTAGTGGAGAGGTTCGTACCAACTCAAAGGGACACAAGGCCCTCACAACTCGCAACACTGCCGACTGCCGACTGTCGACTGTAGAGTCGTGCCATTCACAAATGAAGGCGGAAAATGTCTCTGCTCACGACTGTCTTTTCATTTTTCTGACAAGTGCTTTTGTTCTCAAAGGCGAGACTCACTTGTCCCACGCAGCCCCTGATATATGATTTTCTCGAACCGGGTCTGTCCAGCGTTTGAGATAAATTACTTAAAAAAACTCAATATATAATGGTTGCCATTTTTCGTGTACCTATGGGACAATAAGAGCGTTTTAACAAATTTGTACTTTTTACTTGTAGTGTGGCGCCTTTTTCTTACAAATCGACGGTTAACAGTTAACCAGGCTTCCGTATGCTAGTCGCATGGTTTTGTGTCGATATTGGCGCCCCCTAAAACCGGGTCTCCGGTTTGACTCCCCCTCCTCCCTAGATACGGGCCTGGCCCCACGACGTTACTGGGTTCGTTTTGTTTTTCGCATTTTTATAGCAGAGGCAAGCGAACGAGTAAGTGGGCCACCTGATGGTAAGTGATCAGCACCACTCAAAAACATCTATGAATACAATCAAACAATCTTTACCAGAAGAATCATGGACGCATTATCGATCTATAAGAAAATAAATAGGGGTTAGGAAGGTGAGGGGTTGATTTGGGCCGCAGGAAATCTGACTCATCATACAAAATGCAGCGACCCGCCATGCCACTCCGCGTCGGTTTTCTGTAAGACCAGTGGTAATAACAATGTCGGGCCAGCCAATTCATTCTGTATAAAAAACATTTGAAGATTCTCTTCACTCCTTCGATACCCCGGGCATTTTGACAAAAAGACATTGAATGAAATTACTGGGCATTATGAGACTTAACACTTTATGTCTCATGGTGACGAGCGCAGTCCAGTGTCATGCAGTGCTTTGTTATTTAAAGTTCTGCGTGGCTTTGCTTCTGTTTATGAGCAGGCGTGGCGCTTACCATCAGGCGAGGTGGCTCGTCTCGTCATACAAGCTATAAAAAAAAGGTGTCCACGAACCATCCAATAACTTGCTTGTTCATTTGAATTGGTTAATAAATATGAGTGGTAGAGCCACGCTGTAGACACTTGTCTACAGCATGTATGGGCCGGCTCGTGCGGGTCATTACCACTGTCTCACAGAAAACCGGCGTAAAGTAGCAGCTTGCTGCTGCGTTTCGTACGGTGAGTGAGATATCCGGAGGCCCAAATTCCCCTCCCCTTCCCAATCCCTTATTATCCCTTTCCTTTAAGGTCGGCAACGCGTCCATGATTATTTTAGTATTGTGGGCGTACATGGGCGGTGGAGATCACTTACCATCAGGTGACCCACTTGCTCATTTGCCGGCCTATATTAAAAAAAATATCACTCACCAAGGCTGTACCGCCAGAAGTCTCTGAGCGGGACGGCTCCGCCAGCCCCGCGGCCGCCCAACACGTACACGTACCCGCCGAGCAACGCGGCCGAGTGCTTGCCGCGGGCACACGGCACCGACCGCGCTGGAGCACCGCCCCCGCCGCTGTCCACCGGACTCCACATCTCATCTGGAACATACTTGAGTAGGTAAAGTATACGGCCTCGGTGGCGCAGTTGTAATGCCTACGCGGTACGATTGCTATGCTGAGGTTTCGGGTTCGATCCCCGAGTCGGGTAAAGTGTTATTGGGTTTTTCTATCATAAAATGTATCAACCCGGAGTCTGAAATTGTGCCCAATATGGTGATTGGCGCGCCCCCTATCACATCATGGGACGTAAATAAACTCGGCGAAATATAGATGTACTGGTTGTAACCACACACCTTACATAGAGGTGTACCTCTAACTACCCCTTCGGGGAGTACAGGCGTGAGTACTTATGTATTATGTATGTATGTGAAGTTTAATATTTAAAAGTCGTAAAGCCATGTGCTGTGGATAGTTTTGTCCACAGCACGAATGGGCCGGCTCGATTTGGTGGTTACCATCAAAGCTGGTAGCTTGCTGTGGCTGGTGTAAGGTCTCTCGTATGCATTGTGCCGTTTAGTTAGGTTAGACGGATCACAATTTGTGATCCACCCACAATCCCACGATATACCCTATTACATCATGGGATGGATATAAGTGCGGCAAAACGTCAGCACTATCAGCAACTCTACCTACACCATCGGAGACACAGGCGTGAGCTTATATATGTATGTTTATTCGATATATTTTAATATAAAACTATGTTAACCCTCAATAAGTATTACATACATAACTCAAATACCCTTATAAACTTTAAAATATAAGCCCATAAAATGTCTTATCATCTCTTGCACAATAATCACAAGTCTTTCGGCTTCAAAGACCCTGCACCTCTGTACCCTTCGGACAATCACTCCCCGAGGGTGGATGTATAGGGAACACTCCCTCGGGACGTGTTTACACCCTTATTTCATCCCTACAGTATGAGGTTTATAAATGGGAAATAGCGGCGTAATATATTTATTTTAACAAAAAAGGCACTGCACTGCTATATTTTTAACATTATCTAGGTAACGATTATATAAAAAAATTACATTTTATATTTTTTTAGTATTTTTTAAAAATAAATATAATACGCATGCTTTAAATAAGAAATTGTATTTGAAAGTATACAATGAGACGCTCATAGTCAGTAACATGCACTAATTGGTAAACGTACGCACTCACGCCTGTAAACCCCGAAGGGGTAGGCAGAGGTGTAACCAGTACACCCACATTTCGCCAAGCGTATCTCCGTTCCATTATGTGGTAGGGGCGAGCCTATCGCCATACCGGACACAATTCCAGACTCCGGGCTGATACTGAGCTTTTCGTAATAGAAAATCCTAATATCAACTTTTACCCGACCCGGGGATCGAACCCAAGACCTCAGCATCGGCCTCAGTCGTAACGCGTACGCATTACAACTACGCCACCGAGGCAGTTAATTATTGGTAAACGTTGAGCGAATTAAGAAATCATTTATCCTTCAACTTCGGTATGGATCGGTGACCGCTTAGTAGTATTTTAACTATGCATGTCCACTCGGAGGAGAGCATGTAAAGGCTATTATGAACTGCAGGCAGTCATTATTCCTTAAGCCAAATCATCAGGTGTAGCGTAGTCACTTTGCCGAGCTAGTATAAAAAAAGAGACATTCGGACACCTTACGAGACTAAGCGCCCTCCTAAGACTCCCGCCCACACACCCGCCATTGTAACTCCTGTAAGCCAGGATCGACAGTGGCACGCATATTTCGACACCGAGCAATGAAGCTCGGCGAGTCTCTGGCAATGCAAATCTGTCTTTATCCCGCAACGAAATGAATCAAATAGAAAATAAGGGAGGAGTTGGAAATAATATATGTTCACTTACCTCTATAGCAAAGAGGGAGAAAAAATGAACTAAAAAGGTTTCAACCTCAGGCATAAGGATATTTACAAGCCAGACAGCTTAAACACTTTCGATACTAAGTTGGCCACCATCTAACCATTTCATAAGGAAAAGATGAAGATCGTCATAGAAGATATTTCATTAAACACCATTTACCGCCAACCGCAAAGTTTTTTGTTGTAAATAGGCACTGTGCCATTAGAGAGATTGTAAATTTCATCGGAATCGAAAATCCTCGCACCCTGGGGATGAGTGAATGCAACAAATCAACGGATAACAGATCGTACTGTATACTCAATGTCAAGTCTGCACTCTACCCCTGCGTCACTTACCAGTGTAAATATTGGTAGATAGGAAATGTCTATTAATACTTACTACTTATTGCTTGTTTACTAATGATGCAGGTTGACAAAGCTTTGACATTTGGACAGAGGGGACACCAAAATCAGCGGTAATTAAGTGCTTAAACATTTGGGGACATCAAGACAAATGAACAGAGGGACGAACACGAACAACTTACGAATAAGTATTCGAATCGAGAACGCTAGCATTTGTATGAAGTTTCAAACAATTTTGAGACATTTCGATACGAATACGAATCTGCTTTATTTGTGAAATAAGAACACGTGATGATGATAAACAAGGGCAGGCAGGTTACATTAGATTATTTCTAATCGTAGTCGAATCATTATACTTGTTGCAGAAACGTTAACAAATATCTAACCACTTTTCAAACTATTCTATGATGAGCTGTCAATTATATACGCAATTATGTACTGAAGGGGTAAGCAGAGATGTAACAAGTACACCCACATTTCGCCGAGATATTTTCGCCCCATGATGGGGGCGAGCCTATCGCCATATCGGGCACAATTCCAGACTCCCTACACCTGTGCCTACCCCTTCGGGGATTACAGGCGTGAGTACGTATAGTAGTAGCCCGGTTAAGTCAGCCCATTCATGATGTAGACACAATTGTCTATAGCGTGGCTCTAGCAGTATAAAACCATCTGTGTTTTTCTCAGCAAGCTTAGCTAAACCCAGTAGAGGTTCAATATAAAAGAATTGTGCTCGTAATTTATAGTGGTACAAAGTATAGGGTCGTAAATCTGTCGGGGAGCGAGCCAAAAATAATTACTACAAACCCTTTCTAGTATTACTGGAGTCAATTGTCTTTGTAATATATTGGTGTCTTGCCAGCATTGCTAAAGGTACGTTTTGAGGCGCGCGACCGAGACAAGAGACCGCGACGCGAACGACGGCGACAGTAACATGTATATTGTTTATGGCATAGGCCGGCAAACGAGCAAGTGTGTCACTTGATGATAAGTGGTCTCCACCGTCCATGTACGCCAACAATACTTACTATAAGGGACAATAAAGGGATTGGGAAGGAAAGAGGGATTTAGGTCTCCGAATATCTCTCTCAATACGAAACGCAGCAGCAAGCCGCTACTTTACGCCGGTTTTCTGTGAGACAGCGGTAACGACCCGGTCGAGCCGGCCCATTCGTGCTGAACAAAATTTTCTACAATGTGGCTCTACCACTCTACAATATGTTTGTTTTGTATGCGACCGAGAGAGGATAGTGCGACGCGGGAACGTTTCTATATAATTTCATACTGCCTCGGTGGCGCAGTTGTAATGCGTACGCGTTACGATTGAGGCTAACGCTGAGGTCTCGGGTTCGATCCCGGGTCGGGTAAAGTGGGGTGGGTTTTTCTATTACGAAATGCTCCGTATCAGCACGGAGTCTGGAATTTGTGCCCGGTATGGCGATAGGCTCACCCCCTGTCACATCGTGGGACGGAGATACGCTCGGCGAAATGTGGGTGTACTGGTTACACCTCTGCCTACCCCTTCGGGGATTAGAGGCGTGAGTGCGTATGTATGTATAATTTCATACAAAGCAGATTTACCCCTATCACTTGACTCGCGTCACGCATCGCGTACTCCCTGCCTCGTTCGCGTACATCAAAACGTGCCTTTACTGCTATATTTAGATGACAAACAGTCATATTCATAAACGTACAACTGTGTCACAGGAAATCGACGTAAAGTAGCAGTTCGCTGCTGCCTTTCGTTTGATGACTGAGATACCCGGCCTAAACATTTTTTGTTACCTTAGCTTGAATGACGAGACGAATCGCTCGCCTGATGGTATGCGCCACACAGAACTTTGAATTACAAAACACTGCTTGACACTGGACTGCGCTCGTTATCTGAGACATAAGTTATTAAGTCTCATAATGCCCAGTAATTTCACTGGCTTGAATGTTCTTTAAACCGGAACACAACAGTGCTTACACACTGTTGCTTAGCGGCAGTAATAGACAAAGTGTTACCGACAACCCAGACGGCCTCTCGCATACGAGGGACATGCCACCTTCTCTCCATGAGACATGCCGTCACATGCCTCCTGTGCATGTCCTTTTCCTTATCCCTATTGCTTTCCTTGTTCTTCTCGTATTGTGAGTGACAATGTGCAGTCACAAACCATCAGGTGACCCTCTGGCATTAACAAAAATATAAACGATTAGCCTTTGCTCGCGGCTCCGCCCGCGTGAACGGCCTTTTCCGGGATAAAAAGTAGCCTATGTTACTCAGTGATAATGTAGCTTTCTAACGCCAAAAGAATTTTTGAAATCGGTCCAGTACTTTTTAGGTTTATTCGTTACATACAAAAATACAAATCTTTCCTCTTCCTCTTTATAAGTTTAGTGTAGACAGATAACAGACATAAATAATTCAGTTAATAAGGTCCGTCTATTTTTATGGGTATTGTATATTTGTTGTCAGCGTGTATTGTTCCCTATTACAATTCATAGATTAACCATGAACTCTATTTACTAAGGATGGAAGTAAAGTAGAGGTATTGTAGTTTTATTTGATTATGTGACGTTTTTACGCAATCCGGGGGTAAGACAGGAATAGTCTCTACCAATTAGTAGGACACAAGTACTGGGAGGATCTAGGAAAAAATAAGAATAATTAAAACTACTTAATATAAAACTAGTTTATACGGATTTTATCGCGGTTTATGTTTTATTTTAGGTAGTCCCGACGTTTCGAAAGCTTTTCAGCCTCCGTGGTCACGAGAGAGACTGCGGTGTAGGTCATCTCGAAAAGTCAATGTTATATTGCCTACCTTCATTTTAGAATTATACATTTATTTTTAATTATTTTAAAAGTTAGTTGACACTAATCCGATCTACGCAGAAAGCTTTCGAAACGTCGGGACTAAAATAAAAATTAAACCGCGATAAAATCCGTATAAACTAGTTTTATTTCAATGTGTAATATTCGCGTAAACATAAGAAATCATTACATTATATAAAATTATAGGTACCTGAAATAGTCATAAATAACGTGAACTACTACAGGAAACACCATTGGATTTAAAATATCCACGGCTACATCCAAAACTGATATAAAATCAATTTCGAATAACCGTTTACAAATGGAATCTGACACGGAACTAGATATATCGTAAATCCACACCCCTAGATGTGATCGACAGGGTACAAGCTGGTACACACCCTAACAAACGCAGTGACAGACGCACGCACGGCGGCGCACCCCCGTAACTCGATAATACGAGTACAACACCCTGCGGGAGGGTGGTCTCGGCTGTCGAACATTTCGAGATATCTATACGCACTCACGCCTGTAATCCCTAAAGGAGTATGCAGAGGTGTAACACCCACATTTCGCCGAGCGTATCTCCGTCCTATGATGTGATAGGGGGCGAGCCTATCGCCATACCGGGCACAAATTCCAGATCCACTCCGGGCTGATACTGAGCATTTCGTAATAGAAAACCCAATATCACTTTTACCCGGCCCGAGGATCGAACCCAAGACCTCAGCGTCAGCCTCAGTCGTAACGCGTACACATTGCAACTGCGCCACCGAGGCAGTCGAGCCACGCTGTAGACAGTTTTGTCTACAGGACGAATGGGCCGGCTCGAACGGGTCCTTACGACTGTCTCACAGAAAGCCAATGTAAAATAGCAGTTTGCTGCTGCGTTTCGTGTGATGGAGGCCCTAATCTATTAATTATCCTTTTGCTTTCTTTTTTTAAGGTCGGTAACGTGTCATGATTTTGGTATTGTGGGCGTACATGGACGGTGGAGCTCATTCATGTCTCTGAAGGTTTTTAAAGCAGAGGTCAGCAAACAAATCAAATTCAAATCATTTATTCTGTAAATTGGATCATAAATATCACATTTACATGTCAATCATTTTTTATGCTACATTACATTTACGACGGCGTACGAGCAAGTAGGTCGTCTGATAGTAAGTTATCTCCACCAATAAACACTCAATACACCAGAAAAATCATGGTTACCGACCTTAAATGAAAGGAATGGGAATTGGGAAGGGAAGGGGGGATTTCGGCCTTCGGTAATCTCAGTCATCGAAACGCAACGGGCTGCCATTTCACTTGAAATAGCAGTAATCACGGGGTCGAGCCGGCCCATTCAGGCTCGAAACTAAAGCCCGTATTCATAAACAACACTTATGTAAGCTCTTTGACAATTGTCCAATTCTGTGTGTACAAGACTGGTCTTTTTTTATAGTGTAGGCCGGCAAACTAGAGAGTGGGTCACCGGTCACCTGATGGTAAGTGATCTCCACCGCCCATGTACGCCCAAAATACTAAAACAATCATGGCCGCGTTGCCGACCTTAAAGGAAAGGGATTGGGAAGGGGAGGGGAATTTGGGCCTCCGGATATCTCACTCAGCATACGAAACGCAGCAGCAAGCTGCTACTTTACGCCGGTTTTCTGTGAGACAGTGGTAACGACCCGGTCGAGCCGGCCCATTCATGTTGTAGACAAAATTGTCTAGAAATCTGTTTTGATTTAGCGCCATAAACTAACCAATGACATTAGAGAAGTCGTCACTATAAGGTCTCATAGTAACGTTTATGAATACTGTGGTCAGTCTCTGCATCTGCCTGTGTTTGTAGGCAGAGGTGCTGTTGTGACTGAATGAAACGACTCGAGTGCTCGACAACAACTGATTTATTATTTACTTACTACCTACATTATAACAGTAATAGATACCCACAACATCTTCCCCTTTAAATAACAATATAGGCACGAGACCTGTTACCTTAATACAATCAGTACACACTACAATTAATCAAGTGTTTATTCCATAGGTGAACAAAAATAATCGCCCAAGTCAGATGACCTTATCTTTCCTCACCCATAAAAGAAACTTAGAAGTACCTAATTATCTGCCTAATGATTTTTGGTCTAATAAGAACTTAGGTAGGCAGGTAGGTAGGTATTGACATAAATCTATTTAATTAAACATGTGACCCATCACCAGATAAAACTATATGTACTTAATAAAATATAACTAAAACCTACTACATTATACACTATATACCTATTCTCTATTTAGAACTTTGCTGAGCAATTCGTTGCTCAGCTATTTTTTTAGCTTTTCGAGTGCGTAGCACGGATGTAGGTATGTCTAAGTCATTGTTTTTGTTTTCGCAATCTACTTGTATATTCTCTTTTTGTGTACCCTCATCTGTACATGCATCACTAAACTCCTCATCAGAACTCATACTGGTTTTAGGTAATCTCATTTTGGATTGACATTTAATTAAATGACGACGATTGCGCCTGTACCTGCCGCCAGCATTAGTCTGTACAATGTATGATCGAGGAGCAGGAGCATGACTCACAATTTTCCCCCTACTTCTCACTTTCCCATCTATACAAATGACAGTGTCGCCCCGTTTTAGTTCTGGCAAAGTTTTACAATATTTGTCATAATACTTCTTTGCATTGTTTTGTTTTTCAATCATGGCCTGATATTCAGATGGGTCGATCGATTTCGGTTTAAGAATATTATGATGTACAGGTAGCTGACAACGAAGCCTACGACCCATCAATAATTGTGCTGGAGAACTCAAACCGTCCCTGGGCGTGTTTCTGTAATTTAAAAGTGCAAGATGAAAGTCATCCCTACTTTGAATTGACTTTTTTAACATGTTTTTTACGGTTTGTACTGCGCGCTCACTTTTACCATTTGACTGTGCATAATTTGGTGAGGATGTCACGTGATCAAATCCCCACACACTTGCAAATTTTTTAAATTCGCGACAGGTGTACTGAGTTCCGTTATCGCTTATCAGTACACATGGAATTCCATGTCGCGAAAATATCTCTTTCATGTTCTGTATGACTTCGTTAGAGGTTAAACTATTTAATTTACTGACTTCTGTGAAGTTAGAATAGTAGTCTACCAAAATTAAATAATACATTCTTTTATACTCGAATATATCTGAGCCTACTTTGTGCCATGGTAGCTTAGGAATTTCAGTTGGTAGCATGGGTTCCTTAGAGGGTGCGTTTGAGTGCTCCTGGCACGTGTGACATCGCTTTACAAACAGTTCTATGTCACGTGACATACCCGGCCAAAACATAACCTGTCTCGCGCGCCGCTTGCACCTATCAATACCTAAATGACCCTCGTGAACTATTTTAAGCATATCTTCTCTTAAATTTGTAGGAATTATTACTAAATTATCTCTAAAAATTACCTCATTAACAACAAACAATTCGTCTTTAATAGACCAATAAAATTTAACTTTATTATTGACATTGTATTTATGATTTGGCCATCCATTATTTATGTAATTTATTATCATTTGCATTTCCTGATCTCGTCTGGTTTCTCTCTTTATTACATTTAGCTTATTATTTGATATCGGTATATTTTTTACAATCATCTGAACTTGATAAACAACATTAGTATGTACCTCTTCACTATACAACTCGGGAAGCGGCGCTCGAGACAACATATCGGCTATATACATATATTTACCAGGTACGTATGTAACAATCAAATCGTAACCCTGTATTCTAAGTAGCATGCGTTGCAAGCGCGCTGGGACAGACATCAATGGTTTTTTAAATATATTTTCTAGTGGTTTGTGGTCCGATTCCACAATTACTCCTTTTTGACCATAAACGTACTGGTGAAATCGTTCGCAAGCAAAGACAATAGCCAACAATTCTTTCTCCACCTGCGCGTACCTTCTTTGCGCGTCAGTGAGAGTGCGCGAGGCGTACTCGACTGGGCGGCCGCCTTGCAACAGCACGGCACCCAGCGCGTCGCGCGACGCGTCGACCGACAGCACTACGGGCTGCGCCGGGTCGTACAGCGCCAGTACGCCCGCACCCGTCACGGCTTCCTTCAACTTGTTAAACGCACCGCGTTCACTGTCTTCCCAACGCCATTCATTATTTTTCTTTAACAAGTTTGTTAAAGGAATCGCAATTTCTGAATAATGTGGAATAAATTTAGATAAGTAGTTAACCGCACCTAAAAACCTCTCCAATTCCTTTCTATGTTTTGGTGGTTGCAGTTCTTTGATAGCCCTGATTTTATCACAGTCTGGTCTCATGCCATCCGCATCGAACACGTGTCCCAAATACGTAACTTCTTCTACAGAGAATTTACATTTTTCTTTGTTAAATTTTAAGTTGATTTGTCTAGCCCTCTCTAACAGTGCTTTAAGACGCTGATCGTGAATTATTTTCGTCTCGCCCCAAACAATGACATCATCGATGTAATTTTCTACTCCATCTAGACCTTCTAGAAGTTGACGAAGCTTACCGTGAAAAACTTCGGAAGCACAATTTATTCCAAACGGAAGGCGCATAAATTGATAACGACCGAACGGTGTACTGAATGTACATAAATCAGCACTTTCGTCGTCTAGTGCTACTGTCCAAAACCCAGAGTTGGCATCTAAAACGGAGAAGAATCGTGCGCCGTGTAATCGCGACGCCAGCTCCGAAACTGTCGGAAGCTGAAAGTGCGCTCGCTGTACCGCTTTGTTTAGTTCGCGCGGATCTAAGCACACCCGAATACCATTATTCTTTTTCGCCACTAACACTAACGGGTGAACCCATTGTGTAGGATGAGAAACTTTCCTGATTACACCCAACCGTTCCATTTTATTTAATTCTCCTTGTAGCCGGTCACGTAACCCGTGAGGAATTTTTCTAGATGCACATATGACAGGAGGCACAGACTGATCGATCACTATGTGATATTTACCCGGTAAACATCCTAAATCTTTAAATAGATCATCGTAGTTCGATAGTTCAATTGACCTAATGCGTTTCACCAGCCCTAAAAACTCGCATGATCTCTGTCCCAGCACACTACTGCAATTCATATCAGCTATTGCAAATTTTAATCTATAAGTAACATTTTTGTAAGACCAAGGTAAAACACAAATTCCTTTAATCGGTATTATATCGTGAGTGTATGACAATAACGGCACATTCTTTTTAACAATAAGCGATTCGTCTAAACCTAACTCACAAAATCTGCGATAAGATAACACGTTAAAATCGGCTCCCGTGTCGAGTTTAAAGTTTTCTACTCCGTTTGAGCACGAAAGCTCCTGGAACCAGTTATTCGACCCGTTATTTCCACTTCCGACCCCGACGGTTGAAATATAAAACGTATCATCCTCCGATTCACTATAATGATCATTTTCGCGGCCTTCAAATTCATATACACAATTCACTCTATTGTGGCCACTATTATTATTGAAATGATTCAACTTACAATTGCGCGCGAAGTGTCCACGATTACCACACGCAAAACAGGTAACTTGCCGCGCCGGACATTCGTCTCCGAGCGTGCAGCGCGGGCCTCCACAGGCTGCGCACGGTGCCCGCGGCCCCACTTGCGCGCGCCAGCTGGGAGTGCGGTCGGCGCCACTGACGCTGCGCCCGCGCTCGCGCTCGCGCCTGCGCCCTGAGCCGCTAGCACGTCCTGCCGCACCCGCGCCCGCGCTCGGCGCCCGCATGCCCCAGGAGCGCGTGCCCCGTCCGCGCGCCCTGTAGCCGACACTGTCGACATGCGCGGCGCTATCGCCGCCGCCACTGCTCGACATTTGAAGTTCGCTCTCTTGTGAAGCCTCCACAGCTTGACAGATCTTCATCGCCTTGTCCAGATCGAGATCTTCACATCTCAGTAGGCGGTCCCTGACCGTAGTCTGACGAATGCCACACACGATTCGATCCTTGATCAGATCGTTTTCTAGTGACGAAAACTTGCAATCTTTGCTCAAAAGACGTAACGCCGTTACATACTGTTGAATCGATTCACCTTGTTCTTGGTTGCGAGTAAAAAACTTGTACCTCAAAAGAGTGGTGTTAGATTTCGTCCCGAAATATTCATCGAATTTTTTCAACATTACATTAACGTCATCACGTTCGACCTCGTTCTCGAAAGTAAACGTCTGATACACATCAAATCCATCTGGACCGATAAGGTTCACCAACAAACTAGCTTGCACACTCGAGGGTTCCGTCTGTACTCCTGATGCCTTGACAAACAAGAGGAATTGTTGCCTCCATTTTCTCCAAGCGTCGGCGCGGCCCACAGGCCCACCAACGCCGTCCATATTGAATTCAGATGGCGGTCGCGCGTGCTCCATTGTAAAACACAGTACACGTAAATTTATACAAAAAAATAATAATTTGTTTGATGTCCCAAATTGCGAATAACGTCCACTTTTATCAAATGCACCACTTTAGACACGTAAAACTATAATTAATTATAAAACCGCTGCCACCATGTTGTGACTGAATGAAACGACTCGAGTGCTCGACAACAACTGATTTATTATTTACTTACTACCTACATTATAACAGTAATAGATACCCACAACAGGTGCAAAACTAAGTACAAGCATGGGGCGTCATTATGACAAACTACATCAGCACTCCTCAAGTATCAAGTAGTTCCAAACGGTCCGACAGGCGGCCGGTCTTATAATCAATAACCTACAATGATGCATCAAGTGAGATAAAAATGATAAGGGCATACCGTGTATGGTGTTATTGATAGATATACGTTATATGTTGTATACCACTGCTATACAACATGTAACAAAAATCCTGTTGGTCCTTTTAGCTGTGCTATGAGAATCGATATTCAAACATAAGGAAATATCTCTAATGAGAAAAATCTAACATAAAAATGGGACAAGTGATAGGCCAGCCGCTCATTGAAAGTGGTATTTTAAATGAAATACTACTAAAAATTGTAATTCTTTGTGATCTACGTGCGTATTAGTAAAGCGGCCACTCGCTGTAATAGTAAAAAGGTGCCGTACCAAGTAACTTGATAAACCATCAGGTGATCGCCAATCGTTATTTTTATGGAAGCATTTTCTTAATTGAGATATTTCTTTACGTTTGAATAACGATTCTGATAACGTGGTTAAAAGGAACAACAGGAATTTTGTTACATAATGTATAAAAAAAACAACAAATATGCTGTAGAACTTTAGGAAAACAATTTTAATTAAATGTAGGCGGTAGATCTCCCGTGTGCGAGGCCGTCTTTGTAGGTAGGTACACATGCCACCACTTCGTTTATTTCTGCTGCCAAGCAGCAGTGTGTAAGTACTGTTGTGTTCCGATTTTGAAGGACATAGAAGCCAATAAAATTGCTGGGCATTATGAGACTTTACATTTTAAGTCGCGGGGTGACGAGCGCAGTCCAGTGCCATACAGTGCTTTGTAATTCAAAGTGCTGTGGCGACGTTGCACCTGTTTATGGTCAGGTGTGGTGCTTACCATCACGCGAGCGACCTGCTCGTCTCGTCATGTCATTAAGCTAATAAAAAAAATATGAAGAGTTAGATAAAAGTCACAGCGAACCTTCTCTTTGATAACAACTCGCAATTACCGACGCGACCCGAGCTCATTCAACGCTTGAAAAACTACATTACAAATGTTTCAATCTATTCAGCTGCTTGTACCCAACCTCCTCTGGATACTGACCGGTGGGAGGGGGTTGGGTTGCCAGAGGAAAGAGATTAATTCGCGTTCTAAACGGAATAAAATAGAAATTGAAAATCTATTGCTATATTTATAAAGTATTTTTGAAGGAAGGTGGTTATTTTGCCGAACTAGCGAGTAAAATGGTTTCGTTCATAGAAACATCTTCACGTGAATATTGTGTTTTTTTCTTAGAAATATTTTTTTTTAGAAATGGCTTTAGTTTGAGTAAGATGTGTTAATTTGCAAATATGTATATGTTTCTGGCCTATAGGTTTCGTGAAGTTTTCTGGCCTATAGGTTTTGTTAGTCTTTAATTTAAAATGTTGAAGGTTTTTTTATTAATGCACGTCAAATTGACTACACTGTACCAGCTGATAAGTACAGTGCATTCCAAATACAATGTCGACTGCCGACACTTACTCGGTTGCCGTTATAAGACATTTAACATAGTACTATTAATCATTACTCATTATATATTTAATTATCGCTTGCTTTAACGCTGAAGGAAACATCGTGAGTAAACCTGAGAAGTTCTCCATAAGAATTTCGAAGATATTAGGCCAGCGTGGTGGACTAAGGCCTAACCCCCGCTCATTCAGTAAAGGAGACCCGTGCCCAGCAGTCAGACGTGTATCATACAGGACTAGTAAAAATATTAGGTTCCCATCTACTCGCATGTTTTTCAATATTTTTTCTTTAATCTAGCAACCCTATGTGGGTGGGTGGGGTAGTTCCTGACCGTTATCGCCTCCCCCTGGTTAGGTCGTTAACGAGTGCCCTAGACACAGCGCGCAGGGCTTATCTGGTGATCCTTTCTGGTACATTACACATTAACGTAGGGATATTTCCGAGGATATGCAAAAAATGTGTTTAATCTTGACAAAAAAGAGGGATGGTATAAGTTTTACTCCTTTGTGATGTAAAAATGTCTGCCTGTCATGTCATGTCACTCTCTTTTTCTTTCAGTCTGGTTGTTTGGATGTAGCACTTTTTTTTCTTTCTGCCTGGCGTTATCACAGCTTAATAGCAGGATTCAACATTCCATCAAGATTTGACGATGGATTTGATATTAAATGGGGCGGCCCGCCCCGTCTGATCCCCACAAACCGCAGCAGGCACCAAGTTCCTGAGTGGTAGAGCCACGCTGTAGACAGTTGATGTTAATAAGACGGTCGCAAAAACCCCATCGCCGAACATCGCTCTGAAGACAACAACTTCCAACAACAAATATTTTCATGGACACCGGAAAACTAATTCAAAACCCCTTAAAATGTGGAACTACACTGCGGTAACCCCTTGAAATGTTATGTTATAGCTAAATGTCCATTGCGGGACACCCAACTTGGGAAATACAACCGTCAATTCATTGTGTTATGGTCCAATTCATTCGCAGAGATCAACACAAGGGTCCGTATAATCAGTACGCAATAAGCACACGATGCCCGGAGCAATTTTAAAACGCCAGATGAGACGCTGCTGTCTGCATACTAATGCTAGGGTTGTCAATGAACAGGCGTTAAGAATTATGCCATATTTTTTTTATAGAACAGCGAGTATTTATTGTGAAATATCGCGAGGTTACCTGCATACTTGAGAGATCAAAGTTTTTAAGCTAGCGTGTTTTTTTTTGGATGGATTTGAGCTGTTAGCCTATATTGCTTTTACAGCTTCACCTGGCAATAAAGCCGGCGCTGATGGCGCTCTAGCCAGAAATATGTATAGTGTATTTAGTAGTGATTAAGCACAGAGGCGCCTTTTAGAAGGCTCAGACCTCAGCTTGAGCAATCGCTGGGGAGTATTGTTTAGGGCCGCTTCTGTGCCGAGGGCCAGTTGTCGGAGCTCTTTGGATTCGCAGGCGTGTCCTATGCCGGGTTGGGCAAGGAAAGTGCTGCTTCGATAGCGACTGTGATAAAGTCGTTGGGATCTTTTATTATTATTATTATTAGCTTGAATGACGAGACGAGCAAGTCGCTCGCCTGATGGTAAGTGCCACGCCTGCTTATAATCAGAAGCAACGCCACACACAATATAAATAACAAAGCACTGCGTGACACTGGACTGCGCTCGTCACCCCGAGACATACGATGTTAAGTCTCATAATGCCCAGTAATTTCACTGGCTGCAATATCCTTCAAACCGGAACACAATAGTGCTTACACACTGTTGCTTGGCAGCAGAAATAGACAAAGCGGTGGTACCAACCCAGCCGGCCTCTCGTAAACGAGGGACCTACCACCTTGTTCTGCCAAAACATGTTTGGGACGTTGACGGAGGAAAGCTAGCGTCGTGAACTGAGACCTAAATTCATATGATTAGTAGATGAGGCACGTGTCAGTAGCGGCCCGGGGCTAGTTTTAGGATGGAGCGAAATTTGAATATGGCACCCCCTGGGAGGACTCATGGGTATATTGGTTTGGTGAGAGTTTGAGTCAAATCTCTGCTATAAAAAAACCCTGATTTGCTGAGGATAATAGTGTGCCTCATTAACAGCTCGCAGGTTTAAGTGGTGCATGAAAGATGTAAAATTAACTTTATTTTCAGCCTCCGTAGTGCAGCGGGCGAGTAGCTGGCTGCGAAGCGAGAGGCCGTGGGTTCGATTCCCGCACCGAGACAAATGTTTGTGTGATCCACAAATATTTGTTTCGGGTCTGGGTGTTGTGGGTTGGCAAGACCCTCGTAGTTCTTGATACTCACGATACAGGTTAACCTAGTGTGGGGTCAGGACTATGTGTGTGACTGTTGGGTGTATTTATTTATTTTATTCATTATTGCCAGACATTCTATACGTTTACCCTCTGGACAAGCGTTACTCCAGCGGGCATCCAATGCTCTACGTGTTCAGTACAATGCTTACAGAGTGCTGCTGAGGCTGTCCATATACTGTAGTGCTTCTGGTATGTAGTTGGTAGTACGCACTGGTGGTTTCTATGCCATTATACGAAAGAGACCGGCATCCATGCTGCACAATATTAGGGCAAGCACTAACAGTAGTTCAGAAGGTATTAGCGGAAAAACTTGAAAGTCCGATTGTAAAGCATTGGGTCAAACTTCATGTCTTCCGAAAATAATGACTTATTTTTATTATCGTTATTTATAAGTATTTTCTGGGTGATAAAGCCACGCTGTATACACTTTTGTCTACAGCATGAATGGGCCCGGCTCGTCCGAGTTGTTACCACTGTCCCACAGAAAACTGACGTAAAGTAGCTTGCTGCTGCGTTTCGTACTGTGAGTAAGATATCCGGAGACCCAAATCCACCTTCCCTTCCCAATCCCTTTCCTTTAAGGTCGGCAACGCGCCCATGATTCTTTTGGTATTGTGGGCGTACATGGGCGGTGGAGATCACTTATCATCAGGTAGCCCACTTGTTCGTTTGCTGACCTATGCCAAAAAAATATATATGTACAAATATATGCAATTTTGTAATTCTATAGCTCTAATTATGTAATTTATACGTATTTGTCTTTTTGGTAATTATGTATGTAATGATCTGAAATAAAATTTGATTTAATTAACTTGCATACACTACAACTGCCAACTGGCAACCCTATCCAGTCGTGAGTTGCTATGCTCATCTCAATCAGTATTCATGTCCACAGAGGCGGGTCTCACAACATCGCTATGTTGCTCAGTACTCTGCAGTCTGCACAGCGCTGCAGCGCTATATTGCTTTGTATCAATATGGCAGACATCTCGCAGCCATTATACTTTCTGATGTAACATGTTTTTGTTTAATCAAAGATTTAGCTCATAATAAACTCAGTTGAATAACCAAAAGCTGTATGGTTTTTGTTGATCAATTCCATTGAGAATCTGTTCAGACGGTCCGTCTGCTCGTATGCCTATCCAGACAATAATAAAAAGAAATGGCGAATATATGAGTAAAGTTAAACATATGTCTAGCAACGAAAAACTTTCGTTCTAAAATACTTCCCAGTACGACTGGGGAGCCTGTAAAAGTATCACTATTATGTTGGTCATTGGTGCTGCCGAATTACGGACTTCGGTTTTTACAAGTATAGGCAGCACTGGCACTTGTCACCAACTGTCAGTAGAATCGGACACACATTTTAAAGTAAAACCAGCATCAGTAAATACTAACAGTACCGTCAGTAGTATGGATTCAACAAAAACTCCACCAATTCTAGTTGAACTAACACACAAGGTGGTAGGTTTCTCGTATGTGAGAGGCCGTCTGGGTTGGTACCACCGGTTTGTCTATTTCTGCCGCCAAGCAGCAGTGTGTAAGCACTGTTGTGTTCCGGTTTGAAGGACATTGAAGCCAGTGAAATAAATGGGCATTATAAGACTTAACATCTTATGTCTTGGAGTGAAGAGCGCAGTCCAATGTCATGCAGTGCTTTGTAAAACAAAGCTCTGTGTGGTATTGCTTCTGTTTATGCGCAGGCGTGACGCTTACCATCAGGCGAGCGACCTGCTCGTATAAAAAAAATATAAAAAACAACACAGACACACGCACTTGCAACATAATAACTTATATATACACGCACTCACGCCCGTAATCCCCGAAGGGGTAGGCAGAGGTGTAACTAGCACAGCCACATTTCGCCGAGCGTATCTCCGTCCCACGATGTGATAGGGGGCGAGCCTATCGCCATACCTGGCACAAATTCCAGACTCCGGGCTGATACTGACCATTTCATAATAGAAAAACTCAATACCATCAACTTGCAAGATAATAACTTGTTTGTCAAAAGTCAAGTACAGCAGTTCAGTGTCAATTGAACTTGCCACCCGTTGCCGCAGTTATTTAAACTGCAGCCTAGCGGTCAGTGGATGGTTTGTTGTCAAACATAGTGAAGTTCAATTAAAGGGTGGCTTGAAGGGTTCCCTCATAGGGGCGTAATTGGTTATTATTTTTCATCATTTTGACTGTATTTTCCCCGCGGGTGACAGACTAGTCTAATAGATATAATTTCAGTTTGACGAGTGGTAGAGCCACGCTGTAGACAATTTTGTCTACAGCATGAATGGGCCGGCTCGTCCGGGTCGTTACCACTGTCTCACAGAAAACCGGCGTGAAGTAGCAGCTTGCTGTTGCGTTTCGTACGGTGAATGAGATATCCGGAGGCCCAAATCCCCCTCCCCTTCCCAATCCCTTATTATCCCTTTCATTTAAGGTCGGCAACGCGCCCATAATTCTTTTGTATTATGGGCGTACATGGGCGGTGGAGATCGCTTACCATCAAGTGACCCACTTGCTCGTTTGCCGGCCTATACTGTAAAAAAAAAAAAATGTTTTTTGCTATAATAGTGTCCATTTTAATATTAGTAGCGGTCTTTCCCACTCGATTGTATCATTAACACAACACATTCGCCATGTATATTTGTTTTGTCAATCTAATTTCATCCATCTACTCTACATGGGTAATATATTCCAACAAGCCCACTTGGATCTTCTCAGGACTGGGTCGCACCACGTATAATCCAGTGGTAAAGTAAGCCCGCTGAGTTTGTTTTGCCGGGCCTTCTCAGGCTGGGTCGTTTTGGATCCGGTGGTAGTTTTAAAACACGTGCCGTTTCAGTAATGCCTATGGTCCATATCAAACCCATAACCCTAAAAAAATAATAATAATAATAATAATACTAAACAATTCTGGACTATTCCATAATAAAAATGTTGTAAAATGTATAGTTGCCCAGTGTATTTTGATGATGCCTATGTCGATATGATTTCTATACGTAAGTTTCTTTATTTTGTACTGACTTGTTATAAGCGCTATTTTAATTGCCTACATGATGAATAAAACTATTACATTTCATTTCATGAATTTCCAATATTTACTACTTAACACGCTTTTATTTTCCACAATAGATTCTATGACACACTGATTAATGAAAATTCTATATTACAGACGGAGTTCATTCATAATAATATTATAAAAGTGAATGTAAGTTTGTTTGTTACGCCTTCACGCGAAAACTACAGGATACATTTTATGAAAAAAAAAACTATTGGAATTTAATTATAGGAAATAGAAAAACTGGATTGATATTTCAGAGATTTATAATATTCTATATACGAGTACGACACTTGAATGACAACACACATAAAAGAATAAAACGAACTAAAAAGTATTCATACAATTATGTTTAGTTTACATAATCTAACACCTTCCTTTAAACTAAACAGTCTTAAAAAATAAACGAAATTATTCTAGTACATTGTTGAACTAAACAATCTTTAAACCAAGATTAGAAACACAACTGAAATGTTTATCTTTAGGTAAGGATTTGGTTAAAACATCTGCAGGCATGTTTTCACTAGATAAGTATTCTAACTTAACTATGTTGTCTTTTACAATTTGTCGTACATAATGATGTCGTATATCAATGTGTTTACTTCTACTGTGATTAATTTGACTATTACATAATTTTTGTGCTGATTGGCTATCATTATACAGGTTCACTGAAAAATATGTTCCTAAACATTCACTTAAAAAACTTCTAATAAACTTAGCTTCCTTTGCTCCTTCACACAATGCCATGTATTCAGCTTCCATGCTTGAAAGAGCCACTGTTCTTTGTTTACGGCTTTCCCATGACACTGCTGAGTTACTTATTTTAAACACGTAACCTGTATAAGAACGCCGATCCAGCTGATTTGATGCCCAGTCTGCATCTACATATCCTGTAACAGTAAACATAGATTTTTCATAAACTATGTAATAGTCTATTGTACCCTTCAAGTATCGTAGAACACGTTTTGCCGCTTTCCAGTGTGCCTCTGAGTGATAATTGTTGAACTGACTCAATAAACAGAAATTAAGTTTGTTGACAATCCCGGCACAAAGACAACATCACATATCTTCGTAGTTTGTTTATGGCCTTTCAGCAAAAGCTCTACATCACCGCGTCCTTCACTATGCATTTTTTTATTGTTGGCCACTGTTATCAACCGCGGAGTCTCAACAACATAGTTTTGTAGTACATTTCTGTTGTTTGTCATGTGACATGTTGCACCGGAATCTATGTACCAAGCATTTGAGTTAATGTCTACTGCTAATGCTGTTAATAACGTCCCGTTCCATGCCTTTTCACATTCATTAGTCTTCGTCCGACAGTTTTTCGCATAATGACCAGGTTTTTTACATATGAAACACTTTACCTTTGTAGAATATCTATTTACACCTGCTTTAAATCGGTTTGTATACATTGCATTCTCTTCACTCCGGTCAAAATCTCTGCGTAAATTTTCTTGCAACAATTTACTTCTGACTGTTTCACTGCACAGTTTAATGTTCGAATTTTCTAATGTCATTATTAATGGATCATAATCTGGCGATAATCCACTTAACATCAAAACTGACAGGAAATCATCATCCAATGGAGCGTTTATGTCTCGTAGTTGTTGATCTAAATCCGTGATCTTCAAGAGATACGCTTCCATGTCTATAAATTGTTCCAATTTCAATCCAAACAATGTACGTAAAAGTCCAAGACGTCTACAAAGTCCTTTGTCTTCATAGGCAGTTTTTAGGTTGTTCCAAGCTTTGTACCCCGTACTGGCGTTTCGTAGATGACAAAATGACGACGGTTGCACCATCAAACATATTTTCGCAAGCGTTTTCTGTTGTTTCTTTTCATCAGCAACTTTGGGGACACCAGGTTCAGACTCATCTATACAGTCCCATAAGTCTTCGTGTACTAAGTACATACGCATGCAAAATTTCCAATTTCCATAATTAGAAATACCATTGAGCTTCTCGAAATTAATGGAGATTCCAGAATTCGTTGCCTGTACGTTTTTGGTTTCCATTTTTTTATATAATATATTTTATAGACTAATAATTACGTAATAATTGCGTTTCTGGGCCCATAACCTATTGGAATTTAATTATAGGAAATAGAAAAACTGGATTGATATTTCAGAGATTTATAATATTCTATATACGAGTACGACACTTGAATGACAACACACATAAAAGAATAAAACGAACTAAAAAGTATTCATACAATTATGTTTAGTTTACATAATCTAACAAAAACAATTATCTATTTGTTTGTTACGCTTTCAGGCCTAAATCACTGAACCGATTTTGATGAATTTTGAAGTAGAGATAGATCCAGGGACCCTGGAGACGGTTATAGACTACGTTTTATTTCAGAAAAGTCTATTCACGCGGGCGGAGCCACGAGCAAAAGCTAGTACTATATAATTTACGTGTCCGCTCATTTCGCTCTCATTCCACGCCATTGTACTAGTATGTCGATGTGGGAGCATGCCGTTAATATTTGATGCAAGCACGGTGCGATGGATGCGCGGCTCAACGGGTTTATGACGAGTCTCGACATTTTATTGTCACATTTATTGTAAACATTCAGAACTGGGTTACTGACACAGGAAATGTTACTAATGGAAGTAAGATTTATGTTTATGTTGTCGTCTTTTTTGGGCTGGATTTAGTTTTTTTCATGTACGATACCTTCTCAATCTCGGTGGAAGAGATATGGTTAGCCTTCAGACCTAGTGGTCTTCTCCAGAACAACTGACTAAAAACCTTATGGTGGCCATCTTTGAGAATTGAGACGGTCTCAGGGGATCCTGAGTGTACACTGGATTTCTGCCGGTACCACCTCTCCGCTATGCCGCTTTGTGGGCCCGTCTTTGGTGGGAGTCCGAAGCCCCTCACAATAATTACGCATTTCAGCGTCTATGGCAGCGCGAAAACATCGTGGCGCTGTTTTTTTTACCGTAAAATGTATGTACATTACATAAGAAGGCTGCGCTTTCTACGCTGCTCGCCAACGACATCCGGTGGCCCCAATTAGTCGCCTTTTACGACAGGCAAGGATACCGTTATGGAATTCCACATTCGCCAGTCCACAGTGTAGGAAGTGCTGGTCAATTCTCTTTCTCCTTGGGCGTCGAGCGGGATCGGTTCGTTCCCTACAGTATCCTAGTATACAACATAAAGATAAGTAAAACGCTAGAAATATATTTATGTGCTAGAAGTTACGTTGGGACGAGTATTATTCTATAAATACCAAACGACAGTAATCACTTTAACTCATACTTTATTGGTTACATTTACAATATTACTACATTACAGACCACAACCTCATGTCAGGATTCTCTATAGACCGTTCTCTAATTATAACAAATACAACTAGGACCCAATACTAAACCAGCATAGCTACCGCATAATGAACTCTTGGACTATCGACTGACCACTGATCTTACTGAACTGGAGGCTGACCGACTGTTAGCGGGAAATAGACCCCCAGTTATGGCGACAACCTCTTTTATACCATTTAACTACCCTTCACAACTAAACCGCACTATTATTATTACATTGTACCCAACGTTGCTTTATCCGACACCCTCAATATACCAATATTAACAGAATACGCTAACATATGATTGCATATTCTGAAAATAAATCCCCGATAGTCAGTTAGTGAGAACTTGCAATGATCGATTTCCAACGAGTGCCGAAGTGCAGGTCGAGTGGATCTCCTCGGTATTAATTAAGACTCAATCAATACATACAGAGGACAGTTACTGACGTCATGTAATCCAAATATTTGTCCGACATATTAATTCAATAAATAGACAGATTCGTGGCGCAACGAGCGAGTAGCCGGCTCTGAAACGAGAGACCATGGGTTCGATCCCGCACTGAGATAAATGTTTGTGTGATCCACACATCGATATATTATTATGATCGAAAGATCCACAGATATTTATTTTAGGTCTTTATTAGCTTGAATTATGAAACGACCAGGTCGCTCACCTGATGGTAAGTGGATCTTCTGCCCATAAACAGAACACCACACAAAACTTTGAATTACAAAGCACTGTATGACACTAGGATGACCTCGTCACCCCGAGACATAATGATGTTAAGTTTCACAATGCCCAGTAATTTCACTGGCTTCAATGTCCTTCAGACCGAAACACACTAGAGCTTACACACTGCTGTTTGGCGGCAGAAATAAACAAAGTTGTGGTACCAACCCGGACGGCCCCTCGCCTATTTTTTCAAGCCTCATCGGTGTTATCATACTAATATTATAGATGTGAATGTAAGTTTGTTTGTTACAGATCATCATGAAACTTTGTATACATTTTCTTGGAGGTATAAGAAATAACATACATAAGTACTTTTTATGAAAAAAAATCTATTTGTTTGTTACGCTTTCACGCCTAAATCACTGAACCGATTTTGATGAATTTTGATGTAGAGATAGATGGGACCCTGGAGATGGTTATAGGCTACGTTTTATTTCGGAAAAGTCTATTCACGCGGGCGGAGCCGCGAGCAAAAGCTAGTAATTTATAAACGTATTATTTATAACCTAGTTAAGAATAAACTTTGATAAAAAAAAACCGCCTCAAATAGTTTTGAGGCGGTTTTACCCATTCGTATAAGCGCTACAAAAGCGCCACACAAATACAAACAAATAGACGCAAAATTATAATAAATTTTTGTTTGTCAGAGGTTAAAAATTCAATAGGTATACTGTTCAAAACATACCAGTTTAGTTTAAAGAACTTTGTATCGTGCTTTAAAAACATTAAAACGGTGGAAAATCAAGATAAATTACTTACCTACTTGTGAACTCGCTTACAGTTCAGTATATCAAAGTAAATAAACGTAGTTTATTATGAAACTGTAATATATACCTTTATTACAGTTTATATATCTACACTAATAAAGAGGAAAGACTTGTATTTTTGTATGTAAAGAATAAACTTGAAAACTACTGGACCGATTTCAAAAATTCTTTTGCCGTTAGAAAGCTACATTATCACTGAGTAACATAAGTTATATTTTTATATCACGCTACGATCATGGGAGCAGCGCATAAAATAGTTCATCGCGCGGGCGGAGCCGCGAGCAAAACCTAGTCTTATATTTTATAGTACCTATTACATATTAGGTACATTTGAATAAGAAGTAGCTAAGTACCTATGTTCTAATGCAGGTCATAGTTTACGAATTAATAACCTTCAAGAAAAGAGCTTACTCTTTCCTCAAACGCCGGCAACGCATCGACAATTCCTCTGGTATTGACAGTGTCCATGAGCGGCGGCGATCATTTACCATCAGGTGAACAGCTTGCTCCGTTGCCCCCTCTATCATTAAAAAAAAACCTGTATACCAAATTTCACCCATATCCGAAAACTGTGAACGTATTTCTAACTCGTAATGGGCCTACTGAAGTTTGTCTGTCATGTGGCGGAGTCCAGTTGCCGCGAACTTCTTGTTTACTATTCAAATAAATTAGACGCTTATCAGCATTCAATATTGACAAACAAGTTTTCGTTGAGTGTTGACGTGGTGTTTCGCAACGGAGGGTAGTACGGTCATTCACCCCATATGCGGGGGTTGTCCCGCCGAGTAATTGTACCTCGGGTAGACTAGACCGGGTACTTGGGACTTGCGAAGGGGAACTTTATTTTAAAATCGTGGACTGTGCGTGCTTTGTTTAACCATTAATGTCAAATATTGCGGAATAGCTTTTGCTCTAAGCTTGAGAGAGCGATCTCTGCTTGAGAGTAAGCGAGATGCCAATATTGAGACGGCTGTTTTGTTTGGTATTAGTTTTCATTCACAGTAAATGAATTTTTCGATCACAACCAAGTAATAATATAGAGTTCCGTAAAATAACTTCAAATTGAATGAATAATATATGCACGTAAATAATGACAATGATATAAGGGTCACAATAAACAATTTCGTGTTAGTTTATCGAATTAACGTTCGCAGCTATTCAAACAACAACAACTGCTCTTTTCGCTCTCTCGCGGGCGACTAAATGAGTTGCGGTCAATTGACCGTAACTAAGTGCGCAATTTCTTTGTACCACACAGCTTGTCTAGTAGTATACATTTTGCGTGTCATACGGAGAGTGAAATTGCTGGAGGACGAAAATTAAAAACCCCGCCATGATGACTCGTTCCTACGAGTCGCGTTCCGGGGTCAGCCAGTGTATATCGAGTAACGTCTGGCGACTGTCGACAGATGCAGACTCTCAATAGTCGCCATTATATTTAGACTGCACTGTATCCTACTTACAATCAGGTCCAGGATGCTCAAGTTTGTCAAATTAGTAAAACAATATTTACTTGATAACATAATGTGAGATACATAATTATGAGACTCGTTCGATCCCACAGACAAACTGCGTAAGCAGTTCTGTGGGGCAATGTATCATTCAATTAAGAAAAATGTTGTAAATCTTTACTAAAACAAAAAAAAATATCGTGCCAGTATAAAAAAAAACAAAGTATCAATTCGGCGCGTATTTTTGTGCTTTTTTATGTGTGTAACTGCAATTTTATTTGACCGGCAGCGACATAGACACCGACTCTAAAGACACCCATAGAAATGGTTATTTTAGACTTTTCAGTGCTTTTATTTTAACTTAAAATCCGAAAGTTTTGTTAAAACTTATTTTTTAATCCATCTGCTGCTTCAAATTTCTTATCCGGGACTAAGATATCTTCTTAAATTGCCAAATTGAAATATCGAAATGGAATCGTCTAAGATACGCATATTGCATTCCGGAGTTCATGCCTCATACCCCACTGTCGAAAAGAATTTCAATAGAAATCTCAAAATCGCGTCCTAATATTGATGTGTTACTGCTGACTTGTGAACTGTGGCGCATTTTAGATCTCTTTAGAAATCAGTCAGATAAACATTTTGGTATTTTAGGTGTCTCCTTTTAACGTTATTCTGTTAGGAAAATGAGGAAGAATGCCTATTTTACACTAGCTTTTATATTACGTGTTCACTGTGTTGCTGATTTTTCCAAATTATTATAGAGGTAGAGATGGCAACTAGCTGTTATGTCAGCATGATTTTAATTCCAAAGAACGTTAAATTATCTCACGAAAACCTACTATCGGGATAAAAAATAAGTTATGTTCCAATCTAGGTTATGTCTACACTCTGTGTCAAATTACATCCGAATCCATTAAGGCGTGATTAATTAACAAACACAACATCCAAACATCCAAACATCCAAACTTCCAAACTTTGACATTATCATATTCGTAAATCAACAGTCAATATAACGTTACATAATTGATCAGCTTTCGCTTGCGGTATTTTCAGCGAATATTGATATAGGGACGCACAAGATAAGTGCTTATTCTTTCCCCTAAAGGTCGGCAAAGCATAATAGATGCATTCTATATGTATTATGGGTATTCCTGGGTGATGGTTATCACTTAAAATCACGAGACCAACCTTCTTCTTCTATAAAAAATACGGTCAAATTTATCGTTTTTGTCCTATATATGAAAGTAACTACACCGCAAAACTCAATGAAACCCTTGAATATCACAAAAACGCTGCGGCAGAGAAATGGCTGACTAGTCAACACTCGGCCAGTACAAAGGCGGATTTAATATTTTGTGAGACATCGGCGTCGGTCAACGACTTTTTCCAACATGAATATTGGCTGCCGAACTTCTGACAAATATTGACATACTTATTTAGAAATACTATTCAAATATACGAATTTGGACAATAGAATAGTTTCCTATATTGAATTTTATACATTATTTCAAAATCAACAGAAAAATGATACGCAAAAGAAACCTTTTTATTAAAACACAATCAAAATTGGTTAAGAAATGTGCCCGCAGTTATGACTTTAAATGTTGGTATGAGGAAAAGTGGGTGCGTAGTAGGGATATCTCACTATCTCGCTTGTACGCATGCACATTTTACATGTGCATGAACATTTTACACAGTGACGTCAAAGGTTGCGTCGTCTGCCATTTGACAATTACCCCTTCTACAGGATTTGAATGCCTTCTAACTTATTTATTATTGGTCCGATTTATAAAAAAAATTCTGCAATAGATTTTGAGTAACGTAACTTATTGATTTAAATAATTTAATTATATTGAAAAAATCTAGTCTAATTAAAAATCTAGTCTAATTAAAATAGTCTAATTTAAAAATCTAGTAACTACCCTATTTGTTGCTTAAAGGGGTTTTAGTTCAGGGCTAAAACTTTACCTTTATATTATAATTATCACATTTGAAATGAACAGAAAAACGTCCATGCAATGATATTATAAAAATTAAATGTGAATAAGCTATTTTTCACTTATTTATTATGAATGCTATTTTGTTGGCGCCCAACGTGGTTGCACGAAAATTATTGTTGTTGATAATATGAACTAATTTAACTCAATAGGAACCTAAAATGATATTTTAACATAGACAGAACACGCGGTGAAAAGAATTAAATAAGAAATTTTTATTCTTCGTATTTTTTCTGCTTTGAATTATTAATATCACAAAATAACCTCCTAAAACACTTTAAAAGGTCTTGTTGTAACTACAAGCCATGTTATAAAGCACTTGAACACGAGTTAAGTGAATCCTCCCAGTTTTCAAGGCCAACCATCCTTTTGAACGTAACTTTGGCGCCTATCGCGAACACACCCTCATCCCCGAATCATCCCTTAGTCAGTCATGCATACGCTCGACTGATAACTTAATATTTTGTTAAATACCCTTTAGAGTAAATAAACGTGTTTGTGAGCTTCAAAAATAGACTATTTTGATAGAATAATGGTAACATATTCGTTTTAAAAAATCCCGAATTAATTAGGATTAGGAATTACGAGTTGCAATAAAGATAAGAGAATAATAACTTTGTAATAAAAGGAATTTGTGACTTTTTTATTAACTTGAATGACGAAACGAGCAGGTCAATCGATTGATGGTAAGCGCCATGCCTGTCCATAAACAAAAACAACACAGTACCTTGAATTACAAAACACATGGCATTGGACTGCGCTCGTCACCCTGAGACATAGAATGTTAAGTCGCATAACGCCTAGTAACTCCACTGGCTTCAGCCTTTAATGTCCTATAAATCGAAACACAATAGGCCGTACACACTGCTGCTTGTAAAAGTGTAAAGCAAACCTAATAAAACGAATGAGTAAATGTATAACAGGATATGACAAAATTCTTTCTCATTCAAACCAAGATTTTTGCTGCACCATAAATGCCATCGATGACGATATAAAACATAAGGAAGAACAATATTCCCCAATTTATAAAATGGTACTTTTCAGACCAGAATGGAATTGAAATTTAGAATGTAAGTGAGCCACCAACATCTTAGCCCCAAAGCATTTGAACATGGTACACTCTGCTGGTTTACGGACGACGCAATGGCGACACTTGGTTCCCGTTGCGGGTTGTGACGGTCAGACGGTGAGTCGCCCCATATAATGCCAAATTCACGGTCAAAGCATGATGAAAAGGCGGATCCTGGCATTAAGCCGAGATAACGCCAAGCAGAAAGACACTTTTGTCTACAACATGAATGGGCTTATCCGGGTCGTTACCACTATCTCGCAGAAAACTGACGTAAAATAGCAGCTCGCTGCTAAGTTTTGTAGGGCGAGTGAAATATGCGGAGGCCCAAATCACTCCACTTCCCAATTCTTTAATTATCCCTTTCCTTTAAGGTCGGCAACGCACCCATGATTCTTTTGGTATTGTGGCGTACATGTGTGGTGGAGATCCCTTACCATCAGGTGACCCACTTGCTCGTTTGCTGACCTATGCCATAAAAAAATGTACCAGAATATAATTATTTCCTCTTTTATGGCGGTATTTCTAAGTCAAAACGAAATGTTTGTACATTATACAATACACATTGATATATTATCTGGGTTAATGTTAATTAAAGTACATACAGATTACACCACGGTGGGCGCCAATAACACAGAGGTCACTGACACGTATATATTCAATTCAAAGCTATTTTTTTATTTTTTTTATGAAAGAGGTGGCAACGGAGCAAGCGGGTCACCTGATGGTAAGTGATCACTGCCGCCCATGGACACCGTCAATACCAAGGGATTTGTCGGTGCGTTGCCGGCCTTTGAGGAAAGAGTAGGCTCTTTTCTTGAAGGTTCCTAAGTCGTATCGGTCTGGAAATACCGCAGGTAATAGCTGATTCCATAAGGGTGCCGTACGGGGAAGAAAACTTCGCGTAAATCGCACCGTTGAGGAACGCCAGCCATCCAGATGGTGTGGATGGAATCCCAACTTGTGACGCGTTGTGCGGTGGTGGTATTTGGCCGTTGGTAATAAAGCAAACAGCTCCTCGGAACACTCCCCATGATAGATACGATAGAATATGCTAAGAGACGCAACGTCTCTTCGCAGTGCCAGTGAGTCAAGCCATTCAGATAAAACTTGGTAATCGACGATTCGAGCCGCTCGTCGTTGGATGCGGTCAAATGGAAGCAGCTGGTACTGGGGTGCACCTGCCCAGAGATGAGAACAGTATTCCATATGGGGCCGGACCTGTGCTTTATAAAGTTGAAGGCGATGGGTCGGTGTGAAATACCGTCTCGCTCTGCCGAGCACACCCAGCTTTTTGGAAGCCAGTTTGGCTTTTCCTTCCAGATGACTGCTAAATTGGACGTCACTCGATATGTCGACAACAAGGATCCCGATACTAGGCGAGGCATCAAGGGGAGTGTTGCCGAAACAAGGAGGTTCGACAAAGGGAGTCTTTTTAGCGGTAAACGCGCAAACTTGTGTCTTTTTGGGGTTGAAGTCGACTAAATTTAGACGGCCCCAATCCAAGACTCGAGACAGTGAAGTCTCTACTTCAGACACAAGTTTGTTCCGGCACTCGATGACGTGTTCCCGAGAAAGATTTGCGCGGCCGGTATAAACAGCATCCCCAGTGCTGTCATCTGCATAGCAATGAATGTTATCAGTAAGTAACATGTCATTGATATGCAGAAGAAAGAGGGTAGGGGATAGCACACAACCTTGTGGGACACCAGCATTCACAGGCTTGGAGTCTGAGCATGAGCCGTCAACTACGACCTTGATGCTCCGCTCTGTAAGAAAACTGGTGACCCAGTTACAAAGTTTCTCGGGAAACCCGAAGGAAGACAGCTTTGAAAGAAGCGCTTTGTGCCAGACCCGATCGAAGGCCTTCGCTATATCCAAGCCAACCGCTAAGGCCTTCCCCTTGCTCTCAACTGCCTCTGCCCATCGTTGAGTTAGATACACTAGAAGATCACCAGCTGATCGACCCCGACGGAAGCCGTATTGGCGGTCACTAAACAGCTGGTGATCCTCTAGATACCTCAGAAGCTGGCAGTTGATTATGGACTCCATTGTCCTGCTGAACAAGGAGGTTATAGCTATGGGCTGGAAGGATCAGAGCGATCACCTTTTTTTGGGATCGGATGCACTAAAGCTGTCTTCGAAGATTTCGGGACAATGCCTTTGAAATAGGAGTGCCGAAAAAGGCGCGACAGCACGGGTGCCAACTCCGGAGCACATGCCCTTAAAACAATAGGAGGAATCCCGTGAGGTCCACTTGACTTATGGATATCCAGGGAGAGCAATGCTTTCCGCACTGAGCTTTGCCGAAAACGAATTTCCGGCATAGTGCTCTCACATCGCGGGATGGTCGGCGGTAAGCTCCCCCTAATCAAGAGTCGAATTAGACGCAAAAAGAGCGCCCAAAAGATCGGCTTTCTCTTTCGCGTTGTGGGCCAGAGAGTCATCCTCCCTGCGCAAAGGAAGTGATGGCTGACAGAAGTTTCCTAGGATAGCCTTGGCGAGGGACCAGAACGCACGAGTTCCCGAAGGAAGGCGTGCAAGCTTCTCGCCAATGCCTCCTATATACTTCGACTTTGCCGCAACGATAACTCTTTTGAAAGACCTGGAGGCATAGTTATACTCCTTTTTGGAGGCTCTGGTGTTTACATCCGACGACACCAAAGTTTTAGCCCAAGTTTGGTAACATTTCTGTTTCAAGCGAGAAGCCAATTTACAGGAATGACCAAACCAGGGCCGAGACTTGCCGTCGACGGGTACCACATTGTTTGGAATGAAAAGTTCCATACCTTGAAGCACCACATCGGCGACACTATCGGCAATGGTGTCCGGATCATCCAGCGAGAAGCAAACCTGCCCCCATGGGAAGGATGCGAAGAACGTTCGCATGCCATTCCAGTCCGCTGACCTGTAGTGCCAAACACGTCGACCGCCTGAAGAACGCGGTTGTGATGAGCGCATGTGAGGCACCACACTCCGGACCAAACAGTGGTCTGAAGACCCAAGAGGTGCTTCGACGGTCACTTGGTATTTGTCCGGATGAGAGGTCAGCAGAAGGTCCAACAGGGAAGGCATATGATCCTCCACATCTGGCACCCGCGTAGGCGAAGTGACCAATTGTGTTAGACCATAGGCTAGGGCAAATTCGTGAACAGATCTCTCCGCGTGGTCAGTTGTACGTGACCCAAGCCATTCAGCATGATGTGCGTTGAAGTCGCCAATAATGACAACCTCCGCGGACGGGATCTGTTGTAGTACGGAATCTGTCGCCATTTGGATATGCTCAATAAGTCAGTTAGTTTCGGCATTACCGCTATGGGACCTATAGAGGCATGCATAGATGCGAGGATGGTCGTTGCAATCTACACGTAGCCAAAGGATGGACAGGTTCCGACCTTCAAGGCTGCCAAGGCGACGGAAGCATAAATCCTCCCTGACAAATACGCCTACACCGGTACGTGCCACAAAAGAGTGTTCAATGTTGTAGCCCGGGTAGCGCAGATAAGAAATGTCAGGAGGGGAAGAAATTTGCGTCTGCGTTAGAAACAGTAAGGCCGGCTTGCTCATCTCAAGGTGGTAGTGGACGGCATTGATGTTGGAGTTAATTCCCCTGATATTGCAGAAGTCCATGCAGAGCATAGACGGGGATGCCGCAGGTCCTTGATAAAGTTTGCCCCTGGCAGAATGGTTTCTGAGCGGGATATTGCCCTCCCCAGAATACGTAGGGCAGCCTGACGCACACAAGGTGCCGGTACCCCCCTGGGGTAAATTCATTATATATTCCGCTGCCATGTTGTTTTTGGTTGGGCCGCCGGCAACACATTTCACCGAGCGTATCTAGATACAATACAAAAAAATATGGATGCGTTGCCGAACTTAAAAGAAAGGGATAATTAAGGTATTGGGAATATCTCACTCACCGTCCGAAAGGCAGCAGCAAGCTGCTACATTACGTCGGTTTTCTGTCAGAAAGGGGTAACGACTCGGACGAGCCGGCCCATTTGTATTGTAGACAAAAGTGTCTACAGCGTGGATTGTACTTATTTAATTTAAATTATTCACCGCAAACACATTTTTTTTAATTGAGTGTAGAAAAGAGCAGGTGGCTCGCCTGAGGGTAAGCGCCACGCCACCCTGAATAAAAAAACATGCCACTGGACTGCACCCGTCACCCCGAGATACAAGATCTCATAATGCCCAGTTATTTCACTGGCTTCAATGCCCTTTAAACCGGAACACAACAGTGCTTACACACTACTGCTTGGCGGCAGAAATAGAACCGAAAAGCGGTGGTACTAACCCAGAGGGTCTCTCGCATACGAGGGACCTACCACCTTTAATTATTAAGGATCTTATATAACATGGCATAAGCTCGTGTCTGTATCCCCAAAGGCAGAGGTGCACAATTGTTAGTTTATTGTTTGCCGAGCTTATTTCCGTCCCATGACATGATAAAATGTGAGCCGATCACCACACTGGTACGTATTCCAATCCCAAGAAACTTACACAAGTTTCGAAAACTCAAACATAAATCGTGATTGCAAGATCTGAGATTTGAACGCAGGACTCACAGGCTTCTTAGCGTAAGTACCGTTTACCATCATTAAATACCGGTCAAACACTTACATACTTTTGATTCCACAAGTTAACCTCGATCGATTCGATTAACCTCGTTAAATTCGAATCGATTTACCTACTCGAGTTAAAATTAACGCACGTTGCAAGCTTATCGTACGCTTTTAGGGTATATTATATGATAATGGTTCGAAACCAGTCCCAAGAGCACATATCTCTGACTTTTCTAAGTTATGTGTGTATTCATTGTTAATTATCGCTTGCTTTAACGGTGAAGGACACATCGCATACCTGAAACTTGCATACCTGAGAAATTCGTGTATAATTTCGAAGGTATGTGAAGTTTGCCAACCCGCATTAGGCCAGCGTGGTAGACTAAGGCCTGACCCCTCTCATTCAGTAGAGGAGGCCCGTGCCCAGCAGTGGGACATGATAATACAAGTCTAGTAAAAAAAAATGCTAATAACTTGTAACAATGAGTCTAAAGCGTTTGATATATAGTCAAAGAGCGTATGCATTTCGAAGCCTTGACCTTCAAATCCAGCGGACTCTAGTGTTTATTTTTGTTAAACATTCTAAAACAATCTGAATGTAGGTATAAGTTTAGAATAATTGTTGATCAAAGGGAATTGTTCAACATTGAAATAAAACTAGGTTATATGAATTTTATCGCAGTATAATTTTTATTTTACTCCCGACGCGACGTTTCGAAAGCTTTTCAGCCTTCGTGGTCACGAGATAGACCACCGAAATCCGTATAAACTAGTTTTATTTCAATGTGTAATATTCGCGTAAACATAATAAATCACAATTGTTCAACATGTTCATGTTGATAGGATATTCTGTGAACGAATTCCAAAGGCTCAACTTCATCGGTTACGCAAAATTATGTATTTAATATGGATTTTCTCGGAATCGCGTTCCTGGGACATTTAAAATATCTCGCCCCGGGAATTTGGATTCGGAAAATACCGGATGTCGGGGAGTGGAAAATAAAATGAGGCCACCGCACACATTTGAATAACAAGTACAAAATGTGCAAAGTAATTAATTAGGTGTCCGGCTGAAGGATATGTTTAAATTGCTATGAATAAATAATAAAAAAGAGAATAAATATCATTTATGAAACCTAAGAGCAGGATGCCATTTCACAACGGTTTTGTTTTGTTGGAGACAGTGGTACCATCTCGGTCGAGTCGACACATTCGTGCTGTTGACAAAATTGTCTGCAAAGTGGCTCGACCAAGTCAAAAGGCTTGGGAATCGCGACAAACCTCTGTGTAGACCCTAAGGTCGACTTTTCACTTACCGGCTTTCCAACATTCCGAGCGATCCTTCAGAGCATTCCTCCTCGTTTTTTATGAATTAAACTATAACGTTTCAATAAAATAGTCTTTTATGTTATAATATAAACACAGCAGAATCGAGTCTTTGTTTTCGCAAAAGCAGAGTGCGTTGAACCGGGAAGTAAAAATGTAACACACATACACTCCACACGGTGTTGCGCGACGCACTGTAGTTTTTATACGTACAGGGTTGTCAGAATTTTAGATTATATTATTACACTTTGATATCACGCGTATCGCTAAAATAATAATCTCTAAACAACATACAAAACGAGACACGAGTTAATGTTACAATACTAATGTTAGTGATCTGACTGTGTCGTAGTTAATAACGCCCAACGTAGGACTTATATACAAAAAAATATACATTATTACACAGTACACAGCACAATGAAAAATTTAAACAAACCTCTATTAAAAGACTATTAGGGAGCGATATTTATATTTTTTGTATTGAGCAAATCACATATAGGTACTGTGATCATAAAGAGATGTTACTGTGAGTTGTGACATATCTAAGTGTTAGTTATAATAAAATAAGCGTATTTTAGTACATACCAAGAGCTTATTAAAAATCTTCTTTAAAGGGTAAATGGGATAAAATAATATTTTTAAAAGAATCCATATGGTTGACTTACATTATTAGTTACAACAGCGAATACAATAAAAAAAACCAGTTGATAAGATAATAATAATACTAGCCTTGTATTATACACGTCCCACTGCTGGACACGGGCCTTCTCTACTGAAAGAGAGGGGTCAAGCCTTAGGCTTTCTAATAATATTTTGTAATAAATAGAAATTAAAATTTAAAATATAATTTAAATTAATATCATACTCGTACCTCCATAGGAGTGGGCTGAGATCCAACTAGTACACCCACAGTTCGCCAAGCCTATGTTCATCCCGTGATGTGCAAGGGGGTGAACCTATTGCCATATCGAACTTAAACTCTTAATCCAGGCAATAATGGCAGGAGAATGATAATTATTATTGTACGTTTGGCTTTTTTAGTTACGCAGTTCATCACCTTTCATTTTATTGGCAACCCAGCACTGGCGGGTTCGTTCGAGGGTGCGTTCCAAATCTTTCTTTTCGGTTGCCGTGCCGCGCCGCGTCGCGTTGGTTATGTAATATTATATAGTTATTTATAAGGCGCCAGACCGCAACGGCAGTTCGTTTTATTGTAATAAAATTGTTTTGTCTTATCCTTGATTTGCTCTGATAGAATATAAAATCATCTTTTAGTCGGTATGCTGCCTAGTCTACCGTGGGAGATAGCGTAAGGTGTTATTAGTTATTAAATAGGTAGGATATTATGAATTCTCCAGTTATGCGCTTTTAAATTAAAAGTCATAAAAGTGAGTCATTTCCATATTTTTCTCCCAAATGTAACATCCAGCTGTTATATTTATAAATACAACTGGAAATTCATCTCCCAATATAAAATAAGGTTAAAGAGTCTTTTAAGTGAACAAAATGGTATTCAAATCATATCTTTACAATAATTGTAAATATGTACGACAAATATTAAAATCTCTGGTAATTATTCCCGATTGTATTGACTTAAGGGACAATCAGCTGCAAGCACTTCATTAAATTAAGAGGGGCACGACTCGGCACGAGGCACACATTACAACTCTACAATTATTCCCTATATAGTTCGAGTTCTTAATTTTAAACGGAAATTATTATCGTGAGACTATTTTGCATAATAATATTACTAGTAGTATTGACGTGTTTTCTCTTTCCGCAGCGAAGAAGTGCCAGAAGCCTGAGCGTGCGCGACATCGCTGAAAATATGAAGGAAAGCAGGCTGCGATAAAGCAGTGATAGCTCAGTGGCGAGTGGTACAGACTGTCGAGACTAAATTCGCAGGTTCGAAACCAGTCTCAAGAGCATACACCTTTGACTTTTCTAAGTTATGTGTGTATTAATTGTAAATTATCGCATGCTGAAACGGTGAAAGTAACATCGTGAGGAAACCTGCATACCTGAGAAGTACTTCATTAGAATTTCGAAGGTACGTGAAGTCTGCCAACCCGCATTAGGCCAGGGTGGTGGACTAATGTCTAACTCCTCTCATTCAGTAGAGGAGGCCCGTGGCCAGCAGTGGGACGTGTATAATACAGGGCTAGTATTATAAGCACAGAAAACCGACGTAAAGTAGCAGCTTGCTGCTGCGTTTCGCACGGTGAGTGAGATATCCGGAGGCCCAAATCCCCCTCCCCTTCCCAATCCCTTAATTATCCCTTTCCTTTAAGGTCGGTTCCTTTAACGCGCCCATGACTCTTTTGGTATTGTGGGCGTATATGGGCGGTGGAGATCACTTACCATCAGGTGACGCACTTGCTCGTTTGCCGGCCTATGCAATAAAAACAAAAAAAATATGGAAAACATTAAAATCGTATTATATGGGATGCCTCGATAAATGTAACACTATGCTGATAGGATTACTGAAAGTACAAAATATACACAACTTATTATTGTACCCATAGCTGTAGTGAGTCGTGAGTATTAGTCACAAACTGTTTAGAGAGTGAGGTTTTAGAACGTGCCAATCGATATGTTCGGAAGACGGAATATGAAAGCGCGGGAAGCAAGCGAAGATTTCGGGGAATTTCACAATGAAAATAAGTGAAAAGCAACGGTCAAACATAATCGAACGCCATCTACGCATTCATTGTTAGAAAAATTATCCAATTGTTGTTAAAACAAAAAAGATACAAAGATATCTTAAGACTGCCTCAGTGGCACAGTTGTAATGCGTACGCGTTGCGACTTTGGCTGTCGCTGAGATCTCGGGTTCGATCCCCGAGTGGGGTGGAAGTGATATTGGGGTTTTCTATTACGAAATGCTCGGTGCCAGACCAGAGTCTGGAATTGTGCCCGGTATGGCGATGGGTTCGTCTCCAATCACATCGTGGGACGGAGATAAGCTGGGCGAAGTGGAAGTGTTCTGGTTGCACCTTTGCCCACCCCTTCGGGGATTATAGGCGTGAGTGCAAAAACAACGAATAAGCCATCGGAATATATGTATATTAATGAAAATACCAACATTTTTGCAAACCTACATTTCTATAAGTAGGTACTATTGACCCAATACCGTTGCTCGCTGCGAGCCACACGTGGCTCTTCGGTTCCTTGAACGCAGCGCGGCGCTGGACTCTGTCACAAATTACTAAAAATAAATGCACTCGACAGTCACATGCATAATTCTGACCCCACACTAGGTTAACCTGTATTATCAGGAACTACCAGAGATTTGTGGTCACATTTGAGGTTTATGAGTGGTAGAGCCACGCTGTAGACACTTTTGTCTACAGCATGTATGGGCCGGCTCGTCCGGGTCATTACCACTGTCTCACAGAAAACTGGCGTAAAGTAGCAGCTTGCTGCTGCGTTTCGTACGGTGAGTGAGATATCCGGAGGCCCAAACCCCCTCCCCTTCCTAATTCCTTAATTATCCCTTTCCTTTAAGGTCGGCAACGCACCCATGATTATTTTAGTATTGTGGGCGTACATGGGCGGTGGAGATCACTTACCATCAGGTGACCCATTTGCTCGTTTGCCGGCCTATACTATAAAAAAAAACAGATTTTTTTGTTTGTTTTAAGTGTGCTTGTATGGCCCTAAATTGTACGTAGACTGGGTTGTTACTATTGTCTCACAGAAAACCGACATGAAGTAGCACGGTGTGTTAATTATTGAGTGGTAGAGCCACGCTGTAGACAGTTTCGCCTACAGCATGTATGGGTAGGCTCATCCGGGTCGTCACCCCTGTCTCACAGAAAACCGGCGTAAAGTAGCAGCATGCTGCTGCATTTCGTACGGTGAGTGAGATATCCGGAGGCCCAAATTCCCCTCCCCTTCCCAATCTTTCCTTTAAGGTCGGCAACGCGCCTATGTGTATTTTATTATTGTGGGCGTAACATGGGCGGTGGAGATCACTTACCATCAGGTGACCCACTTGCTCGTTTGCCGGTTTATACTATAAAAAATATATATATAATCTGGAGGCTCAAATCTCCTTCCCCTTAATCATACCTTTTCTTTTTTCCTATTAGCTTAATAATGCAACGAGCAGGTTGCTCGCCTGGTGGTAAGCGCCTGCCCCTAAACAGATACAGCATCACACAAGACTTTGAATTATAAAGCACTGCATGGCACTGGACTGTGTTCGTCACTCCGAGACATAAGTTAAGTCTCAAAATGCCCAGTAATTTCACTGGCTTCAATGTCCTTCAAACCGAAACACAACATTGCTTAGACACAGCTGGTTGCAGGCAGAAATAAGGACCACAACATGTCCATGACTCTTCAGGTACCTATTCTGGATGTTCATAGGCGGTGGAGATTACTTAGGTACTTATAATAAAGTGACCGTAACTAGTCTAATGGCCTCTGCAAAAAAAAACTACGAGGAATAGCGAAAAATAATAAGTTTGGCTCACAAGTCCTAAACAATTTAGGTAGTTTCAACAGTTGTTTCTTTGGCATCGTATTTTGGCTGTGTTCACGGTTATAGATTATCAAATGAAAAAAAACTGAGGAGGTTCTAAATAATTCAAAGCGTTTTTTTATTGTATGTTTATCCACGCTTCATGCATAACTTCGCCAAACTTGGGCCGATTCTAATGACTCTTTTTTCATACATACACATATGCACTTACGCCTGCAATACCTGAAGGGGTAGGCAGAGGCGTAACCAGTACATTTCGCCGATCGTATCTCCGTCCCATTATGTGATAGGAGGCGCGTCTATCGCCATACCGGGTACAATTCCAGACTCCGGGCTGATACTAAGCAATTTGTAATAGAAAAACCCAATATCACTTTTACCCGACCTCGGGATCGAACCCGGGAAAGTTACGAGTGATTTATAGACATTTGTGTCAGGTTTGCCTGGCACGGCGCCGCGCCACATCACGTCTTCGAGAACACCGTCCAATGCCAATGTACCAGATCCACTGGCGCACTGTTTTCTAGCTCTTCGGGGATACAGCAACGACAATATATTTAAACCTTTTTATCACTTTTGGCCCAAAATATAGTGAATTTAACTTTTTTTTCACCTATTTAGGAATCAGTATCGACAGTAAATTATTTCATGTAAGATAGTTGTTTAATTATTTAACCAAGACTTTTTAACTCTGAAATTTTTCCAGACAAACAAGAAGGGTTGTAAGTATGACCCCTTTGGCTGATGTTGGTGTGTCTGTGTGTATCAGTCTGAAGCAACATGGTGCCTAAACGAATGGACGGACATTTTTTTGTGTCATACAAACACAAAAAAATGTGTTTTCCAAGCCATGTTTAAAGAAAATCTGTTCAGACATACATTTAAAGGTTTTTTCTAATTGATCGTCAGAGGTTTATTATGGTTATGTTATTAATATAGCTGTACTTATAATTTACAAAGAATATCAACCCAACATTTTATTTGCAAAAGAGTATATTCTCCCATCACATGGAAGAAAATAACAGTAAATAATGCAGTTTTAAACAATTTTTTACACTTTATTTTCCAAAATAAATGGAAATTTTCATTAACTAATCTCTTAATTAACATGTCTATAGTTACTTAATTACAAAATGCTATTTAAAACACCAAGCTTAAGTCCATACTACAATTATTTTAACACATTTTTTACACCTGAAATCTATTATTCAGAACCTATTGAAATTCATAATTAACAATCAGAAATCGTCTGACAGTTCTTCATGAGGCTCATTCAAGCTTACTGACGAATACTCGTTGAGTTTACCAAGTTTTGCGTAAAAAAGCGTCTCTGCAATTATTTTCTGTGCTATTGCAGACTGATGTCCGTCCAAGCCTTTAAGTTGTACACCTATAGACTTCCCAACAACTAGCCAATCATCTTCGTTCACAGTTACTAGTGTGTGTGGATCTTCTATGTCATCCACTTGGGTTTCTCGTTTTAATTTTTTCTCCTTTGCATTATATATGATGTCATCATCTTGATAGAAGAAGCCTTCTAGTGATGTATTTACTATACTGTCATCTGTGTATGAACATTGCTCCGATGTTTGACTGTGCTGTGGAATTCAATATTATTATAGATAGATAGACACATCGTATGTGGTTGGTCGACAGTATTCTTGGATTGCGCTGCACTTAACATCAGGTGTAGCGTAGTCACTTTGCCGAGCTAGTATATATAATTTACAAGTTGGCAGGTCCCTCGTATGCGAGAGGCCGTCTGGGTTGGTACCACCATTTTGTCTATTTCTGCCGTCAACAGCAGTATGTATGCACTGTTGTGTTTCGGTTTGAAGGACTTTGAAGACAGTGAAATTACTGGGCATTATGAGACTTAACATCTTATGTCTCGGGATGACGAGCGCAGTTCAGTACCATGCAGTGTTCTTTAATCCAGAGTTCTGTGTGACGTTGCTTCTGCTTATGGGCAGGCGTGACATTTAACAACAGGCGAGCGATCTGCTTGTCTCGTCATTCAAGCAAATAAAAAAGTAAATATATATTATTAACTATATAGAACTTATTCAGAATTATTTAATATGTAATAGACCCAGTCACACTTAGTACTGACCCCATACTAGGTTAACTGTGAAATTTTTAATGACAAAATGTTGAGCAAGATTTTAGACATTCCATGTTTTGTCTTTATAATTCAAAATCTATTTAATATAGTAATTATTACAATATAGTTTTCTCTATATATCATACTATGAATTTAATCAAACATCAATAACAGTATTGATCCATGTTTTTTTTTATTATATAGCATAGGTTGGCAAACAAGTAGGTCACCTGATGGTAAGTGATCAACACTGCCCATGGACGCCCACAATACCGAAATAATCATGGGTACTGCTAATTTACGCTGGTTTTCTGGAGACACTGGTAACAACCCGAACAAGTCAGTCCTTTTACACTCGTAAAACATGTCTTTTTACTGAATTGCATAGTTAACAAATACACAAAAGACCTAAATTTTGTTTGTGTGCAAATTATTATTTTTTTTCTTAGTTTGAATGACAAGACGAGCAGGTCGCACGCCTGATGGTAAGCACCACGCCTGCTCATAAACAGAAGTAACGCCACACAGTACTTTAAATAACAAAGCACTGCATGACACTGGACTGCGCTTGTCACCCCGAGACACAAGGTGTTAAGGTCTCATAATGCCCAGTAATGTATTTGAGAATACTGAAAAAGATAAATCACCTCATTATCTTCATCATCAGAGATGTCCCTGTTGTGCATTACAATGTGCTTAGTGAGGAAGCTCAGTGAGTCGAAGTACCACAATTCCGGTACATACACATCATCCTGATTAGTAGAGTTCCATTTTGATCTTAGCACCTGAAAATATGAGGTAATTAAAATGTCACTTATGTCTGGCTGTATGTCCTATTTAAAGGGCTCTTTTGAACCATAAAAATTATGTATTCAGTGAAATTTTCTACAGAATTTGTGTTGATTATGGCTGATATCCTAAAAAAAATATGAAAAAAAAATTGACAGTATGGCTTCTGACTCAAATTTCACCAGTTTTTTCTTACCTCCAGGCTACCCACAATATTTTTACTATAAATATGGATAAATAGACTATGTACATAAAAAAATTAGATAACTTGAATGTTACAAATTACATAAATTTATTAATAAAATAATACTAGGCTTATTGGTAATTTTGGCATTTGCAGAAAATAGCATAGCAAGTATAATAATTATAAAAGGCATATCCTGTCCTAGTATCATTACAGATTACGCCCATACAGTGAAAATCCAAGACTCATTTTAGACTGCCTCGGTGGCGCAGTTGTAATGTGTATGTTACGATTGAGGCCAACGCTGAGGTCTCATGTTTGATCCCCAGGTTGGGTAGTGGTGTTGGGGTTTTCTATTACGAAATACCCCAGTATCAGCCCGGAGTCTGGAATTTGTGCCCGGTATGGCGATAGGCTCGCCCCCTATTACATTATGGGACGGAGATGCGCTCGGCGAAATGTGGGTGTACTGATTACACCTCTGCCTACCCCTTCGGGATTACAGGCGTGAGTGCGTATGTATGTATCATTTTAGGATGAAGCGAGACCAATGTATTAATTTGGCACCTCTTGCCTTTGGCCCTGAACTCAGAGAATGTATATGCAGAGGCGCCTGAGATCTACCCCAGGTCGGCACTGCAGCAGCCATTCACTTCACCATAAGGGCCAGTTCTGTTCGTGACAACTAATAAAAGGATTTTAAACATAACATTGCATTTATTTTTGGCGCCATAAATCGGTATTATATTACTTACCTTCCTCAATTCCCGTCTGTACGACGTCCTCATATTATCAATTTTCTTTTTTAGTAATGCCACATTAGCAGTTTTATCGAATTCTCTGTATTTTTGGAGAATAATATTGTATCCAGTCTCTCGAGACTGTCTGTTCGTGTATTTTGGATCGCTTTTGTCCCACAAAAATGGCATATTCTTGTACAAACTGATCACTTCCTTCCAAATATCCTTTTGTAGTGGAAACATTTTATCAAATAACTCAGTAAAATGATGAATTTTGCGAACTCCCGAATTACAAAAACAATCATACCAAAATAATCCAAATTACAAACGTCAATTCATTTTTTGTTTTGACACTTCAATTGTGTTGCCAGTGGCGGATAGTAAGAACTTACACAAGACTGTACAAAAAGTAACATGTTATCACTTGAAAGCAGTGCTTCCAGATCGCTAAAGCAAAATTACAGTGCTTCCAGCTAAAAAATACAGTAGATTCCGAAAAAATACAGTAGAATTCTAAATTTTAATACATTGATATTACAGTAGGAAGTATTCGGTTAGATATTGAAAGAAAAGAGTCATTATTTTATTTTGAATGAGGCTAAAGAGGTATGCAAGGATCGTCGCAAGTGGAAATCCGTTGTCTCTGCCTACCCCTATGGGAAACAGGTGTGAGTCTATGTATGTATTATTTTATTTTATTGCCTTGTTTATTTTAAAATAATGTTTTCTTCATGTCGTTCATAATGTTTTATTGGTCATCCTCGACAACAGCTAGCATGTTTCCTTTATGGCCGTTCCCAATATTCTATCTATCGACAGATTTGCTTACTGGCAGTAAAATTTTGACACATTTTGTATGGAAGATCTGTCAAAACACTTCGATACTAGGCAAATCTGTCGGTAGACAGAATATAGAGAACGACCATTAGTGGTATTTGTGATTAAACAGTCCCGTTGTTTCGTTTTAATATTATTTATTTCGCTGAAATTGCGTTCACACTCAGCGTTCGAGTGAAGCAAAGATAGTACTTGTAACATGAATTGAGATAAAAGATAGAATTGATTGTCTTCATTTTAATTCTTCGATCTTCGAAGAAAGGTGTAAGTATAAATTGTTCCTTTAAAAGGCAGAGACAACCAGTTTTTGTTAATAATTCATCGGGAATTGCCCTCCCAGCAAGTATGTTACATATCGTTTTACGCATTGATTTTGATTTCTAAATAAGAAATTTATTACAGTAGATCCCTACACTGTATTTTTTCATTACAGTAAACAGTGATTATTTGAAAATTACAGTAAATCTACTGTCATTACAGTGAGTCTAGAAGCACTGCTTGAAAGTAAAGCTTTCCACCAACAGTCATCCGATCGCGATGACTGGGCACGATCCTGCAATCTACGATCGCTATCCACAGCCGCGATCTGCAGCGTCCACCAATCAGAGGCCATCCCCCGTCAGTCGTCTTATGGTCTTAGGTAGGGTTGCTAAGATTTTGTCAGCTGTTACAGTATACAGTAAAAGCTCTCTATTCGCGGGGTATACGTTCCGTAAATATCCCACGAATACAGAAACCGTGAATATGGAATGGTATATATGGGATTATAGGGGATACGTTCCTATTTGACAAAATAAAAAACAATTATGTACATATATCAAAAATTTAAAAAAAAATGACCATATTGATTAATTATTATCTTCAGGCTTAGGCAATGGATTATTTTTATATATTTTTTTTTTTCAAATATTTGAAAATACTTTATGCAATAAGTAATAAGATTGATTTCATTCTGTTCGTTTACATTCTCAAAAACGACGACCGCGGCGAAGGCGGCTTGTGTTAAAGGCGGAACCAATACAGCGGCGATATCATTTAACAATATACTTTAGGCATAGTTGTAATAAGGTCTATTTTTATTAGTCCATTTGACGACGCGTTTACAAAGGATATTCGGTTGGATACCTACATATTGGAATCCTATATATCAGTGTGTATGTACTGATGTACCAACTAGATCCGCGAATAAAGAAATTTTTAGCCGCGAATATAGGAATTGGGTCGCAATTTTTTAATCCGCGAATAGTGAAAACGCGAATGAAGGAAGCGCGAATAAGGAGCTTTTACTATATTTCAGATTTAGATATAAAAATACAGAAAGAATTACAGTATTTTATGGAAAAAATAAAAATGAATTATTGATTTGCTTTTATATATGTATTCCACGATTTTTGGGGTTTTATTTGTGTCAGTGGAATGAAACGGGATTGTGAATTTGGATATTGTTTTTAATATAATTACTAATCACTTACAATGTGCCTTGACCGGCTTGTTACACGGAAGAGAGAGAATGTTACCACATACATAACCATGAATAAATTTTAAAAATAAAAGTGTTGCCATAATATTTGTATTTATCCTTAAAACACCCCCTCAACACATATTTTTAATTTCTAACAATATATGTATATAGTTTTATTATTATATATAAAGTATATTTACTCAATGTTAACATTCACTCTTTAACAATATTCTTTATTTATAACAAACTTATTATATTAAGTATACTTAATAATAAATGCTATTTTTATATAATTATCCTTCACCCCTTATAAATTAACTTGTATGATATTCTACATGTGCTTATTTATTTATTTATAGAACATGAACTTAACATCATATTTCTGAACTTAAGGAATAACAATTTCCCTAATGATTTGGTAAATATGTCTGCTACATTGTTATTTGTATTTACATATGTTACCTCAACAATACCTTGAGATACCTTTTCCATTATATAATGATACTTTATATCAACATGCTTCAACCGCTTGTTACTATCATTATTTTTAGTGATTTGAATTACACTTTGATTATCTTCAAATATTTCTAATTGTATGTTATCATAATCAAAATCAATTAACAGCTTTTTTAAATACAAGCCTTCTGTAATAGCACAACTGAGAGCCATGTACTCAGCTTCACAAGATGATAAGGATACACTTGATTGTTTCTTTGTTCCCCATGAAATTGGACAGTTAAACACATAAAAGATATAACCAGATGTTGATTTCCGGTCTTTTACATCACCAGCCCAATCTGCATCACTATAACCGTACAACGTTCCCTTATTATTATCACATTTATATATTAATGACAAGTCAAGTGAGCCTTTGATATATCTTAATATTCTTTTTAGACACTTATATAAAGCAGTACTTGCACAGTGAACAAATCTACTTAAAAAACTCACTGCTACAGATATATCAGGCCTAGTACAGGTTGCATACAGTAAACTACCTATTAAACTTCTGCACTGTTTTTCAATTTCTACACTTTCAGATTGATCTCTGTGTAATAATTCATATTTAAAATTCTGCTCTAAAGGAGTAAACACAGTTTTACAGTTTGACATTTGGTAATTATTTAATATATTTTGTAAATATTTTTTCTGGTTTATTACTGTTACACCATTGTTAATATCTTGTTTAATATTTATTCCCAAGTAATTGCAAGCCAAACCCAAATCCTTCATCTCAAAATTTTTACATAATGAAGTTTTAAAATTATTTAGCTGATCTTTATCACTCCCAAAATACAATAAGTCATCGACAAATAATGATACATAAATAGAATTACCATCAATGTTTCTAAAATACAAACATGGATCATTTTTAGATTTTATAAAATTTTCTTTTAGCATAAAGTCGTTAAATTTACTATTCCAATACCTAGGAGATTTCTTTAGACCATAAATAGACTTTTTTAACTTACAAATATTATTGTTAGGCAATCTCATATACACAGTTTCCTTTATATCACCATACAGAAATGCTCCAGTTACGTCCATCTGATATACAGGTTGACGTTTCTGAGTTGCCACTGCCATCATTGTTCGAACAGTTGTTAACTTTGCAACAGGAGAATAAGTTAAATTATCACAATTCTTTTGTTCGAACCCCCGGGCTACTAAGCGAGCTTTATAAACAGTCTTACCTTCTGACTCCTTGATTCTGAATACCCACTTACTACTTATTATGTTTTTACATGCAGGAATTTCTGTCACTTCTTCCCATGTATTGTTCTTTTCTAATGTTGTTAGTTCTTTGTTAATAGCTTCTTCCCATAAACTTCCGTCTGGTCTTTGTATGGCTTCTTCATAAGTAAAAGGTTCGTCATGACAATAACTGAGGAATGTATTGTCTGTATCATTTTCAGCAACATAATCCTTTAACCACAGAGGAGGTTGTCGCTGTCTCTTTGGTCTTTCATTAACTACAGTTTCGTCCACAATTTCTTCATCTTCTAGTATAGTACTTTCTTCATGAAATGAATTAATTGAGCCCTGTTCATCACCACTCTCATATAGTTCATTATCGCTATTACTTTCATTTATGTCCCCACAAATCTCAGATTCTGGCTTTGTTTCATTTATAATAACAGATTCCACAGGTATTACTTTATTGTTAGGATTTTCTATAGCTTCTTGTAATGATCCTTTTATGAACACAACATTTCTTTTAATCTCAACTTGGTTCTGCTTTGGCAAATAAATTCTAAACCCTTTTGTATTCTCTCCATAGCCAATTAGATATCCTATTTCAGACTTACTGTCAAACTTAGATCGTTTTTGATCAGGTACATGTATAGCCACTTTATCTCCAAATTTTTGTAATATATTTATGTCATATTTCTTATTCCACCATAGCTCAAAAGGTGTCTTATCTTTTAGACGACTCGGGCCACTTCTATTTAACACAAAAACGGCTGTGTTAATTGCCTCAGCCCATAAATTTTTATCAAGTCCACTTTCTATTAACATTGTTCTTGCAGATTCAACAACTGTTCGCATCTCTCGCTCCACACAACCATTTTGTTGGGGCGTATAAGCAATGCTCTTTTGATGTTGAATGCCAAATGATTTAAATATCTCTTGCATTTCACTGCAACAAAATTCTTTTGCGTTATCACTTCTGATAAATTTAATTTTATGACCTGGATTTACTTCTGTTTCTTTCAAAAATTGTTTCACATATCCAACTGATTCACTTTTGTGTTTTAGAAAATATACTTTTCTATATTTGGTATAGTCGTCTTTCAGTAAGAGAAAATATTTTGCACCACCAAGTGAGGTTACCTCAACCGGCCCACCTATGTCTATGTGTATAATTTCACCAGGCGCTTCTGCCCTGTTTTGACTGGTAGTAAAAGGAAATTTATGTTGCTTTCCTTGCAGACACGGTACACAAGTCTCATCTTCTCCACATTCATATTTAATATTTAATTTTGACAGTATGTTCTTTACTTGCTCAATGTTTTGATGGCCAAGTCTGGTATGCCACTCTTTAAGTTGTGATGAAATTTTTCCGACCATAGCAACTTCATTTGAATTTTTTTCATAATTTTGTTTGAAATTCATTACGTACATATTCCCACATCGTCTCGCTACAGCATGTATATTGCCATTTTTCATAAATAAACATTCAGTAGATGATGACATTAATTTATACCCTTTATCTAAAGCTGTGCTCATTGAGAATAAATTAACCTTTAAATCTGGTACATATAGCACTCCTTTTATCAATGTTTTAATCCATATTTCTTTATCATATGCTTCCAAATGAATATCTCCATATCCATATGCTTTTATTACCGTCCCGTCACCAATAATGACATCCTTAGGAACTGTGAGTACTTTATAACTTGTTAGACAACTTTTATCTTTACACATGTGCTCAGATGCACCACTATCAAGATACCATTCATTATTTGTTATTGAGGTTTTTGAGGTTATGTTACATACTGACATGACAAATGCATTTTGTTTTCCTTGGTTTTTTTCTTTAAACCAACACTGTTTATCAATATGACCTGTTTTCTTGCAATGGTTACAGAATTTTTTGAACTTACAGTCTTTTTTATAATGGCCAATTTTTCCACATTTAAAACATTTTCTTTTTTGTTTATTTTCTGTTTGAGTGCTGAGTGCTATTTGATTTTTACTTTCTCCATTTTCATTATCATATATATTACTTCTTTGTTCTTCGATTAGGAGTCTCGCTGTTAATTCGGCTAACGTGCGCTTTTCATTCGGTACGGAGTCCCATGCAGAAACAAAATAGCGATATTTCGGCCCTAATGAGCTTATTATTTGTGTAATTATCATGCCATCTGAAATGTCTCCTTTGGCATGACGTATCTGTGATACAATGTCTTCCACCCTTGCAATGAATGTAGCAATGGTTTCCTTTTCATAATACTTGGTTTCAAAGAAACTTTGTTGCAACATGTGCAGCGACACTTCGGATTTTTGTTCATAAATGGTGCACAATCTGTCCCATATTTGTTTTGCTGTATCACAGTTTTGCACCTGCAATATGGCTTCGGGGCCTAACCTTGTGACAATTATGCCTTGAGCCTTGGCATCTAGTCTTTTCCATTCCGCCATCTTTTTTTCGTCAGTTTCCGTACTCAAAGTTTTTTCAATGACAGCATCGTAGGCATTTATTGCCTTTAGAAGAATCTTAACTTGAAATTTCCAAGTATGCCAATTGTTTTTACCTGGATTCAATTGTATGGTTGAATTTGTAGACAAATGTAACCAATCGCCCTCCATCTTTTTGTTGTAACTTGTACACGCGTGCTCTTAACTTTGCACAAACTTTTTTCTGTTTTACCACAGTGACCCAAACTCATTAATCCACGTCTCAGGACACTGGGCCCATAACCTTTTGGGGTTTTATTTGTGTCAGTGGAATGAAACGGGATTGTGAATTTGGATATTGTTTTTAATATAATTACTAATCACTTACAATGTGCCTTGACCGGCTTGTTACACGGAAGAGAGAGAATGTTACCACATACATAACCATGAATAAATTTTAAAAATAAAAGTGTTGCCATAATATTTGTATTTATCCTTAAAAACGATAAAAAAAGCATAGAAAGTAGGGACACGCACATATTGCATGGATATGTGAGTGCACGTACATAGTTATGTGGAGCTACGGAACCCTATAAATCAAATGAACAACATTTTAATTATACACAGAAATAGATATGAACATGCATGATTTTTAAAGTAAAACAAACTAAGTACTGAAAGGAATAATAGAATCTTGACTCTTGAGTCTTAGGCCTAGAAATATTTGTTTACCGAATGCTGACCTAATATTCACTTAATTGAAATTTTGAACATCTTGAAAAAAAGAAAACACTTTTGTTTCTGTTACACAAACACAATAATATCTACAATAGGTACCCGCAAATTAACTTGGTTATTCACTCACCAGGGCTAAGGCTAGCGGGAGCCTAGCCTTTAGTCCATAGAATATACACTTAGAGTCTCTAAAAACTAATAAACTAACTTCAGTCCCATTTGGTCCCAAGTAAATTATTTTGCGCGTATTGTACATGGCGGTAATTATACAATAAAGCAACAAACATTTAAATTAAGTTGTGTAACGACATGAAAACTGTTCCAACAATCTTCTAATAAAGGGACTCCTGAAAAATCTTATTATCATGAATACACTACAAATCTTTGTTACTTTAAAATACTTACCTACCTACACATCTAGTATTTAGGTATAGTCGTTTTGGTAAAGCGTCTGCAATGTTTATGCCATGATTTGAGAGGCAGGCGCCCCACGCCCGCGCCATACACGGAAACGTTTACATAATATGCGAAACAAGAAGGTATCAAGCCCAATGTCTACTCAAAGCTATTAATGAATGCTCTTGTCTTTTATCGAACTCTGTCTGGGCGAGAAAACGGCTGAGGAACGAGTCAACAAGTCAGAAATTCGATTCCCAAAGAAAATATTGCCCCTAATATAATTTATCAATGAACTAACATTCTTTTTGTTATCGAGCGTCGTAAAAAATAATTGCATACATGTTCGGTGTAGGGAAGCATAGTGTGATAAAAATTACAAAGACCCAACACCAGGCCCATTATGGTACACAGTTAGGGATAACCTACAAATATGGCCAACATTTCCATTCCTCTTTAGAGTTGGCCATAATATTTCGCAGTTTCGCTTCGGCGTTACTGGATTATAATCCTAATATTTTTGTTTGTGCTAATCTGAATGGTGCTCTCGTAGCAGGTGTATTGACCGAAAGGGGACCCTATATAGGTCAGCGAGGGCTCGCGGTAGGCGCGGCCGTGACGTCGAATACATTATGCTGTTTCTGATTAATAAAAGACAAAGCATTTTTCTATTGAATTTGAAAAGTTTCATCCTCATGGCAAAAATGCTAACAATAATTTCTTTTGTTTGAACAAATATTGTATGAATAATGAAATATATTTTATCGGTCCAGCCAACTACCTATGTATAGCCAGAAGGTCTCATACATCCTAACGATCCCAACACAGTCGCTATCGAAACAGTAGATAATATAATAATTCAAGTGAAATACGTCCCAGATATCTCTGGACAATCCGAATAAGTTCCACTACTGGCTTTTGGCACACAAATGTACCGAAGTCTGAGATGCTTCCTATCTACATTTCCCAGATGCGCGGCGTGAGTGGCGGTTCAAATTGATGCCCAAGTCATAAAAAAGGCGAGCTTAATTGCCACCGAATATTTATTTTTTGTAAGCAACATAAACTCCGACTATATTGTTGGGTGAAGGTGTAAAAGCAATTAGAAAGTAACAACATTAGTCCATACGAAAAAACTGTAAGTATCGCATTAGCTCTTAATTACTGGCGAATTAAACTTCACTAGCTGATCTGATAAAGATCCATAAGTCAGATGTATTGTAAGCAGTTGCGGACTAACGGCCGTTTTCAATAAAACAATCTTAGTTTGATTCTCCGGATAGATACGCGGGAGGCGGTCTGGGTAGGTATCACCACTTTATCTATTTCTGACGCTATACGGCAATAGGAAAGCACAGTTGTGTTCCGATTTAAAGGACATTGGAGACAGTCAACATTTTGGGTATTATAAGACTTAGGTAATATCTTATGTCTTGTAGTAATGCGTGCAGTACAGTTGTATAAATTTCTAACTTCTAATTGGTGTTGTTTCTGTTTATAGACAGGCGTGGCGCTTACCATCAGGCGAACAACCTAGTCGTCTCGTCATTCATGCGAATTGAAAAAGGTAAAATCTAATCGTTGAGATAAACCTTTCCTATTCGTATCTCACATTCAAACAGAAATAAGTAGTTCAGGGTCAGTTGATACATCCAGTTCACAAATGATTGATTATTAGACATTGCCTTTGATGTGGTGCATTGAGCAATCAACTATGAATGCGATTAGAGCATTTGAAGCAGTTGAGACCATTGTATTTGGTAGACCTCAACAGACCACTCAGCGCACAATACAGATGTCGAAAAACCGATTGATCCCTGTCGTTCATTAATCAAAGTTTAGCAAAATACTTCTAAAAACGAAAGAAGATCTAAATACGAATTGAAATGATTAACAATATTATAACAATTTTAATATAAAATACCGAAAACCGTAAGTTATTACTTGCATTAACTCCGAACGAAAATCAGCATACGTAAGTACCTACCCTCATTTAGTATTTTGTCATCTTTCATGCGCGATCGTGGTAATTACGTGTTATGGTACAGTTAAAAATAAAAAATTCTAAACGTAGGTCTCTTTGGAGTCGGTACAATTTTATTATACCGGCAGCGACATAGACATATATACATAAATACGCACTCACGCCTGTAATCCCCGAAGGGGTAGGCAGAGGTGTAACAAGTACACCCACATTTCGCCGAGCGTATATCCGTCCCACAATGTGATAGGGGGCGAGCCTATCGCCATACCGGGCACAAATTCCAGACTCCGGGCTGATACTGAGCATTTCGAAATAGAAAAACCCAATACCACTTTATCCGACCCGGGAATCGAACCTGAGACCTATGACCGAGGCGACATAGACATCGACTCAAGAGACCTTTAAGGACCTATAGGAATTGTTATTTTTGACTTTTCAGTGTTATTATTTTGAAGTCGGTTTTTGTACTTAAAATCAGAAAAATACTGTAACAGCAGAAAATAACTTAGCAACCCTACCCTAGCCCTAAAGCGACTGATTTGGAGTTGACGGCCTATGATTGATGGAAAAGATTCAGCACCTTTTCGCAGATCGCGGCAATGCGAAGACTTCGTACTGCGAATACGAAAATATGATTTTCTGATTCATCAAAACTTTGGAACTTCGGTATTATTGCCGCGTTGTGTAGGTACGATGCGCCCCATCCGTAGCGCGGCTCGTGCTTTCACGCGTCGTTCAACTGCACCTTTACGACGTGTTTCCTTTCCCATTGCGCGTCCATATATAACATAGTGAGTTATCGAGGGGGTGGATTATAGTCCGTAGGGACGAAACACCTGAGCCTTTGTATATTGCTTTAGATTTGAGGATGAGCTGTGATTAATGTGAGAATAGAGTCCAATTTACACGGAGAGTTTATCGCTCAATAGAGGCGAGAAAAACTGGAAAGCTCTCGTTTACGAGTATGCCTCATGAAAATATTTAATACTAGCCTTTGCTCGCGGCTCCGCCCGTGTGAACGGCCTTTCCCGGGATAAAAAGTAGCTTATGTTACTACTGAGTAATATTTACATTATCCAGTGATAATGTAGCTTTCTAACGGCAAAAGAATTTTTGAAATCGGTCCCGTAGTTTTTAAGTTTATTCGTTTCATACAAAAATACAAATCTTTCCTCTTTATAATATTAGTGTGATTATTATTTGGGAGAAGATTCTGGCCCCTCCGATCCAGGGCATCTAACTCAGTCCGAGTCCGTTTGAGTATACCGAAGGAGTACATGAGCACTAGCATAACCCATCCAATAACAGCACGATTATTGTTACCACCAGACAAAAAACTGTTAAGTACTTTTGTCAGGCGACCAAAGAAACGAGTATGAAAGTTCATGAGTGGTAGAGCCACGCTGTAGACAGTTTTGTCTACCAGCATGTATGGGCCGGCTCGTCCGGGTCGTTACCACTGTCTCACAGAAAACCGGCGTAAAGTAGCAGCTTACTGCTGCGTTTGGTACGATGAGTGAGATATCCGGAGGCCTAAACCTCCTCTTCCCAATTCCTTAATTATCCCTTTCCTTTAAGGTCGGCAACGCACCCATGATTCTTTTGGTATTGTGGGCGTACATGGGCGGTGGAGATCACTTACTATCAGGTGACCCACTTGCTCGTTTACCGGCCTATAAATAAAAAAAGCGTTCCGTCAACGATGACTAACTCCGCTTAAATTATATATAGGTTTCCGTCTCAGCCAGGGGTCGTAATCGTATATGTAGTATTTTAAAGATGGATATGAACGAGGACCATAACTTCACCTCGGCTCACAGGAATGACCACACATTTACACCAAACTCCATATAGTCCAGGAAAATTAGTCAAATAAGGGCAAGTATCTCGGAATGAGAGATAGTCAGCTATAAACTTGTATAAACCTTTATTTTGGCACCCTAAAACTTGTCTCAAAACCTACATAACGTAGGGTGTCCGCGACTTTTTTTTTGGACTTTGATCTTGGAATATACAGATATTCCAATATCAAAGTCCAAAAAAAATATTATTTACACATTTATCGCAAATATCTCGTTTCCAATGGGTTTTATGCTATTTGTATCTAATATAAAAATGTTTCAACAAAAGTTGTAGAGAATTTAAATCCTCTACATTAAATTCTCTACAACTTTTGTTGAACATTTTTTTAATATCTTGAACCATTTTCGAGATAGACGGCAGAGCGCGCGGAGTGTATAACTATTTAGAGTCCCGATTAAAAACACGCCGTATAAAGTTTATAAATTATTGATAAATATTTAATTCTAAATAATTTGCATTTTTTATTACCTATTACGTTATAATTAATATTATTTTTCAATAATTTAGTCCTGGACTAATATTGATCGAGTCGCTGAAAGTTTTGTCTTTTTGATGCAATTATCGAATGTAACCGCAAGCTATAATTTTATAAAATATTTAAAAACCGATAATTATAATTTTTTTATCGAAAATAAAAACGATAGGAATCCATTTATCGATTATCGGAATGTTCCGATAATTTCAAGCCCTATTGAGTAGTGATGTCCTGTGTCGAGACCTATTCTTATTATTTTTATATTTTGAACCTGTAAAATTTTATCAATTTAGTAATACTTAGGTACCGGCAAGTAATAGGAATTTAGAGCTGATGTAAGAAGGCATGTTTAATGTTTTTTTAGAATCATACGGTCATATATTATACTAGCTTTTACTCACGGCTTTGCCCGCGTGATTGTCTTTTTCCGGGTTGGGTTTTTTGGGACTAAAATTAGCCTAAGTCATTCCCCAGGATATACCTTATCTTCTTACCAAATTTCATTAAAATCAGTTCAGCCGTTTAGCCGTGAAAACGTAACAGACAGACAGACAGAGTTACTTCCACATTTATAATATTTTAAATATTTAATAAATAAAGTATGGATGACAACACTAATATCTATTCACAGCCAAATTTACAAATATTATGTTTGCTTGCCTTTTAAAATTTATTAGTTTATGTACATAATTAAAATCATACAATTGTGTTCGTATTTTAAAGTAAAAAGTATCTACGAATATCTATTCTAGGATACAGGAAAATACATTCTGAATTAGGTAATAGAAGTCACAGGCCACAGGTATTAAAATCTTAATTAACAATAATTTAGTACATCGTAAAAATTACTTACCCCATTCGCCTACATCTTCGACAATAGCAACCACTTCACTATTTGACATAATGTTTTTTTTTACAAATACATACACTCAAAACCTGAACAAGTGTTTTATTTCAGTACTAACTGCTAATTTACTTGTAAATTGTAATCTGTTTTGATTGTTTACAACTACGCGTTTTTATGACGCAGGCAGCTCGCGAAGTGAGATAATAAAAACTGTAGACAGCTGAGTACGTTGACGGACGGCGCACTGGCCACTGCCAACATCATGGAAAACAAAATAAGTGATTAATCGTGTAAAAATGGTTTTGACGACTAGTATAGAATTCTTATGATCGTAGTACACAAGTTTTTGTATGTTGGAGCGACTCGGAGCAAAACACGGAGCCCACCGGCACGATGACTCGCCCTGGACCGCCTAATGAGAACCTGCCCACGGTGAGCTTACATTTCGGTATTTCCACCGTGCAATTTACTACAGTTACATTATCATGGTTCCGTGGTGTTGTGAGCTATTTAAAATTTAATGCTTCACTGATTAATAACAGGAAAGTGTTTTGATGTTCATTTAACAAGTTCTGTAGCTTATGACTTATATTAGACATAAATTGCATTTGTTTTAATTCTATTTTGATTCAGATTGGTGTGACATTTTAACAAAATATGTTTTTTATAGGATTAAATCATAATCTGTACCCACTTTTCGTGCTTGCTGGCTTGCCTTTTAAACTTATCATGTAATATCAAAACTAGCATTATTTCAAAATCAAAATTGATATTATGATACACACAACTCACCACATTCAATTAATAATATAAGTATGCCAAGATCGTCTTAAATATCTTTGAAGGCCAACAAAATTAAGGTGTTACAAATTAATAAACAATGTGTTACTCTTACTGCCTACAGATTACATTCTTAATCCACTTATAGAAATGCCTAGTATAGAAATAATGTTTAGAAACTATATAGTTCAGGATTTGAAGAGATAATCATCATTGGTTATTATCACAGTAAATATGTATATCTTTTTAATTATTATCTTGAATAAATATAAATAACTAGCTTTTGTTTGTGGCTCCGCCCATGTATAACCGTCTCCAGGTTCCCATCTATCTTTACATCAAAATTGGTTGAGTGATTTAGACGTGAAAGTATAACAAACAAATAGATAATTTATTTTTTCATAAAAGTAAACTATGTTACTTCTTATACCTCCAAGAATATGTGTACAAAGTTTCATGATGATTGGTTAAGTAGTTTTCATGTGAAAGCGTAACAAACAAACTTACATTCACATTTATTATAATATTATATGATGTAGGTATTTTAAATGCAGAAACATTACATACATCATCTGTTTCGAGTTAATGCAGCTGAGAAGAATTAGGGTGATGTTTCACTTATTAATTATTAATTGACTTTGGGCAGCATGCAGTTATTCATTGATTTTATCCCACTTTACTGAAAACTAGCTCTTGCTCGCGGCTCCGCCCGCGTGAACAGTGGTTTCCGGGATAAAAGTACTCTATAACCATCTCAAATATAACTTATGTTACTCAGTGATAATTTAGCTTTCTAACGGCAAAATATTTTTGAAATTGGTCCAGTAGTTTTTAAGTTTATTCATTACATACAAAAATACAAATCTTTCCTCTTTATATTAGTGTAGATAAGTTTGGACATCATAGTACTGCACTGTTTTGTTGATGGCCTCAATTCATTCCATTGCAGGACAATGGATTTTGAAAATATCTTACACATTAAGGACAATACCTTATTTAAAATGGCACACAATAACTGTCTATCACTTATAAGTAGGCATCAACCCAATACCATAATAATTAATGACTCATTGTGCAAGTACATTGGCCACTTGTTTATTGAGGGCCACCCACAAGGACAATAACATAATATTCTGGCTTGCTGGTCAGTGCTGAGCCAAGTTTTGAGTGATTGATTTAAGTCCAAGCGGTTTTATGTTTGTTTTATTTGTAAATGTTGGTGTGTTGCCATATTTTTTTAAATTATTTAGTAAAAATAATAATTAGTAATAGATAACATAAATTACACTTTCAAAGTAAAAACTTAAGCTATATCGTATCTTTTAGACTGTATTAAAAATAATCTCAATAGACTTTTTATTTTAAGAATGTTCTTTGACTAATAAAATATTAATCTGTGTTGTTTTAAGTTTTAGTATTGCAATTAGTAGGTAAAACGTTTTTTTAAAGCTAAACATAGTTTATGTAACATTTAAGTTGTATTAATTTTCATTTCAGATTTGACGCATAGCTATATTTGTGATAACTGCAATGTCGATATTCAAAGACAGTGACAGTGTATGTGGCTTTTACATTGTTTTATGCTTGTTTTAGTTTTTACTTAGTTTTTGGCAGAGACTAGAAAGTATATTTACCTTGTCCTACATTTATACTTTGTGATATTTTATTTTTATATGCATTCCCTAAACTTGAATCCTGTAATATTTAAGGGCGCAATATAAAAATCCTGCAAAACATAAACATTATGCATTCTTCCGACATAGGTGTCCATAAGTTAAGGAAAGGTTGGGAAAACAGTTGGTAGAATTTTAGCCATAAACAATTACCCCACAGCCTATAGAAATTGACAATGGTAATTAATATTTGTATGTTGGCAACATTACAGGTGAAGTTGGTAGTGGTTGGCGACGGTGGAGTTGGCAAGAGCGCGATCACCATACAGTTCTTTCAGAAACTGTTTGTCACTGACTATGACCCAACTATTGAAGACTCGTATATACAGCATACGGAGGTGGATGGACAATGGTGTATACTTGATGGTGAGTCTGAATTATCAATCAGTGTCACTTAGGCCACAGTGTGATTTGGACTCATAATATGATTTATAATATACTAGCTTTTGCTCGCGGCTTCGCCCGCGTGAACAGCCCTTTCCGGGATAAAAAGTAGCCTATAACCATCTCAAATATAACTTATGTTACTCAGTGATAATGTAGCTACCTAATGGCAAAATAATTTTTGAAATCGGCCCAGTAGTTTTTAAGTTTATTTGTTACATACAAGAATACAAAAAAATCTTTCCACTTTATATTATTAATAATATTAGTGTAGAATACAAAATTACCAGACCTACTGTCACACTCAGAAACTTCAACTTGCAGAGGTATTTACTTGATTGAAAAGTAAGGGTTAAGTATGTTATGTTATGTTTACTCTCTCCAGTGTTAGACACAGCAGGTCAAGAGGAGTTCAGTGCTATGCGTGAGCAGTACATGCGTAAGGGCGATGGGTTCCTGCTCGTGTACTCCGTCACCGACAAGCAGAGTTACGAGAATATACGACACTTCCACACGCAGATACTAAGGGTTAAAGACAGGTGGGTTTCTTACCTTTCTAACGTCGATAGTGCTTAATAAAAAACAGAATATATTTTTTATGATGGAGGAACGAGATTTTTATGAAGGGTTTTATGGGATGCAGTAAGTTATGCTAGATAAGAGGTTTCGCAATGAAGAAAATGGGAAACTGAATGTCTTACGAAAGATGAAACCCGTAGTCGATAGTCGCCTCGAGTCAGGCGTATGACTTGTGCAGGTCTCAGGTCAAACTTGATGGGCCTGAATTTAGTCACGAGCGGTGTAGGAATTGTGTTTTGAAAAGACTAAAGCGTAACAGGAGGTGCAGAGGGTGAAGTGACTAATTTCAAAGCACCAATAAATATTTACAAGATCTTTAGATCCTCACTGCAGCCAATTTTGTTTACAACATGCACCTACAATACAGTCCTCGGGTATTATGGATGTTTGGTAGTATTTATTTTACATGACAGTTGCTAGCCTTCTGCTAAAAGAAACGATTATTTCCAGGGAGATATACCCAATGCTGGTGGCAGCGAACAAGGTAGACCTCGTGCACGTGCGAGTAGTGAGTGAAGAGTCGGGACGAGAACTAGCGCGACAACTCTCCGCGCCATACATAGAGACCAGCGCCAAGGAACCGCCGCTCAACATCGACGCGGCATTCCATGAGGTAATACTGACTAACATAACGAACTAGCGCGACAACTCTCCGCGCCATACATAGAGACCAGCGCCAAGGAACCGCCGCTCAACATCGACGCGGCATTCCATGAGGTAATACTGACTAACATAACGAACTAGCGCGACAACTCTCCGCGCCATACATAGAGACCAGCGCCAAGGAACCGCCGCTCAACATCGACGCGGCATTCCATGAGGTAATACTGACTAACATAACGAACTAGCGCGACAACTATCCGCGCCATACATAGAGACCAGCGCCAAGGAACCGCCGCTCAACATCGACGCGGCATTCCATGAGGTAATACTGACTAACATAACGAACTAGCGCGACAACTATCCGCGCCATACATAGAGACCAGCGCCAAGGAACCGCCGCTCAACATCGACGCGGCATTCCATGAGGTAATACTGACTAACATAACGAACTAGCGCGACAACTATCCGCGCCATACATAGAGACCAGCGCCAAGGAACCGCCGCTCAACATCGACGCGGCATTCCATGAGGTAATACTGACTAACATAACGAACTAGCGCGACAACTCTCCGCGCCATACATAGAGACCAGCGCCAAGGAACCGCCGCTCAACATCGACGCGGCATTCCATGAGGTAATACTGACTAACATAACGAACTAGCGCGACAACTATCCGCGCCATACATAGAGACCAGCGCCAAGGAACCGCCGCTCAACATCGACGCGGCATTCCATGAGGTAATACTGACTAACATAACGAACTAGCACGACAACTCTCCGCGCCATACATAGAGACCAGCGCCAAGGAACCGCCGCTCAACATCGACGCGGCATTCCATGAGGTAATACTGACTAACATAACGAACTAGCGCGACAACTCTCCGCGCCATACATAGAGACCAGCGCCAAGGAACCGCCGCTCAACATCGACGCGGCATTCCATGAGGTAATACTGACTAACATAACGAACTAGCGCGACAACTCTCCGCGCCATACATAGAGACCAGCGCCAAGGAACCGCCGCTCAACATCGACGCGGCATTCCATGAGGTAATACTGACTAACATAACGAACTAGCGCGACAACTCTCCGCGCCATACATAGAGACCAGCGCCAAGGAACCGCCGCTCAACATCGACGCGGCATTCCATGAGGTAATACTGACTAACATAACGAACTAGCGCGACAACTCTCCGCGCCATACATAGAGACCAGCGCCAAGGAACCGCCGCTGAACAACATGAGGTAATACTGAGTGGCTCCCCTACTTGGACTTCATCTGGGGTTGACCTGGATTTGGTCTGGAAGTAGGCCTACCTATCGCCGCAAAGATCTAGAGCCAGAGCTACCTATTTTACAAGTAGTAGAATCACACTGTAGACTGCTTTGCCTAAAGCATGAATGGGCCGTCCCGAACGGGTTGTCGCCACTGTTTCACAGGAAACCGACCTGAAGTAGCAGCCTGTTGTTTCGTTTCCCACGGTGAGTAAGATATCCGGAGGCACACATCCCCCTCCCCTTCTCAATCACTTAATTATACCTTTCCTCTAAGGTCGGCAATGCATCCATGATTCTTCTGGTATTGAGGCGGTGGAGCTCTCTCACCATCAAGTGACTCATTTGCTCGATTGCTGGCTTCTGCTATAAAAATAATCAGTTTCAATCATATATGGGTTGCCGGGATTGGATTTTGTGCACAGTATGGTAATAAATAGGTACGTTATCATATTATGGGAAAGAAATAAGCTGGACGTGGGTGCACTAGTTTAACCCTTGTTTGTTACCCCCGATAAAAAAGTGGGACGTTGAGATAAATTTGACTCCTTTGTATCGTAGCGCCTAGAAACGAGTGGACCAATTTAATGTGGTTTCTTTTTTGTTTGAAAAATGAAAGCTGTTTCAATCGAGATGATTGTTTTGTATGTTTAGGCGCAATTTGTTCAACAATTTATATTTTTATTTATTTATTATTTTATTTAATTATCAAGTTACAAATAATTTTTATAGTTACTATATCTTTTTTTACTGTTGGTAATTTTATTGCTTTTGATGCAATTATTAATTTTGTTACACAGCTAGTGCGTATCATCCGGAACCATCCACAACAAGAGGAGAAGCAGCGACGTCGACGGAAGATCGGCAAGTGTTGCTTACTTTGAGTCCAACTCATATGTTAAGTGAACTCTAGAGGAGACTCAACAACTCATTAAGATCGACAACGTGCCCAGGATTGTTCTGGCATTATGGATGTTCATTGATATTCGTTTACCATCAGATGACCCGCTAGTTTGTCCGATATAAAAATGAAAAAAAGGGCTGGTGGGGAGGGTACCTAATTCATGTTTGTACCCGAGTAGATAGCGAACACCATAAACATGGTGATAAACCAAAGATAGTGGCACATTTCAACGATCCAGTGTATATCCAGTAACCTCAGGTTGCCATAATTCTCTCATAAGTCTCTGGGCGGTCGAATTTATTGTTTGAGTTTCATGGCCATTAGGCCCACAGGCCCGGATCCACGAGGGGTTGGGGAAAACCCCCGTTTTAAAGAGTCTGCCTGGAATTTAAAGAGACGCCAAATTCACTTATTATAAAAACCAAGCGCTTAGCATACAGAACGCGTCATACTATCGATTTATTTATTTTTGATCGCACCCTAAGTTAGTATTTGAACGCATCTTAAGTTGATTTATGAACGCACCCTCATTTGACTTTGGAACGCGTCTTAAGTTGATTTATGAACGCATACTCATTTGACTTTGGAACGCGTCTTAAGTTGTTTTATGAACGCATCCTCAGTTGATTTTGGAACACATCTTAAGTTGATTTATGACCGCATCCTCACTTGACTTTGGAACGCGTCTTAGGTTGATTTATGAACGCATCCTCATTTGACTTTGGAACGCGTCTTAAGTTAATTTATGAACGCATCCTCATTTGACTTTGGAACGCGTCTTAAGTTGATTTATGAACGCATCCTCATTTGACTTTGGAACGCGTCTTAAGTTGTTTTATGAACGCATCCTCAGTTGATTTTGGAACACATCTTAAGTTGATTTATGACCGCATCCTCACTTGACTTTGGAACGCGTCTTAAGTTGATTTATGAACGCATCCTCAGTTGATTTTGGAACGCATTTTCAGTTGAGTTATGAACGCATCCTCAGTTGATTTTGGAACGCGTCATAAGTTGATTTATGAACACATCCTTATTTGACTTTGGAACGCGTCTTATGTTGATTTATGAACGCATCCTCAGTTGATTTTGGAACGCGTCTTAAGTTGATTTATGAACGCATCCTCATTTGACTTTGGAACGCGTCTTAAGTTGATTTATGAACGCATCCTCAGTTGATTTTGGAACGCGTCATAAGTTGATTTATGAACTCATCTAAAGTTGACAAAAGATAAGGAATAATAATAGAGAAAATCGTAGATCCGGAGCACTGTATTAATTTGGCCAGAATAAAAAAACCTACTGTATCGTAGCGACAGGAAAGTAATATAAATAGTGAGTTAATGGCATACCGCATACCGCACGTCACTAGAATTTGCGCGCGAAATACCTAAGAATGCAATGGGAAAGGTAGGAAAGAGGTCTGAACAATGTCTATACGTCTACATATAAACCCCAATAGGATTAGATCATTGCCTACTTTTGTTTTATATTGGGACATGTGTCAACATTTTGACTAAATTGAGATTAAAATACTGAAATACCCGATTACCTGCGCGCATAATTGAAATGTATGTGACAGTCACAGTTGATTATTAAATTTAAAAGAGTGAAGGAGGCCAAAGAGGTGTGCAAGAATCGTAGCAAGTGGAAATCCGTTGTCTCGGCCTACCCCTATGGGAAACAGGCGTGAGTCTATGTAGGTATGTATTTAAAAATATAACGTTTTGGTGAATGGACCTATTATAATATAACAATGTTATTTGTTAATGTATGGGTGTTGTAAGTACCATATGTCGGCAAAGACTAAAATATATCTTTATGCTTAACAAAATGTTTATCGAACCAAATTATACGCATTTATGTTATTTTATAGTTTTAAGGGAAAATGTTTAAAGCTTTATTTATATCTTTATAATACTCATCATATTTATTGGCTTTAATGCTAGTCGTAGCAAACTAAACCCCGTTTAAATGAATTTGATAGCGCTTACCAACTGAATATATTATTAGATTATGTATTCCTGAAAATGGGGCCGATTGGTTCATATTGTATTATTTTTTGGCATATACAACGTGTTACAGAAAGGTGTGGTCATATTTGAACTTATGTACTGGCTCTTTTCAAGATCGGGACACAAATTTCACTTTAATTTTAATCACTCGTTTATTAAGATCGATAAGATTGATCGCATCACTATTAATTATTTTGAACAACACTCACTTTATAATAAACTTAAATAACGTGTACACAATTCTACGGACATACGTACGTAACTTGTAATTTAAACACCTAAAGAGCCTGTTGAAGACGTTATACCATCTTCTAGAAGCATTTAAAAAGACTTCATTCTCGGGTCTTTCATATATGAACTTTGCTAAATACAGTCGATGAGAGTCTTATAAGCTATTATCAGCTGCACCAACACAAAACACCAAAACAATTGTTCACAAAACACAGAAAAAAACATAATACTTGTTTCAGTCAAATAAAACATATTTTTATCTCGTCAATCATATGTCCCAAACTTAGAAATTGCCGAACTGACTACGTAAAATAAATTTACAACTGTTTTTTAATTTTAAATAATATAAAATTGAAATGAACAGAGGTTTGAAGTTTATCATATTATAGTGCTATCTAAAGTTGAAAGTCGATATCGACATGTTTCTCATTCTATAATTATGTAAAGGTTATTAATATTCTATATTATGTAAAGGTTGTCTGGCAGAGATCACTTTGAGCGATTTACCCATTGTAAAACCGAACAGCTTGTAATTAATAATATGTTTATTGATTTTGTTATTATTGGTTATACGATAAAGAGTATTGTATTGTGTATTGTATTATGTCCTAGGATGATGTACGGATTTGGTACTATGGGGGATGAAATACTTATATCGTACACTATACATTTCTTACATTACATACACCTTTCTGTAACACGTTGTATATTATATAGGCCAGACTATACTATGACCTGATTCAGTGTCCATAGTTGCTCTTAATAAAATAGATGACTATTCCTGTAACATAATTATTATTAAAAATGTTACAGTAGTATTTGCATAGAAAAGAACGAAAAATCTGGTTTTATTTTTATCTGAAAATACTGAAAAATATTTACAAATTTGGACATACAAATGTAACGCCCTTGTAGTTATGGTAGTATATTGGATGTTATAAGGTATATACAGTCGCGGATCCAGGACAGGAATAAGCGGCCATGACCCCCCACAAACTAATGAAACGATTATATTTGAAAGTATTTGAGATTCGAGTGTTAGTTTTTAAAATAAATGTTGGATTTTTGCTATAGATTCGCGCCTAGCTTACCTGAGGCTTACAAATGGACCAAAGTATTTTTTACGTGTTTTTAGCTGTTTTTATGATATTTTTCTTGGTGTATGTGCTGATAATGTGGCCAGTGCCAAATCAATGTTATATTATTTATTTACAAAGTAAATTCTTGCAGATATGTGCAAGAAAGTTGCAGTGATCGATTATTTTCCAATACTCTACAGTGACTTAAGATGTTGGCACAAATAGATAGATAGTTTTTGGAAAACTAGAGCTTTGCACAAATATGTAAGATGAAATTATTTATTAATATTATAAACAGTTTAATTATTGAAATAAAACTAGTTTATACGGATTTATCGCGGTTTAATTTTTATTTTAGTCCCGACGTTTCGAAAGCTTTTCAGCCTTCGTGGATATCGATGTTTCGTGGTCACGGGAGAGACTGAGGTGTAGGTCGTCTCGAATTTTATTTCAATGTGTAATATTCGCGTAAACCTAAGAAATCAGATATATTATTGTCAAAATTCCTTAAAATAGAGACAGTCAAATTGTATTTTTTGATTTTATTTCCTAGCCATACCTCAGTGTTTAGATACACATAGTGTAAAAGTTTCTTGTTTATATTATATAAAAACAGAATTGCTTCCAACAGAAAGTATTTATATTTATACTTACATATATTCCTTCAAATTAGTGTAATTATTACAGAAAGTAGATGTAGCTATCTAAAAAGATAGAAATCTGTTACATGAATATTAGATTTGGTTATGAATTGTATTTTATTAAATGTTACATTACAACACATGTATTTATTTTCTGACTGTGGATTTGAATACCACTAAATATTTTAATATTACCTTTTTTTTGGATATTATTATTTACGCGGTGTACTGTGTACTATTTTTTGTCGATTTATAACTATAAAAAAGTTTTTGTTAATACTGTATTATTTATTGCTTTATGTCACCGGATGTAAAAGTTGCCAACGGATTTATTTTGTTTATACAATAATATATGTATTTCTTTATTCGGCTGTGTAATAAAACCCGTTTGTCTTTCAATATTCATAGATAAGACTGTGGCCAAAAAATATAATATTTTAGCTTGACACTATCACAAACTAGATGTAAAATACTGCCACACTTAAAGGACGCCAATTATTTAGATTTTTTTTAATTCGTGTATTTCTCAAGAAGTATTCAATTTAAATTATTAATATTTCTGTACTCACTAATCGACCTTAAAGCTTTTTTATGCTCAATAACAGAGAATAAGATATTAATTGACTCTGGGTGTAATCAAATTCTAAGAAATTACTAATTGACAATTAATGTTAATTGGCGTTTTTAGTGCGGCGGTTAGAGTTTAAATGGCGTTTAAAGTAATAAAAAGGAATTGATAATGTAACGTTATTAAGTGTTTCATTAAGTAAATGTTAGTGATATAAGGGGATGTTTACACGGGGCGCAAACACGCGGTAAAACGTCTCGTGTAGAGATCGCCAATTAGTTTACACATTTGTATTCGCTAACTAATAATCCTTAATATTTATAGTACCGGCTTTTTTACAATGTCGAAATGAACGTAAAATCTAAATGTAAAATATTATAGCAAAATAAAAAGAAATATCAAGCTGTCAATATACAAGGTTAGCCGGAAAAGGTGTTATAAGCCGAGGGGACATAAAAGGACCCGTAATTCAGAGTAATTATTGTACTTTGACTTTAATAACTACTTTCTTAATAAATTCAATAGTTTCAGAGATAAAAAAAATACGCATATATAACTCTATGATCAGCTTGATTTTCATTTGTATTTGGCGTGTCGTCGGTGCGGTTCCTTTGGTTTTTGCCACCAATCTTAATATCCCGCGACAGAGTTTATTTATTTATTTATTACAGTATCAATACAATTGTAATTGTTGTACGTTTTTAATATAACTGACTGCCTCGGTGGCGCAGTTGTAATGCGTACGCGTTACAATTGAGGCTAACTCTGAGGTCTCGGGTTCGATCCCCAGGTCGGGTAAAGTGGTATTGGGTTTTTCTATTTCGAAATTCTCAGTATCAGCCCGGAGTCTGGAATTTGTGCCCGGTATGGCGATAGGCTCGCCCCCTATCACATCGTGGGACGGAGATACGCTCGGCGAAATGTGGGTGTACTAGTTACACCTCTGCCTACCCCTTCGGGGATTACAGGCGTGAGTGCGTATGTATGAGTGCGTATGTTTTTAATATAAAAAAAACAATAGCTATGTGTTTTTTGTATGACACTTAAAATATTGACTGCCTCGGTGGCGCAGTTGTTATGCGTATGTGTTACGACTAAGGCTGACGCTGAGGTCTCGGGTTCGATCCCCGGGTTGGGTAAAGTGATATTGGGTTTTTCTATTATGAAATGCATCACCCCGGAGTCTAGAATTGTGCCCGGTATGGCGATAGGCTCGCCCCCTATCACATCGTGGGACGGAGATACGCTCGGCGAAATGTGGGTGTACTAGTTACACCTCTGCCTACCCCTTCGGGGATTACAGGCGTGAGTGCGTATGTATGAGTGCGTATGTTTTTAATATAAAAAAAACAATAGCTATGTGTTTTTTGTATGACACTTAAAATATTGACTGCCTCGGTGGCGCAGTTGTTATGCGTATGTGTTACGACTAAGGCTGACGCTGAGGTTTCGGGTTCGATCCCCGGGTCGGGTAAAGTGATATTGGGTTTTTCTATTATGAAATGCATCACCCCGGAGTCTAGAATTGTGCCCGGTATGGCGATAGGCTCGCCCCCTATCACATCATGGGACGGTTACACCTCTGCCTACCCCGTCAGGGATTACAGGCGTGAGTGCGGATGTATGTATGTACTTAAAATATTTTTTTATGATATGCGATATACACGGTACAACTCTATTACTTACTCTAATGGCGGAAGGCTGTCCTAGCAGGTACGGATGCCTTTGAAACTGCCCGACTCAAAGACCTTGATGCTAAGCGCGAACATCGCAAGACTCGTCCTAAGGCCATCTACAATTACACGTATGATCGCGCCGGACAATTATATTGTGCCACGTGTAACCGGACCTTTAAAACAAAATTCGGATTTTCGAGCCATATCCGATCTCATAAACGAAGAGAGTAAGAGTCGCCGTCGACGGTTACGTCGTGGAGGACATCATCACAACTCTATTAGCGATACTTTCAGTTGGCCGCGGCTTAGTACACCTTTTCTGATTAACCTTGTATATGGAGGAGTGTATGTCAAATTGCTCCTTAAGGGCGCGATCGAAGCTTGACTGACAGTACTGTCAGTACTGGATTTGCGTTCTGAAATATTTACCGTTTGGCTGGAAAGTATCGCTGTTATGTTGGCCATTGGTGCTACGGAATGACTTCGGTTTTTAATACGCTTTTATTAGCTTCATACGTATGTATGTAACGGAAACTTTGAACAGGATTCTGACCCCCTTCAAAACGTCGGATTAACTCAAAATTTCAAATCAAGGATCGATGACAATTCAAAATAATAAATTAATTTAATTAATTACAATAAAATATTTTAAACTATAAAATAGTTTTTTTACAATAAAATATTTTATATCTATTGTATGTATTATTTATTTATTTATTATTTAATATTATATATTATTATAAGTATATGATATAGGTATATATATGTATATGTATATATATATTATAATGTTTAAGTTTATTTATATTATTGGCATACTGTAAACTACCCTCGTTTTTTCGGTACCTAAAACTTCTGTCCATCCTAAGGTTGTCTGGAAGAAATCGCTGTTTGCGATAAGACCGCCCATTGTATCACCCTTACTGTATCATCCTCGTCTCATAAGCTACCTACTATATTTAGTGTGCAATAAAGAATATTCTATCTATCTATCTATCTATCTATTTTTAATTTTTTTGTTGGATTTTCTATAAAGGCCGTGTTTTTTAGTTTTTTTAAACTGTTATTTATTATGACTAACGGCAGCACTGTCAGAAACTGTCAGTAAACCGGACACTCGTTTTCTAGTAAAACCAGCACCAGTACTGATAGTACTGTTGGTCGGATAAAATTAAATCACACATTGTGAAACAGGCCCTTTATATTTTTCTTATAAGTTCTATTCCGGAAATATAATTATGCTGCCTGTTTTGTAACGAGAATTGTAATAAAATGCGATCAAATAAATACTGTCAAAAGATTCTTTCTTAGGTGGTAGGTTTCTTTTATGGTCGTTTGGGTAGGTAATACCGCTCTGCCTATTTCTGTCGACAAGCAGTGTGTAAGTACTGTTGAGTTAATTTTGAAGGATATTGATGTCTGAATAATTACTGGGCATTGTGTCTCAGTGTGACAAGCGCAGTATGCAGTGCTTTGTAATTCTGAATTCTGTGCGGAGTTGCTTTTTATTATGGGCAGGCGCGGCGCTTACCATCAGGTGAGCGAGCTGTTCATCTCATTCGGCTTCACACACGGTACCTACCATCTAATAAACCTGTAGTTTATGTAATTTGAATGTTATTACAATCGTCATTAAGTTCAAAATGTATGTATTACTCCAAAGTGATATTAGACATAAATGAATATTCAAAATCGTGTAACTTATCTTCAACTACAAGTGAACTGTACTTTGCTATGGGTATATGATACTGGCCCAGGACCTAAGGTATTTTACTGTAGGCAGTGGCTTGGTTGTGCTCCGTCATTGCTAATGTATATGGGCAACCGTAACTACTTACCATCGGGTGGGCCGACCTAAAAAAATAACCCCAGGCCTGATGGGGGCCCCCAAATGCCAAAATCCAATGACTATAAATATACATTACTTATTTACATATTATTTATTTAAATCACAATTCTCAGTAATTTGGGTGATGATAAAATATAGAAATATATTTTTTTTACATATAAAAGGGCCCCAAACTGTGTGGTCAGGGGGTCCCTGTCGGACCGAAGACGGTCCTGATCAAATATGTTATAGTTATTTTGTTAAAGTAAAAGCCGTGGGATAAAGGTCGTCAAGGTTTATTTATTTATTTATTTATATCATTGACGAGTAACGAGTGCGGCTCATCTCGTCTTACAGTTATGAAATATTTTGAAATACTTGACGTCCAAGAATCGCCGCGTGAAATAGCCTAGCGCCATAATATTATGAATATTTTATTGTTATATGTTTTGTATGTTGTAAATTAATGTATTAAATGTAGAAATTAAATTGTGTTTTATTTATTGAGAAGCTGCCTCGGTGGCGCAGTTGTAATGTGTACGCGTTACGACTGAGGCTGACGCTGAGGTCTCGGGTTCGATCCACGGGTCAGGTAAAAGTGACATTGGGTTTTTCTATTACGAAATGGTCAGTATCGGCCCGGAGTCTGGAATTGTCCGGTATGGCGATAGGCTCTCCCCCTATCACATAATAGGACGGAGATACACCTTATCTCTCGGGTGACGAGCGCAGTCCAGTGTCATGCCGTGTTTTATTTAAAGTTCTGTGTGGCGTTGCTTCTGTTTATGAGCAGGCGTGGCGCTTACCATCAGGCGAGCGACCTGCTCGTCTCGTCATTCAACCTAATAAAAAAAAAAAACTTCGTTTTTTTAATAATTTATCTCAAACACTGGAGAGGGGCGCCACTATCAAGTTTCTGCCCCGGATCGAAAATGTCGAAGATCTGGGGCTCATAGTGCAATGAAGAAATGTATACTCGGGGTCCTCTAGCAGATATAGCAGACCACCAATGACTAGAGAACCACGGTTAACTTGTAAAGTAAAAGTACGGTTACTTTTCGCTGATGGTGCTGCGGAATCCAACGTTAGCAGATACATAAGAATAAGAATAATTTATTTAACAAGTCCAATGTTACTATGACATAATGTACTATGATGTCCACACTAGGCACGGCCTGTATCGTGGCTATCAGACATAGTAATGTGTATTGTATGTATATTATTATACATTCAATATATATATGTATATATTTGTTATATATGTTTAGACTGCCTCGGTGGCGCAGTTGTAATGCGTACGCGTTACGATTGAAGCCGACGCTGAGGTCTCGGGGTACGATCCCCAGGTCGGGTAAAGTGGTATTGGGTTTTTCTATTAAGAAATGCTCAGTATCAGCCCGGAGTCTGGAATTTGTGCCCGGTATGGCGATAGGCTCGCCCCCTATCACATAAGGGACGGAGATACGCTCGGCGAAATGTGGGTGTACTGGTTACACCTCTGCCTACCCTTTCGGGGATTACAGGCGTGAGTGCGTATATATGTTTAGTATATATTGACAGCCTCCGTGGCGCAGTGGGCGAGTAGCGTGAGGCCGTGGGTTCGATTCCCACACCGAGACAAATGTTTGTCTAATCCACAAATATTTGTTTCGGGTCGGTGTTGTGGGACCGCAAGTCCCTCGTAGTTCCCGATACCCACGATACAGGTTAACCTAGTGTGGGGTCGGGACTATGTGTGTGACTGTTGGGTGTATTTATTTATATCCTATATATTTAAGTTTTATATTATATATATTATTTATGTATGTATTTTATGTATTAGCATCTTGTCTACTCCTTTCTTGTTAGTATTTGCTTATCCATGATTTATATACACCCACATTGTCTCATCTCTGCATCACTCACAGCATAGATACATAGCTTTTCTAATGTGTCTATGCCCACAGGTAGACTGGTAGAAAATGCCTGGCATTAAGTCCGCCTTTATACATATTGTGTATATCAAGTTTAAATAAATAAATAAATTATCAACTGGTTCTCACACCTACTGAAAAATAATATTCGGTAAGTTTAAGAAGATTAGAGGAGATCATTCATCTTTGTTGCACAGTGTAGTAGTAGTGTATAATATCCTCAGACAGATGGCGTTACGAGATGCGATAGTCGACTGCGACTGCTGCCGAATCGACAACATAATAAACAAAACAAGGGGGTTTGAAGATTGGTTGCAATAACGTGTCACAGAGATATAGGTATCACCATCATCATCAGCCACAAGAAGCCACTGCTGAACATAGGCCTCCCCTAATGCCTTCCAGGCCGACCTGTTGGAAGCGGCCTGCATCCATCGGCTTCCTGCAACCCTTGTCAGGTCGTGATAGCTGATAGCCGATGGGCAGAATCGTTCTCGAATGGAGGCCACGTACGGGCAAGCGCAACAGAGGACGTCCACCTACAAGACATAAATATCCAGTTTTTTATTTATATAAGTCTGAATGATGCAGGTAGCTCGCCTGATGGTAACCGCTGCACCTGCCCGTAAATAGAAGCAACACCACACAGATCTTTTAATTACAAAGCACTGCATGGCATTGGACTGCGCTCAACACGCCGAGATATAAGATGTTAAGCTCATAACGCCCAGTAATTTCACTGGCTTCACTAACCTTTAAACCGGAGGACAATACTGCTTACACACTGCTGCTTGGCGGCAGAAATAGACAAAACGGTGGTACCAACCCAAACGGCCTCTCGCATACGAGGGACCTACCACCTTATGAAGAACTTCTCATGTATGCAAGTTGCCTCACGATGTTTCCTTTACAATTAACTCAAGCTATAATTAACAATTAATTAACAAAACACACACAACTTAGAAAAGCCAGAAGTGTGTGCTCTTGGGACTGGTTTTTAACCTGCGACTTTCGTCTCGACAGTCCGTATCACTCCCCACTGAGCTATCGCTGCTTATAACCTAGAACATCTAAATTCCTTCAGTTTTATTACCGACAATGTTTGAAATTCTACCCGGACGTTCTACACGCATACCCGCATACCAGACTAGTCTGAAAGCTAATAAAATCCCGAAAAAAACCTGACGCGTGGTAAACTGAGTACAAATTCGTTTGTTTTATTGCGTTGAACAGCTGTACAGGTCGGCAGTCGACACTGACGAACGAGGTCAAGCGTTGTCTATTGATGCGTCGGCTTTTGTGAAACTTTTACGACGTAAACTGTAAAGGGTGTATTGTTTATTGCATACGCGTAGGAAAAATATTACCTATGACTCGTTCACAGATGGCCTGAGCCCTGAATGGTTAACCTTTGCTGTCTTGTAGAGCATTGGACCGTGCCCGCGGGGAACGTTTTCGCCGCGCGACAATGGTTTGCGCGGTATTGTTAACTAAGCGACAAATTCAATGATTTCCATTGAGACTGAACAAGACCTGTTGCTCGTAAAACTTGTAGGTACAGTCGTGTTCAAAAGAAAATATTTCTAACTAGCCTTTGCTCGCGGCTCCGCCCGCGTGAAGGGCCTTTTCCGGGATAAAAAGTAGCCTATGTTACTCAGTGATAATGTAGCTTTCTAACGGCAAAAGAATTTTTGAAATGGGTGCAGTAGTTTTTAAGTTTATTCGTTACATACAAAACTACAAATCTTTCCTCTTTATAATATTATTGTAGATTAGATAAGTTTATTACCTGTATCCCTTAATATATAAGCAGCGGTGCAACTAGTACATCCAAGGTTTGCTGAGCTTATTACCGTTCCATGTTGTGATGTGAGGCGCGCCCATCGCCATACCGGGCACAAATTACAATCCTAGGCAACTCATTCAATTGTTTACATCAGCTCTGTTTTTTATACTGATCCACTACTGGGCACCGGTCTACTATAATTAGAGGGGTTCGTCCTTAGTCCTAATGCCGGTTAGTAGGTACTTGATAGACTTCACACACCGGTGGTATCCAGTATCTTTTTTTTGCAGTACAAGCCGGCAAAACAAACAAGGGGTTTACCTGATACTAAGTGATCTCCACCGCCCATGTATGTACATCCACAATGCCAGAATGATGGGTGTGCCACTCTTCGTGGGATACGGTCAAATGGAAGAACCTGGTACTGGGATGCACCTGCCCAGATATGAGTACTGTATACCACATGGGGCCGGACCTGTGCCTTATAGAGCTGAAGGCGATGGGCCGGCGTGAAATACTGTCTCGCTCTGCCACAGCTGAGCACAACCATCTTTTAGGAAGGGCAATTTATTTGATTGATTTGCGAAGATCGTTCTTACCTATGTTTGAACTTTGGAGGAAACCTGTTTCGCCAATTAAACATTACGGGGCTTTTTATAATGAGTGTCGCGATTTGGATTGAATACATAATTTGAACTCGACTGTACTGTATACACAAATGACTGATATGTGGAATGATTGCTGCAATAAAAGTTACATCGAGATGTTTTACAGCTATCAGTCGCGTAAACATTGTTTTTATTGATCGTATACAAGACACGCCACGTGAATTCTACGAGTTAATTGAATCTTTAATGGCAGATAGACATTGTAGAATGTGGACAAAATCTTACAGTTAAGTTGGGTATCAAATCAAATCATTTATTCAGTAATTAGGCCGCCAAGGGCACTTTTACACGTCGAGTTTGGAATCTACCGATGCTTCGGAAATGCCCACTGGTCTGAGAAGAAGCACCAAGAAACTCAGCCGTAGGTCTTTTGAATGTTTGTCATTTTATATAAATTTATATTGTTATCACAAAACTTATTAAGTGGTAGAGCCACGTTGTAGGCTGTTTTGTCTACAGCATGAATGCGCGTGTTCGACCGGGTTTTTACCATTGAATCACAGAAAACCAACGTGAAGTAGCAGCTTGCTGTTGTGTTTTGTACGATGAGTTAGGTATCCGGAGGTCCAAATCACCTTTCCGTGCCCAATACTTTAATTATTCCTTTCTTTTAGAGCAACGCTTCTATGATTTTTCAGTTATTGTGGTCGTTTAAGGGCGGTGGAGATTACTTACAATCAGGTGACCTATTTACTTGTTTGTCGGCCTCTAAAATATTGTAGGCAGATGTGGATCTAGTGCACTCCATGCTCGTTGATCTTATTTCCATACCATACCTAAATGTGATAGGGTGCGTTGTGCGAGTCTATGGCCATACCGAGCATGAACACCAATCCCGGCGTCTCGTGTGGGAGTTTTTTTATTAGAAATCTCACACATATTGTCATTGCCAATCGAAATTAATGCTAGCTTATACAATGAAATATCAAACATGTCGAATCTTATGCACACCAAGTGATAAATCTAAAATCCTATTTCATAAAGTAAAAGAAATTGTATTTAAACAAATGCCAACAAAGATTCTCCGAGCTTTAATTGCTTTAAAAAAAGATTAATCAAAATGAAATGAACGGCTAACGAAGCAACTGCCGACGTGGAATTTATGCAATCCGATTTGAAAACCACAAAACGGCCGCCGGCACTAGATGGCGCTTATTGACAAAGTCATGGCATATCGGATTATGCAAAACTGCCCCGGCCGCGTAACGCCAATATAGGTTACACAACTGTAGTACGGTACGGTAGATATTAATAATAAATACACCCAACAGGCACACACAAAGTCCTGACCGCTACGTTAATAATCCTCCTCCGTGGCGCAACGGGAGAGTAGCCGGCTGTGAAACGAGAGGCCGCGGGTTCGATTCCCGCACCGAGACAAATGTTTGTGTAATCCACAAATATCGGTTTCGGGTCTGGGTGTTGTGGGACTGCAAGCCCCTCGTAGTAGGCTTGTAGTTTTTACGACGGGCCGCCTGCCTAACAACCACTCTGGGGAGAAAACACCCAGACCCAAAACAAATATTTGTAGCTCACACAAACATTTGTCTCGGTGCGCGAATCAAACTCACCTACTGTGCCACGGACGCCTTCATAATATACGCATTATATTTTATAGTTTGATCATTGTAAATTCATAAGCACAGTATTACCGAGGGGATAGGCAGAGGCATTAACTTCCCATTATATGACAGGAGGCGAGCATATTGCCAAATCCCGGTCAACTCATGTGTGATTTTTTGAATCGAAAAGGCAAACACAAATTTTGATTGCCTGATCTGGGTTTGAACCCAGGATGTCACAGTTTTTCAGCTTAAGTACGTTATCACTACACCACTGAGGCGATATATAACATAATAGTTTATTAATTACAAAATTCACGGCAACCTGACAGCAGGAACACAGTATGTTGAGCTGAACACATACTATCTACGCTGATTTATACAGATACAATGGTTTTACGCGGCCCGGCCCAGCCACAGCGGGATAAAATATTCTTTGTTAGAAACTTGTCGAATTTCAAGGGATAGCAAATTGCATATAGTAACAATTTTCGCCGAAGTTAGAAACTGGGTTTTATGGAAGTTGCGTCGGTAAAGATTTGAAAAGTTTAGATGTATTTCGCACTTGGTACCGATGGTTTAATATTGCCTATATATGGTGTTTAAGTTTTATTCTTTCATTGTGACATTTCGCCGCACCGGAGGCGTGACTGTAAACACGAGTGACAATCTCTCAAATGTCCTTTTCTCAGTAGTGTCTGTATCTGGGCTCCAATCATCTCTGCACCCATTTCGCATGTCAATGTCTCACCCTTATTCTATCAACTCTTTTATAATTGATAGTGGCGGTAGTATGTATGTACCCTCAATAGCTATACACCGGGTAGGTGAACGTCACGGAATAAAATCTAGAACAAAATATAAGCGCTAACAGTAGGCGAGAAGTCTATTAAAATGAAGTCTATATAAGTCCTCGATATAAGAACTCTATTTCTTTTTAGCTAACATTAATCTTCATAAGTTACGGGTTTAGGATTTATGGCACTAGAGTCTAGAGCGAGTATTAAGAGCCTTGATTTATTTCCAGTACTTAGTAATAAAAATCTTTGAAAGTAATGTATGGATACTATTTTTATTTTGTTACGCAAAAGTGACTACACTGGTCCCGATATTAACCTCCGGTGAAAAACCCTCTGAAAGGCTGATCAAATCTACATTCAACTAACAGAACTTTGAGTTGACATCGCTGTCAAATCAATTCGAGTTGCTGAAACGTTATTTAGTGAGAAAAATTATAATATTTGATCTCTCTTTAGTACCGTTTGACATATGATTTTTCATATTAATTTGAAAGTTATGTTAGCTAACATGTGTGTCAAATCAAAGGCGTCGATCACGCTTCTAGCAACTGAATTTCAACTTGACATGAGATTTGACATTTGATTAGTTAATTTAACATTGATCAGCCTTTCGGAAACCGGGCGTTAGTATAGTGCAGTCCAAATAATATAATTTCGACGGTTAATATAAACGTAACATAGAAAAGTCAGAGGTGCATGCTCTTGGAGCTGGTGTCGAACCTGTGATTTTCGTCTCGACGGTTCATACCACTCCCTGCTGATCTATGGCTGCTTTATATACCTACTGAGGTATTATTAGAAAGTAATGATATTGATGTTGCCAAATTACTTTTTTATGTAAGTAAGAAAGTTTGTGAGATATCCCAAAAGTCGTGAAAATTGTGTCTTAAACTACGGGGTAGAAATATGAAAAAATAAAGGTGGTTTCATTAAGGTATTAGTTGTATAGATTTTTAGATATGGGATATTTTTTTACTACGGAACTCTTCACTGGACGCACTTGGCCAGTTTTTTAAATAAAATTTCGCCTCGCAGGCTACGGCAATATTTTTTATATCGTCGGATTGTAATACCTTATTTTATTAAACGGGTATTACGGTCTCGAAATTAATTAAAATATATTTGATACAAGCACTTCAAACGGGACAATTAATATTTACCGAAAAACTCATTAGCTATAAACTTCAAGGTCGGTAATAAATCTTCAAACTTTTCGAATTTTATTACTTTTAATTAATTAACTGCTGTCTTCTTCTGATTAAACAAATTGTTAAATGTAGGTCATTGGATTTTAAAATGTTAATTGTAAATAAAAACTTACTTGTTTTAATGTACGTACGTACGTAGAATTTAAAAGGACATATATTTAAGTATCATTTTTATGGTAAAGGGATAACCTGGCCAAGAGAATTATCTAATGTTAAGCGATCACCGCTGCCCATTTGACAGCCTCCGTGGCGCAGTGGGCGAGGAGCGGGCTGCGAAGCGATAGGCCGTGGGCCCAATTCCCGCACCGAGACAAATATTTGTGTGATCCACAAATATTTGTTTCGGATCTGGGTATTGTGGGACCGCAAATGCCTTGTAGTTCCTGATACCCAAGATACAGGTTAACCTAATATGGGGTCAGGGCTATGTGTATGACTGTTGTGTGTTATTTATTTATTTATTTATTCATGGGTACTGTAAGTATCATACCGACCATGCTAGAGGAATCTACAAAATTGCCGGCAATACCACAAGCGAAAGCTGATTCTACAAGAGTGTACGCGGAAGGAAATCTGTGTAAATCGCACCGCTGAGGAACGCCATCCAACGGTTTACCTCTATAGGTAACATGTTCAGGTAAACCTGACAGATATATCGTTACGTGTATAATAATAATACCAATTGTAGACATCCTACTGCTGGCATTCTTTACGAATGAAATGTGTCAGGCTTCAGGTATGCTGAGTTACTCACGATGTTTCCTTCACTATTATAGCTAGCGATAATTATGGCAATAAATTCATACTTAGAAAAGAGAGAGATGCATGCTCTTGAGGCTGGTTTAGAACCTGCGTTTCGTGTCGCAGTCGGTACCACTCTTAAAAAGCTATCACCGCTGTGTTTGCATGTAACAGTTTCATACAAAGACTTTATAAATAATAAATAATAATAATAATACAACAGTCACACACATAGTCCTGACCCCACACTAGGTAAACCTGTGTCGTGGGTATCGGGAACTACGAGGGACTTGCGGTCCCACAACACCCAGACCCGAGACCAATATTTATGGATCACACAAACATTTGTCTCGGTGTGGGAATCGAACCCACGGCCTCTCGCTTCGCAGCCGGCTACTCGTCCACTGCACTACGGAGGCTGTCATACTCTGATACGGAGGCTACTTTAATACCATAGACGGGCTGTTCAGAAGTAAAATTGTGTTGTATACGCGGCCGGTGAGGCGGGAATGACGTCTAAGGCGTGGGAGCATGAGAAGTTGAGAGTAAGCGAGATTACTATGTCCATGCTATTGTTTAATTCCACGTGCGCCTTTGTGCATTTAAAAACCCCAGAGCACTTTGTTGTAATTTACAATGAGTGCTTTGAAACCGCGCAGATCGGTGCAAAGGGGAATCTGAGTGGGCTGTCTACAACTTTTATATTTAAAACGTTCTTGAGGTGAAAGGTTAAGCGTTCGAGAGCTGCGTTTATATTAAGCCTTATAAAAATGGTAATGAGTCTTATTACCTTCACAAATGTAACGCGTCTGCGTGTTATGAAGATATATTTTAGGACGACTTCTATGGCAATATTATTAAATCTTTCGGAAGACAGTAATCTGGTAAGTGAGGTGCTCTTCCATTTTCGTGCTGTTATATTTTGCAACATACTAATAATTATTGTGAATGCATGTTTCATAAAGATTTTTGGCTAAGTAAGTACTTTTTAGGGGTTCATTACGAAAGTTCTGCCTTCTGTTTTTTTATTGCAATCTAGCCACTGGGTCATCTGATGGTAAGGGATTGGGAAAGGGAGGGGATTTGGGCCTCCGGATATCTCACTCACCGTACGAAACGCAGCAGCAAGCTGCTACTTTACGCCAGTATTCTTTGAGACAGTGGTAACAACCCGGACGAGTCGACCCATTCATGCTATAGACAAAATTGTCTACAGCGTGGCTCTACCATGAAAAAATTACTACTACTACTCTGAAAATGTCTATTTTACCTTTAAAAAGCTCTATCTTAGAACCTTACTAGACCGATATTTTCTCAGGGTGAGTGTTATTATTGTGGATATCCTAACAAATAATATTAATAACTGACTTGAAATATTAGGGTGGGTAAGGAACCCTCGGTGCGCCAGTCAGACACACAGTTTGCAAACTGGCGTTTCGCTGATCTTTCTGGGAGTCGATCTCAGGACTGCCTAGTTCAAAATATAGGTATACCTTATGAGTATATCGATGCATTCTGCAAAAAATATATATTTGCACTAACTGTTTAAGTATACTTATTGTTTCAATATCTTTAGCGAATTGTAACGATTCCAATTTATGTACCGTAATGTCGCGTGTAATTTCATCTTATAAGGTCTTTCTGAAGTATATTTATAGCCGATGACCCTTATTGTCACCCCAAGAATTTCTACTGAGAGCCGGTGGCAGCCATTGCTGCTATTAAAGCGATTATAAAAGTCGCGACGCTCGGTTTCAACGCGACCCTCGCAATTATTATGTCGTCCGCTGACAGCATACCAAGGCATTTCTTTTTAACTAGATTTTGCTCACCGCTCCATTCACGTGAGTGTATTTTCCGGGATAAAACTTAACCTATGTACTAAGGTTATGATCTACCTGTGTGCCGAATTAATAACATCCAAATTCACAAACACACAAACTTTCACATTTATAATATACTTACTAGCTGTCTCTCACGGTTTCACATATCATACCGTGATATATATGTAAACCTTCCGGATTAGTCTCTAAATGATAATTCTAATAATAATATTAATATTAATTTTAATTCTCTAATTTTCTAATTTTAATTTAATTGAACTAAGTACTTATATAAGATTGTATTTATTTATGCATGCTGTGTTTGCCTGTAATTTGAGTTGCAATAGGTTCAATTGTTATTAGTGTTAATATTTAATGTGCGTTTGTATTATTGTAAACTTTGTTGGCAATCCTTAAATAATAAAAAAAAAATAAAAAATCTATATTTAAGAAAAGTTTTTTAAATGACGGAAGCGGCAAGCCAGTGCCTATACTTATTTATTTATTAACAAAATCCAAAGTTCATAGATAATTATAAATGAACATACTTACTATACTCAACAACTAACTTACTATATTATATTTGCCATAATTTTCTCCTCATAACATTGTTTGGTAATGAGATGTAGTTGTAATTATAAACGTCTCCGGTTTGGAACTAGTTGATGTGACGCCGAGACTCGGGATCGAACAATGCCTCACGCTCCGCATCCTATCCCTTCGCGACAACCCTTTAGGACGGACTCAGAAATACAAGGTGGTCAGGAATTAAAGGGAAGTTATTCTACTAGGTGATACGTCTACTTGGTAGTAGGTGCCTAGTATCCGAGAGATCGTTTGGGTAGATAGATAATAATAATACTAGCCCTGTATTATATACGTCCCACTGCTGGGCACGGGCCTCCTCTACTGATTGAGGGGGTTAGGCCTTACTCCACCACGCTGGCCTAATGCGGGTTGGCAGACTTCACATACCTTCGAAATTCTTATGAGGAACTTCTCAGGTATGCAGGATTCCTCACGATGTTTCCTTCACCGTTAAAACAAGTAATAATTAACAATTAATAGATAGAAGATAGAATATTCTTTATTGCACACTACATAAAGTAGGTAGCTTATAAACGAGGATCATACAGTAAGGGTGATACAATGGGTAGTCTTTTCGCAAACAGCGATTTCTTCCAGACAACCTTAGGATGGACAGAAGTTTTGGTTACCGAAAAAATGTAGGTACCACAGCTTTGTCTATTTCTACAAGTAACAGTGTGTAAGCATTGTTGTTTCGGTTTGAAGAATTGAAGTCAGCGCAATTACTGGACATTATGAGACTTGAACAACTTATGTCTCGGGGTGACGAGCTCAGTTCAATGCCGTGCAGTGCTTTGAAATACAAGATTATGTGTGGTGTTGCTTCTGTTGACCTCGAGCCCGCTGGACCGACGACCTGATACACGTGGCGGGAAGCGGCTGGATGAGGAAGGCGGAGGACCGTCAAGGGTGGCGCCACTTGGAAAGGCCTATGTCCAGCAGTGGACGAATTCAGGCTGATGATGATGATGTTGCTTCTGTTTATGGGCAGGTGTAACGCTTACCATCAGACAAACAATCTGCTCGTTTTGTCATTCAACTAATAATATTAAAAAAATATAAAAAAGGAATGAGGATAAAGAAGGGTAAGGGTAATTATTATTTAGGTATCCGGAAATCTAATTCAACATAGGATACACAACAGTTGGCTGCGACTTTACCCTATACACAATATAGGCATTTAAGTCAAAATTATAAGGAGTGGTTACTACCACTGACGGACAGAAACTGGATGTAAAGTGGCGGCGGCTTGATGTCGCGTTTCGTACTGTGAGTGAGGTTTGAGTTTTGTTGGACCAAAATCCCTCCTCCCCTTCTCAAAACCTATTTTTTTCCTTTAAAGTCAGCAACGTATTCATGATTTCTCCGGTATTGTGCGCGTCACCGGGCAACGGGGATTACTTACAATCAGCATATGCACGAATGTAGGCTTTATAGCCACAATTAAAACAAAAGTTCCACAAATGTAATTCCTGAATCCGGTCATCTACCGACCTCGCCCTACATCCCGCGGTTCACCTGAGCGTTGTCTTCATTACAGGTTCCTCACCCTTAATATTGTGCTGGTTAAATGCAAATAACCTTATAAGGTTTGTATTCGTATTGTGGTCTGTTTGAGGGAATTCTAGACGACATTTTTACGAATTGGTGATGTATAATATACAGTATGTAACAAAAGCCCTGTTGACCCTTTCTAGGTTGAAGATTGTCATATAGACAGCTTAATAAAAATAGTTCAATTAAAGAAATAATAAACAGAAACGAGATATTATCCGTACATAGGTAACATGGAAAAATTATCATATATTAAAAATGTTATTTTTATCTGAAAACTGATGAACAGCTGACTGATGTTACGTATTGACGAAACCGGGTGCACACGCGGCGCGGCGCGTTGATGATCGTAGACGCCGCAGCTTGCTATCTCGCTCTGGCTCCGAGACATCGCTCTTGCAGAGGTAATCAATTGAAATACGGTATACAAACAATAAAATAATTAAAGAAAAGAAAGAAATATCGATTCTGATATCGCGGTTAAAACGTCCAACAGGGTTTTTGTTACATATTGTATAAGTAAGTTTAATATAAGGATTGTTTAATTCGTTTTTATTACCCGAGTGCCAAGGATGGAATGCGGGTATTTAACTTAGGCTTTCAGGTCATAAAATAGTCTGTTAAACCGAAGTAAAATTTACTTTGGTTTATAGTTTATTATAATTATGTTTTCTATTCTCAATCTTGGTTGGGTCTTTTTAGTTCATTCTTTTTAGTTTTGCAGTCGGGTTTTTGATTATTTTAATTACATACATACATACATACACACTCACGCCTATGTCCCATAGGGGTAGGCAGAGACTATTGAGTACCACAAGCTACGATCCTGACACACCTCTTTCGCCTCTTCCACATTCATACATCTTCTCATACATTTTCGTCGGTTGAGGGTACTCGTGACGTGCCCTTTTCGGAGAATGTCATTTATTTGATCCGCATATGTTCTCCTCGGGTGCCCTCTTCCAACCCTACCATTCACATTCGCACGATAAATACCTTTCGTAAGTCGTCTTTCATCCATCCTCTCCATATGCCCAAACCATTTCAGCATACCCTTTTCGATCCTAGTCACCACATCATTCTTCAACTTACAGCGATCCCTTATCACACTATTCCTCATCCGGTCAGCAAGGGTGACTCCACACATACTACGTAGGGAACGCATTTCCACCGCATTTATTCTACTTTCATGCTTCTTCTGCCAAACCCAACTTTCACTGCCATACATAAGTGTCGGTACCAGCACACCATTGTGAACAGCCATTCGTGCCTTTTGTGACACCGACTGGCTGCTCATTACTGCGTGCAAGGCACCATTCACTTTGTTACCTGCCGTCACTCTCCTTGCAATATCCCCCTCGCACTTCCCATCTCTCGTTATCTTGCTACCCAGATCCATAAATTCTTTCACTTGTTCCAATCTCTCGTCTTCTATACTAATACTACATGTAGTAGCATCTTCCTCTCTTTCTATCACCATTACTTTCGTCTTGCTTGCATTAATTTTCATTCCCTTCTTCTTATTATTTTAATTATTGGTAATATAAAGTATGCTTGTGTATCTTGTGTGCGGCTCCTAGATTGAATATTCGGCAGAGATTCGATCCTTCCGCGACATGTATTTTTTTATAGAACACACCGTCAAACGAACAAGTGGGTCATCTGGAGGTGAGTGATCTCTACCTCCCGTAAACACCTACAGTACCAAATGAATCATGGACGCGGTGCCGTAATTATCATATTGGGAAGGAGAGAAGGAATTGGGGCCTCCGGATTTCTCACTCACCGAAACGCAGAAGTTACTACTTCACGTCAGTTTTCTGTGAGCTACTTGTAACAATCTGCTCGAGCCGACCCATTCATGCTGTAGAGGACAAAACTATATACAGGTGGCTCTGCCGAATGTGTAATTACACTTATCACACAATTACACATTACACATTACCAAACGCAAGTTCAATCAAACATGGAGTACAGGGAGGCGAACAGGAGGGGCTAGCACGGAAAACTATCGAAATCGTAATGTAAAGGTATCGAGGGCTCGATAGATAATTTCTTAAACATCATTGGTCTATATTCCATATATATTAGTTTCTTTTACGTACGATAGAGGCGCTGTACCAAAATCTCATAGAAATTGTTGTCGATGACAGCTCGAATAACTTTTCGCAAGTGTTCCGTGCTAGCCCCTCAGGAACAACTTTCGAATAAATATTTTTGAGTGGTTGAGCCATGCTGAAGACAATTGTTTACAGCATGTATGGACCGGCTCGTCCGGGTCATTACCACTGTCTCACAGAAAACCGGCGTAAAGTAGCAGCTTGCTGCTGCGTTTCGTACGGTGAGTGCGATATCCGGAGGCCCAACCCCCTCCCCTTCCCAATTCCTTAATTATCCCTTTCCTTTAAGGTCGGCAACGCACCCATTCTTTTCACCCGTTCTTTTGGTATTGTGGGCGTACATGGGCGGTGGAGATCACTTACCATCAGGTGACCAACTTGCTTGTTTGCCGGCCTATATCATAAAAAAAAAACGAGAACGAATGAGGTTGTATGAATTTTCAAACGAATTTTTGACATTTCGATACGAATACGTTTTCGAAAGTTGTTCGAAAATGAAAATGAAAATGAAAAAAATGTTTATTTAAATAGAGAAAGATACAAAAACATTTTTGCTAGATTTTTGCTAGGCAAGCGTGCACTCTCTTACGCTGCATTATCATCATCAGGCGAGATGGTGGCCAAACGCAAGCCTATTTCGAATAAAAAAACTGTCTGTTTTGACAAACATACGTACTCACAACAGTAATCTCCGAAGGGGTAGGCAGAGGTGTAACCAGTACACCTACATTTTGCAGATACTATATCCGTCCCATGATGTGATAGGGGGTGGGCCTATCGTCATACCAGGCACAATTCCAGACACCGCGCTGATGCTAAGTATATCAGTATAGAAAATATTAGAAAACATATATTGCGAATAAATATTTTTCTTTCTTTCTTTCTTTCAATACCACTTTTACCCGTCCCGGGGATTGAACCAGAGACCGCAGCACAGCAGTCGTACCGCATACAACTGCGCATACAACCGAGGCAGTCTGTCTGTTTTGAATTCCTTTTGATCTCCATTCATAGTTGGCCCGCGGTAGTGATCACTTACCATCAGGTAACCCTCATGTGCCTACCTAAAGCAATAAAATAATTTGAAACAAGTTAAAATGTATACAGATTCCCATTTCTTATTATAAATTTGCAGTTTTCAAAGTATAAAAGCTATATAGTACGCGAGCGGTGGTGCAAAACTTTTGAATAGTTGTTTATGAAACTTCGTTATTCGTGGATTGCAGAATGTTGCAGTAATTTTCTTAATGAACTTCTCTTCATATTGCAATTATTATAAAACTTTCAGTCCTTGCGGCGCAGGGACGCGTACGCACGTCAAACGTGTAAGAAAAGTATCGATATTATATATTTTTTTTAATTGTCTGGCGCGGTTGCGCAGTTGTAATGCGTACGCGTTACGACTGAGGTCAACGCTGAGGTCTCGGGTTCGATCCCGGGTCGGGTAAAGTGGTATTGGGTTTTTCTTTTACGAAATGCTCAGTATCAGCCCGGAGTCTGGAATTTGTGCCCGGTATGGCGATAGGCTCGCCCCCTATTACATAAGGGACGGAAATACGCTCGGTGAAATGTGGGTGTACTGGTTACACCTCTGCCTACCCCTTCGGGGATTACAGGCGTGAGTGCGTATGTTTTAAATACCAGCCCTGTAAAATATACCCAATGGCTCGATACAGGCCTCCTTTACTGAATGAATAACATGCGAAATGTATCGCATCAATAATTATAAAAAGTATCGATATCGGGTTCGATATATCGAGTACAAAATTTAATAACGATATTGACTTGATTTGGACGACCTTTTTTTGATTTTATAAAATACTAGCTGTCCTGCGCGGTTTCTCCCGCAACTACAGCAGCTCCACCTACCGGGTCCAATTGTGAATCTAAACCATCCAGGGCGCCACCCAAAGGCATACAAAAAAATCATTCAAATCGGTCCAACCGTTTAGGAGTTCAGTGACATACACACGTACAGTAGAATTATTTAAATAAAGATAAGATTATTGTCTTGTTATATGGATAACCTTGTATGCCATATTATTTATAAATAATTATTTTTTTGATATGATAGTTGTTAAAACACATCATCGATACGGGACTTATGGACAGTAAGCAGCTGTGAAACGATAGGCTGCGGATTCTACCCCCGTACCGTGGCATATGTTCATCCGCAAATATTTGTTTGGGTCTGCGTGCTGTGGGATCGAACAACTTTCGGATACCTACTATTCGGGATTAATACTATTTGTGTAATTGAAATAAAACTAGTTCACTAGTCTCTCCCGTGACCACGAAGGCTGAAAATCTTTCGAAACATCGGGAAAAAAATTAAAATTAAACCGCGATAAAATCCGTATAAACTAGTTTTATTTTAATACTTTATTACAATTTCATACTCGTATATTTCAGTAGAATCTTAGTGTTTATAATATTTGCTAGCCGTGTTTGTGTCGTGTTCGAGGTTAGCTGTGGGTCGCATGTTTGGTTTGTTGATTTTAGCCGCAGTGGCGTTTGAGGAAGGTACGAGTTGGAGCTTATGTCGACTACCGACACTGTTATCTATGGATCTGAACACTGCCACATGAATGAAGTCTCATTTGAAGTGGATTTTTTCTCCTATGATATAAGCGAGAATATAGGTAACTGTAAACTGTTACTGGGCCTCCACTAATAATGAGGGGTTAGACCTTAGTCCACCACGCTGGCCTAATGCGGGTTGGTAGACTTCACACACCTTCGAAATTCTTATGGAGAACTTCTCAGATATGCAGGTTTTCTCTATGTTTAACCGTTGTTTTACAATGCGCGACTGTTAAAGCAAGCGATAATTAACAATGAATACACAAGTAACCTGGAAAAGTTTTTGTATACTCTTGGAGCTGGTTTTGAACCTGAGATTTTCGCCTCAACAGCCCATGCCACTCCCCACTGAGCCTTCGCAATTTACATGGCATGGTAACATGTCAAGTTATGGTATAAACTCTTCATTCAGATTCATCTGAATGAGGCTCTAAGTTTGCTTTTTATTAGGCAGGGCACTCGCCCGATGGTAATCGCCTGCGATTTCAGTTATATAAAAATAAAAAATAAAATAAATACACCCTACAGTCACACACATAGTCCTGACCCCACACTAGGTTAATCTGTATCGTGGATATCAGGAACTACGAGGGACTTGCGGTCCCACAACACCCAGACGCGAAACAAATATTTGTGGATCACATAAACATTTGTCTCGATGCGGGAATCGAACCCACGGCCTCTCGCTTCGCAGCCGGCAACTCGCCCGCTGCGCCACGGAGGCTGTCAACTAGGGTAGGTTGGCTACTTTTAACGTTTCAAGAATATAGGATAGATAGATAGATAGCCGGCGTAGGGTTATAAGAGTGTTCCTTTACCACCTTAGGCTAAGGAATCCTAAAAACTACGGTAACGGAAAACCGTATAATCGAGAAGAGATAAATAAATGCCCGCGACCGAACACTGGCAGTATGGAACAAATGAAAATCCAATTTCGCTCACTATATTGAATTTTGTTACAAGCTCCAATGCAAATATCACAAATCCTGTAGGGAATCCGGAATAGGTTACGCCAATTCTGTGAACAGTACGAGGTACCTCTAGTTTGTGACAGAGGTGAATTTAAATATCGGTTAGTTCAACTTGTTTTAGTTGGATTTAGTGTTAAGAGATACGTTAGACGAGTATTATTAAAAAAAATACAATCGACGGTTATCAATTCGACTAAGGGTTTATTGGCCACCTTTACAATGTTACTGCTTTACAGACCACAACCCCATGTCAGAATCCTATAGAGACCGTTCTCTAATTAATTACAACTAAGACTCAACTAGGATTGAATATTATAGTGGTAGAAGAAATTCTTCAATGACCTTCGATCATTAGTCACTATGCCTCTAACAAACTCCTTTTAAACAAATATTCAAAGAAACAAAAGCCATGTTCGAGTAATCTGAGTATAAGGCAAGATTAATCAATGTTAAGGAAAACAACGAATGCTTTTGACATGCAATGATTTCCGTCAAATCATTATGACAAGCGCCAGGTAAAAAATAATATATCCAAAGCTATCTAGAGCGCCGCATTATCTCGGATTGTTCTCTTCAATTTTCATTTGAACAAAACCATTGTTCAGGACGCGCCTTTCAATCTTTTATGTCGGATATCATTTATAATAAAAAGTCTTATGCGAATGGCATCAAGTGTACTGAAGATGAGCGTGTATGCCGCGGGGAAATTGGTAAGACAGGTTAATTGTAATTTGCCTAATTAAATACGTCACATACCTGTGGGTTGAGAACAAACTCGTGAAAATCGTACTTTCTACTTCCTTTTAATGTTATAACTGTGAAAGTTTGGATGTTTGCAAGTTCGGAAGTATGTGAATTTCAATCACGTCTTAACGGATATGGATAACATTTGGCATTCAAGTGGATCATAACCTGGATTAGGTTACTAATTTTTCGGAAAATTATATTGACGCGGCCACAAACTTTGAGTGGTAGAGCCACGTTGTAGACAGATTTGTCTACAGTACGAATGGGCTGGCTCGACTACCATCTGTCACAGAAAACCGACGTAAAGAGTAGCAGCTTGCTGCTGCGTATCGTACGGTAAGTGAGATCACACACTATTGTATATTTCATAACTTTAATAAATAACTATAATCAAATCGAATTATAGTGCTGCCTCGGTGGTGCAGTTGTAATGCGTACGCGTTACAAGGGGTTCGATCCCCGGATCGGGTAAAAGTGATATTGCGTTTTTATACTGATTACGAAATGTATGGCGATAGGCTCACCCTCTATCAAATCATGGGATGGAGATACGCTCGGCAAATCTGGGTGTACTGGTTACACCTCTTGCCTATCTCTTCGGGGATTACCTACAAGCGTGGGCGTATGTATGTATAAATTGAATTGTTCAGTCAACAAGCAAAATTGAAAAAAATATATGCAAAATCTCAAATTTTTCCAATAGCCCGCTACATTTATAATGAACACGGGAAACGTTTTGTCCGTATGTACGCAAAGTTTCCTGGTAAATCGAGCGTTCAACCATATAATGTCTTCTATTATTTTACCAAAAAATATAATTCGTTGTCGCTTTTATATGACAGGAGGCTTTTATTGAAATACTGTGATATTGTGAGAGTATTTTGGAATAAAACTCTGTTTATTCGAGAGAAACGAAACGAAAGTCGCAGTTTCGAAACCAGCCCCAAGTGCATACACCTCTGACTTTTCTAAGTTATGTGTGTATTAATTGATAATTATCACTTGCTTTAACGGTGAAGGAAACATCGTGAGGAAACCTGAGAATACCTGAGAAGTTCTCCATAAGAATTTTCGAAGGTATGTGAAGTCTGCCAAGCCGCATTAGTCCAGCGTGGTGGACTAAGGCCTTGTTCCAGAGATGTCATACGATAATAATAGTGGAGGAATGAAATATGAATTAACACAACGTAACTTATTAAACATGTATGCATGCTCTTAAGGTTGGTTTCGAACCTACGACTTTCGTCTCGACAGTTCATACCATTCCCCGCTGAGTTATCGTTGCCTTTTCTTCCATACTAATATTATAAATGCGAAAGTAATACTGTCTGTCTGTTACGTTTGCGGTTACACAGCTAAACGTTTTAATGGAATTTTGTAAGTACGTTATATCCTGGAGAAGGTCATAGGATATTTTTTCTCCCATAAAAAGACATTCATGCGGGCAGAGCCGTGAGCAAACGCAAGTATTATAATATAGTTCTATTTATCATACGCACTCACGCCTGTAATCCTCGAAGGGATAGGCAGAAGTGTAACCTGTACACCCACATTTCGCCGAGCGTAACTCCGTCCCATGATGTGATAGGGGGCGAGCCTGTCGCCATACCGGGCACAAATTCCAGACTCCGGGCTGATTCTGAGCATTTCGTAATAGAAAACCCAACACCACCTTACCCGACCCGGGGATCGAACCCGAGACCTCAGCGTTGACCTCAATCGTAACGCGTACGCATTACAACTGCGCCACCGAGGCAAATATGCAATGCAAGTATGCGTTGGTGGCAAATCGTGGATATGATTACAGATTTTAGATTACGGTACAGATTGGGTTAATTTAAACAAAAAGGAGATGAACGTATTCACATGTAGCGAACAGATAGGGTTTTGGTTGCTGTGCCGGTACATGTCTGTACTCTGTAGATATTAATGGGTACTCTATTCGTAGTGAATCGTCAACTTCGTGTCTTGCCGCGATTCTAAAACTCGCCCATCACGCCATGAAGTCCGCCAAGCTTTATAGGAAGTTCCTCAAGTAACTTTTCACTCCGGGACGGGTTTTTGAGTTAGTTCGTTAAATAACTTTGTACTAGGGATGCTCCGGTACAGGTTTTTGCCGATACGATATCGATACCGTTTTTTTAGAAATAATATAACCGTTAATAATAATCGTTAGAAACCCCCGATGTCAAGAAAAATATCTAGGTAAATTTCAAATGGCTGATTTTTTTTTCTTTCACAAATAGCTAAAAATCAACGTCTGGCTATAGCTACCACCGCTTTGTCGATTTCTGCTGCCAAGAAGCAGTGTTACACACACTGCTGTGTTCCGGTTTCAAAGATTACCGGTCGTGACTACCGATTCGTGCAAATGTAAAGTTGATTAAGTGGATTGTAAATTTCTTACATTAATGAAATCTCTGTCTACGTGATCGATAATAGTCGATCGTTCTAACTAATTGTAACTATATACGCAGTCACGCCTGTAATCCCTGAAGGGGTAGGCAGAGGTGTAACCAGTACACCCACATTTCGCCGAGCGCATCTGCGTCCCACGATGTGATAGGGGGCGAGCCTATCGCCATACCGGGCACAAATTCCAGACTCCGGGCTGATACGGAGCATTTCGTAATAGAAAAACCCAATACCACTTTACCCGACCCGGGGATCGAACCCGAGACCTCAGCGTTAGCCTCAATCGTAACGCGTACGCATTACAACTGCGCCACCGAGGCAGGTAATTGTAACTATTACCTACTTACTATAGTTCCGTGACCTAAATTACGAGTAACTACGATGGTGTGCCGAGCGACGATGGCTTGGTCATGGACTTATATAAAAGTCATGGTAAATACTATGACTGCCTCGGTGGCGCAGTTGTGGTGGATACGCGTTACGATTAAGGCCAACGCTGAGCTCTCGGGTTCGATCCCCGGGTCGGGTATTGGGTTTTCTATTACGAAATGCTCAGTATCAGCCCGGAATCTTGAATTTGTATGGTATAGCGATGGACTCGTCTCCTATCACATCGTGGGACGGAGATACGCTCGGCGAAATGTGGGTGTACTGGTTACACCACTGTCTACCTCTTCGGGGATTACAGGCGTGAGTGCGTATGTGTATGTTTGTAAGTACCATGGGTACATTCAAGGTACAAAAGAACTTCGTGTTTTGTGAACCTTGTTTAAACTGTGATTTGTGAGTGATTGTACTAATATGAAAGTACTGTGAGGGTTAGATTACAGAGGGGCTAGCATGAGTAACTTGCGAGAACGTATTCGTATCGAAATGTCAAAAAAATTATCGAAACTTCATACAAATATATATATAATAATAATTTCACACCACCGCGTTACAACTCGGTACTCGTTTGCAGATGTTGAGCAAACTGAGTCACTGGCCTGTCGTGGACTCCGTATCCAGGTGGAATGACGCGGAGGGGAGTAGGCACGTGTTGAGCAAACGGCACGTGGCACGACGCAGCACGGGTAGGGCGTGCTGGTTGAGCGTCTAGCGACAGCTCCAGAGTCCGGCACGTAGATGGCAGATCCGCACGTGGGTAGCACTTGGCTTGCAGTCCAGCACTGCTTGTCGACAGAAATAGATAAAGCGGTGGTGGAAACCCAGACAGCCTCTCGAATACTAGGTAACTGCCACCTTGTAAACTGTTTGTTAGTTTTGAGAGTGGTAGAGCCACGCTGTAGACACTTTTGTCTACAGCATGAATGGGCTGGCTCGTCCGGGTCGTTACCACTGTCTCACAGAAACCCGACGTAAAGTAGCAGCTTGCTACTGCGTTGGCAACGCGCCCATGATTATTTTGGTATTGTGGGCGTACGCGAGCGGTGGCGATCACTTACCATCAGGTGACCCACTTGCTCGAATTCCGGCCTACGCTATAAAAAAATACATAAGCTCACGCCTAGTCTCCTAAAGGGTAGGCAAAGGTGTAACCAGTACACCCACATTTCCTATTTCCAGCCTATTTCCGTCCATGATGTGATACGGGGCGAGCCTATCGTCATACCAGGCACAATTCCAGATTACATACATACATACATAGACTCACGCCTGTTTCCCATAGGGGTAGGCAGAGACAATTCCAGATTCCGGGCAAATAATGAACATTTCGTAATAGAAACACCCACTTTACTCAGCGTCAGTCACAGTTGTAAGTTGTAACGCGTAATTATTACAACTGTGCCACTGAGCCAGTATAAAAAAAACATATGTATACGGAATGTTTGAAGAGGTGTCGTTTGTATGTAAATGTAAGCGCCACATTATGTATATTATCAATAATTTATTACTATCTAATAGTCCACTTTATGGATGGGGGATAGTATTCAATGCTAGTTTGTTATAAGCTAGGAGATGAAAATATAAATATACAACTAGCTGTCCTGCGCGGTTTCACCCGCAACTACAGCTCCACCTACCGGGTCCAATTGTGAATCTAAACCATCCAGGGCGCCACCCAAACGCATACAAAAAAACATTCAAATCGGTCTAGCCGTTAAAGAGGAGTTCAGTCACATACACACGTACAGTAGAATTATATATATAAAGATACTCGTATGTAACAAAAATCCTGTTGGGCGGTTTAACTGTGATATCAGAATCGATATTCAAACGTAACGAAATAACTCGTACATACGAAAATTTGACTATAAAAATAATCATAATTATTTGTCAAAACTTGAATTAATTTATTGTTTGTATACCGTACTTCGATTGATTACCTCTGCAAGAGCGATGACCTGGAGCCAGAGCGAGATAGCAAGTTGCAGCGTCCACATACATCAAACGTGTCGCGCCCCCAGCTTCGTCAATATACACATAAATTCAGATGTAACTAACTGTTACGGTGTGGTGTGAGAGAGGATGTAGTGATGAAGATTGAGAAAGGAATACTAAGATGGTTTGGGCATGTAGAGAGGATGGATGAAAGAAGATTGACGAAACAAATATACATGGCGAGTGTGAATGGTTCAGTTGCGAGGGGAAGGCCTCGGCGAACTTACATAGATCAAGTTGGAGATATTCTCGAGAAAGGCCAGGTCAAGAGTACCCTAAACAGACGTGCATGTATGAAAAATTTCATGAGAGTGAATGAGGCCAAAGAGGTATGCAAGGATCGTAGCAAGTGGAAATCCGTTGTCTCTGCTTACCCCTATGGGAAACAGGCTTGAGTCTATGTATGTATGTAAGACCTATTAATTATCAATATTACTCAATTAATAGTAACTGCATTTAAAAATCATTTTTATAGCATAGTGGGTCACCTGATGGTAAGTGATCACCATCAACCATGAGCACTCATAAATCATAATATCAGAAGAATCATGGAGGTGTCAACAATGGTTAAATATATTTTATAAGTAAGATGACTTGTGGTTCGATCCCGATATCGATGTGGTTCGGTCGGGTAAAACTGATATTTGGTTTTTCTGTCACGAAATGCTGTTAGTATCAGCCCGGAGTTTGGAATTGTGGTATGAAGATAGACTCGCCCCCTATCACATCATGGGAGATGCACTCGGCGAAATGTTGACTGTACTGGTTACACCTCTGTCTACTCCTTCGAGGATTACAGGCGTGTGTGCGTATGTATGTATGATACCTAAATATCTTGCTTTTATTTTGGTACTGACGTGTCATAAGGGCTATTTTAATTGCCTACATAATGAATACTTATTCTTTTAATATTGTTAATAAAAATTGAGTTTATGGATTTTCCCGGAGTCTGGAATTATGCCCGGTATGAAGATAGACTCGCCCTATCCCATTATGGGACAGAAATAAGCTCGGCAAAGTGAGGGTGTACTGGTAACATCTGTGCCTACCCCTTCGGAAATATAGTGAGTGCATATGTATGTATATACTTGGTTCACAAACATCAAACTCTTTAAAAATATATAGGTTAACTTGCATTTTCCGTCAAATTCAGTACCAGAAAACCTTCGATCAGAAAACACAGTGTAAGACCTGGGCTATACCTATTGATACTCGTAGAACTAATTTCCAAACACATTTATATAAATTCTATTATCTTACATTAGAAAGTGCATGTATAGACACACTGCACACAAACATGCAATGATAGTTTCAACTAAATGCTAATTGCTTTATCGTGAACAAAGAGCTACACATTCTCAGAATATCTTAATAGGTAGTTTTTTTTATTAGCTTGAATGACGAAACGAGCACGTCGCTCGCCTGATGGTAAGCGCCACGCCTGCTTATAAACAAAAGCAACGCCACACAGAACTATAAATAACAAAGCACTGCATGACACTGGACTGCGCTCGTGCGACTGAGTGGTATTGGGTTTTTCTATTACGAAATGCTCAGTATCAGCCCGTTGTCTGGAATTTATGCCCGGTATGGCGATAGGCTCGCCCCCTATCACATTGTGGGACGGAGATACGCTCGGCGAAATGTGGGTGTACTGGTTACACCTCTGCCTACCCCTTCGGGGATTACAGGCGTGAGTGCGTATGTATGTACAAACGGACGAGTCGCTTATGTCCCGCGTCGTGTTCCCTGTTTCGGTTGCGCACCTTTAGGTACACTTAAAACTCTAAAAGTATTGTGTTATAAAATGGTAAGATCATACTTTCGCACTTAGAGTGCCTTCGTGTGCTATAAGTTGGTTTTAACTCAACTTTAAACCTGAGCCGTCTCAGTCTAAGGTATAATATACAAGAAAACGGCAACAAAGTTGGATAAACTTGTAAAAAACATAGCATATTTGCGCCATACCATAGAGCCGCGGTACATTATCACAGATCAGACGCTGCCGTCAACAAGGTCACTCGACATGCTCATTCTGTTAGTGAAAGAGTTAGCACATTTACTGAAAGAGTCGTTGCAAAATTCACATTCAATTGGCATTATGGACGGTTATGGTCTTGGGATTAATAGCGCAGTACTTTGTAATTAAAAGGTTTTAGTGGTGTTACATACTTTTACTGTTCTTGGGCAGGCGTGGCGCTTACCATCAGTCGAGACACAACCTCGTCAAGTCATCTTATTAAAAAAAAATAGGAGATCGGCATCTGGCTCCTTAAGCTATTAAACGAATCGGAGTAACGAAGTACCTAGTAGTAATTTCTTTTAGCAATATTATTAATATTTAATGGTTATTCTTTACCTACTCTACTTTCTATACGTTTCCTAACTTCATTCCTTTCTTTTGTTCAATAGCATGGGGACCTTGTTCCGTCATAATGTGTCGCGGCCCTTAGGGTAAAGAATGCGCAATCTCCGTCCGGGATATTCGCCGTGCCTTCGTTTGTGTTAATTGTTGAAAAATGCGTTCCATTCGAAATATTCCAGTTATGTACCAGGAAATTTTAAGAAATTTAAACTGAATATTTATACCGTAGCTTGAAAAACCGATGTTAAAAAGGAATTAAGTAACCTTAATTTCTTTAAGTACCTAAAATTAAATACCGTTCATTAGAGAATATATAGGCGCATCATTTAAGAACGACTGGACCGATTTGGCGACTCTGCTATAAAAAAAAAACTATTTATTTATTGCCTGACGTGGGTGTCGTACTCAGTACCCGCTGGTTTCACAACATAAGTACCTTGCCTAAACAATGACCCATTTACAATACATCAAATATTAGTAAGGACGTATGTATATTCGTCTACAGCCTTCGGTTGTCAACACGTGGTTTTATTGTTTATTTGTATTGTATTGTAGGATTTGTTTCGGTACAGAATGTGTCCTAGTTTAGTACGAAGCAGTAATTATTGTTAAAAAAATAACACCAATACAATAATTGATAGTTATTATTTTTAATAAACGAGGGATGTTCTCAAATCTTTTGTATATGTATTTTACGTATAACTCCGCCAAGTGTGGACCGGTTTCGTGTTTTTTCAAGTAGTAATAAGTTAAAAATGCGAGTTCCTCAAATATCTGTCACGTCACACACCAAGGCTGCCGCGTAAGTATACCGATGCTCATCCACCACAGCATCCTCATCACCGCCATGTTGATCTCTTTAGGGTGATTAATGATAAATAAATAAATACACCCACAACAGCCACACACATAGCCCTGACCCCCCACTAATTTACGTAATCAGCAACTACGAAGGATTTGCGGTCCCACATATTTAATATGAATATTTGTGGATCACACAAACATTTGTCTCAGTCCGGGATTCGAATCCACGGCCTCACGCTTACCAGCCGGCTACTCGCCCGCTGTGCCACGGAGGTTGAGCCCATTATAATATCCTCCCTGATTTTTTTTTTTTTTTTTTATAGTATAGGCTGGCAAACGAGCAAGTGGGTCACCTGATGGTAAGCGATCTCCACCGCCCATGTACGCCCACAATACAAAAGAATTATGGGCGCGTTGCCGACCTTAAAGGAAAGGGATAATAAGGGATTGGGAAGGGGAGGGGTATTTGGGCCTCCGGATATCTCACTCACCGTACGAAACGCAGCAGCAAGCTGCTACTTTACGCCGGTTTTCTGTGAGACAGTGGTAACGACCCGGACGAGCCGGCCCATTTATGCTGTAGACAAAATTGTCTACAGCGTGGCTCTACCACTCGTTAAACTCGTTGATTTGCTAAAAATATTGTGTTATTGTGTAATATTGTGATTGTTCACAGCATGTTTCTCCTCATTGTGTTGTTTGAGTGTGCTTCGTCTGTGAGCTGCGTCTTCTTGGGTGTGCCTCCAGCAGATCTTAATACATACCCTACTGGAGTACTGCTAAAAGGTTTGATTATATTGTATTTTACAGTTCAACAGCTACATAACCGTAAATCACATAGAAGAGTAACGACGTAAGATGCCTTTTCAAAGTAAAGACTTGTCGAGTTTTACCAATCGGTGTCATCAGCATGCAGGCCACTGGAGTCTGACTTACAGGCGTACCAGTGACGCGGGCGGGTGGGCCGGCGGGATAGTTTCTAGAAGGACTCTCTCTTATCATATTCTGTAGATAAGACACATTGTTCTGTCGACATGTAATGTGATCTGTTATTTGAAGGAAAGACATTTATGAAGCACAAAAAAAGATGACCAGTTAAACCACGACGAGTCTTGTACGAAAGTTGGCAGCGTAGTGACAGTGGCTTGGCTCGTATTTAACTCCACCATAATCTTTCTTCCTCCCTGGCGTTATTCATCCCCCTTATCGTACGGTATTTGGTATATATGGGGTGACCTGCCGCGCCGTCTGACCTCTACAATCCGTAAGGGGAACAGAGTTTCGCTATTGCCGTGTCTGTTAATCAGCAGAGTGTACCACGTGCAGGTGAGGTTACCTAAGATGTTGGTGGGCCACTTACACTCCTACCATAATAAGAAACAAAAAATATTGGAACAGAAAACACTACAAAACACATTACCAAAAAAAATAAATAACAAAAGTGAAAAGGCAGTGTGTTTCTTGAGGTTGCAGATACTGTACCGCTCAAGATGTGTCTGGCTACCGGTTGTGGGTGTAACTTACTATTCCTTACGTACTTACTGTTCCAGATAAATCCGTGTACGACTTCGTGGTAGTCGGCGCAGGTGCAGGTGGGTGCGCGACGGCGGCTCGGCTCGCGCTCGCTGGATACGATGTCCTGCTCATCGAGGCAGGGGGCGATCCGAACCCCATCTCTAAGGTGACCATTCAATTCATCTAGTTATTAACGCTAATAATAATTGCAAACTACTTATAATCTGGCACTTAACGCAAGACCTCGGTAGAGGGCCTTAAAGACAGATTTCATGTTTTAATATTTTCTTAATTTGTTACAATTCCTGGCTTTATCAATGTTTATATAATAATTTCACTCACCAGATTCCCGCCGCTTCGATGGGGTTACTCGGCTCGTCAATAGACTGGCAATATAACACGTTGCCCAACAACAAGTCATGTCTGTCGATGCGTGGTCGACAGTGTCACTTCAACCGCGGCAAATGCCTCGGCGGTTCCACCAGCATCAACTACATGCAATACACACGCGGCAACCGCCGCGACTACGATCGCATTGGAGTCCCCGGCTGGTCGTGGAAAGATCTTAAACCATATTTCCTTCGGTACGAAGGACTCCAAGGTTTGGACAAATTCCCGAGATCCTCTTATCCATACCACAATACCACTGGAGTTATGAAAATCGAATACTTCGGAGACCCGCAAAATCCGTGGCATTCAAGGATCGTTGAAGGAATGAAGGCCCTTAACTATCCTTATAATATAGACGTGAATGGCGTGTCTCAGATAGGAGTATCGAAAATCGTTGGTTATGTATACGAGGCCGAGCGGATGAGTACCGCACGTGGGTACCTCACGCGGAATGATGTTAAAAGCAAACTCAAGGTAGCTAAGAACGCGTACTGCACAGGCGTTATTATCGATAAAGACAACGTGGCGCGTGGTGTGACGGTTGTCCAGAAGAACATTACCTACAGTATATACGTGAAGAGAGAAGTGATACTAAGTGCAGGAACCGTCGGTACTTCGCAGATTCTGCTGCTGTCTGGGATCGGGCCTGCTAACCATCTGCAGGAAATGGGTATACCAGTACGCGTGAACCTAAGCGTAGGCGACAACTTGAGTGACCATGTCCTGCCTCTCATGTTGGTACTGGTAGATAAGGATGCGAGTATAGTCGATGATCTGAAGGAGGTAGCCGGCGCTGCAGTTTCCTTCGGCGAGTATCTCGTTTCCCATACTGGTCAACTTTCTTCCAACGGTCTCGCAGATATAGTCTCGTTCTCAAATTTGGACTGCTATGACGTGAAGACACGTCAACTGCGGAACAATGGATCGTACTGTAAGCTGCCAACACTGCAGCTAATCAGTGCTTATATCAACCGCAAGCTGCTGCAGCTTGGTAAATCGCTGTTCCAGAACGCCATTAACTTGAACGACGATGTCGTTAACCAGATAAGCGATGTCAACGGGGAATACGCAATTATAGTTTTGTCGCCTATTATTCTTCAGCCTCATTCACGTGGTAATATTCGTCTAGCAAGCGCTGACCCGCTGCAGCCGCCAGCTATCTTCCCCAACTATTTGGATGACTCACGTGATGTGGACTCTATGCTGGAGGCCATCACGCAGGTACACCATCTGATGGATACGCCGCCGTTCAAGCAGAACAATGCTTCATTATTCCACATCAAGTTCTCAGATTGTCCACCATTCGATGTGGATTGGTCAGGGTACTGGCGTTGCTATGCTCGTCACATGACGTATGCTGTATTTCATGCTGCAGGTACCTGTGCTCTAGGTCGCGTGGTAGACCGGAAATTGTGCGTATGTGGAGTAAAAAATCTTCGTGTGGCTGACCTTAGTGTCTTACCCTTTGTTCCTCGCGGTAACACTGAAGCTGTTACCATTGCTATAGGGGAGAGGGTCGTGGATTTAATACTGCAGGATATTTAAAACTCGTAACGTTACTCTAATGGCTATTTATTTTCATACATTTTGACAGATAAGCGGGTCTTACCATGTTTAACACGATTTTAAATTTGCTGGCACACTGGTTGCGCAACCAGTCCAGATGCATATTATAACGCTCTATGGTGCCTCACTCTTTCGGTGGCCAGTCCGCAATTTATAAAGGCTACTTCCCCTGAACGCTTCCATTTTAAGGCCTGCAACGTCCAATTTGTAATCGAGGAAAATTGGTGTTTCCTTTGGTAGCTCTAAACACTGAGGTAGTGCAACTAGTAACTTAACGGTGGCATCTCAGTGAGATAATGACTTAACATAATTTATAATTGTACTAAAAGTGTTAGCTATTATGATGATAATCATTGTTATTGGCAAATTTGAATTGGAACAAATAGAAATAAAACTAGTTTATACGGATTTTATCGCGGTGTTACGAGCTACCATTTCCGAAACTAGATCCGACCTCCATTACATAAATAATTGTGTTGAGATTATATCCAGGGAGTTAAAGACAGAGCTATATACCGCGATAAAATCCGTATAAACTAGTTTTATTTCAATGTGTAATATTCGCGTAAACCTAAGAAATCACTATGTAAACCAGTTGGAACAAATAGGATTTTGTGATTGCCAGTAATAAACGAAATACTTTTAGGAGTAATATTTAATATTTATCGGTGTTGTGATAATAAAGAAAATGTCACAAGTGCCCCAATTGGTGTTATTTATGTATTTAATTAAACACGTTATTATACTAGTCCCAGATACAGTAGCATTTAGGACCGTGTAATTTTTACAACCAGACACACGTTGTTGAGTAATAAAAAGGTTCTCTACTATTGAACCCATCTCTCTTTTATTGGAGGAGGGCTAACAAGCAAGTGAACCGCCTGATGATAAATGATCATCTTCCATGAACACTCACAATAAGTTTTTATTGCCCAGATAAATAGACAAGCAGGCAGCCCACCTGACGGTAAGCGGCTACCACCGCCCATGAACTTTAGCAATGCTAGAGCACAGCCAAGTCGCTGTCTACCGTAACGAACCGTAGAAGAATATTGGGTTCTACCGACCTCTACCGAAACTACCGACCGTTTGGAAAAGAGAGGAATATCGAGGGAGTCCAAAAAGTTCAATACTATAGACGAGCTGTTTATACGCATACATACGCAGTCACGCCTGTAATCCCCGAAGGGGTAGGCAGAGGTGTAACTAGTACACCCACATTTCGCCGAGCGTATCTTCATCCCATGATGTGATAGGGGGCGGGCCTATCGCCATACCGGGCACAAATTCCAGACTCCGGGCTGATACTGAGCATTTCGAAATAGAGAAACCGAATATGCCCCTTATAATAATAATGGAGCAGTGACGTCTAAGGCGGGGGAGGAATGGACGTGAGATGCTAAGATTGAGACGGCTGTTTTGTATTAGTATTCATTCACAGTAAGTGCCCTTTACGAAGAAAGTCTAGAAATAATATAGTTACTTACCTAATGTAACAATGTTTTATGGGTCACTTAAACAGTTTTGTGTTAGTTTGTCGAATTCACCTTCGCAGCTGGTCAAATAACTAATGCGCTTGACGCTCACTCGCTGTTCACTAAATGAGTTGCAGACAATTGACCTTAACTTAGTGCTCAATTTCTATGAACCGGTCTAGTATGTATACTATATCAAAGTCTTTGGGAAGTCCGTATTTATATATATATTTTTTTATAGTATAGGCCGGCAAACGAGCAAGTGGGTCACCTGATGGTAAGTGATCTCCACCGCCCATATACGCCCACAATACTAAAATAATCATGGGCGCGTTGCCGACCTTAAAGGAAAGGGGTAAGTAAGGGATTGGGAAGGGGAGGGGAATTTGGCCCTCCGGATATCTCACTCACCGCACGAAACGCAGCAGCAAGCTGCTACTTTAACGCCGGTTTTCTGTGAGATAGTGGTAACGAACCGGACGAGCCGGCCCATTCATGCTGTAGACGAAACTGTCTACAGCGTGGCTCTACCACTCACAAAATATTTATATATATACATACGCATACATACGCACTCACGCCTGTAATCCCCGAGGGGGTAGGCAGAGGTGTAACCAGTACACCCACATTTCGCCGAGCGTATCTCCGTCCCTTATGTGATAGGGGGCGAGCCTATCGCCATACCGGGCACAAATCCCAGACTCCAGGCTGATACTGAGCATTTCGTAATAGAAAAACCCAATACCACTTTACCCGACCCGGGGATCGAACCCGAGACCTCAGCGTGTAACGCGTACACATTACAACTGCGCCACCGAGGCATTTATATATATATATTTGTATATTTATATAGTCCGTTATCTAAGTAATATAGGACACACTAGTCAACTGATGGTAAAACCTCAACGCTACTAATCACTCTTGAATACTTGAGGTGCACTGAATTGTAGGTACGTTAATCCCTTTTTTTTATTGTACGTGGTTGAGGTTTGGAGGGGTGAGATTTTTTTTCTTGGAAATATCTCCGAGTGACCATACCGAAACACGACGGCAAAGTTGCCATTTCACATCGGTTTCCGAGACACTTGGCACCCCGTTTGAGTCTATTCATGTTTTAGACAAAACTAGTTACAAAGTATTTCTAAAAACTGAAAATGTCTTAAATATTTTATAGGCTGTTCTCCTGAATTGTGACCTATTCAGCGATCTTGCAGACATAATGGCATTCATTATTAAAGGGACTATACAGTGTCCAGACAGAGTAACTGAGCGGGTTATGAATAGTGGAGTTAACTTATTCCTTGTGAAGTATGAAGATATATACGCACTCACGCCTGTAATCCCCGAAAGGGTAGGCAGAGGTGTAACCAGTACACCCACCGTGTATCCGTCCCACGAAGTGATAGGGGGCGAGCCTATCGCCATACCGGGCACAAATTCCAGACTCCGGGCTGATACTGAGCATTTCGTAATAGAAAAACCCAATACCACTTTATCCGACCCGGGGATCGAACCGGAGACCTCAGCGTTAGCCTCAATCGTAACGCGTACGCATTACAACTGAGGCATCGAGGCCGTGTATGAAGATATATCTATAATAGTAAATCAGTACATAAAGGATTTTTTATAGCATAGGTTCGACCGAACCACAACACTGCTTACACACTGTTGTTTGGCGGCAGAAAAACGGCTTGATGAATCTGACAGGATATTTTTCAGAATTTTATAAGTGTAGATTAAGTGGAGCCTCCATTAAAATTCACATATATGACGGAAACATGTTATTTTCTTCGTTATCAAAATGGTCATGGTGATTTACCAAGAAAATATTCATCAATATCACTTAGTGCAGTCGTCTATTAATTAACTGATTTACTGTTACAACCTCCTGCATCGACTTCACCCAAGTGCATTCACTTGACATTTTCGATTGGTAATAATTAAATATGGTTACAATTAATCGGGAAAATAACAAATAAGTATTGACGCTGCGACATATATATACTTAGGCGCGACTGCCAAATTTTAACGTACAAGTTCAGCAAATTATTATCGATGCTTTTAAAGTGCCGAGTGGTGTAATTCGAGGACCTCTTCAGCTCACGCGTACAATTTGTACGAAATACCTAATTATGAAGGGAAGGGCGCGGATGGGGGGGGGGGGGGTAATAACTCGGAAGCCTCCCAGTTCAAAGGGCACCCTTATTAAGTGCGCACAAATTTTGTATTCATATAAATTTATGAAATTCTTTCATTATAGGGCAAGGGGAGTGTGAATTATATTAATTTCGGCTAATATGCTCTCGAAACTAAATTACATACGTGTATTATTATTTAATTAACTGTATGGTTTGATTACATATTTATTTATATAAACTAGCTTTTGCTTGCAGCGTCGCCCGCGTGAATATATTTTTCCTGAATAAAAAAATGTAATTTTTAGTGCGGGGAACATACATCTTACGGATCTATTAAATAGGAATTAGAATATTATACCTATTCCTATAACATTTATGTGCAAAATTTTAGTATGGAAATTTTATTATATTCCTAATTTATTCATCATCACCGTGGTCATGGGAGTCATGCTCAATAATTATTATTTTGTGTTTTAATGTTCCTCTTGGCATAAACTGAGCTGCTTTAACTCAAGTTAAATTGTATTAATGTATGCTACATATATTGTAAATCAGTTCTGAAAAAACAACGTTAGAGTTTCCGGTCTGTTCTTCTCTAGCGAAACAGCATTCCGAACTAGCGGTAGAGTTAACATTTGACTGAATCTAAATGATGTATAACATTTTATGGATTCAATAAATAATTTGAATTTGAATATTATCTCCTGATTAATTATATTTTATTCAATTTTATGTTGTAAATAACTAAACCTATTTTGCTTATATTCACTCTTGCATTCCTATTTACACCGTTTTATTGTATTAATTCTCCCCAGTGGGGCTAACGTCAGGCAGGCGGCCGGTCGTAAAAAACTACAAGCCAAATCTTTCTAAACAGTGATAGCTCAGCTCAGGGGAGTTATATGGACTGTCGAGACGAAAGTCGCAGGTTCGAAACCAGCCCCAAGTGCTTACACCTCTGACTTTTCTAAGTTATGTGTGTATTAATTGTTAATTATCACTTGCTTTAATGGTGAAGGAAACATCGTGAGGAAACCTGCATACCTGAGATGTTTTTCATAAGAATTTCAAAGGTATGTGAAGTCTGCCAACCCGCATTAGGCCAGCGTGGTGGACTAAGGCCTAACCCCTCTCATTCAGTAGAGGAGGCCCGTGCCCAGCAGTGGGACGTATATAATATAGGGTTAGTAAAAACAAAAAAACTCTCTGTAACTTATGTTAAAAGCGTGTTACGTCGACCCCACAGTGAATGGTATAAAGGCAGGTGGAACAGAAGAATAATACATATAATTATAATACCAGCCTATACACGTCTCACTGGTGGGTCGGACATCCACTAATAATGTGATGGGTTAGGCCTTAGTCCACCACGCTGGCCGAATGTGGGTTGGTATACTTTATATACAAGGTAGGTCCTTCGTATGCGAGAGGCCGTCTGGGTTGGTACCACCACTTTGTCTATTTCTACCGCCAAACAGCAGTGTGTAAGCACTGTTGGGATCCAGTTTTGAAGGACATTGAAGCCAGTGAAATTACTGGGCATTATGAGACTTAACATCTTATGAATCGTGCTGACGAGCGAAGTCGAATGCCATGCAGTGCTTTATAATGCAATGTTTTATGTGGTGTTGCTTCTGTTTATGAGCAGGCGTGACGCTTACCATCAGGCGAGCGACCAGGTTGTCACTCAAACTAATAAGAAAAAAAAGAAAAAACCATCGAAGTGGAGAATTATCAGGTATGCATTTTCCTCACGAGCGATGGTTTCCTTCACCGTTACACCGCAATAATTAACAATAAAGTTACACATGTAACGAAAAGTGAGTAGTATGTGGGCTAGGGTTGCTTTTTTCATTTTTTTTTATTTGCTTGAATGACAAAGGTCGCTCGGCTGATGTTAAGCGTCACGCCTGCTCATTAACAGAAGCAACGTCACACAGAACTCTGGATTACTGGAGGCCAATTCTCTTAATTTTAAATGTTCAAAATATCATTCTGATCTAGTCTCAGCGTCAAGAAAGTTGCAAATGGCAATCTCTTAAACCAATAATCAACGCCAAATGCACCTAGCATTAGCAGTAGCATTATACCGTTTTGGCTTCAGTCAACTTTTATTCTACATTCAATCTCATTACGATCTATGTTCACATTTGACGTGCATAGGAACTATCGGCAAATACGTATATTTTCATTAATACTTAAGGTAATTTAATTTAGATTTAAGTACCTGATATATAGCGCACTTCTTTTAAATACTTTCCACTTTTAACGAAGCACTAAGTAGAGTTACCTAAGTAAATATAATTAGGTGAGAGATAGGTCAGTCTCGTTTCAATCTAGATTCTATATTCGTCTGAACTCTCAGGTGCTCTTTAAAGAGGTTTAAGGGGCGACTGACCTAGGCTTCTTATCATAATTATATTAGGACTATCCACTTAAGACGTGCTTCGCTGGATATCTTTTTATTCCTTTTCGTACAAAAAGCCTTTTTGGTGAATTATTAACAAGCTATGCTCGCAACTCTGCTTGCGTATATAAGTTTATCGGTGCCGTAGGAAACTGTGCCCTTAATAATAAATATACACCCAACAGTCACACACATAGTCCTGACCTCACACTAGGTCAAAACCTGTATCGTGGGTATCAGGAACTACGAGGGATTTGGTCCCGTAACATCCAGACCCGAAACCAATATTTGTGGATCACACAAATATTTGTCTCGGTGCGGGAAACGCACCCACTGCCTCTCGCTTCGCAGCCGGCTACTCACCCACTACGCCACGGAGGCAATAAATAATTTCCCAACATTTTACGTCATAAAATTATTTATTTCTGCACGAGAATAGCACCCGCTACCGGAATAACATATATTACAACATCAAAATTGGTCCAGTCTTTTTGTGTGACTGTCGCACAAACAGAATAAATCAGTTTTGTAATAGTTAGGATAATCGATATCTTTGTCACTGGCATGTATTTTGAAATTCGAACTTTAGTAACTATAATAATACTAGCCCTGTATTAAATACGTCACACTGCTGTGCACGGGCCTCCTCTACTGAATGAGGGGAAAATTTAGGCCTTAGTCCACCACACTGGCCTAATGCGGCGTGGCAGACTTCACATAACTTCTAAATTAGTACCTATGATGGTGCTGAACGTATACACGAAGCGGCGCGTTTACAAAACTACCGGAAGATTTGATAAAATAACACTACCAGTAAACTGTGTGCGCCATCGTGTACAGGAGTAGACTACGCCTCGTCCATGACTCGGCTCGCGCTATCACGAGTCATGCCGTTTTTATCCAATGGATTTGTGTTGTTAGCTTATATTGCTTTTACAGCTTCACCTGACAATAAACCCGGCGCTTATGGCGCTCTAGCCGAGGGCCAGTTGTGGGAGTTCTTCGGACTCGCAGGCGTCTTTTATGTCGGGGTCGCGTGTTATTATTGCGATTCGGATTGGGCAAGGAAAGTGCTGCTTCGATAGCGACTGTGATGGAGTCGTTGGGATCTGCCAAAACATGTTTGGGACGTCGACGGAGCGCCGCGCCGCGCCTCGCCGCGCCGTCTAACTGTATCATAATATACCTAACCATGGCGAGACAAAGCAAGCGCTTCTTTGTATCCGGATTCCGGTGCCTACGCCACGAGCCGATAACATTGCTAGCAATATCTTTTCATAACTCACCGTTTAGTATTATCTCAATTTATATTTACGTCATAACAGCAAAAGATATGCGCTATATAACAATAATACACGCCTTGTATTATATACGAACCATCTCAATTAAACCAACTTACAAACATAGAAAACTGTATTTAGAAAGGTCCACTCGTAGACGCTATGATGTCCAAAGTATAAAACCGTACAAAATGAGTGGTAGAGCCATGCTGTAGACACTTTGGTCTACGGATAGGCCGGCTCGTCCGGGTCGTTACCACTGTCTCACAGAAAGCTGACGTAAAGTAGCAGCTTGCTTTCGTACGGTGAGTGAGATATCCGGCGGCCCAAATCCCTCTCTCCTTCCCAATCCGGCGGTGGAGATCACTTACCATCAAGTGACCCACTTGCTCGAATGCCAGCCTATTCTATAAAAAAAACCTCTATTTCGTCGAGGGTATAAATAATCAAAGTCAGTGCATATAATATAGACAGATAAAAAATCAAACTTGAAACACACCTCTTTTTGTCGGGAGTTAATAAAAGTGATACTTGGAAGTTGACTTGTGTAAAATATCGTTATTAATGGGCAACACATTGGCAGATCATTAAGGGCCGGATCTGCCCGGGGCCCGGGGCGCGGGGTGCAGGGCGGGGGTGGGGGGCGCGGGCCGCTGGGTGGGGAGTGAACCACCCTCTATAGCCTGTTGCTTCGGCTCAAAGAAAATATTACAATATAAAAGTATTGTTCCCTTTTATAAATCTTGTATTACCGAGTACCGACCGATCGTGTAAAGAAATATAATCAGTAGGCAGTTTTTTATAATTCAATAATAATATCAGCAAAGTATTATACTGTAACACTGGCGAACACTAAACACGGGTTTTCTCTACTAATGATAGGGTTGAGGGACTAGGCACTAAGTACTAGGAGTACGTTTTTTGACGAGACGAGCAGGTCGCTCGCCTGATGGTAAGCGCCACGCCTGCTCATAAACAGAAGCAACGCAATAAAGCACTGCATGACACTGGACTGCGCTCGTCACCCCGAGACATAAGGTGTTAAGTCTCATAATGCCCAGTAATTACACTGGCTTCAATGTCCTTCACACCGGAACACAACAGTGCTTACACACCGTTGCTTGCCGGCAGAAATAGATAAAGCGGTGGTACCAACCCAGCCGGTCTCTCGCAAACGAGGGACCTACCACCTTGTAAATACTAGATGTGTGTAAGAACTTTGTGTGCAAAGGATGTATGTGGTATCACCGCTTTGATTATGTCAGTCGCCAAACAGTAGGATGTAAGTATTCTTGTGTTTCGGTTTGAAGAACATATTCGCACTTTTAAAGACAAACCGTTACTAAACGAAAATATAAAATTAAACAACTAGTATAAACACGATATTGCATTTAGCCAGCAAATCTTATTTAGTTTTGTAACTGTCAAAATTAGCGCCATCTAATTACCTCTAAAAGTGGATTTTTTATATATATACGCACTCACGCCTGTAATCCCCGAAGGGGTAGGCAGAGGTGTAACCAGTACACCCACATTTCGCCGAGCGTATCTCCGTTCCTTATGTGATAGGGGGCGAGTCTATCGCCATATCGGGCACAAATTTCCAGACTCCGGGCTGATACTGAGTATTTCGTAATAGAAAAACCCAATACTTTACCCGACCCGGGGATCGAACCCTAGACCTCAGTGTTGGCCTCAATCGTAAAGCGTACGCATTACAACTGCGCCACCGAGGCAGTCAAATGCCAGTCAGTGGAATTTTTATGAAAGTGTAAAATTCATCGTATAGTTGACGTAATTTTGAAAAAATGGCATTAGTAACTCAATTCTTGAAAATTTTCGTTTAGTAACCGTTTGTCTTTAAAGGTGCGATATACAGTTAAATGAGACTTACGCCCGGTTTCTGAAAGGCTGATCAATGTTAAATTAACTAATCAAATTTCAATTCTCATCTCAAGTCAAAATTGAGTTCCTAGAAGCGTGGTCAACACCATTGATTTGACACACATGTTAGATAACATAACTTTCAAATTAATATGAAAAATCATATGTCAAACATCTTATTTCGATGGTCAAACCGTTGACTGCTCAAACGCTACTAAAGAGACATCAAATATTATTTTTTTCACTAAACGTTTCAGCAACTCGAATTGATATGAGAGCGGTCTCAAATACAAAGATCTGTTAGTGAAATGTTGATTTGATGAGCCTTTCAGAAACCAGGTGTTAATATCTTACGTCTTTGGCCACGAGTGCCATCATCACTCAAGCTAATAAAAAGAAAGGTTTACCACGCTGCACTAGCTTAACCTTTTTGTGCAGGAGAGCGTGAGTCACCTACAGAAGAGATGTAATATATATTTTTGAAGTGAAAACTTCTTTAGCCGCGTTGGCCACATTTTGGTAAGGGAAAATCTTATCTGTCACCGACATGCTTATATCATACTAGTAGGCCTAGTATGAGTTACAAATACGTTCACAGTTTTCGAATTCGTATAAAATTACTACCGTCGAAGTGTCAAACTAATAATTCATACGGTAATAAAGAAAATAATCGCTTGAAAACTAATTTCATATTCTATTATTCTAAAATAAAATAAACCATATAATTAATTTTAATTCATCATAGTTTCCACTAGTGGCTACTAATATTTGACGTATTGAGAGAATACGAAAACTTTCATCGTTTTACATAACTACATGTACTAGGCCTACTGTATATGTGTAGTTATACAGCTGACGTATTGTGCAACATTAGTGCTGTGTATATCTTATAAGTGAAATGAAATTGATTTAGTGTGTTAAAGTTCAATGTATATACTCGTATACTGTGCATTGTTGAAATAGTGTTTTTGTTTGATTATTATTTGAATCGTTTAATTGTAGAATCATTGTGCAGTACGATACTGAGTACTAAAAAACTATATAAACATGTATATAATTGTTGCTCGGAGTATCAATAAATGTGCAAACCAGATTGATGTTGATAATTTTAATTCAAACATTACGAAATTTCAAATTTTAATACTAAAAGTTCTAAGTTTTCACTTCTATCAGCAAACTCTACAACTGCCATTTTTATACGTAATAGGCTCGCGTTTTGTCATTATCACGTCTGATGTGGCCTAATATGAACCACGCTATTTGTTATTTACTAGTGTACACAAGCCACTGAATTATTCGTAATGTCTTTTCACACCTTTGGTACTTTCGGAGACGCGTCGCGTAGTGTCCAAAGTAGATTACACTTAGGGTTGCCAGGTGTCCGCTTTAGCCGGATATATTTGGTTTTTTACAGTCGTGTCCAGCCAAGTATTTATTGTTTCTTTCATAATAACCCTGTGTTATACACGCCCAACTGCTAGGCACGGCTCTCTCCTACTGAATAAGAGGGGTTAGGCCCTAGTCCACCGTGCTGGTATTTTTTTCCCGTGGAGAAAATCCCATTTCCAGATACCTTCTCATCCTCGGGGGAGGAGAGACGGCATGCTGGCCTATTGGGTACTTCACATACCTTTTAAATTCTTATAAAGAACCTGGATAAGGTTCCCTCACGATGTTTCCTTCACCGTTAAAGCAAGCGATAATTAACACTTAATACAGATATAACTTAGAAAAGTCAGAGGTGCATGGTCTTGGGGCTGATTTTGAACCTGCGACTTTCGTCTCGACAAACCGTACCAGTACTCGCTGAGCTATCGCTGCTTTTGCTATTGGATATGATATTTATATTAATATTGAAAAAAAAACACCTATTAGTTAAACGCCTATTAGTTAGATTAGTCTTCTTTTCTACTTGCCGTTATCCCGGGTTATTCGTAAATAATCTTATTTATAAAATTCTCGTGTCACAATGTTCGTTCCCATACTCCTCCGAAACGGTTGGACCGATCTGTATGAAATTTTGTGTGCATATCGGGTAGGTCTGAGAATCGACCAACATCTATTTTTCATCCCCTTAAATGTTAAGGGTGGCCCACCCCAAATTTTATTTTTTAGTCAATTTTTTTTCTTTTTATTTTTTTATGATACAGCATTAAAAATACATACAACGCTAAATTTCAACCCTCTACGATCAACCCGTATTTTTTAATAGCGACTTTAGTATTTTTGTCAAGCGCGTTTCTCAACGGGGGCGCCCACTAGGCTACTTTAATCCTGGAAATGGGCATTCACGCGGGTGGAGCCGCGGGCAACAGCTAGTAATTAATAAACAACTTTAATACTCTATAATGTCCGACTTTAAAAAGGTATGTTTTGGCTTTCAACAAAGATATGCCTGCCTTTTAGGGTAATTTGTCCGGCCTAATACAGCGCCGAGCCCGGCATTTTTATTTTAGGGTCTGGCAACCTTAGTCACGCTCCGTCTCGTCCGTGCCCCGACTCGCGCTATCCCGTGCCGTTTAACTAAACACGGCCATCCTATATCTTGGAACACCACGCCTCACGCCTCACGCCACACAATTCAGCGATAAAAAAAAACCATTTAAACCATTTATTTTATTACACACACATACACATAGCACAACAAAAAGATGATAAAAACACACATCATACACGATACACGATACACGCTCATCATGTCCGTTGTGCTCGACCAAATGGTTTGTCTGTGTTGTGTGCGTGATTGATGAAGGCGTACAAAGTGCCGTCTCTCGTCTCTCAACCGTCATCCTTGTATAGCGTGTACTGACGGTGATATTTCCTGATACACTTGTTTAGTATTTCAAGCAATGTTTGTGTTTCCCTTATCATATTATTATGTTCGAGCATATTGTTTGAATATGGTCAATATACAATATGTAACAAAAACCCTGTTGGGCGTTTTAACTGTGATATCAGAATCGATATTGAAACGTAATGAAATATCTCGTATACGAAAATGAGATGATAAAAATAACCATATTTATTTTTTATAATTTAATTATTTTATTGTTTGTGAATCGTATTTCGATTGATTGCCTCTGCAAGGGCGATGTCTCGGAGCCAGAGCGAGATAGCAAGTTGCGGCGTCTACGTGCATCAAACGAAGGTGGTAGGTCCCTCGTTTGCGAGAGACCGGCTGGGTTGGTACCACCGCTTTGTCTATTTCTGCCGCCAAGCAACAGTGTGTAAGCACTGTTGTGTTCCGGTGTGAAGGACATTGAAGCCAGTGTAATTACTGGGCATTATGAGACTTAACACCTTATGTCTCGGGGTGACGAGTGCAGTCCAGGGTCATGCAGAGCTTTATTTAAAGTTCTGTGTGGCGTTGCTTCTGTTTATGAGCAGGCGTGGCGCTTACCCTCAGGCGAGCGACCTGCTCGTCTCGGCATTCAATGTAATAATAAAACGCGCCGCGTCGTGTGCGCGCCCGGCTACGTCAGTACGTCACATCAGTCAGCTGTTCGTCACTATTCAGATGAAAATAACATTTTTTAAATATGTTCATTTTTCTAAGCTACCTGTGTAAGGATAATATTTCGCTTCTGTTTATTATTTTTTATATTAAGCTGTCAATATGCCTATCTTATCTTAAATACTGTATACAAATATTTCGACTTTAATATATATGTATATTTACAATGCATGCATGCATTTTTATATTTATTTTTCTTCTGAAGGCGATGCATTTATCAGTTAAGTTGCTTGAATGTTATCATATTATTAAGTTACAATGTAATTACCACTGATTGTCTCAAATATAATAAATAAATAAATACAAACAATCTATTTCCTGTCTAGTGTATAGTCTATTTTTATTTATTTTATCCCGGCAAAAAAGAAGGGTTAAAAATGCCTTGTCTGTCAGTACACACGTACTGCCACGTCTGTGTGTAGCATCGTATCGCCTAAATGAATGGACCGATTTTAATGCGATTTTGGTTAGATCGAGATCGATCTGAGCCATGGTTAAAGATCTGCGAAGACGTTTAAAAGTTACAAATGTTTTTTTTTCTAATTAAGATCCCTCGACAGTCAGCAGACCTATGCCGAATTTACTGGATATAATCTGGCTGACCTCGGAACGCGACTAGCCTGGACGAGCCAGTATTTTCACCATGTGTAGGTACTACAGTTGGTCGCTATCCAGTCAGGTACAAAACCGATCAGGATCAGTTGTAAATGTTTATTGCATGTCTCCGTCTCTTGCGTTTTCCAGACCTTTATTCCTAGGTGTTCATATCTTAGGATACGTTCTTTAGAATCTTCAGTTTTTACTCACATAAACTCACTACGTATAAAATAATAATTGTCATAAAATATAGAACTAAATAAGCGTAAAAATATTCCACGCGGCGTCTATGAGCTCTAAGAGGCTATATTCTGGTAATGACACATCATTTGTCTTGGTAATCCGTTCCGCCATATTCTGCGCGGTATTATTTCATGGCTCTGTACACTAATATTTCTATATAATAATAATCTTACGGCTTATTGTCTTCCTCTGTCTGTAAAATTGCTTATTTAGGGGATCAATTTCCGTGAAAAAATATGCTTATTAAAGTGTACGAACACAAGTAATGGTGCTGGTTATTTTATGAGGTCGGTTGCATACGAGCAAGTGGGTCACCTGATGCTTGCTTTGCTTACGAACGCTTTGATTGTTACTGACGATTTGAAACAAGACACCCATTGCGTTTCCGACTGATTTTTTCATCGTATATATACGATACTTGTAGTCAAGAGATATTGTGCTCTATGCCGAAAGCTTAGAATACAAATATGAAAAACAACGTCAATCGTATTGCACGGATTTCTTTGTTCAAACTGCGCTCGGCCTTAGCCAGCTCTTTATACACAACCTAGTTGTTTTAATCCGTTGGTGTTGAAAATATGCTTAATGACCAAAGACTTTAATGTATCTAGATAACCTGCGCGGTACATAGAAATTGTACCACTAAGTTGCGGTTAATTGACCGTAACTCAATATTACCATCTCGCTTACTCTCAACTAGAAGCCTTATCGGGCTCCCTGTTTGTGAGCTGTCAAACTCCCGCCATATGTGACGCAATTTTACTTCTAAACAGCCCGTCTCGTAGTATACATCAAAGTCTTTGTTAATGACCATCAAATCTGCCGCTCTTTTTATTTAAGTACTTTTTTTATGACACGTTAAAGTGTTGGTTAGTTTCAACGAGGTATCAGAATTTAAGGGTTGGAGTGCCTAAAGCATTCACCCGAAAGCCTGGTGACGCTGACAAAACCCGACTCTCGTCAGGCTATCAGCATGCGATCATATTAAAAAAGAGGTATCAGAACAGAGGGTCTAGCACAGAAAACTATCGAAATCGTAATGTAAAGGTATCGAGTGCTCGATAGATAATTCCATATATATCATTCGTATATATTCCATATAATATATTAGTTTCTTTTACGTACGATAGAGGCGCTGTACCAAAATCTCATAGAAATTGTTGTCGATGACAGCTTGAATAACTTTTCGCAAGTTTTCCGTGCTAGCCCCTCAGATCGCTTCTTGACGTTAGGTTGCAACATTTGACAAACGTTCACACTTGTGTGTTTGGTAGACATAATTACGATTACGAAGTTTCGGTCCGTTGAAATGTCAAATGTAGACGCACTTTTACATAAACAACTAACAAATGAATTGTAACGCTTACGTGATCTTATTTTGTAAGACAGGTCAATTTGTAAAAGCTAAAAAACAACTATAGAGGATATTGGGGACAGTCAATTTATATTCAGAGGTTAAACAAGATATGAAAAATAGTAAACAACTTTACCTGAAACTTAAATGTTAGTTTTGATGGAATTTACTAAAGTATGTACTTAACAATGAAACTTGGAAATAGTGTAAATAAACTAATATGATATGTTTTCGAATTACCTAGGTTTTGTATACATTTAAAATGTTTTTATTAGCAGCGATAGCTCAGCGGGGAGTGGCACGGACTGTTGACACGAAAGTCGCAGGTTCGAAACCAGCCCCAAGAGCATGCACCTCTGACTTTTCTAAGTTACGTGTGTAATAATTGTAATTATCGCTTGTTTTCACGGTGAAGGAAACATCGTGAGGAAACCTGCATATCTGAGAAGTTCTTCATAAGTATTTCGAAGGTATGTGAAGTCTACCAACCCGCATTAGGCCAGCGTGGTGGACTAAGGCCTAATCTCATTCAGTGGAGGAGGCCCGTGCCCAGCAGTGGGAAGTGTATAATACAGGGCTAGTATTATTATTTTACTAGCAGAACCCAGCAAACCAGCAAGTTGGACTTCCATCCCTACCATCTGGTTGGCTGGCATTCCTCAATGATGCTATTTACGCGTAGTTTTCTTTTTTGTACGGCATGCGGTGCACTAGCCCAGAGCCGCGAAATTATGGTCTCGGAAATGCCTAAACCTAAGGCTGTGTTCATCCAAAAGTAGCTTTAAAAAGACGCATGGAACTTAGTGCACATATGGAAAAACTAAAACGTTTTTGCCAGATTTCTAGGCTAACGCTGTTCTAAACGTTAGAAATATCTGAGGTTAATTAGAAAGTCAACTGTAACTTTTAAACAACTGATCAGATCTTCGAACATTAAATATGACAAGTTGTCACTGCGTCCAGTTATGAACCACTCGATAAAGCCAGCTTTTCAAAAAAACAAAAAACCGCATTCTAATTGGTCCATTTGTTTAGGTGCTACGATGCCACAGACAGATTCACACACACACAGATAGGTAAAGGTGTCAAACTTATAACACCACTCTTCTTTTTTATAGAAGGTTAAAAATGTGCTCCTTTTTGCGTCGTTTTAAATGGGCGCTAAAGTTTGGGTGCTTATGGGCCTCTCAATGGCGAGCTTTGTGTGTGTTTACACTATCTTCCAATTGTATTGAAAAATACTGTAATGTTTTCAAATAACTGTGGAAAATAGGATAACTCTGTTGAGTGTTTGCAGTTTCTGTAACAACTTCAGAACTTGTGATCGAATGCGCTGGAAACTTCTGTCTCGCGGGAATCTCTTGTTTGGAGTTAAATAAAACGAACCTGTGAATGTTATAACTTTACCATATCGTTGGAATGATCGATGTCTTTATGAAGTCGCACTTCTTAAAATGCAGAGATGGCTGAATGATTTCATGTGAACTTCATATTATGTTATTTTCCTATTTAGTTCTTTTTAACTGCCTCGGTAGCGCAGTTGTAATGCGTACGCGTTACGATTGAGGCTGACGCTGAGGTCTCGGGTTCGTCAAAAATGAGAGGTGACATAAGTTTGATCCCTTTCTTACTCTATAGGGAAAGGATAATGAGTGAGATAAACAGAGGCTCTTTCTTAATCAAATGATTACCCCATTCCTTTAACATCGGCAATGAATCCCTCATTCTGGGTGTTCATGGGCGGTGGAGATCACTTAACGTCAGGTGATCCACTTGTTCTCTTGCTTACCTTCTGTTTTAAAAGTGTGAGGTCGTATTTTGTTGATCCACGTTCTTTTTATTAGCTTGAATGACGAGATGTGCAGGTCACTCGCCTGATGGTAAGCGCCACGCCTGCTCATAAACAGAAGCAACACCACACAGATCTTTGAATTATAAAGCACTGTATGGAACTGGATTGCGTTCGTCACCGCCAGACATAAGATGTTGTCTCATAATGTCCAGTAATTTCACTGACTTTAATATCCTTCAAACAGAAACACAACAATTTATTACTGCTTTTTTTATTGCACTGTATTACACGTCCCACTGCTAGGCACGGGTCCTCTTTACTGAATGAGAAGAGTTGGTCCACCAAACTGGCCTAATGCGGGTTGGCAGACTTCACATACCATTGCAATTCAGAAAGAGAACTTTTCAGGTATGCAGGTTTCCTCACGATGTTTCCTTCACCGTTAAAGCAACACTGTTGCTTGGTGGCAGTAGACAAATCGGTGATACCAGCCTAGACAGCTTCTCGCATACGAGGGCCCTACCACCTAATGGTACGTAACAAAAATAATCTTCTTGTAATCCCTCACACGTAGATTACTCTGTTACACATATAATTATGGTTGCACAAAGAGTAGACACTCATTCTATATTTAGGCATGAACCCTTGCGGTTTTGAAACATATACGTAACAGTCCTTCAAAGGGTCTGTTGCTAATTCACAAATGCTCGCTTAAAAACAAAGCTCGCAAAAATTGCGGCTGGCCTTCATTAGTACAAAGTGGAAGGGGCGAATTAGAGATATTTGTGGGAGGTATGGACCCAGCAATTTTGTCGTGACTATAGTTTAGGGGTCCCAATGCTAATGTGTAAATACTCCTATTTTAACTCCCGACTGGTTAAAAATAGCGGTGTATTTTGACTCCTCTGTATACGTGTGTATAGAAGAAGTTTTGTGTTGAAATCCTGTGTCGGGCAATCATATGTTTGAGAATTTCCAATCGAAAAGTCACAAGAGTGTTTTTCGGGATAAAAAATTGTAGCCGGTATGGCGGTTAGCTCGCCTCCTATGACATAGAATGAAAAGGTTCAGCGAATCGTGGGTGCATAGTATACCTCTTTCTATTATATTTCCAACTGCTCCTTAACTTTCTATTTGATTAATTTTATTGCGGGACAAAGACAATTTAGCATTTCCAGAGACTCGCCGAGCTTCACTGCTCGGTGTCAACAAAAATGCGTGCCACTGTCGATCCTGGTGCACAGGAGTTACAGTGGCGGGATAGTATACCTCTTTCTACTCCTTCGAGGATACAGATATGTAAAATACATTTTATTTATTCTCTCACGTATGCCCCTGAGTACGGCCCACCGGCAGGGGCCAAACAAAGAGGACCAGTAATTAAATTAACCTCTGAATTCGTTTCATATAATTAAACCATCGCTTCCAGGTGACTTTTACCTGTTTCCCTTCACTATGCAGTACTGTTTGTTTATTGTTGTTCAAACTCGTTTTATTAGCAGAGATAAACAAATAGAACTCGTTAGATGGTCGCTCTATATTAATTTGAATAAAGTCTATAAAACTATTGAAATAAAACTAGTTTATACGGATTTTATCGCGGTTTAATTTTTATTTTAGTCCCGACGCGACGTTTCTAAAGCTTTTCAAGCCTTCGTGGTCACGGAAGAGACTGAGGTGTAGGTCGTCTCGAAAAGTTAATGTTACAGTACCTTAATTTTAGAATTAAACATTTATTTTTTTATAATTAAATAGTTAGTTGACACTAGTCCGATCTACGCAGAAAGAGCTCACATGCAGTGTCTGAAGGACGTCTATCACTTTATAATTACAACTGTACTTGACCAGCGTTTCCACGTAGAAGTTCTAAGCTCGACTGAGTTCTCTCAATTCATAACGCACCCTCTTATATACCTCACCAACAACCTCCACCACGTCTCACAATCCTATATCTACCCACTTGATATAATTATTCTCCAGAGTACCATCTATAACACTAATAAACGGTGTTATTACTATTATGAAGTTAACATAACTTACACTTTTATGAATGGTAGAGCCACGCTGTAGACACTTTTGTCTACAGCATGAATGGGCCGGCTCGTCCAGGTCGTTATGTCTCACAGAAAACCGACGTAAAGTAGCAGCTTGCTGCTGCGTTTCGTACGGTGAGTTCTTCCCAATCCCTTAATTATCCCTTTCCTTTAAGATCAGCAACGCGCCCATAATTGATGTATTGTGTGCGTACATGTGCGGTGGAGATCACTTACCATCACTTGCTCGTTTGCCGGCCTATGCTATATAAAAAAAACATCTCCCTTTTAAACAAAACTATCTCCTCAAGTAAACTTAACATTCTCAATGCAGCCTGAAATGATTTACGAATAAGTATTCGAATCGAGAACGCTAGTATTTGAATGAAGGTTCAAAAAATTTTTTGACATTTCGATACGAATACGTTCTCGCAAGCTATTCGTGCTAGCCCGTCTGATCGTTGTAGGCACGATGATGATATTCGAGCGGTAGATATCCAGTAATGTACACAGGAAAGTGATTTAAAATATCGCTCGGATCGCACTTATTTCCATCTATATGGGAAGGCTTAGCTCGGTTGAGTGCCGCAGCCCTACTCGGCTTCGTTCAGCGTTATTTTAATATTATCTATATCATAAATAGATTTGTAGACTTAGATGGTTTCCTCGCAGGAGAGCATCGGTTGCGAATGCCTGTGCCACGTCGTACGAGGGCCACGATTGCACCAATGCAACAGTGTGTAAGCACTATTGTGTTTCGGTTTGAAGGACATTTAAGCCAGTGAAATTACTTGGCATTACGAGAATTAACATCTTATGTCTCGGGATGACGAGCGTAGTTCAGTGTCATGCAGTGCTCTGTAATCCAGAGTTCTGTGTGACGTTGCTTCTGTTTATGGGCAGGCGTGACGCTTAACATCAGGCGAGCGACCTGCTCGTTTTGTCATTTAAGCAAATAAAAATATTATTTCATACAATGTGATTCGGTCGCGTACCTCAAAACAGAATTATGTTAGTGCAGCTCCTAAACCCGACGAAAGCCCGAAGGTAACCGAGTTCTGCCGAGCTCGAGGCTTTGAATTATGCAACGAGGACGGTGCCTGGATCTCTGAGTACATTTTTTAATTACTCCTTTAATCCCTCCACGGAATATTAAACGCCCTCAGCCTGCCCTCATTTCACACACTCAATCTGCTTTAATAGCATGTTTAATTAATTGTACCCTAATTTCATTTCGTCCCTTATGTGTGATTTAATTCCCTTCAATAGAGCTTGCAGAGATTGGAACAAACCTATATTTTTATAATTTTCTAGATTAAAGGCCCATTTTACAGTGTCTGAGTAAGATTTAACCGCGAATTGCAATTTAATGGCGCAGTTGTAATGCGTACGCGTTAAGAGTGGGGCTAACGCCGAGGTCTCGGGTTTGATCCCCGGGTCGAGTATGGTGAGAGGCTCGTCCCTTATCACATTATGGGATGGAAATAAGCTCGGCGAACTGTGTACTATTTAGTACTACTACTTGCACCTCACTACTGCACCTCACTACTGCACCTCACTACTGCACCTCACTATTTGCACCTCAGCCTACCCCTTCGGAGATACACACAAAATATCACAAAAAATATAACTTTTATTATGACACAGGCACAAAATTCACCATTTCATTTACCACTTCATCTATCATCTATCACCTGCTGAACATAAGCAGGATAACAGATTTTAAATCCTAGCTTTTATTCGACAATGTTAGCGCCCCATTTCTGCCCGTATCTTGCCCTGCAAGCATTTTTCCGACACGTACCGTCGTATATTTTCTACCTTGAGAAGAGTTACCGCAATCGCCGGCCCGGGACGTATAACTCTTAGATATGATGATCGTGGGTAATTTCGGGGTTATATCCTTTCCCATCCCTTCCTTCTTTACAGCTTTATCACATACGTGTTTTGATTTGAATTTAGATTATACAATATGTAATAAAAACCTTGTTGGGCGTTTTAACTATGATATTAGAATCGATATTCAAACGTAATGAAATGACTCGCTTACGAAAATGAGACTATAAAAATCATTATATATTTTGAATACATTTTTATTTTAAACCGTATTTCGATTGATTACCTCTGCAAGAGCGATGACTCGGAGCCAGAGCGAGATAGCTAGTTGCGGCGTCTACGTGCATCAAACGCGTAGCGCATCGTGCGCGCCCGGATTCTTTAATACGTCACATCAGTCAGCTGTTCATTACTCTTCAGACGAAAATAATATTTTTTTAATATGTCATTTTTTAAGCTACCCGTGTAAGCATAATATTTCGCTTCTGTTTATATTTTTTTATATTTAACTATTTTTATTAAGCTGTCTATATAGACAGACGTCAAGACCTAGAAAGGGCCAACAGGGTATTCTTACATACTGTATATGCAAGGCTCGAAGAACGAAAACGCTCATTGAAAACCAACCCACAACGCGTTGTGGTTTCTTTAAAACATCCACATACGCAATTCGTGTTAGGATGCATAAACCACTTTTCTCCTAAAAAAAGAAAAGAACCTAGAGCTGTGTCAAAAAAAGCGAGAGCAGAGTGACGTGAAATATATTTGATTTAGGACTACCATCGGTTCCATACGTATCATTTGAATGTTGGCAAGACTTAAATAATAATTTAAGTCTACATTAAGTTAACCTGTTTCTCTTTTAAGTGAATACTTTGTTCTATAGCGAAATGAGGAACGCAATAAAGACATTTCACGTGTTGTAAGAACTTTATATTGAGGTGAATATTTCAGGATACAAATGAGAGGTAATGTACAACCTTTTACAAATACTTTGCCGAGGGGAGCGTACCGCTAAATATTTTAGTATAGCTCCATTACGAGAAGATACTGAGGGAAAATATCACAATGGACTTACTTGTATTGTCTGAGGTCTCTCAGGCCTTGTTTAGACGATGATATAACAAATGTTATTATATAGTTGTCATTTATTTAGTTAATGATTTAAGTATGTCAACTGTAAATATAACTTTTGTTGTTGTTAATGTTCTTTTCATGTTTTCATGTTGTTTTCAGACAGCCTCCGTGGCGCAGCGGGCGAGTAGCCGGTTGCGAAGCGTGAGGCCGTGGGTTCGATTCCCGCACCTAGACAAATGTTTGTCTGATTCACAAATATTTGTCTTGGGTCTGGGTGTTGTGGGACCGCAAGTCCCTCGTAGTTCTTGATACCCACGATACAGGTTTACCTAGTGTGGGGGTCAGGACTATGTGTGTGACTGTTGGGTGTATTTTGGGTGTATTTTAAATATTTTTAAGTGTATCGTATGTTTAGTATACATTTTCATTTTAGTAAATGTTTTTTAGTGTATTGTAATAGTTTGATATAACTGTGCGTAGTGCCCGGCTTATTGTAATGTAGCAAAATTGTATCTTGTTTCTCATATAAGTGAATTATTGTAATTCTTTGTGAAAAAAATAAATGATCTTAAACCACAACTGTCAAGTATGACGCGTAACAATGTACTAATGACAGATCATTACTTGCTAATATTAACCGTCTTCAAAACAAATGTTCTCAATATGTCTATATTTTTTTTGTATGTTCACGCATAACTCCGCCAAATGTGAACCGATTTGGGTGTATCTTTTTGTATTGGATACGGGTTACGATGGTGGTGGTCCCATTTAAATTTAAAGAAACAATTCCACCCATATAATGCTAAATCCACTGTCAAATCATAGTGGGAAGGCGAACCCTGGCATTATGGCAGGATAAGGCAAGGCAGAAAGAAACATATTTATATGACTGTAGCCGATGCAGTGAAGGAAAATCGTGGACTTAAAAATACTTTTTTTATTTTTATGACGGTACAATATGCCAAAATGGTAGCGCGCAGCGTACGGGGCTCGTATTAGACGTCTAGTTAGCAAGTGACGCCTAGCGGCCCGATGACCGCCCGAGGGCCTTCGTCCCGCGCCCGCGTATTCCTTGCGCTTCTTTTACAATACATAACTACTTATTTTAGAACGTCTCAAATTTTTTGGCCTGTGTGTTGCATGTCGCGTGACGGTCGGCCGCGGAGTAGGGATAAAGTGAAAGGCGCTCGCCAGAGCAGCCAAGGACAATATGGCGGCGTCTATAGTTCGCACGCTATTTTGTATGTTTGTTTTTGTTAGTGTTTAATGTAATATTATTCCAAAAATTTTTAGTTAAATGTCTATAAAGTAAAAAAAGTTTCACTTTTACCGTGGTTTTATTATCTTACAGTGACCGAGACAGGACACCGCGACAATTTCCATAAATTTCATACAAAGCGGACTTGTCGCTATCGCCTGGCTTCGGAAGACCGTTTCGCTAGAGAACAAGGACGAAGAAACTCTTGCGTTGCTCTTTTTAATACTAATTTACAATTATTATTGAACATTTTACAATATTTCATTGGAAATAGAGTAGCTCAATTTATATTAATTAACATTCTTATATATGAGTACCTACGGATTAGATTTACATGACCGCCATATGCACGATGAACAAATTAACACTACATAGAGTCAAACAATAACAGTCCGAGTAGATCAATCCACACAAGCAGCACCCGTTCACGAGTATGACGCATGTGCCAGCCATCTGCCTCCTCAACCATGTTATAGGGACGTGACCGACCCGGCACACGACCGCGCCACCGCAAGCACAGATGTTTGAGCAACCATAACTAAGCAACAATATTTCTTTCCTCCGTCGTCGTCCCAAACATGTTTTGGCAGATCCCAACAACTCCATCACAGTCGCTATCGAAGCAGCACTTTCCTTGCCCAATCCGAATCACAATAATAACACGCGACCCCGATATAGGACACGCTTGCGAGTCCGAATAATTCCCACAACTGGCCCTCTGCATAATTATGGCCATAAACTATACTCCCCAGCGATTGCTCTAGCTGAAGTCTGAGCCTTCTAATAGGCGCATCTATGCTTAATCGCTAAGAAATATGTATAAGTACATTATACCTAGTGATTTCTTAGGTTTACGCGAATATTACACATTGAAATAAAACTAGTTTATACGGATTTTATCGCGGTTTAATTTTTATTTTAGTCCCGACGTTTCGAAAGCTTTTCAGCCTTCGTGGTCACGGGAGAGACTGAGGTGTAGGTCGTCTCGAATAGTTAATGTTACAATGGCTACCTTCATTTTAAAATTATACATTTATTTTTAATTATTTAAGAAAGTTAGTTGACACTAGTCCGATCTACGCAGAAAGAGCTCACGGTATCTTGAGGTCTGGCAGTTGGTCTTTTGGGTTCCGATTTAATTAAATGTATAATTGGATCCCAGGCTTGTGCAAGCTTCCAACCATCTTCTCTAGAGAAATTAAACCGCGATAAAATCCGTATAAACTAGTTTTATTTCAATACATTATACCTATTTCTGAATAGAGCGCCATAAGCGCCGGCTTTATTGTCAGGTGAAGCTGTAAAAGCAATATAGGCTAACAGTACAAAAAAAAATATCCATAGACCTTAATTAGTGTAAATCAGTTAATTATTTTTTCCATCACGAAATCATTGATTAATATTGTTAAATTTGGAGCATGGTAGAAGGTGGAGAGGGGGAAGTGATGTCGACCCAGTGACCTATGCATAGTCGACTCGGTCCACGGGGACGTCGGTAGTCGGCAGGGCTGCCGACAATTGTGCGATACGTAGGTACAAAACTGTATATTTTGGTCGGCGATTCTTTGCAAGACTTATTAACGTAGCCTCTTAAAAATACAACATGGCCTTTAAAACCCTCGACACCAGTCAAAAAAAATATTAAATAAATATACCAAAATATAAATGACTGAAAAGAAGTTATTCGAACTTATTATAAAAAAACCATACGCTCGAAATCCATAATTTTTAAGTTAGTGTACTAATTTCACAGCTACGGCTCGATACTGACTGAAAAACAAAGGTTTCAGATTAAAAGGCATCATTGACACACCTTTTTTAGCGTTGGTGGTTAAAACTATTTTTATGAACTGATATTGCTACGTAGGTATTAGGTAGGTAGGAATTCGTAGGTATCATAAAATTGTTACAGTTCAAACGATTTGTTGATATTTATTTACTTGATGTTTTTCTTTCGGTTTCACTCGCTCCAGTCGGACGAAGCGTGATGTCATATAACTACGAGTTACGTAACAAAACAAAAAACGATTCTTAAGCACTCATAATCACACAGACGTACCAGCAATTTTATATCTATACTAATATTATAAAGCTGAAGAGTTTGTTTGTTTGGTTGAACGCGCTAATTTCAGGAACTACTGGTCCGATTTGAAAAATTCTTTCACTGTAAAATAACCCATTTATTGAGGAAGGCTATAGGCTATATAAAACTTTTTTTCCCGGAACAGGCCGTTCACGCGGGCGGAGCCGCGAGCAAAAACTAGTAATAACATAAAGATGATGAACGTTTTAAATACTGTTGGTCCTGGAAATGAGTTTTAAATAACTCGTCAACCCTGAGCCGGTTCTAACAGGGCTGCCTCCCGTCTATGAGCGGAAATATGTTTGTATTTAATTAAAAGAAAAACTTGTTTTTCTTTACGACTTGTTATGACTTATCCCTCGGGCACTTTACAATCTTCCGGGATAAACGGTATGTTCCTTTATTATAAACCTCATCATGTGAAATGAAGAAAACACTGACTGCCTCGGTGGCGCAGTTGTAATGCGTACGCGTTACGATTGAGGCCAAAGCTGAGGTCACGGGTTCGATCCCCGGGTCGGGTAAAGTGGTATTGGGCTTTTCTATTACGGAATGCTCAGTATCAGCCCGGAGTCTAGAATGTGTGCCCGGTATGGCGATAGGCTCGCCCCCTATCACATCGTGAGACGGAGATACACTCGGTGAAATGTGGGTGTACTGGTTACACCTCTGCCTACCCCTTCGGGGATTACAGGCGTGAGTGCGTATGGAAGAAAACAATTGTCTGAGAGAATGCTATCCTTATTTGCCGTCAATTTTATGGCAGAGGCAGGGAATCTAGCAAGTGGGTAAGCTGAAGGTAAGTAGTTTCCATAGCTCATGAATACTCATAATAACATAGGAATCAGGAATACGACCTTTCAAAATGATTAATCTGAGGAAAAATTAAGTTTCTGGACATTGATTAACTTGAATATTTATAGTTTTAATTGTTATTATTCCGTATATATCGATGATGATTATTTGCTCAAAATCATTTTACCCATATTTAATAGAACGATCGTGCTGCTATTTTCAAAAATCAAAATTAAATTGAGCTTTCACCTTAAGTTAAAATGTTTTTCTGGTTTGAATTTGGACCAAGGTGAACCAAGAACTGACGTTCATTGATTTCTTTAAAAGAAATAGCTGCGATAGCTCAACGGAGAGTAGTACGAACTGTCGAGACGAAAGTCGCAGGTTCGAAACCAGTCCCAGGAGCATTTACCGACGAATTTTCCAAGTTACATATGTGTTTATAGTTAATTATCGCTTGCTCGGTGAAGGAAACATCTTAAGGAAACCTTCATATCTGAGAAGTTCTCCATGAGAATTTCGAAGGTATGTGAAGTCTGCCAACCCGAGTTAGGCCAGTATGGTGGACCCTAAGCCCTCTCATTTAGATGAGGCCCATGCCCAGCAGTGGCACGTGTATAATACAGAGCTATTTTTTTTTATTTTAGATTTTATAGTTTTTATAGTATAGGCCGGCAAACGAGCAAGTGGGTCATCTGATGGTAAGCGATCTCCACCGCCCATATACGCCCTTAATACAAAAGAATTATGGGCGCGTTGCCGACCTTAAAGGAAAGGGATAATAAGGGATTGGGAAGGGGAGGGGGATTTGGAAATCCGGATATCTCATTCACCGTACGAAACGCAGCAGTAAGCTGCTACTTTACGCCGGTTTTCTGTGAGACAGTGGTAACGACCCGGACGAGCCGGCCCATTCATGTTGTAGACAAAATTGTCTACAGCGTGGCTCTACCACTCGTAGTAGTGGTCGTAGTAGCTAGTATTATTATTTCTAGAACAACTATCCCATCCCTGTTATACTATGTTACGAGCAGGGAATGATAAGGTGTTATTGTGGGAGATGGGTGTTTTGTTACTGCGGTGCGATCTCATGCAAATTCCCCAAAAATCTTCGCTACGGAGAATACGTGACCAGAATGCTGGTACAGTGTGTGCGAAACTTGTGATTGACTGTGGTTTCCGTCATGTACGTGGACTTTATAACAATTTAACTTAATTAATTAACTTTGTGTGATCCCACAATTATTTGTTTCGGGTCTGGGTGTTGTGGGACCGCAAGTCCCTCGTAGTTTCTGATACCTACGACACAGGTTTACCTAGTGTGGGGTCAGGACTAAGTATGTGACTGTTGGGTGTATTTATTATTATTATTATAACCAACTTAAACTAAGGTTTTGTATTCGAGCCGAATGTAAATTGGTTTGCAAAATTCTCTAATCTTATGATTCATTTATATTTATCTTGCTTGGTAATCGCAACGTCTGCCTATTAATAATAGCAGCGCCATCTAGATCTTTGAATTAAAAAATGTATTCATGATTCATCTGGTATTGTGGATGTGCATGTACGGTTTAGATCACTTGTGAGTGGAAGAGACATGCTGTAGACAGTTTTATCTACAGCATGAATGGACCGGCTCATCCGGGTCATTACCACTGTCTCACAGAAAACCGGCGTAGCGTAGCAGCTTGCTGCTGCGTTTCGTACGGTGAGTGAGATATCCGGAGGCGCAAATACTCCGCCTCTTCCCCAATTCCTTAGTTATCCCTTTCCTTTAAGGTCGGCAACGCGCCCATGACTCTTTTGGTATTGTGGGCGCACATGAGCACTGGAGATCACCTACCATCAGGTGACACACTTGCTAGTTTATCGGTATCGTTATAAAAAACTATATGATTATCAAAATAATAGTAGTCTGTGACCTTTTCTTCTTGGAAGGACACTACGAATCTCTACCTACCCCATCAAGAATAGAAGTAAGCTTATATTATGCAGATTGTATGTAGATTAACATTAACTATGATAATGTATTGCTTACCAAATTGATGGACTAGGATAATTAGATTCACTAATACATTAATGGAAGCATGTAATTACGCTAGGATTACAAAGCAGTTGACACAGACTTTGTAGTATATGATAGGTGGCAATATTTAGAGCGTATGATGCTTTAAAGTAGAACCACGTTGTAGACAGTTTGGTTAATAGTACAAATGGTACGATCGGCGTGGTACCATTGTAAGAAACCATTGTGGGGTAACAGCTTGGCTGTAGCGTATGGTAAGGACAGGCCTTTAAAAAATAATTACATATTGCAGAATAATTTGAAGGCCAATTCACGTAATTTTAAATGTTTAAAATATCATTCCGATATAGTCTGTGCCAACAAAGAAGAAAGTTGCAAATGGTTATTCTCTCTCCAATATTTAACGTCAAATGTGAACATAGATCGTAATGAGATCGAAAGTGGAATATATGTTGACTGAAGCCAAAAAGGTATTCTGTTGTAATCTTCTACAATTTTTAAATTACACATGTCTTTAAATAAGCGTCAAAATGGTTACTGAATTGAGATTGTAATGACATCAAGATGAGATTATATTGACACCGGACTGAACTTGAAAGGGGAGCAGAATACAATTTTTTTGTGAAATCAATGTAAAATATCTTGCAATTTAACAGCGATAATAATAAAACGCTGTCTCGTAAATTATATTACTCTGTTATATTCTGGCTTCTGTCGTTCGATAACCTCTCTCCGAGTAATTGAGTCTTTAACGTTGCATTATTCACATAATATATTAAGCAAATCGATTATAGTAATCACATTCTGTTATTAATCGTAGAGGTTAGGTTAATGTCTTGTTATGCGACGCTCGAATAGTCTAATTGACACCGAGTAATGTCTCTCGACAGATGCCCTTATATTTGAATTGCAAGGTACATTGAGTGGTAGAGCCACGCTGTAGACAGTTACCACTATCTCACAGAAAACCGGCGTAAAGAAGCAGCTTGCTGCTGCGTTTCGTACGGTGAGTGAGATATCCGGAGGCCCAAATTCCTCTCCCTTTCCCAATCCCTAACTTATCCCTTTTCTTTAAGGTCAGCAACGCGCCCATGATTTTTTAGTATTGTGGGCGTACATGGGCGGTGGAGATCACTTACCATCAGGTGACCCACTTGCTTGTTTGCCGGCATATACTATGTAAAAAAAAAACAGATTTAGTGCAGTTTTACTGTACCAAGATGAAACATTCTTTTTCTTCCACCTGCGTTTATCCCACATGCAGTAGAGTCGGCGCAACATGCTTTTTAACACATGTTTCAGAAAGAATTCGCTTGTAGTTTTTACGACCGGCCGCCTGCCTGACGTCAGCCCCTCTGGGCAAACAATACAAAATTACGCAAATAATACAAAATTACTAGCTGTATTATATAAGTCCCACTGCTGGGCATAGGGCTTATTGACCAAGGAGAGGGCTAGGCCTTAATCCACCATGCTGGCCATAGCGTGTTGGTAACGTACTATCGAGGTCCTTTATGGCGAACTCACTGGTTTGCAGGTTTCCTTACAATGTATTTCTTCATAGTTAACGTATTATATTAGTATTATTAGTGTATGTATTAGTATTCTTGGATTGCGTTGCACTTACCATCAGGAGTAGCGTAGTCACTTTGCCGAACTAGGACTTCAAAATGGAGTGGTAATTAATTAGTTTTACTAGGTAGTAAGTCCATCATATGCGAGAGGCCGTCTGGGTTCGTGAACTACAATTGTAAATTGTATATTTCTGCCGCCAAGTACCAGCGTGTAAGCACTGTTGTGTTCCAGTTTGAGGCAGTGAAATTACTTGCCATAAGAGACTTAACAACTTATGTCTCGGGGTGTGCCATATAGTGCTTTGTATTTCAAAGTTCTGTAGTATTGTCTGTTTATGTGCATGCGTGGCGCTTACCATCAGCCGAGTGACCTGCTCCTTTAGTTATTCAAGCTAATCAAAAACTAAAAAAGATGGTTAACCTGTATCGTGGGTAACTACGAGGGAACAACGGTCCCACAACACCAGAAACAAATATTTTGTGGATCATACAAACATGGTGATTGAACCCGCGGCTTCTTGTTTGACACTCGGCAAGTCACCCGCGGCTCCACTGAAGCTGTCAATGTAAAGCTTTTACATACATACAGACTCACGCTTGTAAATTTCGAAGGGGTAAGCAGAGGTGTAACCAGTACACCCACATTTCGCCGAGCGTATATCCGTCCCATAATGTTATCGGGAGTGAGCTGATAACGAGCATTTCTTAAATATATCACTTTCACCCGACCCTGGGATCGAACCCGAGACCTCAGCGTCAGCCTCAATCGTAACGGGTACGCATTACAACTGCGCTACCGAGGCAGTCAAGCTTTTACTATGAACTATATTTATTATATTTTCTGGGTTACAATATTGATGTGTAAATTTTCGCAACCCTATACACCGGATGCAGGTTGATTACCCGTGTGAAATAATAACGAAGCTGCGAAGTACCTCATCAGGAGGCCAATTCTCGTAATTTTAAATGTTCAAAATATCATTCCGATCTAGTCTCAGCGTCAAGAAAGTTGCAAATGGCATTCTCTTAAACCAATAATCAACGTCATATGTGAACATAGATCGTAATAAGATTGAATATAGAATAAAAGTTGACTGAAGCTAAAACAGTATAATGCTACTGTTAATGCTAGGTGCATTTGACGTTGATTATTGGTTTAAGAGAATGCCATTTGCAACTGTCTTGACGCCGAGACTAGATCGGAATGATATTTTGAACATTTAAAATTACGAGAATTGGCCTTCTGACCTTCCCACGTCGCGTCGCCTGCACCCTGAATATTACAACGCATCTCAAATATCCCTAATAGCTTCGTTATACGGCGCATGCGCTCAGGTAGAAGGGTTTTAGCATAGATTATATAAATTACGTTATCGTAATGTGTCAAGTTGTTCATAATGTACATCTATGTTTTTTTATTAGTTTTCGATGACGCGACGAGCAGGTCGCTCGCCTGATGGTAAGCGTCACGTCTGCCCATAAACAGAAGCAACACCAATCAGAACTTCGGATTATCAAGTACTGCATGGCACTGAACTGCGCTCGTCACCCTGAGACATAGTATTAAGTCTCATGATTCCCAATAATTTCAATGGCTTCAATATCGTTCAAACCGGAACACAACAGTGCTTACACATTGCTGCTTGGCGGCGGAAATAGACAAAGGGGTTGGTTATGTCATTGTCTTGTACATTTCATCCCGGTTTTTTTTTGGATATACCAATTCTGATGATTATTCAATAGTGTTGGTTTCCTTATTACGAGTATTTGAAGAAACATCCCCAAGGGGGTGAAATTTGCGATGAAAAACTAAAACTTCGTAATTATACGCCGGTGTTTTTATTCTATAAAAGTTGTGAAATACAAACTTAAAAAATAGAACCTACTTAAAAAGTCTAAAATAGACAAAATATATTTATTATTACTGCCTCGGTGGCAGTTGTAATGCGTACGCGCTACGATTGAGGCCAACGCTGAAGTCTCGGGTTCGATCCCCGCGTCGGGTAAAGTGGTATTGGATTTTTCTATTACGAAATGCTCAGTATCAGCCCGGAGTCTGGAATTTGTCCCCGGTATGGCGATAGGCTCACTCCCTATCACATAAGGGACCCCCGATTAAATCCCCTGATTTTGGGATACATGAAATACTCCAAAATTACGTAAAGCCAAAAAAAGTAAACAAATATTTTATCCTTTTCACGTGTCTCCATATAATCCAATAATCCTAATGTGCCTAATTACTCCTCGGTGCGTAATAAATTACTTGTTACTGAGCTTTTAATAACCGTTCCATTAGAGTATCATGACACTAATGAATTATTATTTGACCGAGACACGATCAAGGTGAAAAGTTCATTTAATTGAGTCAATACCCCTAGTCTTCAGTTTTGGGTAACTGTCACGTCAGTGACGTCCGTTTATGTCCGCTATTCCACTATCATATTTGCATCATAGATATATGACGTCATATATGATCTCATATGACTGCCTCGGTGGCGCAGTTGTAATGCGTACGCGTTACGATTGAGGCCAACGCTGAGGTCTCGGGTTCGATCCCCGGGTCGGGTAAAGTGGTATTGGGTTATTCTATTACGAAATGCTCAGTATCAGCCCGGAGTTTGGAATTTGTGCCCGGTATGGCGATAGGCTCGCCCCCTATCACATCGTGGGACGGAGATACGCTCGGCGAAATGTGGGTGTACTGGTTACACCTCTGCCTACCCCTCCGGGGATTACAGGCGTGAGTGCGTGTGTATATGATCTCATGTCACTGCATGCTGTGAAATAGGACCATAGAAATATAATCATAGACAATATGAAGTTTATGTTGCTATTACACTGTCATACATTTCTCATATATCTATGAGCTATAGAAGTAGGATCATTTTTATATGATAGTGGAATAGCGGCCTATGACGTGAAAGGTACCAAACATATTCGCACTAAGCACACATAATTTAAACAATTTATATTAATATTGGACTGGCTCGGTGGCGCAATTGCAATGTGTACGTTACAATTGAGCCTGACGCTGAGGGTCCGATCCTCGAGTCGGATAAAAGTGATATTGTTTTTTTCTATTATTAAATGCTCAGTATCAGCCCGGAGTCTAGAATTTATGCCCGGTATAGCGATGGGCTCGCCCCCTATCACACGGACGGAGATACGATCGGCGAAATGTAGGTGTATTGGTTATACCGCTGCCTACCCCTATGTATATAAATGTAGGAGGTTATCGCTCAGTTTGACAATGATGGAAAACAGTAAGGAAACCTGCATACCTGAAAATGCTAGAAATAAAATAAAAGTTAAGTGAAATCTACCAACATGTTTTAAGCCAGCGTGGTGGACTAAAGCCTAACCCTTCTCATTACTAGAGAATCACATCTAGCAGTGAGACTTAATAATACAAGGCTGATATTATTAATGTACGTCCGTTCGCGTCACCGACATGCATATAGCAGTATATCTGTAGCTATACAGTTGACGCATTGTGCAACATTAGTGCTGTGTATATCTTATAAGGGAAATTGAATGGATTTAGTGAAAAGTTCAATGTGTATATACTATGCATTGTTTAAATAGTGTTTTTGTATGATTATTATTTGAATCGTTTAATTGTAGAATTCTCAGACCTACTAAATATGCATATAACATTTCATAAAAATCTGTCAAGCCGTTTCGGTCAACCATACGGTAACTAACATTGTGACACGAGGATTTTATATATAAGATGTTATAACTTCACAGTGTAAATAAGTATAATAAAACTCAGTGAAGGTGTTTTACGAGTCTAAGATAAACCTAACGCCGTAAAGCTATTCGTAAATATTTTATCTCCATTTTCAGATACCTCTTTGTACTTAGAGCCATAGTATAAAGATTTACGCATACTCTCATCGCATTTGATGTTGAAGAATGAAACTAAAACTAAACAAAAAAAATCAGCTCCTAATTCAACTCTAGTCTAAACAATATTGAGTCGGTGCTATGGCTGAGGTATTTTACCGACTAATTGGTGAATAAGAATAGTGTTATAAGTTGTATAATCTGTCTGTGGGATCGTACTGTCTAAACGAATGGATTGACTTAAATACTTTTCTTCATTAAAACTGGTTTCATCGAGATGATTTTTCGTTGTAATTGAAGATTTTTTTTCTTAGCATTGTAGTCACATAATTTAAAACATAAGCTCACCCCTTTATCCCCGAAGTGGTAGGCAGGAATTTGTGCTGCATCCACGTTTCGCTGAGCTTACATGTGCAGAATGTGTATGATACACTAACAAAGAATATTCATAGGCATACAATATATGATATTAAAGATTATAGGTATGTCTTTACAATAGCACAAGTTTTACTGTCCGAGAAGAAGCGAGAGGCAATTTATATATGGAATAAAAATGTGTCTAAACCTTTACAATAGCACTCATTATAAAATAACACTGAATTTAATAGACTAATCAATATTCCTAGACACTATCAGAACTGTCTCACTACATGTACTTACACGCTACTGCTGGGATCTGGACGATCTATATACCGAACAAGCAGCGACAGGACAATATTGAAAATTTCAAAGCAAAAAATTTACATACATTTTTTATAGCAGAGGTCGGTAAACGAGCAAGTAGGTCAGGTAGGTGATCTCCACCGCTAATAAACATCTACACTATCTGAAGAGTTATGGATGGGTTGCGAAAGAAAAAAGAAAGGGATGATCAAGGGATTGGGAATGGATTATTTAGGCTTTTGGATATCCCACTCACCGTATTATACGCAATACCAAGCTGCTACTTCAGTTCAGTTTTCTATGAGACAGTGGTAACAACCTTTTCGAGACGGCCCATTCATGCTGTAGACAGTACTGTGAGCACTTTGACTCTACCACTTACATATTTCTAAAACACAAATTTATCTCTACAACGACCCTCGCGAGTTACTGATAAGTAATACTATTGCGCCCATCGGCCAATTAGCGTCAAATGTGCGCAGGAGCGAACCTTCTCTTGTCGTTTACTTGTTCTTACTAAGGTAGGGTAACGAGAAATTTAATAAGATATCAGCCTCGATTTCCCCTCACTGTTAGCCACCGGACTGTATGATTTTTATACTGTGATACTCGTAGAGGCGGCTCTACACGTAGCCGTTCCTACGTAGCGCGTAGGCGATGGTAGGTACGAGTACGTTAGTGGACTATCGTTAAATATTCAGGAGGTCCATTTGCCTCCGTGCGCCCGTTTCTACTTATTGCAGCTCAGCAAACCCTCTCGCATTATACGCTAAGATCTTACTACTGCTCTTTTCATGCTTATCGACTTCATTTAGAAATTGAGGTTTTATTAGGGATTGGTACCATAATGGTGTCGAAAGAAACCCATGTACATAACAGTAAAAATAGGTAGACCTGCTTTTTACCTGATAATGTTACCCTATGCTATTTTGTTTTATTTGTGCAATGGTCCCCGACACATAACCAAAAACACACACATAAACAAACCACTTAACATATTACAATAATACCTTGTATTATTATTTACTTTTTAGAGGTAAAATACTAATTCAGGGATCGCTTTTTATTTTTGTACCATTTATTTTTTTGTCAGAGGTTTATTAATTTTTTTTATGGCATAGGTCGGAAATGAGCAAGAAGATCACCTGATAGTAAGTGATGTCCACCGCCCACACACCCTATACACCTGCAGTATGTTCATGCTGTAGACAAAACTCTACAGCATGAACATATTTATTCGTATGTCGATGTACGTCTATCAACATTACACCACAAAATCAGTTTCATATGTGAACACTCTCACGCACTCACAATCACGCCACTCACACTGAACACGTTAATTAAACCCTTATCGATGGTCCTCAGAGACTCTCCGAGCCTTCTCACCCTCCGAGAGAGCCTCAATTAATGACCCGTGATCTTTGGACCCAAACTTCGATTACTGATTAACTGAGTCTTGGGACTTCGTGATTGATTCTGTAATATCAGTTTTGAATATAACTTTATCAAAGATATAATAATGCTATATATTATTAATAAGAGATTGCCTCGATGGCACAGTTGTAATGCGTACCCGTTACGATTGAGGCCAACGCTGAGGTCTCAGGTTCGATCCCCGGGTCGGGTAAAGTGGTATTGGGTTTTTCTATTATGAAAAGCCCGGAATCTGGAATTTGTGCCCGTTATGGCGATAGGCTCGTCCCCTATCACATTGTTGGACAGAGATACGCTCGGCGAAATGTGGGTGTACTGGTTACACCAGTGCCTACCCCTTAAGGGATTATAGCCGTGAGTGCGTATGTATGTATTATTATCAATAAATGTTTTGAAACAAGTCTTAATGAAACCTCTTGTTACCAATTTGTTTGAATCGGTTAATAAGAACAAACTAATATTAGATTTATTAAAGAAACAAGATCAGAGCCCGAGGCGTTAATTACATTGCCTTCTCCACTTTAAAATATAAACAGAGTTACACCGGCAGCGGGTTGCTAAAGCAAGATTGTTCGCGAGTTGCAAACCGCTCGTGATAAACGAACCTACAAGTGATGTTGTTAGAATAATTCGAATTAATGTTGACTGGTAACTTGTGTTAGCGTATTCTCTTAATATTGGTATATTGAGGGTGTCTGATAAAGCAACGTTGGGCACACTGAAATAATAATGGTGCGATATAGTTGTGGAAGGGTAGATAAATGGTATATAAAAGAGGTTGTCGCCATAACTGGAGGTCTTTTGGCCGCAGTCGGTCAGACAGTCTCCAGTTCATTAAGATCAGTGGTCAGTCGATAGTCCAAGTGTTCATTACGCGGTAGCTATGCTGGTTTACTATTCGGTCCTAGTTGTCTTAAGTTATAATTAGAGAACGGTCTATAGAGAATCCTGGCATGGGGCTGTGGTCTGTAAAGCAGTGATATTGTAAATGTAACCAATAAACTATGAGTTGAAGTGATTATTGTCGTTTGGTATTAATTAATACTCGTCTCACGTTACTTCTAGCACTTGACTGAATAAAATACGCATTCACGCCTGTAATCCTCGAAGGGGTAGTCAGAGGTGTAACCAGTACACCCACATTTCGCTAAGCGTATCTCCGTCCCATGATGTGATATGGGGCGAGCCTATCGCCATACCAGGCACAATTTCAGACTCCGGGCTGATACTGAGCAATTCGTATTAGGAAAAGAATAATCTATTCTTTTCTCATAATGCGGCGTCGTAGATAAGAATTATCTGATCTATTCTCGAATGTATCATGCGATAAACTCTCTCCATCTTTCTTTCTACCTGGCGTTATCCCGGCTTGTGCCAAGGTTCGCCTTCCCACTAAGACGCCTCCACTTCGCCCGATCTTGTGCATCCTCTGTAGTAAGACCGTTGGCTCTCATATCAGCCTCTAATACGTCAAGCCAGCGTTTTTTGGGCCGTCCGCGGGATCGTACTCCTGGTACGTTCTGGCAGGCACTTGCAACTTATGAACTCCTGTGGCTTCCTCAAAACGTGACCAAACCACCGTAAGCGACTTTCTTGAAGTTTATCTGCCACGTCGCAAACTCTGTCCATCTAAATGAGCATAAAGTATACAAGCAGCGTGCTAGGAACTCGTAACTAGCAATGTTTGTACCAAGTTATAGAGCGGGTCAAGCTACACTACAAGTTAGTTAGTTGAACGTGGATTAGTTTTCTTTATCTTGTTACTGAAACCGGGATATAACACAGTTTCAGCTCTGCACATACCTAATTGTTAAAGTTAGCCAGTAATAGTAATATGTTTACTTCCTAATAATATTTTTTATTGATTATATATATAGGCGCATGTTTTGGAATACAATCTGGTTTAAATTATTGTATAGTGATACAATACACACGTGCTGGCTTGCGAAACCATAGCTTCGTGGTCTCTTCCATCTCGGCTCGGACCAAGAGGTTCGCAAAATCTTACTTCTGTCTGACCATAAAGCTGTGGAATAGTTTGCCGGCGCACGTGTTTCCTCCTTCCTATAACATGGGATCCTTTAAACGGAGTGTGAAGAAGCAACTAAGCAAGCATAATTCTGCCGATCTGCGATAGATTCAGTGTCTATCGTTGGTCGACAGTATTCATGGATTGCGCTACGCTTACTATGGTGTAGCGTAGTCACTTTGCCGAGACAGGATAACAAAAAAGTTATAAAGTTGTACTAATATATTGATTGTATTCTGTTTTGCGTCTTAAATAAAAAAAATGGTCAAGGAACACTTTTTGTTATAATTAATTTGACAATTGAGTGACATTGTTTTATTTAATATTCTATTATATTTGTTAACGCCTCATAGAATCCTAAAGCAAGATGTTTCTTTTTTGCGTTATTGCAACACTATATCATTATTTTTTCGCCACCGACAATTACCGTTATATTTTTATTTTCTAACACTTGATCATTGTACGCGCTAGGCTCAACAGCAAATTTTGTAACTATCGAAGATTAAAGTTGATTTCAAGGAAATCTTAAGGTTTTTTGTAATTGCTACTCCTACAACCTTCATTTTGTCCATCTGAGACAAAACAATATTAGTAACGTATATTATGCCTATTATATTTTATATGTATATAGTGTATATTTATGATTGTATGTACATACTTTATCACTATTTATTATTTATTATATATATATTTGTATTTATTTCAAATGTATTTTTAAGTTTTTTCTATTGATTGTACGCCTTTGACTACCTTTTTCTCTTTTCTCCATCCCATGGTTGTCTGTAAGACATTCATTGCCTTGAGCGATAAGACCGCCAATTGTACCTATTTACGTTTTTTTTTTGTTTTTTCATACTGTGTATGTTCTGGTGGACAATAAAGATTTAAATAAATAAATATACTAAAAGTGAAAGTTTAGATGTTGGTAAATCAATCACGCCGCAACGCCTGAACGGATATCCTGGACATGATATATCATAGTTTTTATCCCGGTGGTATGTTCACATGTTGACTGTCTCGGTGGCATAGTTGTAATGCGTACGCTGAGGTCTCTAGTTCGATCCCCAGGTCGGGTAAAGTGGTAGGCTCGCCCCCTATCACATCGTGGGACGGAGATACGCTCGGCGAAATGAGGGTGTACTGTTACACCTCTGCCTACCCCTTCGGGGATTACAGGCGTGAGTGCGTATGTATATATGGTATGTTTACATTCACGAGAGTGACGCCGCGAGGGTAACAATAGTTAGTTCGTAAGTGGCAGAGCCACATTGTTGATGGTTTTGTTAATGGCAGAAATGGATCCGTTACAGGCTGCTGCTGTTGCGTTTCACATGACCACTGAGATTGCCAGAAGTCCAAGACCTCTCATTATGCATATTTTTTACCATGGTTCGGCAAAGTGAAATTACCAGTGACTACAGTGGATCTGGTGAGAAAGGTATGTACATTTAAAGTTGTCCGTATTTATGCAAAATGGAACCACACGACAAATTTAGTTTTTTACTTTTATTGAAGAATACAGATTTAAACGTGGTCTAAATTATTATACTAACGAGAACCACATGATTTTTCCCTTGAAAACTAGGTATACTAAAAGCAGAATGGAACCAACAGCAGAAATAACCATTACATATAAAGCAAAATCGAACCACAACGCGATGGGACTCGATTGTTCAAATAAATAAACGATATTACTACCATGTCATTTTATACAAAACAGATCCACACATACTTGGTACCTTTATACATTACACATAATATTTCTATTATTCATAATTATTTTTAATACACCAAATGGAACTAAGTTTCTGTGATATGGTTATGCGTAAAATAAATTCATATTTTAATTCCTAACTTTTATTTGCAAAATGGAACCACAAGCACATTTTCTTAATTATCTAGAAAGTTTAAGAGTATTCAGAGCAAACTTAAATAAGTAATTTATCACTAAAATAAAATAAAATAAATAGTAATTTTACTACATCTAACAGAGCTGCACATGTTTTTGTAAATCGTTTGATATCTCAGAAGTGCGTTTTTGTTGGTTGGTTCCATTTTGTATAAATACGGACAGTTATCCTCAATAATATGAAAGAGGTTGAAAGAGGCCGGAGAAAAAATATTCCAAAACTTAGGGACCGAATACGAGTACGAGGGACGAAACAAAATTATATTCACAATGGTTTATTTATTTATTTATTGAACGCCAACACAGTTTACATTATCACAGTTCAATTATAATATACATTTAAACATTTATCTCGCTTAATGCCATTGCAGTTATAGGCGAAGACTGCTTACAAAGAGATATAGCGAGTAAGATATAATATACGTCTACACAGCTGAATGGTATCATTAAAACTCGGTAACGAGGAAAAATTTTGCGGAGAACAATCAAAGCACTGACTTGTGGTTTCTTCATATTAAATACCGTTTAATTTATCTCAGGGGCGAGGCGGACACGAGGCCGGGGCGGAGAAGCGCTCCGAGCAAACATTTACATATTAAAGTAAAATAAAATAAAACTAAAATAAAAATAAATACACCCAACAGTCACACACATAGCCCTGACCCCACACTAGGTAAACCTGTATCGTGGGTATAAAGAACTACGAGAGACTTGCGGTCCCACCACACCCAGACCCGAAACAATTTTTTGTGGATCACACAAACATTTATCTCAGTGCGGGAATCGAACCCACGGCCTCTCGCTTCGCAGCCGGCTAGTCGCCCGCTGCGCCACGGCGGCTGTCAAAGTATCTGTTTCTATTAATTTTAATGACATAGGTTTTACAGATTTATGTGCAAGACATTTTTTTTATATTATAGGCCTGCAGACGATAAGTGAGTTACCTGATGGTAAGTGATCTCCACCGCCCATGTACGCCCACAATACCAAAAGGATCACGGGCGCATTGCCGACCATAAAGGAAAGGGATAGCTAAGGGATTGGAATGGGGAGGGGGATTTGGGCCTCCGGGTATCTCACTCACCGTACGAAACGCAGCAGCAAGCTGCTACTTTACGCCGGTTTTCTGTGAGATAGTGGTAACGACCTGGACGAGCCGGCCCATACATGCTGTAGACAAAACTGTCTACAGCGTGGCTCTACCACTCAAGTGTCCGGAGGGCGGAGGGCCAAATTCCCCTCGCCTTCTCGATCCCTTAATTATCCCTTGCCAATTCATGCTGCTGTAGACAAAACCAAGTGTAGCCGATAAGTAACCGTTAAATCTGAAGTTTTTTTACCATATTTAAACAATGAAAATAAAATATTAAAAAAAAAAGAAACCAGAAAAAATTAAACGCTAAAACTAACAAACCAATCGTGAGTTGGTGCAATGCAATTGCCAAAAAACCAATTGCAATGTAATGGTCAATAATATTTTTAGTTTTTGTTGTATTACCTTTATTGGCTAGCTGGCGTGTTCGTACGTAACTTAAGGTGACCCCTGAAAACCGGCCCAGTGTTGTGGTTTGTGCCTAATATAGCAATATGCTGGTCACTTTTCGATGACAGCTACGACGTGCAAGAGCTTAGGTTTTTTTTAAAGTACCTATATATTTTTGACTGCCTCGGTGGCGCAGTTGTAATGCGTACGCGTTATGAGGTCAACGCTGAGGTCTCGGGTTCGATCCCCGGGCCGGGTAAAGCTATTAGGTTTTTCTATTACGATATGCTCAGTATCAGCCCGGAGTCTGGAATTTGTGCCCGGTAAGGCGATAGGCTCGCCCCCTATCACATAAGGGACGGAAATACGCTCGGCGAAATGTGGGTGTACTGGTTACACCTCTGCCTACCCCTTCGGGGATTACAGGCGTGAGTGCGTATGTATGTATGTATATATTTTTATTTGACTGCTACATATTAGACGTGCATACTTTAGTCTGCCAGTAACTTCAGATTGGCATAATTCTGCCAACTGTCGAGGTCTTCTGCTGATAGTGCTTGGCCTGCACTGTTTTTCTTCTTGCTTATTGCGAGCCATGAAACAAACACACGTGTTGAAGAGTTTGAGATGTGTGTACGAGGGGCTGGGATTGAGCCCATGAACTCTATCTGCAGTCCGTTCCAATTCCCGATATTCAGTCGCTGCTTTTCACTGTCTAACTGCTGCAGTAAGGCATCAATTAACTTTAATTGCCAATTAGTAAATTCCAATAATTCTATTATTTTTCAGGTGCTAATTACGATTATTTATGTAGTGTACGTAGTGACGAAGTATTAGCTGACTGTAAGTGGAATTGATCGAATTCTAAGAAATGAATGATTGACAATTAAAGTTTGTCAACGTCTTTGAGTCAAGTTTCTTTAATAAATCCAAATTAAGACTTATTAGAACCAAATAAAAGAAGAATGTTTACATAATTTTCGTTCGTTTCAGATCATTTTGCCTTCACGAACTTTTTCGTAGATCAAACCATGTTTATTGGACTACATTTCGTATTTTATTTATATAGAAAATTTCTTCCATTTCTATTGAAATTGTAACATTAATTCTATTCATAAAGAAATTACGCGGGTGTTTGGACTTGTATAAAAATGTGAATACAGCCTCGCATCAATTTATATAAAATTTGGGAGGAAAAAAAAAATTTATATTTTTTGTAGCAAAACTTGGAATATAAATATTCGTCAAGGTATTATAAAATACTTAAGTAAAGTCCGGAAGCCTTTTTAGTATTAGCTTGAATGACGAAACTAACAGGTCACTTACCTGATGGTAATCATAAGTCATAAGATGTTAAATCTCATAACGCCCAGAAATTTAATTGTGCTCCGGTAGAAGCGTGGATAAATCGTATAAAAGAGGTCGCCGCCATAACTGGAGGCCATTTGCCAGTTGCCAGTGCCTAGAGCCCAGTCCCAGTCTCTGACGACCCTCAGTCGCCCAGTCGATATTCCAAGTGTTCATTACGCGGTAGCTCTGCTGGTTTACATCCAGGCTTAGTTCAGTCTTAGTTGTAATTAATTAGAGAGCGGTCTCTAGAGTATAATCCTGACATGTGGTTGTGTTCTGTAAAGCAGTAACATTGTAAAAGAGACCAATAAACTATGAGCCAAAGTGAATACCATCGTTTTGGTTTATTTAATAATACTCGTCACACGTAACTCCTAACAATAGCAATATCTAAAAATAAAGATCAAAACGTAGACATCTTTAAAAAGATGCTCAATTGTTAGTCTTAAAACGTAATCCGACCGTGTGTTTGACGTGAAGTTGTCAAGAGACATGCCAGTCGTTATCCGCGCCTCGCTCACTCCGCACCAGAACATCTCCTCGTTGGTTCCCCAGGCCTGGCGAAGAAACTTCCAGAAGACAGCCACGTGGAGTCCTCACCTTATTACCATCACGGTCACGAAAAATGAATTTTGCAACCAGTAACAAGTGTTAAACTGCTATATCGAACAAAAATACAGTCCGCTTATTTCTAAAAGCAGGCGATTGTGGGTTTTTAACCACCACTAGTTATAACGTGAAACCTGTGTTGACAAAGGCACAGAAAAGCGGTTATTCCGGACACCGTGCACTTAATAAAACGCAATGGTAAATTGAATAACCGTCTAGTGGTCGGTGTCGTCGACGGCGGCGCGGCGCGGCGGTGCGGTGCGGCGGCGCGGTGCGGCGGTGACGCTACGTGCTCCTTTTTTAGGTTTCCATCAAAAGACAAATTGTGTTAGCGCTCATTCGCCATCGCTGCCCGGCACTTTTATGTAAATTAGACACGTCTAGATACCGCGAAAACCACTGGGTTGACGTATTAGAAGTGAATATGAGAGATAAGGAGCTTACTACAGAAGATCAACTGGGCCAAGTGGATGCGTTTAAGTAGTACGGACCCAGTGGTAACAAGGCTGGGATAACGCCAAGCATAAGAGACACATAGATACCGATTCGTAATTTAAATGTGATAAAATGTTTTTTATCGCCGTTTTTTCATTTGGAAAATCCTCTTGGATTCCCGGCCACCTTAAAAGAAGATAGACGGGGTATGCCGAATTTTTACCGGCTAAACCCCATGGTTGTCGCCATCTGCACTATGGAAGGGTTTCGGAACCTCCCAACAGAAACACGCCGAAACCCCTCCAATGCAACGCTGTAATAGCACGCCGAGGAGGGAGTATGTGTTAACTCCTCCAAATTGTTTTTTATTGCCCTAGATAGACAGACGAGCTGGCGGCACAGCTGATGGTAAGTGGTTACCACCGCCCGTGGACCTAGCAATGCCAGAGCACAGTTAAGCCACTGCCTACCGTTGTAGGAAAACTCTTTTTAAGCCTTGCTTGAAGAAGGACAGGTCATAACGCTTGGGAAACACCGATGCAGGGAGTTCATTCAAGAGCTTGCATGTGCGTGGTAGAAATGAACGCTGGAAACGTACTGTGCTAGACGGGATTGTGATACGAGCTACGCTGTAACCACTTTTGTCGAAAGAAAAGGTGAAAAGTAACTAGTGGTCAACAGTAAATGTACACTTTGATGTACGCGATCGAGACCAGCGACCGTGACGCGTGACGCGAGTTAGGTGATAATGACAGGTCCGCTTTGTATTAAATTATATGAAAACGGTCGCTTCTCTCTTGGTCGCGTGGCTCAAACTTTTTTATTTATTATCTTAAATGAAGAGACGAGCACGTCGCTCGCCTAACAGTAAGCGCCACACCTGCCCGTAAACAGTAGCAACTCCCTACATAACTTTGAATTTGAAAGTACTGCATGGCACTGAACTGCGCTCGTCATCCCGAAATATAAGTGTTATAATGCCCAATAATTTCACTGGCTTCAATATTCTTCGAATCGGAACACAACAGTGCTTACTTAACTTCTGCTTAGCGGCAGAAATAGATAAGGCAGTGGTACCAACCTAGACGGCGTCTCCTACTTACCTACCTATACAAGCTTATGAAGTAAACGTGACACTGTAGCGTCGTCGCGCGTCGCTGGTGTTTGTCTTGCTCTTACCTCAAAGTACTTTATTATACTTATATTTTGCTACACTTTACATACCACGATTGTCTATCTAGATAAGCATAATCAAAACACGGCACTTGGTAAAGCACTTTGCTTTTAATTTTTTTGTCTTTCACCGGGAAATTGATGGCTGTTTAATTGGTCTTTTTTACAAAACACTGTTCTGTTTCTTTTTAAGGGTTTCGTACATAAAGAGGGCCAACGGAAGCCTTACACAGTCTTTCTGTCAGGACATCGGTCAGTCAGTTGGTCAGTCCATCAGTACGTCAGTCCGCGTCAGTCCTGCGGTCAGTCAGTTAGTCAGTCCGTCAGTCCATCTGCCCGGTCTGTCAGTTTGTCCTATCTGCAGAGGCCATCGCTGTTGTAAGGCCATGAGAATAATATTATTTCCATTAAGTGAGTCCCCGACGAAATTCAAAGGGGCTCCACAAATTGACAGGGCAGGTAAATGACCTCCAAAAATCGACACGACATCAATTACGATCATTTTATTGAATGTATCGGATGGGCGATGTCGCCCTCCGTGACGAGGGTCTTCATTGGTATGCGTGGCGCTTCAATTTACTAAAATAACTTAATAATACCTTATTAAATCCGCTTGCTGCTACGTTTCGTAAATTGTGTGCGATTTCCGGAGGCCCAAATTCCACTCTTCCCTTTCCTTTTCTTAAAGGGAGGCAACGCATTCATGATTCTTCTGATATTTAAATGTTTGTAAACGAAGGAGATATATTACCGCCAGGTGACCTACTTGCTCAAATGTCTAGGTGTTGTGGGTTGGCAAGTCCCTGGTAGTTCCTGATACCCACGATACAGGTTTACCTAGTATGCGGTCAGGACTATGTGTGTGACTGTTGGGTGTATCATACTAATATTATAAATGTGAATTTAAGTTTGTTTGTTACACTTTCACGCCTAAATCACTGAACCGATTTTGATGAATTTTGATGTAGAGATAGATGGGACCCTGGAGACGGTTATAGGCTACGTTTTATTTCGGAAAAGTCTATACACGCGAGCGGAGCCGCGGGCAAAAGCTAGTATTTATATAAAATAAAGGAGGTAATCAAATATGGTCAAATAACCTATTAACCAGTCGAGCCCCACCATTTGTCTACGCCGTGCCTCTACCACGTTCAAAACTGCTTGGTTACTATTCGACTGCCGGCGGTTTGGTATAAAATTATATACAGGAGGTCCCACAGTGAGGAGGAAACGACGTGACGAGGGTCCTCATTGATATGCGTCGCTCGTGGCACCTCTTTAATGACGTTGAAAAATATACCCATGTACTGAATCCATTAGTTACGCGGTGAACCTCGCATCATACTGAAGGGAGACCACGTCATGACACTTTGGATGTTCTAACTTATTTTACTACGCTAAAGCTTGCCTCGGTGGCCGCAGTTGTAATGCGAACGCGTTACGATTGAGGCTAACGCTGAGGTCTCGGGTTCGATGCCCGGGTCGGGTAAAGTGGTATTAGGTTTTTCTATTACGAAATGCTCAGTATCAGCACGGAGTCTGGAATTTGTGCCCGGTATGGCGATAGGCTCGCCCCCTATAATATCGTGGGACGGAGATACGCTCGGCGAAAAGTACTGGTTACACCTCTGCCTACCCCTTCGGGGTTACAGGCGTGAGTGCGTTTGTACGTATGTTTTTTTTTATCCTGGCTCGGCAATGTGACTACGCTACACCTGATGGTAAGTATAGCACAATCCATGAATACTGTCGACCAACGATAGACACTGAATCTATCGCAGATCGGCAGAATTATGCCGGCCTGCTTAGTTGCTTCTTCACACTACATGTATGCATGCTACAGCTTTATGGTAACCAGAACTTAACAAATAAGAGGTAGAGCCACGTTGTAGAGTTTTGTCTACGGTAAGTGGTATATCCGGAGGCCCAAATCCCCTTCCCCTTCGCAATCGCTTTCGCTTTCCTATGGGGTCGACGTCGCATCTATAATGCTTATTAATGCTTTATATTAAGGCTATTTACAAGCGGTAGAGATAACTTACCATCAGGTGACCTATCTGCTCGTTTGCCAGATTATGGTATAAAGAAAAAAAACATCAAGGCAGTCCGCACTCGCCACGCCACGGTGTCCTCGGGTGGTGTGTACAAAGTGTACCCCTGCTGCAGTTATTTTATTAGCTCAGCATCTCGACAGTGGATTCTCTAATCTCTCGCCCAACCCCCACGTGGGCCCCGTCGCCCACCGCCCGGAATGCAATGTCACCACACGCCACGTGTTTCCGTGTCGTGTGGAATAAATTAAACTATTTTAAACGAGAAACCGAGTGTTCTTGGTAAGCAGTCGGTATTTTTCCATGCGCTAAATACATATTGTCATATTTATGCGGCATATTTATCTCAACGCAATGGGTGTACGAGTGTACTGTTGTCCGTTGAGGAGTTTTATTTTTTTACTCCGCACTCCGCCATCAGATCTTAACCAAATTTATATGGGACCACATCGCAGCTAAACTCTATCAAGTGATTTTTTTACAACAACATATTACACTTTAAGTAATGCAATTAAAACACAAGTTAGAAATTCTGCCACAGATCCCACACCCTTACTGTAAGCCGTTAAGTAGGGAACTCCTTAATCATGGAAACATGGAACCTTATGAATGGGAATTGATCATCATATTCGACAATTACTTGACCATATCGACGTTACGGTAGGTGACTCAAATATCCGGATAGCCTATAAAAGATTCGGCCGATTATCGTTAATTTGCTCCTAAGAATTGAAGAGTTCCGTTACTTTGTCATGGATCCCATAATCAGAACCTAACCAAACTCTCATCGTACTACCCTTGAAGAACATCCTTTCCAATAAAAAAGGAATCATCGAAATCGGTTGGCATGATATTGAGTTATTCGTCCATTTGTCGCGCACATACTTAATGCAAATTTAAGACTTATATGGTTTTCTCATGGATGCAATTGTCAGAACTGGACCAAATTGAAATGGGACCACACGTAAAGCACCAGCTTTCAAATAAAAAAAGAATCATCCAAATCGGTTCACCCAGTCTAAAGTTCTGAGGTAACAAACATAAAAAAAAGAAATAAAAATACAGTTGAATTGAGAACCTCCTCCTTTTTTTTAAGTCGTTTAAAAAAGGACAGCTAGTGTCTTAAAAAAAACCTTATATTAAGTAGGAAAATCTTAAATGAAATTAAGACTTCCAATTCGATTAGCAATTTCATTAGTAATATAATATTATTTGAACAGCATTACTTGAATATTTAACAGACCTGCGTGAATAGTAAGATTGGTACAGGGTTTTGGAAATTTTAGCCTCAGTTTGAGGTGGCCTAAACCACTAAATGAATAATAACAGTTCTTTCTGTACATTTTTAATCGACTTCAAAAAAGGGGAAGGTTCTTAATTCGGCACGTTTTTGTTTAAAAAAAATATGTTTTTTTATGTATGTACATCGATTTCTCCGTCAATTGTGGGCAGACTTTATAGGAAAAAAAAACACTCGATAGAGTTTAGCTGCGATGTGGTCCCATATAAATTTGGTTAAGTTCTGATGACGGAGTACGGAGAAAAATATAAAACTCAACGGACAACAGTACACTCGTCGCGATTGTGTTATTGTATTGGAATTTACATGCTATTGCTGTACATTGAAGTCGGTTTCTATGTTTTGTTAAACGTTATTATAAATCACTTAGAGTAACAAATGCGGTTCAATCCCCGGGTTGGGTAAAGTGGTTTTTCTATTAATAAATGCCCAGTATCAGCCCGGAGTCTGGAATTTGTGCCCGGTATGGCGATAGGCTCGCCCCCTATCACATCATGGGACGGCGATACGCTCGGCGAAATGTGGGTGTATTAGTTACAACTCTGCCTACCCCTTCGGGATTACAGGTGTGACTGCTTAATTGTTAGACGTAGATTTGTTATATTTTATGAGAACAGTTAAAAGTAATTTAAAAACAATTCATGCAATTTGAGTTTTAATTTTACCAACTTTAGAAGAAAATTTTTTCACGTTGTTTCAAAGTATTTTAAGGGTTTAAGTTTATGTTTATTAATCTAACATCTATAATAATCAACTCCTTCAGTGGCGCTGTTCTAATGCGTACGCGGTAAGATTGCTGTGATGAAGTCTCGGGTTCGATCCACGGGTCGGGTAAAAGTGATATCGGGTTTTTCTATCACCAAATGTTGATGGGTGTTTACTGTTACACCTCGGCCTACCTCTTCGGGGATTACAGGCGTGAGTGCGTATGAATGTATCTACTTAGTTAACTTATAACATCTCTCTTTTTGCGTTGGCGGTTACTGACAAAGTCAATAGTGCTAATGAATGCCTTCACAATTATACGATTTCATAATTTAAACAAATATTCGTTTTCGATTAAATGACAATAGCTTGTGTGTTCAAAATTCAGACGAATTGAATATGATCTCATAATTAAAACAAATAAATCAAACAATCATTTACATAGGGACTTTATCGATTTCAATTCATCAAATAATTGGTCACAAAGGTTAGAATAAATTAATCGTACAAAAAAAAACATACGCACTCACGCCTATAATCCCCGAGGGGTTAGGTAGAGGTGGGTAGGGTACCCCCATTTCGCCGAGCGTATCTCCGTCCCATGATGTGATAGGGGGCGAGTCTATCACCATACCGGGCACAAATGCCAGACTCCGGGCTTATACTGAGCATTGCGTAATAGAAACCCCAATACCACTTTACCCGACCCGGGGATCGAACCCGAGACCTCAGCGGCAGCCTCAGTCGTAACGCGAACGCATAACAACTGCGCCACCGAGGCAGTAAAAAAAAACAATTGAACAAAAAGCTTTTTGAGGCCTTAGAAGGTAGTTTAATAATTAAGAGCTAGGCTGACGTTTTATAGGAAACCATGAGAGCCAGTAGTCTCACCACAGGGAATGTTCCGGAGGCCCTAGTCCCCAACCCAATCCCTTAATTATCCCTTTCTTTAAAGGTCGGCAACGTACCCATGATTCTTATTGTGTTTTGGGCGTACATGGGCGGTGGTGATCACTTATCAGGTGACCCACTTGCTCGTTTACCGGCCTATGCTATAAAAAACAATAATAACCCTGTATTATATACGTTCCACTGCTGGGCACGGGCCTCCTCTACTGAATGAGAAGGGTCAGGCCTTAGTCCACCACGCTGGCCTAATACGGGTGGGCAGACTTCACATACCTTCGAAATTCTTATGAAGAACTTCTCAGGTATGCAGGTTTCCTCACGATTTTTCCTTCACCGTTAAAGCAAGTGATCATTAACAATTAATACACACGTTACATAGAAAAGTCAGAAGTGTATGCACTTGGGGCTGGTTTCCAACCTACGACTTGCGTCTCGACAGTCCATATCACTCCCCGCTGAGCTATCACTGCTTATAATACAAAACCTAAATATTTTCTTAAGCCATGCCATGAATGACCATCACATAGCTGTCAGTAAATTGCCTACTCATCTTACAAAATGAAATCTGAAGGTATAATGTAAAGTCAAGAACATTTAGTTAGATTTCAATTTGGAATAATGGAAGCTGTTGTAATAAATTATACGTCGATAGCATCTAGGAGTGAAGACAAATGAGTAGACCTCCGAAATTATAATTTTGGCGCGGCGCGCGGTGTAACGGACGGAATACTATACTATACTTTAGGAAAACTCTTCTAGAAGAGTCTGAAATTTCTACGTATCCCTAACATTCTGATAAATCATACTGACCATCTTATTTTGCAAATTATTTTAATATTAATTATAATTCTCTAATTTTCTAATTTTAATTTAATTGAACTAAGTACTTATATTAGATTGTATTTATTTATGCATGCTGTGTTTGCCTGTAATTTGAGTTGCAATAGGTTCAATTGTTATTAGTGTTAATATTTAATGTACGTATGTATTATTGTAAACTTTGTTGGCAATCCTTAAATAATAAAATAAAATAAATAATACTAAATACTAATATACTTACCTTTTCTTTCACCTGCCCTTATCCCACTAGCAGTGGGGTCGCAACATGCTTTTTAAAACATGTTACAGAAAGATTTGGCTTGTTGGTTTTACTACCAGCGGGGAGAAAATCTGAGTAAGTACCTATTCAGAAACGAAATAAATATTTGTGGGTAACTCAACATTGTTCTCGGTGCGGGAATCGAACCCATGACCTCTTGTTTTACAGTGACTACTCGTCCACTGCGCTACGGAGGTTGTCAACTATGTTTTTTTTTTGTGTACTAAATATGTACTAATGATCACTTACGATCAGGTGACATACTTGCTCGTTCGCCGGCCTCTGTTATAATAAAGCAGATGGAAATTATTATTCTTGTACCAATTACTTAGGACGCTTTTAAATTAAGTTTTTTTTAAGCAAAGGTTCGATTTGGAAAAAGCGAAAAGGAAATAAGTGCTCGATAAATAACAAAGTTAAGACAAATGGTGATTACTTACGAAATTACTTTAAAAATAGAAACACAAGATCACGTTTGCATCCCGGAAAGGGTAGGCAGAGACGCAATAAGTTCATCAATGTTTCGCAGAGTGTATTTCCATTATATGAGTGTACTTCTCATCTCATTAGCAACCTATGACGTGGTAAGCAGAATTCATGGGTGACTTTTTAAATTCAAGATTTAAAAACAAATCTTGCTATTCCCCAACTTGACACTTTACCCCAGGACCTCACAGGTTTCTCATTCTAAATATGTTGCCACTAGACCGATGTGGCAATTGTAAAAACAATAATACCTATTTGCCAAACAACCGTTGTGTGTCTAACATGAAAACTGAACAGCTTTACTGCTGTATTTTATACACCAGTGTGGTAACCAGAGGCTCAAATCAGAGACAGGCAAATTACTGTAAGTATACCCTGAATAAACGGTTAAAAGATTAACTAGGGCAGGCTAAATGTGAAATGCTTTTCAAGTATAATCCAGTTAATTAATGCAGCGCCATTCCCGAAAAAGGATAGCGCACACATTGCAATTATGACAAAATCATTAGAAAACTATTTAACCACTCTCAGTCCCGACCAGATGTAAATTTTAGGTCGGACCGAGATAAAAATATGGTACTTCTTGGCGTGATTTGGTATATATAAGTTCCGAAAGAAATTGAACATGCAGAGGCATAAGGCACAAGGTGGTAGGTCCTTCGTATGCGAGAGGCCGTCTGTATGCCTAGTACAAGGTTTAATAGTTTTCCTAAACGATAAAAGTTTTCGTTTTCTTTTCATACGTCGAGTATTAGTAGCCACTAGTGGGAACTATGGTGAATTAAAATTAATAATATGGTTAATTTTATTTCATATTGCTCGAATATGAAATTAGTTTTCAAGCGATTCTTTCCTTTATTACCATATGAGTTACTAGCTTGACACTTCGACGGTAGTAATTTTATACGAATTCGAAAACTGTGAACGTATTTGTAACTCGCACTAGGCCTACTGAGTTAGTACCACCGCTTTGTCTATTTCTGATTTATTTAAAGACTGTTGTGTTCCGGTTTGACGGACATTGAAGCCAGTGAAATTACTGGGCATTATAAGACTTAACACCTTATTTCTCAGGGTGACTATGCAGTACTTTATGATTCGAAGTTCTGATTGGTGTTGCTTCTGTTTATGGGCCGGCGTGACGCTTACTATCAGGCGAGCGACATGCTCGTCTGGTCATCTTAAGCTAATAGAAAAAAGGCACTTCTAACCCGGGATAGGCGTCTATTATCTCAAGCATATTATTATGGACATTTATAACTAGAAAATCCAGTCATAAAGCACCACGAATGTTATAATAGTGCGATAAAGTAATGTTCATATGTTCGGCGGACGTCTTACTGCATTAACCTCGAAAGCACAATGAACCAGAATACACTAAGGTCTTAAATAGTAGAGCTACACTGTCGACTGGGTTTTTACCACTATCTCACAGAAAGCCGACGTGTAGCAGAAGCTTGTTGTTGCTTTTTGTACGGTGAGTGAGATGTCTGAAGGCCTTCATTATTACGTGTTCATAGCTTTTCTGGTATGGTAGGGATCACACACCATCAGCCCATGCCCAGCAATGGAACAGTAAAATGCACAGCTGATCTTCTACGTGCCCTTATCCGCCTCGCAGTGGGGTCGACGCAACATGCTTTTTAAACACATGGTACAAAAAGATTTGGCTTGTAGGTTTTTCGACCGGTAGCCTGCCGTCAACGTTTCTGGGAAGAACACAGCTGGAGGCCAATTCTCGTAATTTTAAATGTTCAAAATATCATTCCGATCTAGTCTCAGCGTCAAGAAAGTTACAAATGGCATTCTCTTATACCAATAATCAACGTCAAATGTGAACATAGATCGTAATGAGATTGAATGTAGAATAAAAGTTGACTGAAGCCAAAACGGTATAATGCTACTGCTAATGCTAGGTGCATTTGACGTTGATTATTGGTATAAGAGAATGCCATTTGCAACTTTCTTGACGCTGAGACTAGATCGGAATGATATTTTGAACATTTAAAATTACGAGAATTGGCCTGCTGATATTGTTATAAAACACTCTTGGGTCATTTATTTACTTGATTCAAAATTCAAAAATTCAAATTCTTTATTGAATCCATAAAATGTTATACATCATTTAGATTCAGTCAAATTTTAACTCTACCGCCAGTTCGGAATGCTGTTTCGCTAGAGAAGAACAAACAAGAAACTCTAACGTTGCTCTTTTCAAAACTGATTTACAATATTGATACTACATTAATACAATTTAACTTAAGTTAAAGCAGCTCAGTTTATGCCAAGAGGAACATTATAACAAAATAATGATTATTGACCATGAGTCCCATGACCACGATGAATAAATTAGGACCACAAAGTAAAAAAAACTATAACAGTTTGAGCAGACCAGTCCACATCTATCCAACAGTTAAACTCACCCGCGTTTTCCAATCTAATAACATTTCTTAAGGATTTATTTGTTATTGGAAAGTATAGAGCGTGTGAAAATGTCAATCTCAGATACAATCCTATTGTAATTTATAGCAGTTTCAGTTTATAGCTGGTTCAAAGACAATATGCCGGCGCTGAACAAATATTGCCGCATATTTTTTATGTGATAGTTTTGTGTTTTATGATACAGCTGAATATATTTTTAAAATGGACATGAGTTACCAATATGTATTGGGGATTTATTTCAAAGGATCAAAGGATTTTTGTATTCAAAGCGAAACGAGTAGGTCACTCGCCTGCATATAAATAGAAGCAATACTATACAAAAAAAAAATCAATTCATTTCAGTAATTTCACTGGCTTCAGTGTCCTTCAAACAGAAACATAAATAAGAATTACGCACTGTTGCTTCGCGTCAGAAATAAACAAAGCGGTAGTACCAATCCAGGACGGCAATTCTTGTATTTAACTAACACTGCGAGTGGATTTTAACCGAATTGAGATTAGATTTAGATTTAATTAAAACATAGTATTCTGCTCCTCTTTAAGTTCAGTCCGGCGTCAATACAATCTCATCTCGATGTCATTATAATCTCAATTCAGTCACAATTTTGACGATTATATAACGACACGTGTCATTAAAAATGTTAGCAGAATGCCGTTTTGGCTTCAGTCAACTTTTATTCTACTTTCGATCTCATTACGGTCTATGTTCACATTTGACGCTGATAATTGATTTAAGAGAATATCATTTGCAACTTTCTTAACACACTACTACTTACACTACATACTAGATCGGAATGATATTTTGAACATTTTAAGTTACGTGAATTGGTCTCCTGATAGCTTCTCGCTTACGAAAGAACTAATATTATCTCGTTTTGTTTTTTTTATTTGTTATAACTAAAATCTGCATTTATAACATAATATATTCTATGCAAATTTTAGCAGATTCTTCCCGTTATAAGCTCTATAATAGGGTTCCATTGGTGCCTTTTGGAAACGGAACTCTAAAAACGGTCGTAACGTATTTGAGACAAGTAATAAATCTCATTGAAGTCTCTGTGACTTTAATTTCCGTGACGGAGCATGATTTTGTTATTATTGTTTACTCAAATATTCTTGGTATAACATCTAAAACGGTCACTTAATTAACTTCTGTTTGTCTGTCATCAAGGAACGTTCGTTGTACCTTATCATTCATTTTAATGCATTCCAGTCATATCTTTAAGAGCCATTTTCTCCTTGGACCTCGAATTTATAAAAACTAATTTTAAGAAAAAACTACTTTATGTTATAAAACACCACATATTTCCATTTTTTCCGCAATTGAGCAAGTGGGTCACCTAATGCGAACTCCACCGCTTCTAAACACAAAAAAAATGCGTCCTTTATAGCGATAAACGCGCCCCGTATTATATCATGGCACGGAAGTAATGTCAGTAAACCGAAGTGCACAAGTTGCTTTTTTTTTATTGGGGGGACTCCCCCCCCCCCCTAATCCCTCTGATACTTTTAACTCAGAGTATTGCCGGTAAATGAGCAAATGGGTCACCTGATGGTAATGGTGATCTCCACCGTCCATGTACGCCCATAATACTAAAAGAATCATGGGTGCGTTGCCGACCTTAAAGGAAAGGGATAATTAAGGGATTGGGAAGGGAAGGGGGATTTGGGCCTCCAGATATCTCACTCACCGTACGAAACGCAGCAGCAAGCTGCTACTTTACGCCGGTTTCCTGTGAGGCAGTGGTAACGATCTGGACGAGTCGGCCATTCATGCTGTAGACAAAGCTGTCTACAGCGTGGCTCTACCACCCGAAAATACCGATATGTCTATCTGAGTAATTCACATGCCTTTTCATGAAAAACTTGATATATAAAAAGCCTACCCCTTCCGGGATACAGGCGTGAACATATTATGAGTGTCTGCGGGCTATGTAGCGCGCTAGTATTTTTTTAATAAAATGTTCCCGCGGGTATGTTCAGTTTACCCCATATAAAGCCATCCAATAAAGCCTGTAAGCCCAAGAGCCCATAACGTTGTGTTCGCATAAAAACCAGGGGCGCCGAACGAACGATTCACCTCGAACTTACACCGCGCCTTACGAAGGTTGAGGCCGGAAGAATTAAATTGTGAATATTTGAGTATGAGTGGTAAAGCCACGCTTTAGACAGTTTTCAGCTTAAATGGGACGCCTCGACCGAGTCGCTATCACAGTCTCACAGAAAAGCGACGTAAAATAGCGGATTGCTTCTGCGTTTCGTACGGTGAGTGAGAAATCCGGAATCCAAATACCCCTTCCTAATACCTTAATTTTCCCATTCCTTTAAGATCGGCAAAGCACCCATGATTCTTCTGGTGCATGGGCACCGTTCATGGGCGGTGGATATCACTTACCATCAGGTGACCCACGTGCTCGTTTGCCGAACTATGCGATAAAAAATATCCTGTCATGGGAAGCAGCTACACTGTACCTGATGGTAAGAAAGAGCATTGCAGTTCAAATAATATAATGTCGAGCATCGATAGACATTGCGTCATTCGATGGCCACCAGAATTAACTTACTGGATATTCACTGGCTGATTCCGGAACACGACTCGCCGAAACGAGCCGCTATGGTGAGTATTTCAATCGACGAAAACAGGAGGGTTTTCAATTTGGCGCTTTTTTTTTTGTATGTATAACACAGAACAGAGGGCCAATTCTCGTAATTTTAATTGTTCAAAATATCATTCCGATCTAATCTCAGCGACAAGAAAGTTGCAAATGGTATTCTGCTAAACCAATATTCAAGAACTTAGAACGCAATGATATCGAAAGTAGAATACAAGTTGTCTGAACCAAAACGGCATTCTGGTAACAATTTTGACACTTAAACTATATAAAATGCATTTCGTCTATAGACAAACGTCAAAATATTAAATTGAGAACGAAATGTGACTGAAGGTGAAGCAGTGTTGCCAAGTGCACTGTAATTACAGTAGATCTGCCGTATTTTCATGCCATCTACTGGACACCGTATTTTTATAAATACCGTATATGGAGACACAGTATTTGTTTACAGTAAAAATTTCGTATTATTATTGTATACTACTAGACAGGTTATTTAGAAGTAAAACTGCGTCACATAACGCGGGAGTTTGACAGTTCACAAACAGGGAGCGCAATAGGGGTTCTAATTGAGAGTATGCGAGATGATAATATTGAGTTACGGTCAATTGACTGCAACTTAGTAATACAACTAATTTACTATACTACAATTTAATTAATTTATTAAACTACAATTTCTATGTACCGCGCAGCTTGTCTAGTAGTATACATAAAACTCTTTGATTAAACACATTAAAAAAACTAAACCGATATCATCATCATCGCAGCCATCCATTTCTGCAGCGATCGATATATACAAATAAAATGTTAAGTTAGTTTAGGATATGAAGTTTAAAATAAATTTATATTTTACTTAATAATTTAATTATTTCCTTTTTTGTACGACATTTTATTGCACTGTAAAATACACTGTATTTTTTCCCATCAAGCACTGTATTTTTGACGCAAATGCCGTATTTTAATGTGGACAACACGATATTTTCAAAAATCTGACTTGGCAACACTGAGGTGAAGTGACTGTGAGTTAACTGCAGACAAATTCAGTTAACTTTATTCTCTTTTACTGCAAGCGACTAAAAGTAGTCAGAATTGTTCGTCTTTGTGTGCTCGTTATTTCAGTAAAGTATTAGAAATGAGTTTACAGCCTATGTTACTCAGTGATAATGTAGTTTTCTAACGGCCAAATTATTTTTGAAATCGGCCCAGTAGTTTTTAAGTTTATTTGTTACATACAAAAATACAAAAAAATCTTTCCTCTCTAGAATAAATATATGAGAGCAATCGCACTGTCAAAATTCCCGCCAAAACTCTCGCACAATTTTTATTTAGTATAGATATATCCTCAGCAGTGTTGCAAAATAAAAAAACCGCAATTCGGTAGAATTTCAAATTTCAATAAAATAATCTCGATTGTGGTTATTTCCGGAAAGGACTGCCTGAGTGGTGCTGTTGTGCCGTTTTCCTTCAGTTATGCCATGGAATAGATAAATTAATGAAATAAATAAAATACATGGAATTAGTCAAATCAATTAATTAAAAAATCATAACCTCCAGTTACGTAATTTTTTAATCACTGAAATTAGTCATATTGTGGGTATTTTATTGTGAGTTGGTAACATTGATTTTGTCGCTTAGGTCATTTTTAATTTCTAGAATTTAGTCTATGGCAGCTGATACGTAAAATTCGGTAAAATACTTGTCATTGGCGAAATGTATAATAATGCGAAGCCATATTTTCAACAAAAGAAAGACATTGAAAGTTGATCGAATTGACAGTTTATATGCAATTTAACTGAGATGATATCGAATTTTTAAAGGAGCAGAATGCCATATTTTTAATTAATTCAAAATGTAATCTCAGTTCGGTTAAAATTCCTTCGGAGTGTCAGTTAAAATAGCAGAATTGGCCCTCTGGGCCGTATGTGGAACAATTTGCATGATTCCTTTTTCATTCGAAAAAGTATAGCTCAAAGTTGGTCCCCTTTTAATTTCAAGAAGAAATTCTAACCTTAAGAGGATCAAATTGGGGATGAAAGATTCAAACTTCGTGATTTATACAATGATTGTGATAATTCTTTCGCTAAAAATAGTGAAATAAAATCTTTTTAATAAAACATAAAATCAATCGAAAAAGATTAAAAAGTAAAAGTAAAGTTTATTACCATATGTATAGAGGTCTATCCAGCGATCTATGGCGATAGGCTCGCCCCCTATCACATCGTGGGACGGAGATACGATCGGCGAAATGTGGGTGTACTGATTACAACTCTTCCTAACCCTTCGGGGATTACAGGCGTGAGTGCGTATGTATGTATGTATCTATCCAGCGGGCTACAAATATGTTTCACGTAGTGATTTCTTAGGTTTACGCGAATATTACACATTGAAATAAAACTAGTTTATACGGATCTTATCGCGGTTTAATTTTTATTTTAGTCCCGACGTTTCGAAAGCTTTTCAGCCTTCGTGGTCACGGGAGAGACTGAGCTTTCGAAACGTCGGGACTAAAATAAAAATTAAACCGCGATAAAATCCGTATAAACTAGTTTTATTTCAATGTTTCACGTACCCTGCCACTAGCAGTCAGCACCCTTGTGCAATTTACACTGTAATATGGCGAAGCTAAAGAATGACTGTCTCGGTGGTGCAGTTGTAATGCGTACGCGTTACGACTAAGGCTGACGCTGAGGTCTCGGGTTCGATCGCCGGGTCGGGTAAAACTGATATTGGATTTTTACGATAAGCTCAGTATCAGCCCGGAGTCTGGATTTTGTGCCCGGTATGGCGATAGGCTCGCCCCCTATCACATCGTGGGACGGAGATACGATCGACGAACTGACTATACGAACTGGTTACACCTCTGCCTACCCCGTCGGGGATTACAGGCGTGAGTGCGTATGTATGTATGTATGTAAAGAATGTATAAAACTGAACTCATCACTCACGGTAAGATCGATGGCTAATCCAAACATAGAACAGGAAGAATTCAGAGGTCCCAGCTTTACGTGATTAAATCTTTGTATTTAATTGTCCCTAAAAGCATTAGATGTTACGATGTAAGGATGTGCTCTTAATACATTAGAATTCGCTAAACACGATTAAATATTGAAATAAAACTAATGTATACGAATCTTATCGTGGCTTCATTATACATTAAACCGCGACATCGTCATCCCGAGTCTTAAGATGTTAAGTCTTATAATGCCCAGTAATTCCACTGGCTTCAATGCCCTTTAAACGGAAACACAACAGTACTTATATACTGCTGCTTGAAGGCAGTAATAGACTAAGCGGTGGTCAACCCAGACGGTCTCTCGCATACGAGGGACCTACCAGAGTGGTTGAGCCACGCTGTAGACCGTTTTGTCTACATCATGAATGGGCCGGCTCGTCCGGGTAGTTACCACTGTCTCACAAAGAACTGGCGTAAAGTAGCAGCTTGCTGCTGCGTTTCGTACGGTGAGTGAGATATCCGGAGGCCCAAATTCCCTTCCCTTTCCCAATCCCTTAATCCCTTTCCTATAGGGTCTGTAACGCGCCCATGATTCTTCTAGTATTGTGGACGTACATGGGCGGAGGAGATCACTTACCATCAGGTGACCCACTGCTCGTTTCCAGCCTAAGCAATAATAAAAAAAACACCTAGTATGTAGTTAAAGTACTTATAGTTCAAATTGAACAGTGTATTTCAGGCCAACGCGACGCTGCAAAGTAATTGTCGTACTTAAATCCAAGAATACCAATTTAAATCTCCTTCAAAGAGCACACAAAATGAATTTGCATTTCAATTCGATGTTAAATCAATCGTAAGCCCTGTTAAGACGGGTATTATTTACACCGAGTAAATTAGATCGCTTTTTTCTCTGGCTCAGCAAAGTGACTGCAGTGCACCTAAGGGTCAGTACAATGTGTGCGAAATAAGTCCAATGATTGAAATAAAACCAGTTTATACGGATTTTATCGCGGTTTAATTTTTTATTTTAGTTCCGACGTTTCGATAGCTTTTCAGCCTTCGTGGTTACTGGAGAGACTACCAAAAATTAAAGAGCGATAAAATCCGTATAATCTAGTCTCATTTCAATGTGTAATATTCGCGTAAACATAAGAAAGCACCAAGTCGAATGATATTCATTTATTTAGCACAGTTAGTTGTTGAGACTAAAGTCGCAGGTTTGAAACCAGCCTCAAGAGCATACACCTCTGTCTTTTCTAAGTTACGTGTGTATTAATTGTTAATTATCGCTTGTTTTAAATATTGCTACCTATGTTGTTAGTCAATCACGCCTTAACGGCTGAATGATTTTTGATGAAATTTGGCACATAAGTAGATTATGACCATGATTAAAACATAGGGTACTTTTTATCCCGGTAAAAGACGTTCACGCAGGCCGAGCGGCAAGCAAAAACTAGTCAAATATAAATAATTTTCTTTTCTCTACTTTTTTTTAAAATTATCATATTATAGTGATTTCTTAGGTTTACGCGAATATTACACATTGAAATAAAACATGTCATTGTCTCGTCTCTGCATCACCCATGGGTAGCCTGGTAGAGATTGCCTTTCGGCTTTAAGTCCGGTTTTATACATTACTAGCGGTCTCTAGTGGCTTCATCGCAGGAATGTTACTGTCCTGCTCCCATGAGTCACAGCGTAATATACATATAAATCATCCGGAATAAATTCTGTAAATGATATTGAAAACTGCATCTAAATCCGTTGCATAGTTTAGGAGAAATAAGCGGACAAACAGATACAGATAGCGACTTTGTTGTATACTATATATTGACGATAATGGTAATATTATTGCAGTTTTAATTATATAAAGTCATACAAAAATTGTAAATGGTATTTTTATATACAACACTGAAAATAATATACTTTGATAATATAAGTATAAGACTTGGTTAATTTTATGAGTGGTAGAGCCACGCTGTAGACACTTGTCTACAACATGAATGGGCCGGCTCGTCCAGGTCGTTACCACTGTCTCACAGAAAACCGACGTAAAATTGCTGCGTTGCGTACGGTGAGTGAGATATCCGGAGGCCCAAATCTCCCTCCCCATCCCCATCTCTTAATTATCCATTTCCTTTAAGGTCGGCAACGCGCCCACAATTATTTTGGTATTATGGACGTACATGGGTGGTGGAGATCACTTACCATCAGGTGACCAACTTGTTCGTTTGCCGGCCTATGACATAAAAATAAAAAAATAAACATTGGCGGAGTAAATGCAACTATTTGATTCATTCATTTTATATTTGCTCGTTTGCCAGCCTATGCTATAAAAAAATATAAATAAAATTTCCATCAAAGTATCAGTCCGAATTGCTTTACATAAAGTACAGACTATAGATATAACACAGATCCCATCCCCACATCTGCACGTAAATCTTGCAGTGTATGTGATATGAGATGTACGTGATCCGAACACACGTAGATACCTCACTTATCCTCGTAATATATTATTGTACTGAGGTGTTTTATTGTCATCCCGGAGTTTATGGGATAGGTGCGTGAAAACGGGGTATGCCACCTAAGAACTCATTGAAGATTTTTTATTAGACCATGCGAGGGTTCCGTTTAAAAGAGAAAAAAACGGTCATGTTAGAGTTGGAGTTGCATATAGAGGGTTGTATACTTCTGAAATATGTTATTTTTTATCTAGATATATAAAAATGAATGTCTAAATTTGTTGCTAAGCGCAAAACTCGAGAACGGCTGGATCGATTTTGATGTATTTTTTTATGTGTATTTAAATGAGTCCTTGGATGGTTAATATTCACAATTGGACCCGGTAGGTGGCGCTGCAATCGTATTCAAACTATCAATTAAATGTAGCGGTTGGAACCGTGCGGGACAGCTAGTAATTTATAAAATATTCACAGTTACAATTAAAACTTCTATGTAAATTTCAGCAATCTCTTACGATTTAAATGATAAAGATAAGGTAAGGCACAGAGACAGACGGACGTATGTATATATAGATGACTTTAGCTTAGACTTAGTAAAATAGGGTTCAATTGGCCATGTTGATGTCATAAAATGTTTAATGTATCGTAACGCATAAATGTGTCAATTAGATTGCGGTTATTATATTTGAAAGCAGGTTTAGTCGAACTGGTTCTTAGTTATGTTTGAAGAAAACCTTTACATCAGTTTAAAAGTTACAAATACATACGCACTTACGCCTATGATCCCCTAAGGGGTAGGTAACGGTGCAACCAGTACACCCAGATTTCGCCGAGCTTATTTCTGTCCTCTGATGTTATAGAGGGCGAGCTTTTCGCCAAACTGGACATGATACCAGCTTGCGGGCTGATACTGAGCGTTTCATAATAGAAAAAACCCAATACCACTATACCCAACCCGAGTATCGAACCACAGACCTCAGTACAGCAGTCGCACCGCGTATGCATTACAACTGCGCCACCGAGACAGCCAACAAGATGTTCAAGTTACAGATGTTCTAATTGACGTGGTTTTATAATAGGTTCGATTAGTTTATTAATGAAGCGACAGACTAGGATGACGGGTGGACGACAGAGGATGGTCGGATTAAATGTATAGGATTGCCGAAGTGCATAAGAAATGCAGTTATAAGCAGGAAATTCTCAATTCATGTGTATTTTTACGTATATTAACGCAAAACATTGGCGGAGTAAATGCAACTATTTTAGGCATTCATTTTATATTCGATAGGGTTCAGGTAGAAGGAAAAATGCATAACAGCAAACCCCCACGGTGGGTGGGTTCGGGTTTCGATATCAGTTTAAAGTTTTTAACTTTCAATTATTTTTAATTAAGACGTTATAAAGACAATTCCGACCACTCCAGTTTATTTGAAAAAGCTAATATTCTTTAGATTAGCGCAGTAATAAAATCCCTGCGAGATCACCCTGTCTACGACATTTGGGAATTTAATTAAATGTCCGTTTACGAGCACACCTTACAGCCCATATTGGTAGGGTTACCACTTCTACATTAGAGAAGACAGACATTTGGGTAAAATATGAAGTTGTCAAATAACACACGCACAACCCGCTGTAAGTAAATAAATATTTGTCCCAAAAAAAACCGGTGCGGGGATTGAACCCGTGGCCCTTAGTTTCATAGTCGGCTACTCGCCCTACTGCTACATAGAGACTGTTAATTTGTTGAACACAAATTCTTCTTAAGTTAAATAGTTCGGACAGTCAATAAAACTAGTTTTTTTTATAGCTTAGGCCACGTGCGTCATTACTGTTGAACATGATTACCAGAAGATAATATCAGAATAACTATGCATGCGTTGCCGATCTTAAAGGAAAGGAATGAAGATTGGGGGGGTAAATTGGAATTTGGTTCTGCAGTAAATCCTATGAAAAGCAATAGCAAGCTGCCACTCGAGGTCAGTTTTTATGAGACAGTGGTAGTAACCAGGTCGAGCCCGCTCATTCATTCTCTACACAAAAGTGTCTGCAGCGTGGCTCTACCACTTAAAACCGGTACAAGGAGTGAGTGGTAGAGCCACGCTGTAGAAACTTGTGTCTACAGCACGAATGGGCCGGCTCGTCCGAGTCGTTACTACTGTCTCACAGAAAACCGGCGTAAAGAAGCAGCTTGCTGTTTCGTACGGTGAGATATATCCGGAATCCCAAACCCCCTCCCCTTCCCAATCCCTTAATTATCCCTTTCCTTAAGGTCGGCAACGCATCCATAATTCTTTTGGTATTGTGGGTGTATATGGGTGGTGGAGATCACTTCCCATCAGGTGACCCACTTGCTGGTTTGCCGGTCTATGATATATAAAAAAAAAGTCTGATATGTCCCAACTAATCTGATCAGATGGTAGCCCCATGGGACATTCCAGCACCTCGGAAATGTCGCACTTCGGTCCGAGTTACGAGTATTGTAAAATCATAATACGTTATGCCCACAATTTCGGCACGGATTCATTTCTCTGGCGTCTAAAAAAACCGTATGTATATTGTTTTTTTTTCTATAGCTGTTCAGTCATTCGTATACGAGAAACTAGCTTTTGCACGCGGCCCCGCCCGCTTGAACAGTCTTTTCAGAGATAAAAAGTAGCTTATAATCGAGATAAAAAGTATTCTTTACCTGTCTCGGTGGTGCAGTTGTAATGCGTATGCATTACGACTGAAGCTGAAGCTGAGGACTCTGGTTTGATCCCCGGGTCGGGTAAAAGTGATATTGGGTTTTTCTATTACGAACTGCTCAGTATCAGCCCGGAGTCTGGAATTTGTGCCCGGCATGGCAATAGGCTCGCCCTCTATCACATCGTGGGACGGAGATACGATCGGCGATATGTGGGTGTACAGGTTACACCTATGCCACCCCTTCGGAGATTACAGGCGTATGTAAAAAGTATTCTATAACCGTCTCGCAAGGTCCAAACTATCTCTGTATCAAAATTCATCAAATGGGTTGAGCGATTTAGGCGTGAAAGCTTAACAAACAAACCCACTTTCGCATTTATCTTCTAATATATAAAATTCTCGTGTCACAATGTTCGTTCCCATACTCCTCCGAAACGGCTCAACCGATTTTTATGAAAATTTGGTGCATATCGAGTAGGTCTGAGAATCGGCCAACATCTATTTTTCATCCCCTAAATGTTAAGGGTGGTCCACCCCTAATTTTTATTTTTTAGATAAAAAAAATTGTTTTTATTTTTTTATGACACAGCATTAAAAAATACATACAACTCTAAATTTTCACCCTTCTACCATCAACCCCGATTATTTAATAGCGATATTAGTATTTTTGTCAAGCGCGTTCCTCACCGGGGGCGCCCAGTAGGCTAGTTTAATCCTGGAAATAGGCATTCACGCGGGCGGAGCCGCGGGCATCAGCTAGTATAAGAAGTTAATAACTGTCAAATGTCAATACAACCCGCTACGGGCTGAATTCAATCCGTATGAACATTTATACTTTTGTCTCCCGATGTTCAAGCTTAAATCCCCCATGCATGTAACAACTGTACAGTATACATATAGCACCGTGTAAGATGATATTTATGTGAGGAACTGAAAGCATTTTAATCTAAAGTTGAGGAATTTTTCCGCAGAGTCCCCGGGGGTTGTACCACCCGTGTTATTACCTTGTTTTTTTGTTTCCTTTTTAATTCCACTTAGGAAACATATACATAAACACGATGCGTTTTAATGGATTTTGATAAAATTTTACAGGTAAGACATGTCCTGGATTATATTTTTATTCCGGTAGTACCTTCTACCTTTACCTTCTTACTTTCTACTATTTCTATATCTTCTTCCTATCTTTTTCTTCCACCTGCCTCTTGTAGGATCGGCGCAACACGCTTTTTAACACATGTTACAGAAATATTTGGCTTGTAGTTTTTACAACCAGCCGCCTCCCTCACGTCAACCCCTGTGGGGAGCTATCTGCTAGCTAGCTGAGTGGAGACGCGAACAAATGCTAGTAGCATATAATGTATGCGTTGAAGACATTCTGAAAACTAATCACGAGATGACATCCAGACAAAGTGAATACATAATCAGACATAATGTTAGTTAGTTGGATTAGATAAATGGCTTGAAATATTCAGAACCGATGTAGTATACTATTAATACTACTCTAGCATATTAAGTTAATCTGCATGAAGTTACATCTCTACACATACATGTAATCCCATTGTTTATAGAGATTATTATTTTATCCCATGTTATATATGACAGTGACAGATGAATAAGCTTATAGGTCGGTAACGAACAAGTGGTTCACCTTATGGTAAGTGATCTCCACAGCCCATATACACCCACAACTCTAAAGAATCATGGATGCGTTGCAGACCTTATAGGAAAGGGATAAAGAAGGGATTGGGAAGGGGAGGGGGATTTGGGCCTCCGGATATCTCACTCACCTTACGAAACGCAGCAGCAAGCTGTTACTTTACGTCGGTTTTTTTGTGAGAGAGTGGTAACGATCCGGACGAGTCGGCCCATTCATACTGTAGACAAAGGTGTCTACAGTGTGGCTTTACTACTCACAAAAACTGTTTAGCCATACAAATTACATAACTTTTTTAACTAACCAACTTTTTTAAATTGATGTCAGAGGTTTCCGATAGAGTTGGGAGAGCACCACATAATCCATTCGAGTTAGCGTTCGAGATTGCACCGCACGAGATTTAATAGGTATACAATAAGGGCTTAGTGTTCGGTATCGAGCGCTCATACATGAATTATTTACGTGGCATGTTTATTTACTAGCAGTTTGCAGAGACTTGGGATCTGCAGATTGTCTCCGTGCACAGTGAACTGCACTCGGCGTCAGGTCAAGCGTAACGTAGGATAGTGCAGTAACTCGTATTCGTCTATCTTTATTAACAGACTTCAAATAGGCAACGATTCTTAATGTGTCGTATATTTTCTAAATGCAATATTCCCACCGAATGTAGAAAAAAATAGTACATACATACGCACTCACGTCTGTATTCCCCGAAGGGGTAGGAAGAGGTGAAACTAGTACACCCACATTTGGCCGAGCGTATCTCCGTCCCACGATGTGATAGGGTGCGAGCCTATCGCCATACCGGGCACGAATTCCAGACTCCGGGATGATACTGAGCATTACGTAATAGAAAAACTCGATATCACTTTATCCGACCCGGGGATCGAACCCGAGACCTCAGCGTTAGCTTAATCGTAACGCGTACGCATTACAACTGCGCCACAGAGGCAGTCTAAAAAAATAGTATTTAATAGGTTTTACTTAGAGGCGGGTCCAGTTTATATTTAATTAAGATATTATAATGAAGCTATACGGAGAAAAAAAAATAACTTCTCAATAAATAATTGCACACACGTTGTGTTTGCATTATAGTATGGAGTTTACATGCAATATTTTTTTTATCTTTATTAGCAATTTAAGGGATTTGATCAAACATGATCGTGGCACCCCCATTGGAAAATTCTATAATATAATTATCTCGAATTATTGGCGATAGGCTCGCCCCCTATCACATAAGTGACGGAAATACGCTCGGCGAAATGTGGGTGTACTGGTTACACCTCTGCCTACCCCTTCGGGGATTACAGGCGTGAGTGCGTATGAATAATTATCTCCGCTTACGAGCTTACTGAGAAAATGTGTCCAGCATTTTGTCTACTTTAGATTGAGGATATGCGATGATACTATTACATACATGATAATGATACATTTATAAAGAATATTATGTCACAAATGCGTTACCGTTGCTTTTTATACAGCGTTCTCAGAAACGGTGGTAATGGAAAAAAAAAAATGAAAAAATCTTTATTTAAATAGAGAAAGATACAAAAAACATTTACCAGGCGTTCTCAAATTAGGCGGAGCCTGTGTCTTGAGAAACCAATTAAAATAATGAAAACATTTGTTAGCGTGAGTGAAGCCAAAGAACGTGTGTGCGTTTAAGCTTGAGTGTGTGTGAGTGTGTGTGTGTGTGTGTGTGTGTGTGTGTCTGGGGGTAATGTGGGGGTGTAATGGCCAATGGCCTGATAATATTGATATTTGTTTTTTTTACTGCAGTAGATAAAAATGTCATAGATAACTAAAATTTATACGAGTTAAAATTTATATAAATAATAAGGTCAAAGTTTGGAAGATCAACAAAGTGTGATTAGATTTTTTACCACAAAGAAAAAAAATGCAAATGTTTCTTTTTTATTTATTCTAGCATGGCAAGGTGACACTGCATCTGATGGTAGGTAAGATGTAAATGTACTTAATATCAATAGCTCATACGAAACACGCTCTTCTGTTCTTGTCTACGTAACGTTACAAGTTACTAAAGCCACGCCACATAGTGTTGCTAGTTGGTAGAGCACTTTATAGTTTACTTAGTATGTATGCAACAGATCCGAGCGCATCCGTGCCTCCAGCCTCGGATGCCAGATGGATGTGACGTGGATGCGATAGCGCGAGTCGTGCTACTGAATAAATATAAGTTATTAATTTTTGATATATCGTGGCTTTGCTGTTTCTTATTGGTTTTATATAAATTCTGCGGGAATCTATCGCACAAGCAACACATTAGTGAGGTCTTTGTTGAAATGGATATGTTATTTTTTAGAAAATTGATTTGCGGCCAACTCGACTGTCCGCATTTGACTGAGAAAATCCAAATTAATATACCTACTAAGCTCCCACGAAAATCTAAATACACTCCATTTTATTTGAGATTTTCCAGAACTAACCTCGGTCAAAGTTGTCCCATTAACAGATTGGCTGGGCGGTATAATTCTCTTCATAAGGCTTGTGACATCGATATCTTTGCTGACACTAAAACTTCTTTTAAGAATAAAATACTTAAACACCTTAACGCAGCGCGATTATAGTTCTCATGCGTTGCACTTTTAAGTTATAATTTGCTTAATGTAACGAAAATGTAATATTGCATAATAATATACTTTGTTCTAAGTTTTTGTTTGTATCGTAATTTTTTCTTTTGTACTCTCATAAGTGCATGTCGTGGTCGCCTGTAATTATGGCAAGATTTATATTTAAACTATGTAAGGGATGCGGTGTATTGCATGTGAAAATGTATGTCATGATGGCGATCCTAAAATAAATATATAAATAAATGGAGATTTCTGTGTACGTATTTGATCTGTATTTTTTAGCTTCTAAAATGGAACAATCTATTTGTTTCTGGTCTGGATGCTGTGGGGCCACAAGTCACTTGTAGTTTCTGATACTCGATACAGGTTAAATCTAGAGTGTTAAATTTTATGGGGGGAATTAAATCAATACCAGAGAGGCAGTTCAAAATGCCTTTGAAGAGTTTGTTGCCTCACGTTCAGCCGATTTCTTCAAGAAGGGCTTCGATAAAATGCCACTGCGCTGGCAAAAATGCGTCGATAGAATACCCATTCTGACACCAAAGTAACCACCCGGTTACTTTGATTAATAGAAATAAAAAAAGATACAGAACGGCAATTTCATAGGTAAAGACCGATTATTATGCGATTATATTCATCATTACTATCCTTTACACATAAACGCAATAAACCATATAGGGTCTGTCTCCCAAGTAACGCGTTAAACAGGCAATTTAAGAACTAGGCACCAATTGGCATATTTATTGTCAATTTTGTATCTTCCGGCTGGGTTGGTATAACCGCCATTGCCGGTCTATTTCTGCCGCCAAGCAACAGTGTGTAAGCACTGTTGTGTTCCGGTTTGAAGGACATTGAAGCCAGTGTAATTACTGGGAATTATGAGACCTAACTCTCAATTAATAACGCACCCTCTTATATACCTCAGCAAATCACCTCCACCATAGCTCAATCTCATTATCTACCCGTTTTAGAAAGAAGAAAGAAAGAAAATAAATTTATTTCCGCTCACATAAACTACAAAAAAACACATAAAAAGAAAGTTTAAATATATCTTTAGAAATACACGACATATTATTAAACTGCTACAGTGGCGCAGTTGTAATGTGTACGCGTTACGATTGAGGCCAACGCTGACGTCTCGGGTTCGATCCCCGGGTCGGGTAAAATGTTATTGGGTTTTTCTATTACGAAATGCTCAGTATCAGCCCGGAGTCTGGAATTTGTGCCCGGTATGGCGATAGGCTCGCCCCCTATCACATCGTGGGACTGAGATACGCTCGGCGAAATGTAGGTGTACTGGTTACACCTCTGCCTACCCCTACGGGAATTACAGGCGTGAGTGCGTATATTATTAAAATAATACACCCATGTATAGCTGGAAACCCCTCGCCAACTGACAAGTGCAGCTAACATGACGAAAATGGTAATTAGTTGAAGGTTGGCAAGTGGCAACATCTCTTTGGATGGCAAGAGGAAATAGTATCTGTCACAAAATAGTTACATTATGTGCATACATACTAAGATGTTATGAGATATAATTTAAAGATACATATTAAATTAAAAAGATAAATTCTTAAATTAAACTCTATAGTGTTATGTGCTTTGCTATGACTTTACATAGTTATTCTCCTGAGTACCTTCACTAAAACGAATAGCGGTGCTATTCCTAATATGAGGGTAACAGTTAATGTTCTTGAGATTCGAAAAATAGCACTTGGAAATAGTTCATGGTACAATTAGGTCCGGAGTCGAATAAAATATAAGAAAGTATGCATCGACACATGAACCACGGCGACGCGACGCGACGCGACACGACGGGACTTTCGCTTCATACGACAGACACCTCTGTGTCACCCATGCTTTGGCAAGCAGAAAAAATAAATCTTCAATATTCTATCTACCCTACAATAGAGAATATAAGTAGTGTAGGGTTTATGAATATTTTAATAAAGAGGGTATGTCAAATAATCTAGTAAGTTATTGTATGACAGTAACTATAGAGAGTGGTATTAGTATTTAAGAGGTGGACTAGCTGTCAAATACTAGAAGTTACGTGAGACGAGTATTATTAAATTAATACCAAACGACAATAATCACTTCAACTCATAGTTTATTGGTTACATTTACAATATCACTGCTTTACAGACCACATCCCCATGCCAGGATTCTCTATAGACCGTTCTCTAATTATAACTTAAGACAACTAGGACCGAATAGTAAACCAGCATAGCTACAGCGTAATGAACACTTGGACTATCGACTAACCACTGATCTTAGTGAATTGGAGGCTGACCGACTGACTGCGGGCAGTAGACCTCCAGTTATGACGACAACCTCTTTTCTACTATTTAAACTACGCTTCCACAACTGTATCGCACCATTATTATTTCAGTGTGCCCAACGTTGCTTTCTCAGACACCCTCAATATACCAATATTAAGAGAATACGCTAACACAAGTTACCAGTCAACATTAATTCGAATTATTCATATCGCACCGTTATTATTTCAGTGTGCCCAACGTTGCTTTCTCAGACACCCTCAATATACCAATATTAAGAGAATACGCTAACACAAGTTACCAGTCAAAATTAATTCGAATTATTCATATCGCACCATTATTATTTCGGTGTACCCAACGTTGCTTTCTCAGACACCCTCAATATACCAATATTAAGAGAATACGCTACTACTAGGAACAGTATTTTTGTATAACTCGAGACGTGATTATGTCAGTGTAACATAGTGTGTAATCAGAAAGTGTTGTGAAAATTAATATAATGAGAATTGCCAAGTGGTTGTGTGGTGTTTCAATCAGAGGTGCTTGAGGTGTCGCTATAACCGGGAACAAGTGTCAAGTGCAAATAATTATCTTACAATAGGTACAAATAAATAATATCGGGTATATAATATCGGGTCCGAGTGTTGTGAGATCGTAAGTCCCTCTTAGTTCCTAATACCCACGATACAGGTTAATCTAGTGTGAGGTCAAGACTATGTGTTTGCTATTGGGTGTATTTAATAATATCATACTAATATTATAAATGTGAATGTAAGTTTGTTTGTTACGCTTTCACGCGAAAACTACCTAACCGATCATCATGAAACTTTGTACACATATTCTTGGAGGTATAAGAAGTAACATAGGATACTTTTATGATTTTTTTAAATCTATTTGTTTGTTACGCTTTCACGCCTAAATCACTGAACCGATTTTGATGAATTTTGGTGTAGAGATAGATGGGACCCTGGAGACGGTTATATGCTACGTTTTATATCGGAAAAGACTATTCACGCGGGCGGAGCCGCGAGCAAAAGCTAGAAATAAATAAAAACAAGAATAACCCGGATGTAAACCATATTATCTCGGCTTTTACATTAGCAAGCGTAAAATAGCATACGTATATACATGTAGTAGGTATGTGTGCGATATTATGAAGCAAAACAAAGCGTTCATAAATCATGTCGGACATCGCGGGGACTCCGCCGACCGTCGCGCGTCGGACAACACACCCTCCTGCGAGAGACACAGGTACGTATCTAGGCCTAGTTGATATATCTGATCCAGAAATGCTAACAAATATCTACGCGGTCTCCAATGGCATACTATTTTATTGTCCAACTTTACTATGCTTATAATATCAGAAGTACCTTAATTAAATATAATAATAAGCAATTACTTAGCCATACACTTCATTATTTCTGTATTTTTACATACCTAGGAGTTTTTTACAGCCTGAATGTTGGTCAGCGTCTTGCCTGTCCATAAACAGAAGCAATACCAAACAGAACTTTAAATTTCGAAGTACTCCACGATACTGAAGCCGGGGATAATAAATTATGCCCAGTAATTTCAATGGCTTTTATGTCCTTCATAGCGAATCTCAACAGTGCTTACACATTGTCTGAGTGGTAGAACAGTTACAGTGCCAGTTTATTAGTATAATCTATGGAAGGATGCCTATCATTCATCTACGTTTTATTATTGCGTAAATTAAAGTTATTGAAATGTCATAATGAAGTTGAAATTGTAACAAAATGAGAATATTATTAAACTGTACATATTTTTTTACGTAAGACACAATGAATCAATTAAAATGTGATAATAAATTCATGACCATATACTACTACAAAAAATAATAAAACGCAATCGAAAAAATACCACGCGGGTCCTCGGGGGAAACCGTGGCGGGAGTGACGACCAGTGTTGCCAAAGCGTTACTTTTATAACATTTTGTGTAGTTTTTGGCCCTGTTGCGTTACTGCCGTATTACAGACATGATGATAGTTTTGCGCTACTTTTCGTAATTAAATATATTATTTTATAATTACATGAACGTAATATGTAATACTTCAAAGGTGGCATACACAAAAGTAATTCTAGAGGGCAGTATCCATCCAAAATTGTCGGATTGGATCAATATCGAGGTATGTGAATGGATTCAGGTAAGTCGATTAAGCGTAATATTCAGCGCAACTCTTCAACGTGCTCTTTAAAGTATGTGCACACAGTAGGTATACCATTAGTCGCGTGACCGTATATTATTTTCCATTTAATCAGTGCGTATGCTTTAAAGAATAAAAACGAATCATCAAAATCGGATAGCTCTGTGGAAAGACATTCTTCATTCGTGTATATACACAAAAACTACACATAGAAATGAGAACCTCCTCTTTTTTACATTGGTTAACACTGATGACGAAGAACGTAACTTGAAAATGTTTTTAAAGTTTTCTTGTTGTAACTCAAAGGAATTTATGGCATCCTTTTATATATAAGTAATTTATTTTCAAACAATATTTTAGTGTCCATAACATATTATCATGATGATCAAATACATCATATTAGTAAATTTCAGCAATACAACTTCACAGTTCACGTTCTTAAGTCACCAATTTACTGTACTCAAGAATCGGCATCTTACTACACATGTCAAGAAGGTTCTTGAGACCTGAGTCTAGTTTATTACAATGAACTCAGCTGATAGCGGGTACTTAATTAATAGCTCAAGTTTGGTTTATTGTATAGTTCAGCATCTTGTGTATTTACTTATGGTCCGTCTCAACACTGAGATCGGTTTATTAATACGGCCCTTAGTAATGTAATAATGATACTGATTTCTATGGTATTGTTCCTCGGTACAGCCTCCGTGGCGCAGCGAGCGAGTATACAGTTGTAAAACGGGAGACCGCGCGTTCGATTCTCGTACTGAGACAAATGTTTGTCTGATTCACAAATAGTTGTTTGTGTCTGGGTGTTGTAAAACTCTGGTAGTACTTGATACTTAAGACACACAGTATCTTAGTGTGGGACAGGACTATGTATGTGACTGTTGGCTCTATTTAAAAAAACATATTCAAATCTGTAATAAATCCTGACTCCGGCCCCGACTTAGCACATCTAAGCGATTTAAAATTATCAGAATACTCGCTTAAAAGCGCATTCATTGCGCGAAGCGGACACGTTAATGTTTTTAACATGTTCACGTAAATTAATTACGTGTTAGCAGAGGTTTTATGACAATTTTATTTCTCATAATCATGTAGCAGATATTTTACATGATTATGAGAAATAAAATTACCTACCTATTTCCTTTTTTATACTAATATTATAAAATGCGAACGTTTGTTTGTGCGTTTTGTTCTTCTTTGATTTTTTTTTATTGTGATTTGTGAAAATCTTTTACGCAACATTCAGTAATTGGCCCTTTTCCATCAAAGTGAATCTGAATTCTTAGCCTTGGTCGGTACCGATTTAAAAGTTCTTCGATTTCTGCTCCTAGCTCTTTACTGTAATTTGGTCAATTAGGATAAATTTTATTTTTTGTATTCCTGTCACCTATATTTTTCTTTTGTTTTATGAAGTTTTAAATTATAAGTAGATTACATGTTGAGGTAAACTGTAAATGTAAGCGATCCTTTTTTTCATATAAATATATTTTTGTTTTAGCAGAGCCCAGGAAAAGCCCAAGTGGTATATGATAACTGATGTCCACCGCCCATAAATACTTACGATGCCAGAATCAACGGTGTTGCTGACACTTAATCCAGACTTGGGAAGGGGAGTCATTTGGGACTCCGCATGGCTCACAACAGGAAGGGACCACTTTACGTAGTTTTCTGTAAGACAATATTAACCCGGCCCGGCCGAATCCCCTGTAGACAAGGGTTTACGACGTAGCTCTATAATCTAGAGTTCTAATTCTCTATTGTAATTTGAGCAATGAAATTTTATTTGTATAAAACTTACGAGTGGTAGACCCACGCTGTAGACAATTTTGTCTACAGCATGAATGGGCCGGCTCCTCCGGGTCGTTACCACTGTCTTACAGAAAACCGACGTAAATTCGCAGCTTGCTGCTGCGTTTCGTACGGTGAGTGGGATATCCGAAGGCCTAAATCCCCTCCCCTTCCCAATCCCTCAATTATCCCTTTCCTTTAAGGTCGGCAACGCGCCCATGACTCTTCTGGTATTGTGGGCGTACATGGGCGGTGGTGTTCACTTACCATCAGATTACCCACTTGCTCGTTTGTCGGCCTATACAATAATGCCTTTATCAGACTGACATAGTTACAATACACACGCGATGTTCATAAAAGTTCTCAACGGACGTAACCCTAAAACACCGCTACTTTCCCAATATAACATATGAAAGTATTCGAAGAAAACAATCATATTTTTGTGTGAGCAAACAACTGTCCTTTGTCGAGTGTATTTCCGATAGTTTGACTCCCCCACTCCCCCCTCCCCCTCTCTACTGCCTATGCTCCCGCTCGTTACCTTTGAACTGGGGTGTGAAGGGCGACTGCCGAGTGACGCGACCTGTGTCCGGAACGTGTCCCGAGGGCATTTGTCACTATCATTGATCGTAAGTGGCCTTTTGTAGTTCAATATTGATTTAAGTTTGAGTTAGTTATTGTACTTTTGATTTACATATTTTTGAGTGGTATGGTGACTTGAAATAATCAGTGAAATGACTGTGTTATTCAATTAGAAGTTTTTTTTCTGGTAGAAGTTATTGATATTAAAGGACATCGAAGCCAGTGAAATTCCTGTGCATTACGGGACTTCTTGGGTCTCGGGCTGACGAGCGCAGTCCAATATCGTGCAGTGCGTTGAAATTCAAGGTGCTGTGTGATGTTGCTTTTGTTTATGGGCAGGCGTGGCAATTATTATCAGGCGAGCGACCTGCTCGTCTCGTCATTCAAGGTAATAAAAAAAGTAGGATAGGACGAAAGACGGCGTAGACTCTGTAGGGTTCCATTGGCAACCTTTGAGTAAAGAGCCCTAAAAATAACCAAAATCGATCCACATTTTCGAATTTTTGTGTAAAACAATTTTAAACCGAATGAAAATAGAACTAGATATAGACTAATACTCTGTAGTCTGGGGCAAGTCTCGTCACTGAACCGAAATGACCGGCGTATAATGCCTAAACCCTTATTATATTATGCAGGGAAGCCTATCATATCATACTTCATATTAATATTATAAATGTGAATGTAAGTTTGTTTGTTACGCTTTCACGCGAAAACTACTTAACCGATCATCATGAAACTTTGTACACATATTCTTGGATAAGAAGTAACATAGGATACTTTTTATGAAGAAAAAAAATATCTATTTTTTTGTTACGCTTTCACGCCTAAATCACAGATTTTGATGAGTTTTGATGTAGAGATAGATGGGACACTGGAGACGGTTATAGGCTACGTTTTATTTCGGAAAAGTCTATTCACGCGGGCGGAGCCGCGGGCTAATGCTAGTACTGTATACACGAGCTCAGCTAACTGACGTATACGACCCAATCTTGTCATGTTGTCAAACGTGTACATGACCTGGATGTTATATGGACACTGGATATAACGCCTGCCAATATGCCTATATTGATAAATGTATCGTCTGATAAAATGATGATAAAAACTTGTGAACATATTGAAAATGTGGAGTGCCAGTGAAATTACTGGGCATTATGAGACTTAACTTATCGCTTTCGTTAACGGTGAAAGAAGCATCGTGAGGAAACCTGCGTACCTGAGAAGTTCTCCATAAGAATTTCGAAGGTATGTGAAGTCTGCCAGCCCGCATTAGGCCAGCGTGGTGGACTAAGGCCTGAACCCTCTCATTCAGTAGAGGAGGCCCGTGCCCGGCAGTGGGACATATATAATACAGGGCTAGTAATATCCGGAAGCCCAAATGCCACCTCTCCTTCCCAATCCCTTAATTACCCCTTTCCATTAAGGTCGGCAACGCGTCCATGATTCTGGTACTATGGAGGTTCATGAGCGGTGGACACCACTCGCCATCAGGTGTTCGTTGGCTGACTTCAGCCATAAAAACATATTCAGTCAGATTTTCACTCTATCTAGTTTATCGGCCTCTATTATTAAAAATACTTAATAATATGATAATATTGTTATCATATTTCTAAAAAACCAATAAGAACTATAATTTGTTCTATAATTTAATTCTGAGCTCAGCTTTCTAACTTAAATTAGTTTTTATGATAGTGGAATGAATTTTATTATAAATGTATTCGATTATCTATATTACAATTCAAATAATACATAATAGATAAAGTCAAACAAGGCAGCTGTAAGGTGATGCTATCAAAAATATAAATTATTTTCGTGAAAATTTAATCGAATTGGGGGAAGATGGATGAATCAGTATTTAATATCTTAATATTATAACAATCTTGACCTATAGAGTAGTAAACTTTGCCGGTATTCCCTTTTGAGCGTCCAACCATACCTACTACCTACGAGGTGAAATGATTGTTTCCTTATAAAAAAATTAAGATTTTTTTTAGGAATTCTCCGACACGAAAATGTAAAATGGAAGTATGGAAGTATAGTTGGTAAGCGCCACGCCTGCTCATAAACAGAAGGAACGCCACACAGAACTTTGAATAACAACGGACTGCAAGCCACTGGACTGCGTTCGTCACCCTGAGATATAAGTTGTTAAGTCTCACAATGCCCAGTAATTTTACTGGCTTTAATGTCCTTCAAACCGGAATACAGCAGTGCTAACACACTGTTCCTTGGTGGAAGAAATAGACAAACCGGTGGTACTAACCCAAACGGCCTCTCGCATATCGCCTACCACCTTGTAAAATGTACGTAATTTTTATAACCATTTAAAAACTTTTTCTTAAGTTTTATTACTTAGTTTCCAAAAAAACTCACATAGCGTTGTATAAACTGATTAGTTTCACAATTTTTTTATTTATCTATTAAATCATATAACCGTAAAAATACCTTCAAATCACATACTTACCCCATTACATTTTTATTATAATTAAACCTCGCGTCGCTAAACTATCATGTAAACAGCATCGTCAAATATTATTTCGTCATAAAAAACTCAATTTGTTCGTCAAACATTATAAACCGCTGACCATGACATTATTATTACCTATATTTTTATTTCCAACTCCGTAACTTTCTATTTGTTAATTTAATTGCGGGATAAAGACACATTTGCATTTCCAGAGACTCGCCGAGCTTCATTGCTCGGTGTCGATATATGCGTGCTAATGACGATCCTGGCTTGCAGGAGTTACAGTGGCGGGTGTGTGGGCGGGATAGCCTTGTGACCATGACATTGTGTTATTTTTTATGGCATATCGAGCATGTGGGGTGGGTGGGTGTTTATGCGAGAGGCCGTATGGGTTGGTACCACCGCTTTGTCTATTTCTGCCACCAAGCAGCAGTGTGTAGGCACTGTTGTGTTCTGATTTGAAGGACAATTATGTCTCGGGGTGACGAGAAAATCTAATGCCATGCAGTGCTTTGTAATTCAAAGTTATGTGTGGTGTTACATCTGTTTATGAGCAGGCGTGATGTTTACCATCAGGCGAGCAACTTGCTCGTCTTCTTATTCAAGCTAATAAATTACAGAATGTGACTGGTCTTGAAATATTTCATGTTTTTAACCGATGCAAAAGTAAATAAGTTCTCAATTGGTCTATAGTTATGAAATAATAGTTGGTACAATACAGTAGGTAAAAAATATAATCTTTAAACCGCTATTTCTACTTCTTTCAATGGGTAAAAAAAGAGCGAAAAAGTTACACGATAGCCTCCCAGATCATATTCCTTTCTATAATTGAATCCGATGTGGATTACCGAAATACAAACCGGTAAAAATGTCAGAGAAACATCGAAGGAATTGGTTTCATTGACGAATTTGTGATAGAATTCAATAAAACATACTCGATTTGGCGTGCTATTCATGAAAAATAAACTATTTATCGTTCTTCCAATGATTGAATATTATTGCTACTAAAGGCGGACTTCCGATGACCGCTTTGAGCGACAAATGAGCGCTTCATGCGCACTTTTATACTATGCACTATCGATTACGTAAAGCAACTGGAACCATATGACGGTAATGTCACTAATGCGCGTCACTAAATATAAACACAATTTTTTATAATATATAGACAGCCTCCGTGGCTTAGTGGGTAAATAGTCAGCAATGATGAGAGGCCGTGGGTCCGATTCCCGCACCCAGACATATTGTATTTGTTTTTTTTTTTTTCTTTTTATATTTAAATCGTGCAATCAGTCAATGACTATGAGCAGATGTGTTGGGAGCTGTATTTCAATATATATATATATATATATTTCAATATGTATTTGTATAAGTAATCCACAAATGTTTGTGTCTGAAGGCCAATTCTCGTAATTTGAAATGTTCAAAATATCATTCCGATTTAGTCTCAGCGTCAAGAAAGTTGTAAATGGCATTCTCTTAAACCAATAATCAACGTCAAATCTGAACATAGATCGTAATGAGGTTGAATGTAGAATAAAAGTTGACTGAAGCCAAAATGGTATAATGCTACTGCTAATGCTAGGTGCATTTGACGTTGATTATTGGTTTAAGAGAATGCCATTTGCAACTTTCTTGACGTTGAGACTAGATCGGAATGATATTTTGAACATTTAAAATTACGAGAATTGGCCTTCTGGTCTGGGTGTTGTGGGTTGGCAAGTCCCTCGTAGTTCCTGATACCCACAATACAGGTTAACTTAGTGTGGGGTTACAGCTATGTGTGTGACTGTTGGGTGTATTTATTTTATTTATCACTAGCCTTTGCTGTTGAACGGCCTTTTCCGGGATAAAAAGTTGCCTATGTTACTCAGTGATAATGTAGCTTTCTAACGGCAAAAGAATTTTTCAAATCTGTCCAGTAGTTTATCAGTTTATTCGTTACATCCAAAAATACAAATCTTTCCTCTTTATAATATTAGTGTAGATTATTATTATTTAGGTCTGGATGCTGTAAGACAAAGTATCTCGTAGTTCCACGAAATAAGAAAGGGTCAGGAATATGTGTGTGTGACGATTTGTATTTATTTAATTAAATAAACTTGATAAGCTTCACAAATATATTTTTTCTTTCATTTAATTCACTTTATATCTGAATGAAACACTCGCTAAACTTCTTGAATCGAAACAACGCCTCTTAATTTTAAAGTGTCTCTAATAATTGGGTCATTATTTTCGACAATGGCGGTCTCTGGCTGACAGACAATCTTTACAGTCGGTTTAAGGGCAGTAATAAATCAGCTCCTGTATACGGCGCGGCGATACAATGCGCGGAGGTCACCGACAACTTTGCTCCCTCCCCCCTTAGCCCCCAACCCCCAACGCCCCTCCCCCCCTTATAATTGCACCGCCTCGCGTAATGTCGAGTTGTAATTACGTTCTGAGGTTACAATATATCTGTTGTAAATAATTTCAGAATAATTGTTATTCGTCGTGTAATTCGTAATATTAAAATTAATGTTGATTATTAACATTTAAGGCGAGTCCGTACCGCAGAGGTTAATGCTTGACGTATGTTCATGTCGCATGTGTGTATAAACCTCCATTTATACGAATGAACATCATATGATTATTTTTTATCCAACTTTGACGCTGTCTCAATTTTTTTTAGTCTATTTATGGCACTTTAGGTATAGTCATATTTTAAGAATACCGCAGGAGTAGGTATGTCGGTCACAAAAGCCTGTATCAGATCGAACCAGGAGTACGTTCTCACGGACGACCCAACGACCGCTGTCTTGACATATTACAAGAGCAAATGTTCTCACCACAGATGATGCTCAAGACTGGGTAAAGTGGATGCGTCTAAGTAAGAAGGCGGACTTCTGCACTAGGCCAGAATAACACCAGGTAGAAAGCAAGGTTAATACACGTTTGTACCTAATATTGACCGTATACGAGGTGCAAATCCAAACATATCTCTTTGTTCCGATGGCGAGCACTCGGGAGTCAGTCGGTGCTGATCCAGTTACTTCAGGCCGTTATTATTCTGGTCAATATATTTAGACTGTACTCTATACTTACTCTATCTTAAAACACGTTAATATGAAGTATTTGTTCGCTACATTAATTTGTTCTGATTGAGGAAATACGAAGCCATCGTTGTCAGACAAAGACTTTAATTTATAGTACTAGACGGGCTGTTTGGAAGTAAACCTGCGTCATATAACGCTGGAGTTTGACAGCTCACAATCAGGGAGCGCGATAGGGGTTCTAGTTAAGAGTAAGTGAGATGGTAATATTGAGTTAAGGTCAATTGACCGCAACTTGTGGTAACAATTTCTGTGTACCGCGCAGCTTGTATAGTAGTATACATTAAAGTCTTTGTTGTCAGCCGAGCCAACTTTGCCTATGTCATAATTACTTGATGAATCACTGTTTTTAACCCGAGACGATTGATGATGGAAATTATCACGAGTTTTAACCGCCGACGAAAAATAAGTGTTATAATTTTGACTCATCATTTCGGGCATCGTAGTGCCTAAACAAATGGATCGATCTGAATGTGTTTCTTGTCGTTTGAAAGCTGGTTTAATCAAGATAGCTTTTTGCTATGTTTAAAGAAAATTTTAGTCAATTGAAATTTTATACTCGATATATTTCTCATTGACTTGGGAAGTTTTTATCGGTAAGGTTATATGTACTACGTACCATCTACGTATTCTACGCGTAACTTAATCACGTTCAACGTACAAACAATATTGCTTTTTACAGATACACTTAAACTTACTGAAGAAATTCAAATATTCCTAATGAAAATCAATCGAATAACTTCTTGGAGGTTTCAAAATATATTTTCATTGCTTTAATGAGTTACTTGAGTAAATTGAACAATTGTGTGCGCCGGTCTATTAGCATAATATGTTTTATTGCGATTCTCCCTGGAACAGTCACGCCCGCGCCCGGCCTGCGCCCGCAGCCGCCGCCTGTAACATTGTAAAACAGTTAATAGACATTTTTATGCAATATACGTTCATGAATAACTCAATAACAGACATTCTCCATTTGATTACCAATTGAGGTTATATGTAGGTATGTAAGCGATAACTTAATTGAGATTGGAGTCGCGGGTTCTACAGTAGCCTGCGGGCATGAATTTCTAAAAGACAATAATTCACGTATTTAACTGATACTGCGAATGAATTATAACCAAACTGAGATTAGATTTGATTTTACAAAAAAATTGTATTTTGCTTCTCGTTAAGTTCAGTCCATTTCAATTGATCTTATCTCGATCTCATTGCAACATCAGTTCAGTCATGACTTTGACTAATTTAGATTTTAAATTTTGTCATTTAAAAATGTTAGCAGAATGCCGTTTTGGCTTCTGTCACATTTTCTGTTTCACATTTGACGTTGATTAATGGTCTATGAGAACTAGATCGGAATGATATTTAGAACGTTTTTAATTACGAGAATTGGCCTAGTGAAGTTACGTATGCGTTTATTTTAAATTATTTCGCTTTAGCAGTGAAAAATAACATCGTTTGGAAACCTTATTATTTATTACAGGATTAAAGTGATGACTGGCAGAATTTGATTACCTATTTAGAGTTGAATTCCTGGTATAACAGCTCAACAGGTGCCCCAAATCGTGACGGTGCCTCGCCTCGCCTCGACCCGTGGAACCTTCCAGAACATTTCAGTTATAATACAACTAATCAAAGCGTAGGTACTTCTTAATGCTTAATATTCTACGAAGATATGAGATAACCAATATTTTATTGTGTAATTTATTATGATAATATTTTGAAGTAGATGTCCTATCTTATAAAAGCTTAAGCCTGTATCCCCGAAGGAGTAGGTAGAGGTGCAAAAGTAGCGACTGGTTGCTGCGTTTCGTACGGTGACTAAAATATCCAAACCCCCTCCCCTTCCTAATCCCATAATTATTCTTTTCCTTTAAGGTCGGCATCATCGCCAGGTTCATTATTGTTCTAATATTGTGGGCGTTTATAGTGGTGATCACTTACCATCAGGTGACCCATTTGGTCGTATGCTATAACGTAACAATATAAAAAGTAACGTCGCTCGGCTTGCAGTACCAGGCGTCCATTAACTGCAGCATAATATATATTATTTGTTTAAAATAAGAAATATTGACTATTAAGGACTGCCTCGGTGGCGCAGTTGTAAAGCATACGCGTTACGATTGAGGCTAACGCTGAGGTCTCGGGTTCGATATCCGGGTCGGGTAAAGTGGTATTGGGTTTTTCTATTTCGAAATGCTCAGTATCAGCCCGGAGTCTGGAATTTGTGCCCGGTATGGCGATAGGCTCGCCCCTATCACATCGTGGGACGGAGATACGCTCGGCGAAATGTTGGTGTACTAGTTACACCTCTGCCTACCCCTTCGGGGATTACAGGCGTGAGTGCGTATATGTATATATTGTTTAAAATGTAAACTTATTTTATTTGCATTTTATACAATAACAATTTAATCGGCCATATAATTTCTCGACACAAAATAAACGATTTAAATTAGAAATTACTTCTCGTGGAAGCTCGAGACGGCGAGGCGGCATTGTCGGAAGCGGGTCGAAGCAGCGAGGTCGAAATTGTCAAGGAAACGGAAAAGATCCTGTGGCTGATAACTGGATCCTGTAACTACGAGTGTACGAATTTGTAGCGTTAAAGGGAGACGACAACACTGTCTCAGATAAAAATTATTATCCTACAAACTTTGTGATTTCTGCTGTATTTGTTTTGTTTTTCGTTTTTGCGTTATACAATTACAACTTTCGCTCAATTCTTTTAGAGACTGTGTTCTTAAACTGATAAAGGTTTGAGGTTGTTTTTTTATCCTGGCACATACAAGTACTGCTCCTGGTGGTTAGTACAATGCAGTTCAAATATAAAGTGAAACGTCGAGAGACATTGAGTTCTTCGACATTGGGCATAATTTAATACAAGTTAATTACAAGGTGGTAGGTCCTTAGTATGCGAGAGGCCGGCTGGGTTGGTACCACCGCTTTGTCTATGACGCAATAGCCATAGGCCCGCTGCCCGAGGTAGAAGCGTGGCTACTTATAGTACTTAAGTAGTATATTATTATTACTATAGATTTTAAGGTTGTTTTATTTATCCAAAACATTTTGTTTGTAGTATGGGTTGGTTTGGCTTCCGGACATCATTCTAGGAGGCCACTGAAAACCAGCGCTGTGTTGTGGCTCGCTCCATAATCACAGTATTATACTGAGCTGGTCTCCTGTTGCCACCGTGAAGGCATGCAACTGTATAATTTTTATATTAATTTTAAGTTAGTTGTATATGAATTATATTGTGTACTTACTGCATTATGTTTGTTGCATGTCTTATCATGACAATAAACTTTTCTTTCTTTCTTTCTATTTCTGCCGCCAAGCAACAGTGTGTAAGCACTGTTGTGTTCCGGTTTGAAGGACATTGAAGCCAGTGTAATTACTGGGCATTATGAGACTTAACACCTTAAATCTCGGGGTGACGAGCGCAGTCCAGTGTCATGCAATGCTTTGTTATTTAAAGTTCTGTGTGGCGTTGCTTCTGTTTAAGAGCAGGCGTGGCGCTTACCATCAGGCGAGCGTACTGCTCGTCTCGTCATTCAAGTTAATAATTAAAAAAAATATGCCGGCTTGAAGTTATTTGTTATACACTGGCCAACTGGCTACCCTCGGAACGCGACTCGAAGAAACGAGCATCTGTGGTGGGTTTTTCACCATATTATGTGGTCGTCGCTATCCAGTCTGGTACAAAAATAATCAGGTAACCTCCTACCAGCTATAAAATGGAGCAATTCAAATCCCGGGCAATCTGGCAATACCTACAGCATCAGAAAAATTAGCTAAGAGCTCTGAGAAGTATGTGTGGTGTAACTATGAGAGATAGAGTAAGAAAAAGTGAGGTAAGAGAGAGGTGTGGTGTGAGAGAGGATGTAGTGATGAAGATTGAGAAAGGAATATTAAGATGGTTTGGGCATGTAGAGAGGATGGATGAAAGAAGATTGACGAAACAAATATACATGGCGAGTGTGAATGGTTCAGTTGGGAGGGGAAGGCCTCGGCGAACTTACATAGATCAAGTTGGAGATATTCTCGAGAAAGGCCAGGTCAGGAGTAACCTAAACCGACGTGCATGTATGAAAAATTTGATGAGAGTGAATGAGACCTAGGTGCATTTGACATTGATTATTGGTTTAAGAGAATGCCATTTGCAACTTTCTTGACGCTGAGACTAGATCGGAATGATATTTTGAACATTTAAAATTACGAGAATTGGCCTTCTGACGTCAACCCTCTGATGAGAAAACAGATTACTATTTTTAGACTAAATAACAAAGACTTATAATAATACTTATAAAATTAAATAATACTTACTACTAGACAAGCTGCGCGGTACATAGGAATTGCGCCACTAAGTTATGGTCAATTGACCGTAACTCAATATTACTATCTCGCTACTCTAAAACTAGAACCCCTCTCGCGCTCCTTGATTGTGAGCTGTCAAACTCACGCGTCAGGTGACGCAATTTTACTTCTAAACAGATAACCTTCAATAATTATTTTATCCATGATGTAGTTTTTAACTTAATTAAGATTATATAGATAAAAATATTTATTGAGATTGTCTCTCCCGTCACCACGAAAGCTGTAAAGCTTTCGAAACGTCGGGACTAAAATAAAAATTAAACCGCGATAAAATCCGTATAAACTAGTTTTATTTCAATGTGTAATATTCGCGTAAACATAATAAATCACTATAAAAATACTGACCCAATTAGAGAACAAAAATGGAGTAAGGCAAGAATTCGTTTAAATAGCCTCACATATTAAAAGATTAGGAACCTAGACGTGTCCAAATGAGGTAATAAAGCGTTACATTTGTCTTGGACTTTGTGTTGTGTTAAATATACTTGTTTTCTCTTGTGAGACGCCACAGTGTTTGTGTAGGCTCGTGTCGTATATTTACAGTAAACAACCATAGAGTAATAAACATAAAGACGCTACATAAAGTAAGTTTTACGTGAAAATATAATAGGGGGTTTAATTTTATATGCAAAAAATGATACAAAAGCCTTGTAAACTGAGAGTCAAAATTAGTCAAAAATGAAGCAGTAATTGTAATTTTAAAATTGTTATGTACACTAGACTAGACTACTTAAATTTTAAAAGTAGCCTCCGTGTCATAGGGGGTGAGTAGCCGGCTCCCAAGGGAGAGGCCGTGGCGTCGATTCCCACATCGAGTCAAGTGTTTGGGTGTTATGGGACCGCAAGTCCCTCGTAGTTCCTGATATCCATGATAAAGGTTTACGTAGTGTCGGGTCAGGACTATGTGTATGACTGTTGGGTGTATTTATTTATCTCCCTCATTTGAAAATAACCTCTTCCACTGTATTTGAATGGATTATAACTTATTTATTTTTCTACTGACTTTAAATAGAATCAATACCTACCGGAATATATCGGCAAGGAGTAGGAGCGAGTGAAGTACTGGTGTAAGGGTTATCCTTTAAAGTCTGCAGCGCGCCTATGATTCTTCAGTTATTGCAGTGGCAGTGAAGATCACTTACCATCACAAAGAAAAAAAAGAAAGAAGAAAGAAGGAAGTTTATTATAGGAGCAATCATTACAGAGTTAAAAAAAGAATACACAAAAACTTAAAAATACTACGCAATTATTGCGTCAACAATGGGCCTCTCATTCAGCTACATGCTGCAGTACTACTTAAGCAATACTGCAGGTGCAATTAGGTGACCTACTTGCTCGTTTGCCGCCCAATGCTAAATAATTGAATAAAGCAATTTTTGTGTTTAATGCAATATGGTCGCTTTGCCGTGATAAAGTGACATAAGTGGTAGAAAATAACTTAAGAGTAAATCAGTCTAGAAGAGTGTGTGTGGGCTCCCAATTAAAGTGCACACTATTTCTAAGCTTCGTGATATGGATTACGTTACAAATGTGGTGTCTTGTAAGTTTATTCGTATATGTAAACACCCGATCGGATTAAAGGGCGTCGGAGCTTGGAGTTCACGAGCTTGTATCTTATGTCTATTGTATACCAGAACTTAGAGAACAATCTTAATTTATATCGCTGTTGTAAACTATTTGTAACTAAACACATAAGTAATAATATTATGTAAAATATTCACTAGATGGTATATGGAGACAGGCGGTAATGCGGCGCTGCTCAGTGACGGTTCCGGCTGATGCCGGGGCATTTTTAGCCTAGAGAATCCGGAGCCGAAGATGCCCACCGAGGGGGTTTTTAGTTCGTATTACTGGTGTAGGGTATACATAGTGTTAGGAGTTCGACCTAATTCACCCGGATATGTCCATCTATCCTAAGCTTACCATCAGAGGGCCAATTTTAACTGACACTGCGAATGAATTTTAACCGAACTGAGATTAGATTTTGAATTAATTAAAAATATGGCATTCTGCTCCTTTAAAAATTCGATATCATATCAGTTAAATTGCATTTAAACTGTCAATTCGATCAACTTTCAATGTCTTTCTTTTGTTGAAAATATGGCTTCGCATTATTATGCATTTCGCCAATGACAAGTATTTTACCGAATTTTACGTATCAGCTGCCATAGACTAAATTCTAGAAATTAAATTAAAGTAAAGTCCAATTTAGGCGACAAAATCAATGCTACCAACTCACAATAAAATACCCACAATATGACTAATTTCGAAGAGTTTTATGTATACTAATAGACAAGCTGCGCGGTACATAGAAATTGTAGTATAATAAATTAATTAAATTGTAGTCAATTGACCGTAACTCAATATTACCATCTCGCTTACTCTCAACTAGAACCCCTATTGCGCTCCCTGTTTGTGAACTGTCAAACGCCCGCGTTATGTGACGCAGATTTACTTCTAAATAACCTGTCTAGTAGTATACAATAATAATACGAAATGTTGACTGTAAAAAATACTGTGTCTCCATATACGGTATTTATAAAAATACGGTGTCCAGTAGATGGCGTGAAAATACGGCAGATCTGCTGTAATGACAGTGCACTTGGCAACACTGCTTCACCTTCAGTCACATTTCGTTCTCAATTAATATATTGACGTTTGTCTATGGACGAAATGCATTTTATATAGTTAAGTGTCAAAATTGTTACCAGAATGCCGTTTTAGTTCAGTCAACTTGTATTCTACTTTTGATATCATTGCGATCTATGTTTACATTTGATCTTGAATATTGGTTGTAACAGAATACCATTTGCAACTTTCTTGTCGCTGAGATTAGATCGGAATGATATTTTGAACATTTAAAATTACGAGAATTGGCCTTCTGATGAGCAATCCACTCGTCTCGACATTAACATTAATAAAAACAAACATACGTACATTACCCTTGATTGTTCCACTGGGGGATAAAAGCATTGTTATCCAGATAGCGTGTGTCGTGTAACTGCAGTATTTCCCCCTACTACGTTTCTCTGTCTAGACTAACGAACGATCAAGTATTGCCAATCTTTGAAAAATGGAATAGCGATTGCAAAAGGGAGATTTGTCGATTTATTTTGTTCTAGATTTATCGGGATGCACAAGGATACTACTGGAAAGAGGCAAACGTAGGATGAAACTAAATAAATAAATTCACCCAAAAGTCACACACATAGTCATGACCCCACACTAGTTTAACCTGTATCGTGGGTATCAGGAACTGCGAGAGACTTGCGGTCCCACAACACCCAGATCAAACAGAAACAAATATTTGTGGATCACACAAACATTAGTTTCGATGCGGGAATCGAACCCACGGCCTCTTGCTTCGCAGCCGGCTACTCGCCCGCTGCGCCACGGAGGCTGTAAAAAAAACCTGTGAGGTTATTCAAATATGTTAGTAGTTTGATCTCAATTTTATTTGTGTTTGACTATGTCGACTAAATTCATTTTATTTGTATTTGATATTGCAACAGGCTCTCAAATTACATTATGAGACGAAAATAGGCCCTGTGAACCGTTTATATAGCTGTGTTTTTCTACTTACCTCATTGGAGATACCGGCGTAAGCTTATAAAAATGTTACAATGAAAATGTTTTATACTCTGAATAATGTATCCTCGCAAAAAGTGTAAGTCCCTTAAGAATTCTACTCTGTTCTGGAGTAAAAACAATCTATAACTGGCTTGAATAATGTATTGCGAGTATCGAGAACGTAATCAGTCTAGCCGGCTTAATAAATAAATCACAGAAGCTTTTTAACATTTGTTAATGGAAGCGCATGTGGCACCGGCGAGGTCGTTTTTTTTATATATTTTTTACTGCCTGGTTAGGCAGACGAGCAAACAGGCCACCTGATGGTAAGTAGTCACCGCCGCCCATAGACTTCTGCAATGCCAGGGCACAGCAAAGCCGCTGCCTACCGTTCGATACTCGACCGTTCCATCGTGGTGTTCGATTCCGACTCGGGCAATCAAAATTTGTTGTTGATTTTTTTTGGCACGGCAAAGTGACTACACTGGACCTAATGTTAAGCACTCCAAATACAATATGTAACAAAAACCCTGTTCTTTTTAACCACGTTATCAGAATCGTTATTCAAACGTAAAGAAATATTTCAATTAAGAAAATTCTACCATTAAAATAACAATTGGCGATCACCCGGAGGTTTATCAAAAGTGGTAGTTACGCTTACTATTACAACGAGTCGCCGCTTTACTAATACGCATGTAGATCACAAAGAATTAAATTTTTTAGTAGTATTTCATTTAAAATACCACTTTCATTGAGCTGCTGGCCTACCATCTGTCCCATTTTTATGTTAGATTTTTCTCATTCGAGATATTTCCTTATGTTTGAATATCGATTCTCATAACACAGCTAAAAGGACCAACAGGGTTTTTGTTATATGTTGCATAATGTCGTCCGTCAAGAAACATTGCGTCGCTCGACAATTTGTTTCTTTATGGCAGACCGGCAAACGTGCAAGTGATCTTCACCGCCCATGTACGCCCACAATACCAAAAGAATCATGGGTGCGTCGCCGATCTTAAAGGAAAGGTATAATTAAGGAATTGGGAAGGGGAGGGGGTTTGGGCCTCCGGATAACTCACTAAGCGTACGAAACACAGCAGCAAGCTGCTACTTTACGCCGGTTTTCTGTGAGACAGTGGTAATGACCCGGACGAGCCGACCCATACATGCTGTAGACAAAAGTGTCTACAGCGTGGCTCTACCGCTCAGTCGGCAGAATTATGCCGGGCGGAAGATTTGGATTATAAACTGGTTGATCCTAGAACGCGACTCGACTGAACGCCCACTGTGGCAGGTTTTCACCATATACGATGGCCGCTATCAAGTGGGCTATATTTTTTTTTATTTATCTCACCACTAAATGTTGAGCCTTTCAAATAAAACACATACATGAGCTCCCTTCGAAGGTTTAAACATACACAAAATACAATATGAAATTTCCATGCGCATACGAAGTTCATTGAAGACTTTATTTAGCTCATTAAAGATTTCATTAAAGACTGATGTCGCGTCGGTGTAGACTGTAGACTCGTTTAGATGAATAGTGAATTCCGCGGATACACGACACTCTGTTTCACTCATGGCCGGATCTAGGAGATGGGGCCTACTGATGCCATTTTTTAGAAACTCCCTCTGCACATTTTTCCTTTCTAACCATTGAAATAAGATGACTTCGATGCGTCTAACATAATAATATCTGCTTCGGTGGTGCAGTTCTAATGCGTACGCATTACGAATGAGGCTGACGCTGAGGTCTCGGGTTTGATCCCCAGATCAGGTAAAAGTGATATTGGGTTTTTCTATTACGAAATTGCTCAGTGTCAGCCCGGAGTTTGGAATTGTACTCAGTATGGCGATAGGCTCGCCTCTTTTACATTATGGGACGCAGATACGCTTGGCGAAATGAGGGTGTACTGCTTACACCTTTGACTACCCCTTCGGGGATTGCTATATGTATGTATAATATAAGCAGCGATAGCTCAACGGGGAATGGTGTAGACTGACGAGACGAAAGTGGTACGTGCGAAACCAGCCCCAAGAGCATACACGTCTGACTTATCCAAGATACGTGTGAGTTAATTGTAAATTAGTATCAATCGATTTAATGGCGAAAGAAACATCGTAAGAAAACCTGCACTTTTCACAAGAATCTTGAAGATTAAGCCAGATCCAAGCCAAGCGTGAGCAACTAAGCCTGATTCCTATCGTTCGTAGAGAAGGCCCGTGTCCAGCAGTGGGATAATATAATACATGGCTGACATTAACGTGTAATATGCAACAGACCTAAACAATGTTAATATTATTTTGTGAAATGTAAAAAGAGTCTTGAGATACTCATACAAGCTTAGTTCAAGAACGAATGCATATGTTACTTTGATAAATCAGAGCTATGTCCTGAAGGCTGGAACCTGACCCCCGTCTACTACTTGTCTTCGCCTTAAGACCTGAATATGGTATTTGGTATATAGTTCGATGGGATTCGATATATATAGGATACCCTGAGGTACTTAGGTACGTTTTGAGGTATGCGATTAAAATTGATTCCATACAACTGCATACAAAGTGGACGTGTCCTGATTTATCGTTGCGCGTCGTGGTCTCTTGTTTCGGTCGCGAACCTTAAATGGACCTTTATAACCAAAGACTTAATGTATACTACTAGACAAGCTGCGCGGTACATAGAAATTGTACCACTAAGTTAAGTTAACTCAATATTACCATCTCGCTTACTCTTAAACAGCCCGTCAATTTATTTTACTATTAAACAGCCCGTCTAGTAGTACACCTATTTAACGGTAGGCAGCGGCCTGGCTGTGCTCTGGCATTTCTAAGGTCCATGGGCGGTGGTAACCACTTACTATCAGATGAGCCACTCGCTCGTCTGTCTATTTAGGGCAATAAAAAAATATATAGAATAATATACATTAAAATCTTTGTTTATAACACATCAATTCTTAGAAGCTTTACCCCCTCAGTGAAAGTCTGGCTCCGTGCCTTACTTCACGACTCTTACCTCATTTGATTAACGGATCATTTAGAATTCATCCCCCTGCAGGAGAGGTTGCGCCAGATTGTCTCGCATACACCTCTGAATTATTCAGTGTGGCCTCATTGCGGCGACTTTACCCAAATTGTTGTTTAATATTCAGGTTTTTGTCACGTACCTAATCATAAGGTTGTGTTGTTTATAAGATTGCTAAAGTTATTTATGACTAATAAATTCTTTGGTAGAATTGTTCATAGAAAAAGCGACAGTATTAGCGACGATAAAAACCAGATGGTAAGCACTATGAGACTAAGACTGCCTCGGTGGCGCAGTTGTAATGCGTACACGTTACAATTAAGGCCAACGCTGAGGTCTCGGGTTCGATCCCCGGGTATTGGGTTTTCCACAACCACACACACACGTACACACATACACACACACACACACACACACACTACTGCTTCTGGTTGACATCTGGAACAACATCAAGGGTCCAAATGAAAACCAGCGCCAAGCATTTAATGTTTGGCATAAGCTGATTTGGCTCCTTTTGGCGCGGTCGTGGTGAGACATGTTCCGTCCATAGTGGGTGGGTATCTAGGTACCCCCCCACCTACTACTTATAAAAATGTTTTTTTTTCTGCAATAACGCCTGCCAATATATGCTTTCTTTCTTTCTTTCTTTCTATTACGAAATGCTCAGTATCAGCCCGGAGTCTGGTATTTGTGCCCGGTATGGTGATAGGCTCGCCCCCTATCACATCATGGGACGGAGATACGCTCGGCGATATATGGGTGTATGGTTACACCTCTGCCTACCACTTCGAGGATTACAGGCGTGAGTGCGTATGTATGTCTTTATATGGTAAGCACTATGTCTGACCATAACAGCAGCACAACACTCAGAACTTTAAATACTCATCATCCAGACACATAAGATGTTAAGTCACGTAATGCCCAGTCATTTCACTGACTTCAATGTCCTTTTAAACAGAAATATAAGATTGTGCTTGGCAGTAGAAGAAAAATCGGTGGTACTGACCCAGACTCTGATAAATGGTAATATATGTGGTTAATGTACTAGATTTATAACTTAGAATCAGACAAAATATACGTATGTTTGCGATCAGTAACTCCCTGAGTGGACACTTACGTGTAGGGTTGCCAGATATTTTTTACAAATAGCGAGATTTAAATGACAAACAAGACATGAATGAAAAACGGGACATTATGAAGTATGTAATAATGGTTAATATATTTAAATTAAACACAAATTATATATTTATTTTCTGAGATCTCTCAAGCTCATGTAGGTTACACAAGTACGTTTGCTATTATTATTAGTTACTACATTAATATCTTTAAACAAACTATAAACAGACTTTCAAATCTAAGACCCAAAAATCAAAAGTAAGGGTATTATAAATTACGAAAATACCGAAAATACCTCAAGAAATTACTGTTATTTCCACCGTCACGCTCATGGTCCTGTCGGGAGGCGTTTTAAAAAGACGAAGAAGTCTTGCACTAAAAAATCTGGCAACACTACTTACGAGATTTTACTGCCCGAGGCGACACTTAATTTTTATAGGAAAAGTGCGCTCTTTGCCTAACCTTCTTACGGAACTGCTGACGATCTCAACTTCATGTAGACTTACAAAATATCTGCTGGAAATGCTTATTGCTGTAATATAGTATCGTTTGTTTAAGGTCTTATACATGGAAAAATATATGATTATGACTTGTAGTAAAACTCACAAGTTGTTTTGTTTCTTTCATTCATAAATTACCTAACCTAGGGAAGAGAATGACAAAATAATTTAAGTAATTGATAAACTCTTGGGGCTCCAGCATTGCTATTATTTAATGCGTAATTTCTGAGACAATACCCTCCCATTATATACAAAACTGAAGTCCTCAACAAAATTGTAGTCCAAAAGATACGCCAGAAAATATTAAACGGTCTAAGGGACGTTTAGTGGGTAAATACCGGTTATGTGCGAGTCGGACTCGCGGACCTAGGGTTCCATACCCGTATACATACATTTTTACCTCTTTTATTATGTCCTCTTTCCTATCATAACATATGGTTCAAACGATAGAGCCTTTTAGAAGGAGTGAGTGGTATTATGCTTTTATATGAGTGGTAGAGCCATACAAGTGTCTACAGCGCGAATGGGCCGGCTCGTCCGGGTCGTTACCACTGTCTCATAGAAAACCGGCATAAAGCAGCAGCTTGCTGCTACGTTTCGTACGGTGAGAGATATCCGGAGGCCCAAACCCCCTACCCTTCCCAATCCCTTAATAATCCCTTTCCTTTAAGGCCGGCAACGCACCCATAATTCTTTTTGTATCACTTACCATCAGTGACCCACTTGCTCGTTTGCCGGCCTATGCTATGATATATGATAGGATGGAACAAACAGACGTCGTCGTAAGCTTACTAATAGGTTTACATTGACATCCTTTGGATGTTGAACCCTAAAAATGACAAATCACTTCATTCCTCGGATAGCTCGTTGGGTCTTATCATTTGTCTTCTTTGCCAAAGAGCAGTTATATGATTCCCGAAGGGTTTTAAGTGGCTTTAAAATTCTGACTATTAACTGGTAATTAGACGCATAATGGGAAATCTTGAGCTCTAAACTGGTATATTAAGCTGATCACGTCATTTCATGTAATTTATCGACTTGTATTTGGATTGAATTTTAACAGAACACTTGATATGCATACAGAACTGTGATTAATCTGAGTGCGCTAGTGGCCGCTAGACCAATGAGACGACTACATTAAGCATTCAGTTAAAATATTTTCTAATTTGACTTTGAACTAAGGTGAAGCTAAAGTAACCAAAACTGACTATCATTGATTTTTCTAGAAAAAATAGCAAATAGCTTTGCGGGGAGTGGTAGAGACTGCCGAGACGAATTCAGAATTCACAGGTTCGAAACGAGCCCCGAGAGCATACACCTCTGACTTTTCTATGTTACGTGTGTATTAATGGTTAATTATTGCTTGCTCTGACGGTGAAGGAAACACCGTGAAATGTAGTATGAATTTCGCATACAGGAGAAGTTCTCCATAAGAATTTCGAAGGTATGTGAAGTCTGCCAACCCGCATTAAGCCAACGTGCTGGATTAAAGCCTAACCCCTCTGATTCAGTAGAGGTCTGTGCCCAGAAGTGGGACGTGTATAATACAGGGCTTGTATTTTTATAATGCATTCGAAGTTCCCCTGATATTGTTTTTTATTAACTTGAATGATGAGCCAAGCAGGTCGATCGCTTGATGGTAAGCGCCTGCCCATGAACAGAACCAACGTCACACATAACTTTAAGTTACAAAGCACTGCATGGCACTGGACTGCGCTCGTCACCCCGAGACAAAGTTTTTAAGTCTCATAATGCCCAGTAATGACCAGTAATTTCACTTATTTTAGTTGTTCATTGGTATTGGTGATCACACATCAGGTGATCCACTTGCGAGTTGGCTGGTCTATTACAATAAAAAAATTACATTCAAACATAATTGACGGGAATTAACTTTTAATGACGAATTAAATTTCAAAGTCGTTATTTTGTAGACGCGGTTCTTAATTTCAGTAATAATTATTTTATTTGGGATCCCTTCCTCGAGTAATCAGGAGGCAGCTGAAAGAATAATTAGGACGTTTTTAATTGCGCCAGTAATGATGATTCCTCGGAAAATGTTTTAAACTAAATCAAAACATGAATCAGATAACCCTAATCTAAAACGATTCGTGCTATCATTCAATTTTGAACCTTAAGGCCTACTTTGAGGTGCGCGACCGAGACAGGGAGACCGCGACGCGTGATATGAGTTAGATGATAGTGACATTCGGTTTGTATTAAACTATGGAAACTATCGTGGTTGCATACCTTCAAAAGTAGTTATATAAATATTTATACAATATGTAACAAAAACCCTGTTGGGCGTTTGGGACATAAGTCGCATACGAAAATGAGACTAAAAATAATCATATTTATTTTTTAAACTTGAATTAATTAATTGTTTGTAAACCGTATTTCGATTGATTACCTCTGCAAGAGCGATGACTCGGAGTCAGAGCGAGATAGCAAGATGCGCCGTCTACGTACATCAAACGCGCCCGGCTTCAGTCAGCTGTTCGTCACTATTCAGATGAAAATAACATTTTTTAAATATGTTCATTTTCCTAAGCTACCTGTGTAAGGATAATTTCTCGCTTCTGTTTTTTTTATTTAACTATATTTATTAAGCTGTCTATATGTCTATCTTCACGACCCAAAAAGCGCCAACAGGGTTTTTGTTGCATACTGTATACAAAGCGTATGTGTTGTGCTGTATATCGCGGTCTCTTGTCTCTATCGCGGACTTCAAAACTCCACAAATAATTGAATAGTGTGAGGGTTGATGGCGGGCGTCTTATAGAATGAGCTACATACTACAGTTAAAGTTTTGCTCTTCGACAATCTGTGATTTATATATAAGAAAATAAGGATTCTACCTTTCTTTTGAGTGGTAGAGCCACGCTGTAGACAGCGTTGTCTACAGCACAAATGGACCGGCTCGACCGGATCGTTACCAACCGATGTGAAGTAGTGGCTTGCTGCTGCGTTTCGTACGGTGAGTGAGATATTCTGAGAGCCCAAATCCCCTTCCCCTATCCAATTCCTTAATTATCCCTTTCCTTTAAGGTCAGCAATCGTACATGGGCAGTGGAAATCACTTACCATCAGGTGACCCACTTGCAGGCCTTTGCTATGAAATACCTTTTTGCGGTGCTCATAATGAAAACATATAAAACTGACTACTAAGTATACTCGTACTAAATTGTATTGCCCCCAGCGCCAAAAGTGTGTGCAAATGTTCAGCTCAATCAATTTAGTGGAACTAGTATAAAAATGATGTTGCAAGATTTGACCTACATATACTGACCGGTGAAGTAAATCAAATAAGGCATAAAGACTAAAAAATATGTCAAGCTAATGAAATGAAAGTAAACAAAAAGAGTAAAACGATCAATGCTCGCCGATGTGTAATCGACTTAATGAACGGCTATTTAATCGCTGGAGAAATGTTTTAAAGGTTTTTGTGGAAACCGTATCGCTTTGCTTCGCTTTATACAAGAATACGTTTCTCCACTCCATTCCGGTAGAAAATGGACGTCAATATACAAGGTTATTTTTTGTATATCTTAACGTCGATACAGTCGAGACCGGGTCGTTACCTCTGTCTTACAGAAACCCGACGTAGAGTAGTGTTGCGTGTTGCGTTTCGTATGGTGAGTGAGATATCCGGAGGCACAAAGCCCCCTCCGCTTCCCAATCCTTTCCTTTAAGGTCAGCAACACGCTCATGATTTTTCTGGTATTGTGGACGTACATGAGCGGTGAAGATTACTTACCATCAGGTGACCCACTTGTTCGTTTGGCGGCCTATAGTTTATATAAAAAAAGTAAGTAATTGATGTACACACGTTGTCTAATTAGATCTATGTCTGTGGCATATTACGTCGGCTACGCCAGCGTATATTCAGTATGTATCCATGCAACGACGATCATTCAATAACACCCATCTCTTTTTTGGCAGCGCCGCGCTGTAATTAAAGCCTGGGAATTTATACGATAATTAAATTTGATGATGATTAATTACCGGATGTGCGTGTAATGTTGATATTAGTATACTATGTTTGAAGGTACATCCACATTTATAACATTTTGGGACTCTGTGGCTGTACATACATACATACGCACTCACGCCTGTAATCCCCGAAGGGGTAGGCAGAGGTGTAACCAGTACACCCACATTTCGCCGAGCGTATCTCCGTCCCACGATGTGATAGGGGGCGAGCCTATCGCCATACCGGGTACAAATTCCAGACTCCGGGCTGATACTGAGCATTTTGTAATAGAAAAACCCAATACAGTGGTATTGGGTTTTTCTCCCGACCCGGGGATCGAATCCGAGACCTCAGCGTCGTCCTGAATCGTAACGCGTAAGCATTACAACTGCGCCACCGAGGCAGTCTGTCGCTGTCTCACGTAGTTAATAAGCTTTATGTGGTGGTGAGATATGACATGCCACGACAAAATGTTTGTTAGTTTCAACGAGGTGTCAGAACGGATTGCTTTGTGACATATGACAACAGGAGGCCAATTCTCGTAATTTAAAATGTTCAAAATATCATTCCGATCTAGTCTTAGTATCAAGAAAGTTGCAAACTGTATTCTCATAAACGAATAATCAACGTCAAATTTGAATATAGATCGTAATGAGATCGAAAGTAGAATAAAAGTTGACTGAAGCCAAAACGGTATTCTGCTATCATTTTTAAATGGCACGTCTTTATAAACGTCAAAGTTGTGACTGATTTGAGATTGCAATGTCATCAAGATGAGATTATATTGACACCGGACTGAACTTAAAGAGGAGCAGAACTCCATTATTTAGTCAAATCAAAATCTAATCTGAGCGGTTAAAATTCATTCGCAGTGTCAGTTAAATACGAGAATTGGCCTCCTGTTCACTTGTGCCATTTTTAATGTGATGATCACTTTTTTTTTGATACTAGGGGCTTTGCCCATGTTTTTCCACAAAACATAAAATAAAAAATAAAAACTTAAAGTCCGACGAATATGAGACATATCTTACTCTCTTCCCCACATTATTCTGCATCGATTGGTATCGGGCTCGACCCCATACCCCCAGCGGTTTCGGAGGAGATAGCGTGACAAGCTAATGACAGCGGCGGCGGCGACGGCGCCAGTAACTTTTTTTTAGAATAGAGAGAAAGTTCAACAGAAATGCATCTTTTTAAAATTCTACTTGTGAAATAATATTTATTCTTCAACACTATTCTAACTCAAACATACCAATCTCCTTCGTTTATCTTCAACCGCCACGTGACATTGGTGGAATAGCTTCACTCTATGCTCATCTCCATTAACCAAGAAAAAAGAAGAAGACTTGTTTTGATGACACCTTTGAGTAGAGAACCCACGACAGCGATACGTCCGGTTTCCGTTTGCGATGCGACCGAGACATGACACCGCGCGACCGGTTCCTTAATTCAAACAAAGCAGATTTGTCGCTTTCACTTGACCCGCGATATCCATTGTCCCTGCCTCGGTCGCGTGTCTCAAAAAAGAAATTTTATGCGGACTTTTACGCGTAACGTTACAATATCTTTATTTCTGCCGCTAAGCAACAATGTGTAAGCACTGTTGTGTTCCGGCTTGAAGGGCATTGAAGCCAGTGAAATTTCTGGGCATTATGAGACTTAACACTTTATGTCTCAGGGTGACGAGCGCAGTCCAGTGTCATGCAGTGCTTTATTATTTAAAGTTCTGTGCGGCGTTGCTACTGTTTATGAGCAGGTGTTGCGCTTACCATCAGGCGAGCGACCTGCTGGTCTCGTTATTCAAGCTAATAAAAAAAATAAAAAAAGTCTCGGTGCGTCGAAATAACGTACGTTTAGACACGCTTTTAGTTTTTTTTTTTTTTTTTTTTTTACTAGCCCTTTATTATATACGTCCCACTGCTGGGCACGGGCCTCCTCTACTGAATGAGAGGGGTTAGGCCTTAGTCTACCACACTGGCCTAATGTGGGTTGGTAGACTTCACATACCTTCGAAAGTCTTATGAAGAACTTCTCAGGTATGCAGGTTTCCTCACGATGTTTTTCCTTCACCGTTAAAGCAAGTGATAATTGACAATTAATATACACATAACTTAGAAAAGTCAGAGGTGTATGCACTTGGGGCTGGTTTCGAACTTGCGACTTTCGTCTCGACAGTCCGTACCACTCCCCGCTGAGCTATCACTGCTATTATGCTATAGATAAATATGTATAGATAAATGTATGTAACAAATACAGCATATTCGACAGAAGCCCGCGCACACGGTTCGTTAGCGACGAGGCGCGAGGCGCGAGGAGCGAGGCGCGAGGAGCGAGGCGCCAGGAGCGAGGCGCGAGGAGCGAGGCGCGAGAAGCGAGGCGCGAGGAGCGAGGCGCCAGGAGCGAGGCGCCAGGAGCGAGGCGCGAGGAGCGAGGCGCGAGAAGCGAGGCGCGAGGAGCGAGGCGCGACCCGTAAACGTATACACGTCTCGTCCGATATACATGCGAAACAATTGAATGTGTATTTTAGAACTTTGTATTTATAACATTACTAGCTTTTGCTCGCGGCTCCGCCCGCGTGATTAGACTTTTCCGAAATAAAATGTAGCCTATAACCGTCTCTAGGGTCCCATCTATCTCTACATCAAAATTCATAAAAATCGGTTCAGTGATTTAGGCGTGAAAACAAATAGATACATTTTATTTTCATAAAAAGTATCCTATGTTACTTTTTATACCTCCAAGAATATGTGTACAAAGTTTCATGATGATCGGTTAAGTAGTTTTCGCGTGAAAGCGTAACAAACAAACTTACATTCACATTTATAATATTAGTATGATTAGTATAACATCATACTAATACGAGGTGTGACTTGTCTTTCCATCTGTGATTTCTGTAAATGAAAGTTAATTTATTATCGGACAATGACGATAGATACAAGAATGACAGACCAATAATGGGACCTCCTTTTCAAGTTTATGTTAAAATAATCAATTCATTTCAGTACACTACATGGGTGTGAGTGAATGCGTCCGTCGGTCAGACGGTCAGACGCGACGGACGGTTAGCTTAAAAGATACATACTATGTTTTTTTTCTAATGATTCAGGGTTAGGGTTTTTAAAGGTAAGGTACATACATTACTTCTATTTTATGAAGCACTACTAGATAACTTAATTTAAAATGGTTGCAATGAATCGCTCGAAATTTGTCGCTGCTAATTTGAAGCCATCCAACTTTTCTGTTCCAAAGAGAGTTTCCAAACTTCGTGTTCTAGTTAATTAATATAGTTTATTGCTTTGTACAATATGGAGTTATAATAAAGTTAATATGACACGGATAGAGACGAGACGTGATTTGATGTATTAATTACCAGCTTTTACCCGCGGCTTCGTCCACGTGAATGCACTGAAACTTAATATATATTGAGATTATTACGTAGATGGTTCGACCAAAATCATATTTCAAGCTTAATTTTAGTTTGTAATTCCCTTAAAACTATTAACAAGGCACAAAACATGTTCAGCTCAAGTAATGTATAGTCATTCAGCTAAATTGCTAAAAGTACGTAGTTGAGCTAATCGTAATAATTTAATATATACTTAGGTAAATTATAGAAGCAAATTATTAACATTTCACATGTTACATATTCTATTCAAGTATGTAAGCGTAAATCGTGGGAGAGAACGTAGTTTCAATATTTATGCAGCTCCCGAGCGTACGTGTGTGGAACATAGCTAGTACCAATGTGCTATTCATGTTAGGAAACAAACAACATCCATAGGTCTTTACACCCGGCTTCGCTAGTGATAAATATCCTTATATATACAAGGTTAGTCGGAAAAGGTGTATTAAGCTGAAAGGACATAAAGGTCTGATCAGCTTTTTTACTTGTAACTTTTTCAATTAATCCAATAGTTTCAGAGATATTGCTGTTTAAAGATTGTATAACAACTATGCGCTGTATTTTCAATTGTAGCCGGCACAGTGGTGTGGTTCCTTTATATTTCCCCGCCAAATCATGAGCTTATAAATTCCGCATAGAGCTGGGTATTGTTTTTTGTAATAATTTAAATAGTTTTTTTGTGTGAACCTTTTTTTTATTGATATACATGGTAGGAATCCTTATCAGCGATACTTTAAGTTAGCCACGGCTTAGTATACCCTTTCTGACTACCCTTGTGTATATAAATATATATCTCTCAGCCTGTTGCCGTCCACTGTTGGACGTAAGCCTCCACAAGTGAGCGCCAACCATCCCGGTGTTGAGCAGCCAGCATCCACCCGCTACCCGCCATCTTTTTCAAGTCGTCGGTCCACCGTGCAGTGTATATAATATCCTTATACTTGAGATTAATAGCCCCTTAATTCATTATTTTATCTCCCGCTTTGTTACGTAGGAACGTAAAAAGTATATGTTTGTAAATCCTCCCTATCTTTCTATTAAATTAATTTCGTTGCTAGATAAACACAGCTTCGCTTTCCCAGAGAATCGCCGAGCTTCTTTGCTCGGTTTTACTCGGTGTCGAAATATGGTCGATCCTGGCTTATAAGAGTTATTGGCCGATGTGTGAGCGGGATAGTTTTTAAACGTCTTAAAAAAAAAGGAGGAGGTTCTTAACAGCTAACGCTTGTGTTTAATAGGATACTGCCGAATTTGGAAATAGCGCTGTATTTTTACCGGCTAGCCGTGTAGTAATATGCCGTATTAATCAAAATGGTTGCGATATAAAAATACAAAAAATACACGCGTAGAACCTCCTTTTTTTCGTCGGCTAATAAGATGAAGACAAACTCACTGGCATTTGCTTGCGTAAACAAGTTTATGGGCAATTTCGGAAAAATGTCGTTTTCCCTGGAATACGAATTTTTATGTGATAGCCTCTACTGAATCATACAATAACCTGTGGATCCGTAGCTAAAAAACAACAAAATCAAATCAAATTGTCACATACATCGTGTGACCATGACCTTACACTAAGGTTTTATATTGATTGTAAGTGGTACAACAACTAAACTATCAAAACCTTTGAATTTAAACTTATTATTGTGGAATTGTTTAATACTAAGTGTGTCTAAAAAACCCTTGGGTTTCCGAGGAACCCACTTTAGGAATCGTCACTGCTGACAGTTTTGTCAAAATCTTTGACTGTGTTGTCTCACAGTAAACCTGCAAGAGAATGGCAGCTTGCTGTTGCATTTAATATCATGAGTAAGATATCTGGACTCAAGTTCAAATCCCCTCCCCGATACCTTTCCTTTTAGGTCGGCAACGCGTTCATGATTCTTCAAGTATTGTGAATAAGGGGCGGCGGAGTTCACTTACCATCAAGGTATTATAAAAAAATGAGCAAGTAAGTGTGGCAAGCGGTGCAGGCTAATCCACATTATTTAGCGCTAATTAACTTAATTATCTGATGGTGTTACCGTAATTGCGCGCCTCCGATATTACCAAAAAAAATCTTTACTACATACTTAAAAAAACTTGGTGAACATTGTTTTCGTTTATTACCGTAATAACACAAAATAAAACAGACCCAAAAAATTAAATTAACAAATTTTGTCGTTCCTATTGTAGTTTAATATCCAATAATTCACAGCACCAGCACCGACTCACAAATATTATTTTGTTTTCTGCTTAATGTTTGTTAAGAATCTTTTTACTATATTTAATTAAATAACTTCGAAATATGAAGTTAAATGTCGAAGCTTTAGTCTTTCATCATTCATTTTATTTGTCTTATACATATTTAATGTGAAATAGTAATAATAATAATATTATATCATTTATTTCTCCTCACTAAAAACAAACCTTATTACAAGGTGGTAGGTCCCTCGTATGCCGTCTGGGTCGCTTTGTCTATTTCTGCCGCCAAGCAGCAGTAAGTGTAAGCACTTTTGTCTTTTGATTTCAAGGACATTGAAGCCAATGAAATTACTGGGCATTATGAGACTTAACATCTTATCTCCCAGGGTGACGAGCGCAGTCCAATGACTTGTAATTCAAAGTTCTGTGTGGTGTTGCTTCTGTTTATGAGCAGGCGTGGCGCTTACCATCAGGCGAGCGACCTGCTCGTTTCGTCGCTCAAGCTAATAAAAAAAACTGTGTGGTAAAAAAAAACATTAAACTTGCTTTATTATAGTGGTTTGTTGTTTCGTATGATATCAATCAGGGAGAGTAATTGGCTGGTTTGTCAGTGGGGTCATGCTGTCATGTATATGCACAGCGCGCGTCTCGTGACCACAGCTAACTGTTGCATATGCATATAATATACTTCACGTTATTCATGGTTTTCTGTGAGAAAGTGGTAACAACCCGGACGAGTCGGCCCATTCATTCTGTAGACAAATCTCTCTACGTACCTCTACCACTAAAATCATTAATAATAATATCTATTTACATCTAACGAATCGACATGGGACGGCATCGGATGACAATTCTATTTTGTGCCGCGTGTCTGCACGTGTGTGTTCAATCTAGATAATATATTTTGTAGAGCTTCGATTGTAGAGATAATAAAACATGACTGCCTTGATGGCGCAGTTGTAATGCGTACGCGTTACGAGGTCTCAGGTTCGATCCCCGAGTCGAGTAAAGTGGTATTGGGTTTTTCTATTACGATATGCTCAGTATCAGCTCGGAGTCTGGAATTTGTGTCCGGTATGGCGATAGGCTCGCCCCTTATCACATCGTGGGACGGAGATACGCTCGGCGAAATGTGGGTATACTGGTTACACCTCTGCCTACCCCTTCGGGGATCGGTATGTATAATAAAGCCCGGGAAAAAAGAGTTCATCTTACAAAAAATCCTCGAACATAAAATACTCGTCACTTCTAATAACTTTGACTGACCGAACCTATAAACTGGGTTTATCCTACTTCAATAATAAATTCACAAATATTTCTGAAATAAACACGTTTCAGAAAGTCGGACGGCTGAATTGATTTCTTCCCGCCGTAAAAAGATATGTAGCCATGTGTATTGGCAAACAATATCCATGTATGGACAGACGTAAAACTATTATAGACTACGATAGTATATCTGAAGGCCAATTCTCGTAATTTTAAATGTTCAAAATATCTTTCCGATCTAGTCTCAGCGTTAAGAAAGTTGCAAATGGCATTCTCTTAAACTAATAATCAACGTCGAATGATATTTTGAACATTTAAAATTACGAGAATTGGCCTTCTGTATTGCGTGACGAAAACAAAACGAAATTCTGCTCAAAATCATGAGCACATTCCTCAATTCACACCCTGTTTTTGAAAGGCTGATCAAATCAATATTCAACTAACAGAACTTTGAGTTGGCATCGCTGTCAAATCAATTCGAGTTGCTGAAACGTTATTTAGTGAAAAAAATATATAATATTGATCTCTCTTTAGTACCGTTTGACATTCGATTTTACATATTAATTATGTTAGCTAACATGTGTGTCAAATCAAAGGTGTTGATCACGCTTCTAGCAACTCAATCTCGACTTGACATGAGATTTTTTTTTTTTTTTTATATAAGATTGAATGACGAGACGAGCAAGTCGCTCGCCTGACGGTAAGCACCACGCCTGCTCATAAACAGAAGCAACGCCACACAGAACTTTAAATAAAGCACTGCATAACACTGGACTGCGCTCGTCACCCCGAGACATAAGGTGTTAAGTCTCATAATGCCCAGTAATTACACTGGCTTCAATGTCCTTCACACCGGAACACAACAGTGCTTACACACTGTTGCTTGGCGGCAGAAATAGACAAAGCGGTGGTACCAACCCAGCCGGTCTCTCGCAAACGAGGGACCTACCACATTTGATTAGTTTTAACATTGATCAGCCTTTCAGAAACGTAACGTTAGTCTGTTCTCGAAGTTTCCGCAGTAAGGCGTCTGTGAAACACGATAAATGACTTATCGTGCCGAACAGTATTCAATTGTCGTCGCATTGGTTCAAGGTTGTTTCTCGTTACTAAATCGTTTGAAGTCGAAGCAGGTACAAAAAAACGGTCAAGTGCGACTCGCTCAGCTAAAGTTCCGCATTTGCATTCTGTAGCGTTAAATTTATGTTTTATTGTCAGCGGCTCTGAAAGTAAGTAATAAAAAGTAGCCTATGTTCTAAATTCTTTCTTAGCGGGTCCCTATATTATACATACTATGATCTGACCAAATTTCATAATCGTAGATTTAGTACTTTTTGAGAAATCGTGATTAATCAGTGAGTAAGTGGTAATTCGCTTATATATATAAGTATATATAGATTAATTATTTGGTAGGATATCCGAGCCCTCTTAAATCGTAGACAGACAGAAAAATAGCCAACGTAGACTATATATTATCAAGCCATTGTCGACTGTCGATGTGTTGACTTCGGAACCCTAAAATGTGGAGCGCTTTTGCATACAGTTTGAAGTTGTTGCGTCGTCTATTTCAATCTATGTCTGTGCATGTATGCCCCAAACTTGGCAAAATAATTTAAAAGTTTGATGGTAGAAGCTCGAGCGGTCAGGCGGTCGAGCGGTCGGGCGGCGCGATTAGATTTTTTCATCAAGTCGGTTTTCATGATGTTTGACCGTGTATTAACTACCGATATTAGTGTATATTCCGCTACTTATTTGTTTTATTTTGTGAAGGCCCATTCATTCACAATTTAGTTTTTTGTTTTTATTTTATCAGCTCTATATTAAATTTTTGCACCGCTGGGCACGAGCCTCCTCTACAAATGAGGGGTTGAGCCTTAGTGCACCATGCTGGCCTCATGCGACTTGGTAGACTTCACATATCTTCTTATGGAGAATGCTCTGGTATGCAGGTTCCTCACGGTGTTTCCTTTACCGTTAAAGTACCTAAGTGTTGATTAAGTGAACCTCAGACTTTCGTCTCGACGATTCCCATTCATCACTTCATAGTGTAGGCAAGAGTGTTCTGTCTTAAATGGGGTTTAATGTTCTTTTACGTAAGCTGAAATAAATTTACCACTAATAAAACCAACTAAGTAAGAAGGCACCGCTTCCAACAGGTCGGCCTGGAAGGTATTAGGGGAGGCCTATGTTCAGCAGTGGATGTCTTGTGGCTGATGATGATGATGATGATGATGAAGTAAGAAGTGATCGCCTTATTGGTCTAGTAGTTGCGTAGGCTGAGACACCGCTGATGACTTGGGTTTAAATCTCACGTCACGATTTGAATCTAACAAAGGAGAACATTTTGTGTTTTTAGTAAACACAATATTAGAATAATCATGGTCGGGTTGCTGACCTTAAAGGAAAGGGATTGAGAAGGGATTTGGGCCTCCGGATATCTCTCACCATACATAATACAGCAGCCAGCCGCTACTTTGCGTTGGTTTTCTGTGAGACAGTGGTAACGACTTGGTTGAGCCGGCCCATTCACGTTGCAGACATCACTGTCAACAGCATGGCTCTACCACTCTTAAAAAATAAATAAGCGAAATTTGGGTTTGAGGAATCACACATGAAATGCTCGGGATTGGATTATTGTCTGATGTGGCAATATGCGCGCCATTTATCACATCATGGGATGGAAATAACCTCGACAAACCTTAGATGCACTAATTGCACATCTGCCTCTTCAGGGATACAGGTGTGAGCTTTTTTATGAAGTAACAACTATCGCTATTACTATCAACTTATAAAAACAACTAGAACGCAACTGGCAACTTATGTACGTGTTAGTTATATGTTAGTGTTCCATTACAAATGTTTACTAACTCGCGATGGCACAAACAATATAACTTGGAACTTATTACTAAGTTCTATTTGTGTAAGTATTAGTTATGACAGATGAAATATTACTAATCTGTTGGCTGAATGTATAATCTAGTAGTCATTACAGCTAACATGAATTTATAATGAACAAAAATGTTAACCCCGACATAAAAGCTTGTTGTAAGTTTGACGCCTAAAATTCTTTCTGGTCTGGTTATGTGTGTGTGTGTGTGTGTGTTTAACACCGTAGCACCTACACCAATGGACCGCTTTTATTACTCCCTCTACGGCTTTTATACGCGTATTTTTTTATAATTCTTTCTTTCTGCGTAGCGTTAAGCTAGGGTCCGCCTTCACATCATGATTTGACAATAGATTTGTTATTATGTGAGGCGACCCGTTATCTGACAAAACGATTGCGATTCGAAAAATCAATGAATTGTCCGGGATTGGAATTAGTGTTATTTTTTATATAGGCGGCAAACGAACAAATGAGTCACTTGATGATAAGTGATCTTGTTACATGTGTAGCGGAGTGTGTTATGATGGAATAATTAAACACTGATAAAGTTGAATAAAATATATTAATTTGACCACCACCACACTTAATATTACACAATTATTGTTGCCCTCAACGGCTAACTTGACCCTGCAGTCGGAGATCACAGGTCGTGAGCCTACTGGAGTAGCGTTCTGATAACTTGTTGTACTATTGTAGAAAGGTAATTAAAAAAACTACTATAATAAATTTAAGAAAAAGGGCGCCATGACCTTAAGGAGGTCAAATCCAAAATATGTCCCCGGACGACACCGCATCACCACATCTGGAAAGGCGACTCCGGAGCTTCACCTGCCACCGGCCTGATCTGCTCTGGAGGCAACGGGTGAAAAGGTGGCACCGCCCGAGCATCCACGGAAGGCAAAATAAAAAACAAGCCTTCGAGCATCCGTAGAATATTTATACCGATATGCTACGGATTCTCCAAGGGTTATCCACGAAGGAAGGACTATTAATTATCTAGCGAAGAAAATACGGGGTTAATACTATTCCAACGGACCCTTGGCAGGAATTATGTGCAAGCGTGGTCGATCAATCCATGCTGGCACACGTGACAACTGCATCGGGGCCCGTGGTCAGTCGGCGATTAAAAATCCAGCGAAGCTGGCATGAGCAGTAGCTGCGTTCTATCACCGCAAACGACTGCCAACTCCTCCCTCAACCACGTAGACAAGGTTGACGAACTCAGTTACATTCTCCAATTCGTTCCAAAAAGAAAAAGACCAGCCGGCGCACACGCCGCTTTATATACTAGTCAAACGAAATGTCAACACTGACGTTTATTTATTTTTTAATACATACGTGAGCTGTCAACGAAGCTAAGAATGCAAACCAAACAGCCCAAAATAAATAATTGTGGACGGACATTCGATTACGTAAGGGGTTTTAAATTTTATATGTCACAATCTCCACCACCCATGTACGCCCACAATACTAAAAGAATTTTGGGGGCGTTGCCGACCTTAAAGGAAAGGGATAATTAAGGGAATGGGAAGGGGAGGGGATTTGGGCCTTCGGATATCTCACTCTTCGTACGAAACGCAGCAGCAAGCTGCTACTTTACGTCGGTTTTCTGTGAGACAGTGGTAACGACCCGGACGAACCGGCCCATTTATGCTATAGACAAGTGTCTACAGCGTGGCTCTACCACTCATGATCGCGCGTCCGGTATGACGAGAGGCGTCTCTTAGCAAGTCAATCAAGCTTTTATCATGTTTTATTATCATTGAAGTTTGTCAGAGTGCTATACAGCTTCAGCGGCTTTACTTTTTGCTCCAAACAATCTCGATCAACTCGGGATTATCGATTCAATCTACTCTTTTCTTATTTTTTATAACACAGGCTGGAAGATGTTTATCCATATTACCTGGAAACAATCTAGCACGGTACGTTTCCAGCGTTCTTTCTACCACGCACAAGCAAGCTCTGGAATGAACTCCCTGCATCGGTGTTTCCTGAGCCTTATGACCTGTCCTTACTATTAATAAGCGAGGCTTATTAATATAACGTTTAACAAAACTTAGAAACCGACTTCAATGTACAGCAACAGCATGTAAATTCCAATACAATAACACAATCGCGACGAGTGTACTGTTGTCCGTTGAGGAGTTTTATTTTTTTCTCCGTACTCCGTCATCAGAGGGCCAATTCTGCTATTTTAACTGACACTGCGAATGAATTTTAACCGAACTGAGATTACATTTTGAATTAATTAAAAATATGGCATTCTGCTCTTTTAAAAATTCGATATCATCTCAGTTAAATTGCATATAAACTGTCAATTCGATCAACTTTCAATGTCTTTCTTTTGTTGAAAATATGGCTTCGCATTATTATGCATTTCGCCAATGACAAGTATTTTACCGAATTTTACGTAACAGCTGCCATAGACTAAATTCTAGAAATTAAAAATGACCTAAGCGACAAAATCAATGTTACCAACTCACAATAAAATACCCACAATATGACTAATTTCAGTGATTAAAAAATTACGTAACTGGAGGTTATGATTTTTTAATTAATTGATTTGACTAATTCCATGTATTTTATTTATTTCATTAATTTATCTATTCCATGGCATAACTGAAGGAAAACGGCACAACAGCACCACTCCGGCAGTCCTTTCCGGAAATAACCACAATCGCGATTATTTTATTGAAATTTGAAATTCTACCGAATTGCGGTTTTTTTATTTTGCAACACTGCTGAGGACATATCTATACTAAATAAAAATTGTGCGAGAGTTTTGGCGGGAATTTTGACAGTGCGATTGCTCTCATAATTGCATAATTGCTCTACACTAATATTCTAGAGAGGAAAGATTTTTTTGTATTTTTGTATGTAACAAATAAACTTAAAAACTACTGGGCCGATTTCAAATATAATTTGGCCGTTAGAAAGCTACATTATCACTGAGTAACATAGGCTGTAAACTCATTTCTAATACTTTACTGAAATAACGAGCACACAAAGTCGAACAATTTTGACTACTTTCAGTTGCTTGCAGTAAAAGAGAATAAAGTTAACTGAATTTGTCTGCAGTTAACTCACAGTCACTTCACCTCAGTGTTGCCAAGTCAGATTTTTGAAAATACCGTGTTGTCCACAGTAAAATACGGCATTTGCGTCAAAAATACAGTGCTTGATGGGAAAAAATACAGTCTATTTTACAGTGCAATAAAATGTCATACAAAAAAGGAAATAATTATATTATTAAATAAAATATAAATTTATTTTAAACTTTATATCCTAAACTAACTTAACATTTTATTTGTATATATCGATCGCTGCAGAAATGGATGGCTGCGATGATGATGATATCGGTTTTTTTTTAATGTGTTTAATCAAAGAGTTTTATGTATACTACTAGACAAGCTGCGCGGAACATAGAAATTGTAGTATAATAAATTGTAGTATAGTAATATAGTTGTGTTACTAAGTTGCAGTCAATTGACCGTAACTCAATATTATCATCTCGCTTACTCTCAACTAGAACCCCTATTGCGCTCCCTGTTTGTGAACTGTCAAACTCCCGCGTTATGTGACGCAGTTTTACTTCTAAATAACCTGTCTAGTAGTATACAATAATACTACGAAATTTTTACTGTAAAAAAATACTGTGTCTCCATATAAGGTATTTATAAAAATACCGTGTCCAGTAGATGGCATGAAAATACGGCAGATCTGCTGTAATTACAGTGCACTTGGCAACACTGCTTCACCTTCAGTCACATTTCGTTCTCAATATTTTGACGTTTGTCTGTAGACGAAATGCATTTTATATAGTTAAGTGTCTCACAATGGACACTGGCGAAATCACCAATCTACGGTGGAGCCAAACACAATTAAAAGAAGAAGAAGATAGTTAAGTGTCAAAATTGTTACCAGAATGCCGTTTTGGTTCAGTCAACTTGTATTCTACTTTCGATATCATTGCGTTCTAAGTTCTTGAATTTTGGTTTAGCAGAATACCATTTGCATCTTTCTTGTCGCTGAGATTAGATCGGAATGATATTTTGAACAATTAAAATTACGAGAATTGGCCCTCAGATCTTAACCAAATTTATATGGGACTACATCGCAGCTAAACTCTATAGAGTGAAATTTGTTCCGTCAAAATCGGTCAACAATTGGCGGAGAAATCGATGTACACACATACAAAAAAAAAAAAAAAAAAACGCGCCGAATTGATAACCTCCTCCCTTTTTCGGTTAAAAAGAATTCGAAATTATTATGAAGAACTTCTCAGGTATGCAGGTTTCCTCACGATGTTTTTCCTTCACCGTTAAAGCAAGTGATAATTAACAATTAATATACACATAACTTAGAAAAGTCAGAGGTGTATGCACTTGGGGCTGGTTTCGTACCTGCGACTTTCGTCTCGACCGTCCATACCACTCCCCGCTGAGCTATCACTGCTCATATCGCCATACCGGGCACAAATTCCAGACCCCGAGCTGATACTGAACATTTCGTAATAGGAAATCCCAATATCACTTTTACCCGACCCGAGGATCTAACCCGAGACCTCAGCGTCAGCCTCCGTCGTAACGCGTACGCATTACAACTGCGCCACCGAGGCATTCACAATATCTTAAGAATTATGGACGCGTATAATTTAAGGGATCCGGAAATTGAAAGAAATTTGGGCCATCGGATATTTCACTTATTGTACGAAACGAAACAGCGAATTGCTTCTTCACGTCGGTTTTCTGTAAGATAGTGGTAACATCCCAGTCGAGCCGGCCCATACATACTGTAGACTGTCTACAGCGTTGCTCTACCACTTGTAAAAAGAAGGAAAGGAATAAGGATTGGAAGGGGGAAGGGGATTTGGACCATTCGGAAATCTTACTTTCGCCGGATCTTCTCAGGCTGGGTCGTTTTGGATCCGGTGGTAGTTTTAAAACACGTGCCGTTTCGGTAATGCCTATGGTCCATATCGAACCATAAAAAAGAAGAAGAAATAAAATAATAATAATACTTAACAGTTCTGGACTATTCCATAATAAAAATATTGTAAAATTTATAGTTGCCCAGTGTATTTTGATGATGCTATGTATGTTATGTGTACATTAGTTGATATGATTTCTATACATAAGTTTCTTTATTTTTTACTGACTTGTCATAAGCGCTATTTTAATTGCCCAAAAAAATTAAAAATTAAAATAATTATTTATTATTTATTTTAATTGCCTAATAAAACTATTTCATTTCATTTCATTTCACGGTACAAAATCGCATCAACCAACTACCATTTCCTTCAGTTTTCTGTTGACATTGGTACTAACCCGGTCGCTCCCGTTCATTCATGCTGTACATATAAATATCTACAGCAAAGCTCTTCTACTTACTTCACGAGTCTAGACAAATGTCCTGTTTTTTTAGAGAAATTTGAATAAGATAATCATAATAGTCGTAAATGAGATGGCTAGGATTCCTAGACGTAAAACGATAAATTATACTGGGCATTATGAGACTTAACATCTTATGTCTCGGGATGATGACTGTAGTGCTCATTTATTGTTCGTATAGAAAATAATTATACAATTAGGCAATGCAGCCACGATTCTTTTAGTATTATGAGGGGTTTATGCGCAGTGATAATCATTTACCATAAGGTGACCCACTTGCTCGTTTGCTATAAAAAAATATCGATTACTAAATGTTGTTGCAGCTTAACTACAGTGACTCAAATCTGTTTCAGTTATTCCATGGTTAATAGTTCACATTCGATTTTTTCGATAGAATCATACACGTACGCAAGCAGTACATGCGTGCTCGGACGCGACAGAATCGATTAGCGCCGAAAATTGACTTATTGTTAAACGCACTCAAAGCTGTACAACATACATACATACCTACTGTGGACGGCGAGGCGCGGCGCGGCGGTAAATTACCTTTCACGTGGAAGTTTTATAATTGAATAAAACCACAATAAAACTATAGGTGAAATGTTTGTAATGTGGTTTTAATTCGAACTTATGTGAATGCGGTAAACACTGGTAGAAGAATGCAGCAGAGTTTTGTCTACAGCATGAATGGTATCGAGAAGTATTAAGGTCTCACAAAAAATATACTACACTGCCTCGGTGGCGCAGTTGTAATGCGTACGCGTTACGGTTGAGGCTAACGCTGAGGTCTCGGGTTCGATCCCCGGGTCGAGTAAAGTGGTATTGGGTTTTTCTATTACGAAATGCTCTGTATCAGTCCGGAGTCTGGAATTTATGCCCGGTATGGCGGTAGGCTCGCCCCCTATCACATCGTGGGACGAAGATACGCTCGGCGAAATGTGGGTGAACTGGTTACACCTCTGCCTACCCCTTCGGGGATTACAGGCGTGAGTGCGTATGTAGGTATGTAAAAAATATTCAAAAGTGACATTGCTGTTGCATTTCGTGTGGTTCATAAGATTATGGGAGACACAAAAAAGTGTTCCAACTCCTTATATTTTGAATTAATTGCGGGATAAAGAGAACTTCGCACTTCAATAGACTCGTCGAGCTTTAATGCTCGGTGGCGAAAAATGCGTGCCATTGTCGATCCTGGTTTAGTCGAGTTACAGTAGTGTGTGTATAGGCAGGATAGTCTCGTGTCACCTGACTCACGATACACGTCGCGGTCTCCCTGTCTCGGTCGTGTACCTCATCACAGGCCTTTAGAATTCCATTACTTCTTAGATTATTTTCGTACGCAATAACTGAGCACACATAATTTTCTGTACCCAGTAAGAGAGCATAAAGAAGTACCTGGCTTTGAGTATGTAAATAAAAGAGTTCTTAGAAATGACGTAATGATAAATACCAGCCCTGTATTATATACGTCCCACTGCTGGACACGGGCCACCTCTACTCAATGAGAGGGGTTGCCTTAACACCGGCCTAATACGGGTTGGCAGACTACTAACCTTCGAAATTCTTATGGAGAACTTCTCAGATATAAATGTTTCCTCACGATGTTTACTTCACTGGAAATAATTAACAATGAATACTTAATACACACATAAGTTTAAGAGTCAGAGGTGCAAGCTCTTGGGGGTGATTTCGAACCTGCTACTTTCATATCGACAGTCCGTACCACTCCCCGCTGAGCTATCGCTGCTATTTACGTAATGATAATTAAACATTGACGTTTGGAGTGGAGCAGTTAGGAAATAAATACAAACTGTAAATGAGATTTCATTGCTGAGTACGTGCATTATGACAGTGTAAATACATCAAAATATTTCCTAGTCTAGGGTGACCGGGAAGAGCCTCTCCCGCTAAAAGCCCACTTGAGCCACAACGTTAACTAGTTACAGGGGTGTGATACCGGAGTGGGGTATGGAAGGGTGGAGGGGGGAGGGGGTGTTAGCCAACTTGTTTGCACACACTTATTACTTCTTTCCACGTAAGTTCAGTAATGTTCGGCCTTCGTCTTTGTTCCAAATTGAGTTGCTAAGTGAATTATTCGTCTGAGTTAAATTAAATTACAGTTGTTTTTGTACGAACTCGATTTATTATAACCAAAGGGATATATAGAAGTGCAACTTGCGAAAGTGCTAATGTAAGTGCGAGCTAATCGCCATATTGTCGTGAATTGGATCCTCAGGAAACTTTTCAGGTCATCGCGTGATGCGTGTCATTCCTGCCTATACAATAGTGACAACACCGACCCGAACTTAGAATTATAAAGTGTATGGTACTACACTGCACTCATCATTCCAATACATAAATTGTCTCATAACGCGTAATAATTTTACTGGCTTCAATGCCCTTCAGACTAGAACACAAGTATGCTTACACACTGCTGCTTAACGACAGAAATAGACAAAGCGGTGGTACCTACCCAGGTGCCTTATCGCACACGAGGGTTCTACCACCTAGAAGTACTGGATACCATTGCTTGGATATGAGACTATTGATATGATAGTGATATCTAATCTAATCTAAATTGTGCTTTTTTGAAACGACAAACTCATGCAGTTACCCGTCCTGGGAATCGAACCCAATACCGCACATAGCCTAAGTACCCTTTTGTTTTTTTTTGCCGCGGGAGAAATCCATCTTATGGATACCCTCCCATCCCGGGGGAAGAGGGATGGTTATGTCGGACTCACCAGCCTTCCGACCTAGTTCACAGAGTGACTGCTAGGTCGGGACCCTAACCAATTCCTACGCCAGTATACCGACTAAAAACCCCGCAGTGGCCTCCTTCGGCGCTAGTGGAGTGGTTCCGGGGGATCCTGGTATACCTGGATTGCTGCCGGTACCACCCCTACGCTCTGCCTATGTGGCCCGTCTCCTATGGGGCTTGAATCTCCATCATCGTCACAACGCCCTTGGCGTCTGCGGCAGCGCGATGTTTTGGCACCGCCGTCCGTCTCGGGGTCGCATTAGAAAATGTACGAGTTTACATTACATACATAGGCACATCCCCCGCCTTGCGGCCGCGACCCCAGCCTAAGTACCCTGCCGCTAGACTAATAATGCGATCTTTACTTTTGCTACGGATAAATTTCATCATTTAAGAAGATAAAGCGTGTTGTTTTTAATATATATTCCGTGAAGGTACATTTTGTTGATATATGTTATAAATATGCGATCAAACAGTTCTTTTATATGAGTGTTTATAACTCAATCTGTATTATTAGCTGAATATATAACGTAATCTACTATGAATCAATTTTCGTAAAATTATACAAACATTTCACTTCTTTTATTTGTTACTGTTAGAAGTTACGCGAGCCGAGTATTATTTTATTAATACCAAACGACAGTAATCACTTTAACTCATAGTTTATTGGTTAAATTTACAATATCACTGCTTTACAGACCACAACCCCATGTCAGGATTCTCTAGGCCGTTCTCTAATTATTTATATCTAAAACCACAAGGACCGAATAGTAAACCAGCAGAGCTGCCGCGTAATAAACTCTTAGACTTTCGATTCTCTGATCTTACTGAACTGGAGACTGTCTTACTGACTGCGGGCAAAAGACCTCCAGTTATGGCGACAACCCCTTTTATACCATTTAACTACCCTTCCACAACTATATCGCACCATTATTATTTCAGTGTACCCAACGTTGCTTTCTCAGACACATTACATCAGAAACTAAGTTTGTTTAAAATTATTAAGTTATACAAAACAACATTTCTATATTTTAAGGGCTTGTTAATTAAAATTACATGGTCAATTATCGATACTTAGTCCAATAAATAACCTTCTTCCAACTCCAGCATCAACCCAGTTCACCACCTGTATTCTAACTCACCGAAACTTATTGAGCCCAAACATGATGTATCAGCTAACAATTTTCGAGGAGTAGCATGCTGCAGCTTGGTTGCAGCATCAGGTCATCTAACTAAGAACACTCCAGATTAAACTTAATAATATAATAATAATACTAGCCCTATATTATATACGTCCCACTGCTGGGCCCGGGCCTCCTCTACTGAATGAGAGGGGCAGGCCTTAGTCGACCACGCTGGCCTAATGCGGGTTGGCAGACTTCACATAACTTCGAAATTCTTATGAAGAACTTCTCAGGTATGCAGGTTTCCTCGCGATGTTTCCTACATTAAACTTACTTCCAAATAAAAAAACCGCAGCCAAATCGGTCCATACGTTTAGGGGCAGCCACAGATAGACAGAATATGCTTGGGTCGTAATCTCACAATACCCACACCTGAAAACACATGCATACATACATACGCACTCACGTCTATAATCCCTGAAGGAGTAGGCAGAGGTGTAACCAGTACACCCACATTTCGCCTATCGCCATATCGTGCACAATAGCAAACTCCGGGTTAATACAAGCATTTCGTGATAGAAAAACCCAATATCACTTTTACCCGATCCGGGGATCGAACTCAAGACCTTGGCACAGCAGTCTTAACACGTACACATTACAAAAAGCAGTAAATACCTGATAAAAAAACAAAAAAAAAACATTTTGCTTTCGTTTCTCCACTGATTTCGTCCTCCACAAAGATCATTGAATGCTCTACATCATATGGTAACACAATCTCGTCTAGCACGGTACGTTTACAGCGTTCATTTCTACCACACACATGCAAGCTCTAGAATGAGCTCCCTGCATCGGTGTTTTCCGAGCGTTATGACCTATCCTACTTTAAGCGAGGCTTAAAAAGAGTTTTCCTACAACGGTAGACAGCGGCCTGGCTGTGCTCTGGCATTTCTGAGGTCCATGGGCGGCGGTAACCACTTAACATCAGGTGGGCCGCTGGCTCGTCTGCCTATCTAGGACAATAAAAAAAATATAAAAAAACCCGTACCTACTACAATGTGTGAAGTTAGCCCAGCTTTATAAAGTGCGACAGTCCCGGAGACGCAGCTGCGGCCCAATCACAAGTTACTCGTAACATCTGGCGCTACAAATGCCTGTTCACACAAATCACTGTCTGAGTCCACGCGCACACTAATGCACATATTATTATGTATGCCAACAATTTTGTTGCGATAAATATGATGTATTAAAGAGTTGCGTATGTTTAGTTGTATGTGAGTTCTCTTATGATAGAGACACATTGTAGACACTTTTATCTACAGTATGAAAGGGCCGGCTCGATCGGCTGTTACGTTTTGTATGGTGGGTATAGTTTCTGGAAACCCAAATACCCTTCTATTAATTATTTATTTTATTTCCCTAATAACCTCTGTAAAGAATAACAACTAACGTAAAGTTAAGAGAGAAAACAGACATTTTGTATATTGCAACACAAGAGTTTAAAATATATTATGAGATATTATTTCAAGAAATAATTTCCACAATGTTCATAACTGAAGTAGAAATTGATGTTGGCATTGCAACGTTACAAGGTTCATGTTTACAGTACGGAGCAGTTTACTCGTTTATGTCGTAAATTTATTATTAGAAGGTGAATATTTTCAAACGCTCGCGCTCGATCGCTCGCGATTCGCAACTCCACTGAGGTACCTCTTTTTATGTCTTCATTACTTCATACATTCTATTTTGAGATCAATCATAGATCGTCTAAAGATATGCTGTGATCTAAATTATGCGCTTCGATAATGTTATTTTGTAACGAATTAATACTAATATGCATTTATGCCCGACAATCCGTGTTTGGTCACACGAGGAAAATATGTTATCTAACAGGGCTGTTTAAGTTCAAATTCACCACACGTACATATTGTTTATGTCATAGGAGGACAGTAAGGAAGGAAGTGGAGGAAGTATTCACCTGGTAAGTAATCTCCACCGCCCATGAACACCCACAATACCAGCAAAATCAAAGATTGTTTTATAGCATAAGCCGGCAAACAAGCAAGTGGGTCATCTGATGGTAAGCGATCTCCACCGCCCATGTACGCCGACAATACAAAAAAATTAAGGGCGCGTTGGCAACCTTAAAGGAAAGGGGTAATTAAGGGATTGGGAAAGGGAGGGGGATTTGGGCCTCCGGATATCTCACTTACCGTGCGAAACGCAGCAGGAAGCTGCTACTTTACGTTGATTTTTTGTGAGAAAGCCCGGACGAGCCAGCCCATTCATGCTGTAGACAAAAGTGTGAACATAGTGGATCTACCACTCATAGAATAGATGCCTTGCCGACCTTAAAGAAAAGGTGTAATTAAGGGATTATGGGATTTTGGCCTCCGGATATCTCATTCATCATATGAAACGCAACAGCAAGCTGTTATTACAGGACAATTTATTTTGAGACAGAGGTAATAACAAGGTTGAATTACTTTAGACAAAACTGTATAGGGTGACAATACCGCATTATATTTTTTATATATACTCATTTATTTGTAAGGTTATTCATCACGAGGAAAAAATACTCCATAATATCACATATTCTGTGAAATGTCTTTAAAAGTAGGCTAGAAAGACACATGGCGTAGGCTTAATAGAACTTCATTGGCACTCTTTGGAATCTAAAGCATATTCTCATCAAATCAACCATTATTTTCCATGTTTGACAACTCACTCACGATTATCCTATCATTGACAGCCTCTGTGGCGCAGTGCTCGAATAGCCGGCTGCGAAGCGTGAGGCCGTGGGTTCGATTCCCGCACCGTGAGAAATGTTTGTGTGATCCACAAATATTTGTTTCGGGTCTGGGTGTTGTGGGACCGCAAGTCCCTCGTAGTTCCTGATACCCGCGATACAGGTTAACCTAGTGTGGGGCCAGGACTATGTGAGTGACTGTTGGGTGTAATTATTTATTTATTATTCTAGGAGCTGACAGTCGGCAGTGATCATTTACCATCACGTGACCCGTTTACTATTGCTCTCGTTTATATAAAATAAAGTTCAAAGACAGATAGTAGTTTCTCCAGCATGATATCGAAATATATTGGCTAGTGTTGGTCAAGTTAGTGATCGATGAGGGAACATTTCGCCGAGGGAAATAATAAAAAGATAATACGTGGTTGTAGTATAGCTCCGGATATAAGATGAACATTTCATTATACTGTGGCTATTGTTCCTAACTTCCTAGTGTATTTTATTGCCTTGCTTTTAACAGTAACTGTTTGAAGAGAGATATATCTGGAACTACTGTTACTAACAGATCGACACACACATAAGTTCACACTAATATCCCGAAGTGTTAGGTAGAGCATATACAGTGCGCCGAGCATATTTTCGGCTCATATTTACATATTGACAGCTTCCGTGAGCTTCTTCACTGGAAAGTGAAATATCGCGGGTCCGATTTCCGCACCGAAGCAAATGTTTGTGTGATCCACTAATATTTGTTTCGGGTCTGAGTGTTATGGAATCGTTAGTCTGTCGTAGTATATGTTATCCTAGTGAGAAGTCAGGAACTTTATTCTCTATGACCGTGTGGATTCGCAACGTGCTCACGTTACGTTAACACGACCACGTTATCTTGATTTCATTCCACCACCGCACAACGCGTCACAAGTTGGGATTCCATCCACACCATCTGGATGGCTGGCGTTCCTCAACGGTGCGATTTACGCGATGTTTTCTTCCCCGTACGGCATCCTTATGGAATCAGCTATAATGCGGTATTTCCAGACCGATACGACTTAGGAACCTTTAAGAAAAGAGCCTCCTCTTTCCTCAAAGGCCGGCTACGCACCGACAAATCCCCTGGTATTGACGGCGTCCATGGGCGGCGGTGATCACTCACCATCAGGTGACCCGCTTGCTCCGTAAAAAATCTCTCTCTACTCTATATTTATGAAAGTCTCTTTCTTAAAAAAAAACGTGAAATTCGCATTAAGCGGTGTTCTCTAAGCCAATGACAAGTTTTATAAACGCGATGAGGTGCGCTACGTGCTTGTTATGACATTGGCATAAATAATGTCATTTGATACTGATTTCTATCAGTTGGTGTAACGCGGTGGCATTATGTGGTGGTATAGTCATAGAGCATAGGGCCCCAGGACTATATGTGTAACTTTGGGATGTGTTGTTTTCAATACGAGATAGTCACAGCAGTGCTCAATGATATGTTATTATGCAGATGGCACACACGATTTACTATTGTTTAGATTTATAGACGTTTTAGAGGGAGACGTGAGCCATAATTTTTACTACTGAGGATGTTCAACACCGGGCAAAATGAAAGCGTCTATAAGTAGGAATACCGACCCTTTTTTTTTTTTTTTTTTGTCGCGGGGAAAGCGAATTATTGCTACCGCCCCGCCCCGGGGGAAGGCGGAACGGTTATGTTGGGTTCACCGGTCTTACGACCCAGCGTTAAGCCGCCCGGGAGAGATGTTAAATCCGAGCGACCGCTGGGCCGAGTCCCTAACACTATATACAACCTACACCGGCATACCAACTAAAACCCCGCGGTGGCCTTCTTCGGCGCATGTGGAGCGGCCCCGGGGTATCCTTAGCTATATCTAAGGATTGCTACCGGAACCGCCCCTGCGCGGTGCCGCCTAGCGGCCCGTCTCCTTGTCGGGGGGCTCAGAAGCCCCCGCGCACCGAAGGACGCCCTCGGCGTCAACGGCAGACACGAGGCCGACCACCCGTGCTGCCGTCCATCCCGGGGTCGCATGTACAACAGTACCATAATGGCGCTACGACAGCCCCCGGCTGCGCGCCTACGACCCCCGATGGCCCCAATTAGTCGCCTCTTACGACAGGCAGGGGATACCGTGGTGGAATTCTCCAAACGCCCCCATTCCACAGGGCGGAATACCGACCCTGACATCAACCCGAGATGAGGGCAAGCAGGAGAACAGAACCCGCTCTGTGATTACATTTTTTTTTATTAGCTTGAGTGACGAAACGAGCAGGTCGCCACCACTGCACAACTTTGAATTACAAAGCACTGCATGGCATTGCATGCGCTCGTCACCCCGAGACATAAGATGTAAAGTTTCATCATGCCCAGTAATTTCCCTGGCTTCAATGTCCTTCAAACCGGAACACAACTCTTACGCTCTGTTGCTTGGCAGCAGAAATAGACAAAGCAGTGGTACCAACCCAGACGGCCTCTCGCATACGAGGGACCTACCACCTTATAAACTCATGCTAACCAATACAGACACTAGTACAAACACAGCAAGCGTTGTGAGCGTATGAATTTCACATAAAATTCTTTACTACAGCAACTATTTACACAAACATCATTCCTTTAAATAGTTTCACTGTAATTTTATCAGCATTATCTTATTTTTAGATAAGCTTCGGATTAGTAACTGATTACTGCCATTTATTTCTACCCAACTGCGTACTGTATTCATGGTGAACAACTCACCACAGGGGCTCGTTCCAGCGAGTTGAGTTCGGAGGTCAATCTGTTTATATCCAGTAGGTACAAGGTGGTAGGCCCCTCGTATGCGAGAGGCCGGCTGGGTTGATACCGCCGCTTTGTCTATTTCTGCCGCCAAGCAACAGTGTGTAAGCACTGCTGTGTTCCGATGTGAAGGACATTGAAGCCAGTGTAATTACTGGGCATTATGAAACTTAACACCTTATGGCTCGGGGTGATGAGCGCAGTCCAGTGTCATGCAGTGCTTTGTTATTTAAAGTTCTGTGAGGCGTTGCTTCTGTTTATGAGCAGGCGTGGCGCTTACCATCAAGTGAGCGACCTGCTCGTCTCGTCATTCAAAGTAATAAAAAAAAGGTTCAAGCTAACATGATTCTGCTGATCGTCGAAGGACGCAATGTCTCAAGTCAATAGACATTATATTTAGGCTTCCCTATACTTATCATCAGGTGCAGACTGCAGTATATTCACTTTGGTGTGACAGGTAAAAAAATACATCCGATGTAGTACACCCAACAGTCACCCACATAGTCCTGACCCCACACTAGGTTAAGCTGTATCGTGGGTATCGGGAACTACGAGGGACTTGCGGTCCCCCAACACCCAGACCCGAAACAAATATTTGTGGGTAACACAAACATTTGTCTCGGTGCGGGAATCGAACCCACGGCCTCACGCTTCGCAGCCGGCTACTCGCCCACTGTGCCAAGGAGACTCAACATACAGAAAATTCTCAAATATGTAGTATTCCTCACTATGTTTTCCTTCAGTGAATATTTTTTTATTAGCTTGAATGACGGGACTGAGTAAGTGATTATAAACACACCTGATTATAAACACTGCATGGTATTGATATCGTCACGCCGATTTCAATGTCCTTCAAACCGAAACACAACCATGCTTACACTGCTTTGGCGGCAGAAATAGATAAAGCGGTGGTACCAACCCAGACGGCCTTTCGCAAACGAGGCACTTACCACCTAGTAAATAACACCAACACGCACGTAACTTAGAAAACTCAGAGGTTCGTGCTCTGAGGGGTGGGATTCCGCAACTTCCGACTTGGTAGGCCGTTCCATTCCCCACTACTGCTACGTATGAATTCAAATCGGGAGACTTATATGTGTTTTTCATTACTTAATACTAATTTTGCTTGCTTTAAGGTGGTAGAGCCACGCTGTAGACAATTCTGTGTACAGCATGAATGGGCCGGCTCGTCCGGGTCGTTACCACTGTCTTACAGAAAACCGGCGTAAAGTAGCAGCTTGCTGCTGCGTTTCGTACGATGAGTGAGATATCCGGAGGCCCAAATTCCCCTCACATTCTCAATCCCTTATTATCCCTTTCCTTTAAGGTCGGCAACGCGACCAAGATTATTTTAGTGTTGTGGGCGTATATGGACGGTGGAGATCACTTACCATCAGGTGACCCACTTGCTCGTCTGCCAGCCTATACTATAAAAAAAAAACATGGGTGTCGAACTCAGGACCTTATTGGATTCACAGCCTTAGTACGCTAACACCAGACAATGAGGCTATTTACTAGCGTAGTAAAAAAAATCTCTTAAGTTTGGCTAGACCACTACGCATAGTTAATACGCAGGACTTTGACTGACGTTAAGAGATAATTAAAAACCGTTCGAGAGGTAATATCCGTTCTGTTCCCGAGGGTGGTACTTTTTGCAATCATTTCCAATAGGGATTCAATAGGCGAAAACTAATGGAAATCGCTTTGGAGGCATGCGAGTTGCGACACGGCGAGTCGAGCGACGCAGGGCTCCGGAGTTCAGTCGTAGAGCGCACGCCGAGCGAGTCAGACGCTCTCGCTACCGCGCCCGCGCTCGCCTCCGCTTGTGTTATAGTGCTGTGATTGTGTTGTGCTGGGATATTGTAACTTGTAACATTGCTGATCGCCTCTTTTCACATACTTAAGTTTTAGTTTTCAAAAAAATCAGAGTTGAAACTGCGGAATTTAAAAGTAAGTTTAAGTCATTGTATTATAGTTTTTAAGTATTTTCCGATATAAATAACGGATTTAAAAAGTACATTTCGCAATTTTAACTAATTTTTAAACAACTTATGAAACTGTGAACTTGATCTCGTACTATAACATATTTTATCATCTTTATAATTAAATATATTTATGTAAACTATTACACACATTATTTCAGCGATTAATTCGTGGCAAAGTGCATACATATAATGAAAGTATAAAATATTTTATACATACGCACTCACGCCTGTAATCCCCGAAGGGGCAGGCAGAGGTGCAACCAGTACACCCACACTTCGCCGAGCGTATCTCCGTCCCACGATGTGATAGGGGGCGAGCCCATCGCCATACCGGGCACAAATTCCAGACTCCGAGCTGATACTGAGAATTTCGTAATAGAAAAACCCAATACCACTTTACCCGAGACCTCAGGGTTAGCCTCAATTGTAACGCGTTCGAATTACAACTGTGCCACCGAGGCAGTCCTATTAAATAAAATATTTTATTTAGTTATATATATATTTTATTGTGGGTGTACTCGTTACACCTCTGCTTACTCCTTCGGGGATTACAGGCGTGTGTGCGTATTTTAGAACCTTCTGCTAAAATATGTTGTCGCCTAAAAACAAGGCACTGAAGATCCTTGCTCTGCCGAAAAAAACCTCTTTCATTAGGAATATGCGACAAATAAATATGCGGAAATATTATTACCAATTAAGTGATATCCACAAATATTTTATTAAATTACGGGTATGCATATTGCGAGACCGTAACCTCGTACCTAGTTCCTGATAGTGTAGGGTCTATGTCTATTGGGTATATTTATTATTTGATTGTTTGCAACAGCTAATATAATGTAATCCGTAATAATCCGGTCACACATTAGCACCAATCTGCGTGCAATTTGTCTCGCCGTCCGCATCGCTGTCGAGCGGCGACCGTCGCTGATCACTGATTACTCACAAGTCACAACTCAATCAGCGGTACGACGCGATGTGTAATTAAAATACGCACACGCAAACCGCCGTAAAGTAGCAGCTTGCTGCTGCGTTTCGTACGGTGAGTGAGATATCCGGAGGTCCAAATTCTCCTCCCTTTCCCAATCCCTGTCCTTTAAGGTCGGCAACGTGCCCATGATTATTTAGTATTGTGGGCGTACATGGGCAGTGGAGATCACTTACCATCAGGTGACCCACTTGATTGTTTGCTGGCCTATACTATAAAAAAGAAACATGTAACAATATAGTGTAAGATAATAATAAAGATTAATCTTCTTCCACCTGCCCTTATCCCACTTGCAGTGGGGTCGACGCAACATGCTTTTTAACACATGTTACAGAAAGATTTGGCTTGTAATTTTTATGACCGGTCGCCCGCCTGACGTCACGCCCTCTGGGGAGATTAATAATAAAGATTCATACATAATAATATTAAAATCAGCAAGAGAGGAATGTGGGACAATAATTGCTCATTAACAGACAAGGCCTTGGCGAAACTTGGTTCTCGTTGCGGGTTCTGGGGATACAAACTGCGGGTTGCCCCACTTAATAGTTAATACTATTATACATCAAATCTTCATAGGAATTAGGATAGCGCAACCCGGCATGATGCCAGGCAGAAGTAAGCAGATATAAAGAAGTCACCAGCCCACATTATAGCAGCGTGGTGGACTAAGGTTCCGTGAAGGGTGGAACCCTTACAACAGTAGAGGCTCATCCCCAACAATAGGCTAGAGAGGACGGTATTGTTGATATGATGAGGTCCCTTAATTTTAAAATGTAATATAATTCATTAATTATAAAAAAACTACTTTGAATCCTGCTTTTTTTGGGGCGGAGCCGAATGGAAAACTACATAATTAATTAATTACACCTCTGTAATCTCCAAAGGATAGGCAGAGGTGTAACTAGTACACCCACATTTCGCCGAGCGTTTCGCCGTTTCATGATGTAATAAAAAGGAAAAGAGCCTATCGCCAAAAAGATAAACTAGTGTTTAGTAAAATATATATAATCGATTCCTCGCCCAATGTACCACTAGTATCTACGCAGCCAGGTGTAATTTAGCACAATTCTAGTTATTAATAATAAATCTCCAACAAGTGTCAAAAAGTAACGTTTGAGTTCCGTAAGAGTTCAACGTTAACAAGGAATTATTGTGGGGAATTAAACCGACAACGCGTCGCTCCGCCACCAACTTTAATTAGAAATCATGTCCTTTGTTCGGAATCAACGAATTTATAGATTAAAGCCTCATTAAAACTGAAAGAGTTTATTGCATGACAGAAGCGATATTATAATAAAAATGACATTAATTACTGCCTCGGTGGCGCAGTGACTGCCTCGGTGGCGCAGTTGTAATGCGTACGCGTTACGATTGAGACTAATTCTGAGGTCTCGGGTTCGATCCCCGGGTCGGGTAAAGTGGTATTGGGTTTTTCTATTACGAAATGCTCAGTTAATACTGAGCATTTCGTAATGGAAAATTCGGGCTAATGCCCGGAGTCTGGAATTTGCGCCCGGTATGACGATAGGCTCGCCCCCTATCACATCGTGGGACGGAGATACGCTCGGCGAAATGTGGGTGTACTGGTTACACCTCTGCCTACCCCTCCGGGGATTAGAGGCGTGAGTGCGTATGTATGTATGTCATTAATTAGGCCGCGTCATGCCATCTAAGTGTAAGGGCGCACTACGATTTTCTGCCGCAGGCGGTTTTTTTGTTACCGCAAAACCCCTCAACGTACACGCATTACGGTTAAAAACCGCCTTCATTTTCTTTAGTTGTTTGTGTTGTTGTCCTATTATTAAGAAACAGAAATAATTGCGTCCACATCCACTCACCAACCGCGTTAACCGTAGAGTCTTTCAATCAAAATGGGGGTGGTAGATGCGGCCTCGTAGATGTAAATTTTCTGATAGCCCCTTAAAAATGGAGAGAGTGTCTGGTATTATAATAGGTAAAAGAGGTGAAAGTTTAACAGAACCGTCATTTACAAATTATGTGACGCCTAGACAGATTTCTGTCCAATTCTCGTATATAAATATAAAGTAATAAACTCTTCCTATCTATATGGTATTATATTTTCGTCTATGTCGTACGAGAAAAACTCTCCGTATAAATGGAACTTTAAAGTACTTAAATTAAAGTTTGATACATTTTAAATTACATGTTAAATTTTTACAATAAAATTTACCCAAAATTTTCCTATCCTGATTGGATATATACCCAGTGCTATATATTGATATTTAAATTCTTATTGAATTTAGATTAGATTTTTCTGGTAAGTGATCTCTATCGCCCATAGACAGCCACAATACTAAAAATATGGACGCGTTTCCAACCTTAAAAAGAGAGGGGAAATTAGGGATTGGGAAGAGGAGGGGGAGTTTTGGCCTCCGGATAACTCACTCACCATACGAAGCGCAAAGTAGCAATAGCAAACTGCTACTTTACATCGATGTTCTATGAGACAGCGGTTACAACCCGGTCGAGCCGGTCTATTAATGCTGTAAACAAAACTGTACACGTAGCGCTACCACTTCAAGCAGCCTTTATAATGCTCACTAATTTCATTGGCTTTACCACGTACAACAATACGAACAGCATTGTGGCGCAGACAGCTCCGTGGCGCAGTAGGCGAGTAGCCGGCTGCGACGCGAGAGGCCGTGGGTTCGATCCCACACCGAGACAAATGATTGTGTAATCCACAAATATTGGTCTCGGGTCTGGGTGTTGTGGGACCGCAAGTTCCTCGTAGTTCCTGATGCCCACGATACAGGTTAACCTAGTGTGGGGTCAGGACTATGTGTGTGTCTGTTGGGTGTATTTATTATATTATATTATTGTAAACATTTGTCAAAGTGCTGATTGAACCCGTGACACACAGTCAGCTACTCATCCACTACACTACAGGTCGTCAATATATAATCAAATGAGACTATATTTTCATAATTTTGATTCGATGGCCACCAAACCATTAAACGTAGAGGAAATGTGTTTACCATGAGATTAATACGAGCTGAAATGTTCAGTGAAGTGTATAATAGCGCATGATAAAACCACAGACAAGATACTCTATAGCACGTAGAGTTGGGTGCTCCTACGACCGAAATTATTACACGATTTTCGATCGAATAAATCGATAAATAATTGAAAATGTGTATCCTGTAGAGCCACGCTGTAGATAATTTTGTCTTTAACAAGAATGTCCCGGCTCGACTGGGTTAGTACCACTGTCTTACAGAAAACCGTTGTGAAGTAGCAGTTTGCTGTTTTGTTTCGTATGGTGAGATTTTCGGAGGTCCAAATCTCCATCCCTTTCTAATACCTATTCTTTTCCACTAAGGTCGACAACGCATTTTTGATTCTCTTGGGACTGTGGGTATTCATGAGCAGTGGAGATCACTTACCATCAGGTGACCCATTAGTTCGTTTACCGGCCTCTGCTATATGAATGCTAAAGTAGCAGATCACGGACATTAGATCATCCCAGACGTAAGCGTTTGTCAAAAGACAGCAAAGTAAAGGCGTGGCGAGACGTTTTTATTAACTGACTTCAAAAAAGGAGGAGGTTCTCAATTTAATTCTGTCTGTAAAATAAAACTCCTCAACGGACAACATTACACTCGTCGCGATTGTGTTATTGTATTGGAATTTACTTTTCAGCATTTTATTTTGAAATCGCTATCTACGTTTTGTTAAACGTTATTTTATTTTGTAATGTACGTAGTCGCTTGAATCTAAGTGAAGCATGATGAATCTCGCATTTGTCTCGCCTTGCTTTACTACAGCTCAGGTTCGATATCTGTATGACTAACGTAGTATATGTAGTGTATACGTAAACAAAGCGCAATCTATACAAATAAATAAAATTGAAGTGTCTGTTTGTAATATTAAAATAACCGCTTTTTACTACATGCATATGAATGTATATACGGTACATATACCATTGTCATTTAGGCTAGTAAAAAAAGGTTGAAGCATACAAGATGCGATACCCATCGACGGTTGTAACTGGAGTAGTGACACAATGTAGCGTAGGTACATTTTTAAAATAATAAATCGTACATACATACGCACTCACGCCTGTAATTCCCGAAGGGGTAGGCAGAGGTGTAACCTGTACACCCACTTTTCGCCGTGCGTGTCTCCGTCCCTTGATGTGATAAGGGGCGAGCCTATCGCCATACCGGGCACAAATTCCAGACTCCGGGCTGATACTGAGCATTTCGTAATAGAAAAACCCAATGCCACTTTACCCGACCCGGGGATCGAACCCGAGACCTCAGTCGTAACGCGTATGCATTACAACTGCGCCACCGAGCAGTCTAATAAATTGTGTGTTTAATTATTCCATTGCAAACCATGGATATATTTTGTTGAGAATATTTCGGCCTTCCACCACACTGGCCTTGTGGGGGTTAGTAGAAAAACAATAGTCCATTGACTTCCAAATGATCTATTATAGTATGAATCAGCGATATAGTTTAATTACTCCCGAATGTACAGGACATTTCTGTACTGAATTACTTTGTACGCCTTTGTTATTTTATAGGCACGATAATAAATATTTATGTATAATTGTTGTATAATTTGCTTGTTGTATATTTATTTATTAGATTTTTATATACACACACCTGTAATCCCAGAATGGGTAGGCAGAAGTGTAACTGTAGTAACGCGTACGCATTACAACTGCGCCACCTGGAGGCCAATTCTCGTAATTTTAATTGTTCAAAATATCATTCCGATCTAGTCTCAGCGTCAAGAAAGTTGCAAATGACATTCTCTTAAACCAATAATCAACGTCAAATGCACCTAACATTAGCAGTAGCATTATACCGTTTTGCCTTCAGTCAACTTTTATTCTACATTCAATCTCATTACAATCTATGTTCACAGTTGACGTTGATTATTGGTTTAAGAGAATGCCATTTGCAACTTTCTTGACGCTGAGACTAGATCGGAATGATATTTTGAACATTTAAAATTACGAGAATTGGCCTTCTAGGCAGTTTTACAATTAAGAAATAATAAAGTTGAAGATTCTCTGAAAGTGCTATTTGTTGAATATATTCCCTACATTAAAAACTGATCAATCCATTGTTGCCTCATTGGTCTAGTTGTAGCATATTTAGGCTGAGGAACTTCACCGGCCCTGTATTATATGAGAGGAGTTAAGCCTCAATCCACCACGTTAGGTGTTGCAGATAGGCAGACTTCACATACCTTCGAAATATTGATGGAAGCTTTTTAGGTGTGCAGGTTTCCTTACGATATTTCCTTCACAGTTATTTATTACGAATAATTATAGAGGATTTATTACTAGTAATAAATTTAGGGACCACTTCCACAATGGGCGAATAAATTTTGATAGCCATATAACACATTAGACAACCAATTTAGGAAGTAGCAATTTGGCAACGCTCTTCGCATATATACCACATGATTATAAATCTTCCTCCCTCCTTCCACCTCCCCTTATCCTACACGCAGTGGGGTCGGCGTAACACATACATACATACATACGCACTCACGCCTGTAATCCCCGAAGGGGTAGGCAGAGGTGTAACTAGTACACCCACATTTCGCCGAGCGTATCTCCGTCCCACGATGTGATAGGGGGCGAGGCTATCGCCATACCGGGCACAAATTCCAGACTCCGGGCGGATACTGAGCATTTCGAAATAGAAAAACCCAGTACCACTTTACCCGACCCGAGGCTCGAACCCGAGACCTCAGCGTTAGCTTAATCATAACGCGTACGCATTACAACTGCGCCACCGAGGCAATCACACACTTTTTCTTTTATTTGAAGTGAAACCTCGAAATATTTGTAGACGCGTTGTGTACACATTATACAAGATATTTCTCGTCCGTGGATCGGCTCGCGCTATCACGTGTCATGTTACTGCAACAAGATACAGTCGCTAAATATAGCAGGTAGTATTTTGAATCATGCGAATCGACAGGAAATATAAAAAAATATTCCGTCAACAACTCCGACATACCAGGCATTCATGAATGACCTGATAATTAACGTACTGTTTTAGTAACATAATAAATAGTTTCAAATAAACATCTGAAGATAGATGACATATACTCAGTACTGCAGTGAATATAATGTGTTTCGGCAATCTTTGGTTTGTAGAATTTAATATAATAATAATACTAGCCCTGTATTATATACTACCACTGCTGGGCATGGCCTCCTCTACTGAATGAGAGGCGCTAGGCCTTAGTCCGAAGTAGAATTCCGAGCCTTGTTAGGCACCTAAGAGGAAAATGAGTATATAATAGATTATGGACTTAACATGGATCACAATTTTGCTCTATATTGGGCCAACATCATTATCCGTATTTTCCAAGATGGACGAAGATTGCCACAGGGCATAATTTAAATTGTATTACTGGGAGTGCGTTTCATGGATAATTATATATTAATGCTCGCTTTAATGGTGAAGGAAAACCGGCAGAAAACCTGTATAATATATTTTGCGATCTCTCCATAAGAACTTGAAAGGTATGTGAAGTCTAACAACACGCTTGACGCCAGCGTGATGGATCATGGACGGGATGTCTAACCCCTGTCATTACTATAAGTACAAGGATGATATTCTCATTTTTTACCTCCAACAAAAAAGTGTTATAATTTTGATCATTTTGCCTATCCATGTATACATATGCATGTCTGTCTAAGCGAACGTATCTATTTTAATGCAGTATTTTTTATTAGAAACCTGGTTTAATCGAGATGGTTCTTACATATGTTTAAAAATAAACTGTCCAGCACTCAGATCTTTCTGATAATTGTAGGCAGTTTTACACTAAACCATTGTAAGTAATTTACATTATATAGAGGAAAGATTTGTATTTTTGTATGTAACGAATGAACTTAAAAACTACTGGACCGATTCCAAAAATTCTTTTGCCGTTAGAAAGCTACATTATCATTGAGTAACATAAGTTATATTCATTACTGGAAATTTAATTATAAATCTTTAGAAATCCCAAAACTAAAACCAACCCAAGGTGTAAAAAAATTATAATAAAGGCGAAACTAACTCTAACTGTCTGTTACGTTTTGACGGCTAAATGGCTGTACGGATTTTAATGAAATTTGGTAAGGGGATAGGTTATATCCTGGGGAAGGATATGTGGTACTTCCGTCCCGGAAAAAATATAATCACGCGTAAGGAGCCGCGAGCAAAAGCTAGTAATATATATCTCACAACATGTGAGTTGTATTCAGTGGAAAAACGCTGTGTCCACACATACGCACTGATTTATATTATTACCGGGTGATATTTCAGCTTGTAGCCATTTGTTCTGCTTCACGCGGTACAGCGCGGCGCGGTACGGCTATATCCCGGTATCGCGGTATGTTGTGGAATGATTGCGAGACCAACATTGCAGCTGTTTTACATTCAGCTATTATCTTCCTAACTCGAATATGGTAGTTGACTAGTTTTTTTTTTATTATTTATATCAATAAGTTACATTACTCAAAATCTATTGCAGAAATAATTTTATAAATCGGACCAAAAATAAATAAGTTAGAAGCCATTCAAATCCTGTAGAAGGGGTAATTGTCAAATGACAGACGACGCAAACTTCGACGTCACTCAGTAAAATGTTCATTATGGTGCACGCGTGCAAGCGACATAGTGAGATATCCCTACTACGCACCCACTTTTCCTCATATCAACATTTAAAGTCATAACTGCGGGCACATTTCTGAAGCAATTTTGATTGTGTTTTAATAAAAGGGTTTGTTTTGCGTATCATTGTCTGTTCCATATAAAGTAATGCATAAAATTCAATATAGAAAACTACCCTATTGTCTAATTATTGATGTACTTCTTCCGTATTACATCATTGCCCTGGTGTATTTATATTTGGCACACAAATAGATTAGGGTATAGGCAACATTTTATCCCCGAAAAATATATTCACGAGGGCGCGGGCAAAATCTAGTAAAATATAAACTGACGCGTGTGTGGTTATGCAGAGGCACAACTAATTCATTCACGGGTCGCTGAATTTATTTTTGGCCCACAATTTGATCGAGGAAAACTTGTCGCCGTATCAGATAAAAAATCCAGTCCCGAGCAACTTGTGTGTTTTTTGTATTACAAAACATTTTTTTTTTTATTAAATTGAGTGACGAAACGAGCAGGTCGCTAGCCTGATGGTAAGCGCCACGCCTGCTCATAAATAGAAGCAACACCACACAGAACTTTGAATTACAAAGCACTGCATTGCATTGACTGCGCGAGATGTTAAGTCTCATAATGCCCAGTAATTTCACTGGCTTCAATGTCCTTCAAACCGGAACACAACAGTGCTTACACACTGCTGTTTGGCGGCAGAAATAGACAAAGCGGTGGTACCAACCTAGACAGCCTCTCACAGACGAGGGACCTACCACCTTGTAAACAAGTATTTCAGTTTCCCAACCTAGGAATCGATACTTGGAACTCGCCCATTTCACTACATACGCTTACAATTTATAGACCAATGAGACAACCTGGTATCCTGGCTTAGTTCGCCTTCTTAAATGTTTCCACTTCGCCCGGTCTTGAGCATCTTCTTTAATGAGACCAACACTTTTAGGACCGTCCGCGGGATCGTACCCTTGGTACGAACTGGTACAAGCAACCAAGACCGACGTACTCCTGCGTTTTTCTAAAAACGTGACCAAACCACCTTAAGTGATCAATGGGACGACATCAGCTACCGAAGTATTATGATAAAGTACATAATATCGTGTTTATTGCTAACGGTGTACTAGAACATGCAATTGTGCCATTTATTTTGTTTGGAAACTAAAGATCTTTATGCCGTTCTGCAGTAATCCTCCATTCAGAAACTTCTGGAAACTTTCTTTCCAACGGGAAAGGAAATTTTATTTTTTACCGTCCGGGGTGAATGGAGGAGAGTGCTATGAAATTCAAATAAAATATAGATTACCGAGACGCATTAGTTAATTTGTTTTTAAGCTACAAAAACGGAGGTTCTCATTTCGTCACGTATATTAATTTTTTTATTTGCATGCATAACTTGAAACAAAGTCATTCGAAGTTAATGTTTTTTTTCATTCGAAAGGTTTTTTTATATCACAGGCCGGCAAACGAGCAACCTGAACCAGAGTGTGTCACCTGAAGGTAAGTGATCTCAACCGCCCATGTACGCCCACAATACCAAAAGAATTATGGGCGCGTTGGCGACTTTACAGTAGGGGATTGGGAAGAGGATTTGGAACAATTTGGAATTGAATTTGAATCAGCAAGCTGCTAATTTTCGTCGGTTTTCTGTGAGACAGTGGTACCGACCCGGCCCATTTATGCTGTATACAAAAATGGCTACAGCGTGGCTCTACCACTCAAGAAGAAGGTTATTCCTATTTAAATTCCAAAAAGAAATGCTATCTCTATGGGGGTGAAATCGGGGATGAACAACTAAAACTAAAACGGACGCATCGATTTTGATAAGTAATAACTTTTTAAGTAACATAAAAACAACTCAAAAACCATTCAAATAAAGTTAGCAAATTTTGAGTCAGTGCTCTCTACCAATCATTGACTATTAAATTGATCTTTCTAGTTTTCTTTGAGTCGTTTATATTTTTTAGGGTTCCGTACCGGGACGGCCGCGCCACCAACGGTACGCCTACGCTATTCAACCGTTAAGGCGTGATTTATTGACTTACAAAAATCTAAACTTTCTGATTTTATACTACTATTAGTAGTAGAATATGAAATTAAATGAAATAGTTCTATTCATCATGTAGGCAATTAAAATAGCGCTTATGACAAGTCAGTACAAAATAAAGAAACATAAGTAAGTATAGAAATCATATCAGCTAATATATACATAACATACATAGCATCGTCAAAATACACTGGGCAAACAATAAATTTTATACCTATCATTTAATTTTATGAGTCCGCATCATGTCATTTGAAAACGAGAATCATAAATGCGGTCTCGTCGATGACAGTTTTCTGTATATTTTTAGTCTATGTTGTACGTGAAAATCTCTAAATTAACTTTTTCAACACATAAATTAACACCATTTTTTTTTCTCCAATTATTGTCCGTTCACTAACCGAATTATACTTTTAATGTTAATTAAGGAAAACCTGTTATTAGCCGTATTTTTTTTATTATGTAAGAAAATGTTACTATTTCTCTGTATCGCTGTTGGTTTTCTAAATAAATAATAATAATAACTCGAGCCACCTTCACAATGGTGACGGAATTAAAATATTTGCATTTTACATCGAGCCACTGAAAGACTGCGCGAGATCGATATTGGTAAAATCATCGAACATGCTAAATTTCGTAGTTAAATTCAGTGTCATTGCTCGTTACTCTTCTATCTGTCTTCAGTATCTCACTCCAAGATTACTCACTATCTCACTCATTACTTGCAATATTCTATAAAACATGTTACATATGTTGTAGTTTTTACGACATCACGACATTAGATGACAACTAGTTCAAGAAATCTTATTCCGTGCAAAAATCATGTTACAAAATACGAGTATATTGATAGTTGATACGCACAACGCCAGAATAATCCGATCTATGGGTTGCCGATCTTTATTATTTTGTCTTTTAGACGAGTAATCCATGATCTTGAACAGCAAATTCACAATCTTTGGAAATACTTAAACACTTTTGAATACATGCTAAAATATACGAATTCTTAGTGTATTTTTTTTCATTTTCACATAGTTTAAAATTACTATATATATTATTTTAGTTTATTTTTGTGTTCTTGATTGTAATTTATTGTAATGTATACTATGATGTTTTTTTTGTTTCTTAAAGAGTTACTAAACTGAATTTTAACAGAAACTTTTGATTGTAATTATGATCTATTCAATGCAAAGTAAACTGTAATTTATGTTTTTTAACAATTAATGAACATTTAAATCAATTAAAAGTAGTAGTGTTTATTACACGTCTGATTTTTAGGTATTTTATTTGGTCTAATCTAATTAATTAAATTAATTAATAATACATAAAGGAGTCTGAAAATGAACTGAACAAAATCGTTGTTTTTCAGAAAACTAGGTATGGGATATTGGACTATTTCAAACATGGTGTGTAATAAGTATAATTATCCTATTATATTATAAATGTGAAAGTTTGGATGTTAGTTATTCAATCACACCTTAACTGCTGAATGGTTTTGGATGAAATGTGGCACAAAGGTAGACTATTACCTGGACTAGGACCTAGTCTACTTTTTATCCCGGAAAAGACACGTCACGCGGGCGGAGCCGCGGGCGAAAGCTAGTAGTATCATATAATCAAAGTCTATAAGTGTAACGTAGTTTTTGAAGTCACGCTTGAGTGCTTATAGGAGCAACACACTAATATTATTATATAGAGCAGCCACTATACGCTGACGCTCTCATGCCCGAGAATTTAGCCATAATTAATCACGTGGACACGGTGCGGGTTAAATGACAGACTCATTTCAGCTCCAATTAACTGTATTATGGACTGACCCTACTTATGCAATGGCGATATGTTTATTCTGGATTCCTCATTAACCGAGGAAGAGGTCCTCCTCTTCTTTCTCTCGGTTCTCAATTCGACGCGTTTTTTTTGCTTTTTTTATTTATGCACATCGATTTCTCCGCCAATTATGACCCGTTTATGTTATGGTAAAAATGTCATTCGATAGAGTGTAGCTGCAATGTGGTCGCATATAAATTTGATTAAGATCTGATGACGGAGTAAGGAGTAAAATAAAACTCCTCAACGGACACCAGTACACTCGTTGCTATTGTGTTTTTACATACTATTGCTGTAACTACAACTAAAAAGTTTAAAATAAAATAACATTTTAATTTGACCAGTAGCGACACAGGCACTCTAAAGAGAATATAATTGATAGAATTTGTTATTTTTGACTTTTCAGTGTTTTTATTTTCAAGTCGGTTTCTAAGTTTTAATAAACGTTATTTTTGTTCGTGTATATTTATGGTTAAGTAATGAATTTATAGTAGGTACTAGATCTACGTATTCGTTTTAAAAGTTTATATCGATTATATAACATAATATTTAAGATTGAAAGACTGCCTCGGTGGCGCAGTTGTAATACGTACGCGTTACGATTGAGGCCGATCAGGCCAACGCTGAGGTCTCGGGTTCGATCCTCGGGTCGGGTAAAAGTGATATTGGGTTTTTCTATTACGAAATGCTCAGTATCAGCGCGGAGTCTGGAATTTGTGCCTGGTATGGCGATAGGCTCGCCCCCTATCACATCATGGGACGGAGATACGCTCGGCGAAATGTAAGTGTACTTGTTACACCTCTGCCTACCCCTGCAGGGATTACAGGCGTGAGTGCGTATGTATGTAAATAAGTAATATCAAACAAGCCGTCGCGTCGCGTCGCGTCCACTTGACTTAACAGCTAACAACAAGTGGGTGATTACAATATTCGTAACTACTCATACATAGTTAGATCTTAATGGCGCTGGAACACGCTCATAGAGCCCGTTTACAGTACACACCCCGACAATTATATAACGTATTATTTTTATTTTATAACAAAATCCACAACCCTTTTTTTTTTACACCCAACAGTCACATGCATAGTCCTGACCCCACACTAGGTAAACCTGTATCGTGGGTATCAAGAACTACGAGGGACTTGCGGTCCCACAACACCCAGACCCGAGACAAATATTTGTGGATCAGACAAACATTTGTCAAGGTGCGGGAATCGAACCCACGGCCTCACGCTTCGCAACCGGCTACTCGCCCGCTGCGCCACGGAGGCTTTAAAAGTAACATCGTAACTTTACACATCATTTAGCATCATACATTTTAATTAACATCTCATCCGAGCGCAGTCCAATGCCATGCATTGCTTTGTAATTCAAAGTTCTGTGTGGAGCTTCTGTTTATGCGCAGGCGTGACGCTTACAATCAGGCTTAAACTAATAAAAAATATTGCCAGTTATGTAGACTATAACCTGAGCATGATATATTAAATCAATGTGATCATTTATCATCAAAAAACAGTGGCACTCCGTATTGCCGACGGAAGTGAAAATTTGAACAATTACGTGTGTATTTTTTGAATCGTCAGTTTTTTTTTTGTTTTTTGATTCGAAAATGACATGAATATGTTGTACGTACATACACAATATATGTTTATATTATATATATTTATATTATCAATGTATTTCAACCCAAACTCAACTCTCGTGTAAACGGGGCCAATATGTGTAGATACTTATATACAGAGGTGTCGGTAGCAGTGCCGCGAGTTCAATGGTTTTTTCCCATCTCAAAAATGCCCAACGCGCCTAAAGAAGTTTTCACTTCAAAAAAACACCATTCTTTGTAAGGGTGTTTGTTATAAAATACCTATGTCCTTTATTTAACCCACATAATTTGTTTTCATACATAAATCTGTATACATGAATTGAGAATTCTTTGTATTTGCGTCGCGTCGTTTACACTTTTTGTTTGGAATTTCGTCACGCTGTTACCGTCCGAGTGTAACAATAGTCGCAATGCTTTACAACATTTTGTGTGTTTGTACAACACAACGCTCCTGTTTATTAGATAAATTATCTGTGAGGAGGGTAATCACGCCTCTAATGGTCCCCAGGAATGTGTAATGTTTGCATTTTACGCCAGCTTGCGTTCGCGTCAGTCACTCCCTCTAATGAAACATTGTCGCCGGTCGACAGTCAGACGTTTCTCGTAAATATCTCATACAGACCAAGCTATTCTTATTTTAAAATATTTGTGAGACAGCAAAATGTCTGATATCTCAAATGTGCGCTATACTATGTGCGCTATACTATGGTTTCAAACTCGTCGCCAATGCGCGATATAACACAAATGATTCTACAACGTCGAACATTTATGTTTGAGTACAATTGTTAGGGGCACTTGTCACAGCGATTTTTTTATTATTTCAAAGTGGTACAGCCACAGTTACCACTATCTCACAGAAAATCGGCTTGCTGCTGCGTTACGTACGGTGGTTGAGATATGCGGAGGCCCAAATCCCCCACCCCATTCTCAATCTTTTAATTATCCCTTTCCTTTAAGGTCGGCAACGCGTCCATGATTCTTCTAGTATTGTGGGTGTTCGTGGGCGATGGAGATCATTTATAATAAATATAATAATAATAATAAACATATTTAAACAATCATACACATGGTCTCGATCCCACGCTAAGTTACCCTGTATCGTGGTTATCAGGAACTACGAGAGACTTACGGTCCCATAACACCCAAAACTTCAGAAAATATTTGTGGATCGCACATACATTTGTCTTGGTGCGGGAATCGAACCCGCGGCCTCTCGCTTTACAGCCGGCTTTTGCGCACACTGCACCATGGAGGCTGTCGATAGAACGAATAATTCGTTATTCTCGGCTTCAGAACACGGAAATCGGGTTTAGTGCGTACACAACTAGTACTGCGGCTACTTCGGACATAAATTTCTCGCATTCGGACCGAATACAATGCATAAACACTCAATATCTATATGGGGCATATGTAACAGATCAGATCCGTTTCGCACGAGCTTGCATATTTAACGAGAGCTAAGCAATATTGCAGCGCCCCCACTATGCTCTCAAATGTGCACATTTTAGTGCAAACGAGCCACAACGCTGTAATTTACCAAAATAAACACCTCCCGGTCAATAACCTTTATCGCAAACCATTCGGTTCAGAATTTGCGACAGTATTTTAGTCTAAAGCTTAAAGCTTATTGTTAATTTTTCGTTCGATTTAACGGCGAAGGAAAACAATGCTAGGGATCCTACGTATCTGAAAATTCTCTATTAGAATTTCAAGGGTATGTGAAGTCTACCTATACCTACATCTATAAATTTTACACTATTTTTATTATTCTATTCCAGTCTCGAATTTTTAAGTATTATTATTATTTTTTTATTTAATTTTTTCTTCTTTTTTATGGGTCGATATGGAGCATAGGCATTACCAAAACGGCATGAACGGTTGCCTAGTTACCTAGGCCTAACCACTTTCATTAGTTATTAGTAGAGAAAAACCGTGTCCAGCAATAGGACGTTATATCATATGGTATAGGTATAAGTCTATTCGTAAAGCCATACTTAAGACTTCAAGTATATTTCTTGCATTTCAGATTTATTAATTTTATATTAATTAAAGTTATCGCGCATTATAATCATGAACTGTGTAACACTTATACAAATGAATGGGACGATTTTATTACCGCAGTGCGGCTCGAGCGGCGGTGCAATAGAACTTCTCATGATGCTGTTTCTTTAATTGGAAGAGACATTGTAGAAAGCTTTGTCTACAGCAGTCTACAGTGTTCAATCTATCTATCTACAGCGTGAATGGGCCGGTTCAACCAGGAATGTTTTCTTACACTTTCGTTCACACACGTATGTGAATCGGTAACTTGTTGCGATTCGTACGACGAGAGAATTTTCTGGTGGCCAATACAAAACCACAAGATGTGAAATTTTGAAATGAAGGGGGATGATCGCTTTCCATCATATGCCTGCTGTTTAGCCAGAAGTCAACTATAAAAAACAATTTGCGCTAATCACGGTTGCTACTTGGAACAATTTACAAAAAAATATTTAATCACAATTTATACATTGAGTATTTTTGGAATGTGTGCACTACCATATAATTTATGCATTGCATTCGTCTACAAAAATATCGCCTAGAAATAAATCCGAGTGCGCGCTAGCTAGTTACACCCGTAAAATAATAATCAGATGCAATGTGGGCGAACTACAAATATTTCAAATCTGTAATTATTGTAGATGGAGAGTATTTTTAGGTTTTATATATTTTTCTTAATTTATTTTCATTTGGTATTTGGAGAAACTTTTAATGCTGGGCTAAATTAAGGTAACGGCCCCAAGGGAGGAGCACCAGCTGGATGGTCAGATGCCGTGTTGAGGGCAGCATATACAAAGCAATCCAGATCTCTAGTGACCGCGCAACTTGGAGCCATTTTATAGATAGATAGATAGATAACTCTTTAATAAAAATAATAATAATACTAGCCATGTATTATACATACCCACTGCTGGGCACGGGCCTCCTCTACTGAATGAGAGGGGTTAGGCCGTAGTCCACCACGCTGGCCTAATGCGGATTGGCAGACTTCACATACCTTCGAAGTTCTTATCGAGAACTTCTCAGGTATGCAGGTTTCATCACGATGTTTCCTTCACCGTTAAAACAAGTCATAATTAACAATTAATCTACACGTAACTTATAAAAGTCAGAGGTGTATGCTCTTGGGGCTGGTTTCGAACCTGGACTTTCGTCTCGACAGTCCATACCACTCACACCTGAGCTATCACTGCTGATAATGCTTTATTGTACGAAAATAAAATTATAAACTATGAACCTTACAACTAAATTATGTTACAAAAGGCGGTCTTATCGCTAAAAGCGATCTCTACCAGACAACCTATATTGTATGTGGTCCCGATGACTGTTAGACATACAGAAGAAGATACACAACAAATTCTCGCTTTACCCTGAAGCATAAATAAGATGGGAGGCCTATGTTCAGCAGTGGACGTCTTGTGGCTGATGATGATGATGATGATAAATAAGATGTCTAGATCACTGTAAAGGTTGAAGAGGTACATCCATTCATCGCTAAGGTTAATATAAACAAACTTTTGACCATATCGCATAAATCTAGCTTGTGTGTGGTTTTCAATTCAAAAAAGAGACACTTCGATCGCCCAACTGACAGGAACCCATCGGTCTCACAGTTGAAATAAGCTGCTTAATAATGAGGTCATATAAATTTGATACACAACATTTTCCACGCTTCATGGAATCGTTATTAAATAAAATGGCGCCAAAAATACAAGCTCGCAAATGATTTGTGTCGACTGTCATGTGAACGCTACACGGTGTAAGGCCCCACTCCACACATTGGCCAAGACCTGTCGCCGAATATATCAGAAGTGCGCGCGGTGGCGTCTGTCTAGCAAGTTGATATGACGAACTAGCTTTTGCTTACTCTCACAGCTGCACCTGCAGGAATATCGTTTTCCGGGATATTAATAATTAGCCTATGTCCTAATCGAGGTCATGGTGTACCGGTCTGGTTTCCGTGAAGGCATGATTAATTAACAGACATTTTTATTCACATTTCACATACATCTAAACTCACATTTATCCAAGTTTTCGCATCCTGATTCCTACTACAATAATTATAAATCTGAAAGTTTGGGTGTTTGTGAGTTTGTGCATTTGGATGTTTGTTAGCCAATTACGCCTTAACAGCTAAACGGTTTTGGATGAAATTTGGTACACAAGTAGACCATGACTTGGATTAGTATATAGACTACTTTTATCCCGAAAAAGGCTGTTCAAGCAGGCGGAGTCGCGAAGAAAAGCTAGTCTACGCTAGTGCTTACGTACGTAGTGCTACTAAGTGAGCTAGTAGGATATAAGGAATAAATCTACGGGACCGTGCGAGAGTACACAAAACCCTGCTCTGTAATTCTTGTATTTGATACTTGCCCTTGCTCGCGGCACCGCCCGCGTGGACGGCCTTTTCCGGGATATAAAGTAGCCTGTTACTCAGTGATAATGTAGCTTTCTAAAGGCAAAATAATTTTTGAAATCGGTCAAGTAGTTTAAGTTTATTCGTTACATACAAAAATACAATAATACAAATCTTTCCTCTTTATAATATTAGTGTAGATATCTCGGCATATTGCCTTGATGTGAAGAGCGGGCTTAAGAATATATTTATTCGCTTATTTTCGTTCACACACAAGACATATTGAGTGTACACGTGGTCTTAATACTTACACGCGTATCTTTTTCCCTTGACAACTCAATCATCACCCCGACTTATAGAAATAAATTTAAAGTAGAGGACACAAATGTGCCTATTTCAAAATCCTACGCAAAATCTTAAGCACATGTACTCTTAGTCTGATTTACGACCGTATTCAAGAATAATACTAAACTGAGTTCTTTGCTAAGTGTAAACTGTACGGTTTTTATTTAGCATCAAGTATGTACCAATCACGTCTACAAAAATAGCCATATGAATTCGCACGCACTTTATGACTTCACAGTAAGGTTTATGAATGGGTTAATAATTTATGAGTTAGTCCGCTCTTGACGTTGCCGGAATAAGACTTCACCCAGACACAGGGAATGAAATTTCACACTGCACCGTAAAAAAACAAGTTGTTTTAAGAGTGTTTGTCATCTCTATTGTTTTATATAGTCAACTAGTTTTTGCCTGTAGCTCCATTCGCGTGAATAGCCTTTTCCGGGATAAAAAGTAGGCTATAACCGTCTCCAGAGTCTCATCTCCCTGTGTACTAAAATTCATCAAAATCAGTTTATGCGGATTGGATTGATGGATTGGATGGATTTATGCGTGAAAATGTAACAAACAAACTGGCTTTCGCATTTATAATATTAGTTAGGATGTCAGCAAAGGAACGAGTGGGTTGCTTATGGTAAGTGAACACCGCCCATGATCATAATACCAGAAGAATCGTGGATGCAGCTAAACATGAAGGAAAGCAAAGGGGATTGGGTAGGGGCGAAGGGGAGAGGAGATTTGCAATTTTATTGCTCTCCTTCATACAGATTGCAATACTTGCGTCATCTAGATTATATATAGTTTTATCTCTGTGCTCCAAGTGGAAACGATTCGGGAACATGTGGTAACTCCTACACGCTTCTCGTCTCTGTAATTTTATTATTTATACGTTTCATCTTTGTTACCAAGATTCTTAAAATAGTGAACATAAATGTTTTCATAAATGAAATAATTTTCATTCTAAAAGAATAGTTTATTTACAAAGGTATTTTACGGCTGAAGGCCTCATTTATGAGTTACTTTCTTATTATTATAAGAAAGTATTTTTATTTTAATATGATTATTTAATTTTGTTAAACATTAAATAAAAAAAATAATCAAAACAAGCCCTATTTTGTACAATCCTACAATTGGTCTGTTGTGGTCCTAACAGAGTTAAAATGGCTTTACTTACAGACAATTTTGAGTCTGTGCTATTTTCATGTAATGGTCAATAACATCATCTAGATAGAAGGCACCGAATCAAATTCGTTTATCTTTATTTTTAACTTTTATAAAACACCACCATACGTGTTTCACAAGATTTATTTACTTCCACAATAGTATAAAGTTACATGAAATGACCGACAAATATTATCGCGCGTGTCTTCAGCCTTCGAGACGTAACGTACCTACTCCACCCCAAGCGCCAAGCTTCTAGCGGTGGGCCTACGCGCACTGTGATTGGCCGCACGTGTGGCGCCGGTACAAATCGGCTAATCGGAGCGCTTAGAAACGTGGAGACCGCGGCGCGCGGCCAATATTATGCGGTCTGTTGGACGACGGTATTGCGCGGGCTAATTCAAATGCCCTGATCGGCTCTCCGCGTTACACTTTTTAGTTTTTTTATTAGTTATACTGAATGCTCAGAAAGCATAGTGGAAACAGCAAAGAGAATGCTTGCGTGATAATGTATACACCTTTTATCTACTCGCTGTCTCTCTCTCTCTCACTACTAAATCATCAATAGACGTCATTTACTTGTTTGGTCTATTTACTTCTTGGTCTATTATAGCATATATTATATCTTTGCTGTTTCCACTGCACTTGATAATAAATGCAGTACAGTGAACCGTTAAAAGGCGTTCAATCTCTCTATCTTCATCAAATGTTAGCCTAGTACAAGATTTAATCCGCAACCTTTCATTGGCGGGAGGCGTTCAGACGCGGGCAGAGACCGGCACCGAGAGAGGTGGACGCCGTACGCGGCTCCCTCCGCAGAGCCGCCGTGGAGGAGTGGCGTCTCAGGCTGGAGAACCCGTCAGCGGGTCATCGGGCCGTCGCGGCAGTGCGCCCTGTCTTTCACCAATGGCTGGACAGGCGCCACGGCGCGGCGACGTTCCGACTGACACAGGTCCTGACTGGCCACGGTAGTTTCGGCCGGTACCTGTGTCAAATAGTCGGCTCAGAGGAGTCGGCCGTGTGTCACCACTGTGACAACTGTCCGCAGGATACGGCCCAACACACATTAGAGGAATGCCCAGCCTGGGACGAAGAGCACAGCGCTCTCGTTGCAGTCGTCGGAGGTTATCTCTCGCTGCCGGCCGTGGTGTCCGCCATGGTCGACAGTCGGAGGTCCTGGCGTGCGGTGGCCCACTTCTACGAGCTCGTAATCTTGCAGAAGGAGAGTGCCGAGAGGGATCGGGAACGAGCCGATCCCTCCCGCCGCCAGAGGAGACGTAGGAGGCGCCGGGGTGACGACTGACCGGCGTCTCCCGCCCTGTGGATTGGGGGCGTTTGGAGAATTCCGCCACGGTATCCCCTGCCTGTCGTAAGAGGCGACTAATAGGAGCCATCGATGGGTCGCGTGCGCGCAGCGGGAGGCTGTCGTAGCGCCCTTTGTATCTAACATTCTTGTACGTGCGACCCCGGGATGGACGGCGGCACGGGTGGTTGGCCTCGTTGCTGCCGTTGACGCCGAGAGCGTCCTTCGGTGGCGGGGGCTTCTGAGCCCCCCATATTTGGAGAAGGGCCGCAAGGCGGCATCGCGCAGGGACGGTTCCGGCTGAAGCCGGGGCGCTTCTTGCCTCCGGAACCCGGAGCCGTTCCTAATGCGCCGAAGATGGCCACCGCGGGGTTTTTAGTTGGTATACTCGGCCCAGCGGTCGCCTGGATTTACTATCCCTCCCGGGCGGCTTAACGTTGGGTCGTAAGGCCGGTGAACCCAACATAACCGTTCCGCTTCCCCCGGGGGGGGGGGGGGGGAGGGGGCGGTAGCAATAAGTCGCTTTTCCCCGCGACAAAAAAAAAGTACAAGATTTTATAGTTTTCCTAAGCGATGAAAGTTTTCGTTTTCTCTGCATACGTCAAGTTACAAGTATTAGTAGCCACTAGTGGGAACTATGATGAATTAAAATTAACAATATGATTAATTTTATTCCATATTAGTCGAATATGATATTAGTTTTTAAGCGTTTTTTTTTATTACTGTTGAATTACTAGTTTGACACTTCGACGGTAGTAATTTTATACGAATTCGAAAACTGTAAAAGTATTTGTAACTCGTATTAGGCCTACAGTCTGTTCACATGTTGTAAAGCGGTTAATATACTTCTTCTAATTATGTGTTTTTTAGATTCCGACTAGTAAATATCGTGTAAAGACACGTTTTGAGGTATGTATGTATGTTAGCGAAACAAGGAGATCGCGACATGTGACGCGAGTCAGGCAATATCGTCACGTATTGAATAGGGTAGTTGCCTATATTGAATTTTATACATTATTGTATAAGCAACAAAAAATGATACGCAAAAGAAACCCTTTTATTAAAATACAATCAAAATTGGTTCAGAAATGTGCCCGCAGTTATGACTTTAAATGATTGTATGAGGAAAAGTGGGTGCGTAGTCGGGATATTTCACTATCTAGCTTGCACGCGTGCACCATGATGAACATTTTACACAGTGACGTCAAAGTTTGCGTCGTCTGTCATTTGACAATTATCCCTTCTACAGGATTTGAATGGCTTCTAACTTATTTATTTTTGGTCCGATTTATAAAATTATTTCTGCAATAGATTTTGAGTAGCGTAATTTATTGATTTAAATAATTAAAAAATCTAGTCAACTACCCTATTTTATGGAAACGGTCGCGCGTCGCGCTCTCTTGTCGCGTTCGCTTACCTTAAAACGTATCTATACAATTGCATATAGTCCTCATCGATTTCGATGACGGCGACCCCTAAATATATCAATTCAACCTCCTATCGTGTGCCCTAATGTGACTCGCTAGATCGAACTTGGTTTTAAATATCTGGTCACAGATATCACAGTGTAGCTGCCCCACACCATTATAGGTATATGTATAAGAGGGCTTAGCTCTATCTTTACGTACTTGACGTTTTTCGTCCAGTTGCAATACAATTTACAAGGTGGTAGGTCCCTCGTATGCGAGAGGCCGGCTGGGTTGGTACCACCGCTTTGTCTATTTCTGCCGCCGAGCAACAGTTTATAAGCACTTTTATGTTCCGGTGTGAAGGACATTGAAGCCAGTGTAATTACTGGGCATTTTGAGACTTAACACCTTATGTCTCGGGGTGACGAGCGCAGTACAGTGTCATGCAGTGCTTTGTTATTTAAAGTTATGTGTGGCGTTGCTTCTGTTTATGAGCAGGCGTGGCGCTTACCATCAGGCGAGCGACCTGCTCGTCTCGTCATTCAAGCTAATAAAAAATAAAAAATAAATGCATATAAGCAGCATAAAAGCATAAGCTGCATTAAAGCAGATGTATCAGTGTCGCACGTGGCGTTCTCTTGTCTCGAGCACATCTCGTAAATAGGTCTTAAGTGTAGTGTAAGTGGTCGCGAAGTGATCGCGCATCACTTCATAATCCTATCAGACGGCTTGCACAAGGCACTAGGCAGTAGACGTTATACAATAGGGATGTCGATTTTATGAATATGTAAAAATATTATTCGGTGATCAATACTTTTATTAAAATAAGACAAACATTGAAAAAAGTTGTTAATGCAAATGAACTAGAAAGTTACGAAAAGATATATTTAGATAAAAGATAAAATAAATGTAAACGGTTACGTCTCAAATTATTCTACTTAATAGTATTACTTTGGTGTTTTGAATTTCATTAAACAAGATTAGTTTAATATTATATTATATTTTTTAATGAATAAATGAATGACTTATTCACTCGGTAGCGCAGTTGTAATGCGTACGCGTTAAGACAGGCTGAAGCTGTCACTCAACGGGTTCGATCCCCGGGTAGGGAAAAAGTAATATTGGATTTTTCTATTACGAAATGTTCAGTATGAGCCTGAAGTCTGGAATTTTGGAATTTGTGCCCGGTATGGCGATTGGCTCGCCTCCTATCACATCATGGGATGGAGATACGCTCGACGAAATGTGGGTGTACTGGTTACACCTCTGCCTACCCCTTCGAGGATTATAGGCGTGAGTGCGTATGTATTTAATAAATTAATAAATGGTAATTTCCTAAACAAACACGACTGAACGATAATTTCCGGGAACGAAGTTCCTCCTAGTTCCTGATACCTATTATATAATCGTACCGTGAGTACTGTATTTATGGATGTATACTCAAAATTATTATAAATAAATAAATACACCCAACAGTCACACACATAGTCCTGACCCCACACTAGGTAAACCTGTATCGTGGGTATCAGGAACTACGAGGGACTTGCGGTCCCACAACACCCAGACCCGAAACAAATTTTTGTGGATCACACAAACATTTGTCTCAGTGCGGGAATCGAACCCACGGCCTCTCGCTTCGCAGCCGGCTACTCGCCCGCTGCGCCACGGAGGCTGTAAAATATAAAATATATAATATTTATAAAAAACGTAGTGGCAGCCCTGCTGGTATTAATCCAGTGTGTACTAGTTCCGTATCGTCTCGGGTAGTACGATGGCTTGCCCTGTAGTGAGTGTAGGCTATACTCTGTTACAAATGGCGTGTGTTTTGCTAATGGTATAATCAATAATGTACGTTATTACTCAAACAGTTTTTGTAATTAATTGGGCTACAATTTATATTGTAGTTTAATAGTTTCATCATTATAATGCCTCGCCTATATTAATGCCTATATTAATTTCGTAATAGAAAAACCCAATACCACTTTACCCGACCCCGGGATTGAACCCGAGACCTCAGCGTTAGCTTAATCGTAACGCGTACGCATTACAACTGCGCCACCGAGGCAGTCAATAGATTTCTGTTATATTCTCAATAAACTTTTTTTTTTTTTTTTATAGTATAGGCTGGCAAACGAGCAAGTGGGTCACCTGATGGTAAGCGATCTCCACCGCCCATGTACGCCCACAATACAAAAGAATTATGGGCGCGTTGCCGACCTTAAAGGAAAGGGATAATAAGGGATTGGGAAGGGGAGGGGTATTTGGGCCTCCGGATATCTCACTCACCGTACGAAACGCAGCAGCAAGCTGCTACTTTATGCCGGTTTTCTGTGAGACAGTGGTAACGACCCGGACGAGCCGGCCCATTCATGCTGTAGACAAAATTGTCTACAGCGTGGCTCTACCACTCGTACTCTCTATGTAAACTCTCTTAGTTTTTTTTATTACCTTCAAAGACTGGAGGAGCAGGTCGCTCGCCTGATAGTACGCGCCACGCCTGCCCATAAACAGAAGAACACCACACATCACTTTGAACTACAAAGCACTGCATGACACTGAACTGCGCTCATCACCCCAAGATATAAGTTGTTAAATCACATAATGCCCAGTAATTTCATTGGTTTCAATGTTCTTCTAACCGAAATACAACAATCATACTTGGCGGCAGAAATAGACAAACGAAACAAAATGGTTTGAACTTTAAATGATAAATTATCCATCTCCAGACTCGAACCACGTAATAACATAACGTTTAACAAAACTTAGAAAGCGACTTAAATTTTTAGTGGTAGATACAGCAATAGCATGTAAATTCCATTACAATCGCGACGAGTGTACTGGTGTCCGTTGAGGGGTTTTATTTTTTTACTCCGTACTCCGTCATCAGATCTTAACCAAATTTATATGGGACTACATCGCAGCTAAACTCTATCGAGTGAATTTTTTTCCAACAAAATCGGTTCACAATTGGCGGAGAAATCGATGTACATACATTAAAAAAAAACCGAAAATAAAAATAAAAAAAGCCGAATTGAGAATCTCGTCCTTTTTTGAAGTCGATTAAAAATAAAAGACATCGGTGGGATGTAAACGAGCACCATACAGGAACAAAGCACCTCTCCCCCTCCCCATGCTCACCCCACAACACTCCCCCCGCTGCTGCAGCACGCTCCGCCCGAGGCTTCCATCTTTTAAACATTTTTCACAAATTATAAAACAACGGTAATTATATGAAGCTTGGATTTTCTCCAGACGTATAATGTAATGTCTCATCTAGTCATCAGCGCGGCAGCATTACAAAAAACAACATAGTGTTTAGATACAGCCAGTAGTTACACACACAGTAGGTACTGAACTTATACGCTTTAGCAATGTTAATCTTTACGGATTAGTATGAATATAGTAGTAGACTGCCTCGGTGGCGCAGTTGTAATGCGTACGCGTTACGATTGAGGCCAACGCTGAGGTCTCGGGTTCAATCCGTGGGTCGGGTAAAGTGGTATTGAGTTTTTCTATTACAAAATGCTAAGTATCAGTCCCGGTGTGGCGATAGGCTCGCCCCCCTCGATCCTTGGCGGATGAGTTTTTTTTATAGCACATGCCGGCTAACGAGCAAGTGGGTCACCTGATGGTAAGTCATCTTCAGCGCCCATGTATGACCACAATACCAAAATAATCATGGGCGCGTGTCCGACCTTAAAGGAAAGGGATGGGGAAGGGGACGGGGTTTCGGGCCTCCGGATATCTCACTCACCGTAAGAAACGCAGCAGCAAGCTGCTACTTTACGTCGGTTTTCTGTGAGACAGTGTTAACGCCCCGGACGAGTCGGCAAATTCGTGCTGTAGACAAAAGAGTGTACAGCGTGGCTTTACCACTAAATAAATTGATTTTTATAACCCCCGTATACAAGGGTAAGGGCAGTGTTCAGGATTGTGAGAACTACCGCGGCAATACTGTAGGTGTACACGTGAGTCATTCGAATTAATAACTTTAAATAAAACAAAATTTAATTTAAATTTAAAGTTCGGGCGCTATTGGCTGATAGTGCAGCTGAAGCACGACAATAGTAGATTCATACTATATGTATATATTAAAATATTTATGTAAGTACTAGAGTATATAATATAATAAAATATGTATTTATGTAAGTAATGTTGTATCATAGTCTTCTATATAATATGTAGAATATCTTGTCTACTTATTTTTTTTTGTTAGTTTATTCTTTTCGACGATTTATATACACCCACATTATCTCGTCTCTGCATCACCCACAGGTAGACTGGTAGACCTTTGGCATTAAGTCCGCCTTTATACAACGTATGTATATAAATAAATAAATAAAATTAGATATTGAGTGTATTATATTAATTACAAAAGTAAATTATGTAAGTTGTTGTACATTATTATTTGATTTGACGTGGATACATTGCGAATGATTTTGTGTTACATTTGAATTCTGTGTACATAAGCATAAATATTGTAGCAGAATTTATATAAAATAGTTGTCGTGCCTCAACACTCTCGAGACTTAAAATTCCGGCTTCGTAGGTCCTTTTTAATTAAGTGAGCCAGTCTGAAATTAATTACAATCTGCGTAACAAAGTATGCAGATTCGTTGGTAGTTGCCACTCTGCACGCCATGCCACGTCATGTAAGTTGACGCCAGGTCACGCCATTCTCCATTCGTCATTCAGAGACAGCCTCCGTGGCGCAGTGGGCGAGTAGCCGGCTGCGAAGCGTGAGGCCGTGAGTTCGATTCCCGCACCTAAACAAATGTTTGTGTGACCCACAAATATTTGTTTTGAGTCTGGGTGCTGTGGGACCTCAAGTCCCTCGATACCCACGATACAGGTTTACCTAGTGTGGGGTCGGGACTATGTGTGTGACTGTTGGGTGTATTTATATTCTGCGTCGAGCCACGCTACGTCTCGCAGCACGTCACAGCACATCATGCTCTGAGACCCTTACTAATTGACACCTCATAATCTCGGTTCCCAAATGGCTCGTTATTTTATTATAATGGACTGCTTTGGTGGCCTAGTTGTAATGCGTACGCGATACAACTACTGTGCTAAGGTCTCAGGTTCGATCTCCGGCTGTGGCTATTGGGTTTTTCTATCATGAAATGATTAATATAAGCCCGGAGTCTGGTCTGCTCAGTATGGCGATAGGCTCGCCACCCATCACATCATAGAACGGAAATAAGCTCCGCGAAATGTGGGGTGTACTGGTTTCACCTCTGCTACCACTTCGGAGTGTACAGGCGTGAGTGCGTATGTATGGATTATTCCAGTTTAATTATTAAGTTATTCTAAGAACCTGTCATTCCAATACATTTTTGTAAAATTATCAATGCTAACAGCATTTGTAAGACAAAACTTGAAGAACAAAGAGCCGATCCTGTTAAAAAGTTATAACATTAAATTAATGTTTTTATTACATAAATTATAATTTGTTTTATAAGTTTGGTCTGGAATTGTTCTTCCTAACTGTCTATTTACTGATACGACTTAGGAACCTTCAATAAAAGAGTCTACCTTTTCCTCAAAAGCTGGCAACTTTACGATTCCTCTGGTATTGATGGTGTCCATGTGTGGCGGTGATCACTCACCATCAGGTGACCCGGTTTCTCCGTTGCCCCCTCTGGTCATAAAAATAATAAAAATTGTCTATGATCAAATTATTTTACAGAATCCGCTGCGGGATAAGTTCTCTCCATACTGGATCCATGTATATAAAATTATGAATATAACTATCATTACATTAACTATGACCTAGTTCGATGGATCTTAAATGAATATTCGATTGTTTACACTGATATTCGTCTTATGGCTTCTATATTCTAACAAGTATGTACGTTTTTTTTAATTTATTTTTATATTAGCTTGAATGACGAGACGAGCAGGTCGCTCGCCTGATGGTAAACGCCACGCCTGCTCATAAACAGAAGCAACACCTCACAGAACTTTAAATAACAAAGAACTGCATGACACTGCACTGCGCTCGTCACCACGAGACATAAGGTGTTAAGTTTCACAATCCCCAGTAATTTCACTGGCTAGAATGTCCTTCAAACCGGAACACAACAGTGCTTACACACTGTGGTTTGGCGGCAGAAATAGACAAAGCGGTGGTACCAACCCAGACAGCCTTTCGCATACGAGGGAACTTCCACCTTGTAAAATAGTACGTATTCTACACGTGTCAATAGTAATTCCATTCCATGGAATGGATGGAAATGGTGTTGAAGTATCGCTAACCTCGACGGCACTCGATGTTTACGTAGTGAGCTAGATTGCGCCAGACCTGCTTAACCTGCCAGACGCGCCACTCCGCGCCAAACCGCGGCGGAAATTAAAATAGCGCGGAAATGTTGACATCGTCAAATGTTCCACCTCGGTGTCCGACCACTGTCAGCTCTCACACACGCCGGCAGACAATGATTATGTGTTACATTTGGTATTTAAAATAACATTTGAAAACAACAAGCGCAGCTGGAGGAACATCGTTGAGTTTTAGTCAGTGGGAGTCGGACATAACCGCCCCGGCCGACCATGGGGCCGAGGGGTACCCATAAAGGGTTTATAATGGCGATCCTTAATTTTATATATTTATAGCGTATATTTTTTGAACCGTGAAGTCCTGTGTTCATTTCCTAGGTCAGGTAATTACAATTTGTGATTGAGTTTTCAATTCAATAAATCGTAAATGGTATGCCCGGGATTGGAGTTTGTACCCGTTATGGCGATAGGCTCGCCCCCTATCACAATACGGGACGGAAATATGCTCGGCGAAACGTGGGTACCTCACTAGTCACACCTCTGGACCCCTTCGGAAATTATGGCGAGAACTTATGATATGTTTTAAAATATGATAATACTAGCCCTGTACTATATACGTCCCACTGCTGGGCACGCGCCTCCTCTACTGAATGCGAGGGGTTAGGCCTTAGTCCACCACGCTGGCCTAATGCGGGTTGGCAGACTTCACATACCTTCGAAATTCTTATGAAGGACTTCTCAGGTATGCAGGTTTGCTCACGATGTTTCCTTCACCGTTAAAGCAAGTGATAATTAACAATTAATATACACATCACTTAGAAAAGTCAGAGGTGTATGCACTTGGGGCTGGTTTCGAACCTGCGACTTTCGTCTCGACAGTCCATACCACTCCCCGCTGACCTATCACTACTTCTGTTCTGCTTCTTATGTTTTATTATTTCATTTTAATTATAACCACGCTTGTTTTATTTATTTCTGATTATGTTTCCGTATTTGATAGAGTGTCTTTAAAACTATGTTTCTTTCCGAACGGAAATACAACAAAGCCCCAATTTTGTAGTCCTGCTTCGGAAATATAAACAGGAAACGAAACGTCCACGACCAGTTCCATCCAACTATAACCGTCCAAACCATGATTAAACTTTGTATCAACTAGGAAGTTTTAAAGTTTCTTGTGGGGCTCGGACTCTTAGTTTGAAAGGACTTTAATACTTCAATATTTGTCTTTTACCTTAAATTTTAACAGACATACCATGTAGTAGATCTCTCGTATGTAAGAGGCCGTCTGGGTTGGTACCACCGCTTTGTCTATTTCTGCCGCCAAGCAGCGGTATGTCAGCACTGTTGTGTTCCGGTTTGAAGGACATTGAAGCCAGTGAATTATGGGCATTATGATACTTAACAGTTTATGTTTCGGGGTGACGAGCTGTTAGACCGCCCCGGGTTTTAATGTTTTAAAAAAAAAACATTTATTTCAAACGAAATATCTTTATTTAAAATATATGGAAAAACCCCAAGAAGTGGCGGTATTAATAGAAAACCCTTAGAACACTCGGTAAGTGTGTTATCTGCGGTGACCGGTACGGGGCTGAGGATGTACCCGGGGGACGATGTCATCTGAACTTATCTAGTCAGCAATTTAGTTATTAGATATGTCCATGTAAGCTTTACACCATACATATTAAATATATAACAGAGCGCAGTCCAATGCCACGCAGTGTTTTGTGATTCAAAGTTCTGTGTGGTGTTGCTTCTGTTTATAGGCAGGCGAGCGAGCTGCTCGTTTCGTCACTCTAGCTAATAAATAAATTAAAAAAACAAACATGCACTAACTGTTATGTAAAAACATTTGTCGTCAGTACAACTCCCAAGTGGAAATATGATCATTCCTCGAGCGGACATCAGTTCAAAACTTTATAGTGAAACGCTTCAGTTTCAAATTGAAATTAATTCTTGTTTTTGATCTCCATTCTCAAAGAGGTAAAGCGTTCTAAAGTTTATTAATTTCAACAGTTTCGTGGAGACTGGTTGATATTTATACAGGGGAACTTAACTTCGTTAGTTTCATTTTATATATTGTTTGTTTTGCGCTGACTTTGGGGGTAGGTAGGTTAATGGATATTTTACTTTATATTTTATCAATCAATGACTGCCTCGGTGGTTCAGTTGTAATGCGTACGCGGTGCTGAGTTCTCGGATTCGATCCCCGGGGACGGGTAAATATGATTTTGGGTTTTTCTATTTCAAAACTGCTGAACTGAATTAAACCAGTTCTTTTAATTACATTTTTGTCTGTCTGTTTGTTCCGGCTAATCTCTGGAACGGCTGGACCTATTTTTAAGGGACTTTCACTGGCAGATAGCTGATGTAATAAGGAGTAACTTAGGCTACTTAGGTACTTAATATCCCGGAAAATGACATTCACGCGGGCGGAGCCGCGAGCAAAAGCTAGTATACAATAATATTAGTTGAACAGTAGGATAATGAACATATGTAATGATTTAACAAGTTACCCGCCAATAACGCTATAGTGGCGGGGACGGGACATTAGCCCGTACTGCGACACGAACCACGACTCACAAGTGCCCATCAGAGTGTTTAACAAATGGGTCCCATTCAACGTCGAGGAGGGTCCGAGATTTACGACCGCGTCGTATCAAACGACTGACCGCACCGTTTGAATATCCCATTACGACTGTATTACAGACGCGCTTACAACTATATTTAAGCTATGGGCGATAAGAGTATAGTATTTTGATAATTAATGTTTGTGAATAATGATTTAAAATTAGTGTTTTGATATTAATAATAAAATACATACATACGCACATCTGTAATCACCGAAGGGGTAGGCAGAGGTGTAACCAGTATACCCCATTTCAACGAAATTATTTTCGTCCTTTAAGTGATAGGGGGCGAGCTTATCGCCATACCGGGCACAAATTCCAGACTCCGGGCTGATACTGAGCATTTCGTAATAGAAAACCCAATACCACTTTACCCGACCCGGGGATCGAACCAGAGACCTCAGCGCTGGCCTCAACCGTAACGTATACGCATTAAAACTGCGCCACCGAGGCAGTCAGAGGCAACCTAAATACGTATTTAGGATAATAACATAGCGCCGATCTATTATAAAGTGTATAACTATTTATAGTCAAATTTAATGCTTTTTTATTACGTAAGAATATTCAACAGGCTATTTACAGAGTATTAAATCATATAACATGTAAAATTTACCGCATTAAAATGAAAATTTCCTGCATGCATGCAATAAAAGAGCTATATAAGCGCTACAGTGCTACCTTGCGACTCGGCGCGGCGTGGCGTGGCGCTGTTATTGCAACTAGCCAGAATTATTTATATACATGTCGGTTGTAAAGCATATTCCATCATATATAAATCATTTACACTATGCTATTATAGCATACTATTTAGCTAGTTATAAATAGAACCCCAAAAAGTATAGTGTCCTCGGATATCTATTACTAATACTAGCCCTGTATTATACACGTGACACGTCCCACTGCTGGGCACGGGCCCCCACTACTGAATGAGGTTAGGCCTTAGTCCACCACGCTGGCCTAATGCGGGTTGGCAGACTTCACATACCATCGAAATTCTTATGAAGAACTTCTCAGATATGCAGGTTTCCTCACGATGTTTCCTTCACCGTTAAAGCAAGTGATAATTAACAATTAATACACACATAACTTAGAAAAGTTAGAAGTGTATGCACTTGTGGCTGGTTTCGAACCGGCTACTTTTTGTCTCGAAAGTCCATACCACTCCCCGCTGAGCTATCACTGCTTCGATATCTATTAGAAACTTGTAATTCTTAAATGGCAGACCAGATTTTCTTCAAGCATAACTAAGAACACTTACATGGTTTACCGGTGAAGGAAACATTGTCAGGAAACGTGCATACCTGAGAAGTTGTCCATAAGAATTTCGAAGGTATATGCAGTCTGCTAACCCGCATTAGGCCAGCGTGGTGGACTAAGGCCTAATCCTTCTCATTCAGTAGAAAAAGGTTGTGCCCAGCGATGGAACGTGTGTAATACAGGACTGGTATTATAGCTAAGAACCGTATCAATAAAACCAAAAAACCAGTCAAATCGGTCTAATGGTTTTGATGCTACGATGCCATATGGAGACACACGCGTGCCAACAGACAGACAAAGCGGTTATACATCCCATAATACGAGTATTATCACATTATTGAGATTAAAAAACACCACATTAAAGTTGGTTCAACCGTTTTGGAGGACGTACAGACAGGAGAACGTAACATGTGCTTACACAATTGCATATAAAACAGACGTTTCGCTGACTCGCGTCGTGTACAGCAGTCTCCTGTCTCTGTCGCGTGCCTTAAAATGTGCAATAGCCATCGAAATGCAATAGCAGTATTTATTTTCTTGGTAGCACGACCGTGACGCCCAATGGCCGTTCCCTATATGCTATCTATCGATACATTTGCTTACTATCAATAGTGTTTTGACAGATCTTCCATACAAAATGTGTCAAAATATTACTGCCAGTAAGCAAATCTGTCGATAGACAGTATATTGAGAACGGCCATAAGTGAAATAGCGTTCTATAAGCTGCTACGAAGGGTTTGAAGCAGTTGTTTGTTTGTGGATGAACGGCACGGAAATAACTGAATGAACTGAGATTAAAATATAGCGCCGGAGTCAAAACAATTCCAAATTAATATGTACAGACATTCACAATTACAAAAGCTTTCACTTGCTATTTAAATAAATAAATACACCCAACAGTCACACACATAGTCCTGACCCCCACACTACGTAAACCTGTATCGCGGGTATCAGGAACTACGAGGGACTCGCAGTCCCACAACACCCAGACCAGAAACTCATTTTTGTGGATCACACAAACATTGGTCTCAGTGCGGGAATCGAAACCACGGCCTTTCGCTTCGCAGCCGGCTACTCGCCCGCTGCGCCACGAAGGCTATCGAAAATTATGATCACTCGATGATAAATATTTTTAATCTACGACAAACAGAGTGCTTATATAAGTTTGACTCCTTTTGTGTGTGTGTGAGTGTGCGTACATGCGTGCGTACGTGCGTGCGTACGTGCGTGCTCATCATAAACTGCAGTCTCACATTATATTCTCGGCTCTGTCGTGAGGGTAACTCTTGTTGTGTAAATCAGGTTTATTTTATTGCTGTCTGTGTATTCTCGTCAGTCGTCTAAATCTCGACTTAGTGTCGACTTTACTTAAATGTAATTAATACGTTTTTGTTGAAATCTGCAGGCCAATTCTCGTAATTTTAAATGTTCAAAATATCATTCCGATCTAGTCTCAGCGTCAAGAAAGTTGCAAATAGCATTCTCTTAAACCAATAATCAACGTCAAATGTGAACATAGATCGTAATGAGATTGAATGTAGAATAAAAGTTGACTGAAGTCAAAACGGTATAATGCTAGGTGCATTTGACGTTGATTAGAATTAGAGATTAGGTTTAAGAGAATGCCATTTGCAACTTTCTTGACGCTGAGACTAGATCGGAATGATATTTTGAACAATTAAAATTACCATAATTGGCCTTCTGATGTATTGTGTAGCGGTTTGCGAGTCAAGCGCCACGATGCGATCCGAAAACACCGCAGTAATATTGTTATTATTTGTTTGGCAAAAGAAAACTGTTTCGCGGAAACCAACAAGTTTTTATTATTACATGTAACACAAAATATATACTTCAAAGTAAACTAACGTAATCAAATACCATAATAGCTGTTGGTGAAAATATTTTCTTTAGCCGTACATTATAGAGATTATTTCGTAATACATATTCAATTTAGTAAATGTTATTAAGTATACCTTTTTGGTGAATATTAGGAAAATAAATCAATAATATTTTATTAGGTGGCAGAGCCCGTATGAGTTAGACCGCTAACTAGATAAGAGTATTAGTGTTTTGTCTATTTTTGTCACCAAGCAGTAGTGTGTAAGAATTGTTGTTTCAAGTTGAAGGAATTAAAGCCAATAAAATTACTGGGCATTATGAGACTGACCATTTTATGTGACGCTCGGAGTGACGAGGTCAATCCAATTGCATTCCATACTTTGTATTTTTCAAGTTCTGTGGTTTTGTTTCTCTTTATGGGCACCTTCCAACGATCAACCTGCTCGTTAGTTTGTATTAGCTTGAATTACGAGACGAGCAAGTCGCTCGCCTGATGGTAAGCGCCACGCCTGCCCATAAACAGAAGCAACACCACACATAAATTTAAATTACAAAGCTCTGTATGGCACAAATTGTTAAGTTTTTTTTATGGCATAGGCAGGCAAACGAGCAAGTCGGTCACCTGATGGTAAGTGATCTCCACCGCCTATGAACGCCCACAATACCAAAAGAATCATTGGTGCGTTGCCGACCTTAAAGGAAAGGTATAGTTAAGTAATTGGGAAGGGGAGGGGGTTTGGGCCTCCGGATATTTCACTCACCGTACGAAACGCAGCAGTATGCTGCTACTTTACGCCGGTTTTCTGTGAGACAGTGATAATGACCCGGACGAGCCGGCCTATACATGCTGTAGACAAAAGTTTCTACAGCGTGGCTTTACCACTCAAATGCGCCGTAATTTAATAATGCAAAGTCTCATAATGCGCAGTAATTTCATTGCCTTCTATGTGCTTCAAATCGAAAAATAACAGTGCTTATACACTGCTATTGTACCGACCCCCTTAACGTCTCGTCAGTAAATCAGAAAAAAAATGTCTGGAACAAAATTCAAATTTCAAACGCAGAACGAAGCGTGATACGTCCCAATTACGAGTATAACGTGGAACCAACTGATACACAAATTGGATTCTGTGAAAACAGAGCGGGCGAGTGTCGTGTGTCGCGTCACGTCGACGGTCAGGAGGCCAATTCTCGTAATTTTAAAAAATATCATTCCGATCTAGTCTCAGCGTCAAGAAAGTTGCAAATGGCATTCTCTTAAACCAATAATCAACGTCAAATGCACCTAGCATTAGCAGTAGCATTATACCGTTTTGGCTTCAGTCAACTTTTATTCTACATTCAATCTCTTCTACATTCAATCTCATTACGATCCATGTTGACATGACTAGATCGGAATAATATTTTGAACATTTAAAATTACGAGAATTGGCCTCCAGATATCACACAATATGACATTCAATATAATACAATGGTATCGAGAGTGCACAAACATCATGAACCGTTCCACTCTACTATACATTTTATAATCATACACAATAAAATTACTTCCCTATCTCACGCATCCACGATTCTAGTATAGTGTTTATGGGCGGTGAACGTCACCTTCCATTAGGTGACCTCCTTGCTCGTTTGCCGGCCTCTGCATTAAAACAATCTGTATGGAACTAAGCATACCATGTTATAATACTCAGTATTTATGATCGAGGTAGATCGAAGATACCACATAAGATTTACCATGTAAGATATTCTATATACTTCTATATATTGTATAACTCTATATATTTTTCTAGCACGCGCGACTTGTTACTGAGGGTTACTGTAGATTCATATTCCCTATTACATATTCCCTACCACTGTAATAAATGGCTTTTATAGAGAAAATATTGTTTAAATCTCAAGTCTTAATTTATTAAAAATATTAATTTATTATATATAATATACTCCCATAAACAATAATAATAATAATACTAGCCCTGTATTATATACGTCCCACTGCTGGGCACGGGCCTCCTCTACTGAATGCAAGGGGTTAGGCCTTAGTCCACCACGCTGGCCTAATGCGGGTTGGCAGACTTCACATACCTTCGAAATTCTTATGAAGGACTTCTCAGGTATGCAGGTTTCCTCACGATGTTTCCTTCACCGTTAAAGCAAGTGATAATTAACAATTAATATACACATCACTTAGAAAAGTCAGAGGTGTATGCACTTGGGGCTGGTTTCGAACCTACGACTTTCGTCTCGATAGTCTGTACCACTCCCTGCTGAGCTATCACTGTTTCATAATATATTAATACTGCTAAATTGAGAACCTCGAGATTTTGTCGGGCTACGTAGCCAAAGGTTGACAGCGGTCCCTATTACTAAGCCTACGTCGCGCCGTCTTTCTGTATGTCGAATATTAAAAGAGTTCCATCTTTTAAACCGTTATAGGTAACCAGCTGAAATTTTCAAATCAAAAAGATAAAAAACTAAATATAAAATTGAGTATGGAACCCTTTTTGCGCCAGTCCGATTCGCACTTGACGATATTTTTAAGATGTATAAATCATAATGAAATAACGTAATAACTTATTTCTAGGTAGAGTTATTCCGAACTTGCCGAGGAGCGTCTTTTTGTAAAAGTCAGCGTTACACACCTAATACTTCTACCAGGATTTCAAGTAAGTGCAGTTTTAATTCAACTCTAGCTATAGGAACTACTCGTACCTCTATACTATTCAACCCATATTACAAAAACCACAAATATTAACACAGTTGTCAAACTAGACTAGACTCGCTTAGTGGTAGAGCCACTCTGTAGACAATTTTGTCTACACCATGAATGGGCCGGCTCGTCCGGGTCATTCGTAAGGTGAGTGCTATATCCGGAGGCCCAAATCCCCTCCCCTTTCCAATCTCTAAATTATCCCTTTCCTTTAAGGTCGGCAACGCGCCCATGACTCTTTTGGTATTGTGGATGTACATGGGCGGTGGTGATCAGGTGACCCACTTTTTCGTTTGTGGGCTTATGCAATAAAAATCAAATCTACAAATATAAATTCATAATATATGGTAGAGCCATGCTAAAGATTGTTTCATCTAAGGTTTGAATGGATGCTCGAGTGGCGTAACACTGCCGTATATACAACCGGAAATTCGACATTTCGTGTCTCGCCTGGTCAGTGACATCATCCTCCGGATATTTTCGTAAGTGATAGAGCAAAGCTGTAGACAGATTTGTCTACAACATAAATGGGTCGACTCGACCGGGGTAGTATCCACTGTATTACAGAAAACCGGGCTAAAGTGAAGGTTTCTAGAGGCCCAAATTCTACTTCCTATCCCAAAAGGTCGGTTTTGTATTCATGATTTTTGTGGTATTGTAGGTTTCATGCGGTGGAGATAACTTAATATCACTTCATCCCACTTGTACGTCTACTGGCCACTGCTATAAAACAAGAAATATTAAACCTCACATTTCCGTCTTTCATAAATTGGCAAAGCCTGTAGCACAAAACACACAGCCCTTGTTCGTCTTTTCTTCATATCAAATGGTTTGTGGCCAATCTAGTGTTAAAGTTTACAAGCCGTCCAAAGTCCTCCGACTTGGCTTAACGATTGCTGTCAGTTGATAATAGGCGGCACCGACCTATTACGTACCCTTCGATGCACGTAGACACTCAATTAAAATACCACTAAGTTGTCATCCATATACTGTCTACGCCAAGTGTTGATTAACTCGCTAAACGTTCATTAATTAATGAGTTCAACTGACTTTGTTCAATTTGTGTGTCGCACTCACTTTACGATGATGCGCAATTCATACATACATACGCACTCACGCCTGTAATCTCCGAAGAAGTAGGCAGAGGTGTAACCAGTACACCCATATTTCGCCGAGCGTATCTCCGTCCCATAATGTGATAGGGGGCGGACTTATCGCCATACCAGACACAAATTCCAGACTCCGGGCTGATACTGAGCATTTCGTAATAGACAAACCCTATCCCACTTTACCCGACCCGGGGATCGAACCCGAGACCTCAGAGCTAGCCTCAATCGTATCGCGTACGCATTAAAACAGCGCCACCGAGGTAGTCACAATATGCGCAATATTCTCAAATAAACTGCACTCAAGTAAACTAGTGGTCAATTAGTTACACATATAGGTCTACGCTTGCACCAAACGGCGTAGATGTTCGAATACAGACCGCGTGCGCCAGTTAATGGCTTGTGTAGTGCAGACGCGGGGAAGGACAGGGTGTTTGCTGAAAATTCGGTTAGTATGCACTTCTTGCAATGTAAGCGTTGCTAATTGCTATAGCCGACACGAGTCAGCTGTCGCCTTATATCTATCTATTAGAAACCACACATACATAAGCTCACGTGTCGCCAAGCTTATTTCCGTCCCATGATCCAAGTCCCAAATAACAATTCATGTGTGATTTTTCGAATCGAAACCTCAAGCTCATGTTGTGATTGTCCGCCCCGGGAATTAAACCCAACACCTCACAGTTTTCAGTCTTAGTACATTAAATGAACAAAACTATTAAGTAATGGAAAAAAGGAGATAAAATAGTTTGTATGTAACACGTACGGCGCCGCGAGCTGAATGCTAGTCGCGAATAAAACTGAAACATATCGATTACGTTTTGAAGCGATTCGCCATTTTATTGTCGAAGCACTGATTTGAAAGAACGCATAAAACACGCCATCAAATCAAAGATAACTCTATCGCATGGTTTACGAGATTCACTCTATAAATAAGTTGCTGGTGGAGGGGGAGGGGGGGCTGGAGGGTTTTCAGTACAAGATATATTATAGTACCCGACTGTATAGTGACCAGGACACATGGTGTGTGCGGCACACATGGTGGATACATAAAACCAACTCAACGTTTAATCTACACTAACATTATAAAGAAGAAAGATTTGTATTTTTGTATGTAACGAATAAACTTAAAAACTACTGGACCTATTTCAAAAATTCTTTGGTCGTTAGAAAGCTACATTACCACTGAGTAACATAGGCTACTTTTAATCCCGAAAAAGGCCGTTCACGCGGGCGGAGCCGCGAGCAAAAGCTAGTTATTGATGCCACCGGCACCGCTTTAAAAGTTTTCAAATTTATTTTTATATTACGATTTTTTTGAGACTTTTAGTAAGTGGGCCACCAATATCGTAGACCCAAAGGTAACCTCACCTATACGTGGTAGGTAAACTCTGCTGATTAAAGGCAAGGCAATTGTGAAACTTTGTTCATTGGGTTCCTCAGGTGAAGGTTAAACGGTGAGTTGCCCCAATACCAAATACCGTCAAATCTATGGTACGAGAAGGCCGAAGACAGAAAGAAAATGACAGAAGCATCAAAACCGGTGAACAAATGTTAAAGTTTTAGTCAGGTAATTCAATTCTAAAATCCACCCATTTCAAGTTACAATGTGATTACCCTGAGAATAAACCTTATCGAATACAAAAATAAACATTTGTATCAATCCACGGTTGGTGAAGTTATGCATATACTTGAAAATAAATATATACAGAGGAATTGAGAACCTTTTCCGTCTTTTTTCGTCGGTTTAAAACATGCTCCACCGTCAAATCGAAGATAATTAAATCGCATTGTCTGCGAGCTCCGCCGTCCGCTCTATAAATATGTACACTTGTCTAGATACGGCGCGACGCGGCATCTCTTTAATATTCCGTTTGTTTTCAAGTTATTATTTCCACCTTTATAATATTTTCATCTACACACGCGCCTACCGTGCAGGCATTTACGAAAATTAAAGCTAGAGTTGCAATCACGAATAAATATCGGCAATGATTAATTCCGTCCCCCTTTATTAGTAGACGCCCGTATTGCCTAGCAGTGGGGACTTATTTTAGATATTACCAGTTTTACTCGCGGCTTCGCCCGTGTGAATTTTTGACCACAAGATCCATTCGTACAAACTTGCGATCTCCTTTCAACCCAACCAACAATATCGAGGAATCCTCTTTTGAATAAGGCATGCGAAATAAAATAATGAAAAAATAAATAAAAAAAAATTGCTTTTTAATTAACGGTTTGCGCTGAACGAAGATGAGTCAGTCGTGTCTTTGTATTTTATATGTATAGATAATAAAGCGCTAATATTAATATTGGCTAGTAATAGGTATACATAATTATTTTTTCTTATGCAGAACTGAAAAATGCTGCAGTCGAAATCACCAGTAAAATGCAGCCGCATTTTGTTCCGTTTTTCAAATCGCATCTGTCCATCTAGAGATGTTAATAAATAAAAAATAAAGCTAATAGAGTCGTGGCCACTGATCTCAGATCTGTGATCTATACGAGGGAGTACAAAGCCGAGTGCGCTTGCGCATTGCGTCAACCCATTCAATGAGTTTACGACAATGCACTTCATGCATTCAATAAGGTTGAGTCACCGATGGTGATAACACACAATTATTATTGTGCATTTCTATTGGATTCGCAGATGGTGTAGTGCGTCAGGCTACATAAATAGTCTTTTTTCGAACGCCAACACGATAAAGTACTAAAACTATAATTACATTTAGAAATATGTACGTATTTATAACGATATGCTGTTCTCCACGTTAGTTTTGAGTACCTACATCGTATTCTGGGATGTCTTCGATACTATCATAGAATAACCGTTAAAATCGGACTTTAATTAGAAAACAGTCTATAATTTCTAAGTGACTTTTTTTATAGCATAAGCCGTCAAACGAGCAAATGGGTCACCTGATGGTAAGCGATCTCCATCCATTCGTTTGGCGATAAGATAACACAGACAAGAAACAGACAGAAAGAGGAATAAAACTTATAACATCCTATTTTTGTGGGGGTTTGAAAAGGGCACACGGGCGGAGCCGCAAATAATAGCTAGTTTAAGATTCAAGTGATAATTTACTGGTAAACGTTCATTTATCACCGTCAGCACCGTCAGGAATTAAGTCTGTAATGCAATTAATCGCTTTCGACGGTTTCATCGACGACGCAAAACAATATTTCGTGTAAAACATAAAGCCATGTTTGTATTGGTTAGACAACAACTCTCTGCATGTCACGACCCTGCGTTCGTTACTCTGACATGAGGTGTTAAGGCTCATAATGCCCAGTAATTTTATAATGTCCTTGAAAGCGAAACACAATAATTATATTTACACACTGGTATTTGGCAACAAATCAAGCAGTGATAGACATACGTGAAAGAAACGCTTGTATTACAAGATCTGGCACCTAGAAGTCTTTCATTCACTGTCTCCGGCATTGTTATTTAACATTTCCAAAAATATTGAGTGGCAAAGTGCGTTGGGTACTCGTAGGTCGTATATAATTTGTAATGAATGTGAGGACACTGTACAGTGCCACACACTTGATCAAGGGGTTCATACATATCAAGCCGGCATTCGGTAAATGGGTAGGATGTGAAATAAATCACCAAGTTGACTCTGGCGCTTGCCGCTCGCTGCCGCGGCACGCTCACTTCGCTCGCTCGACTTCTGTATTTATAATGACAAAGAAACCTACCATAACCACGATCATAGCGTGGTTCTATAATAACATAACGTTTAGCAAAACTTAGAATCCGACTTCAAGCAATAGCATCTCAATTCCAATACAATAACACAATCGCGACGAGTGTACTGTTGACCGTTGAGGAGTTTTGTTTTTCTCCGTACTCCGTAATCAATCTTAACCAAATTTATATGGGACCACATCGCAGCTAAACTCCATCGAGTGAAATTTTTTCCAACAAATTCGGTACACAATTGACAGAGAAATCGATGTACATACATAAAAAAAGCAAAAAGCAAAAAAACGCGCCGAATTAAGAACCTCCTCCTTTTTTGAAGTCGGTTAAAAATGACCAAAGACAAGCACTGTCTCAAAATAACCCTGCCTTATTGCCCGTCGACACCGCTTCCACGCACCACAAAAGCTTTATCCACATCGCAAACACTTAACGTCTGTTTTAACAATCACCATATTTTACGAACTCATTAGCGAGTCAATATTAATATTTCAATCGACGGCAAGCTCATAAAATATACAATATCGATATTAAAGGAGAGTGTGTGCGATGAAATTTCAATACGATGAGTAATCTGCCGCGTACTAGGTAATTAATAATAAGCGCATGTTCACGAGCTCCATTTACGTTTAGTTATACTGCCATCTCTGTCATACGATAAACTGTCTCCGTATAAATGGGGCGTTATTATGGTTTAACTCACACATACTGCAGCCCGACATTTGAATCACAAGAAATAAACTGAAACATAATAAAACCGGTAAAGTGCGAATCAATCTTAGTCCACCCTTAGATTTATATATTTTGTTATTCGTTAAGGTATTCGCCCATAGGGAAATTATTCGCCATAATAACACAGATTTTATGAAAAAATGCAACCAGCTACCTATAAGATAGAGCTCTTTAAGGCAGGGGTATGGGTACGGAATCTTAAAAACAAACTGGACAGCTAGATATTTATAACTTAACGTAAAGTTCTGTTAGTAGTCTGTGGTGTTGCATATCGGTCGAATGAATATGATATGAATATTTAGTCATGACAGCCTCCGTGGCGCAACGGGCGAGTAGCCGGTTGCGAAGCGTGAGGTCGTGGGTTCGATTCCCGTACCTAGACAAATGTTTCTCTGTAATTGTTTATTTTTATTTTCTGTCTAATGTGTACCAATTTCGATGTTTCTTTTATGATTTTACAGGGCTTACCTTGACGGTCGTCCTATAATAATAATAAATACACCCAACAGTCACACACATAGTCCTGACCCCACACTAGGTAAACCTGTATCGTGGGTATCAGGAACTACGAGGGACTTGCGGTCCCACAACACCCAGACCCGAGACAAATATTTGTGAATCACACAACATTTGTCTCGGTGTGGGTATCGAACTCACGGCCTCTCGTTTCACAGCCGGCTACTCGCCACGGAGGCTGTCATTATATTATAAAAATACGAGATTTGCATGTCTCCTCCTTATACGTAAGTCTGTTAAGAATTTATCTACTAAGTAAAGCCTATTTATTGTACAGTGTCGTGTATATTCCCAGAAGCCACACGAGTAGGTGAAATGAAATTAAATGAAAATATTTATTGAATCCATAAAATGTTATACATCATTTAGATTCAGTCAAATTTAAACTCCACCGCCAGTCCGGAATGCTGTTTCGTTAAAGAAGAACAGACAAGAAACTCTAACGTTGCTCTTTTTTAAAATTCATTTACAATATTTGCAGTACTATAATACAATTAATTTTGAATAGAGTTAGAGCAGCTCAACTTAGGCCAATGAGGAACATTGTAAAGTAAAATAATGAAATTATTGCGCATGATCCTCATGAGTACGATGAATAAATTATAATAGTAATAGCTGACAACTTGTTAATGGCGGCAATTAGCAGCGTGTTTAGCCCCCAGGCCACAGGCCACAGCTACACGTGTTAGCTAGCTGTCCGCCAAGTGCCAACACGCTAACATGTCTTGTTTAATTTGAGGAAAATAATTATGAATTATTTCGTCATAGTACCGACGATAGCTTAGAGGGGAGCGGAACAGAATAATAAGACAGAGGTCTTCGGAGTTTCAACTGCGAATATTTTGTACAATGCGCCTGCAAGGTTTTTTTATTAGTCATAATGACGTGACGAGCATTAGTTCGCCTAATGGTTAGCTTAACGCCTGTCAATAAACAGAAGCAACACTAATCAGAACTTCGAAATACGAAGTACCTAATACGTGGAATTGAACTGCGCTCGTCACTCCGAGACATAAGATGTTAAATCTCATAATTTAATTTCACTGGATTCAATGTCTTTCTAACCACAAAGTACCAGACTACTCAGAGAGCTTTACGCATAAGAGGGACCTACCACCTAGTAAAACATATAGAACCTAGTTACTAGGCCCTAGTATAGCATTCGATAGCTGTCATGTCATTAGTACATACATACGCACTCATGCCTGTAATCCCCGAAGGGGTAGGCAGAGGTGTAACCAGTACACCCACAATTCACCGAGCGTATCTCCGTCCCGATGTGATAGGGGCGAGCCTATCGCCATACCGGGCACAAATTCCAGACTCTGATACTAAGCATTTCGTAATAGAAAAACCCAATACCACTTTATCCGACCCGGGGATCGAACTAGAGACCGAATTGAATACGGTTTTTTATTTGTTTGGTGGCTGGTTAACAATTATTCAAAGTAAGTTATTCAGAAAAGGAATATCATATTATAAATAATGATATTGATACATAATTCCCCGCCGCAACGCTCCCTACTCCGATACAAACTCCACAAAATAATCTCAGCATATTGTTTTGCCGACGCGACGCGACGCGACGCTCCCTACTCCGATACAAACTCCACAAAATAATCTCAGCATATTGTTTTGCCGACGCGACGCGACGCGACGCTCCCTACTCCGATACAAATTCCACAAAATAATCTCAGCATATTGTTTTGCCGACGCGACGCTCCCTACTCCGATACAAACTCCACAAAATAATCTCAGCATATTGTTTTGCCGACGCGACGCGACGCGACGCTCCCTACTCCGATACAAACTCCACAAAATAATCTCAGCATATTGTTTTGCCGACGCGACGCGACGCGACGCTCCCTACTCCGATACAAACTCCACAAAATAATCTCAGCATATTGTTTTGCCGACGCGACGCGACGCGACGCTCCCTACTCCGATACAAACTCCACAAAATAATCTCAGCATATTGTTTTGCCGACACGACTTAATAATGAAGGTTATATAAACAAAAAGTTATATAAACAACAACAATATACAACCGCTATATTTGGTGAAGTTTTGCGCGAAAGATATGATTATAATTTTTAATATAAGGCGGGCGGACTATATAACGATATATATTTACGAGTGGTAGAGCCACGCTGTTGACAATTTTGTCCACAGCATGAATGGGCCGGTTCGTCCGGGTCGTTACCACTGTCTCACAGAAAACCGGCGTAAAGTAGCAGCTTGCTGCTGCGTTTCGTACGGTGAGTGAGATATCCGGTGACCCACTTGCTCGTTTGCCGGCCTATAGTATAAAAAAAAAAAAACCAAAAGGGCATGCAGACTGTAGAAGTGAAGCCAGACACGAGTGCAACTACGGTGAGCTGAGCTTATTTCCATACGAATTGCGACTACCGGTCCTTCCGATACCAACTCATGTTTTTTTTTATAGCATAGGCCACCGCACATGTACGGCCACCACAATACAAAAAAAAATGGGCGCGTTGCCGATCTTAAAGGAAAGGGATAATTAAGGGATTGGGAAGGGGAGGTGGATTTGGGCCTCCGGATATCACTCACTGCTGCTGCAAGCTGCTACTTTACGCCGGTTTTCTGTGAGACAGTGGTAACCACCCGAACGAGCCGGCCCATTCATGCTGTAAACAAAATTGTCTACAGCGTGGCTCTACCACTCAAAAACTTGGTCTGGGTTGACACTAAGCATTTCATAATAGGAAAACCTAATATCACTTTACCCGACCCGGGGATCGAACCCGAGACCTCAGCACAGCAATCGTACAGCGTACACATTACAACTGCGCCACCGAGGCAGGCATAACATATTTGTGACATAGCATGTGTGTATTAGAGGACGGAGCGGATCGCTGCGTGAGAAGCGTGATATTAGGTCAATGACAACATGTCACACTAATGTCATTGTTACGCGTATACACGGTCATGGACCACGGAGTCTTTTACAAGGTGGTAGGTCCCTCGTATGCGAGAGGCCGGCTGGGTTGGTACTACCGCTTTGTCTATTTCTGCCGCCAAGCAACAGTGTAAGCACTGTTGTATTCCGGTTTGAAGGACATTAAAGCCAGTGAAATTACATGGCCATTATGAGACTTAACACCTTATGTCTCGGAGTGACGAGCGCGGTCCAGTGTCATGCAGTGCTTTGTTATTTAAAGTTCTGTGTGGCGTTGCTTCTTTTTATGAGCAGGCGTGGCGCTTGCCATCAGGCGAGCGACCTGCTCGTCTCGTCAATCAAAGCCAATAAAAAAAATAAGTGTCGGTGCCTCGAAATGTCACAAATATAGATTTACTTAAGCAGCCACATTACATTCGTGTTCTGTGTGATGATGATTTTAACTAATCTGATACCATCATGGTCGAGTAAGCCCTGCCCATTCAGGAAGCAACCATAACTTACTTCGTACTACTCTATCACTTTGAAATGGTGATGCATGATATCAGTAGCTCACGAATGTCTCACGAGGATTTAAATAGATTGTATACATTCTATACTGTGGCATATTATTGTGGTGTACGTTATTTGCCGATAGTATATAATAGCAGACATGTGCGGGAATCCAGTTTTTATTGGGCAATAACGTCGTTTGTGTCGACACTCGGCTGTCGTCAAACCGCGCGTCTATAAAAACAACTAAAAACTGTTCGTAGTTTATTGGATATTACCGGCGACGCGTCGGTAACTGCTCACATCGGCCATCACCAAGCGACCAGTGACCAGCGACTAACCGCTAGCGCTGTTACACACTGGAGATATTCATAAATAATACAAGTTATTCTTATTACACTTCTTCTTCTTATCGAATGGTTAGTGGCCAACCTAGTGTCAGAGTTTTTCAAGCCACCCGAAGGCCTCCGACTTGGCTTAACGACTGCTATCAGTTGATAACAGCCGGCACCGACATTTTACGTGCCCTCCGAAGCACGGAGACGCTCTGTTGAAATACCACTAAGCGGTCACCCATCCATAGACTGACCGCACCAAGGGTTGCTTAACTCGCTTATCGTTTACTGATTAGTGAGTGCAACTAGCTATGAGCACCTCAACACACACTACACACACGTCATGACACGTGCCGCTTTTTGAATGATTAATAAGTATTATAAGTAAAAATTTCGAAAACCTATTTCGATTCGTGGTGCGTTTGCAGTATTATATTTTGTCTCGTACTCCGTCATTTATATGGAACTACCATCTCGTCGGAGTGAACTCTATCTAATACAATAAAACATCTCAATCTGCTCATGGTGGATTGCACAATTCAAAAATTACCTATAACGACGAACAAGGCGAGGGGAATTTGGCCCTCCGGATATCTCACTGACCGTACGAAACGCAACAGTATGAGGTAGATACCTCACATCGGTTTTTTGTGAGACAGCGGTAACAACCCCATCAAGACAGTCCATTTATGCTGTAGACAAAACTATCTATAGCATGGCTCTACCACTTATATCGTCCAGTAATTGTTCAGAAGGCCAATTCTCGTAATTAAAAATGTTCAAAATATCATTCCGATCTAGTCTCAGTGACAAGAAAGTTGCAAATGGTATTCTCATAAACCAATAGCTAATCAACGTCAAATGTGAACATAGATCGTAATGAGATCAAAAATAGATTAAAGTTGACTGAAGGCTAGAGCTTAAACGGCATTCACATTTATAAATGACATGACCTTATTAAAACGACAAAATTGTGACTGAATTGAGATCGAGATGAGATCATATTGAACCCGGACCGAACTTAAAAAGGAGCAGAATATCAGTTTCTAGTCAAATCTGAATCTAATCTAAGTTCCAAAATTGGGTAATTTAAAGGCTAAGGTAAAAAAACAGAAATAACAGCATACTCTGATAAATAAAATAGAATAATAATTAGACGCCTACCGGAGCGATGTTAACTTCAAGTAAACTCGCCAAAGGGTTGTTCGGAAGCTCAATTATTTAAATTCATAAATATTTCTAGAGGCGGAGAGCTCTTTCCCATTTCCCTCTCGCGGTGTTCACGATACTTCGTAAATACCTTCGTTTTATACGTACCAACATATTTTCAAATCTTTACTGTTTTTTGTTTATTATTTGCCATAGCTGCTTGGTTGTACTCTGGCATTACTGAGGTCCATGGGCGGCGGTAACCGCTTACCTTCAGGTGGACCGCCTGCTCGTCTGTCTATCTAGGCAATTAAAAAAATATATCTTTACTTTTTTGTTTATTGTTTGCCATTTAATCGTAGCATTTAACCCATTTACAATATAGCTATTTGCAACATTTGAGGCACAAGCGCACAGCACGTGACGCTCATGTTTGACAACGCATTTATTAACACGTGATGCGGAACATGACGCGGATATGCGTTGTGTTTGTACACGTTGGGTGAGACAAGTTGCTAACAAAAGTTCCACGAAGTTGCTTAACATGCTCGGCTACATTTTATTGAATGTCGAAACGAGCCGGTCGCTCGCCTAGTGGTAAGCGCCACGCTCGCCTATAAATAGCACAGCACCACACATATAATAATATATTGCTTTGAATAACAATGTTCTGCATGAGACTGCATGTCACCCCGAGATATATAAAATGCCAAGTCTCATAATGCACAGCAATTTCATTGGTTGTAATATCCTTCAAACTGAAACACATTAGTGCGTAAGCACTTATAAAGCACACTGCTGCTTGGTGACAGAATTCGACAAAGCGGTGGTAACAACTCGCACAGCCTCTCGTATACGAGGGACCTACCGCCTTATGATCATCACTAACTAAATCATCACTCAATAGTTCGTTTGTTGCTTCTGATAAAAGAAAACACAGTGCGCTTACAGTTTGCTCATTGCCTCAACAGTTTTTATTGATTGACACCCACATGAGGTGTCTTCTAAGAATACGCCTCGAAAATACAAGAGACTATGATACTAGATCAATGGCCTTGTCTACAATGGCTACCATGCCTTCTACTTATATACACCGGTTTTATTTCACTAGCCTTAATTCGTCTCAAAAAATGTTTGAATTGAAAATATCTCAGACTATCGAGTTACGTATCCTAGAGTATGTGACTATCGTCAGACGCGCCAACCTAAACAAATAATCTACACTAATATTATAAAGAGGAAAGATTTGTATTTTTGTATGTAACGAATAAACTTAAAAACTATGCCCGACAAATTTCAAAAAATATTTTGCCGTTAGAAAGCTACATTATTACTGAGTAACATAAGTTATATTTATTACTAGAAAAATATAGAAAACCCTAGTAAAACCAACCCAAGGTGTAAACAAAATATATTATAAAGGCGAAACTAACTCTATCTGTCTGTTACGTTTTCACGGCTAAATGGCTGTACGGATTTTAATGAAATTTGGTAATAGGTTGGAGATAGGTTATATCCTGCGGAAGGACATAGGGTACTTCCGTCCCGGAAAAAAGACAATCACGCGGGCGGAGCCGCGAGCAAAAGCTAGTTCACTATAGATTTAAATAGTTATCGCTTAATTAGCATTTAGCCGACATAAAATGAGCATCGCCGCATACAGCATACATATCACACGTGCGATTGTGACGGGATTGGAGTTCAACTCCGATATGGCGATGCCACCCTTCCTGGAATTGAAATAAACTCGGAAAACTGTGAGTGCATTAGTTGCGCCACTGCTTATCTCTTCGTAGATAGAGCCGTAGGCTTATGTTATCTTCTGAAAACACAATTTCTGCCGCCATACAGCAGTGTGCAAACATTATTGTGTTTCATTGGGCACCGTGAGACTTAACATGTGATTGTTTTACGAGTATATGCTTGAAAAACGAATGAGCAGGAACCTTTTTGTTGTTCACTCTCCACTCACTTCATTGTTCCACTCAGGTATCTATCTGGTATAAGATGACAGTTAAACTTCCCCCTCCTCCCCACTTGTCCCCGCACTACCGCCACTCATCCCGCACTGATGGCTGCCTCATTCAATTATACCTCATTTATTGCTACCGCTGTATATCTGAACACAAAACAAATGTCATCGTAATGGAAAAAGAATTACATCACAATAATTCCATAAAGGTAAAATGTGGAATAACCTTTTATAGATGTATATTAGGCTCTCTGAGACCGGCTTTTTTACCATAGAGTTCTTTTACAGATGAAGGATAAGATTCTTATTTTAATGAAAGGAAATTCCTAGCCTAGCTCTAATTTGTGCCCGGTATGGCGAGCCTATCGCCATACCGGGCATAAATTCTAGACTTCGGGCTGATACTGAGCATTTCGTAATAGATCGACCCGGGGATCAAACCCGAGACCTCAACGTTAGCCTCAATCGTAACGCGTACGAATTACAACTGAGCCACCGAGGCAGTTCACCATTAGTAGGTATTAAATAAAAGTAAATTCTATTCTGCCGGACACCCCACTGTCATTTTTGTATATAGGCAATAAATACATCGAAGGGTAAATAATTGGGCACAAATAACCTCTGCGGGAGGTAGATGAGCGGCATTTTGTCGGGATTAAATAGGGTCGCGTGACGCACTGACGCATGCTACTGCTAGCTACGCCCCTAGATATTACGTCACGTGACATCAATATTGACATGTGTGACTGTTTGACAAGAGACACCGTCGCAGCCTGTCCGCGACACTTGACTATATACATCGCCTTATTAGGTATTCAATGACACAATTATTGTTTTTTTATAGTATAGGCCGGCAAACTAGCAAGTGGGTCACCTGATGGTAAGTGATCTCCACCGCCCATGTACGCCCACAGTACCAAAAGAATCATGGGTGCGTTGCCGACCTTAAAGGAAAGGGATAATTAAGGGATTGGAAAGGGGAGGGGGTTTGGGCCTCCGGATATCTCACTCACCGTACGAAACGCAGCAGCAAGCTGCTACTTTACGCCGGTTTTCTGCGAGACAGTGGTAATGACCCGGACGAACCGGCCCATACATGATGTAGACCAGTGTCTACAGCGTGGCTCTACCACTCAAAATACATAAAAGTGTGTGACAGTTACATATTGAAGAAACCCCCATAGGGATTCCGATAAGTTGATAGATGGGGTCAGCTGGTGTGCAAATGATATTTAGAGCCATCAGTACAATTTTAAAATATTATTTCTGACATAATTTTTAAGTTTTCATACCCAAAGGGTTCCCGTAACCTTATTATAAGCTTACGCTATCTATCTATGTCTGTCTATCTGTCCGTATGGTCTACCCTTATCTTTTGAACCATAATAGCTTACCGGCTTAAATTTTCCTTCCGCTCCTGTAATATCAAAAATGCATCCACAATTTATCTAGAGGGTCAATGTTCATGGGCGGTAGAGATGGCTTACCATTAGGTGACCCATTTACGTGTATGACGGCATTTGCTATAAAAAAACATGCGTGGAAGTCCTTGGGGACTGCCGATAGAAGTGAAAACTAAGTAACTTGTGAATTGTATCGTCGAGCTATTAGATTATTATTGTTTTTTTTGGATTTTTTTTATTTTTTAAATGCAATAAAAGGCATAACACAGAATACAATCATACAAGTAATATAACTTAAATATTATAATTTTATGTACTAGATCGTCTTCCTAAACATATGCCCTAATAGAAAAGAAGTGTTAATGAGCAATCTATGTACATATATACACAGTATACATATAGCTCATGTGAAGCGTGCAGTGACGATGACGCGAGTTCCATGATATTTGTTCACCCAAATAGTGCTCAACGTGCCTAAAGAAGATTTCACTTCAAAAAGTAAGCAAGAATTCCCACGTTATAAAAATAAAAGGGCTTAGCCCTTATAATTCACCCTTACGAGTTTAAATGAAAGCAATAAACAAGTGGTCCAGGTAAAGCGAGTTTCGGTTACAGTCACCAACTGAGAACAGATGTGGCAATCGAGAAATTGGACCAAACTAATAACAAACAAGTGCGGACGGACTGACGGAACAATCCTATAACCATGTGACGTAGGAACGTGAAGAAAACTGTCGGAAACTCGACGTAAGCCACATTTTTTTTTAATCGGATGAATGACGAGACGAGCAGGTCGCTCGCTCGCCTGATGGTAAGCGCCACGCCTACTCATAAACGGAAGCAAAGCCACACAGAAATTTAAATAACAAAGCACTGCATGACACTGGACTGCGCTCGTCATCCCGAGACTTAAGATTTCTCATAATGCCCAGTAATTACACTGGCTTCAATGTCCTTCAAACCGGAACACAACAGTGTTTACACACTGTTGCTTGGCGGCAGAAATAGACAAAGCGGTGGTACCAATCCAGCCGGCCCCTCGCATACGAGGAACCTACCACCTTGTAAATTTAATTAAATGAGTATAGTTAATAACATGAAAAACAAATATGATAGACAACTTTAGTTTACGAGTATGCGTCGTATAGTTTGAAATAGAATAGTATAACGTGATATATATACTCGTACATACACACTCACGCCTGTAGTCCCCGAAGGGGTAGGCAGACCAGTACTAGTACACCCAAATTTCACCAAGCGTATCTCCGTTCCATGATGTGATAGGGTGCGAGCCTATCGCCATACCGTGCACAATTCCAGACTCCGGGCTGATACTGAGCGTTTCGTAAAAGAAAAACGTAATATCACTTTTAGCCGACCCGGGGATTGAACCCGAGAGCTCAGCATCAGCCTCAGTCGTAACGCATTACAACTGCGCCACTGAGGCAGTCTACTATAACGTGACTTCATAATTAACAGATTTATGTTATATTGTTATCTACGAGTATATCGCTCTCCATGTGAATGGGGCTTTACAGAGACCGACAGATATAATTATATGTAACAAGAAACACGTTGTATTATAATAGCATCGCTTCACTGGTCTACTGACGACTTAGGCGAGAAACCGTAAGGTCCTAGGTTCAAACCCAGGTCTACCTGACTATTCGTGCTTGGGTTTATGATCCGAAGAGTCACACATTTGTTGCTCGGGATTGGAATTTGTAACCTATTGCGAAAGGCTCGCCCCTATCAAATCATGGGACGGAAATAAGCTCGGCGAAACCTAAATTGCATACCTATCCCGAGGATACAGTCTTGAGTTTATGTCTGTATGTATGTATATAATAATTTATTTATTTATTTTATTTAGGTACAAAAGCAGTTAACAATCCAAAACATGAAATATATTATAAACACATAGATAAGAGCAGATAATTAAAACTATTAACCTTTAAATTTTACACAACATTAATAAAATTATTTAAAAACAAAGGTCATAAGGCTTACACACTTAAAACAACATAATAATATGAACCACATCAAGACAGAGTACGTAATAAACAAATTACAGACTAGAAAATAAAACACGATAAGAATATAGCAACTTCAAATTAAATTAAAAATAAATAGGCACCCAATATTATGGTTTACTTGAATTAATAGTTGATAATAATGGGCTTTGGTGACTGGCAGCGGATTAATAGATTGTTATATCAATGCATTCCCTATCCTGTAAAATAAATATATAAATAAATACAACCAACTGTCACACACATAGTCCTGACCCCACACTAGGTACACCTGTATCGTAGGTATCAGAAACTACGAGGGACTTGCTAACCCACAACATCCAGACCCAAGACAAATGTTTGTGGATCAGACAAACATTTGTCTTGTGCGGGAATCGACCCCACGGCCTCACGCTTCCGGCCGGCCGCAACCGGCTTCTCGCCAACTGCGCCACTGAGGCTATCTAAAAGTATCCAGGCTCCAGGTCGCAGGTCGGCACGTGTTAAAGTGAGTTTATATCCCGCGCTATCGGATTACTTGCTCATTGAAAAGCTCCATTATCTCTTTTGTTTACGCAAATGACTCACTTTGAACCCTCTTCTCTTTATATAAGTTTATCGATTTAAAACAGACCTCGATAGCTCTCAGTTATTCAATCCATTTCCGGAATTTGTTTATATTTGTTACCTTCAATTAACTCTTCGCTTTGTTAAGTTCTTTATAGTTTGGTAGGTGGTAGGTCCTTCGTATGCGAGATACCGTCTAGATTCGTACCACTGCTTTGTCTATTTCCGCCGCCAAGTAATAGTGTTTAAGCACTGTTGTGTTCCGGTTTGAAGGACATTGAAGCTAGTGAAATTATTCGACATTATGAGACTTAACACCTTATGTCTTGGGGTGACGAGTGCAGTCCAATACCATGCAGTGATTTGTAATTCAAACTTTTGTGTGGTGTTGCTTTTGTTTATGGGCAGGCGTGGCGCCTACGATCATAGATAATTCAAGTAGTAAGATAGCAATTAAAAAACTCATTCAAAAATATTGTAGTGGACAATAAGATGCAAAACCAATTTGTTGACACTTCAGAAGAAAGAGTGAAAATATCTTTTATAGTAAAGTGCGGACAAATGAGCAAGCGGGTCACCTGATAAGTGACCTTCACCACCCATGAACAATAATATTAGAAGAAATATGTGTAGGCTGCGACCGATAAGAAAATTAAGAAGAATTGGGAAGAGAGGGTGTTGTTTTTGTAATTTTTCATTTCACTACCCGTAATGAAGGCAACAGCAAGATGCCGCTTCACATAAGTAAAGGCGCCGACTGATTCATGTGAAAATATTAAGTTGTGTTGTATCATATAAACTCTAATCGTATGTTATCATGGAAGTTAGTTTGAAAGCAAACAAATTAACATATCTTCAACAAATTTATGTTAAACAATTATAAATGAACTTGAAGTAAACTTTATTATACACGAACATAATGTGTTATACCTAACATAAGTCACGCTTGTATGCCCGAAGGCGTAAGCAGAGATGTAACTAGTGCACCCACGATTCACCGAGCTTATTTCCGTCCCATGATCAGCGAGTCTATCACCATACCAGGGACAAATTCCAGTTCCGATTTCTCGGGAAACTTATTAATGATTTTTCGAATCAACTCAAATTGTGACCTCGCATTTGAACTCACGGCCTGACGCTCCCTCATCCCTAGTATGCTGCCATTAGAGTAATGTGTTATACGATGTTATAATAATGAATGATTTATAACGATCATGTCATTTTGACCAATTTTTTTTACTAGCTTGTGTGACAAAACGAGCAGATCGCTCGCCTGATAGTAAGCGCCACGCTTGCCCATAATCAGATGCAACACCACACAAAATTTTGAATTACAAAGTATTGTACACTGCATACACTGTATAGTACTGGACTGCGCTCGTCACCCTGAGGCATAAGATGTTAAGCCTCATTATGCCTATTAATTTCGGGCGAATGTACCGACTGTTAACATTATCGAGTTTTATCGCGTACATAATGGTCAGTTACCTATGGGTGGGGTGAGACCATTGACATGATCATATGACGTATGCAAATGACACCCACGTCGCTCTCACCTCCTGCCACTACATACCGCAGGAGGTGTTTTTTTTATATTGCTTAACCCTTATTCTTTTTATATATAAGGTATATAATGCTGAAGTTTTAGTTCTTCGTCATGATTATATTATACTTTAAAGTGGATATTACGTCAAATTTCAAGGAAATTAAGCTTTGAGTGGTAGAGCCACGCTGTAGACACTATTATCTACAGCATGAATGGGCCAGCTCGTCCTAGTCGTTACCACTATCTCACGGAAAACCGACGTAAAGTAGCAGCTTGCTGCTGCGTTTCGTACAGCGAGTGAGATATCCGGAGGCCCAAATCGCCTTCCCCTTCCTAATCCCTTAATTATCCCTTTCTTTCAAGGTCCGCAACGCGCCCATAATTCTTTTGGTGTTGTGGAGTACATGGGCGGTGGAGATCGCTTACCATCAGGTGACCCACTTACTCGTTTGCCGGCTTATACATTAAAAAAACTTTAAAAATCCTATCGGAAAACACATATAAATTAAAAATATCCGCATCAAATTGAAATCGACTCCTTTTTCATTTAAATAAAAAGTGAAATATATTTCAGTTCTAAGCGCAGCGACGACTTCGGCCGTGAAAGCGTCCTGAGGGCCAATTCTGCTATTTTAACTGACACTGCGAATGAATTTTAACCGAACTGAGATTACATTTTGAATTAATTAAAAATATGGCATTCTGCTCCTTTAAAAATTCGATATCATCTCAGTTAAATTGCATATAAACTGTCAATTCGATCAACTTTCAATGTCTTTCTTTTGTTGAAAATATGGCTTCGCATTATTATGCATTTCGCCAATGACAAGTATTTTACCGAATTTTACGTATCAGCTGCCATAGACTAAATTCTAGAAATTAAAAATGATCTAAGCGACAAAATCAATGTTACCAACTCACAATAAAATACCCACAATATGACTAATTTCAGTGATTAAAAAATGACGTAACTGGAGGTTATAATTTTTTAATTAATTGATTTGACTAATTCCATGTATTTTATTTATTTCATTTATTTATCTATTCCATGGCATAACTGAAGGAAAACGGCACAACAGCACCACTCAGGCAGTCCTTTCCGGAAATAACCACAATCGCGATTATTTTATTGAAATTTGAAATTCTACCGAATTGCGGTTTTTTTATTTTGCAACACTGCTGAGGACATATCTATACTAAATAAAAATTGTGCGAGAGTTTTGGCGGGAATTTTGACAGTACGATTGCTCTCATAATTTAATCTACACTAATATTCTAGAGAGGAAAGATTTTTTTGTATTTTTGTATGTAACAAATAAACTTAAAAACTACTGGGCCGATTTCAAAAATAATTTGGCCGTTAGAAAGCTACATTATCACTGAGTAACATAGGCTGTAAACTCATTTCTAATACTGTACTGGAATAACGAGCACACAAAGTCGCACAATTTTGACTACTTTTAGTTGCTTGCAGTAAAAGAGAATAAAGTTAACTGAATTTGTCTGCAGTTAACTCACAGTCACTTCACCTCAGTGTTGCCAAGTCAGATTTTAAAATTGAAAATACCGTGTTGTCCACATTAAAATACGGCATTTGCGTCAAAAATACAGTGCTTGATGGGAAAAAATACAGTCTATTTTACAGTGCAATAAAATGTCATACAAAAAAGGAAATAATTAAATTATTAAATAAAATATAAATTTATTTTAAACTTTATATCCTAAACTAACTTAACATTTTATTTGTATATATCGATCGCTGCAGAAATGGATGGCTGCGATGATGATGATATCGGTTTTTTTTAATGTGTTTAATCAAAGAGTTTTATGTATACTACTAGACAAGCTCCGCGGTACATAGAAATTGTAGTATAATAAATTGTAGTATAGTAAATTAGTTGTATTACTAAGTTGCAGTCAATTGACCGTAACTCAATATTATCATCTCGCTTACTCTCAACTAGAACCCCTATTGCGCTCCCTGTTTGTGAACTGTCAAACTTCCGCGTTATGTGACGCAGTTTTACTTCTAAATAACCTGTCTAGTAGTATACAATAATACTACGAAATTTTTACTGTAAAAAAATACTGTGTCTCCATATAAGGCATTTATAAAAATACCGTGTCCAGTAGATGGCATGAAAATACGGCAGATCTGCTGTAATTACAGTGCACTTGGCAACACTGCTTCACCTTCAGTCACATTTCGTTCTCAATATTTTGACGTTTGTCTGTAGACGAAATGCATTTTATATAGTTAGTGTCTCACAATGGACACTGGCGAAATCACCAATCTACGGTGGAGCCAAACACAATTAAAAGAAGAAGAAGATAGTTAAGTGTCAAAATTGTTACCAGAATGCCGTTTTGGTTCAGTCAACTTGTATTCTACTTTCGATATCATTGCGTTCTAAGTTCTTGAATATTGGTTTAGCAGAATACCATTTGCAACTTTCTTGTCGCTGAGATTAGATCGGAATGATATTTTGAACTATTAAAATTACGAGAATTGGCCCTCTGGACGAAGTAGTTTTCAGCGAGCGATTGATTCATGTATTCAAAAGGCTCCACAGTACAGGTTTTTTTTATTCAATAGTTTTTACACGTTTGTACAATTGTTTTTGGGTTCCGTACCAACGGATTCCTGTGCTAACCCGTCTGCCTATTCTACCTTTATATATTATATTATTGTATTTGTATTTGTAAAATGAGTAGTCTCAAGCCCAAAAGCATTTGAGTCCACTGACAAATCTCAAATTAATCTTGATGGGTAATATCAACTACTTACTTTCTTGGTAGTATTATATACTACCTACAATATAATTTTCATCACTTATCCTTACTTATTCCATTTTAATTAGGTATAGTGATTTCTTATGTTTACGCGAATATTACACATTGAAATAAAACTAGTTTATACCGATTACGGAGATACGGAAAGACAGTCTCTCCCGTGACCACTTAGGCTGAAAAGCTTTCGAAACGACGGGACTAAAATAAAATTAAAAAATAAATATTTGAAATATTCTGAATGATTTTAATTCTGAGTTTGGGCCAAGCCAAACTAATATCCTGGATCCACCACTAAGTACAACCGCTATATCAACACATCAAACTACAGCTTTCTCGAAGACATTGCACCTTTTTTATTACATTTAATGCACAGACAGTTAGTATTTAACTAAATAATAAAGCGGTATGAATTATTCATTGCGTCTATTGTATGTATAAACACGGTCGTGTAATCCATTAGCGGTAGATGTACTGTCTGTACTGCCTCGGGGCTACATTTCAAATTCGCTGAATATTTACACTGGAATAGTGCAACGACACTATGCACGTAGTTAGTGTTGGTTCTAAATATAATTACGGCTACAATATAAAATACACACATCCAACAATAAATTGCTTCGGTGGCGCAGTTGTAATGCGTGTGCTGATGTCTCGAGTTCGATCCCCGGGTAACTGTGGTTTTTTTCTATTACGACATGCTCAGTATCAGTGTGGAATTATCCCCGGTATGGCGATAGGGTCGCCCCCTATCACATCATGGGACGGAGATACGCTCGGCGAAATGTGGGTGTACTAGTGGTACACCTCTGCCTACCCCTTCGGGGATTACAGGCGTGAGTGCGTATGATGTATCCAACAATGAAACGCAGTCATGACTCTAGACTAAAAGTGCATCTACATTTTTCTAAAGTGGTAGAGTCACCCTGTTTTTGTCTAGAAACTTTTTGTCTACAGCATGAATGGGCCAATTCGACGAGTTTTTCCACTATCTCATACTAAACCGGCGTGAAGTACGGTATACGGTAGTATATACTGTTGCGTATCGTACGGTGAGTAAAAATACCGGAGGTTGAAATCCCCGCACCCTCCTAATGCCCTTTCCTTAAAGGTTGCCAGCACATCTATGACTCTTCTTATATTTTTGATGTTCACGGGCGGTGGAAATCACTTCACTTATCATCAGGTGACCCACTTGCTCGTTTACTGACCTCTGTCTTAAAAATGTACTATTTTTAAGTATGTAAGCTGTCGCTCATTTAGGATGTCTGCATTAGCGTATAGTCTGCCTGTAGGGTACCTTAAAGGTTTATTTGCATCACTTTTAGTATTGGGCCTTACGATCTTACTATATTTATCACATCGAGCTTGATGTCATCACAGTTCGTGTTATCAAGGTTGTAACAGAACGGTTGAATCGTGACGTTAGGTCGTAACATTTGACAAGCACCTATACTTGTATTTTTGTTACGAGTGTCATTATCAGCCCCCGTAGAATATCAAAAATAAAATACGAAACCCACCATCACGTCATCTCAACTGGGTATCGTATATAATCACGTCATTTTTTCGTGTCGTGTTTTAAGCCACATTATAACCCCGCTGGTCACATTTCGTCACGGTCGGCACGTCACGTCGTCACGTGTCAAGGTCACGGAGTCGCGGTGCATCCAAATGTCACGATTGTAGACGTACTTTAAGATGCAAGTCTTGTGTCTTGAATATGAGGAATAGGCTTACCGCAACACCCACACCGAAAAAATATTTTTATGATTTTATGTCTCTTTATCAAGGAACGAACCATTATGTATAAAATCTTCAAAGAGATCAACTTGTTTTGCTTATTTCCTTTCAAGTGATTTAACAGGCATCTGTGAAGCAAGAGACCGATTAACATATAGGTCAAGGACAGATGCTGTGTCTAACATAGCAATGAAAACAACACATTTGCATATATATATGTGGAGCCCCAAACTAAGGAGACATTCCAGTGACCAGTATCCACGTGTGTAGAATGAGTTAGTTAGGTACCCAGTGCAAGCTAGCGTGCCAGTTACTGCACTGCAATCACTACGTCCAGTGACCGCATTATGTGTTCTATTGTTATAGGTAACTAAGTCAGTAACACGCATTCGAGTTACTTCAATATCTTTTTAATTCTCGCCAAAAAGAGGGTGTTATAAGTTTGAATCCTTTGTCTGTCGGTGCATCTGTCCAGCTGCTTGTCTGTGGCATGGTAGCACGACGAATAGACCAATTTGAATATGAATTATTTTTTATTTGAAAGCTAGTTTAATCGAAGTGACTTGTATCTGAAATGGAGAGCTCTCTGGGATGGGCCTCTGAATGGGGTGAAAAGAACTTGATTAAATTTAACCCTACGAAGACACAAGTTTGCGCGTTCACTGATATGAAGGACCCATACATATGTCATGGCGCCACAGTTCCAAGGAGTCTCACGCAGGGTTTCCGAGAGTATTGGGATCCTCGGTGTTGGAATTTCGAACACGGTCCAGTTTAGGAGTCGTTTAGAGGGTAAAGCCAAATGGGTAGCAAACATTTAGGCAGTCTGAACAGAGCGAGACGGTACTTGACGCCGGGCCATAGATTAGCGCTTTACAAAGCTCAAGTACGACCCAACGATGAGTACTGCTCTCATCTCTAGGCAAGAGTCTCCAAATATTTGCTGGACCTACTTGACCACCACATAAGACTTTTATTAAACGTAACAAGGTCGCTTCATCAAGTGAGGCGAGCCGTCACGTCGTCTAGGTCTCAGAGAACGTGCTCCAAGCACGAATCGGAGGATTTTTGATGAAGTACAATAATCGCCTATTCTTAGACATACACACACCTACAGTCGTGGCAGCATCGTACGCTTTCTAAATTATAACGTCCAGAATATTTTAAATGAACAGCAAATATTTTATAAAGAAAATATTTTTTACTGTTATTTGATTTTGGTACTTTGGATGTCTACTAATCAATCATGTCTTAACGGTTTAACGGATTTGGATGAAATTTGGCACACAGGTAGACCTAGAACTTTTTGCAGTTTCGTGCTTACGTTAAATAGTTTGAGGGTGAAAGAGACAACACTGCGCACCTTTAGATATTTAAACATCTATCTATTTAGTTTTAAATTCTTCTCTATATTTCAAAAAGGGCCGTCTTTACTCTCAATTGATTTGTAGTTTTTATGTTACATGATACCTCCACCACATGTAATTTTGTTAATTCTTATTGGATTCGATAGGGTTTAGCCCGAGGGTGATCCCATATAAATTTGGTTAAGAACTGATGACGGACTACGGCGGAATATAGGAAATCAACAAATGCAGCGCGATTTGGGTTTTGAAGTCAGTTTTTTTATAGAAGTGACCGTCAATCGAGCAAGTGGGTCACCTGATGGTAAGTGCACTCTACTACACATGTACAGTCGCAACACCTGAGGAATTAAGGATGCGTTTGTCAACCTTAAAGCAAAGGGATAATTAAGGGATTGGGAAGGGGAGGGGGGTTTGTGTCTCCGGATATCTCACTCACCATACGAAACACAACAGCAAGCTGCTACTTTACGACAGTTTTCTGTGAGATAGTGGCAACAACCCGGTCGAGCCGGACCATTCGTGGTGTAAACAAAACTGTCTATAACGTGGTTCTACCACTCATAAAATACTTCGCTTGATTGTCAGCGAACTCGTGACTCTACCACTTTAAAGAAGTTATACTTTATAGATGAAAAGGTATAAATGTTTTATATATTCATTTAAAGTCTACACTTGACTAGATGTGCATATAGCCAGCAACTCTTGGCGCGGTCAGTCTATGGATACGTGACCGCTTGGTGGTATTTCAGCTGAGAGTCTCCATGCTTCGTACGCACGTAAAATGTTGATTCCGACTGTTATCAATTTACAGCTGTCATTAAGGCTTTGATACTAGGTGGTCTCTAACCATTCGATATAGTTTATACAAAACATTTTAGCACTATTTAATCTACGTTGTTGTGAAATAAACGCGGACAACTGAAGTGGCAGTCAAAAAGTAATTATGTTGATTGTGCCACAGTACGACACACAGCACACTGTACACATTCAAATAAGAGCGTTTAAGCGTGTATTGCGTGGCTTTCCCTCCCTTCCGTTATGGGAGTGGGTGGTGAGGAGTGAAGTCGCAACAGGTGTCCGCCACGCGACAAACAACTGTCAAACGACTGTCACCCGTAGTGTTGCTAGATCCGTTTATCCAAATACCGCGACGGAAATGAATAAACTTTAAAATGTTATTTGCACGAAATACATTAATCTGGCATTATGTTGAACTTTTCCTTGATACTTTCTTTCATCTCCTGCGTGGTTATCTGTGAAAACAAATATTAAAAATCGACTATTACATAAAATTCATTTTAGAATTTTTTTGCAGCCAGTGAAATGACTGGGTATTATGAGACTTAACACCTTATGTCTCGGGGTGACATAAGGTCTGGTAAGGTATCTCGGGGCGCAGTCCAGTGTCATGCAGTGCTTTGTTATTTAAAGTTCTGTGTGGCGTTGCTTCTGTTTATGAGCAGGCGTGGCGCTTACCATCAGGCGAGCGAGCTGCTCGTCTCGTCATTCAAGCAAATAAAAATCACATCATGGGACGGAGATACGCTCGGCGAAAAGTGGGTGTACTAGTTACACCTCTGCCTACCCCTTCGGGGATTACAGACGTGAGTCCGTATCTATATATGTATGTATGTATGTATGTATGTATTAATAATGCCGATGTTTTTTCTATTATCCGTTCAGAAATTTTCAACTTCTCTCTTGAACCGTTATCAAGTCCTAACCAAATTGCGCTAATTAATTAATTGAAATATTTTTATATAATAAAAAAGGGGGCATTATGGTGGCTAACATTAGCAATATTCATATTGTGGAAATATTGTCTAATGATACTTCATTTATAAAATACTACAATCCGTTTAGACTGAAGGGAGGCTAAAAGATTACTCACATACTTACATCAATAAGTAGCGAGATTTTCGGCGTCCAGCTCATTAGGCGATATCTCGCCAAAATAAGACGTCTGGCAACACCAGTCACCCTCGAGGCAACTGCCACCGCTGCCGATTGTTTGGCGGTCTTCACACAAGTTTATTCAGTTGGAATTATTCGATAGGTGTCACGTCATCCGTATATATGAATATACTTCGATGGAGATCTGTACAGCGCGATGGTACAGCGCCCCTAATCAATAAAATTACGAAAATTGGCCTCTTGGCTTCTCCAGTTGTAAAATCCTTACACTTAAGGTAAATACCGCCTGAGTTCATGATTTTTTAATTACGCGTGACTATAGTCCAAAATAAAATAAATATATAAAATAAAATTTTGTCTCCCGTTTCGCTACGGAGCGAACTCCCCCTTATATTTCTATTTATAAATTTCATTGTGGGATAAAGACATATTCACATTCCCAGAAATTCGCCGAGCTTCATTGTTCGGTGTTATAATATGCGTGCCACTGTTGATCCTGGCTTACAGGAGTTACAATGGCGGGTGAGTGGGCAGGATAGTCTCATGTCTGTCTGAGGCATCGTACCTTCCATACAAGTGGACCAATATAAATGCATTTATTGTTTTACCTAAATCTGTTTCATACGTAACATGTTTGATTCATTATTTAAAGTCAATTTGTTCATCCGTTTAGGAATGTATGTTATAAATCTTTTTATAATTTGTTGCCCCTATTTTTACAAATGATTGATGATGACTGATTACAGAGCCCTTCACATACATCGCAGACAATTTATTATTTTACTTTCCAGTATCTGCGTATAGTGTTGTGCAACGTGGAATCTATGAAATTGCCGTTCGGTACAATTTTCTTTAAATATTCTTTTTTATTGCTATCGATGCATCTTTGCCAGCGGAGTGGCAATTTATCGATACCCTTCTTGAAGAAATCGGCTGGACGGCAGGCAACAAATTCTTCAAAGGCATTTTGTACTGCCTATCGCGTATTGATTTATTTCCCGCCAAAAAGTTGTCCAAATTATGAAAAAAATAGAAGTCTGTAGGTACACGGGTGCCGGCAAACTAATTTACAGCCTTATTATCCAGTGGAAGTAAGATGTTTCTAACTTCTTAGTTCGATTCGAGATGGATGACACTGCGAAGCTGTGATTCCGCAAGCAAGCACATTTGATTCTGTTAAGGAAAGGTGAGGATGGGATCAGGTCAAACAATTCTTCAGAGTATTCACCGTAACACACTTACCATAAGCGTCCTTTTCGGCTCGTCCGGGTCGTTACCACTGTCTCACAGGAAACCGTCGTAAACTAGCAGTTTGCTGCTGTGTTTCCTACGGTGAGTGAGATATCCGGAGGCTCAAACCCCCTCCCCTTCCCAATCCCTTAATTATCCCTTTTCTTTAAGGTCGGCAACGCGCCCATAATTTTTTTGGTATTCTGAGCGTACATGGACGGTGGTGATCACTTACCATCAGGTGACCCACTTGCTCGTTTGTCGGTCTACGCAATAAAAAATAAAAAAATCCTTATTCGGCCTCCTAGCTTCTATAATATAAAAAGGAAACGTCAACGTGTTGTTAATTTATGAACCACATGTTCTGTTTATGTTCCACATCCAAAAGGTAAACTAATAAAGACGTATTATGATGGGAATTTCGTTTCTGTATACACTTCCAATACCCACGCAGTGCGATGTATGTGTTCTCGCTGGAAAGAATACTGATTATAAGCACTCTGTAAACAGATTCGCTAATATCCTCGTAACGTAAATAAATAAAGTAACACAGATGAAGGGTATGTTTAGCATGCATGTAGATGGTGTGTGGTGTGTTTAACAAATAAGGCTGTATCTACACAGGCAAAACTGTCTCGAATGCACGGTGTGCACTTCTGTAATGCAACTATTACGCACGCGCGAAGCGTAAGCTGTGGTATACACGACAAACCATAGCGCCATGAAGGTTTGATGCTGTTATACAGCCGAGTTTTTTAATGTCTTCAAACGAGCAAATAATGTCACTTTCACCGCCTATGGATACTCACAAAACAAGAAGAATCAAGGGTGCGTTGCCGACCTTTAAAGTAAGGCTTGTCGATTGGGAAAGATAGAAGTGATTTCGGCATCTAGAATTATAACTCATCGCAAACATAACATGCTCTCAGCTCCCGAACGTCTCGCGCCTTCGAAGTTCAACAATATACAAGCAAGATGTTACACAACTAGTACATTTTGATGTGCACACATCATCTTCATCTCTTAGTTTCAGCAAACACACATTAATAGTGTTCTCAGCACTCGCATAAATAAATTCACGAGTGGTAGAGCCACGCTGTAGACAATTTTGTCTACAGCATGATTGGGCCGGCTCGTCCGGGTCGTTACCACTGTCTCACAGAAAACTGACGTAAAGTAGCAGCTTGCTGCTGCGTTTCGTACGGTGAGTGAGATATCCAGAGGCTCAAATCCCTTCCCCTTCCCAATCCCTGAATTATCCTATTGCTTTAAAGTCGGCAACGTAATCATGACTCTTGGTATTGTGGACGTACATGGGCGGTGGTGATCACTTACCATCAAACAATATGTATATAAGAAAAACATCGTGAACAAATCCACCTTCTATGTATACATTCATGTAAAGTCTACCAATCCAAATTAGGTTATTTTGATGGACAAATTGCCTCTCATTAGTAGTGGGGGGCCGTGTCCAGCAATAGGACAGCATATACCTAATACACAGATAGTAAAAATATTGTAAGGATATAGTGATTTCTTAGGTTTACGCGAATATTACACATTGAAATAAGACTAGACCGCGATAAAATCCGTATAAACTAGTTTTATTTCAATTGTAAGGATATGTTCGGTATATATGTGGGTAAGGTTGTTGTGGTTTAGTTGTGCAACTGCTAAATCGTATGCGAATTGAAACGTCTGAACACACTTTCAATCGAATAGATCAACGAAAACCATACAGCTTTTGTTCATTTCCAGTGTCAGTTGGTGTAAATATCCAGCTACTTCAAACCGGCGTAAATATTGTTTTTTAACATCAGCTACAATGTAACCATAGACATTATGTCCCTCGACGACCGACACTATTATTCCGACCTGAAGTTACTAAATATGCACGGGCTGACCCCGGGACGTGACTCGTCTGAACGAGCCATTGTGGCTAAGATAATAAAAAATTATGCCACCGAATGACAAATGGTATGGTACCACCGTCTCACGGAAAACAAGCGTAAAGTAGCAGCTTGCTGCTGCGTTTCGTATGGTGAGTGATATATTCGGAGGCCCAAATCCCATCACCTTTAAGGTCGGCAACGCGCAATGATTATTTTCGTATTGTGGGCGTACATGGGTGGTGGAAATCACTTACCATCAGGTGACCCACTTGCTCGTTTGCCGACCTATACTAAATAAAATACCCGAAACAAATATTTGTGGATCACACTTACATACATTACATTATTGTTTGGCGGCAGAAATATACAAAGCGGTGATATCAACCCAGACGGCCACCCGCGGTCTCGCATACGAGGAACCTTCATCTAATAAGTACATACATACATACGCACACACGCCTGTAATCCCGAAGTGGTAGGCAGAGGTGTAACCAGTACACCCATATTTCGCCGAGCGTATCTCCGTCCCATGATGTGATAGGGGGCGAGCCTATCGCCATATCGGGCACAATTCCAGACTCCGGGTTGATACTAAACATTTCATGATAGAAAAACCCAATATCACTTTACCCGACCCGAATCGAACCCGAGACCTTAGCGTCAGCCTCGGTCGTAACGCATACGCATTACAACTGCGCCACCGAGGCAGTCTAATCTAATAAGTATTTTTTTTGTAATATTAAAATATGCGTCCGGGTAAAAAAACAGTTTTTTCCGGAATGGGTCAAATGACAATAGGCTCAGCTCTACCAAACCCCTCCTCTACCACACTCGCAGCCATGTCGGAATGTGCGATACACCACCACAGTTCATGTAATTACACGGACACTACGCCGAATATTTTGTACACAATGTAATAACAGTAAAATTAAATATTCCACTGCCCCACATTCGTAATACAATAATGGAAATTACGCTGTTCCGACAGTAATGCTGACTCGATTAATTGATTATTACATTTGAGTGATGTGAGTTAATTTGTTGGCTGCTCCCAGTTTTTGCTCCCTGCTAAATTAGTTCTCACTACATAATATATAATTATGTCGAAGCGTCAATAATGATTTGTTATTTTCCCGATTAATTGTATCCTTATATAATCATTACCAATCGGAAACGTCAACTGAAAGCACTACTTGGGTGAGGTCGATGCAGGAAGTTGCAAAAGTAGATCAATAGTTGTCACTTGACGTGGGACAATTTGGACAGCTGACATTAGAGATAGTGTAAGCACTGTTGTGTTCCGGTTTGAAGGACATTGAAGCCAGTGAAATTACTGGGCATTATGAGACTTAACACACGTCTCGGGGTGACGAGCGCAGTCCAGTGTCATGCAGTGCTTTGTTATTTAAAGTTCTGTGTGGCGTTGCTTCTGTTTATGAGCAGGCGTGGCGCTTACCATCAGGCGAGCGACCTGCTCGTCTCGTCATTCACTCTATTATCAAAAAATATATAGGTATAAACTGAGTGCAAGGTTATTCGGTAATCCTATAATTGCAGATTAAGAAAAAATAAAAATGACTGCCTAGGTGGCGCAGTTGTAATGCGTATGCGTCTATATACCCCTTCGTCGATCACAGGCGTAAGTGCGTATGTATGTAAAATATTGTGATTTTATTAACTTAAATATTTTCCTGTAATATATAGTACATACTTTAGAAACAACGTAATTATACAAAGATCTTAACACTCAATGCTTTAACTATATTTTATTGTTCGTATAGAGACGTGTTTGCGTCTATTTCAGCGAATTATCCGTTGTACGTAGACAAACCGTCAGCGGCGAGTTCAACCAAGCGTGAAATGGAACGTCACGTCACGTCGCCGCCACGGACCCGCCACGCCCACGTAGCGTAACAAGATTGGCGCCAGCGAGTCCGTGGACTCGATTCAATTGTGTCGCCTTATATCATTACTAAAGGAACGGATCCCTTCGTCAGCGAATGAGCATTGAATACGTTCGTACGGAATGCACGCTCGAAGCGGAATACGACCTCACGGTACGGGTCCCAAGCTTGAAACAAATATCTGCTTCAGAGTATTGTATAGTCACTTTTCTACACTAATATTATAAAGAGGAAAGATTTGTAGTTTTGTATTTAACGAATAAACTTAAAAACAACTGTAGGCCTGGTATGAGTCACAAATACGTTCACAATTTTCGAATTCGTATAAAGTTACTACCGTCGAAGTATCAAACTAGTAATTCATACGGTAATAAAAAAAAGAATCGCTTGAAAACTAATTTCATATTCTATTATTATGAGATAAAATAAACCATGTAATTAATTTTAATTCATCATAGTTCTCACTAGTGGCTACTAATATTTGACATATTGAGATAAAACGAAACCTTTCATCGTTTTACAAAGCTATTAAAACTTGTAATAGGCCTACTGGACCGATTTAAAAAATTATTTTGCCGTTAGGAAGCTACATTATCACTGAGTAACATAGGCTACTTTTTATCCCGGAAAAGGCCGTTAACGCGAGCGGAGCCGCGAGCAAAGGCTATTTTTAATAAATAAAATATTAATTTATAAATAATTATCTAGCACCATGCATGAAATATCGAACGCCATGCTTTAAACTTCAACATAATATTTTTGTATATTATTTTGATATTATTTTACAGAACAAAATACATTTCAGTACATATTATTATGTCAAATTCGTATTTCATTAATTGTCTGTACTCCGTGTAATGCGAATTTAGTACATAATAACTCCATGGTGGCAGTTAATTGCATCTTGTGAAACAGACCCTAGAAGTGTTAATGGGCCACGAACATCTTAAGCCCAAAGTCAACCTCACTTGCCGTGGTACACTCTGATGATTAACGGACTAGGCATGACAAAGGCGTGGCAAAACTTGGATCCTGTTGCGGGCTGTGGGGGACAGACGGCAGGGTTCCCCATGTAATACCAAATACCGTCAAGTTTATGGTACGAGAAGGCAAACTAAAAACTAAAAGTATCAATACACTTTCATCAAAGTATCGAGAACTTAGTGAAGAGTATAGTAGTCGAAACTCTCGATACGTTTACGGTATCGATACTGTAGGTCGAATTACAATCGGAAACCCCTTCGTCACCCGGTGAGCGGCGAGACTCCTTACGTAAACAATAATTCAGCTGTTTCCTCGCGTCTTGTCTGTCCGTACAATCAACAATGTATTCCGTGAAGGTATTAACGAGCTCGCGACTGTTTTATTTGATAAGTTGGATGTTGATTAGTATTCTGCACAACATTGTCGTTCAATCGACATACCTACACCAGCCTAAAGTGTTTCTTGTGTGAACATATCCTTTATTTTCTTTTGTACACCATTTCTAAAGATTCTCATCGATTGTAATATATATTGATACTATTCTACCCATACAACCATACAATACAGTTGCACATACCCACCAATCATCATTTATTATATTATTCTACGTTCATACAAATTTCACAAAACAATTGGATAGTCTCAACTTTTTTTTTCAACTGCCTCGGTGGCGCAGTTGTAATGCGTACGCGTTACGATTGAGGCCAACGCTGAGGTCTCGGGTTCGATCCCCGGGTCGGGTAAAGTAGTATTGGGTTTTTCTATTACGAAATACTCAGTATCAACCCGGAGTCTGGAATTTGTGCCCGGTATGGCGTTAGGCTCGCCCCCCATCACATCATGGGACGGAAATAAGTTCGGCGAAATATGCGTATACTGGTTACATCTCTGCCTGCCTCGTCGGGGATTACAGGCGTGAGTGCGGATGTATGTATGTATAATTATATTAGAGCATATATATTTAGGAAATATAATCTTGACTATAGTGTATAATGTTTAAAGTATTAAATTGAATAAAAATGTATTATGTCATGTGCCTTTTATGAAATAAACATACTAAAGCTGTTCAGATGGTTTGAATTACCAATATCAGCAAGTCATTGATGCCATTAACCATTGAAGAACTTAACGATCAGTACGAAATAGAGAAACGATTGGCGCAGTATCGATTATTATCGAATCGATAGGTACTCATCCGACACTCAACAATAGATGTATAACCTCCGGCCGCGGTTGCAGACCATTTTACATATTATCTAAAGCATAAACGGAGTTAAATGCTTATCATGTGGCTAAAGGGCTGTGACACACCTATCCGCCCGGATTTGCAATTAAACGACAATGACATCGTCTACACTTAATGAAGCCGCTCTGAATCGGACGGCACCGGCCTCGACCGCGCTCCGCTGCCATCGAATCGAATGTAATTAACGAATAGAATGCAACTGTGCACAATCCATGCACAATCAATGTATCCGCTACGTGTCTCTATGCCGTGTGCTGCATCAGTAGGCCAATTCTCGTAATTTTAAATGTTCAAAATATCATTCCGATCTAGTCTCAGCGTCAAGAAAGTTGCAAATGGCCTCTTAAACCAATAATCAACGTCAAATGCACTTAGCATTAGTATTACCATTTTGGCTTCAGTCAAATTTTATTCTACATTCAATCTCATTACGATCTATGTTCACATTTAAAGTTGCTGGCCTGCAACGGAAAGAGTGCTAGTGCTTGCAACATATCTTTCACGTGGCTATGGGTAAAGCTCTGTATTTACAAGGCAACATTAGACGAGCAACACGTGACGCTTAGCCGTGAGGTGTTGTTTGCACCAGTATGCACAGACAATGTTCTTAACAAAAGTTTCGCATCATTGTTCAACATGCTCGGCTACATATAGCGTTATATTAACTATCTTGTAACTAACTTGCCTACTGCACATTGGTACAGCGGAGATGAAGTGAATGTGAAAGCTTGCCAGCTGGTATCAAGCCCCGATAAACCCCTGACAGCTGACATCGCTCGCAACTCGCAACATGTTCCGCCGATTCTGTTATCTGCATTGGATTTGACATGAGTCATTACGTGAAATACTAAAACTTCATACTCGCCACATGCGTAATTAATTCTGCCAAAAGGTAAATGGTACAGAGGTAGAATTGTGAATATTGTAAGTAATGCTAACGTTAAATGTTAATAAATATAAAACAAAGTCACTATCCGCATATGTCTGTCTGTTTGTCCGCTTAGTTCTTCTAAACGACGCAGCAGATGTTGATACAGTTTAAACTAACAGAAGGTGTATGGCTCATGGGAGGGGAGCAGTAACATGCGGCTACGAGTGTAACCGCGAGGGACTTAGTACAGCATAATTTATTGTAACTTTTGATGTTATTTTTTTATTTTTATTCGGTGTTTTAATATATAGGCGCTCATGGCCAGTTGCACTCTCGAATCGGTAAACGATAAGCGTGTTAAGCAACCCTTGACGCGGTCACTCTATGGATGGGTACCACTGTCTCACAGAAAACCGACGTAAAGTAGCAGCTTGCTGTTGCGTTCGTATGGTCAGTGAGATATTTCGGTGGCCCAAAACCCCTTCACCTTCCCAACCCCTTAATCATCCTTTTCGTTTAAGGTCAGCAACGCGTCCATGATTCTTGTATTGGGGATATTCGGTGCAGATCTCTTACCATTAGGTGACCCGCTAGTTTACCGGTCTCAACTATAAAAAACTGTGTTATTTGTTGACGTTGCAGTCTCACTGTATTCTTCTAAGTTTCGATCATTTGTGCGAAAATCCTGAAGATTCAAGGCCGGCAACGCGTCGACAATTCCTCTGGTATTGACGGTGTCTATGGGCGGCGGTGATCACTGACCATCAGGTGACCCGCTAGCTCCGTTGCCCCTTTATCATAAAAAAGATTCGGGCTGAGATTTTAATTTTGTAGAAATTGAACGTATTATTGGTTGCTCTATTTTGAAGAGTAACAAACCAAATGCAATCAATTAACAAATTGACATGTCGTTCGAACGACAGTAGTTGTATCGTATAGCGCACCCAGTTAAGCTGGTGTAAAGATGTTTGTTTCGACAGGTGAGGTGACAACACGTTGATCTGTATAATATGTCGTATCTGGGTGTGTATATGTCTGGGTGTGTGTGTGCGTGGGTTTTACGACCAGTGTATCTACACTATACACTCGAGCACAGATCGCGTTGTAAATCTTTCTGCAGCGAGACGAGACGGCCTAATCAGTCGCTCGTGAGTTATTGCTTATGTACGTTTATGGCTTCTTTTTAGAATACACAACGTCTAGGAGTTAGGGTACGTGAATAACCTCTATAAGTTATGTGATCAATTCAGGAACGACTGTGATCCGTGAAGATGAGGACGTGTATAGGTATTCGTTTTTCAGGATCATTAATCAGAAGTACGAAATTGAAGGAAATAGCAGGATTCTAACTTAACGATACTTTCAAGTATAATAAGATTTTATCACAAAAGGGCTCACGAATCGTTTCTTTATAGTCGAACACCACGAGTCCCGGCTCCAGAGATATCTGCTTGATACTTCATAATATAAAAAACTTTGACAGTTCCGACGAAGAAAAGTTGTCACAGTGAAGGAGGTCGCTGATAACAGACGTTGCTGGTAACACGTTTATAATTATTTTATTTCTACGTAATTACTTTATGAAGTGATCTGACTACAAGTAAATAAAAATTTATATTTAACTCAACTTACTACTCGCCCGCTGAACCACGAAGGATGTCAATATGGAAATATTATTTATAACGTGTTTATTGACGAACTTTATACCAAGATAAAGCTTTATAAATTCGCCAAAGACCTCACATTTGCAACTGTCAGATAAAATTAATCTCTGGATTTAAATATGTTACAATAACAGTTTAATTCTATCTGTACACGGATTTATCGTATAGATCACTGCTCACCCATCTAAATTAATTATATTATATGTAAAATACTATTTTAATATTAAACCGAACACATATAACACGTGGCAGGCCGAAACATAAGAGCAAGCTGCTAATTCACGTTGGTTTTCTGTGAGACAGTGGTAGTGGCTTCGGTCGAACCGGTCTATTCATTATGTAGAGTCCGGCGGTACCTAAACTTTCAAAATCCTTGAATTTGAAACTTATTTTTGTGGAATTGTTTAATACCTCAATTCATATATATATATATATAAATACATCAATCAAATTAATACTAAGTGCGTCTGAAACAATCACATTTGACGATTGGCATTATATTTACCCTGCACTGTAATTAACATCAGTTCATTATATATATTTTGCCGTTCCAGGATAAAAAATAACCCTCTGCGGAACCCACTTTAGGAATCGCTAATCCAGACTACATCATGACTCCAACAATTCTAATTTTTACACAAATTCCTGGGAAAGAGGTGAAAGGCACATATAATATCTACTCTTTCACATCACTCCACCTTCACTTTGAACGGAAATACAATTTTCTCCTTTTCGCTTGGCTATAATTTATATTTGACCTCTCATCGTCCCCAGAGGCCCGAAGATGTTTGTCCTGACATCTTAGCTTTTTCATTTACGATCTTTCAATCTACAAAAATAAATCTACTTCACAATATTTACATCAGCAAGCGATAATCATCATGTATAATAGTTTTATTACGAGCTATCCCTTGCGATTTCACCCACATACTATATGTTACAACTCAGTTCTCGTGATACGATGATGATGGTATAGCTATAAACTACCATCTTGATAAAACAAATATACATACATACGTACGCACTCACGCTTGAAATCCCCGAAGGGGTAGGCAGAGATGTAACGAGTACAACCACATTTCGCCGAGCGTATCTCCGTCCCACGATGTGATAGGGGGCGAGCCAATCGCCATACCGGGCACAAATTCCAGACTCCGGGATGATACTGAGAATTTCGTAATAGAAAAACCCAATACCACTTTACCCGACCCGGGGATCAAACCCGATAGCTCGACGTTAGCCTCAATCGTAACGCGCACGCATTACAACTGCGCCACCGAGGCAGTTAACAAACATAATATGGTGTAAATATGACCTCAATCGTTCAAGTCGTTTAAAAACGGTATCTCGGGCAACTGATAAGTGATTTTTTGAATCGAAATTTCAAACTCATATTGTAATTACTGGTTTCTGGCATTTGAACTGTCAGAACACCACCGGGTTCTTACCCTAAGTAGGTACGCTTCTACTAGGCGATGTATTTAAGTACATTATGCATTGTGGATTAACTGTTAGTTCTCAGAACGTGAATACGTTGTAAAACTGATATTTTCACCAACGCCAAAGAGCAAAGATAGCATTACAACATAGGCCTTCATCAGTCAGCAGTCAGCATGTATGAGCATATCCCGGTCGGAACTCACAAGGTCCCTGTTCCATTACCGCATTCCCAACTTAATAAATAAAATAAACCTTTCAATAAATGTCAATCTTGTCCCGGGATTATAGATTGCGCGATGTTCAGAGGGGGTGGAGAGGTGGACCGGTAGAGGGGGCCAAGGGTGGGGTTAGATGTCAATCAGGTTTTATTGGCGGCGGCGGGCATGTTCAGTCTCGGGCCTTTGTCACCATAAAGAGCTCGCTCACCTTGCCATCGCGTCGAGAGGTACAGTAAGGACATTACTCCTACAGCCCTCACCAATGTGTAATCAGACCTTGCAGGGATTACTACTCGAACTCAGATACAACAGAATAACCAGCCAAATGCTAGTAGGTCGCGCACACCGCGGCTTCCATACCTTCTTCTTCTTCCTGGCCCTATGCCGCTCAACACATGTTACAGAATGATTTAGCTTGTAGTTCTTACGTTCTCACCGTGCCGCCTGCCTGGTGTCAACCCTTCGGGGGAGAAAACACCCATACCCGAAACACACATTTATGAAACACATAAACATACGTTTCCGCCATTATACGAGTAATGTAGGTATATCACCCGGCCTATTACGACCCAAAAGATGGAGAGAGGTAGACAGACAGACAAACGGCGAAGACTCAGTAGGCGTTCCATTGGCATCTTCCTCGGTAGGGAACTTTAAAAAAATTGAAAATTTCTCTGCCTACCCCTATGGGGAACAGGCCTGTGTATGTATAAGTAAAAATGGGTTCAAATGGGTTCTGTTTGTGTTAGACGCTCAAGCGCGGCGCCGCTGTCACTCACTCCGCACTCGCCTCGTTTAAACTTTCATTAAGGCTCTTTACAACGCCATTTGTTTGTGTTGCTCTGTTCTGAGAGGTTAGGTACTTAACACTTAGCCCAGGCAGCGCCCGTATTATTTATTTTTATCAAATTTTCACACTATACTGGTGAATGCCTGAAATTTATACCGAGTGAATAACGACCACCGTATACGCGAAGAATATCCCTTCCTAACGATTTTTGTGACTGAAGAAATTGTGAAAAGAGAATGAATTTTTGTAGAGCTACGCTGTAGATAGTTTTGTCTACAACATGATTGGGCCGGCTCGTCCGGGTAATTATCACTATCTCACAGAAAACTGACGTAAAGTAGCACCTTGCTGCTGCGTTTCGTACTGCGAGCGAGATATCCGGAGGCCCATAGTTATTAAATGGATTATACTACACACTCGTAGAAACAAGCACAGTCGAACTAGTGCGTTTCTTTTCGATGGCTGTCACGACATTCGTATACGAGAAATATTGTGTACGAAGCTCATTTGTTTCCAATACAATCTGTTAGGGGCGCTGCAGCGCTGTGTGGATCTGCATACATATTTTTGTAAATACGGATGACGTGACATAAAAAACTTGCACTACGACACAGAAGTGCGGGCATTAATTTCATATTCGTACAAAACCAAGAGTGCCGAAGCGTATAATTTAAATTGTACTACCGTTGTTATACTATTATTTGTAGTAGAGAGTTATATTTCTTCCGATCGCTTCTCTGGCTCCTTACTGTCATCTCCCTACTCTTTGGCAACAATTTGAACTCGTTATAAGTTGGCATGTTCAAGTAATGTTTTGATTTATTATTTTAACAATGGTCCTCCTGATGACAACTTTTAATTTGAAAATAATTGTCAGTTAGTTGTTAGAATTACTAAATAGGTTAGCGACAGTATACATAATGTTGTCCGTGATGTCCTGGGTTCAATTCTCTCGAGGTTTCTATTCAAAAATTACACTTGAAGTGCCAGGTATTGGCATTTGGGCGCGATATTATGGCGATAGACTTACCCTTGTCATATTATAGCATATGTAAATACCTAGATTCACGTGTTGCATTTCTGCCTACTGCTTTGGGATACAGACGTGTGTGTTTGTTAGGAGAAACTGATGGTACAAATACCTTGTGGTTGCAGTGTCGAGGTTTGCAGGTTGCTTTCTGTGGAAATATAATACTCATAAATACGAAAATCCGTAAGACATTACATCACACATACATATCAAATGTTACGTCTGAGGCGTGTTTTGTCACAACATATTATTTAATAATAAAAATAAAAATAAAAATAATATTTGACTAAGAGTTTGACTGTATAATATATGTATAATAATACTGCTGGGCACCGACCCCCTTTACTAATGAGAGGGGACTTACTTACCTTAAACCCCAAGGATGGCTTACTGCTGGTTGGTAGACTTTACACACTTATTCACGACATTATTTTAAAGAAATTCTCAAGTGTGTTGGTTACCTAACTGTACGTTACTTAATGTTTTCTTTCGCCGTCCAAACGAGCGAAAATTACAATGATACCATCCCAAACAAACATTCATCACAATAATGACCATCTTTGAATGCAATATTATAATACCAAATGTTTTAACAAGGAAATACTTTACCTGTATCTAAGACTAACTACAGACAATATAGTTTATTTTACCGTACACCTAACATAGTCAATGAGTTCATTTCCGACAAAAATACACATGATTTTTTGTTAAACAGCAATTGCTCTCGAACTTATAAGACTCCGCTTCCTAATCTCCACAATAGTATTGTGCCTTTCTATTATTGTACGTTCTTAATCCTTCAATTATTTATATTATGTAGAATTTAGGTGTACTGGATGGTTCTAAAAATGTTGGCATTAGTATTTGTTAAGTTATATGCCACGTTTTAATAAAGTGCATGCATACGCACTCACGCCTGTAATCCCCGAAGGGGTATGCAGAGGTGAAACCAGTACACCCACATTTCGCCGAGCGTATCTCCGTCCCATGATGTGATAGGGGGCGAGCCTATCGCCATACCGGGCACAAATTCCAGACTCCGGGCTGATACTGAGCATTTTGTAATAGAAAAACCCAGTACCACTTTACCCGACCTGGGGATCGAACCCGAGACCTCAGCGTTGGCCTCAATCGTAACGCGTATGCATTAAAACTGCGCCACCGAGGCAGTCAGTGTTTTAATAGAGTATTATGTAAATGTTTAGGTTGTAAGTTTTCCATGTGAGTAAATTAATTAACGTAGTGATCGTCTACTGTGCACAGTGAGTGAACTTGTGGGGGGTTGTTGTTAATACGTAATACGTACAAACTACCGAGGAATAATGAAACAACTGATAACTGAAATACGTACTGAGTATATTTGCCGACGACAGGATATTTATTCAAGGGGTGCCTGTAATAATGTAACCACACACATATTACAAATACACATAACAATGTGGCACGTAGTGATAACTTTATAAAGCCAACAACTGATTTAGCTCATCAATGTCAAATTTACAAACTCGCTGCTAAAATAATTGCGGATCGCAATATTGTTGAAGTGGTTTCGTTTGTGTCTCGGAGCTGTTCTGTTGAACCACCGCCGCGCCGCCACGTGCCGCCACGCCGCGCCGCATCAGTCCCTATAAATAAAGGATTGATTGTATCGAAGCCTGGAGCGTTATTAGTCAATCCTTCAAATAATCAACATCTTTCGTTTAATTACTTTGACACTTGTTTCAAGAGTCGCCTTTTCAATCTTCAACTCAATAAAATAACGTTTAACAAAACTTAGAAATCTACTTCAAAATAAAAACAATTTGTTATTTTTGACTTTTCAGTATTTATATTTTGAAGTCGGTTTGTAAGTGTTGTCAAACGTTATTTAATTTTTAATTTTGTGTGGTAGTTATTGCAATAGCATGTAAATTCCAATACCATAACACAGTCTCATATTCTGTTGTCCGTTGAGGAGTTTAATTTTTTTTACGCCGTACTCCGTCATCAGATCTTAACCAAATTTATATGGGATCTCATCGCTAAACTCTATCGAGTGAAATTGTTTCCAACAAAATCGGTCCACAATTGGCGGAGAAATCAATGTACCATACTGATGTCTCGCTGACTATATACTTTGTATATTTTGTAGTATTGGTTGTATGCCAACATAATGAAAGATTTCATCGTTTATCTTCTGTACTTAGTGGTAGGTGCCACGTATACGAGAGGCGTCGATGTATTGCACCACCGCTTTGTCTTTTACTGCCGCCAAGAAGTAGTTTATAAACACTATTGTGTTCAGGTGTGAAGGACCCCAAAACCAGTGAAATTTATATGAGACTTAACATCGTATGTCTCTAACTGACGAACGCTGTACAGTGTCATGTAATACTTTGTAAGTTAAAGTACTTACTTGCTTCTGTTTATGGACAGACGTGGCACTTACCATAAAGCGAGCAAACTACTCAATCCGTTATTCAAGAAAATAAGAAAAAATACGATTACCTAACTCCATGAAAAGTTAATTAATATTTAACCTTTTGAACCTAAATTATAATGAAAGTTGAAAATTGTAAAGCACCTTTGTAATTGTACATTTAATGTTTAATTCTAACCAGTTTTCTACGTACCTAAAGTTTTTTGATATCAAAGGCAGGGATAAATACCATTATACGATAAAGTAAGTTTTGAGTGCTAGCGGCCGCGCCCGGCGCCGCGCGCCTTTGGCTTCAGCTTTGAGCACTCGATAGTCGTTGCGAATTCACACCCTTGACTAAATCAAAAATGTCTTATATCCTAATTATAAGAGGTAAAGCTATGCTGGAAACAGTTCTCTCGCTAGCATGAATGGGCCGACTCGACCGAGGTACCACTGTCTTACAGAAAACTGACGTGAAATGACACTTTGCTGTTACATTTCATACGATGAGAGATTTCCGGAGGCCCAAATCCTTGGAGTCTGAAACACATCCATGATTCTATTCCGCTCATGTTTAAAATTTAGCGAGCATTTGTATTGTTAATATTTTCTATTTCTTTTCCTTGATATCTTATACTTCTCCTATTTTTTCGTTTTCATTATATTGTGTTATCCATACGGTATGTAATATATATAAAATAATATTGTAAATCATACAATTAATGTAATTGGTTATTATCGTGTTAATTGAATTAAATAAATAAACGATTCATCTAGTACTCACACACACACACACACACACACACACACAAACGTGGGTGCCTACTGCCTACCCCTGCCGGAATACACGCGTGAGCTTATGTTATGTATAGTTTTAAATGAGTACTATTTATTGTAAGCTTCATAATAATAATAGCACCGTTTATTGCTGCTATTAAAGGTACTCTGGACAATAACTATATCAAGTGGATAAATATAGGATTGTGAAGCGTGGTGGAGGTGGTTGGTGAGGTATGTAAGAGGGTGCGTTATTAGGGAAACGCAGTCGAGCTTGGAACGTTTACGTTTAAACGCTGGTCAAGTACAGTTGTAATCATTAGCAAAGTAATAGACTTCTTACACTATACATTTATACAATGTAAATGTAATTCCATCCCCACTCATTATGTTTGGGATGTTTGCGCACTATCACACTGATGGGTTTCATGCCATTAGTCGCAAGAAAACTGTATCCTTGATCAGCAGAGTGCGGGGCAGTAGTAACATTATTCTGAGGACTGTAGCGGACAGATTCTCATCGCCACTTTGGAGGAGCCTTGTCCGAAGAGTAATTTAAACTTATAATAATATTTAATTTAATTCCCTTTGTTTTAATTGAATTTGTAATAATATAATATTTGTGTTTTAGACTTAACATTTTTTAAAATTGTAAATGTTTGCCAATATGGACTGTACTTGTCTGAAATAAATGATTTTAATTTAATTTAATTTAATTTAATTTACTAGTTCACGTTGTTCAGGTATCCAGGTGTTGTACAATACTAAGTGTATAGTAATGTTTAATGTATCCCGCACTCTGCGTTACGCTTGTACAAATACTGTTCATATTAGGTATATTTGCTAGTCGGTGTAGTGAAGTTTAACAGCGTTTATTTGCTTGTACAGGTTTGTTTGAGGAGTCAATTCTTTCTTTTTTTTTTATCATGGCTCGGCAAAGTGACTACGCTACACATGATGGTAAGTATAGCGCAATCCATGAATACTGTCGACCAACGATAGACACTAAATCTGTCACAGATCGGCAGAATTATGCCGGCCTGCTTAGTTGCTTCTTCACACTCCGTTTAAAGGATATACGAAGGAGGAAACACGTGCGCCGGCAAGCTATTCCACAGCTTTAGTGTAATAATAATGTTTAATTCAGTATTAGTGCGTAATCACAGTGAACTGGCGGGTGCTACGAGATAATAACTAGTACCAACGTGGAGGCCCATAGCTGCTGCTATTGCTGGCCAAACTAAATACCAGTACGCTATTGAGACGTTAGGGCGTCTGTCTACGTGTTACATAACATAACATAAGCTCACGCCTGTATACCAGAAGAGGTAGGCTGAGGGGCAACTAGTACTACAACCACGGTTCGCCGAAATTTAATTTCCTTCCCCTTATGTGATAGGGAGCAAGCCTATCACTATACCAGGCACACATTCCAATCCCGAGCAACGCTTACGTGATTTTTAAATTGCTGTTAACACAAATTGTGATTACCCGCCTTTAAAGCTAAGACTTCACGGATGCTCAAGGTAAGCATGCAACCACTAGATCGTTACGTAGTTACTATAGTAACGAGCGCATGTGTACAATGGAAAATATGCGCGCTTCGCCGCAAGATTCATACTCTATCAAGAAACATTTCATAGGCCACTTCAGTGTATTCGTAAGCGACGGTGTCATATATCGTGCTAGACCCACTCAGAGGACGAAGCCTTATTTAGTCATTACGCATAGCTTGCCACGTACAACCATACAATGGTACAAGTGGTAGAGCCACGGCCACGCTGTACGCGATTTTTTACAGCATAGGCCAGCTCCACTGGGTTGTTATCACTGTTTCAAAGAAAACCGACGCAATGTAACAACAGATGTCCAAATCCCTCTTCCTAATCTCTCAAATACCTCGTTCTTTGAAAGTCGGCAACGCATCCATGATTCTTTTGATATTGTTGAGCAGATACGATGGTCGTCATCCGGTCGGGTACAAATACAAATATCCACCCACCAGTGGATTGTTGATGAACATTGGAAATTAGTAAAAACATTGGTTTAATTATATTATCTTTTTATAGTTCAATTATATTCGCAAAATCGCAAGTTTTATTTCAATAAGCATACTTATTTATTAATATATTTATTTATTCGAGCGACTTACAAAACATACAATCATAAGAGTATTTCGTACAATAGGTAAGGTGTCTTATGCTAAATGTTGTCTTAATTACAAGTTGCCACGGCATGCTAAAGTGGACAAAAATAATACTTATATAATAAAAGAAAAGAAAGTAAAGAGAGTACAGGATGTAAGTAATGATCATACAGATACGAGCGCGATGACTAACGGTTAGGTTGTAGCAGACAACCTGACCTTAATGATATGGGTGTTTCAAACCCTATACGACAGCTAACAACTTGTATCATCCATAGCCTATAGAGTCCCACTGCTTGTATTATTCCCCTGTAATTATCGATCGACGGGCGTCGGGCTTTACATAATATATCGGGTTGTTTCCGATTGCATGTCATTCTTAATAACCCGCGATATTACACGACACGTACCCTTTTGTCACTTCAAACCGTCGCTGGGCTTTTGGAACGGAGCTGTGGCCCGTTCATTTTGTATTTAATTTATACCGCGGCCATCAATAAGCGCGTGTTGGCGCGGCATTAACACTTCCACGTTCCATTTAAATGGATTATAGCATAATTTATATTTATTACAAGCCTTCAGCGGCGCGGCGTAATATCAGCCTCAATTCAGGTGACGCGGACGCGCGGACGCCGCGGTTTATGACTTATTAGACGTCATTTTAATAATATCGCAATCCACGCACATTTTTTTTATTTCCTGTACTGTACAGGCTATAAGTACAGGTCAATCACCAGGTACAATCTAAGTAATGTCAATTGTCAAAAAAAAACGAATGAAATGATGATTATAATTCTGTACTTTTGCTAAGACACAGGAAACATAGTACCGACTGCGCATCACAAATGTTGTAATGTATGAGATATAAAGAGCCATGTATGCTGCGACACCGGCACGTGTGACCAACTGTAATATAAAAACAATTCTCATTGTGCGTTGCGAGTTGCGATTCCTGTCTCAACTCTCAGCATATTATTATGTGAATGTGTGACCGCTGTGCTACCGCGCTATCACGCTGCGCCGCTCGCTCTGGCTCATCACCTACTGGTAAATATTGAAGTAGTTTATTTTATAAATAGATTCTTTACTCAATGAAGCATATTCCCGAGTCCTCCTACTCACCACTCGCTGAGCACAAACACTGTGTAGTGTGTAGTGCGGTCCGAAGACGTGTCGATTTATTGCGCCGTTTCCGCATGCGCACGATCATTATAATACAAAATGTTTATTTTTTAAACACCTCAACTCAGAATTTTCCAAACAGCGAATGGACTGCGAACAGTACTCGCATTACGATTTCCTGCTTCTAAACAGGAGCAGATCCAAGATTTTTGAGATAGGGCAATTATTATTAAATAGCGATCCGGGGATTTTTTCTATTATCTGGGGAGGAGGGGAAGTGGAACATCAAAATCTTAGGCCCAAAGCCAATCTCGACTGCACGTGGTACACTCTGCTAATTAATGAACGAGGTAATAGCGAAATGGTTCTCATTGCGGGTTGTGGGGGGTCAGACGGCGGGTCACCCCACTTACCTAATATCAAATACTTAGTCATATTTGTTGGAGTATGTCGTTGGCTGAAACTGTAGGTAGGACTAGTATAAGTCGGTTAATAGACTGTGTTGCAAATGTTTGCTACCATGATTCAGGATCAATTGAAATATTCAATCAGAGGGGGGTAATTGTGTATCGCGTGTTGACCCCTCCGCACTTCCCCTGGATCCGTGCCAGCTTCAAACACCGAGCGGCGGCAACAGACATGACGGGTGAGCTCGCTGCTTATTAATGTCTCTCATTTGTTCGCGGTGTTTAGTTTAGATGTTGCCTAATATTAATAGCCAACGAGCAATTATACAATTATACAATTATACCGCCCGCACCACGCCGGTGGTGTAGTTAAGGAAATATTTCCACCGCCTCGTCATGTCGTAACGTATTTATGTTCCTCACTAAACAGGATAGGACTATACGACCCATTAGCAACAAGTAAGATTGAGTGCATAGCAGTTGATACAGCGCAACTACCACCTGATGACGTCACGGTCCACGATAGATCCTTTATTATAAACTCTCATCTAAGACCTGTCAGATTTTTATGGTCTGTCAAAATTTTAACTTAACAATTCAATATCGAAATAAAACTAGTTTATACGGATTTTATCGCGGCTTAATTTTTATTTTAACGGGACTAAAATAATATTAATTAAACCGCGATAAAATCCGTATAAACTAATTTTATTTCAATTTGTAATATTCGCGTAAAAATAAGAAATCACTATAACAATTAAATATTCAATTTGAACAAAGTTGGATAGTCCGGTAAACGGACAAGTGGATCACCTGATGGTAAGTAAATTCCATCGCCCATGAACACCCACAATATCAAAACAATCATGGACGCGTTGCCGATCTTAATAGGAAGGAATCATTAGAAATTCGGATATCTCACCCACCATACACGCCGCAACAGAAAGCTGCTACTTCACGTCGGATTTCTATGAGACAGTGGTAACAAACAGCCCGGTCAAGTCGTTCCATTCGTGGCTCTACATAATCACTGACTGACATAAAAGACACAACCTAAATCGTTAGGTTTAGAACCATGACATTTTGTGATCCGATGACGTGTAAGTCCGCGACACATATAATCGATAGTGTTTCAAATATTGTATACCAGCTTTTGCTCGCGGCTCCGCCCGCGTGAATAGACTTTTCCGAAATAAAACGTAGCCTATAATCGTCTCCAGGGTCCCATCTATCTCTACATCAAAATTCATCAAAATCGGTTCAGTGATTTAGGCGTGAAAGCGTAACAAACAAATAGATTTTTTTTCATAAAAAGTATCATATGTTACTTCTTATACCTCCAAGAATATGTGTACAAAGTTTTATGATGATCGGTTAAGTAGTTTTCGCGTGAAAGCGCAACAAACAAACTTACATTCAAATTTATAATATTAGTATGATTATATACGAGAAATAAAATAATTGTCAACCGTAGGATTAATAATTGTCTATTACTTGATGTTTGAAAACACCCGATATCAGTATTCCAGCGTTTTTTCAAAACGCTCCGCCGATGTTTTATATCCTAATACTGGCACGCGCCACTAAATCAAATCAAATCAAATCAAATCAAATCAAATAATTTATTTGCAAGAATGTAGGTGTACAGTATGTATGGTCTTAGATATAATATAAGTGGCCCTTATACATTCTACCATATTTAAATGGTGTGCAAATATTAATTATATTAAATGTCAATTACAATGATTAATTATTAAAATTTGCCATCACTTTACTTACTTAATAAAATCTTTTAGTTCGTAAAAACAGTTTTCAGCTAGCCATAGCGTTATTTTTCTTTTAAATATAGCAATAGGTAAATCTTTAAATGCATTTGGTAGTTTATTGTATACTGTAATGGCGTTGACAAATACATTTCTTTTAAATAATTCTAACCTACATTGTGGAAAATATAATTTAAATCTATTTCTTACAGTTGAATTTCTTTGTACTACTTCTGCATGTGTATTAAAATATTTTGGGTGTGATTTGACAAACAAACACAACTCTCTAATGTACAAACAAGCTAATGGCAGTATTTTAAATTTTTTAAATAGGGGTTTGCAACTTTCCATGCACCAGGCTCCACATATTGCCCGTACACATTTTTTTTGTACAATAAAAGCTCTGTCTATCTGAACCGAATTTCCCCACAACAAAAGTCCATATGATAAAATAGACGAAACATAACCGTGGTATGCACTAAGCGCAGCTTCTGTTGAAACAGTAGCTCTCAATCTTTTAATTGCGTATACAAATCTGTCTAGTTTACTACTTCTGAAGCTAGATATTAATCATTGTCAGACGGTCAGACGGTCAGAGCCTCATAATACTCTGTTATCTCGCAGTAATTGTTGGCAACGCGATCTGTCACTGTGGTGATTTGTTATGAGGCAAACTCTTCTCTTAGAATTAGTTTGTGGCCGCAAACTAGCGCCATCAATTACTTATTTACAATACAAGCAATACGATATTACTATTTTCTCTAGTTTATCTCTTCTTTTGACATAATAACGTTTCGATTATTCTATGCAACCATGTTAGCGTCTTTAAATGTAAGAAAATATGCTATAATATATACAAAGAATATTTTGATGAAAGTAGTAAGGAAAAGGGGATTTAGTATAAAACTTTGCAATGTCAGCCTCCTCGACTACCTTGGTTTGTGCGAAGAAGACTATAAGTAGGTCTTACATTGTTTTAGCACATAGAATTCGTTCTGGTCACTATCCTTCAAGAAAATTCGGATTTCTTATGAAAAAGGTTGATTCGCCAAACTGTGAAACTTGTGGAGTTATAGATAATAAATAATAAATAAATACACTATTAACCTGTATCGTGGGTATCAAGAACTACGAGGGACTTGCGGTCCCACAACACCCAGACCCGAGACAAATATTTGTGAATCAGACAAACATTTGTCTAGGTGCGGGAATCGAACCCACGGCCTCACGCTTCGCAACCGGCTACTCGCCCGCTGCATCAATCATCTCTTGATGGATTGTACCAAATACAAAGATGAAAGAGAATTGTTGATTCGTAAACTGAAGTTTAATAGATATGACATAGGCACTTTCGTTAACGTCTTATCGGAACCTACTTCTGAAGGGGCTCTGTCTTTATTTGAAATGTTTATAAATCAGTGATATGTACATTTTTAAGTCCTTAAATTATTTTATTGTCGACAGATAATGTACGATGGAGGGTACGATGGGACTGACATACCATTGTTGGCTAAAAGTCCCAAAATAAAACCGAAAAGAAAAAAAAACCATGTTAGCGTCGATAAACCTAAAGAGATAAAACAGATTTTTCCCGACAAAACGAGTGGACAAAATCATCTCGAGTTGCATGTGCTAAGCCCTCTTATCAAGTAATATTACATGTAATAAACATGTGCACTGCGCCGCGCCGCCGCGCCGCGCCCTGAGCTACTAATGGGCGTTCGCTTAGGTGTAAACACACATTCAAACTCACACGCAACGTGCCGTCTCAGTACTGTCGAATTTATTCAACTGCTGCATAGCACATGTGGTCTGTCGCCGTACAGCAAGAGTCGAAAACTTTAAATTCCAGACATCGATTGTACAAATTATATGGGCATAATGTTCGAAATGGCTTTTTAATTATTATTAATTATTGTATATAATTATCTACCTAAAGCCTATATTAATACTTACGAGATGTGAATATGATGCGATGTGAAATGAGAGTCTGCGGGTCCGATTCCCGCACCGAGAGAAATGTATGTGTCTGAAATTTTCTCATAGTTCCTGATATTAGATCTGCCACGGTCTTTCGTCTGTCAGAGGTCGTCTGGGTAGGTGTCACTGCTTTGTCTTTTTCTGCCGCCAAGCAGCAGTGTGTAAGCATTGTTGTTTCGGAATGGTGAGCGCAGTGCAATACCTTGCAGTGCTTTTAATTGGCGTGTCGCTTATCGTCAGGCGAGCAAACTGCTTTTCTCTGCGCTATATTGTATTAAAAAAAACACGCGACACAAGACAGATATCTTAGGGTGGGGTCAAGAGTATTTGTGTGACTTTAATGTATAACAAATATATTATAAGTAGGCACGATATGTATTACTTATAGGTACATTGTTGTCTGTTCTCTTGTGATAATGAGTGTGGATAGTCTGTAGCCTGTAGCCTGTAGGTATCTTTATTATTACCACAGTATTTGCATCGGTTTCATGTAATCACACGAGTCACAAACACTCACTTTGTACTGTTATTCTCCACAAATGATAAATAGTATTTATCATACGCAGTGTACAAATTATGTACCTTCAGTTAACATAAGCTGCAGCGAAATATATATTAATTTTCACCGACCCCATAAACACCCACAATACAAAATATATAATGCGTTAAACAGTTTGTGAAATTATATTTTGTAAGTTTGGTTTAAATTCATTATTACAATCACCCATATAATAATGTTAATATTGTATTACACTGTGCCCCACTGCTGGGCACGAGCCTCCTCTACCAATGAGAGAAGTTGAACTTCAGTCAACCAAGCTTCCTAATGTTGGTAGTCGTGCTGGTAGTTTCACATTCACATCTTTGAAAATATTGTTGGACAAGTTTAAGGTATGCAGGTTTCCTTAAGGTGTTTTCCTTCACCATTAAAATGAGCGATAATTACGAGTACGTATACAAATACATACGTATGTTACTTCGTAAAGTTACGTGCACTGGGAGTTGGGTTCAAGCCCGCGACATCCATATCGGTAGACGGCTTCACACCCCGCTAGGCTATCGCCGTTTTTTTGAATAGACTGACAAACATGAACAAGGTGGTAGGTCCCTCGTTTGCGAGAGACCGGCTGGGTTGGTACCACCGCTTTGTCTTTTTCTGCCGCCAAGCAACAGTGTGTAAGCACTGTTGTGTTCCGGTGTGAAGGACATTGAAGCCAGTGTAATTACTGGGCATTATGAGACTTAACACCTTATGTCTCGGGGTGACGAGCGCAGTCCAGTGTCATGCAGTGCTTTATTCAAAGTTCTGTGTGGCGTTGCTTCTGTTTATGAGCAGGCGTGGCGCTTACCATCAGGCGAGCGACCTGCGCGTCTCGTCCTTCAATCTAATAAAAAAAAACATGAATGTGGGTCACCTGATGTTAAATGATCTCCGCCGCCGACCGTCCATGTACGCCCATAATACTAGAAGAATCATCGGCGCGTTGCCGATCTTAAAGGAAATGGATAATAAGGGATTGGCAAGTGGAGGGGGATATCTCACTCACCGTAGCAAACGCAGCAGCAAGCCGCTACTTTACGTCAGTTTTCTGTGAGACAGTGGTAACGAGCCGGCCCTGCTCGTACTGCAATTGTTTAACTTTGCGACTCACAAGCGTATTAACAAATTGACATGTTTGTAGTGTGTAGTGTGGTTTGGGGAAACATCTCGACTTGCAACAATCGTGGTTGCGTATATTCACCGATGATATTCACAGTAAACATATTGATTGTGGGTAGATAAAACAAAAGAAAACATAAAATAGATGGACTAGTATGAAAATACTAAGTTCTATGAGAATAATACTGTAACAATAATACATTGTAATACTGCAGTGTGAGATGAGACCTGCCACGTCTACATTGTGATTGTCTCGGGCGGCCACGGCGCGGCGCGGCGCGTCGGTAAATCATTTATATTACATTAAACAAATTAAAGTTATTCAGCGGCGAGAGTAGCTCATAAATACGGAGTGGTTTGGATCTGTTCCAGAAGAGAGAGCTGAGGGGGGCCGGCCGCTCTGCGACGTTAATCTTAATTGAATCAGTCGCGATTGTACCAACACCTGACGCCTCACAGCGTCGCTTAACGTGACATGACGTGACGTGACCTGCCACCTGACTCGATGTGACTTAATGTGGCAACATGATGATGTGTTGATATGGATGTGTGTTTTTATGAATGACGAGACTTGACTTCTACCTACCCCTATGGGAAACAGGCGTGCGTCTATGTATGTATGTATGTATGAGACTTGTGGATTGTTTGCCTAATGATAAGCGCCACACTGCACCGCACACGTGTACTCATTAGCAACACCACTCACAACTTTAGATTACAAAGTGCTGCGTGATACTGAACTGCGGTCGTTCTAAGACATTATATGTTAAGTGTCATAATGTCTGGTAGTTTCACTGTCTTTATTATCTTTCAAACCGAATCACAAAAGTCAGTGCAACACATTGCTGTTTGTGGCAGATGTTGGTACATATATATGGTAGTCATAGTCATACAGAGTATTGACTGAATGCAAGCAGCAAGCAGTTCACGGTTCTGTGAGTAAATCCTATGGAATACAAAAAAAAAACAAAAATTTACATTTTGCGGAGATATCGCGTAGCATATTTAAAAATACAAACAAATAGTGAACCTCCGCCATTAGTTCTGTAATCTGTTACCTACTCTTCGGGGTTCTACGTGCCCTCGCGTCGTTCAGAAGGCCAATTCTCGTAATTTTAAATGTTCAAAATATTATTCCGATCTAATTTCAGCGTCAAGAAAGTTGCAAATGGCATTCTCTTAAACAAATAATCTCTTAAAAAATAAATATGTGAACATAGATCGTAATGAGATTGAATGTAGAATAAAAGTTGAAGAAGCCAAACAGTATAATGTTAATGCTAGGTGCATTTGACGTTGATTATTGGTTTAAGAGAATGCCATTTGCAACTTTCTTGACGCTGAGACTAGATCGGAATGATATTTTGAACATTTAAAATTGCGAGAATTGGCCTCCAGATCCCTCACGTCATGTTATTTGCATTCGATTTGGTTCGATATCGCGAAGGTATTTATACTCGTATTGACGTGCAAGTAGTCGTGTCGCCGCAATAGTTGCGTCAACTTTATTGTCTAATACTAATATACTACAGAGAACTTTACCGAGCTCGTGGGGCGGCCGGTGCCCTTCTGTGTGTTTTTATATGTCGCGGTCGGTGCGGGATGGTGCTGGCCGGTAGGTACCTGTAGGTACGCAGGGACGTAAGGTAGGGGGGGGGGGGTAGTGTAATGATAGTTTATTTTATTTCTTTCAATTTAAATGTAAGCATTGATGTTACAAGGTGACTTCTCTCTAATCATTTTTAACCACAGACACATCGTCTGTGGTTGGTCGACAGTATTCTTGGATTGCGCTGCACTTAACATCAGGTATAGCGTAGTCACTTTGCCGAGCTAGTATAAAAAAAACGATGTTAAAAATGAAAGAGGTTCTCAATTCAGCACGGATGTAATGTTTATTCATCAATTTCTCGGCAAAATATGAACCGTTTTTTTAAACATTTTTTTCATTATTGACATGCAAAAAATATCGTTGTGGCTCAACTACTTACAATATAAATGTCTTGACTCTTGATTTGGATTTGAATTAACCCCGGCGGCACATGTCAAACATTGTGGCGCACGGGAAGTTCGTCCCAAACGTACACAATGGTGCTCAATGACCCGAGTCACCGGTCATCACAATCAATGTCCAGTATCCAGTGTCCAGTCACTCCGGTGACCCTAGATACAATAAAACTGTGAGTGGTAGAGCCATGCTGTTGACAGTTTTGTCTACAGCACGAATGGGCCGGCTCGACCGAAAAGAAACATCTCCGTAATTTTTTCGTCGATTAAAAGTCAATTTTATCAAGCACAACAACATAACAAATATTACGAGCCCAATATCATGACGAATAATCATGAGATATTAAAATGTCGCATTTGATTTAGTTATGAGTTACTGATTTGTTTATTTTTGACAGTCTCCGTGGCGCAGTTGGCGAGTAGCCGGCTGCGAAGCGTGAGGCCGTGGGTTCGATTCCCGCACCGAGATAAATGTTTGTCTGACCCACAAATATTTGTTTCGGGTCAAGGTGTTGTGGGACAGCAAGTCCCTCGTAGTTCTTGATACCTACGACATAGGTTAACCTAGTGTGGGGTCAGGACTATGTGTGTGACTGTTGGGTGTATTTATTTATTATTTATTTATTTTTGGTGAAAACGTGAGCCAGTGTAGTAGCTCGATTCCCTCGCCACTGGGTTGTGACGTCACCGTTTCTCTGTCGACTCATGTCTCACTCACACGTCACTCGTAAAAATGTAGCATTCTACACGAACTCCACTCATTACGCACGCCTCTAATTATACCGACTGTTTGTGTGTATATTTGCTCCAACCACACAATGTTTACATTTTTATTCCTGGAAAAAGTAATGGCGTGTTATTATGGGGCTTAAACCAGCTGGACGGCACGGTCACTGAGACGGTCGATACACAGCACCGATACACAATGAGATTCGTACAGTAAACACGTAACACACTATCAACACTATTATAAAACACTAGCCTTTGCTCGCGGCTCCGTCCGCGTGAACGGCCTTTTCCGGGATAAAAAGTAGCCTATGTTACTCAGTGATAATGTAGCTTTCTAAGTGCAAAACAATTTATTAAATCGTTCCAGTAGTTTTTAAGTTTATTCGTTACATAGTTTAATAAATCTTTCCTCTTTAAAAAAGGTAGGCATCACAAGATAGATACTCAACGAGCGATAGCACAGTACATATCAATGACAACGTGAGAATGGAAGCCTACAGTTTTTTCTTTCTTTTCTTGGCCTGGTGTTGTACGTTGTGCAAACTAACGCTGCGCGGATGTATAACGTTGCACATCTGCGCACACCGTATTCATCTCCGTGACGTAGATCTCCTTAACATGACGTCCCACACAAGAGAACAGGCGCTATAAGGGTCTTATTATGAGATCTTCAAGTCTCAGTGGTACCTGAGGATCACAAGTTACACCTGTAACCTCACGCCACTGTACCTACCCATGAATGTACAAGTGTGTATTTAAACTAATTTCGTTTGCTTCAGTTATTTTGGCGGGAGAGTGTACAAGCTCCCTCACTCCTGAGTCCTCTCCTCCACGAAGATCCTGAAAAAAGTAAGTGTAAGTGTAAAAGCGAATGATACGTTCGTATATACTCTATCTATAAATACACACAATCTGTAACCGCGGTCAAAAATACATATTCGTTGCCACTGTGGGTAGAAGATCGGCGCTATAATATCGGTACTAGCCACTAAACGTCATCATAAATAGGTGAAATACAGTTTTATAGTATCAATGGCGGAAGGTGGAGGGAATCTGAAAAAAAATCCCAATATTTGTAAACGTTAAATGAATTGTTGTTATCTACACTTCAAACTCATTTATTTATAATATAATATTTTAGCAGTGATAGCTTAGCGGGGACTCGTATGGACTGTCGAGATGAAAATCGCAGGCTCAAAACCAGCCCCAGGAGCATGAACCTCTAACTTTTCTAAGTTACGTGTGTATTCATTGTTAATTATCACTTACTTTTACGGTGAAGGAAATATTGTGAAACCTGCATACTTGAGAAGTTCTCCATAAGAATTTCGAACGTATGTGAAGTCTGCCAACCCGCATTAGGCCAGCGTGGTCGACTAAGGCCTAACCCCTCTCATTCAGTAGAGGAGGCCCGTGCCCAGCAGTGGCAAGTATATAATAAGGGCTATAAAAAAAATCTAGTCACTTTAGAAGAACTAGCGTAATTCGATTGTATTATGGATTGTGTTTTGTATGAGTACCTAGTGTAAACTCGTGCATGGAGTTCGACTTCGAATTGTCACTAGAACGGAACTATAAACATGTGGGTAGTGCGCGTCTGTTCAATAATTGCATATGTCAACAGAATGCCGTGATTATAACACGCCGGGCCAGCTGCGGCGCATGCACCAGACACATCACTAAACTATCAGATGCGTTGTGACTTGTGCTCACTCATATTACAACATATTAAATGAATATCGGTACAGTACTTGCAGATTGAGTGGTAAAGCCACGCTGTAGACACTTTTGTCTACAGCATGAATGGAACGGCTCGCCCGGATCGTGACCACTATCTTACAGAAAACTGTCTTACGGTTACTACGCTTACGCTTGCTGCTGCGTTTCTTACGGTTAGTAAGATATCCGGAGGCCAAAATCCCCCTCCCCTTCCCAATCCCTTTCCCTTTCCTTTAAGGTCGGCAACGCGCCCATAATTCTTTTGGTATTGTGGGCGTACATGGGCGGTGGAGCTCACTTATGAGCATATATTGCACAAGCTCGACTTCATGTATCCTATCCTATTCCTTCCTTCCTTCCACCTGCTATCATCTCACTCGCAGTGTGGTGAGCGCAACATAACTTTAAACACATGTTACAGAAAGGTTTGGCTTATTAGTTTTTACGACCGGCTACCTACCTGAAGTGAACTCCTGTGGGGTGGAAACACTCAGACCCGAAACAAATATTTGTGAATCATACAAACATTTACTCTCGGTGCGTGAGTCGAACCCGCGGCTTCTCGCTTCACAGCCAGCTGCTCGCTCACTGCGTCACGGAGTCTGTCTGCTGGCTGATTTATCCTAGCCTATTCCTACTACAGCATCCAAACTTTCACATACTAAATGTGTGTGAGTTTGTGAATTTGGATGTTTGTTAGTCAATCACGCCTAAACGTCTGAATAGTTATGGATGAAATTTCGGATACAGCTTGGCCAGGAGTTGGATTAGGACACAGGCTACTTTTTATCCCGGAAAAGGAAGGCCACTACTCAAACTAACGCTGTGGAATTTGGAATGTGACCTTTCACGCGGGCGGAGTTGCGAGCTAAAGCTAGTATGACATAATCTGATCGTGTTGATACACTATGTCCTCAATCCAGCACTAAGCGTTGTATTATACATGTAAGTGTCGCACGGTGAAGGGAGGTGCGGTGCGCTCCGACATCGATGCCTCTCTAATGTCATTACGCCGCACTGGTGCATCCGCCAAACACATTATGCTCCAAAATTCCATAATCACACATCAATAATTTGAGTAGATACTCCTTCCTCTAGTACCGCGCTGTCATATATCAGCTACAATCGATGGCTATAATACTATATGTACAGAAGTGGTTTAAAGCATATCTGCGTAACAGCGCAGCGCCAATATGACGGTGTGCATGTTATTAGCAAGCAGCGGCGATAAATGTCTACATCACTAACGCGTAACTGAATATCTTTGTATTTGTATTGGTGCAGCGTAGAGCGCGTACTATACTCTGCCATCGCAATAGCACACTGTTTAATTAAAACCGGTTTAGATTGTCGAGACACCCGTGACCACCCGACCGGCACACGACATCCGCTGCCGTCGTTGTTTACATTACATTCGAAGGCTTCGTAGCTTGATGCGAGCGAGATACCGCCCCAATCTTTTCATTTATGATGCAAATAGGTCATTGCGGACACGTTTATACTTAAACATCAATCATTCATTTAATTAAAAGACTCTATTGGTTTTGCAAAAATGCCCTATGTCTTGAGATTTTTTTTATAACACGTGACAATTTTGTCTACAGCGTGGTTCTATCTCTCCAGTGTCAAGAAATTCAACCTTAGTTTCTTTTGAAAATAATCTTAATTTTTACATTTGACTTCTTATATACTTGGCCCGATATAGCGACAGGTTCTCCTATAACTCCATTTGTGAACCTGTGTACTAGTATACACTGTGGACTTATGTGTGTGTGTATAAAGCATGCAGCTAGTAAGCACAAGTTTGTATCACGGTTTGTAAGTCATATCCTGCGCGTCATCTCCACGACGAGGGTTCGGTCCGCTTCAGTTATTTGTTTTGCATTCTAGCTTAGTATTTGCCCTCGCATGCCTGCCAAGCGTAGCATTGTAGCACTGTAGCAGACGTAGCAGTCGTAGCTTTGTAGACGACAGTGCAGCACTCGTAGCGGAGACAACTACACTAGACTATTTCAAAATATTCGATTAAGTTTTGAGTATCAATTAACGTATAAAAACATCAATTTTGAAATTCATAATACAGATCTTTCTGCACTAATATACATAGATCACGTTGTGATTTTTGTATTTGAAATTGTCATATTTTATTTAGTAAATAGCAGGTGAAAGGTGATGAAATAGGAGCTAAATTTAACATTACATACATACATATATACATAGGTACTCACGCCTGTAATCCCCGAAGTGGTAGGCAGAGGTGTAACCAATACACCCACATTTTGCCGAGAGTATCTCCGTCTCATGATGTCATATATTTAGTTATTTGTTTATACGTTTCTTTATTCAACAATAATGAACGTATTAGTCAGAAGACACCGCATTCGACAATCTGCTTTTAGTGAGTTCTCACAATGAAAAGTTAGCTCATTCACAACGCAATCTATAATGAGTTTAATTTTTATTTCATCATTGTTGTGAGTCGCTAATCACTCATGATGTAGTTGTAAACATTTTTGCGTTGCCGCTGTCGTAGTCCACACCATGCCTCATTACTCTCTACGTTGTGTTTCAGAGGAGCAGCAGCTAGCAGCGAGCAGCGAGCATCGCTTTGTTGACATGGTGTGAGGCAGGTTGGGCGGCATGGACGACCCGGAGCGCATCGCGCGGGATCTGGCCGCCTGCGCCGCCGCTAACAATGACTCCGCACCTCCGCCTGGCCCCTACTGCGAGGGTACCTTCGACACGTGGCTGTGTTGGCCACACACGCGCGTGAACACCTCCGCATACGCTCGCTGCCCAGGATTCGTGCCAGGCTTTAGCACAGACTGTGAGTAGTCTAGCCAAATAGTTTTTTTAATTTGGGTGTATTCGATTTCCTACTTTTTTAACTTAACCAGCCTGGTTAACCTATAACTGGCTGTAGTACTGTATTAAGACAGAGAGAGACATGTTGTAGTAGAAGTACTGGATTAAAACAGAGAGAGACATGTTGGTATTCGAGTGTGAATGATGAATTCGTTCTAATATCCAGCATTACTCACGACTTTGTCAGTTTTTAACCGATTTCAAAAAGGTGGAGGTCCTCAATTCTACTGTTTATATCATTTGATGTATGTTTACACATAACTCCGACAGTTTTTTCTTTGATAAGATTTTTTCCTGAGATGAACCCTTTAACATTTGACGGATCTGATGACTGAGTACACGAAACAATTAGAACTTCCTCAGCGAATAACATAAAGCGCACCACGATTTGGGTTTTGAAGTTTTAAAGCTATACTTGTCAGAAGTTTTATTTACGAGGTATGTTTGTTATTCATCCTTCCGTGTTACTGTTACAGTGTTCGCGCACAAGGAATGCACCGCCAACGGGTCGTGGTGGAGGCATCCCGCAACCGGCCGGCCTTGGTCCAACTACACCACCTGCGTCAAACCTGAGGATGTCGGTATTTCGTATTATATAGTATATATATAAATACACAAACAAAATGATAAAATAGCACAATAAGGAAAGTGTATCGCTGTCTCGACTACAGGACGTGAGTGATATCATCGCGGTGTACGAGACCGGGTACAGTGTGTCGCTGGTGGCGCTCGTCATGTCGCTCGCCATCCTGCTGTACTTCAGGTGAGTGAGGACGGCCATTACACACCTCTTCCTCTGTCATCCACCTCTCTCGCGCTCTCTCACCGTGGCGTGTGTGTTTATATTTGCAGGAGTCTGCGGTGCGCGCGCATCACTGTACACATGAATCTGTTCGCTTCGTTCGCGGCCAACAATGCGCTGTGGCTCGTGTGGTACGGATTAGTGGTCCGCGCACCGGCCGTGCTGCACGCCTCGCCCGCCTGGTGCCGCGTACTCAACACTGTGCTGCAGTACGCGCTGCTCACTAACTACACGTGGATGCTGTGCGAGGGCCTGTATCTGCACACGGTTCTGGTCAGCGCGTTCGTGTCTGAGCGGCGTCTGTTGCGCGCGCTGCTGGCGGCGGGGTGGCTGCTACCGGTACCGGCCGCCGCAGTACACGCCGCGCGCCGCGCCGCCGCCGACGACCCGCTGTGCTGGATGGACGAAGCGGGCCCGCGCCCCGAGCTCGCCGTGCTGGCGGTAGGCGCGGTGCTGCTCAATCTTGCCTTCCTGTGCAACATAGTGCGCGTGCTGTGCACTAAACTGCGCGCGGCTGGCAGCGTGGGCGGCGCCGCGCGGCCTTCCGCCACCGCACTGCATGCGCTGCGCGCCACTTGTCTACTGGCGCCGTTGCTCGGCCTGCAGTACCTACTGACGCCGTTCCGTCCACCGCGCACGGCTAGCTGGTGGCTCGCGTATGAGTACGTGTCGGCGCTGACGACGTCGCTGCAGGGTCTGTGCGTCGCGGTGCTGTATTGCTTCTGCAACGGCGAGGTGCTCGCGCAGCTGCGTCGGCGGTGGCGCGCGCTCACGTTTCGGCCGCGCGCCAACTCCACCACCGCGACTACCGTATCGGTGAGTATGAAGGCGGAGGCGGAGACACAGGAGAGGCGCGCGGTGTCCACGCTTGCGCTCACCTTACGTGCCGCACTGTTGCAGTTCGTGCGGTCGGCGGCGCCGGCCGGTGGCGAGGACAAGGTGTGACTGGCGGCGGGCGGTGACGCGCTCCCTCAGCGCTGTGCCAACGGTGACAGCGCCGCGCCTGTCGAGCGTCGCCGCGACCACGCGAGACACATCCGCTTCGAATGCGTCGACAGCGACGACGACGCGCCACCGGACGCGCGCCTGCTGTGAGCTGCTGTGAGCTGCTGTGAGCCGCGCCGCCCCACTCCCGACACGCACTGACCACTGTGTTGTTGACAATAAGTTAACTTGCATTCGTTCTTATAAAATGTTCGCGAGAGACTAAAGTCTCGGACTGATAATGATGTATATAATATTTATATAATTATAAGAGAGTTGATATTAAGAGATTGCCTCGGTGGCGCAATTGTAATGCGTACGCGTTACGATTGAGGTCAACTCTGAGGTCTCGGGTTCGATCCCCGGGTCGGGTAAAGTGGTATTGGGTTTTTCTATTACGAAATGCTCAGTATCAGCCCGGAGTCTGGAATTTGTGCCCGGTATGGCGATAGACTCGCCCACTATCACATAAGGGACGGAAATACGCTCGGTGAAATGTGGGTGTACTGGTTACACCTCTGCCTACCCCTTCGGGGATTACAGGCGTGAGTGCGTATGTATGTATGTATGTATGTATAAGAGAGTTGAGAGCGCGCACGCCGCATGTCGTGTTGGCAGCGCGTCTCGTGCATGTTTATCGTTGTGACAAGTTTGTTTCATGTCATTATGCAATCAATTACTAGTGGAAATAAAACACGTAAGTATTGAATCGGTCGCGCGCGCTCTGCGACTTGTTCTTTATATTCTGTAGTGGAAACTCGTGGTTCCCGGGATGGCGCGGGGGGCGAGGTGGGGACGGGTGGGTCACCTAACGTGTCACCTCACCCCCCGCGCTACTGCCACTTATGTATATACTTTTGTATATTGTCAATAAAAACGAATTACTATCATTATGTGTTTCATTTACATTCCATCAGATATTGATACGACCTACGACGAAATACAGGTGCATGTCTGTTATAGTACAAATCGACCCTGCAACTAATCAGGTGTAGTACAAAAATAATACACCCAACAGTCACACACATAGTTCTGACCCCACACTAGGTAAACCTATGTCGTGGGTATCAGGAACTAGGAGGGACTTGCGGTCCCACAACACCCAGACCCGAGACCAATATTTGTGGTTCATACAAACATTTGTCTCGGTGTGGGAACCGAACCCACGGCCTCTCGCTTCGCAGCCGACTACTCGCCCGCTGCGCCACGGAGCTGTCAATACTTCCCGTATCATCGATAGGGATATAAATAACCTGATGGCGCGTGGAGTGATGCGAGGGAGGGGGGGGGGGGGAGGGGGGCGCTTGTGTGCTGCGATCTGTTCAAATGCCGATGCACCGATAATTGGCGACGCATCGGCACTAAATTAAACTGCGCTCATTGATCTGTTTATTTATACGTGTCCGGCGAGCGCCACCTTGTACGGGCACGCGACACTCGCGGGACCGCGGACTAGGGACAGTGCGGGGAGGGGACACACTACAATTAAATATAACAAGCTCAGTAACAAAAGTATATTAAACCGCATAAACTTACATATACCAATATACCACAGTCACACGACGCGATATCGCACCGAACATCTGCACATCTACAGCACAAAATATAACAAACTTAACAAAACCGAATGGGACGGACGAACGGAGGCAGGGCGTGTATCTAGAAGCACTTGCGGTGCACGATGCCGGGCCCGGACTCGTCGTACTCCTGCTTCGAAATCCACATCTGCTGGAAGGTGGACAGTGATGCCAGAATAGAACCACCGATCCATACTGAGTACTTCCTCTCTGGTGGCGCGATGATTTTAATCTTGATGGTGGAAGGTGCGAGCGCGGTGATCTCCTTCTGCATCCTGTCGGCGATACCCGGATACATGGTGGTACCACCCGACAGCACTGTGTTCGCGTACAGATCCTTGCGAATGTCCACGTCGCACTTCATGATCGAGTTGTACACAGTCTCGTGGATGCCACATGACTCCATACCCAAGAACGAGGGCTGGAACAACGCCTCTGGGCAGCGGAACCTCTCGTTACCGATCGTGATCACCTGTCCGTCGGGCAGCTCGTACGACTTCTCCAAGGAAGTGGAGGCGGCCGCCGTCTGCATCTCCTGCTCGAAGTCGAGCGCCACGTAGCACAGCTTTTCCTTGATGTCGCGTACGATCTCACGCTCCGCCGTCGTCGTGAACGAGTAACCGCGCTCCGTCAGGATCTTCATCAGGTAGTCGGTAAGGTCGCGGCCGGCCAGGTCGAGACGCAGGATAGCGTGTGGCAGCGCGTAACCTTCATAAATAGGCACTGTGTGTGAAACGCCGTCACCAGAGTCGAGCACGATTCCGGTAGTACGACCAGACGCGTACAGCGACAGCACTGCCTGGATGGCGACGTACATCGCGGGGCAGTTGAAAGTCTCAAACATGATTTGCGTCATTTTCTCGCGGTTTGCTTTCGGATTGAGCGGTGCCTCGGTCAGCAGGATGGGGTGCTCCTCTGGCGCCACGCGCAGCTCATTGTAGAACGTGTGATGCCAGATTTTCTCCATATCATCCCAATTAGTGATGATACCGTGCTCAATAGGGTACTTTAGCGTGAGAATACCTCGCTTGCTTTGTGCCTCGTCGCCCACGTACGAGTCCTTCTGTCCCATGCCCACCATGACACCCTGATGACGGGGCCGGCCTACTATTGAAGGGAACACTGCACGGGGCGCGTCGTCGCCTGCGAAGCCCGCCTTGCACATGCCGGACCCGTTGTCCACGACGAGGGCACCCGCATCATCGTCGCACATGTTGCCTGTTCACTAATTACACTTGCTGTTATAACCGAACTGGAGCTCTCGCTTCAGCAACAATATGTCCACTGTCGATTTGAACTCGTCGATGTAAATAGATATGATGGTAGCGGCGATAGGTTATCGAGTGTAGCGGAGTGGACGCGGCTGATGGTACGACGGTGGCGGTTGCAGTGAACGCGAGCGCAACAGGCGTGCGCTATATACAGGGAGCGGGGCTGCAGCGGCTGCACTTGGCACGCCCGCACCGCCGTACAAGGCGCGCGCCGCTCGCGTCGGTGGCGCACAGATGCACCGCTACTGCCATTTAAGTGCATCGCATTGCTTCGCTGCCGCTCGTCGCTCATCCATCGACACTTCGTAGGCGATAAATAGATTCTATTGGCCGATACCGCAAGTGACGTTGAACTCTACAGCAGAAAATTGTCACAGCTATACATAATATCCGAGCGCCCGCGCCTAGCTACTATTTGTTGTGTAGAGTACATTTTTATTGCTACTGTTCGAAACAGACATATTTTGAATACATATTTTCATCCAATATACTGTGGAGAAACAGTACTAGTAAGTATTTATATTTCGGTGCCCATAGATCATAGAATGCCAATGGAACGCAATTACTAATTCTATTCCGCCTATCTCTGCTCATCTGTCTGCCTGTCCTACTTCTTGATAGCCCTAATAGATAGCCGGCTAATATTATTTTTTACACCGGGATATCTCATTCACATTCTCACCGTATGAAATGCAACAGCAAGGTGCCACTTCACGTCGGTTTCCTACAAAATAGTGTTAATAACCCGCTCGAGCTGGCCCACTCATGATGTAAACAAAGCAAAACTATCTACTGCGCGGCTCGAATACTTGAAACTTAATTAATTACATTTTGATTAATGCTTATTAATATATACATATTTCTTGTACATTTCCGATAAATCATACATTGTTTGTGTGTTTATTGAAATGCTGTAATTATATGTTAATATTTTTTTATTATGATTATTAGCTTGAATGACCAGACGAGTAGATCGCCTGATGGTAAGCGCCACCCCTGCCCATAAACTGAAGCAACGCACACAGTACTTTGAATTACAAAGCACTGCATGGCACTGGCGCTCATCACCCCGAGACATAATTTGTTAAGGCTCATAATGCCCAGTAATTTCACTGGCTCCAATGCCCTTCAAACCGGAACACAACAGTGCTTACACACTGAAATAGACAAAGCGGAGCTCTCTTAGTTGGGATGCGCATCTACAGACGATCAGCCGGAAAGTTTTTGCATCGGGTGCGTCGCTGAGACGTCTCCGTAATTTCTTACCCACTGCCACTAAAATTGCGCTCGCTAAGTCTCTTCTTCTTCCCATCTTAGATTACGCTGACGCCAGCTACCTTGATCTTCGGGAGGACCAGCTAAACAAGCTTGAGCGACTCCAAAATTTTTGCATCAGATTTATATTTGGCTTACGCAAATATGATCACGTATCTCACTTTCGCGCGAAACTCAAGTGGCTGCCTATTAGTCTTCGTCGGAATGCTCATATTCTCTCCTTTGTATATATTATTTTATTTTACCCCCGCTACTACCCCGCGTTATTTAAAAGTTCGATTTTCTTTCGTCCATAACTCCCACACTCGTTGTCTTCGATCGTCGGAGAATCTCACTCTCAAGATTCCGAAGCACAGAAAAACGTTCTTCAGTAGTTCGTTTGCTGCACAAGCCGTCCGGCTGTGGAATGCCCTACCACTGGACATTAAGGAATCGCCGTCACTTGATGTTTTGAAGACTAGAGTGAAAAACTAGTATCTCTCGTCGTTGTAGCTTATTTTTGCCACCATCTTTAATTTCCTTATTCGTTATATTATTACTATGTATTAATGTATCAATTTTTTTTAATATAAGTATTATATACATAGTGCGTTTTATTCCCCCCATTTCTTCTACAGTATCTATTTATGTTTAAGTAATATTGTATTAGTATTTTATTAATATTGCCCCTTTATTGTACACCCCGTCTATTGCTTTCATATTATTCCTCTTATCAATGGTTGCCTGGAAGAGATCACTTTTGGTGATAAGGCCGCCACTTGTGGCACATTTATTATTAAGCTGTTTTCTGTTTTTGTTGTTGTTGTTTTTGTTGTTGTGTGTCTACAATAAAGAGTTACTATCTATCTATCTATCTATCAATCTATCCATCTATCTTTCTATCTATCTATCTATCTAAAGCGGAGGTGTACCAACCCAAATGAGATGAGTTCGATGATACACTTGATAGTTAATAATATAATACCTACGCAAGCGTGCGCGGTTTAAACTGAAGTAATTGTGCCGAAAATGTACTAATGCTCCCAAGGGCAAAGAAGAAATTATAACATTCAACATTAATATACTCATAAATAAAATTACATAAGTTTATAAATAAACAACAAGTTCCGAGGAAATGTTGCACACCTACACCGCGACAATTAGGATTAACATTAGCTCAGCAAAGTGCTGTTTGTGACGCGTCACGCAGATGTGATCGAGAGAACTCGAGATGCAAAAGGCATCACGCAATCTTTTTCTTTGAAAGCATTACAATTCGACGTGTGGACCTGAGTATTTATTCATTCCATAGATTACAGACGTTCTCAGTGAGAGCTAACATGATAGCCCGCAGATTTGTGCCATGTTCAAGAGAAGTTTAAGCTACTCTTTTCCAAACCTACTGGCTACTGCACATCTTAACACCTGCAGCCTTGTTCTACTTCTATTATAAATTTGAAAGTTTGGATGTTTGTTAGTCCATGATGCCTTAACAGCTGAACGGTTTTGAAGGCAATTTGGCATACAGGTAGACTATGACCGGGATTAGGACAAAGGCTATTTTTCTCGGAAAAGGTCATTAACGTGGGCGGAGCCGCGAGCAAAGCTAGTAATAATATATTTAGAGATCAAAATTAAAATATTGTATATACATACATACGCACTCACGCCTGTAATTCCCGAAGGGGTAGACAGAGGTGTAACCAGTACACCCACATTTCGGCGAGCGTTTCTCCGACCCATGATGTGATAGGGGGCGAGCCGCACAATATTACAACTGCGCCACCGAGGCAGTCTCTGTCAAAATATTGTATTAATAAATAAATGAAGTAAGCAGTTATAGCTCAGTGGGGAGTGGTATGGACTATCGAGACGAAAGTCGTAGGTTCGAAACCAGCCCCAAGAGCATACACCTCTGACTTTTCTAAGTTACGTGTATATTAATTGTTAATTATCACTTGCTTTAACGGTGAAGGAAAAATCGTGAGGAAACCTACATACCTGAGAAGTTCTCCATAAGAATTTCGAAGGTATGTGAAGTTTGTCAATCCGCATTAGGCCAGCGTGGTGGACTACGGCCTAACCCCTCTCATTCAGTAGAGGAGGCCCGTGCCCAGCAGTGGGACGTGTATTATACAAGGCTAGTATTATTTGTGTATGCTCGACGATATTTTGGTGACAGGAGTAGACAGAACTCAGCATCTACGTAGACTGCGCACTGTACTTGTTAGGCTACAGGATGCAGAGCTCACTCTACAAAATGCCAAATGCGAGTTTTTTTTTACCATAGATTCCTATGAAGATCACGCATACTCATTTATATTAGAAAATCTCATTCTTAATCTTTTATCGTCTAGATAACCCGAGATTTTATAGTAGGTTCACTTACACAACTTTCTTTTTTTATAGTATAAGCCGGCAAAGAAGCAAGTGGGTGACCTGATGGTAAGTGGTCTCCACCACCCATGTACGCCCACAAAACCAGAAGTATCATGGGCGCGTTGCCAAATTTAAAGGAAAGGGATAATTAGGGAATTTGGAAGGGAAGGTAGATTTGAGCCTTCGGATAACTCATTCACCGTACGAAACGCAGCAGCAAGCTAGCTGAAAGCTTGAAGTTAGCTTAAAGTTGTAAATGTTTAATAAAATTTTAATACAGTATTTCATTTTAGGATCAACGTAATGTTAGGATTCGTAAACAAAACACTACAGAGAGGTTAAACCATGTTAGCGTCGATACACATAGAGATAACCACTTTTTTTCTCCACGCAATACGAATATCAAAAGCATTTCGTGGTCCATATGCTAAGCCCTTTCGGGCTGCCTTTATGAAGCTCTGCGGTACCACTAGATGCCACCCTATTTTCGGCGTCCTGTGCACTCGTACCTCTCTTATAGGGACGTGGTGTACCCGGGCGCTGACGGTTGGCAGCGTAGAGAAATGATCAGCGGTGTTACAAAGGGCTCAGTCTTGGGTCCACTCTTGTGGAACATCGGTTAGGTTAGGTTTTTTCCATAATTATTTACTGGAGGGGTCCCTGCTAACGGGATACTGGCGACCCCTCCACTATATTTATTATTATGGTAGAAGCTTTCCTAATCCTAAAAGTGGGCATATATTAAAATATGGATGGGCCACGATGCGCAGTGAGCAGTGGCCCAGCTCACAACAGTGTTGTGGGCCAGATCACCCCCGCGCAGCACGGCCCATAAACTGGAGACGCATTACATTAATAAGTGTTTGTTAATACAGTTACACCTATCGAATACTTATTACAGTTCCATCATTCAGTTTAGAAACTAAACTAATATAAAATAAATTTAGTCACAAAATGTTAAAATCATTATTAATAGATGTAGTCACAGGTTATACAATGGCTTAAATATGATATAATACATGGTTATATAATTGTTCTGACAAATTATTTTAAACGGATAAAGTTACATGATATAGTTATGATATTTAGAGTTTTACACAGAATTTAGTTAACAATCCCAATAAATTACCGATCCCATCCGCCGCCAAAGGAGACGTATGAGGCGCCGCGCCGGGTGGACGAATGACCGGCGTCTCGGCGAAGGTAGTACGGGGCTACTACCTTTATGAAAATTATCCTGGGTCTCGAATCAGAGGTCTTGTGAGTACCGACAGTGCGCGATGCAGCTCTCGTCACAAAAACATATGTCAGTTACGTTTTTTTTATTATTTTTTTATTTTAATGTGGGGCTCTTTATTTTTTTAGCGTTCCTTCTTTCTATCCTTCCATTTCCGATGGCCAATGTGTCCTACTTTTTCCTCACCGTACAATCCTCACTATAAGCGTTGTGGCCCAAGTCCACGAGTTTCGCCCTTTGGCAATTACAATAGGTCGATGGCTCTGCTGCTAGCCAAAATTGGCCCGCCGCAATTGGCTGCAGGCTTCCAGCGAGGCAAGGCAGAATCGCCTCCCATGTCCATAGCCCAAACACTTTGAGCATTGAACAAGGGGGACTGGTCCTATACCTTGACTCTCTGTACGTCCACAAACAATGCGCCGGTTTTGACTTTGGGGGAAACGGCAACTGCACTTGCATAAGTTCTTTGGCTGGCTAGTTCTTCACGGCGCCTATTCATTTCCTCACTCCATCCATGGCATCTTTTGTTTCCTACATAGCCATTAAGTGTTCTTCTAGCTTTCCTGTCAATTCCCATTTTAATTCTTCTGTTCCCCTGCTCCTTCTGTTGCCTTTACTTTTCTCTTTTCTTGCTCCGTCTGTGTCTCCTTTGTGTCTTCCAACCTTATATACTATCTTCCTTCCTCCGCATCCTTTACCAGCTGCATCATTCGTAGCGCCGATTCCATAATTTCATTTTTGATTTCGGCCTTGGTATTACGGCTCATGTTTATTGACATTCTTATTCTATTTAGACGGGGAGAGGCTTCCGTCTTTATACGGTCCTTTTGGCTTGGACATCTGTCGCGTCTGCTTGGCTGGTCTTGGGCCAGAGCTATCCAGCTTCCATTCAATACTACACCGAGCCTGAGCGACGGTTGCTCTAGCCGGTTCCTCGGGACTGGACTCCGGTGACAGTTGTATAGCTGCGCCTCGCTTCGGAGGTGTTCGGAACATATTTGTTGGAGGTACGTGTCACAGTTTTGTATGTAATATAGTGTTTCAATTAAGTTTGTAAGTGTATAGGGCTTATGTGTCAGTCACTAATATTATGTAAATAGTTATCATAGTCTAAATTTCAAGGTGTCTGCACGATATTTGTAAGTGTATAAACTTACAACATAAAAGTCAAAATTAAAGTTTAAAATTAACCTTTTCTTAGCAAATTTGGCTTAATTACTTTTATTCAAATTTTATTTATGACGATACAATCCGTTACACCGAAATTTATATCAATTTGACTTGAATTTTGAAATTTGGAAAATGACCGGTACCGAGTTGATATACCAATTTTTTTACTTTTCCCGCGTTTTTTGGGCGCGCTTCCGCACGGATCGAGTCGGGGGCCCAGAGGGGGTCACAAATAAATGGTATTTGGATTTTAGGGACGGTAAATTTTGGAAATATTTACAAAAATATGGTAAAAATTAGGTAAATTAATATAAACTTTGTGTTTTTTATGTTTCAGATGCGGCAAAAACCACACCGAAGCGGCGGGGCCGGCGGAAGGGATGTAACGAAGCAGGAAAATAACAAAACGTCAGATAATTTTGAACAAATCTAGTAAAATATGTCAGTTTTATATGACAAATGACAAAATGTTTGTAATAAATTAAATTATTACATAACTGTATATAATATCCGGCACAGCATCAACATATGATAATGTCAGAAATGAAAATGAGACTTCAAAAAATTAAAAAGCTACAACAGGTCAGCTATTTTTGGGGTAGTTTACGTTACGCTGCGTCTAAATGATGGAAAAATATTCCGTATGCCGAAAAGGAGCCTGCTGTGTACTCATGGGCACATACATTTCGAAAACCTAACTTTCACAAACCTAATTTTCGTCAACCTAACTTTCGTGAAAATAAATTTCACAAACGTAACAAGTTAGGTTTGTGAAAGTTAGGTTCATATAAATTTCGAAAACCTAAATTTCACAAACGTAACATTCGTTAACCTAACTTTCACAAACCTAAATTTCGAAAACCTTACTTTCACATACCTAACTTTCGTAAACCTAATTTTCACAAAACCAACTTTAGAAAACCTAACTTTCACAAACCTAACTTTCAGGATGCCGCCCTGCTCGCCTCTGTCGGTACAGAGTGGGTGGTGGGCAGGATTCGGCGACTGGGCCTCACTGTGGCCCTGAACAAAACCGAGGCCCTTTGTTTTCATAGGCCTCGGCGGGGGCCACCTGTAGGGGCCCACATCACAGTGGAGGGGGTGCGGATTTCCATCGGCTCCACCATGAAGTATCTAGGATTGGTGCTAGATAGCCGGTGGAATTTCCGTGCCCATTTCGAGAAGTTGTCGCCGAAACTGGTGCGGGCAGCAGGTGCGCTTGGAAGCCTGCTGCCGAACCTGGAAGGTCCCGGCAACCCCTGCCGTAGTTTGTATGCGGGAGTCGTGCGATCCATGGCCCTTTACGGTTGTCCCGTTTGGGCCGGGTCCCTGAACGCCCGCTGTGTCACTCTACTGCGTAAACCGCAGCGCTTAGTGGCACAGCGGATCATCAGGGGCTACCGCACGGTCTCCCATGAGGCGGCCTGCCTGTTGGCGGGTACTCTCCCTTGGGAGTTGGACGCCCAGCACCTCTCGTCTGCGTTCTTTTGGCGAGAGGGGGCGTCCCAACGTACGCAGAGATTGGCTCCGAGGGAGATTGCGGCCCGATTTCGCAGAGCCGCCGTGGAGGAGTGGCATGCCAGGCTGGAGAGCCCAAGTGCCGGTGTGAGGACTGTCGCGGCAGTGCGTCCTGTCCTTGTCGAGTGGGTCGACAGGCGCCACGGTGCGCCTACATTCCGGCTGACACAGGTACTCACGGGCCACGGGTGTTTCGGCTCGTACCTGTGTCGCATAGCCGGAAAAGAGGATTCCGCCGTGTGCCACCATTGTGGCAACTGCCGCGAGGACACGGCACAACACACGTTGGAGGAGTGTCCAGCCTGGAGTGACGAGCGCAGCGCTCTCAGAGCAGTCGTCGGAGGAGACCTGTCGCTGCCGGCCGTGGTGTCTGCCATGGTCGGCAGCCGGAGGTCTTGGCGGGCGGTAGCCTCCTTTTGCGAGTGCGTCATCTCGCAGAAGGAGAGCGCCGAGCGGGATCGTGAGCAGAACGATCCCGCACGCCGCCAAAGGAGACGGAGGAGGCGTCGGGTGGACGACTGACCGGCGTCTCCCGCCCTGTGGAATGGGGGCGTTTGGAGAATTCCACCACGGTATCCCCTGCCTGTCGTAAGAGGCGACTAATTGGGGCCATCGGGGGTCGTAGGCGCGCAGCCGGGGGCTGTCGTAGCGCCCTTTTGTACTCTTGTACGTGCGACCCCGGGATGGACGGCAGCACGGGTGGTCGGCCTCGTGTCTGCCGTTGACGCCGAGGGCGTCCTTCGGTGTGCGGGGGCTTCTGAGCCCCCCATAAGAAGACGGGCCGCAAGGCGGCACCGCGCAGGGGCGGTTCCGGTAGCAATCCTTAGATTTAGCTAAGGATACCCCGGGGCCGCTCCACATGCGCCGAAGAAGGCCACCGCGGGGTTTTAGTTGGTATGCCGGTGTAGGTTGTATATAGTGTTAGGGACTCGGCCCAGCGGTCGCTCGGATTTAACATCTCTTCCGGGCGGCTTAACGCTGGGTCGTAAGACCGGTGAACCCAACATAACCGTTCCGCCTTCCCCCGAGGCGGGGCGGTAGCAATAATTCGCTTTCCCCGCGACAAAATAAAAAAAAAAAAAAAAAAAAAAAAAAACGCACCCTGGGCAACGGCGGTCAAGTTGACCGACGGCTGATATCCTGACAACAGGTGGTTGACGGTCGTCGCACGTTGTGGCGGCCGTCGTCATTTGTGGGAGGCTCGTGCTTCGGGCCGCCCCCGGGTTCTGTCTCGGGGGTGTCGACGGGCTCGGTGTGCGCTCACCCCGCCGCCGAGCAGGACTGCGGTCACCGTCGGAGATCGTAATCCGGTCAGGAGGTCTGTGGTTATGTCTCGCGCTCCTGATCGGACCGAGGGTCTTGGCTTAACCGCCTGGGCCGCGAGGTAGAAAACCTCTATAAAAAGTTACCCCGAATCCCAAGCGGCGGCGCACCGCGAGGGGATGCATGGCCGATGGGTAGTTCGGTCGCTAGTGCGATCCCCCGCCGGAGTCCAGCCGAAACTCCGAGCGGGTTACGCCCGGCTTACCCAGGTAGGCTTACCCAGGTACAGGGGTCTCTGCCTGGGTGGACCGTTTATTTCCCCCATACTCGTGGGATTTGTTATGTATTTGAACACCAAAAACTTAAAAATCCAGTAGTGTTAGTGGAGAGGCTGTCTGCCTCGGGGGCCACTTGCGGCCCTGAACAGACAACAGAAGAGGGGCGAAGGCCCAAAGGTGAGGTTGCCGAGGTAGCACCCGTACCGGTTCTCGAGTCCGAGGCCGGGCCGAGTGGCGCAGCCTCAGGCACGAAAAGGGTTCGCCGAGATCGAGACCGCACTGTGGTCTCGATCTCGAGCGAGAGTGACTCTGAGCCGGCGGAAAAGTTGCTCGCTACGTCTGCGAGTCCTACTCCTGCCGACGAGGATAATGTCGCCCAAATGGAGGTTGCGGAGGTTTCAGCCGATCGGTTGGACTGGCGACTGCGGCTGGCGGATGTGATCCGGGGCGTGTCTCACAGTTCCCGGAACCTTAAAGGGACTGAGCAACAAAAGCTCAACCTCGCCGCCAAAGAACTTCTGGCGAGGGCTGAGGAGCCAGCACCTGCGGAGGTGGCCCGCCTAGAGGCCGAAAAGGTAGAATTGGGGCGAGAAATCGCCCTACTAAAGGACTCGCAAGCGGCCCAAGCCAAGGTGCTAGAGGAGGTGCTGTCTACAGTTAGATCCCTTGGACAGTCGCAGCCGGTGGTTCCGGGTTCTGCATCCGGAGAGACAATGGAGGAGTTCCAGCGCCGACTCCTCAACATTGTAGATGCTCGGTTGGAGGCGATATCATTACGACTGCCTCCCGAGCAGATTCTTCGGCCACCCTTGGCCGCTGACAAGGCCAGGTCTGGGACAGACGTGTGGCCTCCGTTGCAACTGCCGCGCAATATTGTTAGGCCTTCGGCTGCTTCTGCTGCCGTGGCTGGGCCTTCGAGGGCCTCAGTTGATGTTGCTGGCCCGCCGGCAACTCCTAAAGGCAAGGGCAAGGGCAAAAAGTCTGCGCCGCCTGAGCCTGTAGCTCATCAGCCTGCACCTGCCCCTGTGGCCGGCTCGTCATCGCCGCCGGCTCCTGCCGTCACCCCAAATCCCTCCAAGCAATCATCTCGCAAGGGGGGGAAAAAGGGAAAGAAGAGGGCTACTCCGGCTCCGGTTCCCCGAGAGCCTCGCCCGCTGCCTCCGGCTCCCACGGCCATGGAAGAGGGATGGACCGTGGTGGCCAAGAAGGGGAAGAAAACTCCCCGGCCCGCGTCGAGTGCTGCAGCTACCGCTTTGCCGCAGCAACGACCCCAGCCGAAGCAGAACAGGCCTGAGCCTAAGCTTCGGCTGCACCGCAGGGCGGCCGTCACATTGACGGTGTCGCCGGAAGGTCTAGCGCGGGGTGTAACTTACGCTCAAGTCCTCCGGGAGGTGCAGAGGAGTGTGCGCCTCGCCGACCTCGGCATAGCCGACACGCGGGCCCGACTAATGGCCACGGGCGGGTACCTGTATGAGGTACCCGGACCGGATTCGGAGGCGAGGGCCGATTCCCTCGCCAACAAAGTGAGGGAGGTGTTCCGCGGAACGGAATTGGAGGGCGACGTTCGCGTCTCTCGCCCTTTCAAGACCGCGGAGCTGCGAATATCCGGGTTGGACGCGTCTGCCGATCCGGAGACTGTCGCAACGGCCCTCGCAGCAGCTGGAGGTTGTCCGGTGGAGGATTTTAAGGTCGGGGAGATCCGCCCCGACCGTTCTGGCCTTGGTGCGGCATGGGTGCGGTGCCCAGCCAAGGCCGCAAGTGCTATCATCGGGGCGAAACAGGTCCTAATTGGTTGGGTGGCAGCACAGGTCCGCCTCCTAGAGCCGAGGCCCATGCGGTGCTTCCGCTGCCTATTTAACGGGCATGTGCGGAATCGCTGCACCGAAGAATGTGACCGTAGCGGGATCTGCTACCGCTGCGGTCAAGTGGGCCACAAGGCTAAGGAGTGCTCCGCGGAGCCGCACTGCGCAGTCTGCGCAGCTGCTGAAAAACCCGCGGGGCACCAGTTGGGCGCTAAGGCCTGTGTCGCCTCCTCCCGTCCCCGACGATCTAAACGCGGGGGGCGCGGTAGGGGTGTGACCCAGCCGGACCCGTCCCACAGCGACGCACCGATGGAGATCGCCCATTAATATGGCGCAACGATTCCTCCAGGCGAATATTAACCACTGCGCCAGAGCTCAGGATTTACTCGTTCAAAGCCTGGCGCAGTGGTCGATACAAGTGGCTGTGGTCGCTGAGCCGTATTTTGTTCCTGTCAGAGATGATTGGGCAGGGGACCTGGACGGTTTGGTGGCCGTCACCACTCGGGGCGCTGCCGGCTCTCCACCCTTCGAAAAGGTAGCGAAGGGTTCGGGATGCGTGGCGGTTCTGTTGGGGGGGGTCTGGATTGTGGGAGTGTATTTCTCCCCCAACAGATCCCTGGCCGAGTTCGAGCTCTTTCTCACTCGGCTGGGGGCCCTGGTGGTGCAAGGCAGTCAGCCTCGCCCCGTCCTCGTCGCCGGCGACTTCAACGCCAAGTCTCTGGCTTGGGGTTCGTCGAGGACCGACGGGCGCGGCGTGGCCCTGGAGGAGTGGGCGATCTCGTCCAACCTGGCCGTCGTGAATCGCGGATCGGTAGACACGTGCGTGCGGCACAATGGCGGTTCGGTGGTGGACATTACGTTCGCCACCCCAGCACTTGCCCGCCGTGTCCGGGACTGGAGGGTCCTGGTGGACGAGGAGACGTTGTCGGATCACCGATACATTCGGTTCGACGTCGCCTCGTCCACAATTACCCGGTCTGGTGGTGGACCGACCGCTCCGCGATCGGGCGGCCCGCGTTGGGGTGTAAAGCGCCTCGACGTCGAGGCCCTGAAGGAGGCCGCTCTGGCCCAGGCGTGGCTCCCTGTACCGGAGAGGCCGGTACGGGTCGAAGAGGAGGCGGCGTGGTTCGGGGCGGCGATGTCGCATGTCTGCGACGCAGCCATGCCCCGTGTCCGACGCCGGCCTGAGAAGCGCCAGGTGTTCTGGTGGACGGCGGAGCTCACGCGGCTGCGTGTTTCATGCGTGGCCGCGCGCCGTTGTCTCGCCAGGCACCGTCGTCGCCGGATTCGTCTGCCCGGCGCCGAGGACCAGGAGCGGCTGCTTCACGGCCTCTACAAAGAGGCCAAGAGAGCGCTGCATGTGGCAATTGCGGGGGCAAAGTCTGCGGCTCGGAGGGAGTTCCGGAGTACTCTCGACAACGATCCGTGGGGGCGTCCGTACTGCGTGGCGATGAGGAAGTGTCGCCCGTGGGCGCCCCCGCTGACGCAGAGTCTCCGGAGCGACCTAGTCGAAGAGGTCGTCGCGGCTTTGTTCCCGGCCACCGAGGATGTCACTCCTCCACCGATGGCGCCAGGTCCATCGGCGCCATCGTCGTTGAGTTCGGCAGGGGTTGTTTCCGAGGTTTCACCCGCAGAGTTGCGGGCGGCAGTGTTTCGGCTGCGGGGCAAAAACACCGCCCCAGGGCTCGATGGTATCCCCGGCAAAGCCTGGGTGCTAGCCCTCGAGTCCCTGGGTCCGAGGCTCCGCGGCCTTTTCTCCGCCTGTATGGAGCAGGGCGTCTTCCCGTCGCGCTGGAAAACCGGGAAGCTCGTCCTGCTCAAGAAGGAGGGCCGACCCGCAGAGTCGCCATCGGCCTACCGGCCCATCGTGTTGCTCGACGAGGTCTGCAAATTGTTCGAGAGAGTTATACACGCTCGCCTCGTCGAGCACCTTGAAGGGGTCGGCCCGGACCTGGCGGATTGCCAGTACGGGTTCCGGCATGGCCGATCCACAATCCACGCGATTTTGCGGGTCAAGGCACAGGCGGAGGATGCAGTAGCCCGGGGCAAGGTGGTCGTGGCGGTGTCACTCGACATCGCCAACGCGTTTAATACGCTGCCCTGGGCCTGCATAAACGAAGCACTGCGGTACCACGTGGTGCCACCGTATTTACGGCGTCTGGTGCACTCGTACCTTTCCAATAGGGACGTAGTGTATCCCGGCGCCAACGGGTGGCACTCGACATCGCCAACGCGTTTAATACGCTGCCCTGGGCCTGCATAAACGAAGCACTGCGGTACCACGTGGTGCCACCGTATTTACGGCGTCTGGTGCACTCGTACCTTTCCAATAGGGACGTAGTGTATCCCGGCGCCAACGGGTGGCACCGGAGAGCAATGGCCTGCGGTGTTCCACAGGGCTCAGTTCTGGGCCCGCTTCTGTGGAACATCGGCTACGATTGGGTGCTCCGTGGTGCCAATCCTCGGGGCGTCGCTGTCGTCTGCTATGCGGACGACACTTTAGTGACAGCGACGGCGAGATCCTTCCAGGATGCCGCCCTGCTCGCCTCTGTCGGTACAGAGCAGGTGGTGGGCAGAATTCGGCGACTGGGCCTCACTGTGGCCCTGAACAAAACCGAGGCCCTTTGTTTCCATGGGCCTCGGAGAGGGCCACCTATGGAGGCCCACATCACAGTGGAGGGGGTGCGGATTTCCATCGGCTCCACCATGAAGTACCTGGGATTGGTGCTTGATAGCCGGTGGAATTTCCGCGCCCATTTTGAGAAGTTGTCGCCGAAGCTGGTGCGGGCAGCAGGTGCACTTGGAAGCCTGCTGCCGAACCTGGAAGGTCCCGGCAACTCCTGCCGTAGTTTGTATGCGGGAGTCGTGCGTTCCATGGCCCTATACGGTTGTCCCGTTTGGGCCGGGTCCCTGAACGCCCGCTGTGTCACTCTACTGCGTAAGCCGCAGCGCTTAGTGGCACAGCGCATCATCAGGGGCTACCGCACGGTCTCCCATGAGGCGGCCTGCCTGTTGGCGGGTACACTCCCTTGGGAGTTGGACGCCCAGCACCTCTCGTCTGCGTTCTTTTGGCGAGAGGGGGCGTCCCAACGTAGAGAAAGACTGGCTCCGAGGGAGATTGCGGCCCGATTCCGCAGAGCCGCCGTGGAGGAGTGGCATGCCAGGCTGGAGAGCCCAAGTGCCGGTGTGAGGACTGTCGCGGCAGTGCGTCCTGTCCTTGACGAGTGGTTAGACAGGCGCCACGGTGCGCCCACATTCCGGCTGACACAGGTGCTGACGGGCCACGGGTGTTTCGGCTCGTACCTGTGTCGCATAGCCGGAAAAGAGGATTCCGCCGTGTGCCACCATTGTGGCAACTGCCGCGAGGACACGGCACAACACACCTTGGAGGAGTGTCCAGCCTGGAGTGACGAGCGCAGCGCTCTCAGAGCAGTCGTCGGAGGAGATCTGTCGCTGCCGGCCGTGGTGTCTGCCATGGTCGGCAGCCGGAGGTCTTGGAGGGCGGTAGCCTCCTTTTGCGAGTGCGTCATCTCGCAAAAGGAGAGCGCCGAGCGGGATCGTGAGCAGAACGATCCCGCGCGCCGCCAAAGGAGACGTAGGAGGCGCCGGGTGGACGACTGACCGGCGTCTCCCGCCCTGTGGAATGGGGGCGTTTGGAGAATTCCACCACGGTATCCCCTGCCTGTCGTAAGAGCCGACTAATGGGGCCATCGGGGGTCGCGGGCGCGCAGCCGGGGGCTGTCGTAGCGCCCATTATGGTACTCTCGTACGTGCGACCCCGGGATGGACGGCAGCACGGGTGGTCGGCCTCGTGTCTGCCGTTGACGCCGAGGGCGTCCTTCGGTGCGCGGGGGCTTCTGAGCCCCCCCGACAAGGAGACGGGCCGCTAGGCGGCACCGCGCAGGGGCGGGGCGGTAGCAATAATTCGCTTTCCCCGCGACAAAAAAAAAAAAAAAAAAAAAAAAAAAAAGGTACAGGGGTCTCTGCCTGGGTGGACCGTATATTTCCCCCATACTCGTGGGATTTTTATGATGAAAATTTCTTTCACCAAAAAACCCGTCGTTGTGGTGGAGAGGTTGTCTGCCTCGGGGGGCCCTCGTGGCCCAGAACAGACACTGGAGGAGGGGCGTAAGCCCAAAGGTGAGGTTGCCGAGGTAGCGCCCGTCCCGGCTCTCGAGTCCGAGGCCGGGCCGAGTGGCGCTACCTCGCGCACGAAGAGGGGTCGCCGAGATCGAGATCGCGCTACAGTGGTCCCGATCTCGAGCGACAGTGAGTCCGAGCCAGCTGACAAGCTGATCGCTATTTCCACGAGTCCAACACCGGTTCCGGAGTTGGACGTCGTGGAGATGGAAGAGGCTGAGGTGCCAGCCGACGAGCTGGACTGGCGCCTGCGGCTCTCGGCGACAATCCGGGACGTGTCGCACAGGTCCCGGAATTTGAAAGGGACGGAGCAGCGGAGGCTGAACCTCGCCGCCAACGAGTTGTTGGAGAGGGCGGGAGAGACAGGCTCCGCTGAGGTAGCCCGCCTGGAGGCCGAGAAAGCAGCGTTGGTGAACGAGGTCGCCAAGCTGAAGGCTGCACAGGCGGAGCAGGCCAAGGTGTTGGAGGAGGTCCTGGCGACTGTTAGGTCGCTTGGACAGCCGCAGCCGGCCAGAGTGGAATCTGCGTCCGAAGAGACGTTCGCTGAATTCCAGCGGCGTCTCTTCAACATTTTGGACGCCCGCTTTGAGGCAGTCTATTTGCGGCTGCCTCCCGAGCGCCCAGTTCGGCCTCCTTTGGCCGCTGACCGGACCAGGCCGGAGAGGGCTGAGTGGCCGCCGCTGCAAGTGCCGCGGCCTCGAGCCACCGTTGGGCCGCCGCCAACACCTGCGGCCGTGGCCGGTTCCTCCAGGGACCCGCCCCTTGTTGCCGTTCCGCCAGTCACTGGCAAGGGGAAAGGGAAGGGGAAAGGAAAGGGTGGGAGCGGAACTTCCGCCATACCCGCCCCAACAGAGGCTCCCCGACCTGCTCCCGCAGTCGTGGCCCCGTCGGCCGTTGCGGCTTCCTCCGCCGCCACTCCGATTCCCCCCCAGCGATCATCACGCGCGGGGGGGAAAAAGAAGAAGAAGGGCCGTCCGGCTACCCCGGGTCCGCCTCCCCGCGAGCCCCGCCCGCTGCCTCCAGCTCCGACGTCTATGGACGAGGGGTGGGTGACGGTTGCGCGAAAGGGGAGGCGGAACAATCCCCAGTCCGCTCCGAGAGCAGCGGCTGACGCACAGCCGCAGCAACGGCCTCAGCCGAGTCAGCGCTGGCCCGAGCCTAAAATACGGCTCCACAGCAAGGCGGCCGTCACCTTAACGGTGACGCCGGAGGGTATATCACGGGGCGTGACTTATGCCCAAATCCTCCGGGAGGTGCAAAGGTGTGTGCGCCTCGCCGACCTTGGTATCGCAGATACTCGGGCTCGTCTGATGGCCACCGGCGGGTATCTCTACGAGGTACCCGGACCGGAATCGGAGGCAAGGGCCGACTCCCTTGCCGAAAAAGTGAGGGAGGTGTTCCGCGGAACAGAATTGGAGGGAGACGTCCGTGTCTCTCGCCCGTTCAAGACCGCGGAACTGCGGGTTTCTGGGTTGGACGCGTCTGCCGACCCGGAAATGGTCGCAACGGCCCTTGCAGGGGCTGGGGGTTGTCCGGCGGAGAATTTTAAGGTCGGGGAGATCCGCCCCGACCGTTCAGGCCTTGGCGCGGCATGGGTGCGATGCCCGGCCAAGGCCGCTAGCAAAATTATTGGGGCCAGACGGGTCCTTATTGGCTGGGTGGCGGCACAGGTCCGCCTCCTTGAGCCGAGGCCCATGCGGTGCTTCCGCTGCCTGTTAAACGGGCATGTGCGGATGCGCTGCACAGAGGAATGTGACCGTAGCGGGATCTGCTACCGCTGCGGTCAAGAGGGCCACAAGGCCAAGGGGTGCTCCGCAGAGGCGCACTGCGCAGTTTGCGCAGCTGCGGGAAAACCCGCGGAGCACCAAGTGGGCGCAAAGGCATGTGTCGCTTCCTCCCGTCCCCGCCGCTCTAAACGCGGTGGGCGCGGCGGGGCTGTGACCCAGCCGGACCCGTCTCACAGCGTCGCACCCATGGAGATCGCCCATTAATATGGCGCAACGATTCCTCCAGGCGAATATTAACCACTGTGCCAGAGCACAGGACTTGCTCGTTCAAAGCCTGGCGCAGTGGTCGATACAAGTGGCTGTGGTCGCCGAACCGTATTTTGTCCCTGCTAGGGAAGATTGGGCAGGGGACCTAGACGGTTCGGTGGCCGTCATCACTCGGGGCGCTGCCGGCTCCCCACCCTTCGAAAAGGTAGCGAAGGGTTCGGGATGCGTGGCGGTTCTGTTGGGGGAGGTCTGGATTGTGGGAGTGTATTTCTCCCCCAACAGATCTCTGGCCGAGTTCGAGCTCTTTCTCACTCGGCTGGGGGCCCTGGTGGTGCAAGGCAGTCAGCCTCGCCCCGTCCTCGTCGCCGGCGACTTCAACGCCAAGTCTCTGGCTTGGGGTTCGTCGGCGACCGACGTGCGCGGCGAGGGTTGGGGGCGTTGGGGTGTGAAGCGCCTCGACGTCGAGGCCCTGAAGGAGGCCGCTCTGGCTCAGGCGTGGCTCCCCGTACCGGAGAGGCCGGTACGGGTCGAGGAGGAGGCGGCGTGGTTCGGGGCGGCGATGTCGCATGTCTGCGACGCAGCCATGCCCCGTGTCCGACGCCGGCCTGAGAAACGCCAGGTGTTCTGGTGGACGGCGGAGCTCACGCGGCTGCGTGTTTCGTGCGTGGCCGCGCGCCGTAGTCTCGCCAGGCACCGTCGTCGCCGGATTCGTCTGCCCGGCGACGAAGACCAGGAGCGGCTGCTTCACGGCCTCTACAAAGAGGCCAAGAGAGCGCTGCATGTGGCAATAGCGGGAGCAAAGTCTGCGGCTCGAAGGGAGTTCCGGAGCACTCTCGATAACGATCCGTGGGGGCGTCCGTACCGCGTGGCGATGAAAAAGTGTCGCCCGTGGGCGCCCCCGCTGACGCAGAGTCTCCGGGGCGACCTAGTCGAGGAGGTCGTCGCGGCTTTGTTCCCGGCCACCGAGGATGTCACTCCTCCACCGATGGCGCCAGGTCCAGCGGCGCCATCGTCGTTGAGTTCGGCAGGGGTTGTTTCCGAGTTTTCGCCCGCAGAGTTGCGGGCGGCAGTGGTTCGGCTGCGGGGCAAGAACACCGCCCCAGGGCTCGATGGTATGATAATTTTTTGTGTGATTTTAATTTTGGGATAGAGTCGCTACATGATTCTACTATTACTTTACTATAATTTTCTACAAACCTGTCTATTTCTATTTTGTTTTGTATGCGCTCTATCTCTTCTGAGTTTACGTTGCAGGTGTTAGTTTATTTAATTTATCACTAAATTTAGCCCAATTAGCCTTTTTGGTATTGAAAATCCGAGTTGTTCTTTTAATTTCTAATTTTTCTAGTTTTCCGAGTCTAATATTGAATAAAATTGCGTTGTGGTCTGAGCTCACCAGATCTTTGTTGATCCTCCACTCGTTCACCAGGCCGAAAAGGTCCTCTGAGCATAGTGTTATGTCCACATGACTTTTGTAATGTATACCACCCCTAAAGGTGTCAAAAGTTGGCGTGTCTCCGTCGTTGAGCACCTGGAGGCCCCACTCTCCTATTGCATCAGCAAGGTCTTCTCCCCTCCGGTCAGTGACCTCGCTGCCCCACCACATGCTCTTAGCGTTGAAATCTCCGCCGATGAGGATGTTAGTGGGCCCTAGTTCGCACACAATTCTCCCCAGTTGCTCCAGGTATGGCCCTATGGGTTTGTCTGGTTCGAAGTAGAGAGAGACCACGGCGATTTCTCGGTTTCCGGCATATACTTTCACCACTGAGATGTTGGGCGTGGTGAAATTTGGACACTGTGTGACTTTGGTGTTCAAGTCAAATACTACAATTGCGGCTTTTACGGTAGTATTGTCCATGCCTGTGTGTTGGAAAATCCTCGTCCCGCCGTAGTCCCTAACCCTACCTCGAGCTCCCACATATGGCTCCTGGAGTAGAGCGAACGCCATTTTTCTGCTCACGGCCTCCAGCATCACCTCCTGAGTAGCAAGTTGCTTTCTCTGGAGGTTAGCCTGGGCCACGAGCAATGGCCGTGCTCCTTCTGGGGGATCTTGGTGTCCACTTACCCCCGAGGCCACCTTAGCAATACGCTATAGCAGACCTCGCCAGGGCATCCCACTTTCTCCTCACCGGACATTCCCCGCTAAAAGCATTATGGTCGGATCTGCCGAGACCGGCCCTGGTGCAATTGCAGCACTTTGGGGGCGCTTGCGCGAGCCAGTCGGCGCAATCCTTTTTAAGGTGAGCACCCCCGCAGTGGCTGCACACTTCAGCCCGCTCCCTGCAGAACCGCCTCCCGTGGCCGTATCCGAGGCAGCCAGAGCACTGGACCAACGGAGATTGGTCCTCGACTCTAACACGCTGGACGTCTATATATATCGACCCTTGTTCGAGGAAGCGTCTCCACAATTCCGGAGACAGTTGTAGCACGATATGCGATGTTAGTGCATTTCGTGCTCCTTTCCGGTATTTTACCGCGATGCGAGCGTTTCGTTCGCTCACATCACCCAAAAGATGGCGGTTCTGGGATTTGATAGCTTTAACTATCTCCTCATCCGAATTGTGGTTTAGCACACTCCTCAAGATCACAAGTGGATCTTTGTTCTTCACGTCTTCAACGGTGAGTCTTCCGTCTGGCCTATTTATCCTTTTCTTGATGCTTTCCAGTTCTTCCTTGGTGTTGCACCCCAAGATCACCTTCCTATCTTTCCCTTTCCTAATCCTATCGATCTTGAGACCCTCCTCCTTTGCGTTGACTGCTTTGCGAACCCGTTCAAAAACTTGCTCGCCAGTTTCGTTCTGGTCCACCGAGGCAATGACAACTGAGTGCATTGTTGCACTCTGTTCTGGTCTCTGCCTCGGAGGTCCCGACGCGACACTGGCGTAGCTTGTTCTTTCCTTCAAGGCTTCTTTGTGTTTACGCAGTTCTTCTGCTAAAGCCTCCATTTCCTTTTTGTTCGTCCTAAGCAGTTCGCTGTGTTCCTCCATTTTCCTGACGAGCTGTTCCTCTGTGACTTTCTTTTTAGCTTCGTCATCTTTTGTCTTTGTTTCCTCTTTGTCTTCCACAGCTTTGTATTTTCTCCCTTCCTCAGCCTCCTTGACCAATCGGAAAAGCTTCTCGCTCGCTTCGATGACCCCGTTCTTAATCTCGGTCTTCAGATTCCTGCTGTTATTAATTTGCAGCTTGACTCGCATTAAGCAAGCCTTCGCTTCAGCAGTGCGGGTCGGAAACGATGGAGCTGTCACCGGTGATACCTCGACTGCGTTGGAAACGCTCGTCGCCTTCTTCACCGGTGCCGTGGTCTTGCCCTCCGGCTGTGCCGACTGGGCCTTCGGCCGCGCGGGCACGCCCAGGCCCGACCCCGCAGATTTTTCAATCTGGGATTCGATGCTCAGGCGCGCCCGCGCGACCTTGGTGCCTGTGGCGTCCGCCGTTGAGGGATCCTCGGGTGTAGGGCTTCGGCGCGCGTTCCTGGAGTCAGACTCCTTAGCGGGCGTCCTGAAGCCGAACATCTTAGAGACTGAGGTGGTTGGTGAGAGGGTCCAAGATTCCTGTATACTTGAGGGTGTATATGGTCCCCAAGTATCAGCACACACACTATTGATGGTATGTTGGTTTCAAAACAGTACTACAAGGCAGTGTCAGGTAGTATATCAGAGGGATGCGTCTACTCTGTAAAAATTTATACTTGAGGGTGTATGTGGCCCTCAAGTCGTCAAAGTTAAAAAGCTAAAAATTTTCCAATAGGAAATCCTACACCTAATTTAAAATTTCGTCACAGACGAAGGTTAAAAAAGATCTTGAGAGTGTATAGAACTCTCAACAGTCGTTGTCAATAATAAAAAATTAAAGTATTTAACTTAACGCTAAGTATAACTAACTTATACTATTTAGTCTAATTTAAAACTTTTTGTTCAAAAAGGTGCGATGCTGCGTGCGCGACTATAGAAAATTTTAAATAATTTTAAGATTTAAAATGAAAATAAATACAAATTTAAAATAAAAGAACCTAGCTGGTTTTTAACAGAGTAGAAAGGTTGGCCTTGGCGAGCTCTACAAGCAGAACCCAAACTCGAAAGCAAGGGGTCAAAATTGGCCGAAATAGGGAAAGGGGGGGTGAAGGTAAAAATAAGTTAGGGGGGGGGGTTTGGACCTATGTGGGAGGGGGTGAAGGAGGGGGGGGGGGGTAAAAACTGGAGGGGGGGGGGGAAATTTCAAACCAATTTACTTGGAGCTGCGGCCCAAGGGTCAACTTGAAATGGCTAATGCCAACTTCACACGTGCACCAGTCCTATCAATATCGTCTCAGTCCGAAGATATGGTGGTTGTTGGTTCGGGCCCGTTCGGTTTTCCCGATCGGGTGGGTGACGTCACTAGAAGGACACGGGTCTAAAGTGTCTGCAACAAAAAGTGCGGCACCACGTGATCACTTCTGAGGGTCCAGCTAGATTGGCGCTGGACAGTTCGTGAATCGTCACTCAACCCGAAGAGCGGGGGTAATCTACCAGAACGTTCGAAGATGTAATTGATGGAAAATTTCCAGAACCGCCAAGTGGGCGGGGCCTAGCCTCTAGAAACTTCGACACTGAGACGACGTAAACAAGTGACGTATGTTGTTGACAGCCTCAAAATTACAAGTCACGCTACGACGCAGTTCGCGTACACAATTTCGCTTTCCGGCCCGGAGATCCTCTGCCTTATTTTCGCTGTAGAAAATCGAGTTTTCACGACAGCCCCGAACTTCTTCTTGCAAGGAAAGCGGGATGAATAAGCCCTTGAGGTGGAACAAAGAAGCTCTGGGGTCACACATCGTTTCGACCTTCTACAGGACTTCAAAGTATACAGATTTTCTCAAGCGACGGAAAGCGAAATAAACAAAAAGACTTACGATTAATTTTAAAAATAGGTATCGGGAACAGCTCCTGCAGGCCTTGTCGGCTCTGGTGTTCTTGTCCCGATTTCCTCTGTCGTGTGTCTTCGGTTTTGGGCCGCGAAGCCAATCCGGGTTTTATTTATTTCTGCCGAAATGGATCACCAGAAAATTCTGGGATCTTGGTGGTATAAGGGGGGGTACCAGCACGCTCCTTATACCGTCGGCAGATGTTGGTGTCAAAGATCTCGTTTGAGCAGCGTTCACACTTTAACTTTTTATCACCCACGAAAAACGGGCTATCTCAGCCGCTTTTGATGCGACTGAACTGGTAAGCACTGTGGGTGTAGCGAGCACTAAGCGGAACACTTTCACCAACTTTCGCGACAATCGGAGCACTTTTCACAATATTCGCGAATTAAATTGCCTGGAGCGTACAAAAAACGATCTACTCACGGGCACGGGTGGCTCACGACTCCCTCTGGTTAGGTTAGGTTAGGTTTTTTTTTTTTTTTTTTTTTTTTTTTTTTTTTTTAATTGGGGGGACTCCCCCCCGGCTGCTCCCTCTGATACTTTTAATTCAGAGTATGTCTACCTGATTAATTCACATACCTTTATTTAAAAAACTCATCAATATAAGAAAATGGAATTTACATCATTTAGTATGCCTGGAATAAAAAAGTCTAAATCTAACATACATGAGACATACTTTTAAAACTGAGTTTATATTATTTAATAAAAATCACATTTAGTACAATAATTACAATTTAAAATCGTGTCTTCATCGCAAAACCAGCTTTTCAGTGGCAACTAGAAACATATAATCTTATATTACATACTGTAGTTGCCCTGTCTATTTGTTTCTTTTCAACACGCTACACGCTAATTTTTTACAAAATTGTACGAACTTATTTCTAATTACAATATCATCCAACATACCGCTCAGATTGTCTTTACTTACGATTTGGTCAACCTCTATTTCAAGGTTAGTTCGTTGATACAGATATATTGGGCATTCAGTCAACACGTGTACCACATCTTCTGTGGCTGCTGGGTCACAGATACATGAGGGGCTCTCCTTGCACTTGAAGCGATTCAAATACTCGGAGAATCCCCCATGGCCCGTGAAAACTTGGGTGAGGACTGGGTCCACCGGCATCTTCCTGATCACTTTATAGGCTTCTCTAGCGTCAGGGAAAAACAGCTTCGTTACCGATGCTGTTTCTCCAGCCCTGTATCGCTCATTCCATTCGTCAATCGACTCCTGACGGATTTGTCGCTTGACGAACGAAATGGGACATCGGTCATAATCGGGCCTCCTTTTTAGGGTAGTAGCCGCCGCCTTCGCGAGCTCGTCCGCACGCTCGTTCCCTGCCAACCCCACGTGCGCCTTAACCCAAAAGAGGTTAATGGTTTTTCCGCGCTCTTTGGTCTCATTCAACATTTTTGTGATGTCGAATGCTATGGGGTGGAGAGAATTTCCGCGCGCGACCGTCTCGAGAGCGGCCCGTGAATCACAGAAGACGCTGTATTGGCGGTACTTTTCGCTGGAGGCTATTTGCACGGCCTTGCGCAGGGCCAGCAGCTCCGCCTGGTAAACGGTGCAGAACGATTCCAGTTTAATTTTGGTGGCTTTCGTCTCGGCGTCGCCATCCCAAAGGGATACCGACGCTCCGACTTTGCCACCAATTTTGCTGCCATCAGTGAACACCCTACGGGTGTTTGCAGCCTCTAGGTCAAGTTCTGCGTCGTTTACCACGCATTTGAACTGCAAAGCCCTGCGCCTGGCTGGATGTTCCAAGTTGGCAAAAGGCACAGGACATTCCACGTCCCGGTCGCCCACTACATGCCGAGTGTGTCCCTTTTTCACTTCGTATAGAAGCGCCGCTTCTCGGACACGAATGTCTAGCGGAAGGATCCCAGCAAGTAGCAGGGCCGAGTGTAGCGAAACGGTCCTGTAGCCTTTTACCATCTTTTGTGCAAAGCCTCGTTGAACCACTGCAAGTTTTTTACGTATGCCTATCTTGTTACTTGCAGGCGCCCAGGCACTGGCTGCGTATAATATTGTTGGTTCAACAACTGCGGTGTAAAGCATTTATACCACCTCAGGTCCCAGCCCCCACTGCACCTTTGCAGCAGTTGCGAGTCGTCTGTGGAAGGTTATAGCCTTCCTACAGACTTCGGAGACGTGCGTGTTAAACGTTAGCTTCTCGTCCACAGTCAAGCCCAATATCTTTATTTCTTTTGACAGTCCAATATCTACACCCCCCATTCGCAAGATTGGTGAGTCATATTTAAGTCGTCGTGTTACGACCATAGCCTTCGTCTTCTTAGGAGCGAATTTCAGCTTATTCTTGACTCCCCAATCCTGCACATAGGCCAGTGCTTCGTTGGCCTGTCTCTGTATCTTTAGTGTTTCATCCCCGTGAAACACTAAAACGACATCATCGGCGAAAGCTTGGCAGTAATCGCCCCGGCTGGCTAATCCCTTGAGCAATGGGTCGAGGAGCAGGTTCCACATGATGGGCCCACCAATGGATCCTTGAACGCATCCCTTGGTGGTCCCCCTCGCGTGTTCTACCCCGGCGTAGCGAACCTTTACTTTCCGGCTCTCAAAGTAGCTATTTACTATCCGTCTCAGATTTTTCGGACATCCTTCCTCAGACAGTCTGACCTTGATCGCTGGCCACCAAGCACTGTCGAAGGCTCCCTCTATATCCAGTGAGACTATGGTGATGATTTTCTTCTCACTTAATTTACTCCTGATGTACTGGAGTAGGGTATAGAGGGAGTCTTCCGTGCCTTTTTGGGGCATAAAGCCGTACTGTCGAGTACTCATCCTAGGTAGTAAATGCCACTTTACTCTTCCCACCACTATTTTCTCCAGAATCTTCCCCATCACGGGCAACAGTCCTATCGGTCTATACGACTTTACGTCTGTGTAGTCCTCCTTTCCGGGTTTCCGGAGTACTACGACCGTGGCCTCCTTCCAGATGGTCGGGAAGTGGCCTAATTCGAGGCACTTGTTAGCCAGTGACAGGTACAACTCTGGGTTTTTTCGGATTGCCTGTTTGCAGATGTCGGATGTTAGGCCATCTGCTCCCGGGGCTTTTTTGGGGTTGAAGCTGTCTGAAGCTGCAAGGATTTCATCCATTGTAAATGGCGGGTCCTGATGGTCATTATCCGTACCGTCATTTATGCTATCAGCTTCAGCCCGTATACGCTGATGTTCTGCGTTATCGTCTTCTATTCGGTCGTCCGGATAGAAGACTTCCGCCAAAACCTTTGCCGATTCTTCAGGACTTAGGATGCACCCATCTCTTTTCAAGGGAATGTCCTCCTGCCTCTTCGTGACTTTCCCTATCACTCGATAAATGCCATCCCAGACGGTTTCCCTGCCTTGCTTTGCACAGAAGGTCTTCCAGCTGTTTATTTGGGCCTTCTTAGATTCTGTCTCGTACTTCTCTTTTGCTCTCAGATACTCTTCGACGACGAACGCCCTGCGGACTGGGGCTGCGCAGCGGATCCTTCTCCTCCTGGTGACCATGGCCTTTTTCAACGCGGCGATTTCATCAGACCACCACGGTGTGGATAATTTTTTGTGTGATTTTAATTTTGGGATAGAGTCGCTACATGATTCTACTATTACTTTACTATAATTTTCTACAAACCTGTCTATTTCTATTTTGTTTTGTATGCGCTCTATCTCTTCTGAATTTACGTTGCAGGTGTTAGTTAGTTGGGTAAATTTATCATTAAATTTATCCCAATTAGCTTTTTTAGTATTGAATAGCCGAGTGGTTCGTTTAATTTCAAATTGTTTTAGTTTGCCGAGTCTAATATTAAACAAAATTGCGTTGTGGTCTGAGCTCACCAGATCTTCGTTGACCCTCCACTCGTTCACCAGGCCGAAAAGGTCCTCTGAGCATAGTGTTATGTCCACATGACTTTTGTAACGTATTCCACCCCTAAAGGTGTCAAAAGTTGGCGTGTCTCCGTCGTTGAGCACCTGGAGGCCCCACTCTCCTATTGCATCAGCAAGGTCTTCTCCCCTCCGGTCAGTGACCCCGCTGCCCCACCACATGCTCTTAGCGTTGAAATCTCCGCCGATGAGGATGTTAGTGGGCCCTAGTTCGCACACAATTCTCCCCAGTTGCTCCAGGTATGGCCCTATGGGTTTGTCTGGTTCGAAATAGAGAGAGACCACGGCGATTTCTCGGTTTCCGGCATATACTTTCACCACTGAGATGTTGGGCGTGGTGAATTTTGGACACTGTGTGACTTTGGTGTTCAAGTCAAATACTACAATTGCGGCTTTTACGGTAGTATTGTCCATGCCTGTGTGTTGGAAAATCCTCGTCCCGCCGTAGTCCCTAACCCTACCTCGAGCCCCCACATATGGCTCCTGGAGTAGAGCGAACGCCATTTTTCTGCTCACGGCCTCCAGCATAACCTCCTGAGTAGCAAGTTGCTTTCTCTGGAGGTTAGCCTGGGCCACGAGCAATGGCCGTGCTCCTTCTGGGGGATCTTGGTGTTCACTTACCCCCGAGGCCACCTTAGCAATACGCTACGGCAGACCTCGCCAGGGCATCCCACTTTCTCCTCACCGGACATTCCTCGCCAAAAGCATTATGGTCGGCTCTGTCGAGACCGGCCCTGGTGCAATTGCAGCACTTTGGGGGCGCTTGCGCGAGCCAGTCGGCGCAATCCTTTTTGAGGTGAGCACCCCCGCAGTGACTGCACACTTCAGCCCGTTCCCTGCAGAACCGCCTCCCGTGGCCGTATCCGAGGCAGCCAGAGCACTGAACCAACGGAGATTGGTCCTCGACTCTGACGCGCTGAACGTCTATGTACAATGATCCTTGGTCGAGGAAGCGTTTCCACAGCACCGGAGATAGTTGTAGTACAATGTGCGCTGTCAACGCATTTCTTGCACCCTTTCGGTATTTAACCGTAATGCGAGCGTTTTCGGCGCTCACATCTCCCAAAAGATGGCGGTTTTGGGATTTAATGGCTCGAACTATCTCCTCATCGGAGTTATGGTTCATCACGCTCCTCAAGACCACTAACGGGTCCTTGTTTTTGACGTCCTCGACTGTGAGTCTTCCGTCTGGCCTGATTCTTTTCTTAATCTTATCGAGCTCTTCCTTCGAATTGCATCCCAAGATTACCTTGCGGTCTTTCCCCTTTCTAATCCTATCGATCTTAAGACCCTCCTCATTTGCTTTTACTTGCTTGCGAATGCGGTCAAACACTTGCTCGCCAGTGTCATTCTGGTCCACCGAGGCGATGACAACTGAGTGCATTGCTGCACTGCGTTCCGGTCTCTGCCTCGGGGGCTCCGAAGCTACACTGGCATAGGTCGCTCTTTCTTTGAGAGCTTCTGTGTGTTTCCGCATTTCCTTTGCTAAGGTCTCCATTTCCTCTTTGTTTTTCCTTAGCAGTTCGCTGTGTACTTCTATCTGTTTGACGAGCTGTTCCTCTGTTACTTTCTTCTTAGCTTCGTCAACTTTCATCGTTTGGTCTTCTTCTTTCCTTTCCACAGCTTTACAAGCTCTCCCCTCCTCAGCCTCTTTAACGAGTCGGAATAACCTCTCGCTCGCAACGATGACCTCGTTCTTAATCTCTGTCTTGAGATTTCTGCTGTTTCCTATCTGTAGCTTGACCTTCATAAGGCAGGCCTTCGCTTCAGCAGTTCGGGTCGGGTAGGTTGGAGCTGTCACCGGTGACTTTTCGACAGCGTTTGTCACGCTCGTCGCTTTTTTCACCGGTGCCGACGCCGAGGTCTTCCCCTCCGGTTGCACCGACTTGGCCTTCGGCCGCGCAGGCCCGCCCAGGGTCGATTCCGCAGATTTTTCAATCAGTGACTCGATACTGAGTCGCGCCTGCGCGACTTTGGTGCCAGTCGAGTCTCCCGGTATGGGTTTCTCGGGTGTTCGGCTTCGGCGCGCGTTTCGGGAGTCAATCTCCTTGGCGGGCGTCCTGAAGCCGAACATGTTTGAAGGCTGGGGTGGGTGATAGAGGGTCTATAAGATTTTTGACACTTGAGGGTGTATATGGTCCCCAAGTATCAACACACACACTATTCGAGCTATATGGTATGTTGGTAACAAAACAGTACTACAAGGCAGTGTCAGGTAGTATATCAGAGGGATGCGTCTATGCTGTAAAATTTTATACTTGAGGGTGTATGTGGCCCTCAAGTCGTCAAAATTTAAAATTTTCCAAAAGGGAAAAGTCTTAAACTAATCTAAAATTTCGTCGCAGACGAATGTTAAAAATAAAAGACGTTGAGAGTGTAGAGAACTCTCAGTTGTCTGTCAGTAATATAAAACTTAGTAGTATAATAATATTATACTGTCTAATTAAAATTAAAACTTTTTGTTGTAGGTGCGATGCTGCGTGCGCGACAGTGAATGAATTTAATAAAAGTTTAAAACTACTAATAAGTTTAATAGAAGAATATAAAAATAAAATTAAAATAAAGGAAGGAACCAATATGGTTTCCGTTGCGACAGTAATGTTGGCCTTGGTGAGCTCTACAAGGTGAGCCCAAACTCGAAAGCCTGGGATCAAAACTGGCCGAAATAGGGAGAGGGGGGGTGAAGGTAAAAAAGTTAAGCAGGGGGGGGGGGGGGTGTGTGACTTATGTGGGAGGGGGTGAAGGAGGGGGGGGGGGGTAAAATCCGGAGGGGGGGGGAATTTCAAACCAGTTTACTTGGAGCTGCAGCCCAAGGTTCAACTTAAAATGGCTATTGCCAACTTCACACGCGCACCAGTCCTATCAATCTCGTCTCAGCCCGATGATATAGTGGTTGTTGGTTCGGGCCCGTTCGGTTTTCCCGATCGGGTGGGTGACGTCACTAGAAGGACACGGGTCTAAAGTATCTGCAACGAAACGTGCGTAACCACGTGATCGCTTCCGAGGGTCCAGCTAGATTGGCGCTGGACGGTTCGTGAATCGTCACTCAACCCGAGGAGCGGGGGTAATCCACCAGAACGTTCGAAATGTAGTAGATGGAAAATTCCTGAACCGCCAATATATGGGCGGGGCCTAGCCTCTAGAACCTTCGGCGCTGGGACGGCGTAATATGACGCGACTGTGACGTATGTTGTTGACAGCCTCAAAAATTCCAAGTCACGCTACGACGCAGTTCGCGTACTCAATTTCGCTCTCCGGCCCGGAGATCCTCTGCCTTATTTTCACTGTAGAAAATCGAGTTTTCACGTCAGCCCCGAACTTCTTCTTGCAAGGGAGGCGGGATGACTAAGCCCTTGAGATGGAACAAAGAAGCTCTGGGGTCACAGATCGTTTCGACCTTCTACAGGACTTCAAAGTATACAGATTTTCTCAAGTGACGGAAAGCGAAATAAACAAAAAGACTTACGATTAATTTAAAAAATAGGTATCGGGAACAGCTCCTGCCGGCCTTGTCGGCTCTGGTGTTCTTGTCCCGAAAACCTCTGTCCAGTATCTTGCGATTTGGGCCGCGAAGCCAATCCGGTTTTTGTTTGTTTCTGCCGAAATAAGTCACCAGAAAAATCTGGATTCTTGGTGGTATAAGGGGGGTACCAGCACGCTCCTTATACCGTCGGCAGATGTTGGTGTCAAAGATCTCGTTTGAGCAGCGTTCACACTTTAACTTTTTATCACCCACGAAAAACGGGCTATCTCAGCCGCTTTTGATGCGACTGAACTGGTAAGCACTGTGGGTGTAACGAGCACTAAGCGGAACACTTTCACCAACTTTCGCGACAATCGGAGCACTTTTCACAATATTCGCGATTTAAATGCCTGGAGCGTACAAAAAACGATCTACTCACGGGCACGGGTGGCTCACGGTTCGGTTAGGTTAGGTTAGGTTTTTTTTTTTTTTTTTTTTTTGGTGGGGGGACTCCCCCCCGGCTGCTCCCTCTGATACTTTTAATTCAGAGATTGTCTACCTGAAGAATTCACATACCTTTATTTTAAAAACTCATCAATATAGAAAAATTTGGATTATACAACTTTAAGTATGCCTGAAAAAATAAAAGTCTAACTACATACAAAAGACATACTTTTAAAACTGAGTTTTATCTGATTTAATAAAATTACATGTGTACGGACTTAGATAATAACGTGTCTTCTTCTCGAAACCAGCTTGTCCTTGGCAACTAGAAACATATAATCTTATATTACAGGCTGTAGTTGCCCTTTTCTATTTGTTTCCTTTGATCACATTACACGCTATTTCTTTACAATATTTAACGAACTTAGGTCTAATAACATTATCTTCCAACATACCGCTCAGATTATCTTTCTTTACAATTTGGTCAACCTCTATTTCAAGGTTAGTTCGTTTATACAGATATATTGGGCATTCAGTCAACACGTGTACCACGTCTTCCGTGGCCGCTGGGTCACAGATACATGAGGGGCTCTCCTTGCACTTGAAGCGATTCAAATACTCGGAGAATCCCCCATGGCCCGTGAAGACTTGCGTGAGGACCGGGTCCACCGGCATCTTCTTGATCACTTTATGGGCTACCCTAGCATCAGGGAAAAACAGCTTCGTTACCGATGCTGTTTCTCCAGCCCTGTATCGCTCATTCCATTCGTCAATCGACTCCTGACGGATCTGTCGCTTGACGAACGAAATGGGACATCGGTCGTAATCGGGCCTCCTTTTTAGGGTGGTAGCCGCCGCCTTCGCGAGCTCGTCCGCACGCTCGTTCCCTGCCAACCCCACGTGCGCCTTAACCCAAAAGAGGTTAATGATCTTACCGCGCACTTCAGTCTCATTTAACATTTTAGTAATGTCAAATGCTATGGGGTGGAGGGAGTTGCCGCGCGCGACCGTCTCGAGAGCGGCCCGTGAATCGCAGAAGATGCTGTATTGGTGGTATTTCTCGCTGGAGGCTATTTGCACGGCCTTGCGCAGGGCCAGCAGCTCCGCCTGGTAAACGGTGCAGAACGATTCCAGCTTAATTTTGGTGGCTTTCGTCTCGGCGTCGCCATCCCAAAGGGACACCGAGGCTCCGACTTGGCCACCAATTTTGCTGCCATCAGTGAACACCCTACGGGTGTTTGCAGCCTCTAGGTCAAGTTCTGCGTCGTTGACCACGCATTTGAACTGCAAAGCTCTGCGCCTGGCTGGATGTTCCAAGTTGGCAAAAGGCACAGGACATTCCACGTCCCGGTCGCCCACTATGTGCCGAGTGTGTCCCTTTTTCACTTCGTATAGAAGCGCCGCTTCTCGGACACGAATGTCTAGCGGAAGGATCCCAGCAAGTAGCAGGGCCGAGTGTAGCGAAACGGTCCTGTAGCCTTTTACCATCTTTTGTGCAAAGCCTCGTTGAACCACTGCAAGTTTTTTCCGTATGCCTATCTTATTACTTGCAGGCGCCCAGGCACTGGCTGCGTATAGTATTGTTGGTTCAACAACTGCGGTGTAAAGCATTTTCACCACCTCAGGTCCCAGCCCCCACTGCACCTTTGCAGCGGTTGCCAGTCGTCTGTGGAAGGTTATGGCCTTCCTACAGACTTCGGAGACGTGCGTATTAAATGTCAACTTCTCGTCCACAGTCAAGCCCAATATCTTTATTTCCTTCGACAAGCCAATGTCTACACCCCCCATCCGCAGGATTGGTGAGTCATATTTAAGTCGTCGTGTTACGACCATAGCCTTCGTCTTCTTAGGAGCGAATTTCAGCTTGTTCTTGACTCCCCAATCCTGCACATAGGCCAGTGCTTCGTTGGCCTGTCTCTGCATCTGTAGTGTTTCATCCCCGTGAAACACCAAAACGACATCGTCGGCAAAAGCTTGGCAGTAATCGCCCCGGCTGGCTAATCCCTTGAGCAATGGGTCGAGGAGCAGGTTCCACATGATGGGCCCACCAATGGATCCTTGAACGCATCCCTTGGTGGTCCCCCTCGCGTGTTCTACCCCGGCGTAGCGAACCTTTACTCTTCGGCTCTCAAAGTAGCTATTTACTATCCGTCTCAGATTTTTCGGACATCCTTCCTCAGACAGTCTAACCTTGATGGCTGGCCACCAAGCACTGTCGAAGGCTCCCTCTATATCCAGTGAGATTACGGTGATAATTTTCTTCTCACTTAATTTACTCCTGATGTGCTGGAGTAGGGTATAGAGGGAGTCCTCCGTGCTCTTTTGGGGCATAAAGCCGTACTGTCGAGTACCCATCCTTGGTAGTAAATGCCACTTTACTCTTCCCACCACTATTTTCTCCAGAATTTTCCCCATCACAGGCAACAGTCCTATCGGTCTATACGACTTTACGTCTGTGTAGTCCTCCTTTCCGGGTTTCCGGAGTACTACGACCGTGGCCTCCTTCCAGATGGTCGGGAAGTGGCCTAATTCGAGGCACTTGTTAGCCAGTGACAGGTACAACTCTGGGTTTTTTCGGATTGCCTGTTTGCAGATGTCGGATGTTAGGCCATCTGCTCCCGGGGCTTTTTTGGGGTTGAAGCTGTCTGAAGCTGCAAGGATTTCATCCATTGTAAATGGCGGGTCCTGATGGTCATTATCCGTACCGTCATTTATGCTATCAGCTTCAGCCCGTATACGCTGATGTTCTGCGTTATCATCTTCCATCCGGTCGTCCGGATAGAAGACTTCCGCCAAAACCTTCGCCGATTCTTCTGAACTTAGGATGCACCCATCTCTTTTCAAGGGAATGTCCTCCTGCCTCTTCGTGACTTTCCCTATCACTCGATAAATGCCATCCCAGACGGTTTCCCTGCCTTGCTTTGCACAGAAGGTCTTCCAGCTGTTTATTTGGGCCTTCTTAGATTCTGTCTCGTACGTCTCTTTAGCTCTCAGATACTCTTCGACGACGAACGCCCTGCGGACTGGGGCTGCGCAGCGGATCCTTCTCCTCCTGGTGACCATGGCCTTTTTCAACGCGGCGATTTCATCAGACCACCACGGTGTGGATAATTTTGTGTGTGATTTTAATTTTGGGATAGAGTCGCTACGTGATTCTACTATTACTTTACTATAATTTTCTACAAACCTGTCTATTTCTATTTTGTTTTGTATGCGCTCTATCTCTTCTGAGTTTACGTTGCAGGTGTTAGTTAATTGGGTAAATTTATCACTAAATTTTGCCCAATTAGCCTTTTTGGTATTGAAAATCCGAGTAGTTCTTTTAATTTCTAATTTTTCTAGTTTTCCGAGTCTAATATTAAACAAAATTGCGTTGTGGTCTGAGCTCACCAGATCTTCGTTGACCCTCCACTCGTTCACCAGGCCGAAAAGGTCCTCTGAGCATAGTGTTATGTCCACATGACTTTTGTAATGTATACCACCCCTAAAGGTGTCAAAAGTTGGCGTGTCTCCGTCGTTGAGCACCTGGAGGCCCCACTCTCCTATTGCATCAGCAAGGTCTTCTCCCCTCCGGTCAGTGACCTCGCTGCCCCACCACATACTCTTAGCGTTGAAGTCTCCGCCGATGAGGATGTTTGTGGGCCCTAGTTCGCACACAATTCTCCCCAGTTGCTCCAGGTATGGCCCTATGGGTTTGTCTGGTTCGAAGTAGAGAGAGACCACGGCGATTTCTCGGTTTCCGGCATATACTTTCACCACTGAGATGTTAGGCGTGGTGAAATTTGGACACTGTATGACTTTGGTGTTCAAGTCAAATACTACAATTGCGGCTTTTACGGTAGTATTGTCCATGCCTGTGTGTTGGAAAATCCTCGCCCCGCCGTAGTCCCTAACCCTACCTCGAGCTCCCACATATGGCTCCTGGAGTAGAGCGAACGCCATTTTCCTGCTCACGGCCTCCAGCATCACCTCCTGAGTAGCAAGCTGCTTTCTCTGGAGGTTAGCCTGGGCCACGAGCAATGGCCGTGCTCCTTCTGGGGGATCTTGGTGTCCACTTACCCCCGAGGCCACCTTAGCAATACGCTACTGCAGACCTCGCCAGGGCATCCCACTTTCTCCTCACCGGACATTCCCCGCTAAAAGCATTATGGTCGGCTCTGTCGAGACCGGCCCTGACGCAATTGCAGCACTTTGGGGGCGCTTGCGCGAGCCAGTCGGCGCAATCCTTTTTAAGGTGTGCTCCCCCGCAGTGACTGCACACTTCAGCCCGGTCCCTGCAGAACCGCCTCCCGTGGCCGTATCCGAGGCAGCCAGAGCACTGGACCAACGGAGATTGGTCCTCGACTCTAACACGCTGGACGTCTATATATATCGACCCTTGGTCGAGGAAGCGTCTCCACAATTCCGGAGACAGTTGTAGCACGATATGCGATGTTAGTGCATTTCGTGCTCCTTTCCGGTATTTTACCGCGATGCGAGCGTTTCGTTCGCTCACATCACCCAAAAGATGGCGGTTCTGGGATTTGATAGCTTTAACTATCTCCTCATCCGAATTGTGGTTTAGCACACTCCTCAAGATCACTAATGGATCTTTGTCCTTCACGTCTTCAACGGTGAGTCTTCCGTCTGGCCTATTTATCCTTCTCTTGATGCTTTCCAGTTCTTCCTTGGTGTTGCACCCCAAGATCACTTTCCTATCTTTCCCTTTCCTAATCCTATCGATCTTGAGACCCTCCTCCTTTGCGTTAACTGCTTTGCGAACCCGTTCAAAAACTTGCTCGCCAGTTTCGTTCTGGTCCACCGAGGCAATGACAACTGAGTGCATTGTTGCACTCTGTTCAGGTCTCTGCCTCGGAGGTCCCGACGCGACACTGGCGTAGCTTGCTCTTTCCTTCAAGGCTTCCTTGTGTTTGCGCAGTTCTTCTGCTAAAGCCTCCATTTCCTTTTTGTTCGTCTTAAGCAGTTCGCTGTGTTCCTCCATTTTTCTGACGAGCTGTTCCTCTGTGACTTTCTTTTGTGCTTCGTCATCCTTTGTCTTTACTTCTTCTTTGTCTTCCACAGCTTTATATCTTCTTCCCTCCTCAGCCTCCTTGACCAATCGGAAAAGCTTCTCGCTCGCTTCAATGACCCCGTTCTTAATCTCGGTCTTCAGATTTCTGCTGTTGTTGATTTGCAGCTTGACTCGCATTAAGCAAGCCTTCGCTTCAGCAGTGCGGGTCGGAAACGATGGAGCTATCACCGGTGACACTTCGACTGCGTTGGAAACGCTCGTCGTCTTCTTCACCGGTGCCGTGGTCTTGCCCTCCGGCTGTGCCGACTTGGCCTTTGGCCGCGCAGGCCCGCCCAGACTCGACCCCGCAGATTTTTCAATCTGGGACTCGATGCTAAGGCGCGCCTGCGCGACCTTGGTGCCTGTCGCTTCCCCGGATATGGGTTCTTCAGGTGTTCGGCTTCGGCGCGCGCTCCGGGAGTCGGACTCCTTAGCGGGCGTCCTAAAGCCGAACATCTTGGAGACTGGGGTGGTTTGTGAGAGGGTCCAAGATTCCTGTATACTTGAGGGTGTATATGGTCCCCAAGTATCAGCACACACACTATTGATGGTATGTTGGTTTCAAAACAGTAATACAGGCAGTGTCAGGTAGGTACCAAAGGGATGCGTCTAAACTGTAAAAAATTTATACTTGAGGGTGTATGTGGCCCCCAAGTTGTCAAGATTAAAATTTTCCAAAAGGGAAAAGCCTACACTAAGTTAAAATTTAAAATAAAATACTAACTAAATTTAAAATCGTCACAGACGAAGGTTAAAAAATAAAAGGCGTTGAGGGTGTAAAAAAACTCTCAACTGTCGTGGTCAATGGTAAAACTTAAAAGGTAAGTATAATAAAATACTAGCTTATGTCTAATTTAAAACTTCTTGTTTCAGGTGCGATGCTGCGTGCGTGACTGTTAAAAAAGTGGGCGTAAAAAATGAATAAAAATTTGGAAAATTTTAAAGACTAAATAAAAGATAACAGAAAGATCCGAGGAGGTTTCTAACTGAGCAGAACCGTTGGCCTTGGTGAGCTCTACAAGTAGAGCCCAAACTCGAAAGCCTGGGGTTAAAATTGGCCGGATTAGGGAGAGGGGGGGGTGAAGGTGCAAACGTTGAGGGGAGGGGGGGTTTGGAACCGATGTGGGAGGGGGTGAAGGAGGGGGGGGTAAAATCCGGAGGGGGGGGGGGGAATTCCAAACCAATTTACTTGGAGCTGCTACCCAAGGGTCAACTAAAAATGGCAGTTGCCAACTTCACACGATCACCAGTACTATCCGGTCTCGCCTCAGCCCGAAGCTAAGGTGGTGGGTTCCGGCCCGTTCGGTTTTCCCGATCGGGTAGGTGACGTCACTCGAAGGACACAGGTCTAAGTATTCGCAACGAAGTGTGCGTAACCACGTGATCACTTCCGAGGGTCCAGCTAGATTGGCGCTGGACGGTTCGTGAATCGTCACACAGCCCGAAGAGCGGGGGTAATCTACCAGAACGTTCGATGGAAGATGTTAACGGAAAATTCCCGAACCGCCAATATATGGGCGGGGCCTAACTTCTGGAAGCTTCGGTGTTGAGACGTAGTTGTATGACGCGACTGTGACGTATGTTGTTGACAATTGCTAGAAATGACGAGTCACGCTACGACGCAGTTCGCGTACACAATTTCGCTCTCCGGCCCGGAGATCCTCTGCCTTATTTTCACTGTAGAAAATCGAGTTTTCACGTTAGCCCCGAACTTCTTCTTGCAAGGGAAGCGGGATGATTAAGCCCTTGAGATGGAACAAAGAAGCTCTGGGGTCACAGATCGTTTCGACCTTCTACAGGACTTCAAAGTATACAGATTTTCTCAAGCGACGGAAAGCGAAATAAACAAAAAGACTTACGTTTAATTTTAAAAATAGGTATCGGGAACAGCTCCTGCAGGCCTTGTCGGCTCTGGTGTTCTTGTCCCGATTTCCTTTGTCGTGTATCTTCGGTTTTGGGCCGCGAAGCCAATCCGGGTTTTATTTATTTCTGCCGAAATGGATCACCAGAAAATTCTGGGATCTTGGTGGTATAAGGGGGGTACCAGCACGCTCCTTATACCGTCGGCAGATGTTGGTGTCAAAGATCTCGTTTGAGCAGCGTTCACACTTTAACTTTTTATCACCCACGAAAAACGGGCTATCTCAGCCGCTTTTGATGCGACTGAACTGGTAAGCACTGTGGGTGTAACGAGCACTAAGCGGAACACTTTCACCAACTTTCGCGACAATCGGAGCACTTTTCACAATATTCGCGAATAAAATTGCCTGGAGCGTACAAAAAACGATCTACTCACGGGCACGGGTGGCTCACGACTCTGGTTAGGTTAGGTTTTTTTCTTTTTTTTGTGGGGGGACTCCCCCCCGGCTGCTCCCTCTGATACTTTTAATTCAGAGTGTGTCTACCTATTTAATTCACATGCCTTTATTAAAAAATTCATCATCTAAAAAAAAAAAATATTTTTTGAAATTTTACATCTTTTAGTATGCCTATAAAAATCCGACTCTAACATACATATATACAACATTAGACATACTATGATACTGTTTTTTTTTTTTTTATATATTAAAATTTACATTTATACGGTCTTAGATAATAACGTGTCTTTCTCACAAATCCAGCTTGTCCTAGGCAACTAGGAGTATATAATCTAATATTACAGACTGTAGTTGCCCTTTTCTATTTGTTGCCTTTTATCACGGTACACGTTATTTCTTTACAAAATTTTAAAAACTTAGGTCTTATTACATCATCTTCCAACATACCGCTCAGATTATCTTTTTTAACAATTTGGTCAACCTCTATTTCAAGGTTTGTTCGTTTATACAGATATATTGGGCATTCAGTCAACACGTGTACCACATCTTCTGTGGCTGCTGGGTCACAGATACATGAGGGGCTCTCCTTGCACTTGAAGCGATTCAAATACTCGGAGAATCCCCCATGGCCCGTGAAGACTTGCGTGAGGACCGGGTCCACCGGCATCTTCTTGATCACTTTATGGGCTACCCTAGCATCAGGGAAAAACAGCTTCGTTACCGATGCTGTTTCTCCAGCCCTGTATCGCTCATTCCATTCGTCAATCGACTCCTGACGGATCTGTCGCTTGACGAACGAAATGGGACATCGGTCGTAATCGGGCCTCCTTTTTAGGGTGGTAGCCGCCGCCTTCGCGAGCTCGTCCGCACGCTCGTTCCCTGCCAACCCCACGTGCGCCTTAACCCAAAAGAGGTTAAAGATTTTACCGCGCTCTTTGGTCTCATTCAACATTTTTGTGATGTCGAATGCTATGGGGTGGAGGGAGTTACCGCGCGCAACCGTCTCCACAGTAAGGCTACACAGTAAGGCGGCCGTCACCTTAACGGTGACGCCGGAGGGATTGACGCGGGGCGTTACGTACGCCCAAGTCCTCCGGGAGGTGCAGAGAAATGTGCGCCTCGCCGACCTCGGCATAGCCGAAACGCGGGCCCGTCTGATGGCCACCGGCGGGTATCTCTACGAGGTACCCGGGCCGGAATCGGAGGCAAGGGCCGACTCCCTTGCTGAAAAAGTCAGGGAGGTGTTCCGTGGAACGGAGTTGGAGGGGGATGTTCGTGTCTCTCGCCCCTTCAAGTCCGCGGAACTGCGGGTCTCCGGGTTGGATGCGTCTGCCGACCCGGAGACCGTCGCAACGGCTCTTGCAAGGGCTGGGGAATGTGCAGTGGATATGGTGAAGGTCGGGGAGATCCGCCCCGACCGTTCAGGTCTTGGCGCGGCATGGGTGCGATGCCCCGCCAAGGCCGCAAGTAAAATCATCGGGGCAAAGAGGGTCCTGATTGGCTGGGTGGCGGCACAGGTCCGCCTCCTTGAGCCGAGGCCCATGCGGTGCTTCCGCTGCCTGTTCAACGGGCATGTTCGGATGCGCTGCACAGAGGAATGTGACCGTAGCGGGATCTGCTACCGCTGCGGTCAAGAGGGCCACAAGGCCAAGGGGTGCTCCGCAGAGGCGCACTGCGCAGTTTGCGCAGCTGCGGGAAAACCCGCGGGGCACCAAGTGGGCGCAAAGGCATGTGTCGCTTCCTCCCGTCCCCGCCGCTCTAAACGCGGTGGGCGCGGCGGGGCTGTGACCCAGCCGGACCCGTCCCACAGCGTCGCACCCATGGAGATCGCCCATTAATATGGCGCAACGATTCCTCCAGGCGAATATTAACCACTGCGCCAGAGCACAGGACTTGCTCGTTCAAAGCCTGGCGCAGTGGTCGATACAAGTGGCTGTGGTCGCCGAGCCGTATTTCGTTCCTGTCAGGGATGATTGGGCAGGGGACCTGGACGGTTCGGTGGCCGTCATCACTCGGGGCGCTGCCGGCTCCCCACCCTTCGAGAAGGTAGCGAAGGGTTCGGGATGCGTGGCGGTTCTGTTGGGGGGGGTCTGGATTGTGGGAGTGTATTTCTCCCCCAACAGATCCCTGGCCGAGTTCGAGCTCTTTCTCACTCGGCTGGGGGCCCTGGTGGTGCAAGGCAGTCAGCCTCGCCCCGTCCTCGTCGCCGGCGACTTCAACGCCAAGTCTCTGGCTTGGGGTTCGTCGGCGACCGACGTGCGCGGCGAGGCCCTGGAGGAGTGGGCGATCTCGTCCAGCCTGGCCGTCGTGAATCGCGGATCGGTGGACACGTGCGTGCGGCACAATGGCGGTTCGGTGGTGGACATCACGTTCGCCACCCCAGCACTAGCCCGCCGTGTCCGGGATTGGAGGGTCCTGGTGGACGAGGAGACGTTGTCGGATCACCGATACATTCGGTTCGACGTCGCCTCGTCCCCTACTACCCAGTCTGGTGGTGGACCAACCGCTCCGCGATCGGACGGCCCGCGTTGGAGTTTGAAGCGCCTCAACGTCGAGGCCCTGAAGGAGGCCGCTCTGGCCCAGGCGTGGCTCCCCGTACCGGAGAGGCCGGTACGGGTCGAGGAGGAGGCGGCGTGGTTCGGGGCGGCGATGTCGCACGTCTGCGACGCAGCCATGCCCCGTGTCCGACGCCGGCCTGAGAAACGCCAGGTGTTCTGGTGGACGGCGGAGCTCACGCGGCTGCGTGTTTCGTGCGTGGCCGCGCGCCGTTGTCTCGCCAGGCACCGTCGTCGCCGGATTCGTCTGCCCGGCGACGAGGACCAGGAGCGGCTGCTTCACGGCCTCTACAAAGAGGCCAAGAGAGCGCTGCATGTGGCAATAGCGGGAGCAAAGTCTGCGGCTCGGAGGGAGTTCCGGAGCACTCTCGATAACGATCCGTGGGGGCGTCCGTACCGCGTGGCGATGAAGAAGTGTCGCCCGTGGGCGCCCCCGCTGACGCAGAGTCTCCGGGGCGACCTAGTCGAGGAGGTCGTCGCGGCTTTGTTCCCGGCCACCGAGGATGTCACTCCTCCACCGATGGCGCCAGGTCCAGCGGCGCCATCGTCGTTGAGTTCGGCAGGGGTTGTTTCCGAGGTTTCGCCCGCAGAGTTGCGGGCGGCAGTGGTTCGGCTGCGGGGCAAGAACACCGCCCCAGGGCTCGATGGTATCCCCGGCAAAGCCTGGGTGCTAGCCCTCGAGTTCCTGGGTGCGAGGCTCCGCGGCCTTTTCTCCGCCTGTATGGAGCAGGGCGTCTTCCCGTCACGCTGGAAAACCGGGAAGCTCGTCCTGCTCAAGAAGGAGGGCCGACCTGCAGAGTCGCCATCGGCCTACCGGCCCATCGTGTTGCTCGACGAGGTCTGCAAATTGTTTGAGAGGGTAGTTCACGCTCGCCTCGTCGAGCACCTTGAGGGGGTCGGGCCGGACCTGGCAGATTGCCAGTTCGGGTTCCGGCATGGCCGATCGACCATCCACGCGATTTTGCGGGTCAAGGCACAGGCGGAGGATGCAGTAGCCCGGGGCAAAGTGGTCGTGGCGGTGTCTCTTGACATCGCCAATGCGTTTAATACGCTGCCCTGGGCCTGCATAAACGAAGCACTGCGGTACCACGTGGTGCCACCGTATTTACGGCGTCTGGTGCACTCGTACCTATCTGATAGGGACGTGTTGTATCCGGGCGCCGACGGGTGGCACCGAAGAGCAATGGCCTGCGGTGTTCCACAGGGCTCAGTTCTGGGCCCGCTTCTGTGGAACATCGGCTACGATTGGGTGCTCCGTGGTGCCAATCCTCGGGGCGTCGCTGTCGTCTGCTACGCGGACGACACTCTCGTGACAGCGACGGCGAGATCCTTCCAGGATGCCGCCCTGCTCGCCTCTGTCGGTACAGAGCAGGTGGTGGGCAGGATTCGGCGACTGGGCCTCACTGTGGCCCTGAACAAAACCGAGGCCCTTTGTTTTCATGGGCCTCGGCGGGGGCCACCTGTAGGGGCCCACATCACAGTGGACGGGGTGCGGATTTCCATCGGCTCCACCATGAAGTATCTAGGATTGGTGCTAGATAGCCGGTGGAATTTCCGTGCCCACTTCGAGAAGTTGTCGCCGAAACTGGTGCGGGCAGCAGGTGCGCTTGGAAGCCTGCTGCCGAACCTGGAAGGTCCCGGCAACCCCTGCCGAAGTTTGTATGCGGGAGTCGTGCGATCCATGGCCCTATACGGTTGTCCCGTTTGGGCCGGGTCCCTGAACGCCCGCTGTGCCACTCTACTGCGTAAACCGCAGCGCTTAGTGGCACAGCGGATAATCAGGGGCTACCGCACGGTCTCCCATGAGGCGGCCTGCCTGTTGGCGGGTACTCTCCCTTGGGAGTTGGACGCCCAGCACCTCTCGTCTGCGTTCTTTTGGCGAGAGGGGGCGTCCCAACGTAGACAGAGATTGGCTCCGAGGGAGATTGCGGCCCGATTTCGCAGAGCCGCCGTGGAGGAGTGGCATGCCAGGCTGGAGAGCCCAAGTGCCGGTGTGAGGACTGTCGCGGCAGTGCGTCCTGTCCTTGACGAGTGGTTAGACAGGCGCCACGGTGCGCCCACATTCCGGCTGACACAGGTACTCACGGGCCACGGGTGTTTCGGCTCGTACCTGTGTCGAATAGCCGGAAAAGAGGATTCCGCCGTGTGCCACCATTGTGGCAACTGCCGCGAGGATACGGCACAGCACACTTTGGAGGAGTGTCCAGCCTGGAGTGACGAGCGCAGCGCTCTCAGAGCAGTCGTCGGAGGAGACCTGTCGCTGCCGGCCGTGGTGTCTGCCATGGTCGGCAGCCGGAGGTCTTGGCGGGCGGTAGCCTCCTTTTGCGAGTGCGTCATCTCGCAGAAGGAGAGCGCCGAGCGGGATCGTGTGCAGAACGATCCCGCGCGCCGCCAAAGGAGACGTAGGAGGCGTCGGGTGGACGACTGACCGGCGTCTCCCGCCCTGTGGAATGGGGGCGTTTGGAGAATTCCACCACGGTATCCCCTGCCTGTCGTAAGAGGCGACAAATTGGGGCCATCGGGGGTCGTAGGCGCGCAGCCGGGGGCTGTCGTAGTGCCATTATTGTACTGTTGTACATGCGACCCCGGGATGGACGGCAGCACGGGTGGTCGGCCTCGTGTCTGCCGTTGACGCCGAGGGCGTCCTTCGGTGTGCGGGGGCTTCTGAGCCCCCCATAAGGAGACGGGCCGCAAGGCGGCACCGCGCAGGGGCGGTTCCGGTAGCAATCCTTAGATTTAGCTAAGGATACCCCGGGGCCGCTCCACATGCGCCGAAGAAGGCCACCGCGGGGTTTTAGTTGGTATGCCGGTGTAGGTTGTATATAGTGTTAGGGACTCGGCCCAGTGGTCGCCCGGATTTAACATCTCTTCCGGGTGGCGTAGTGCTGGGTCGTAAGACCGGTGAACCCAACATAACCGTTCCGCCTTCCCCCGGGGCGGGGCGGTAGCAATAAGTCGCTTTCCCCGCGACAAAAAAAAAAAAAAAAAAAAAAAAAAAAAAAAAAAAAAAAAAAAAAAAAAAGGTTAGGTTAGGTTAGGTTAGGTTAGGTTAGGTTAGGTTAGGTTAGGTTTTTTTTTTTTTTTTTTTTTTTTTTTTTTTTTAGTGGGGGGACTCCCCCCCGGCTGCTCCCTCTGATACTTTTAATTCAGAGATTGTCTACCTGAAGAATTCACATACCTTTATTTTAAAAACTCATCAATATAAAAAATTTGGATTATACAACTTTAAGTATGCCTGAAAAAATAAAAATCTAACTACATACAAAAGACATACTTTTAAAACTGAGTTTTATCTTATTTAATAAAATTACATGTATACGACTTAGATTATAACGTGTCTTCGGTTAGGTTAGGTTAGGTTAGGTTAGGTTAGGTTAGGTTAGGTTTTTTTTTTTTTTTTTTTTTTTTTTTTTTTAGTGGGGGGACTCCCCCCCGGCTGCTCCCTCTGATACTTTTAATTCAGAGATTGTCTACCTGAAGAATTCACATACCTTTATTTTAAAAACTCATCAATATAAAAAAAATTTGGATTTTACAACTTTAAGTATGCCTGAAAAATAAAAATCTAACTCTAACATACATGAGACATACTTTTAAAACTGAGTTTTATATTAGTTATTGAAAATTTACATATATACAGTCTTAGATAATAACGTGTCTTCCTCTCGAAACCAGCTTGTCCTTGGCAACTAGAAACATATAATCTTATATTACAGGCTGTAGTTGCCCTTTTCTATTTGTTTCCTTTGATCACATTACACGCTATTTCTTTACAATATTTAACGAACTTAGGTCTAATTACATTATCTTCCAACATACCGCTCAGATTATCTTTCTTTACAATTTGGTCAACCTCTATTTCAAGGTTAGTTCGTTTATACAGATATATTGGGCATTCAGTCAACACGTGAACCACGTCTTCTGTGGCCGCTGGGTCACAGATGCATGAGGGGCTCTCCTTGCACTTGAAGCGATTCAAATACTCGGAGAATCCCCCATGGCCCGTGAAAACTTGCGTGAGGACCGGGTCCACCGGCATCTTCTTGATCACTTTATGGGCTACCCTAGCATCAGGGAAAAACAGCTTCGTTACCGATGCTGTTTCTCCAGCCCTGTATCGCTCATTCCATTCGTCAATCGACTCCTGACGGATCTGTCGCGGTTAGGTTAGGTTAGGTTAGGTTAGGTTAGGTTAGGTTAGGTTAGGTTAGGTTAGGTTAGGTTAGGTTCCGCCCTGTGGAATGGGGGCGTTTGGAGAATTCCACCACGGTATCCCCTGCCTGTCGTAAGAGGCGACTAATTGGGGCCATCGGGGGTCGTAGGCGCGCAGCCGGGGGCTGTCGTAGCGCCATTATTGTACTGTTGTACATGCGACCCCGGGATGGACGGCAGCACGGGTGGTCGGCCTCGTGTCTGCCGTTGACGCCGAGGGCGTCCTTCGGTGTGCGGGGGCTTCTGAGCCCCCCATAAGGAGACGGGCCGCAAGGCGGCACCGCGCAGGGGCGGTTCCGGTAGCAATCCTTAGATTTAGCTAAGGATACCCCGGGGCCGCTCCACATGCGCCGAAGAAGGCCACCGCGGGGTTTTAGTTGGTATGCCGGTGTAGGGTGTACATATGTGTTAGGGACTCGGCCCAGTGGTCGCCCGGATTTAACATCTCTTCCGGGTGGCGTAGTGCTGGGTCGTAAGACCGGTGAACCCAACATAACCGTTCCGCCCTCCCCCGGGGCGGGGCGGTAGCAATAAGTCGCTTTCCCCGCGACAAAAAAAAAAAAAAAAAAAAAAAAAGGTTAGGTTAGGTTAGGTTAGGTTAGGTTTTTTTTTTTTTTTTTATAATAAAAATGGGGGGACTCCCCCCCGGCTGCTCCCTCTGATACTTTTAATTCAGAGATTGTCTACCTATTTAATTCACATGCCTTTATTAAAAAATTCATCATCTAAAAAAAAAAAAAAAAATATTTGAAATTTTACATCTTTTAGTATGCGTATAAAAAATCCGACTCTAACATACATATATAAAACATTAGACATACTATAATACTGTTTTCTTATTTATTAAAATTTACATTTATACGGTCTCAGATAATAACGTGTCTTTCTCACAAATCCAGCTTGTCCTAGGCAACTAGGAGCATATAATCTAATATTACAGACTGTAGTTGCCCTTTTCTATTTGTTACCTTTTATCACGGTACACGTTATTTCTTTACAAAATTTTAAAAACTTAGATCTTATTACATCATCTTCCAACATACCGCTCAGATTATCCTTTTTTACAATTTGGTCAACCTCTATTTCAAGGTTTGTTCGTTTATACAGATATATTGGGCATTCAGTCAACACGTGTACCACATCTTCTGTGGCTGCTGGGTCACAGATACATGAGGGGCTCTCCTTGCACTTGAAGCGATTCAAATACTCGGAGAATCCCCCATGGCCCGTGAAGACTTGCGTGAGGACCGGGTCCACCGGCATCTTCTTGATCACTTTATGGGCTACCCTAACATCAGGGAAAAACAGCTTCGTTACCGATGCTGTTTCTCCAGCCCTGTATCGCTCATTCCATTCGTCAATCGACTCCTGACGGATTTGTCGCTTGACGAACGAAATGGGACATCGGTCATAATCGGGCCTCCTTTTTAGGGTGGTAGCCGCCGCCTTCGCGAGCTCGTCCGCACGCTCGTTCCCTGCCAACCCCACGTGCGCCTTAACCCAAAAGAGGTTAATGGTTTTCCCGCGCTCTTTGGTCTCATTCAACATTTTTGAAATGTCGAATGCTATGGGGTGGAGGGAGTTGCCGCGCGCGACCGTCTCGAGAGCGGCCCGTGAATCGCAGAAGATGCTGTATTGGTGGTATTTCTCGCTGGAGGCTATTTGCACGGCCTTGCGCAGGGCCAGCAGCTCCGCCTGGTAAACGGTGCAGAACGATTCCAGCTTAATTTTGGTGGCTTTCGTCTCGGCGTCGCCATCCCAAAGGGACACCGAGGCTCCGACTTGGCCACCAATTTTGCTGCCATCAGTGAACACCCTACGGGTGTTTGCAGCCTCTAGGTCAAGTTCTGCGTCGTTGACCACGCATTTGAACTGCAAAGCTCTGCGCCTGGCTGGATGTTCCAAGTTGGCAAAAGGCACAGGACATTCCACGTCCCGGTCGCCCACTATGTGCCGAGTGTGTCCCTTTTTCACTTCGTATAGAAGCGCCGCTTCTCGGACACGAATGTCTAGCGGAAGGATCCCAGCAAGTAGCAGGGCCGAGTGTAGCGAAACGGTCCTGTAGCCTTTTACCATCTTTTGTGCAAAGCCTCGTTGAACCACTGCAAGTTTTTTCCGTATGCCTATCTTATTACTTGCAGGCGCCCAGGCACTGGCTGCGTATAGTATTGTTGGTTCAACAACTGCGGTGTAAAGCATTTTCACCACCTCAGGTCCCAGCCCCCACTGCACCTTTGCAGCAGTTGCGAGTCGTCTGTGGAAGGTTATAGCCTTCCTACAGACTTCAGAGACGTGCGTGTTAAACGTTAGCTTCTCGTCCACAGTCAAGCCCAATATCTTTATTTCTTTTGACAGTCCAATATCTACACCCCCCATTCGCAAGATTGGTGAGTCATATTTTAGTCGTCGTGTTACGACCATAGCCTTCGTCTTTCTTGGGGCGAATTTCAGCTTATTCTTGACTCCCCAATCCTGCACATAGGCCAGTGCTTCGTTGGCCTGTCTCTGTATCTTTAGTGTTTCATCCCCGTGAAACACTAAAACGACATCATCGGCGAAAGCTTGGCAGTAATCGCCCCGGCTGGCTAATCCCTTGAGTAATGGGTCGAGGAGCAGGTTCCACATGATGGGCCCACCAATGGATCCTTGAACGCATCCCTTGGTGGTCCCCTTCGCGTGTTCTACCCCGGCGTAGCGAACTTTTACTTTTCGGCTCTCAAAGTAGCTATTCACTATCCGTCTTAGATTTTTCGGACATCCTTCCTCAGACAGTCTGACCTTAATAGCAGGCCACCAAGCACTGTCAAAGGCTCCCTCTATATCCAGTGAGACTACGGTGATGATCTTTTTCTCACTTAATTTACTCCTGATGTGCTGGAGTAGGGTATAGAGGGAGTCTTCCGTGCTCTTTTGGGGCATAAAGCCGTACTGTCGAGTACTCATCCTTGGTAGTAAATGCCACTTTACTCTTCCCACCACTATTTTCTCCAGAATCTTCCCCATCACAGGCAACAGTCCTATCGGTCTATATGACTTTACGTCTGTGTAGTCCTCCTTTCCGGGTTTCCGGAGTACTACGACCGTGGCCTCCTTCCAGATGGTCGGGAAGTGGCCTAATTCGAGGCACTTGTTAGCCAGTGACAGGTACAACTCTGGGTTTTTTCGGATTGCCTGTTTGCAGATGTCGGATGTTAGGCCATCTGCTCCCGGGGCTTTTTTGGGGTTGAAGCTGTCTGTAGCTGCAAGGATTTCATCCATTGTAAATGGCGGGTCCTGATGGTCATTATCCGTACCGTCATTTATGCTATCAGCTTCAGCCCGTATACGCTGATGTTCTGCGTTATCGTCTTCTATTCGGTCGTCCGGATAGAAGACTTCCGCCAAAACCTTTGCCGATTCTTCAGGACTTAGGATGCACCCATCTCGTTTCAAGGGAATGTCCTCCTGCCTCTTCGTGACTTTCCCTATGACTCGATAAATGCCATCCCAGACGGTTTCCCTGCCTTGCTTTGCACAGAAGGTCTTCCAGCTGTTTATTTGGGCCTTCTTAGATTCAGTCTCGTACTTCTCTTTTGCTCTCAGATACTCTTCGACGACGAACGCCCTGCGGACTGGGGCTGCGCAGCGGATCCTTCTCCTCCTGGTGACCATGGCTTTTTTCAACGCGGCGATTTCATCAGACCACCACGGTGTGGATAATTTTTTGTATGAATTTAATTTTGGGATAGAGTCGCAACATGCTTCTACTATTACTTTACTATAATTTTCTACAAACCTGTCTATTTCTATTTTGTTTTCTGTGCGCTCTATCGCTTCTGAAGTTAAGTTGCAGGTGTTAGTTAATTGGGTAAATTTATCACTAAACTTACCCCAATTAGCTTTTTTGGTATTGAATAGCCGAGTAGTTCTTTTAATCTCTAATTTTTCTAATTTAGCAAGCCTGATATTGAATAAAATTGCGTTGTGGTCTGAGCTCACCAGGCCTTCGTTGATCCTCCACTCGTTCACCAGGCCGAAAAGGTCCTCCGAGCATAGTGTGATGTCCACATGACTTTTGTAGTGTATACCACCCCTAAAGGTGTCAAAAGTTGGCGTGTCTCCGTCGTTGAGCACCTGGAGGCCCCACTCTCCTATTGCATCAGCAAGGTCTTCTCCCCTACGGTCAGTGACCTCACTGCCCCACCACATGCTCTTGGCGTTAAAATCTCCGCCGATGAGGATGTTTGTGGGCCCTAGTTCGCACACAATTCTCCCCAGTTGCTCCAGGTATGGCCCTATGGGTTTATCTGGTTCGAAGTAGAGAGAGACCACGGCGATTTCTCGGTTTCCGGCATATACTTTCACCACTGAGATGTTAGGCGTGGTGAAATTTGGACACTGTATGACTTTGGTGTTCAAGTCAAATACTACAATTGCGGCTTTTACGGTAGTATTGTCCATGCCTGTGTGTTGGAAAATCCTCGTCCCGCCGTAGTCCCTAACCCTACCTCGAGCTCCCACATATGGCTCCTGGAGTAGAGCGAACGCCATTTTTCTGCTCACGGCCTCCAGCATCACCTCCTGAGTAGCAAGTTGCTTTCTCTGGAGGTTAGCCTGGGCCACGAGCAATGGCCGTGCTCCTTCTGGGGGATCTTGGTGTCCACTTACCCCCGAGGCCACCTTAGCAATATGCTACGGCAGACCTCGCCAGGGCATCCCACTTTCTCCTCACCGGACATTCCTCGCCAAAAGCATTATGGTCGGCTCTGTCGAGACCGGCCCTGACGCAATTGCAGCACTTTGGGGGCGCTTGCGCGAGCCAGTCGGCGCAATCCTTTTTAAGGTGAGCACCCCCGCAGTGACTGCACACCTCAGCCCGTTCCCTGCAGAACCGCCTCCCGTGGCCGTATCCGAGGCAGCCAGAGCACTGAACCAACGGAGATTGGTCCTCGACTCTGACGCGCTGGACGTCTATGTACAATGATCCTTGGTCGAGGAAGCGTTTCCACAGCACCGGAGATAGTTGTAGTACAATGTGCGCTGTCAACGCGTTTCTTGCACCCTTTCGGTATTTAACCGTAATGCGAGCGTTTTCGGCGCTCACATCTCCCAAAAGATGGCGGTTTTGGGATTTAATGGCTCGAACTATCTCCTCATCGGAGTTATGGTTCATCACGCTCCTCAAGACCACTAACGGGTCCTTGTTTTTGACGTCCTCGACTGTGAGTCTTCCGTCTGGCCTGATTCTTTTCTTAATCTTATCGAGCTCTTCCTTCGAATTGCATCCCAAGATTACCTTGCGGTCTTTCCCCTTTCTAATCCTGTCGATCTTAAGACCCTCCTCATTGGCTTTAACTTGTTTGCGAATGCGGTCGAAAACTTGCTCGCCAGTGTCATTCTGGTCCACCGAGGCAATGACAACTGAGTGCATTGCTGCACTCCGTTCAGGTCTCCGCCTCGGGGGCTCAGATGCTACACTGGCGTAGCTCGCTCTTTCCTTTAGAGCTTCCGTGTGTTTCCGCATTTCCTTTGCTAAGGTCTCCATTTCCTCTTTGTTCTTCCTTAGCAGTTCGCTGTGTACTTCCATCTGTTTGACGAGCTGTTCCTCTGTAACTTTCTTCTGAGCTTCGTCAACTTTCGTCGTTTGGTCTGCCTCATTTCTTTCCACAGCTTTATAAGCTCTCCCGTCCTCAGCCTCTTTAACGAGTCGGAACAACCTCTCGCTCGCAGCGACGACCTCGTTCTTAATCTCTGTCTTGAGATTTCTGCTGTTTCCTATTTGTAGCTTGACCTTCATAAGGCAGGCCTTCGCTTCAGCAGTTCGGGTCGGATAGGTTGGAGCTGTCACCGGTGACTTCTCGACAGCGTTAGTCACACTCGTCGCTTTTTTCACCGGCGCCGACGCCGAGGTCTTCCCTTCCGGTTGCACCGACTTGGCCTTCGGCCGCGCAGGCCCGCCCAGGGTCGATTCCGCAGATTTTTCAATCAGGGACTCGATACTGAGTCGCGCCCGCGCGACTTTGGTGCCAGTCGAGTCTCCCGGTATGGGTTTCTCGGGTGTTTGGCTCTGGCGCGCGTTTCGGGAGTTACTCTCCTTTGCGGGCGTCCTGAAGCCAAACATCTTGGAGACTGAGGTGGTTGATGAGAGGGTCTAAGATTTGACACTTGAGGGTGTATATGGTCCCCAAGTATCAATACACACACTATTAGTTTGAGCTATATGGTTTGTTGGGAACAAAACAGTACTACTAGGCAGTGTCAGGTAGTATATCAGAGGGATGCGTCTATTCTGTAAAAATTTATACTTGAGGGTGTATGTGGCCCTCAAGTCGTCAAAGTTAAAATTTTTCCAATAGGAAATCCTACACTAACTAAACTTAGGGTTTCGTCACAGACGAAAGTTAAAAAATAAAAAGACTGGGAGTGTAGAGAACTCTGCTGTCTTTGTCCGTAAATAAAACTTAAAAGCTAAGTATAGCTAACTTATACTATTCGTTATCTAATTTTAAAACTTTTTGTTTGAGGTGCGATGCTGCGTGCGCGACTATGACAATAACTATAAAATTTTTGTAGTTTAAAAAATTTAAAATAAAATTAAATTAAATTAAATTTTTAAAATTAAAGAAATAAAACACCAAAGTGGTTTTTAGCAGAGCAGAAAGGTTGGCCTTGGTGAGCTCTACAAGTAGAGCCCAAACTCGAAAGCTTGGGGTCAAAATTGGCCAAAATAAGGAGGGGGGGGGTGAAGGTAAAAATAAGTTGGGGGGGGGGGGTTGGGACCGATGTGGGAGGGGGTGAAGGAGGGGGGGGGGAATCTGGAGGGGGGGGAAAATTCCAAACCAATTTACTTGGAGCTGCGGCCCAAGGGTCAACTTGAAATGGCTATTGCCAACTTCACACGCGCACCAGTCCTATCAATATCGTCTCAGTCCGAAGATATGGTGGTTGTTGGTTCGGGCCCGTTCGGTTTTCCCGATCGGGTGGGTGACGTCACTAGAAGGACACGGGTCTAAAGTGTCTGCAACAAAAAGTGCGGCACCACGTGATCACTTCTGAGGGTCCAGCTAGATTGGCGCTGGACGGTTCGTGAATCGTCACTCAACCTGAAGAGCGGGGGGTAATCTACCAGAACGTTCGAAGATGTTATTGATGGAAAATTTCCAGAACCGCCAAGTGGGCGGGGCCTAGCCTCTAGAAACTTCGACACTGAGACGACGTAAACAAGTGACGTATGTTGTTGACAGCCTCAAAATTACAAGTCACGCTACGACGCAGTTCGCGTACACGATTTCGCTCTCCGGCCCGGAGATCCTCTGCCTTGTTTTTCACTGTAGAAAATCGAGTTTTCACGTTAGGCCCGAGCTTCTTCTTACTAGGAAGGCGAGATGAATAGACCCTTGAGATAGAACAAAGAAGCTCTGGGGTCACAGATCGTTTCGATCTTCCACAGGACCTCAAAGTATACAGATTTTCTCGAGTGACGGAAAGCGAAACAAACAAAAAGACTTACGTTAGTTTTTAAAAATAGGTATCGGGAACAGCTCCTGCAGGCCTTGTCGGCTCTGGTGTTCTTGTCCCGATTTCCTCTGTCGTGTATCTTCGGTTTTGGGCCGCGAAGCCAATCCGGGTTTTATTTATTTCTGCCGAAATGGATCACCAGAAAATTCTGGGATCTTGGTGGTATAAGGGGGGTACCAGCACGCTCCTTATACCGTCGGCAGATGTTGGTGTCAAAGATCTCGTTTGAGCAGCGTTCACACTTTAACTTTTTATCACCCACGGAAAACGGGCTATCTCAGCCGCTTTTGATGCGACTGAACTGGTAAGCACTGTGGGTGTAACGAGCACTAAGCGGAACACTTTCACCAACTTTCGCGACAATCGGAGCACTTTTCACAATATTCGCGAATTAAATTGCCTGGAGCGTACAAAAAACGATCTACTCACGGGCACGGGTGGCTCACGACTCGGGTTAGGTTAGGTTAGGTTTTTTTTTTTTTTTTTTTTTTTTTTTTGTGGGGCGCTATGCCCCACTCTCGTTCCCCCTATCCAGGACAAGGGAAGTTGGAAATCTTTTTTATTTTATTTTATGTCTTTACATTTTTCATACTCTACTTACAGTAACTTATTCTATATTATAATATCTGGGAACTTGCATGTCTCAATACATCTGTTGTTTTTTATCTCTATTTATACTATTTCTATATATCTTATTTCTACATAAATTCTTTACTACTTTGCTTATTACTATATTAATATAATCTAATATTATATAATTAGTAAAATATCTTATTGCCTATTTCTTTTGATTACGTTATTAGCTACTATCTTACAATAATTTAAAAACTTATGTGAATTTGCTTTGTCACTTATTATGTCCGTTATGTTGTCCAAAGTTATTTTAATTCCTATTTTTTGTTCCAGGTCGTATCGTTCTATAGCGTGGATGGGACATTCGAGCAGTAGGTGTGAAACCGTTTCCTGCACTTCAGGGTCACACAGGCACGCCGGGCTCTCCTTACACTTGAAACGATGCAAGTATTCGGAGAACCCGCCGTGCCCCGTAAACACCTGCGTCAGTACGGGGTCCAGGACGGTCCGCCTAACGACCCTGTGCGCCCCGACGGCGTCCGGGAAGAACAGCTTCGTTACCGAAGCCGTCTCCCCGTCCGCATATCTCCGACTCCATTCGTCAATAGAGTCCTGCCGGATCTGTCTCTTGACGAATGAAACCGGACACTTGTCGTAATGCGCACGGATTTTCAGGTGTTGTGCGGCCTCCTTAGCGAGCCCATCCGCCCTCTCATTTCCCTCCAACCCCACGTGAGCCTTCACCCAGAAGAGTTCAACTTTCTGGGTGCGTTCCTCAGCTTTATTTAGGATATTATTAATTTCGAACGCTAGGGGGTGGAGGGAGTCACCTTTGGTGACGACTTCAAGGGCGGACCTAGCATCGCTAAAGATGCCGCACTCAGGAAGCCCGCTTCGGAGCACCTCCTCCGCAGCTTTCCGGAGGGCAAGAAGTTCCGCTTGGTAAACGGAGCAGTACGGCTCCAGCTTCAGTTTTCTGGTACTTGTCTCGGCGGCGCCATTCCATATGGATAGCGCCGCTCCGACTTTCCCATCTATCTTGCTGCCGTCGGTAAAGATACTGAGACCTTCACCGACGTGCTGGGCCAGTTCTGCTCCGTCCACCAAGCATTGGAACCTCCTGTTCCTCCGGTCTGCCGGGTGACCCAAGCTGACGAAGGCCACAGGCCTCTCTACCTCCCGATCTCCCACTACTCGCTGTGAACACCCCCTCTTGATCTCGTAGAGGAGGGCGGTTTCCCTCACTCTTATGTCAAGAGGCAGTATTCCAGCGAGCAGTAGGGTCGAGTTGAGGGAGACAGTCCTGTATGCCTTCGTCAACTTTTGTGCGAAACTTCGCTGGATTGCTCCAAGCTGCTTCCTGATACCCAGTTTCAGGCTGGCGGGAGCCCACGCACTGGCCGCGTATAGGATAACGGGCTCAACCGCCGCCGTATAGATCGTCCTGATCACCTCCGGTTCCAGCCCCCACTGGACTTTGGCTGACCTCGCGAGCATTTTATAAATTCCGATGGCCTTCCTACAGGTTTGCGTTACGTGACTGTTAAAGGTCAGTTTCTGGTCTATTGTCAGGCCGAGCATCTTGATTTCATGCGACAGGCCAATGTCGACACCGCCCATGTGCAGGATCGGAGCATCGTACTTTAGTTTGTTTGTTATAATCATAGCCTTCGTTTTATTTGGCGCAAATTTAAGTTTATTTCCGATGCCCCAATCCCGCACATAGGCCAATGCCGCATTGGCCTGCCTCTGTGCTTCTCCTGTGGAATCCCCATCGAACACCAGGACGACATCGTCAGCGAATGCTTGGCAATAGTAGCCCCGGCGCTCTAACCCCTGCAACAGGGGGTCGAGAAGGAGATTCCACAGAATCTGCCCTCCAATAGATCCTTGTACGCAACCCTTAACAGTCCGTTTCGCAACCTCGGCGCCCGCGTATCGAACCCTGACCATCCGATCATCCAGATAGCTGGCGACTACCCTTCTGATGTTTGGTGGGCATCCTTCTTCCGCCAACCGGACTTTTATAGCAGGCCACCAGGCGCTGTCGAAGGCTCCCTCTATGTCCAACGATATCATAATTATGACTTTCTTTGATAAAAGTTTCGCCCTAATATGCTTCATCAGGTCATAGAGGGAGTCCTCGGTGCTCCTTTGTGGCATAAATCCATATTGGCGGTGGCTGATCCTCGGAAGGAGGTGCCATTTGAGTCTGCCCACAATCATCTTTTCCAGTATCTTTCCCATCACCGGCAACAGTCCTATCGGTCTATGCGCTTTCGGAGTCGTGTAGTCGTCTCTACCCGGCTTCGGAAGCACAACGACCGTGGCCTCTTTCCAAATTTTTGGAAAGCAGGCCAGTTCCAGGCACTTGTTTGCCAGCGATAGGAAAGGCACCGGATCCAGGGCGATCGCCCGCGAACAAATGTCAGACGTCAAGCCATCCGACCCGGGCGCCTTCTTAGGGCTGAATCCCGCCAGCGCAGTCTCGAGCTCGTGCATGGTGAATGGGGGGTCATGTACCTCACCATGGACCCTCTCATTCACACGCTCGGCTAGCTCCCTGATGCGTCGGTGGTCCTCATTATCCTCCTCATCAGGGTCGTCCGGGTAGAAGGTATCGGCAAGGAATCTTGCCGATTCCCCCTGACCCAGTGTTACACCGTCCCTGACAAGGGGCTGGTCCTCATGCCGCTTGGTCAGCCTACCCAGTACCCGATAAATCCCATCCCACACTCCTTCTTTATCCTGCTTTCCGCAAAACTCTTTCCAGCTTTTCACTTGTGCTTTTTTCGCCTCGTCTTCATATATCTTCTTTGCCTGCTTATATTCTCTAATGACTTTTTCTTTTCTTACAGAAGCTGCCCACCGGATCCTGCGCTTCTTCCGCATCATATCTTTCTTCATCCCGTCAAGCTCTTTGGACCACCAAGGTAAGTTGTATTTATTATTATTGTTGTTTTTTAAAGGTATGGTATCTTCACAAGTTTTAATTATAAGTTCCGTATATATCCCGATTTTCTGTTGTAACTCTTCTTTTGTTTCTATTTTCTCTATTTCTATTTTGTTTAATTTGTGTTCGTCAATATTTTTTTTAAGTTTTGTTCCAAATTCTGTCCATTTTGCCTTTTTAGTGTTATATAGTCGTGTAGTTCTATTGATTTTGATTCCTTGGCTTTTTTTAAGTCTTATTGTAAAAGTGATTGTGTTATGGTCTGAGCTCGTTAGGTCCTCGTTAACTCTCCAGTTGTCGATTTTATCCAAGAGGTCGACCGAACAGGCGGTGACGTCCACTTGGCTGGAGTAGACCCTATCTCCTCTTATGGTGAAAAACGTCGGTGTGTTGCCTTCGTTCAACACGTGGAGCCCGGCTTCGTCCATCCAATTGGACACCATCTCACCTCTTCGGTCGATCTCCCGGCTCCACCATAGGCTTTTTGCATTAGTGTCTCCTCCCATTAGTAGGCCTCTCGGGCCCAGTCTTTGTTCTATCGTCCTCAGCTGGTCAAGGTACGGTTCGATCGGCTGATCGGGTTCGAAGTAGTACGAGGCCATCACGATCTCCCAGGCGCCGGTGCGGATTTTCACCACAACGATGTTAGTTGTGGTGAATTCTGGGCAGATCAAGGCATCCATATCATCGTCAAAGATTGCTATGGCCGCCTTGACCTGACCCTCTTCCCGTTCAGCGCACTGGAAAATCCTGACGGTCCCGTATTCCTTCACGCGGCCTGTTCCTCCTACGTACGGCTCCTGGATTAGGGCGATGGCCAACCTCTTCTCCATTGCCAACGACATTAGCTCTTGCGTGGCAAGTGCTTTTCTTTGGAGGTTGGCCTGCGCCACCAGGTATGGCCTCACGCTGGGGTTGGATACAGCTGGGCCCGGGGCTGTGGAGACCACCTTAGCAGTAGGCCACTGCCGATCTGGCTATGGCTTCCCACTTATTCCTAACTGGGCAGTCTTGGCTGAAGGCGTTATGCGTTTTTGACTCCATTCCGGCCTTTTGGCAGTTGCAGCATGTCGGTGGCGCAGCCGCCATCCAATCTGGACACTCTGTTCGGAAGTGGTTTCCTCCGCAATGACTGCAGGCATCCAGATGGTCTTTACAGAACCGCCGACTATGACCGTACCCTAAACAACGCGTACACTGTATTAGGGGTGACTGGTCGACGACTCTTACCCTCTGGATGTCTACATGCACTGCCCCAGCTTCTGTCAATAATTTCCAAATCCTTGGAGTGACCTGTAACACGACGTTCGAGGTGAGTGGGTTCCTTGCAGGTTTCCTAAATTTAACCTTCACTCTATCCTCTTCCCCTTCGACGCCCTCAAGTAGGTCTTTGTTCTGCGTCTTGAGAGACGTAAGTATGTCTTGGTCTGTGTTGTATTTTAAGACCTCCTTTAGCATTACCATCGGGTCTTTGTTCTTTACGTCCTCTATTTCTAGGTCTCCTCCCGCTCTCTTAATCTTTTCCTTTACTCTTCCCATCTCTTCTCTTGTGCAACACCCTACAATCACCTTCCTGTCTTTTGCCTTCCTCATCCTGTCGATCCTGAGCCCTTCCTCTCTTGCTTTTATCGTGTCCTTTATCTTTTCATACACCTCGTCTCCCGTCACTGTCTCATCCTTCGAAGTGATGACAACCGAGTGTAGCGCCGTTGTCGTCTTCGCAGTCTGATTGCGGGACGGACCGGCCGCCACACTTGCGTAGGTGTCCCTTTCTTTAAGCTCCTCTCTTTGCTTTCTCATTTCTTCTTCCAATCGTGTCATTTCTTCCTTACTTTCCTGAAGCATCCTTCCATGTTCCTCCAGTCTTCTTATGAATTCACTTTCTCCTTCTTTTCTGTTTGTCCACAGATCCTTTGGTTCCTTATCTCCCTTTTCCTGTTCTTCTTGTACTTGTTTGTTTTCCGTCTCCTTCCCTTTTACTTTCTTCCTTTCTTCTTCCGCTTCTTTTACCAGTCTATATAATCTTTCTGTAGCCTCTAGCACGTCGTTTTTAATCTCGGTCTTTATATTTCGTCCATTGCCCAGTTGTGTCTTCACCTTTGCCACGCAGGCTTTCGCCTCTGTCATCCTACTTAGATACCGTTTTTCCTGTGGTACTGTAGCAGGTGAAGTCGTTGGAGTTATTTTTGGTTTCTGTTTCGCAGGTCCGACGGTCTTTTTAGGGTCTTCCGTTGTTCCAAACTTCGTTTCTATACTTCGCCGGGCCTGCGCTACATTAACCTTGGGTACCTCCATGATGTCGTCTGGGCTGGTTTTTTCCGCTGACTTATCAGCTGGTCTTTGCTGCTCCTTTGCTGGCGTGCGGAAGCCAAACATTGTTGTAATTTGGGGTTAGTCAGGGAGAACGCGTCGAATTTATAAATTATATGAGGCTGTCAAGTGTAGAGGGCTTGCCAGTCCGTTGGTCAATTTGTTTATATTGACTACCCGAGGTAGTCGTCCTAATTATAAATAATTATATTGATAGGAAAATAAATTTTGAAATTTAAAAAATGGCGTCAATTTTAGGTCAAACAGGTGCGCGGTGGTATCGTGGTTAGGTTAGGTTAGGTTAGGTTAGGTTAGGTTAGGTTAGGTTAGGTTAGGTTAGGTTAGGTTAGGTTAGGTTAGGATTCCGCCGTGTGCCACCATTGTGGCAACTGCCGCGAGGACACGGCACAACACACGTTGGAGGAGTGTCCAGCCTGGAGTGACGAGCGCAGCGCTCTCAGAGCAGTCGTCGGAGGAGACCTGTCGCTGCCGGCCGTGGTGTCTGCCATGGTCGGCAGCCGGAGGTCTTGGCGGGCGGTAGCCTCCTTTTGCGAGTGCGTCATCTCGCAGAAGGAGAGCGCCGAGCGGGATCGTGAGCAGAACGATCCCGCACGCCGCCAAAGGAGACGGAGGAGGCGTCGGGTGGACGACTGACCGGCGTCTCCCGCCCTGTGGAATGGGGGCGTTTGGAGAATTCCACCACGGTATCCCCTGCCTGTCGTAAGAGGCGACTAATTGGGGCCATCGGGGGTCGTAGGCGCGCAGCCGGGGGCTGTCGTAGCGCCATTATTGTACTGTTGTACATGCGACCCCGGGATGGACGGCAGCACGGGTGGTCGGCCTCGTGTCTGCCGTTGACGCCGAGGGCGTCCTTCGGTGTGCGGGGGCTTCTGAGCCCCCCATAAGGAGACGGGCCGCAAGGCGGCACCGCGCAGGGGCGGTTCCGGTAGCAATCCTTAGATTCAGCTAAGGATACCCCGGGGCCGCTCCACATGCGCCGAAGAAGGCCACCGCGGGGTTTTAGTTGGTATGCCGGTGTAGGGTGTACATATGTGTTAGGGACTCGGCCCAGTGGTCGCCCGGATTTAACATCTCTTCCGGGTGGCGGAGTGCTGGGTCGTAAGACCGGTGAACCCAACATAACCGTTCCGCCTTCCCCCGGGGCGGGGCGGTAGCAATAAGTCGCTTTCCCCGCGACAAAAAAAAAAAAAAAAAAAAAAAAAAAAAGGTTAGGTTAGGTTAGGTTAGGTTAGGTTACCCCGGGGCCGCTCCACATGCGCCGAAGAAGGCCACCGCGGGGTTTTAGTAGGTTAGGTTAGGTTAGGTTAGGTTGTACCTATCTGATAGGGACGTGTTGTATCCAGGCGCCGACAGGTGGCACCGAAGAGCGATGGCCTGCGGTGTTCCACAGGGCTCAGTTCTGGGTCCGCTTCTGTGGAACATTGGCTACGATTGGGTGCTCCGTGGTGCCAATCCTCGGGGCGTCGCTGTCGTCTGCTACGCGGACGACACTTTAGTGACAGCGACGGCGAGATCCTTCCAGGATGCCGCCCTGCTCGCCTCTGTGGGTACAGAGCGGGTGGTGGGCAGGATTCGGCGACTGGGCCTCACTGTGGCCCTGAACAAAACCGAGGCCCTCTGTTTCCATGGGCCTCGGCGGGGGCCACCTATGGAGGCCCACATCACAGTGGAGGGGGTGCGGATTTCCGTCGGCTCTACCATGAAGTATCTGGGATTGGTACTAGATAGCCGATGGAATTTCCGTGCCCATTTCGAGAAGTTGTCGCCGAAACTGGTGCGGGCAGCAGGTGCGCTTGGAAGCCTGCTGCCGAACCTGGAAGGTCCCGGCAACCCCTGCCGAAGTTTGTATGCGGGAGTCGTGCGGTCCATGGCCCTTTACGGTTGTCCCGTTTGGGCCGGGTCCCTGAACGCCCGCTGTGTCACTCTACTGCGTAAACCGCAGCGCTTAGTGGCACAGCGGATCATCAGGGGCTACCGCACGGTCTCCCATGAGGCGGCCTGCCTGTTGGCGGGTACTCTCCCTTGGGAGTTGGACGCCCAGCACCTCTCGTCTGCGTTCTTTTGGCGAGAGGGGGCGTCCCAACGTACGCAGAGATTGGCTCCGAGGGAGATTGCGGCCCGATTTCGCAGAGCCGCCGTGGAGGAGTGGCATGCCAGGCTGGAGAGCCCAAGTGCCGGTGTGAGGACTGTCGCGGCAGTGCGTCCTGTCCTTGACGAGTGGTTAGACAGGCGCCACGGTGCGCCCACATTCCGGCTGACACAGGTACTGACGGGTCACGGTTGTTTCGGCTCGTACCTGTGTCGCATAGCCGGGAAGGAGGATTCCGCCGTGTGCCACCATTGTGGCAACTGCCGCGAGGACACGGCACAACACACCTTGGAGGAGTGTCCAGCCTGGAGTGACGAGCGCAGCGCTCTCAGAGCAGTCGTCGGAGGAGACCTGTCGCTGCCGACCGTGGTGTCTGCCATGGTCGGCAGCCGGAGGTCTTGGCGGGCGGTAGCCTCCTTTTGCGAGTGCGTCATCTCGCAGAAGGAGAGCGCCGAGCGGGATCGTGAGCAGAACGATCCCGCGCGCCGCCAAAGGAGACGTAGGAGGCGTCGGGTGGACGACTGACCGGCGTCTCCCGCCCTGTGGAATGGGGGCGTTTGGAGAATTCCACCACGGTATCCCCTGCCTGTCGTAAGAGGCGACTAGTTGGGGCCATCGGGGGTCGTAGGCGCGCAGCCGGGGGCTGTCGTAGCGCCATTATTGTACTGTTGTACATGCGACCCCGGGATGGACGGCAGCACGGGTGGTAGGCCTCGTGTCTGCCGTTGACGCCGAGGGCGTCCTTCGGTGTGCGGGGGCTTCTGAGCCCCCCATAAGGAGACGGGCCGCAAGGCGGCACCGCGCAGGGGCGGTTCCGGTAGCAATCCTTAGATTTAGCTAAGGATACCCCGGGGCCGCTCCACATGCGCCGAAGAAGGCCACCGCGGGGTTTTAGTTGGTATGCCGGTGTAGGGTGTATATATTGTTAGGGACTCGGCCCAGCGGTCGCCCGGATTTAACATCTCTTCCGGGTGGCGTAGTGCTGGGTCGTAAGACCGGTGAACCCAACATAACCGTTCCGCCTTCCCCCGGGGCGGGGCGGTAGCAATAAGTCGCTTTCCCCGCGACAAAAAAAAAAAAAAAAAAAAAAGGTTAGGTTAGGTTAGGTTAGGTTTTTTTTTTTTTTTTTTTTTTTTTTTTTTTTTTTTTTTTTTTTTTTTTTTTTTTGTGGGGGGACTCCCCCCCGGCTGCTCCCTCTGATACTTTTAATTCAGAGATTGTCTACCTATTTAAATCACATGCCTTTATTAAAAAATTCATCATCTAAAAAAAAAAAAATATTTGAAATTTTACATCTTTTAGTATGCCTATAAAAAATCCAACTCTAACATACATATATAAAACATTAGACATACTATATTACTGTTTTCTTATTTATTAAAATTTACATTTATACGGTCTCAGATAATAACGTGTCTTTCTCACAAATCCAGCTTGTCCTAGGCAACTAGGAGCATATAATCTAATATTACAGACTGTAGTTGCCCTTTTCTATTTGTTACCTTTTATCACGGTACACGTTATTTCTTTACAAAATTTTAAAAACTTAGATCTTATTACATCATCTTCCAACATACCGCTCAGATTATCCTTTTTTACAATTTGGTCAACCTCTATTTCAAGGTTTGTTCGTTTATACAGATATATTGGGCATTCAGTCAACACGTGTACCACATCTTCTGTGGCTGCTGGGTCACAGATACATGAGGGGCTCTCCTTGCACTTGAAGCGATTCAAATACTCGGAGAATCCCCCATGGCCCGTGAAGACTTGGGTGAGGACCGGGTCCACCGGCATCTTCTTGATCACTTTATGGGCTACCCTTACATCAGGGAAAAACAGCTTCGTTACCGATGCTGTTTCTCCAGCCCTATATCGCTCATTCCATTCGTCAATCGACTCCTGACGGATTTGTCGCTTGACGAACGAAATGGGACATCGGTCATAATCGGGCCTCCTTTTTAGGGTGGTAGCCGCCGCCTTCGCGAGCTCGTCCGCACGCTCGTTCCCTGCCAACCCCACGTGCGCCTTAACCCAAAAGAGGTTAAAGATTTTACCGCGCTCTTTGGTCTCATTCAACATTTTTGAAATGTCGAATGCTATGGGGTGGAGGGAGTTGCCGCGCGCGACCGTCTCGAGAGCGGCCCGTGAATCGCAGAAGATGCTGTATTGGTGGTATTTCTCGCTGGAGGCTATTTGCACGGCCTTGCGCAGGGCCAGCAGCTCCGCCTGGTAAACGGTGCAGAACGATTCCAGCTTTATTTTGGTGGCTTTTGTCTCGGCGTCGCCATCCCATAGGGACACCGAAGCTCCGACTTGGCCACCAATTTTGCTGCCATCAGTGAACACCCTACGGGTGTTTGCAGCCTCTAGGTCAAGTTCTGCGTCGTTGACCACGCATTTGAACTGCAAAGCTCTGCGCCTGGCTGGATGTTCCAAGTTGGCAAAAGGCACAGGACATTCCACGTCCCGGTCACCCACTACGTGCCGAGTGTGTCCCTTTTTCACTTCGTATAGAAGCGCCGCTTCTCGGACACGAATGTCTAGCGGAAGGATCCCAGCAAGTAGCAGGGCCGAGTGTAGCGAAACGGTCCTGTAGCCTTTTACCATCTTTTGTGCAAAGCCTCGTTGAACCACTGCAAGTTTTTTACGTATGCCTATCTTGTTACTTGCAGGCGCCCAGGCACTGGCTGCGTATAATATCGTTGGTTCAACAACTGCGGTGTAAAGCATTTTTACCACCTCCGGCCCCAGCCCCCACTGCACCTTTGCAGCGGTTGCCAGTCGTCTGTGGAAGGTTATGGCCTTCCTACAGACTTCGGCGACGTGCGTATTAAATGTCAACTTCTCGTCCACAGTCAAGCCCAATATCTTTATTTCCTTTGACAAGCCAATGTCTACACCCCCCATCCGCAGGATTGGTGAGTCATACTTTAGTCGTCGTGTTACGACCATAGCCTTCGTCTTCTTAGGAGCGAATTTCAGCTTATTCTTGACTCCCCAATCCTGCACATAGGCCAGTGCTTCGTTGGCCTGTCTCTGCATCTGTAGTGTTTCATCCCCGTGAAACACCAAAACGACATCATCGGCAAAAGCTTGGCAGTAATCGCCCCGGCTGGCTAATCCCTTGAGCAATGGGTCAAGGAGCAGGTTCCACATGATGGGCCCACCAATGGATCCTTGAACGCATCCCTTGGTGGTCCCCCTCGCGTGTTCTACCCCGGCGTAGCGAACCTTTACTCTTCGGCTCTCAAAGTAGCTATTTACTATCCGTCTTAGATTTTTCGGACATCCTTCCTCAGACAGTCTAACCTTGATGGCTGGCCACCAAGCACTGTCGAAGGCTCCCTCTATATCCAGTGAGATTACGGTGATAATTTTCTTCTCACTTAATTTACTCCTGATGTACTGGAGTAGGGTATAGAGGGAGTCTTCCGTGCTCTTTTGGGGCATAAAGCCGTACTGTCGAGTACTCATCCTTGGTAGTAAATGCCACTTTACTCTTCCCACCACTATTTTCTCCAGAATTTTCCCCATCACAGGCAACAGTCCTATCGGTCTATACGACTTAACGTCTGTGTAGTCCTCCTTTCCGGGTTTCCGGAGTACTACGACCGTGGCCTCCTTCCAGATGGTCGGGAAGTGGCCTAATTCGAGGCACTTGTTAGCCAGTGACAGGTACAACTCTGGATTTTTTCGGATTGCCTGTTTGCAGATGTCGGATGTTAGGCCATCTGCTCCCGGGGCTTTTTTTGGATTGAAGCTGTCTGTAGCTGCAAGGATTTCATCCATTGTAAATGGCGGGTCCTGATGGTCATTATCCGTACCGTCATTTATGCTATCAGCTTCAGCCCGTATGCGCTGATGTTCTGCGTTATCGTCTTCTATTCGGTCCTCCGGATAGAAGACTTCCGCCAAAACCTTTGCCGATTCTTCAGGACTTAGGATGCACCCATCTCGTTTCAAGGGAATGTCCTCCTGCCTCTTCGTGACTTTCCCTATGACTCGATAAATGCCATCCCAGACGGTTTCCCTGCCTTGCTTTGCACAGAAGGTCTTCCAGCTGTTTATTTGGGCCTTCTTAGATTCTGTCTCATACTTTTCTTTCGCTCTCAGATACTCTTCGACGACGAACGCCCTGCGGACTGGGGCTGCGCAGCGGATCCTTCTCCTCCTGGTGACCATGGCTTTCTTCAACGCGGCGATTTCATCAGACCACCACGGTGTGGATAATTTTTTGTATGAATTTAATTTTGGGATAGAGTCGCAACACGCTTCTACTATTACTTTACTATAATTTTCTACAAACCTGTCTATTTCTATTTTGTTTTCTGTGCGCTCTATCGCTTCTGAGGTTACGTTGCAGGTGTTAGTTAATTGGGTAAATTTATCACTAAATTTACCCCAATTAGCTTTTTTGGTATTGAATAGCCGAGTAGTTCTTTTAATCTCTAATTTTTCTAATTTACCGAGCCTAATATTGAATAAAATTGCGTTGTGGTCTGAGCTCACCAGATCTTCGTTGATCCTCCACTCATTCACCAGGCCGAAAAGGTCCTCTGAGCATAGTGTTATGTCCACATGACTTTTGTAATGTATACCACCCCTAAAGGTGTCAAAAGTTGGCGTGTCTCCGTCGTTGAGCACCTGGAGGCCCCACTCTCCTATTGCATCAGCAAGGTCTTCTCCCCTCCGGTCAGTGACCTCGCTGCCCCACCACATACTCTTAGCGTTGAAGTCTCCGCCGATGAGGATGTTTGTGGGCCCTAGTTCGCACACAATTCTCCCCAGTTGCTCCAGGTATGGCCCTATGGGTTTATCTGGTTCGAAGTAGAGAGAGACCACGGCGATTTCTCGGTTTCCGGCATATAATTTCACCACTGAGATGTTGGGCGTGGTGAGATTTGGACACTGTGTGACTTTGGTGTTCAAGTCAAATACTACAATTGCGGCTTTTACGGTAGTATTGTCCATGCCTGTGTGTTGGAAGATCCTCGTACCGCCATAGTCTCTAACCCTACCTCGAGCTCCCACATATGGCTCCTGGAGTAGAGCGAACGCCATTTTCCTGCTCACGGCCTCCAGCATCACCTCCTGAGTAGCAAGTTGCTTTCTCTGGAGGTTAGCCTGGGCCACGAGCAATGGCCGTGCTCCTTCTGGGGGATCTTGGTGTCCACTTACCCCCGAGGCCACCTTAGCAATACGCTATTGCAGACCTCGCCAGGGCATCCCACTTTCTCCTCACCGGACATTCCCCGCTAAAAGCATTATGGTCGGCTCTGTCGAGACCGGCCCTGGTGCAATTGCAGCACTTTGGGGGCGCTTGCGCGAGCCAGTCGGCGCAATCCTTTTTCAGGTGAGCACCCCCGCAGTGACTGCACACTTCAGCCCGCTCCCTGCAGAACCGCCTCCCGTGGCCGTATCCGAGGCAGCCAGAGCACTGGACCAACGGAGATTGGTCCTCGACCCTCACACGCTGGACGTCTATATACAAGGACCCTTGGTCGAGGAAGCGTTTCCACAGCTCCGGAGACAGTTGCAGTACAATATGCGCTGTCAACGCATTCCTTGCACCCTTCCGGTATTTAACCGTGATGCGAGCGTTTTCGGCGCTCACATCTCCCAAAAGATGGCGGTTTTGGGACTTTATAGCTTGAACTATCTCCTCATCTGAGTTGTGGTTCAGCACGCTCCTCAAGACCACTAACGGGTCCTTGTTCTTGACGTCCTCCACTGTGAGTCGTCCGTCTGGCCTTATTCTTTTCTTAACTTTATCGAGCTCTTCCTTCGTGTTGCAACCTAAGATCACCTTTCGATCTTTCCCCTTTCTAATCCGATCTATCTTGAGACCCTCCTGATTTGCATTAACTTGTTTCCGAATGCGGTCGAAAACTTGCTCGCCAGTGTCATTCTGGTCCACCGAGGCAATGACGACAGAGTGCATTGCTGCACTCCGTTCCGGTCTCTGCCCCGGGGGCCCCGAAGCTACGCTGGCGTAGCTCGCTCTTTCTTTGAGCGCTTCCGTATGTTTCCGCATTTCTTGTGCTAAGGTCTCCATTTCCTCTTTGTTCTTCCTTAGCATCTCGCTGTGTTCTTTCATCTGTTTGACGAGCTGTTCTTCTGTAACTATCTTCTTAGCTACGTCAAATTTTGTCGTTTGGTCTTCATCTGTCCTTTCCACAGCTTTGTATGCCTTCCCTTCCTCAGCCTCTTTGACGGTTAGGTTAGGTTAGGTTAGGTTAGGTTAGGTTAGGTTAGGTTAGGTTAGGTTAGGTTAGGTTAGGTTCGCCAAGGCGTGTGTCGCCTCCTCCCGCCCCCGCCGTTCTAAACGCGGTGGGCGCGGTGGGGTTGTGACCCAGCCGGACCCGACCCACAGCGTCGCACCGATGGAGATCGCCCATTAATATGGCGCAACGTTTCCTCCAGGCGAATATTAACCACTGCGCCAGAGCTCAGGATTTGCTCGTTCAGAGTCTGGCGCAGTGGTCGATACAAGTGGCTGTGGTCGCCGAGCCGTATTTTGTTCCTGTCAGGGATGATTGGGCAGGGGACCTTGACGGTTCGGTGGCCGTCATCACTCGGGGCGCTGCCGGCTCCCCACCCTTCGAAAAGGTAGCGAAGGGTTCGGGATGCGTGGCGGTTCTGTTGGGGGGGGTCTGGATTGTGGGAGTGTATTTCTCCCCCAACAGATCCCTGGCCGAGTTCGAGCTCTTTCTCACTCGGTTGGGGGCCCTGGTGGTGCAAGGCAGTCAGCCTCGCCCCGTCCTCGTCGCCGGCGACTTCAACGCCAAGTCTCTGGCTTGGGGTTCGTCGGCGACCGACGTGCGCGGCGAGGCCCTGGAGGAGTGGGCGATCTCGTCCAGCCTGGCCGTCGTGAATCGCGGATCGGTGGACACGTGCGTGCGGCACAATGGCGGTTCGGTGGTGGACATCACGTTCGCCACCCCAGCACTAGCCCGCCGTGTCCGGGATTGGAGGGTCCTGGTGGACGAGGAGACGTTGTCGGATCACCGATACATTCGGTTCGACGTCGCCTCGTCCCCTACTGCCCAGTCTGGTGGTGGACCGACCGCTCCGCGATCGGACGGCCCGCGTTGGGGGTTGAAGCGCCTCAACGTCGAGGCCCTGAAGGAGGCCGCTCTGGCTCAGGCGTGGCTCCCCGTACCGGAGAGGCCGGTACGGGTCGAGGAGGAGGCGGCGTGGTTCGGGGCGGCGATGTCGCATGTCTGCGACGCAGCCATGCCCCGTGTCCGACGCCGGCCTGAGAAGCGCCAGGTGTTCTGGTGGACGGCGGAGCTCACGCGGCTGCGTGTTTCGTGCGTGGCCGCGCGCCGTTGTCTCGCCAGGCACCGTCGTCGCCGGATTCGTCTGCCCGGCGACGAGGACCAGGAGCGGCTGCTTCACGGCCTCTACAAAGAGGCCAAGAGAGCGCTGCATGTGGCAATAGCGGGAGCAAAGTCTGCGGCTCGAAGGGAGTTCCGGAGCACTCTCGATAACGATCCGTGGGGGCGTCCGTACCGCGTGGCGATGAAAAAGTGTCTCCCGTGGGCGCCCCCGCTGACGCAGAGTCTCCGGGGCGACCTAGTCGAGGAGGTCGTCGCGGCTTTGTTCCCGGCCACCGAGGATGTCACTCCTCCACCGATGGCGCCAGGTCCAGCGGCGCCATCGTCGTTGAGTTCGGCAGGGGTTGTTTCCGAGGTTTCGCCCGCAGAGTTGCGGGCGGCAGTGGTTCGGCTGCGGGGCAAGAACACCGCCCCAGGGCTCGATGGTATCCCCGGCAAAGCCTGGGTGCTAGCCCTCGAGTTCCTGGGTGCGAGGCTCCGCGGCCTTTTCTCCGCCTGTATGGAGCAGGGCGTCTTCCCGTCGCGCTGGAAGACCGGGAAGCTCGTCCTGCTCAAGAAGGAGGGCCGACCCGCAGAGTCGCCATCGGCCTACCGGCCCATCGTGTTGCTCGACGAGGTCTGCAAATTATTTGAGAGGGTCATTCATGCTCGCCTCGTCGAGCACCTTGAAGGGGTCGGGCCGGACCTGGCGGATTGTCAATACGGGTTCCGGCATGGCCGATCGACAATCCAAGCGATTTTGCGGGTTAAGGCACAGGCGGAGGATGCAGTAGCCCGGGGCAAGGTGGTCGTGGCGGTGTCTCTCGACATCGCCAACGCGTTTAATACGCTGCCCTGGGCCTGCATAAACGAAGCACTGCGGTACCACGTGGTGCCACCGTATTTACGGCGTCTGGTGCACTCGTACCTATCTGATAGGGACGTGTTGTATCCGGGCGCCGACGGGTGGCACCGAAGAGCAATGGCCTGCGGTGTTCCACAGGGCTCAGTTCTGGGCCCGCTTCTGTGGAACATCGGCTACGATTGGGTGCTCCGTGGTGCCAATCCTCGGGGCGTCGCTGTCGTCTGCTATGCGGACGACACTTTAGTGACAGCGACGGCGAGATCCTTCCAGGATGCCGCCCTGCTCGCCTCTGTGGGTACAGAGCAGGTGGTGGGCAGGATTCGGCGACTGGGCCTCACTGTGGCCCTGAACAAAACCGAGGCCCTTTGTTTCCATGGGCCTCGGCGGGGGCCACCTATGGAGGCCCACATCACAGTGGAGGGGGTGCGGATTTCCATCGGCTCCACCATGAAGTATCTAGGATTGGTGCTAGATAGCCGGTGGAATTTCCGTGCCCATTTCGAGAAGTTGTCGCCGAAACTGGTGCGGGCAGCAGGTGCGCTTGGAAGCCTGCTGCCGAACCTGGAAGGTCCCGGCAACCCCTGCCGTAGTTTGTATGCGGGAGTCGTGCGATCCATGGCCCTATACGGTTGTCCCGTTTGGGCCGGGTCCCTGAACGCCCGCTGTGTCACTCTACTGCGTAAACCGCAGCGCTTAGTGGCACAGCGGATTATCAGGGGCTACCGCACGGTCTCCCATGAGGCGGCCTGCCTGTTGGCGGGTACTCTCCCTTGGGAGTTGGACGCCCAGCTCCTCTCGTCCGCGTTCTTTTGGCGAGAGGGGGCGTCCCAACGCAGACAGAGATTGGCTCCGAGGGAGATTGCGGCCCGATTTCGCAGAGCCGCCGTGGAGGAGTGGCATGCCAGGCTGGAGAGCCCTAGTGCCGGTGTGAGGACTGTCGCGGCAGTGCGTCCTGTCCTTGTCGAGTGGGTCGACAGGCGCCACGGTGCGCCTACATTCCGGCTGACACAGGTACTCACGGGCCACGGGTGTTTCGGCTCGTACCTGTGTCGCATAGCCGGAAAAGAGGATTCCGCCGTGTGCCACCACTGTGGCAACTGCCGCGAGGACACGGCACAACACACGTTGGAGGAGTGTCCAGCCTGGAGTGACGAGCGCAGCGCTCTCAGAGCAGTCGTCGGAGGAGACCTGTCGCTGCCGGCCGTGGTGTCTGCCATGGTCGGCAGCCGGAGGTCTTGGCGGGCGGTTGCCTCCTTTTGCGAGTGCGTCATCTCGCGGAAGGAGAGCGCCGAGCGGGATCGTGAGCAGAACGATCCCGCACGCCGCCAAAGGAGACGGAGGAGGCGTCGGGTGGACGACTGACCGGCGCCTCCCGCCCTGTGGAATGGGGGCGTTTGGAGAATTCCACCACGGTATCCCCTGCCTGTCGTAAGAGGCGACTAATTGGGGCCATCGGGGGTCGTAGGCGCGCAGCCGGGGGCTGTCGTAGCGCCATTATTGTACTGTTGTACATGCGACCCCGGGATGGACGGCAGCACGGGTGGTCGGCCTCGTGTCTGCCGTTGACGCCGAGGGCGTCCTTCGGTGTGCGGGGGCTTCTGAGCCCCCCATAAGGAGACGGGCCGCAAGGCGGCACCGCGCAGGGGCGGTTCCGGTAGCAATCCTTAGATTTAGCTAAGGATACCCCGGGGCCGCTCCACATGCGCCGAAGAAGGCCACCGCGGGGTTTTAGTTGGTATGCCGGTGTAGGTTGTATATAGTGTTAGGGACTCGGCCCAGTGGTCGCCCGGATTTAACATCTCCTCCGGGTGGCGTAGTGCTGGGTCGTAAGACCGGTGAACCCAACATAACCGTTCCGCCTTCCCCCGGGGCGGGGCGGTAGCAATAAGTCGCTTTCCCCGCGACAAAAAAAAAAAAAAAAAAAAAAAAAAAAAAAAAAAAAGGTTAGGTTAGGTTAGGTTAGGTTAGGTTAGGTTAGGTTAGGTTAGGTTAGGTTCCGCCCTGTGGAATGGGGGCGTTTGGAGAATTCCACCACGGTATCCCCTGCCTGTCGTAAGAGGCGACTAATTGGGGCCATCGGGGGTCGTAGGCGCGCAGCCGGGGGCTGTCGTAGCGCCATTATTGTACTGTTGTACATGCGACCCCGGGATGGACGGCAGCACGGGTGGTCGGCCTCGTGTCTGCCGTTGACGCCGAGGGCGTCCTTCGGTGTGCGGGGGCTTCTGAGCCCCCCATAAGGAGACGGGCCGCAAGGCGGCACCGCGCAGGGGCGGTTCCGGTAGCAATCCTTAGATTTAGCTAAGGATACCCCGGGGCCGCTCCACATGCGCCGAAGAAGGCCACCGCGGGGTTTTAGTTGGTATGCCGGTGTAGGTTGTATATAGTGTTAGGGACTCGGCCCAGCGGTCGCCCGGATTTAACATCTCTTCCGGGTGGCGTAGTGCTGGGTCGTAAGACCGGTGAACCCAACATAACCGTTCCGCCTTCCCCCGGGGCGGGGCGGTAGCAATAAGTCGCTTTCCCCGCGACAAAAAAAAAAAAAAAAAAAAAAAAAGGTTAGGTTAGGTTAGGTTCCGCCCTGTGGAATGGGGGCGTTTGGAGAATTCCACCACGGTATCCCCTGCCTGTCGTAAGAGGCGACTAATTGGGGCCATCGGGGGTCGTAGGCGCGCAGCCGGGGGCTGTCGTAGCGCCATTATTGTACTGTTGTACATGCGACCCCGGGATGGACGGCAGCACGGGTGGTCGGCCTCGTGTCTGCCGTTGACGCCGAGGGCGTCCTTCGGTGTGCGGGGGCTTCTGAGCCCCCCATAAGGAGACGGGCCGCAAGGCGGCACCGCGCAGGGGCGGTTCCGGTAGCAATCCTTAGATTTAGCTAAGGATACCCCGGGGCCGCTCCACATGCGCCGAAGAAGGCCACCGCGGGGTTTTAGTTGGTATGCCGGTGTAGGTTGTATATAGTGTTAGGGACTCGGCCCAGTGGTCGCCCGGATTTAACATCTCTTCCGGGTGGCGTAGTGCTGGGTCGTAAGACCGGTGAACCCAACATAACCGTTCCGCCTTCCCCCGGGGCGGGGCGGTAGCAATAAGTCGCTTTCCCCGCGACAAAAAAAAAAAAAAAAAAAAAAAAAAAAAGGTTAGGTTAGGTTAGGTTAGGTTAGGTTAGGTTGGGGTGCGAAGTCAGGAAACCTCCACGTGGTGCACCCTGGGCAACGGCGGTCAAGTTGACCGACGGCTGATATCCTGACAACAGGTGGTTGACGGTCGTTGCATGTTGCGGCGGCCGTCGTCATTTGTGAGGGGCTGATTTTAGGGCCACCCCCGGGTTCTGTCTCGGGGGTGTCGACGGGCTCGGTGTGCGCTCACCCCGCCGCCGAGCAGGACTGCGGTCACCGTCGTAACTCGTAATCCGGTCACGGAGGTCTGTGGTTATGTCTCGCGCTCCTGATCGGACCGAGGGTCTTGGCTTAACCGCCTGGGCCGCGAGGTAGAAAACCTCTATAAAAAGTTACCCCGAATCCCAAGCGGCGGCGCACCGCGAGGGGATGCATGGCCGATGGGTAGTTCGGTCGTTAGTGCGAACCCCCGCCGGAGTCCAGCCGAAACTCCGATAGCGGGTTACGCCTAGGCTTACCCAGGTACAGGGGTCTCTGCCTGGGTGGACAGTATATTTCCCCCATACTCGTGGGATTAGTTATGATTTTGTCTTTCAAAACCAAACAAAACCCAGTGGTGGTGGTAGAGAGGTTGTCTGCCTCGGGGGCCACTTGTGGCCCTAAACAGACACAGGAGGAGGGGCGTAAGCCCGAAGGTGAGGTTGCCGAGGTGGCGCCCGTCCCGGTTCTCGAGTCTGAGGCCGGGCCGAGTGGCGCAGCCTCAGGCACAAAGAGGGTTCGCCGAGATCGAGACCGCACTGTGGTCTCGATCTCGAGCGATAGTGACTCCGAGCCCGCGGAGAAGTTACTCGCTACCTCTGCGAGTCCTACTCCGACGGGTGAGGATAACGACGCGGCAATGGAGGTGGCCGAGGCCGAGATGGATTGGCGCCTGCGCTTGGCGGGGGTCATCCGGGACGTGTCGCGCAAGTCCCGGAACCTCAAGGGCACGGAGCAGCAGAGGCTGAATCGCGCAGCCTCTGAGCTTCTAGAGAGGGCTGGGGAGACAGCCCCCGCCGAGGTAGTTCGGTTGGAGGCCGAGAAGGCGGCGATGGCGCAGGAGATCGCCCTTCTCAAGGCCTCCCAGTTGGCCCAGCAACGCACTCTGGATGAGTTGCTGGCCACTGTCCAGTCCATGGGACAAACGCAGTCGGGATCGATTGGACGCGCATCTGGTGAGTCGTTTGAGGAGTTTCAGCGCCGACTCCTCAATATTGTAGATGCGCGTTTTGAAGCACTGTCGATGCGGCTGCCGCCGGAGCCAATAGTTAGGCCTCCATTGGCCGCTGACCGGGCCAGACCGGGAAGACCTGAGTGGCCGCCGTTGCCGTTGCCGCGGCCACGGAACGTCGTTGAACCGTCACCAACACCTGCGGCCGTGGCTGGGCCTTCAAAGGCTCCGCCCACTGTCGTTGGTCCGCCGGGTGTGTCTACGGGGAAGGGCAAGGGCAAGGGCAAGGGCAAGTCTGCCCAGCCTGCGCCTGTTGCGGCTCCTCGTAAGGTGCTTGGCCCTGTAGCTGGACAGTCATCGGTGGCGCCTCCTCTTGTGGCCCCAAATCCCCCCCAGCAATCTTCACGCGCAGGGGGGAAAAAGGCGAAGAAGAAGAAGGGGCGAAGCGTTCTTCCGGCTCCGCCACCCCGCGAACCGCGTCCGCTGCCCCCGGCCCCCACGTCCATGGACGAGGGGTGGACCGTGGTGGCCAGGAAGGGAAAGCGGCAAAATCCCCAGCCCGCGCCGAGTGCTGCGGCTGCCACACTGCCGCAGCAACGGCCCCAGCCGAAGCAGCCCAGGCCCGAGCCCAAAATACGGCTTTACCAGAGGGCGGCCGTCACCTTGACGGTGACGCCGGAGGGTCTTGCACGGGGTATCACTTACGCCCAGATCCTCCGGGAGGTGCAAAAGAATGTGCGCCTCGCCGACATCGGCATAGCCGACACGCGGGCCCGGCTAATGGCCACGGGCGGGTACCTGTATGAGGTACCCGGACCGGATTCGGAGGCGAGGGCCGACTCCCTCGCGAACAAAGTGAGGGAGCTGTTCCGCGGAACGGAATTGGAGGGCGACGTTCGCGTCGCTCGCCCTTTCAAGACCGCGGAGCTGCGAGTATCCGGGTTGGATGCGTCTGCCGACTCGGAGACTATCGCAACGGCCCTCGCAGGGGCTGGGGAATGTCAGGTGGACGATGTTAAGGTTGGGGAGATCCGCCCCGACCGTTCAGGTCTTGGCGCGGCATGGGTGCGATGCCCCGCCAAGGCCGCAAGTAAAATTATTGGGAAGCGGGTGCTTATAGGCTGGGTAGCGGCACAGGTCCGCCTCCTTGAGCCGAGGCCCATGCGGTGTTTCCGGTGCCTATATAATGGGCACGTCAGGAACCGCTGCACCGAAGAATGCGACCGTAGCGGAATCTGCTACCGCTGCGGTCAAGAGGGCCATAAGGCCAAGGGGTGCTCCGCGGAGGCGCACTGCGCAGTCTGCGCAGCTGCGGGAAAACCCGCGGGGCACCAAGTGGGCGCCAAGGCGTGTGTCGCCTCCTCCCGTCCCCGCCGTTCTAAACGCGGCGGGCGCGGTGGGGTTGTGACCCAGCCGGACCCGACCCACAGCGTCGCACCGATGGAGATCGCCCATTAATATGGCGCAACGATTCCTCCAGGCGAATATTAACCACTGCGCCAGAGCACAGGACTTGCTCGTTCAAAGCCTGGCGCAGTGGTCGATACAAGTGGCTGTGGTCGCCGAGCCGTATTTTGTCCCTGCTAGGGAAGATTGGGCAGGGGACCTAGACGGTTCGGTGGCCGTCATCACTCGGGGCGCTGCCGGCTCCCCACCCTTTGAAAAAGTAGCGAAGGGTTCGGGATGCGTGGCGGTTCTGTTGGGGGGGGTCTGGATTGTGGGAGTGTATTTCTCCCCCAACAGATCCCTGGCCGAGTTCGAGCTATTTCTCACTCGGCTGGGGGCCCTGGTGGTGCAAGGCAGTCAGCCTCGCCCCGTCCTCGTCGCCGGCGACTTCAACGCCAAGTCTCTGGCTTGGGGTTCGTCGGCGACCGACGTGCGCGGCGAGGCCCTGGAGGAGTGGGCGATCTCGTCCAGCCTGGCCGTCGTGAATCGCGGATCGGTGGACACGTGCGTGCGGCACAATGGCGGTTCGGTGGTGGACATCACGTTCGCCACCCCAGCACTAGCCCGCCGTGTCCGGGATTGGAGGGTCCTGGTGGACGAGGAGACGTTGTCGGATCACCGATACATTCGGTTCGACGTCGCCTCGTCCCCTACTGCCCAGTCTGGTGGTGGACCGACCGCTCCGCGATCGGACGGCCCGCGTTGGGGGTTGAAGCGCCTCAACGTCGAGGCCCTGAGGGAGGCCGCTCTGGCCCAGGCGTGGCTCCCCGTACCGGAGAGGCCGGTACGGGTCGAGGAGGAGGCGGCGTGGTTCGGGGCGGCGATGTCGCATGTCTGCGACGCAGCCATGCCCCGTGTCCGACGCCGGCCTGAGAAACGCCAGGTGTTCTGGTGGACGGCGGAGCTCACGCGGCTGCGTGTTTCGTGCGTGGCCGCGCGCCGTTGTCTCGCCAGGCACCGTCGTCGCCGGATTCGTCTGCCCGGCGACGAGGACCAGGAGCGGCTGCTTCACGGCCTCTACAAAGAGGCCAAGAGAGCGCTGCATGTGGCAATAGCGGGAGCAAAGTCTGCGGCTCGGAGGGAGTTCCGGAGTACTCTCGATAACGATCCGTGGGGGCGTCCGTACCGCGTGGCGATGAAAAAGTGTCGCCCGTGGGCGCCCCCGCTGACGCAGAGTCTCCGGGGCGACCTAGTCGAGGAGGTCGTCGCGGCTTTGTTCCCGGCCACCGAGGATGTCACTCCTCCACCGATGGCGCCAGGTCCAGCGGCGCCATCGTCGTTGAGTTCGGCAGGGGTTGTTTCCGAGGTTTCGCCCGCAGAGTTGCGGGCGGCAGTGGTTCGGCTGCGGGGCAAGAACACCGCCCCAGGGCTCGATGGTATCCCCGGCAAAGCCTGGGTGCTAGCCCTCGAGTTCCTGGGTGCGAGGCTCCGCGGCCTTTTCTCCGCCTGTATGGAGCAGGGCGTCTTCCCGTCGCGCTGGAAGACCGGGAAGCTCGTCCTGCTCAAGAAGGAGGGCCGACCCGCAGAGTCGCCATCGGCCTACCGGCCCATTGTGTTGCTCGACGAGGTCTGCAAATTGTTTGAGAGGGTAGTTCACGCTCGCCTCGTCGAGCACCTTGAAGGGGTCGGGCCGGACCTGGCGGATTGCCAGTACGGGTTCCGGCATGGCCGATCGACCGTGCATGCGATTTTGCGGGTCAAGGCACAGGCGGAGGATGCAGTAGCCCGGGGCAAGGTGGTCGTGGCGGTGTCTCTCGACATCGCCAACGCGTTTAATACGCTGCCCTGGGCCTGCATAAACGAAGCACTGCGGTACCACGTGGTGCCACCGTATTTGCGGCGTCTGGTACACTCGTACCTATCTGATAGGAACGTGTTGTATCCGGGCGCCGACGGGTGGCACCGAAGAGCAATGGCCTGCGGTGTTCCACAGGGCTCAGTTCTGGGCCCGCTTCTGTGGAACATCGGCTACGATTGGGTGCTCCGTGGTGCCAATCCTCGAGGCGTCGCTGTCGTCTGCTACGCGGACGACACTTTAGTGACAGCGACGGCGAGATCCTTCCAGGATGCCGCCCTGCTCGCCTCTGTCGGTACAGAGCAGGTGGTGGGCAGAATTCGGCGACTGGGCCTCACTGTGGCCCTGAACAAAACCGAGGCCCTTTGTTTCCATGGGCCTCGGAGGGGGCCACCTATGGAGGCCCACATCATTGTGGAGGGGGTGCGGATTTCCGTCGGCTCTACCATGAAGTACCTAGGATTGGTACTAGATAGCCGATGGAATTTCCGCGCCCATTTCGAGAAGTTGTCGCCGAAACTGGTGCGGGCAGCAGGTGCGCTTGGAAGCCTGCTGCCGAACCTGGAAGGTCCCGGCAACCCCTGCCGTAGTTTGTATGCGGGAGTCGTGCGATCCATGGCCCTTTACGGTTGTCCCGTTTGGGCCGGGTCCCTGAACGCCCGCTGTGTCACTCTACTGCGTAAACCGCAGCGCTTAGTGGCACAGCGGATTATCAGGGGCTACCGCACGGTCTCCCATGAGGCGGCCTGCCTGTTGGCGGGTACTCTCCCTTGGGAGTTGGACGCCCAGCACCTCTCGTCCGCGTTCTTTTGGCGAGAGGGGGCGTCCCAACGCAGACAGAGATTGGCTCCGAGGGAGATTGCGGCCCGATTTCGCAGAGCCGCCGTGGAGGAGTGGCATGCCAGGCTGGAGAGCCCTAGTGCCGGTGTGAGGACTGTCGCGGCAGTGCGTCCTGTCCTTGTCGAGTGGGTCGACAGGCGCCACGGTGCGCCTACATTCCGGCTGACACAGGTACTCACGGGTCACGGGTGTTTCGGCTCGTACCTGTGTCGCATAGCCGGAAAAGAGGATTCCGCCGTGTGCCACCATTGTGGCAACTGTCGCGAGGATACGGCACAGCACACTTTGGAGGAGTGTCCAGCCTGGAGTGACGAGCGCAGCGCTCTCAGAGCAGTCGTCGGAGGAGACCTGTCGCTGCCGGCCGTGGTGTCTGCCATGGTCGGCAGCCGGAGGTCTTGGCGGGCGGTAGCCTCCTTTTGCGAGTGCGTCATCTCGCAGAAGGAGAGCGCCGAGCGGGATCGTGAGCAGAACGATCCCGCGCGCCGCCAAAGGAGACGTAGGAGGCGTCGGGTGGACGACTGACCGGCGTCTCCCGCCCTGTGGAATGGGGGCGTTTGGAGAATTCCACCACGGTATCCCCTGCCTGTCGTAAGAGGCGACTAATTGGGGCCATCGGGGGTCGTAGGCGCGCAGCCGGGGGCTGTCGTAGCGCCATTATTGTACTGTTGTACATGCGACCCCGGGATGGACGGCAGCACGGGTGGTCGGCCTCGTGTCTGCCGTTGACGCCGAGGGCGTCCTTCGGTGTGTGGGGGCTTCTGAGCCCCCCATAAGGAGACGGGCCGCAAGGCGGCACCGCGCAGGGGCGGTTCCGGTAGCAATCCTTAGATTTAGCTAAGGATACCCCGGGGCCGCTCCACATGCGCCGAAGAAGGCCACCGCGGGGTTTTAGTTGGTATGCCGGTGTAGGGTGTACATATGTGTTAGGGACTCGGCCCAGTGGTCGCCCGGATTTAACATCTCTTCCGGGTGGCGTAGTGCTGGGTCGTAAGACCGGTGAACCCAACATAACCGCTCCGCCTTCCCCCGGGGCGGGGCGGTAGCAATAAGTCGCTTTCCCCGCGACAAAAAAAAAAAAAAAAAAAAAAAAAAAAAAAAAAAAAAAAAAAAAAAAAAAGTTAGGTTAGGTTAGGTTAGGTTTTTTTTTTTTTTTTTTTTTGTTGGGGGGACTCCCCCCCGGCTGCTCCCTCTGATACTTTTAATTCAGAGTATGTCTACCTGATTAATTCACATACCTTTATTTAAAAAACTCATCAATATAAAAAATGGAATTTACATCATTTAGTATGCCTGGAATAAAAAAGTCTAAATCTAACATACATGAGACATACTTTTAAAACTGAGTTTATATTATTTAATAAAAATCACATTTAGTACAATTACAATTTAAAATCGTGTCTTCATCACAAAACCAGCTTTTCAGTGGCAACTAGAAACATATAATCTTATATTACATACTGTAGTTGCCCTGTCTATTTGTTCCTTTTCAACACGCTACACGCTAATTTTTTACAAAATTGTACGAACTTATTTCTAGTTACTATATCATCCAACATACCGCTCAGATTATCTTTGCTTACGATTTGGTCAACCTCTATTTCAAGGTTAGTTCGTTGACACAGATATATTGGGCATTCAGTCAACACGTGTACCACATCTTCTGTGGCTACTGGGTCACAGATACATGAGGGGCTCTCCTTGCACTTGAAGCGATTCAAATACTCGGAGAATCCCCCATGGCCCGTGAAAACTTGGGTGAGGACTGGGTCCACCGGCATCTTCCTGATCACATTATAGGCTTCTCTAACGTCAGGGAAAAACAGCTTCGTTACCGATGCTGTTTCTCCAGCCCTGTATCGCTCATTCCATTCGTCAATCGACTCCTGACGGATTTGTCGCTTGACGAACGAAATGGGACATCGGTCATAATCGGGCCTCCTTTTTAGGGTAGTAGCCGCCGCCTTCGCGAGCTCGTCCGCACGCTCGTTCCCTGCCAACCCCACGTGCGCCTTAACCCAAAAGAGGTTAATGGTTTTTCCGCGCTCTTCGGTCTCATTCAACATTTTTGAGATGTCGAATGCTATGGGGTGGAGAGAATTTCCGCGCGCGACCGTCTCGAGAGCGGCCCGTGAATCACAGAAGACGCTGTATTTGCGGTACTTTTCGCTGGAGGCTATTTGCACGGCCTTGCGCAGGGCCAGCAGCTCCGCCTGGTAAACGGTGCAGAACGATTCCAGCTTAATTTTGGTGGCTTTCGTCTCGGCGTCGCCATCCCAAAGGGACACCGAAGCTCCGACTTGGCCACCAATTTTGCTGCCATCAGTGAACACCCTACGGGTGTTTGCAGCCTCTAGGTCAAGTTCTGCGTCGTTGACCACGCATTTGAACCGCAAAGCCCTGCGCCTGGCTGGATGTTCCAAGTTGGCAAAAGGCACAGGACATTCCACGTCCCGGTCGCCCACTACATGCCGAGTGTGTCCCTTTTTCACTTCGTATAGAAGCGCCGCTTCTCGGACACGAATGTCTAGCGGAAGGATCCCAGCAAGTAGCAGGGCCGAGTGTAGCGAAACGGTCCTGTAGCCTTTTACCATCTTTTGTGCAAAGCCTCGTTGAACCACTGCAAGTTTTTTACGTATGCCTATCTTATTACTTGCAGGCGCCCAGGCACTGGCTGCGTATAATATCGTTGGTTCAACAACTGCTGTGTATAGCATTTTCACCACCTCAGGTCCCAGCCCCCACTGCACCTTTGCAGCGGTTGCCAGTCGTCTGTGGAAGGTAATGGCCTTCCTACAGACTTCAGAGACGTGCGTGTTGAACGTTAGCTTCTCGTCCACAGTCAAGCCCAATATCTTTATTTCCTTAGACAGTCCAATGTCTACACCTCCCATGCGCAGGATTGGTGAGTCATATTTTAGTCGTCGTGTTACGACCATGGCTTTTGTCTTTTTCGGAGCAAATTTCAGCTTGTTCTTGACTCCCCAATCCTGCACATAGGCCAGTGCTTCGTTGGCCTGTCTCTGTATCTGTAGTGTTTCATCCCCGTGAAACACTAAAACGACATCATCGGCGAAAGCTTGGCAGTAATCGCCCCGGCTGGCTAATCCCTTGAGCAATGGGTCGAGGAGCAGGTTCCACATGATGGGCCCACCAATGGATCCTTGAACGCATCCCTTGGTGGTCCCCCTCGCGTGTTCTACCCCGGCGTAGCGAACCTTTACTCTTCGGCTCTCAAAGTAGCTGTTTACTATCCGTCTTAGATTTTTCGGACATCCTTCCTCAGACAGTCTGACCTTAATGGCAGGCCACCAAGCACTGTCAAAGGCTCCCTCTATATCCAGTGAGACTACGGTGATGATCTTTTTCTCACTTAATTTACTCCTGATGTGCTGGAGTAGGGTATAGAGGGAGTCTTCCGTGCTCTTTTGGGGCATAAAGCCGTACTGTCGAGTACTCATCCTAGGTAGTAAATGCCACTTTACTCTTCCCACCACTATTTTCTCCAGAGTCTTCCCCATCACGGGCAACAGTCCTATCGGTCTATACGACTTTACGTCTGTGTAGTCCTCCTTTCCGGGTTTCCGGAGTACTACGACCGTGGCCTCCTTCCAGATGGTCGGGAAGTGGCCTAATTCGAGGCACTTGTTAGCCAGTGACAGGTACAACTCTGGGTTTTTTCGGATTGCCTGTTTGCAGATGTCGGATGTTAGTCCATCTGCTCCCGGGGCTTTTTTGGGGTTGAAGCTGTCTGTAGCTGCAATAATTTCATCCATTGTAAATGGCGGGTCCCGATGGCCATTATCCATACCGTCATTTAAGCTATCAGCTTCAGCCCGTATACGCTGGTGTTCTGCGTTGTCGTCTTCTATTCGGTCCTCCGGATAGAAGACTTCCGCCAAAAGCTTTGCCGATTCTTCAGAACTTAGGATGCACCCATCTCTTTTCAAGGGAATGTCCTCCTGCCTCTTCGTGACTTTCCCTATCACTCGATAAATGCCATCCCAGACGGTTTCCCTGCCTTGCTTTGCACAGAAGGTCTTCCAGCTGTTTATTTGGGCCTTCTTAGATTCTGTCTCATACTTTTCTTTAGCTCTCAGATACTCTTCGACGACGAACGCCCTGCGGACTGGGGCTGCGCAGCGGATCCTTCTCCTCCTGGTGACCATGGCCTTTTTCAACGCGGCGATTTCATCAGACCACCACGGTGTGGATAATTTTTTGTTTGAATTTAATTTTGGGATAGAGTCGCAACATGCTTCTACTATTACTTTACTATAATTTTCTACAAACCTGTCTATTTCTATTTTGTTTTCTGTGCGCTCTATCGCTTCTGAAGTTACGTTGCAGGTGTTAGTTAATTGGGTAAATTTATCACTAAATTTAGCCCAATTAGCCTTTTTGGTGTTGAATTGCCGAGTAGTTCGTTTAATTTCTAATTTCGCAAGTTTTCCGAGTCTAATATTAAATAAAATTGCATTGTGGTCTGAGCTCACCAGATCTTCGTTGATCCTCCACTCATTCACCAGGCCGAAAAGGTCCTCTGAGCATAGTGTTATGTCCACATGACTTTTGTAATGTATACCACCCCTAAAGGTGTCAAAAGTTGGCGTGTCTCCGTCGTTGAGCACCTGGAGGCCCCACTCTCCTATTGCATCAGCAAGGTCTTCTCCCCTCCGGTCAGTGACCTCGCTGCCCCACCACATACTCTTAGCGTTGAAGTCTCCGCCGATGAGGATGTTTGTGGGCCCTAGTTCGCACACAATTCTCCCCAGTTGCTCCAGGTATGGCCCTATGGGTTTATCTGGTTCGAAGTAGAGAGAGACCACGGCGATTTCTCGGTTTCCGGCATATAATTTCACCACTGAGATGTTGGGCGTGGTGAGATTTGGACACTGTGTGACTTTGGTGTTCAAGTCAAATACTACAATTGCGGCTTTTACGGTAGTATTGTCCATGCCTGTGTGTTGGAAGATCCTCGTACCGCCATAGTCTCTAACCCTACCTCGAGCTCCCACATATGGCTCCTGGAGTAGAGCGAACGCCATTTTCCTGCTCACGGCCTCCAGCATCACCTCCTGAGTAGCAAGTTGCTTTCTCTGGAGGTTAGCCTGGGCCACGAGCAATGGCCGTGCTCCTTCTGGGGGATCTTGGTGTCCACTTACCCCCGAGGCCACCTTAGCAATACGCTATTGCAGACCTCGCCAGGGCATCCCACTTTCTCCTCACCGGACATTCCCCGCTAAAAGCATTATGGTCGGCTCTGTCGAGACCGGCCCTGGTGCAATTGCAGCACTTTGGGGGCGCTTGCGCGAGCCAGTCGGCGCAATCCTTTTTCAGGTGAGCACCCCCGCAGTGACTGCACACTTCAGCCCGCTCCCTGCAGAACCGCCTCCCGTGGCCGTATCCGAGGCAGCCAGAGCACTGGACCAACGGAGATTGGTCCTCGACCCTCACACGCTGGACGTCTATATACAAGGACCCTTGGTCGAGGAAGCGTTTCCACAGCTCCGGAGACAGTTGCAGTACAATATGCGCTGTCAACGCATTCCTTGCACCCTTCCGGTATTTAACCGTGATGCGAGCGTTTTCGGCGCTCACATCTCCCAAAAGATGGCGGTTTTGGGACTTTATAGCTTGAACTATCTCCTCATCTGAGTTGTGGTTCAGCACGCTCCTCAAGACCACTAACGGGTCCTTGTTCTTGACGTCCTCCACTGTGAGTCGTCCGTCTGGCCTTATTCTTTTCTTAACTTTATCGAGCTCTTCCTTCGTGTTGCAACCTAAGATCACCTTTCGATCTTTCCCCTTTCTAATCCGATCTATCTTGAGACCCTCCTGATTTGCATTAACTTGTTTCCGAATGCGGTCGAAAACTTGCTCGCCAGTGTCATTCTGGTCCACCGAGGCAATGACGACAGAGTGCATTGCTGCACTCCGTTCCGGTCTCTGCCCCGGGGGCCCCGAAGCTACGCTGGCGTAGCTCGCTCTTTCTTTGAGCGCTTCCGTATGTTTCCGCATTTCTTGTGCTAAGGTCTCCATTTCCTCTTTGTTCTTCCTTAGCATCTCGCTGTGTTCTTTCATCTGTTTGACGAGCTGTTCTTCTGTAACTATCTTCTTAGCTACGTCAAATTTTGTCGTTTGGTCTTCATCTGTCCTTTCCACAGCTTTGTATGCCTTCCCTTCCTCAGCCTCTTTGACGGTTAGGTTAGGTTAGGTTAGGTTAGGTTAGGTTAGGTTAGGTTAGGTTAGGTTAGGTTAGGTTAGGTTAGGTTCCGCCCTGTGGAATGGGGGCGTTTGGAGAATTCCACCACGGTATCCCCTGCCTGTCGTAAGAGGCGACTAACTGGGGCCATCGGGGGTCGTAGGCGCGCAGCCGGGGGCTGTCGTAGCGCCATTATTGTACTGTTGTACATGCGACCCCGGGATGGACGGCAGCACGGGTGGTCGGCCTCGTGTTTGCCGTTGACGCCGAGGGCGTCCTTCGGTGTGCGGGGGCTTCTGAGCCCCCCATAAGGAGACGGGCCGCAAGGCGGCACCGCGCAGGGGCGGTTCCGGTAGCAATCCTTAGATATAGCTAAGGATACCCCGGGGCCGCTCCACATGCGCCGAAGAAGGCCACCGCGGGGTTTTAGTTGGTATGCCGGTGTAGGGTGTATATAGTGTTAGGGACTCGGCCCAGCGGTCGCCCGGATTTAACATCTCTTCCGGGTGGCGTAGTGCTGGGTCGTAAGACCGGTGAACCCAACATAACCGTTCCGCCTTCCCCCGGGGCGGGGCGGTAGCAATAAGTCGCTTTCCCCGCGACAAAAAAAAAAAAAAAAAAAAAAAAAAAAAAAAAAAAAAAAAAAAAAGGTTAGGTTAGGTTAGGTTAGGTTTTTTTTTTTTTTTTTTTTTTTTTTTATGTGGGGCTGTTTATGTCCCCACTCTAGTACCCCCATATGGTTGGATAGGGCCTTTTTATATCTTCATATTTTCCTCAAAATTTTTGTGTTGTATGTTCCTCTTCTCCTCTGTCTATGCGTTTTAATTTCTTACTTATTTGTCTATTTACTAATTTTATGGTTTGAATTTTTTTCTATCTACTATTACTTTATTTTCAATTAACTTTTATTTCCTAGACTTTTCTATAGTTTCTTTTCCTATCTTTTATTTTTGTAATGTGTTTCACTTGTATTTTAAATTCGTTTATTTTTGTCCTGTTCTATTTTACGTCTCTACTTTTTTCTACTTGTCTTCCAGGTTCAACTTCTACATTGCCTATTCCATCTTAAACTCTGCGATTTTCTTTCCTCAGTTTTCTGTTATTGTCTATTTCTATGTGTTATCTTTTTAAATTTATATGTCCATTTAATCTTAGTACTATATTTACATAACGTTACGTTATATATCTTAGTACTTCTTATTCACCTTTTTTATATATGTATCTTTTCTTTTATTTTTCTCAATGTTCTTATTTATCATATCTGTTATCCCGCTATTTCTTTAACACTGCAAAAGGTAGCGCCAAAGCCACTTTGCCGTTTCCTTTTGTTACTTATTTGTTGTTTAGCGTTCCTTTTTGTTCCATCATTCCGTTTCCAAAGCCAGGTCGTTCTTTTGCCGTGCCATCTGGTCTCACATTTGCCATCTTAGCAATACGCTATACATGATCTTGCCAATGTGTCCCATTTTTTCCTCACTGGGCAATCCTCACTAAAGGTGTTATGGCCCACGTCCGCGAGTTTCGCCCTTTGGCAATTGCAGCATGCAGCTGGTTCTGCTGCGAGCCAATCTGCACACTCGGCCTTTTTGTGCGGCCCGCCGCAGTGACTACAGGCCTCCAGAGAGGCATGGCAGAATCGCCTCCCATGTCCATAGCCCAAACACTTTGAGCATTGGACAAGGGGGGACTGGTCCTCTACCTTGACTCTCTGGACGTCCACAAACACTGCGCCGGTATCTGTGACGATCCTCCAAATTTCGGGTGACACTCGCAGGATTATGTGAGCCATCAGAGGGTTTCGGGTTCTTCTTCTATACGTGACTTCCATTCTCTCTTTGTCCTTCCCTATCCTATCGAGTAGGTGCCTGTTCTGTTTCTTTATGGCTTTCACAATTTCTTCATCGGAGTGACTATTCATTACATGTTTTATGATTACCAATGGGTCCTTATTTTTAATGTCTTCGATGTTAAGACTTTTTTCATTTTTGTTTATGTTGCGTTTAATTTTTATAAGTTCTTCTTTGTCTTGGCATCCTACTATTACTTTTCTGTCCTTAGCTTTTCTTATTCTGTCCACTTTTATCCCTTCCTCTTTTGCATTAACAGCCTTCCTTATTTTTTCCATCACGACCTCTCCTGTCTCTAGTTCGTCGTTGGAGGTCACCACGATCGAGTGCAGCGCCGTAGCCACCTCAGTCGTTTTGACTTTGGGGGAACCGGCAACTGCACTCGCATACGTTCTTTGGCTGGCCAGATCTTCACGGTGCCTACTCATTTCCTCTCTCATTCTTTCCATAGCCTCTTTTGTTTCATTCATAGCCCTAATGTGGTCTTCTAATTTTCCTGTCAATTCCCTTTTTAATTCTTCTGTTCCCCTGCTTCCTTCTGTTTCCTTTTCTTCTCTCTTTTCTTGCTCCGTCTGTGTCTCCTTTGTGTCTTCCGACTTTTTGTACTTTCTTCCTTCCTCCGCGTCCTTTACCAGCTGCATCATGCGTAATGCCGATTCTATGATTTCGTTTTTAATTTCGGTCTTTGTATTACGGCTCATATTGATGGACATCCTTATTCTATTTAGACGGGCAGAGGCTTCCGTTGTCCGGTCCTTGTACGTGCCTTTCGGCTTGGGCATCTGTCGCGCCTGCTCGGCGGGTCTTGGGTCTGAGCTATCTAGCTTCGATTCTATACTGCGCCGAGCCTGCGCGACGGATGCTCTTGCAGGTTCCTCGGGACTGGACTCCGGTGACAAGGGTTTGGCTGCGCCTCTCTTCGCAGGTGTTCGGAACATTTTAATTGGGGGTACGCGTCAATGAATTTAAGTTTGTAAGTGTATATGGCTTACGTGTCAGTCAGTCAGTAATATTATGATAAAAAAAGTTTAGAATATATGTATAAAGTTTTACAATGTAAAGTCGAATAAATTTTTATAATTTAGTTTTTATCTTAGCCTAACTTATCTGAAATATTTTTATTTTTATTTATTTATAGTGGTACAATCTGTAAGATCAAATTTTAGCTATATAAGACGAGAGTTTTAAAATTTTTAATATGACCGGTACCGAATCGATGTACCAAACTGAGACTAGGGTGGGCGGGGGGGCAATTTTTTGACTTTTCCCGCGTATTTTGGGCGCGCTTTCGCACGGATCGGGTCGGGGGCCCAGAGGGGGTCACAAATAAATGGTTTTTGGATTTTAGGGACGGTAAATTTTGAAAATATTTACGAAAATATGGTAAAAATTAGGTAATTTAATATAAAATATGTGTTTTTTATGTTTCAGATGCGGCAAAAACCACACCGAAGCGGCGGGGCCGACGGGGGGGATGTAACGACGCAGGAAAATCAACAAAGCCTCTGATAATTTTGAAGAAAACTACTGAAATGTGTCAATTTTATGTGAAAAAGTGACAAAAACGTCTTTAATTAAATAATTTATTATATAACTATATATAATATTCGGCACAGCCGTACGCGCACCGTCAAGACGAACAGATCGACACCAAAATCTATATTATAATGTCAAAAAAGACTTCAAAAATTTTCACAAAGTCAAGAAATTTTTCTAAATATGGCACGAGCTTAGGTGGTTTCAGTACATTAATCAATAAAAATATGCGAATCTCTAAATGTGCAACTTTTTGACTTTTCCCGCGTATTTTGGGCGCGCTTTCGCACGGATCGGGTCGGGGGCCCAGAGGGGGTCACAAATAAATGGTTTTTGGATTTTAGGGACGGTAAATTTTGAAAATATTTACAAAATATGGTAAAAATTAGGTAATTTAATATAAAATATGTGTTTTTTATGTTTCAGATGCGGCAAAAACCACACCGAAGCGGCGGGGCCGACGGGGGGGGATGTAACGACGCAGGAAAATCAACAAAGCCTCTGATAATTTTGAAGAAAACTACTGAAATGTGTCAATTTTATGTGAAAAAGTGACAAAAACGTCTTTAATTAAATAATTTATTATATAACTATATATAATATTCGGCACAGCCGTGGTTAGGTTAGGTTAGGTTAGGTTAGGTTAGGTTAGGTTAGGTTAGGTTAGGTTAGGTTAGGTTCCGCCCTGTGGAATGGGGGCGTTTGGAGAATTCCACCACGGTATCCCCTGCCTGTCGTAAGAGGCGACTAATTAGGGCCATCGGGGGTCGTAGGCGCGCAGCCGGGGGCTGTCGTAGCGCCCTTTTGTACTCTTGTACGTGCGACCCCGGGATGGACGGCAGCACGGGTGGTCGGCCTCGTGTCTGCCGTTGACGCCGAGGGCGTCCTTCGGTGTGCGGGGGCTTCTGAGCCCCCCATAAGGAGACGGGCCGCAAGGCGGCACCGCGCAGGGGCGGTTCCGGTAGCAATCCTTAGATTTAGCTAAGGATACCCCGGGGCTGCTCCACATGCGCCGAAGAAGGCCACCGCGGGGTTTTAGTTGGTATGCCGGTGTAGGGTGTACATATGTGTTAGGGACTCGGCCCAGTGGTCGCCCGGATTTAACATCTCTTCCGGGTGGCGTAGTGCTGGGTCGTAAGACCGGTGAACCCAACATAACCGTTCCGCCTTCCCCCGGGGCGGGGCGGTAGCAATAAGTCGCTTTCCCCGCGACAAAAAAAAAAAAAAAAAAAAAAAAAAAAAAAAAAAAAGGTTAGGTTAGGTTAGGTTAGGTTAGGTTAGGTTAGGTTAGGTTAGGTTAGGTTAGGTTAGGTTAGGTTAGGTTAGGTTAGGTTAGGTTAGGTTTTTTTTTTTTTTTTTTTTTTTTTTTTTTTTTTGTGGGGCTTTTTATGTCCCCACTCTAGTACCCCCATATGTGTAGATAGGGCCTTTTTGTAACTTGAAATTTTCTTTGTGTTAAATTTTCCTCTTTTTCTCCTGTTCTGACTTTTCTTTTTAACTGTTACTTGTCGCATGTGTTATTTTTATGTTTTGATTTTTTCTATCTTTTATAACTTTATGTTCTATTTACTTATTGTTCTATACTGTACTATTGTTCTTATATTTTTTACATTTTCTCTGTACTTTCTTTTACTTTTATTATACTTGTTTCTATCCTTTATGGTTTTTAGTTTATTTATTTTATTTTCTTCTTCTGCCAATATTCTTTACTCCTGTTCCACTTCACATTTCTGCTTCTCTTTTCTTGTCATCCTACTTCCACTTATATATTTCCTACACTTTCTTACACTCTCCATGACGACTTCTTTATGTTTTTTAATTTTTATCTTTTAATTTATATGTCCGTTCTATTTTGTACTATGTTTTACATAACATTATGTTATATATATTAGTACTAGTTGTACATCTCTTATACGTGCATCCTTTCCTATTTTACTCAATCTTTTTATCTAGCTAATGTATAAAATCACGCTATTTGTTGCACCCTGCAAAAGGTAGCGCCAAAACCACTTTGCCGTTTCCTTTTGAGTCTCTTGTAGCGTGTTTGTTTTGTAGCGTTCCTTTTCTTTTTTATCCTTCCACTTCCGAGGCGAAGTCGTTCCATTGCCGTGCCATCTAGTTTAACTGGCTCCATCTTAGCAATAGGCGATGCATGATCTGGCCAACGTGTCCCATTTTCTCCTTACCGGACAATCCTCACTAAAAGCGTTGTGGCCCACGTCCGCGAGTTTCGCCCTTTGGCAATTACAGCAGGCCGATGGCTCTGCTGCTAGCCAATCCGCACACTCGGCCTTTTTGTGCGGCCCGCCGCAGTGACTGCAGGCCTCCAGAGAGGCTTGGCAGAATCGCCTCCCATGTCCATAGCCCAAACACTTTGAGCATTGGACAAGGGGGGACTGGTCCTCTACCTTGACTCTCTGGACGTCCACAAACACTGCGCCGGTATCTGTGAGGATCCTCCAGATTTCGGGCGACACTCGCAGGATTATGTGGGCCATCAGTGGGTTCCGGGTTCTCCTTCTGAACGTGACCTCTATCCTTTCCTTCTCCTTTTCTATTCTGTCCAGTAGGTGTCTATTTTGCGTTTTAATTGCCTTCACTATTTCCTCATCTGAGTGGCTATTCATCACATGTTTGATGACGACGAGAGGGTCTTTATTTTTAATATCTTCAAAATTTAAACTTTTTTCATTTTTACTTATGTTCTTTTTAATTTTGATTATCTCTTCTTTGTCTCGGCAACCTAATATAACTTTTCTATCTTTCGCTTTTCTTATACTGTCCACTTTTATCCCTTCCTCCTTTGCTTTCACAGCCTTCCTTATCTTTTCCATTACTACCTCTCCCGTTTCTAGGTCATCATTGGAGGTCACCACTATCGAGTGCAGCGCCGTAGCCACCTCAGTCGTTTTGACTTTGGGGGAACCGGCAACTGCACTCGCATACGTTCTTTGGCTGGCCAGATCTTCACGGTGCCTAGTTATTTCCTCTCTCATTCTTTCCATAGCCTCTTTTGTTTCCTTCATAGCCCTTAAATGTTCCTCTAATTTTTCTGTCAATTCACTTTTTAATTCTTCTGATCCCCTGCTTCTTTCAATTTCCTTTACTTCTTCCTTTCCTTGCTCCGTCTGCGTCTCCTTTGTTTCTTCCATCCTTTTATACTTTCTTCCTTCCTCCGCATCCTTTACCAACTGCATCATTCGTAATGCCGATTCGATGATTTCATTTTTTATTTCGGTTTTGGTGTTCCGGCTCATATTTATCGACATTCGAATTCGGTTAAGACGGGCAGAGGCTTCCGTTGTCCGGTCCTTATATGTGCCTTTCGGCTTGGGCATCTGTCGCGCCTGCTCGGCGGGTCTTGGATCTGAGCTATCCAGCTTCGATTCAATACTACGCCGAGCCTGCGCGACGGTTGCTCTTGCCGGTTCCTCGGGACTGGACTCCGGTGACAAGGGTTTGGCTGCGCCTCTCTTCGCAGGTGTTCGGAACATTTTAATTGGGGGTACGCGTCACAGAATTCAAGTTTGTAAGTGTAAAGAGCTTACGTGTCAGTCGGTCAGTAATATTATGATAAAAAAGTATAAAATATAATTAGTGTAAAGTTTTACTATGTAAAAGTCCAAATAAAATTTAAAATTAATCTTTTTTCATCAAAAGTTGTCTCAATATTTGTATTTATTTTTATTTATGACGATACGATCTGTTGGATCAAAGTTTAACCAAATAAGACCTAAATTTAGAAATTTTGAAAATAACCGATACCGAGTCGATATACCAAAATGAGGCTAGGGTGGGTGGGGGGTCAATTTTTTGACTTTTCCGGCGTTTTTTGGGCGCGCTTTCGCACGAATCGGGTCGGGGGCCCAGAGGGGGTCACAAATAAATGGTATTTGGATTTTAGGGACGGTAAATTTTGAAAATATTTGCGAAAATATGGTAAAAATTAGGTAATTTAATATAAATTATGTGTTTTTTATGTTTCAGATGCGGCAAAAACCACACCGAAGCGGCGGGGCCGGCGGGGGGGATGTAACGACGCAGGAAAATCAACAAAAACTCTGATAATTTTGAAGAAAACTACTGAAATGTGTCAATTTTCTGTGAAAAAATGACAAAAACGTCTTTAATTAAATAATTTATTATATAACTATATATAATATTCGGCACAGCCGTACGCGCACCGTCAAGACAAACAGATCGATACCAAAAATTACGTGATATTGTCAAAAATGAGACTTCAAAAAATTTTAAAAAGTCAAGAAATTTTCTTAGTATGGCACGAGCTTAGGTGGTTTCAGTACATTAATCAATAAAAATATGCGAATCTCAAAATATGCAATTTTTTGACTTTTCCGGCGTTTTTTGGGCGCGCTTTCGCACGAATCGGGTCGGGGGCCCAGAGGGGGTCACAAATAAATGGTATTTGGATTTTAGGGACGGTAAATTTTGAAAATATTTGCGAAAATATGGTAAAAATTAGGTAATTTAATATAAAATATGTGTTTTTTATGTTTCAGATGCGGCAAAAACCACACCGAAGCGGCGGGGCCGGCGGGGGGGATGTAACGACGGAGGAAAATCAAGAAAACCTCTGATAATTTTGAAGAAAACTACTGAAATGTGTCAATTTTCTGTGAAAAAATGACAAAAACGTCTTTAATTAAATAATTTATTATATAACTATATATAATATGCGGCACAGCCGTACGCGCACCGTCAAGACAAACAGATCGATACCAAAAATTACGTGATATTGTCAAAAATGAGACTTCAAAAAATTTTAAAAAGTCAAGAAATTTTCTTAGTATGGCACGAGCTTAGGTGGTTTCAGTACATTAATCAATAAAAATATGCGAATCTCAAAATATGCAATTTTTTGACTTTTCCGGCGTTTTTTGGGCGCGCTTTCGCACGAATCGGGTCGGGGGCCCAGAGGGGGTCACAAATAAATGGTATTTGGATTTTAGGGACGGTAAATTTTGAAAATATTTGCGAAAATATGGTAAAAATTAGGTAATTTAATATAAAATATGTGTTTTTTATGTTTCAGATGCGGCAAAAACCACACCGAAGCGGCGGGGCCGGCGGGGGGGATGTAACGACGCAGGAAAATCAAGAAAACCTCTGATAATTTTGAAGAAAACTACTGAAATGTGTCAATTTTCTGTGAAAAAATGACAAAAACGTCTTTAATTAAATAATTTATTATATAACTATATATAATATGCGGCACAGCCGTACGCGCACCGTCAAGACAAACAGATCGATACCAAAAATTACGTGATATTGTCAAAAATGAGACTTCAAAAAATTTTAAAAAGTCAAGAAATTTTCTTAGTATGGCACGAGCTTAGGTGGTTTCAGTACATTAATCAATAAAAATATGCGAATCTCAAAATATGCAATTTTTTGACTTTTCCGGCGTTTTTTGGGCGCGCTTTCGCACGAATCGGGTCGGGGGCCCAGAGGGGGTCACAAATAAATGGTATTTGGATTTTAGGGACGGTAAATTTTGAAAATATTTGCGAAAATATGGTAAAAATTAGGTAATTTAATATAAAATATGTGTTTTTTATGTTTCAGATGCGGCAAAAACCACACCGAAGCGGCGGGGCCGGCGGGGGGGATGTAACGACGCAGGAAAATCAAGAAAACCTCTGATAATTTTGAAGAAAACTACTGAAATGTGTCAATTTTCTGTGAAAAAATGACAAAAACGTCTTTAATTAAATAATTTATTATATAACTATATATAATATGCGGCACAGCCGTACGCGCACCGTCAAGACAAACAGATCGATACCAAAAATTACGTGATATTGTCAAAAATGAGACTTCAAAAAATTTTAAAAAGTCAAGAAATTTTGGGTTAGGTTAGGTTAGGTTAGGTTAGGTTAGGTTAGGTTGGGGTGCGAAGTCAGGAAACCTCCACGTGGTGCACCCTGGGCAACGGCGGTCAAGTTGACCGACGGCTGATATCCTGACAACAGGTGGTTGACGGTCGTTGCATGTTGCGGCGGCCGTCGTCATTTGTGAGGGTTGGTGTTTTTCGGGCCACCCCCGGGTTCTTTCTCGGGGGTGTCGACGGGCTCGGTGTGCGCTCACCCCGCCGCCGAGCAGGACTACTGTCACCGTCGTAACTCGTAATCTGGTCAGGAGGTCTGTGGTTATGTCTCGCGCTCCTGATCGGACCGAGGGTCTTGGCTTAACCGCCTGGGCCGCGAGGTAGAAAACCTCTATAAAAAGTTACCCCGAATCCCAAGCGGCGGCGCACCGCGAGGGGATGCATGGCCGATGGGTAGTTCGGTCGTTAGTGCGAACCCCCGCCGGAGTCCAGCCGAAACTCCGATAGCGGGTTACGCCTAGGCTTACCCAGGTACAGGGGTCTCTGCCTGGGTGGACAGTATATTTCCCCCATACTCGTGGGTTTAGTTATGATTTTGAAATACCAAAAACATGCCAAACCAATCGTCGTGGTGGAGAGGTTGTCTGTCCCGGGGGTTGCTAGCAACCTAAGACAGACGGAGGAGGGGCGTATGCCCAAAAGTGAGGTTGCCGAGGTGGCGCCCGTGCCGGTTCTCGAGTCCGAGGCCGGGCCGAGTGGCGCAGCCTCTGGCACGAAGAGGGGTCGCCGAGATCGGGATCGCAATGTGGTCTCGATCTCGAGCGATAGTGATAGCGAGCCGGCGGAGAAGTTGGTCGCTACCTCCGAGAGTCCAACACCGACTCCGGACGAGGAGGGGATGCCTATGGAGGCAACCGAGGTGCCAGTCGAACAGCTAGACTGGCGCCTGCGCTTGGCGGACGTCATCAGGGATGTCTCGCATAGGTCCCGGAATCTCAAGGGGACCGAGCAGCGTAAACTTAATCTCGCTGCCACCGAGCTCCTTGAGAGAGCCGGGGAGTCGGCTCCCGCGGAGGTAGCCCGCCTGGAGGCAGAAAAGGCAGCCTTAGCTAATGAGGTTGCCAAGCTAAAGGCTGCCCAGGCGGAGCAGGCCAAGGTCTTGGAGGAGGTGCTGGCGACCGTTAGGTCACTCGGGCAGTCGCAGCCGGTGGCGCGTTCGGAGGGTTCGTCTGGAGAGACGTTCGCTGAATTTCAGCGACGTCTCTTCAACATTCTGGACGCCCGCTTTGAGGATGTGTATTTGCGGCTGCCTCTTGAGCGCCCAGTTCGGCCTCCTCTGGCCGCTGATCGGGACAGGCCGGAGTGGCCGCCGCTACCAATACCGCGGCCTCGTGCCGCCGTTAGACCGCCGCCAACACCTGCGGCCGTGGCTGGGCCCTCAAAGGCTCCGCCCGCCGTCGTTGGTCCGCCAGATACGTCTATCGGGAAGGGCAAGGGCAAGGGCAAGGGCAAGGGCAAGGGCAAGTCTGCTCAGCCTGAGCCTGTTGCGGCCCCTCGGCGTATATCTGGCCCTGTGGCTGGAAAGTCGGTGGCACCTCCTGCTGTCGCTCCAAATCCCCCCCAGCAGTCTACACGCGCGGGGGGGAAAAAGAAAAAGAAGGGCCGTCCGGCTCAGCCGGCTCCGCTTCCCCGCGAACCACTCCCGTTGCCCCCGGCTCCGACCTCTATGGACGAGGGGTGGGTGGTGGTCGCGCGAAAGGGGAAGCAAAAGACTCCCCAGCCCGCGCCAAGAGCTACGGCTACCGCTCAGCCGCAGCAGCGGCCTCAGCCGAGGCCCGAGCCGAAAATTCGGCTTCACCAGAGGGCGGCCGTCACCTTGACGGTGACGCCGGAGGGTCTCTCACGGGGCGTTACGTATGCCCAAGTCCTCCGGGAGGTGCAGAGGTGTGTGCGCCTCGCCGACCTCGGTATATCCGACACTCGGGCCCGCCTTATGGCGACAGGCGGGTATCTTTATGAGGTACCCGGGCCAAATTCAGAAGCGAGGGCCGACTCCCTCGCAGATAAAGTGAGGGAGGTGTTCCGCGGTACGGAACTGGAGGGAGAAGTTCGCGTCTCGCGCCCCTTCAAGACCGCGGAACTGCGGGTGTCCGGGTTGGACGCGTCTGCCGACCCGGAGATCGTCGCAACGGCCCTCGCTGGGGCTGGGGATTGCAGGGTAGAGGATGTCAAGGTCGGGGAGATCCGCCCCGACCGTTCAGGCCTTGGTGCGGCATGGGTGCGGTGCCCAGCCAAGGCCGCTAGTATAATCCTGGGGGCTAAACGGGTCCTTATTGGCTGGGTGGCGGCACAGGTCCGCCTCCTTGAGCCGAGGCCCATGCGGTGCTTCCGGTGCCTATACAATGGGCACGTCCGGAACCGCTGCACCGATGAGTGTGACCGTAGCGGAATCTGCTACCGCTGCGGTCAAGTGGGCCACAAGGCCAAGGGGTGCTCCGCGGAGGCGCACTGCGCAGTCTGCGCAGCTGCGGGAAAACCCGCGGGGCACCAAGTGGGCGCCAAGGCGTGTGTCGCCTCCTCCCGCCCCCGCCGTTCTAAACGCGGTGGGCGCGGTGGGGTTGTGACCCAGCCGGACCCGACCCACAGCGTCGCACCGATGGAGATCGCCCATTAATATGGCGCAACGTTTCCTCCAGGCGAATATTAACCACTGCGCCAGAGCTCAGGATTTGCTCGTTCAGAGTCTGGCGCAGTGGTCGATACAAGTGGCTGTGGTCGCCGAGCCGTATTTTGTCCCTGCTAGGGAAGATTGGGCAGGGGACCTAGACGGTTCGGTGGCCGTCATCACTCGGGGCGCTGCCGGCTCCCCACCCTTTGAAAAAGTAGCGAAGGGTTCGGGATGCGTGGCGGTTCTGTTGGGGGGGGTCTGGATTGTGGGAGTGTATTTCTCCCCCAACAGATCCCTGGCCGAGTTCGAGCTATTTCTCACTCGGCTGGGGGCCCTGGTGGTGCAAGGCAGTCAGCCTCGCCCCGTCCTCGTCGCCGGCGACTTCAACGCCAAGTCTCTGGCTTGGGGTTCGTCGGCGACCGACGTGCGCGGCGAGGCCCTGGAGGAGTGGGCGATCTCGTCCAGCCTGGCCGTCGTGAATCGCGGATCGGTGGACACGTGCGTGCGGCACAATGGCGGTTCGGTGGTGGACATCACGTTCGCCACCCCAGCACTAGCCCGCCGTGTCCGGGATTGGAGGGTCCTGGTGGACGAGGAGACGTTGTCGGATCACCGATACATTCGGTTCGACGTCGCCTCGTCCCCTACTGCCCAGTCTGGTGGTGGACCGACCGCTCCGCGATCGGACGGCCCGCGTTGGGGGTTGAAGCGCCTCAACGTCGAGGCCCTGAGGGAGGCCGCTCTGGCCCAGGCGTGGCTCCCCGTACCGGAGAGGCCGGTACGGGTCGAGGAGGAGGCGGCGTGGTTCGGGGCGGCGATGTCGCATGTCTGCGACGCAGCCATGCCCCGTGTCCGACGCCGGCCTGAGAAACGCCAGGTGTTCTGGTGGACGGCGGAGCTCACGCGGCTGCGTGTTTCGTGCGTGGCCGCGCGCCGTTGTCTCGCCAGGCACCGTCGTCGCCGGATTCGTCTGCCCGGCGACGAGGACCAGGAGCGGCTGCTTCACGGCCTCTACAAAGAGGCCAAGAGAGCGCTGCATGTGGCAATAGCGGGAGCAAAGTCTGCGGCTCGGAGGGAGTTCCGGAGCACTCTCGATAACGATCCGTGGGGGCGTCCGTACCGCGTGGCGATGAAAAAGTGTCGCCCGTGGGCGCCCCCGCTGACGCAGAGTCTCCGGGGCGACCTAGTCGAGGAGGTCGTCGCGGCTTTGTTCCCGGCCACCGAGGATGTCACTCCTCCACCGATGGCGCCAGGTCCAGCGGCGCCATCGTCGTTGAGTTCGGCAGGGGTTGTTTCCGAGGTTTCGCCCGCAGAGTTGCGGGCGGCAGTGGTTCGGCTGCGGGGCAAGAACACCGCCCCAGGGCTCGATGGTATCCCCGGCAAAGCCTGGGTGCTAGCCCTCGAGTTCCTGGGTGCGAGGCTCCGCGGCCTTTTCTCCGCCTGTATGGAGCAGGGCGTCTTCCCGTCGCGCTGGAAGACCGGGAAGCTCGTCCTGCTCAAGAAGGAGGGCCGACCCGCAGAGTCGCCATCGGCCTACCGGCCCATCGTGTTGCTCGACGAGGTCTGCAAATTATTTGAGAGGGTCATTCATGCTCGCCTCGTCGAGCACCTTGAAGGGGTCGGGCCGGACCTGGCGGATTGTCAATACGGGTTCCGGCATGGCCGATCGACAATCCATGCGATTTTGCGGGTTAAGGCACAGGCGGAGGATGCAGTAGCCCGGGGCAAGGTGGTCGTGGCGGTGTCTCTTGACATCGCCAACGCGTTTAATACGCTGCCCTGGGCCTGCATAAACGAAGCACTGCGGTACCACGTGGTGCCACCGTATTTACGGCGTCTGGTGCACTCGTACCTATCTGATAGGGACGTGTTGTATCCGGGCGCCGACGGGTGGCACCGAAGAGCAATGGCCTGCGGTGTTCCACAGGGCTCAGTTCTGGGCCCGCTTCTGTGGAACATCGGCTACGATTGGGTGCTCCGTGGTGCCAATCCTCGGGGCGTCGCTGTCGTCTGCTACGCGGACGACACTCTCGTGACAGCGACGGCGAGATCCTTCCAGGATGCCGCCCTGCTCGCCTCTGTCGGTACAGAGCAGGTGGTGGGCAGGATTCGGCGACTGGGCCTCACTGTGGCCCTGAACAAAACCGAGGCCCTTTGTTTTCATGGGCCTCGGCGGGGGCCACCTGTAGGGGCCCACATCACAGTGGACGGGGTGCGGATTTCCATCGGCTCCACCATGAAGTATCTAGGATTGGTGCTAGATAGCCGGTGGAATTTCCGTGCCCACTTCGAGAAGTTGTCGCCGAAACTGGTGCGGGCAGCAGGTGCGCTTGGAAGCCTGCTGCCGAACCTGGAAGGTCCCGGCAACCCCTGCCGTAGTTTGTATGCGGGAGTCGTGCGATCCATGGCCCTTTACGGTTGTCCCGTTTGGGCCGGGTCCCTGAACGCCCGCTGTGTCACTCTACTGCGTAAACCGCAGCGCTTAGTGGCACAGCGGATCATCAGGGGCTACCGCACGGTCTCCCATGAGGCGGCCTGCCTGTTGGCGGGTACTCTCCCTTGGGAGTTGGACGCCCAGCACCTCTCGTCTGCGTTCTTTTGGCGAGAGGGGGCGTCCCAACGTACGCAGAGATTGGCTCCGAGGGAGATAGCGGCCCGATTTCGCAGAGCCGCCGTGGAGGAGTGGCATGCCAGGCTGGAGAGCCCATGTGCCGGTGTGAGGACTGTCGCGGCAGTGCGTCCTGTCCTTGTCGAGTGGGTCGACAGGCGCCACGGTGCGCCTACATTCCGGCTGACACAGGTACTGACGGGCCACGGGTGTTTCGGCTCGTACCTGTGTCGCATAGCCGGAAAAGAGGATTCCGCCGTGTGCCACCATTGTGGCAACTGCCGCGAGGATACGGCACAGCACACTTTGGAGGAGTGTCCAGCCTGGAGTGACGAGCGCAGCGCTCTCAGAGCAGTCGTCGGAGTGGATCTGTCGCTGCCGGCCGTGGTGTATGCCATGGTCGGCAGCCGGAGGTCTTGGCGGGCGGTAGCCTCCTTTTGCGAGTGTGTCATCTCGCAGAAGGAGAGCGCCGAGCGGGATCGTGAGCAGAACGATCCCGCGCGCCGCCAAAGGAGACGTAGGAGGCGTCGGGTGGACGACTGACCGGCGTCTCCCGCCCTGTGGAATGGGGGCGTTTGGAGAATTCCACCACGGTATCCCCTGCCTGTCGTAAGAGGCGACTAATTGGGGCCATCGGGGGTCGTAGGCGCGCAGCCGGGGGCTGTCGTAGCGCCATTATTGTACTGTTGTACATGCGACCCCGGGATGGACGGCAGCACGGGTGGTCGGCCTCGTGTCTGCCGTTGACGCCGAGGGCGTCCTTCGGTGTGTGGGGGCTTCTGAGCCCCCCATAAGGAGACGGGCCGCAAGGCGGCACCGCGCAGGGGCGGTTCCGGTAGCAATCCTTAGATTTAGCTAAGGATACCCCGGGGCCGCTCCACATGCGCCGAAGAAGGCCACCGCGGGGTTTTAGTTGGTATGCCGGTGTAGGTTGTATATAGTGTTAGGGACTCGGCCCAGTGGTCGCCCGGATTTAACATCTCTTCCGGGTGGCGTAGTGCTGGGTCGTAAGACCGGTGAACCCAACATAACCGTTCCGCCTTCCCCCGGGGCGGGGCGGTAGCAATAAGTCGCTTTCCCTGCGACAAAAAAAAAAAAAAAAAAAAAAAAAAAAAAAAAGGTTAGGTTAGGTTAGGTTGGGGTGCGAAGTCAGGAAACCTCCACGTGGTGCACCCTGGGCAACGGCGGTCAAGTTGACCGACGGCTGATATCCTGACAACAGGTGGTTGACGGTCGTTGCATGTTGCGGCGGCCGTCGTCATTTGTGAGGGTTGGTGTTTTTAGGGCCACCCCCGGGTTCTGTCTCGGGGGTGTCGACGGGCTCGGTGTGCGCTCACCCCGCCGCCGAGCAGGACTACTGTCACCGTCGTAACTCGTAATCCGGTCAGGAGGTCTGTGGTTATGTCTCGCGCTCCTGATCGGACCGAGGGTCTTGGCTTAACCGCCCGGGCCGTGAGGTAGAAAACCTCTATAAAAAGTTACCCCGAATCCCAAGCGGCGGCGCACCGCGAGGGGATGCATGGCCGATGGGTAGTTCGGTCGTTAGTGCGAACCCCCGCCGGAGTCCAGCCGAAACTCCGATAGCGGGTTACGCCTAGGCTTACCCAGGTACAGGGGTCTCTGCCTGGGTGGACCGTATATTTCCCCCATACTCGTGGGATTTTTTATGATGAAACTTACTTTCACTAAAAAACCTATAGTTGTGGTGGAGAGGCTGTCTGCCTCGGGGGCCATTCGTGGTCAAGAACAGACACAGGAGGGGCGCAAGCCCGAAGGTGAGGTTGCCGAGGTGGTGGCGCAAGCTCCGGTTCTCGAGTCCGAGGCCGGGCCGAGTGGCGCAACCGCGTGCATGAAGAGGGGTCGCCGAGATCGAGATCGCGCTGTGGTCTCGATCTCGAGCGACAGCGATTCCGAGCCAGCGGAGAAGTTGCTCGCTACTTCAGCGAGCCCAACTCCGGCGGGCGAGGAAAATGTCGCGGAGATGGAGGTGGCCGAGGTTCCGGCTGACCAGCTGGACTGGCGCCTACGCTTGGCGGGAATCATCCGGGACGTGTCACACAAGTCCCGGAATCTCAAGGGGACGGAGCAGCGGAAGTTAAATCTTGCTGCCACCGAGCTCCTTGAGAGAGCTGAAGAGTCAGTCCCCGCCGAGGTAGTTCGGCTGGAGGCCGAGAAGGCGGCGATGGCGCAGGAGATCGCCCTTCTTAAGGCCTCCCAGTTGGCCCAGCAACGTACGCTGGATGAGTTGCTGGCCACTGTCCAGTCCATGGGACAGATGCGGTCGGGGTCTCAAAGCGGGCAGGCGTCTGGTGAGACGTTTGAGGAGTTCCAGCGCCGACTCCTCAACATCGTCGATGCCCGTTTTGAGGCCATATCGTTGCGGCTCCCGCCGGAGCCCATAGTTCGGCCTCCATTGGCCGCTGACCGGGCCAGACCGGCAACGAATGAGTGGCCGCCGCTGCCGTTGCCGCGGCCACGCGCCGTCATTGGACCGCCGTCAACACCTGCAGTGGCTGGGACCTCCAAGGTTCCGCCCGCTATCGCTGGTCCGTCGGGTTCTTCGAAGGGGAAGGGCAAGGGTAAGGGCAAATCTGTCCAGCCCGAGCCTGTTGCAGCCCCTCGAAGCATACTTGGCCCGGTGGCCGCAAAAGCGTCGGTGGCTCCTCTTGTGGTCGCCCCAAATCCCCCCCAGCAATCTTCACGCGCGGGGGGGAAAAAGGGGAAAAAGAAGAAGGGTCGAGCAGTCCTGCCGGCTCCGCCTCCCCGTGAACCGCGCCCACTGCCTCCGGCCCCCACGTCCATGGATGAGGGCTGGACTGTGGTGGCGAGGAAAGGGAAGCGGCCCCAGCCCGCGCCGAGAGCTGTGGCTGCTGCACTGCCGCAGCAACGGCCTCAGCCGAAGCAGCCTAGGCCCGAGCCTAAAATACGGCTTCACCAGAGGGCGGCCGTCACCTTGACGGTGACGCCGGAGGGTCTTGCACGGGGTATCACTTACGCCCAGATCCTCCGGGAGGTGCAAAAGAATGTGCGCCTCGCCGACCTCGGCATAGCCGACACGCGGGCCCGGCTAATGGCCACGGGCGGGTACCTGTATGAGGTACCCGGACCGGATTCGGAGGCGAGGGCCGACTCCCTCGCGAACAAAGTGAGGGAGCTGTTCCGCGGAACGGAATTGGAGGGCGATGTTCGCGTCGCTCGCCCTTTCAAGACCGCGGAGCTGCGGGTATCCGGGTTGGATGCGTCTGCCGACTCGGAGACCATCGCAACGGCCCTCGCAGGGGCTGGGGGTTGTCCGGCGGAGAATTTTAAGGTCGGGGAGATCCGCCCCGACCGTTCAGGCCTTGGTGCGGCATGGGTGCGGTGCCCAGCCAAGGTCGCAAGTGTTATTATTGGGGCTAAAAGGGTCCTGATTGGCTGGGTGGCGGCGCAGATCCGCCTCCTTGAGCCGAGGCCCATGCGGTGCTTCCGGTGCCTATACAACGGGCACGTCCGGAACCGCTGCACCGATGAGTGTGACCGTAGCGGAATCTGCTACCGCTGCGGTCAAGTGGGCCACAAGGCCAAGGGGTGCTCCGCGGAGGCGCACTGCGCAGTCTGCGCAGCTGCGGGAAAACCCGCGGGGCACCAAGTGGGCGCCAAGGCGTGTGTCGCCTCCTCCCGCCCCCGCCGTTCTAAACGCGGTGGGCGCGGTGGGGTTGTGACCCAGCCGGACCCGACCCACAGCGTCGCACCGATGGAGATCGCCCATTAATATGGCGCAACGTTTCCTCCAGGCGAATATTAACCACTGCGCCAGAGCTCAGGATTTGCTCGTTCAGAGTCTGGCGCAGTGGTCGATACAAGTGGCTGTGGTCGCCGAGCCGTATTTTGTTCCTGCCAGGGATGATTGGGCAGGGGACCTGGACGGTTCGGTGGCCGTCATCACTCGGGGCGCTGCCGGCTCCCCACCCTTCGAAAAGGTAGCGAAGGGTTCGGGATGCGTGGCGGTTCTGTTGGGGGGGGTCTGGATTGTGGGAGTGTATTTCTCCCCCAACAGATCCCTGGCCGAGTTCGAGCTCTTTCTCACTCGGTTGGGGGCCCTGGTGGTGCAAGGCAGTCAGCCTCGCCCCGTCCTCGTCGCCGGCGATTTCAACGCCAAGTCTCTGGCGTGGGGTTCGTCGGCGACCGACGTGCGCGGCGAGGCCCTGGAGGAGTGGGCGATCTCGTCCAGCCTGGCCGTCGTGAATCGCGGATCGGTGGACACGTGCGTGCGGCACAATGGCGGTTCGGTGGTGGACATCACGTTCGCCACCCCAGCACTAGCCCGCCGTGTCCGGGATTGGAGGGTCCTGGTGGACGAGGAGACGTTGTCGGATCACCGATACATTCGGTTCGACGTCGCCTCGTCCCCTACTGCCCAGTCTGGTGGTGGACCGACCGCTCCGCGATCGGACGGCCCGCGTTGGGGGTTGAAGCGCCTCAACGTCGAGGCCCTGAAGGAGGCCGCTCTGGCTCAGGCGTGGCTCCCCGTACCGGAGAGGCCGGTACGGGTCGAGGAGGAGGCGGCGTGGTTCGGGGCGGCGATGTCGCATGTCTGCGACGCAGCCATGCCCCGTGTCCGACGCCGGCCTGAGAAGCGCCAGGTGTTCTGGTGGACGGCGGAGCTCACGCGGCTGCGTGTTTCGTGCGTGGCCGCGCGCCGTTGTCTCGCCAGGCACCGTCGTCGCCGGATTCGTCTGCCCGGCGACGAGGACCAGGAGCGGCTGCTTCACGGCCTCTACAAAGAGGCCAAGAGAGCGCTGCATGTGGCAATAGCGGGAGCAAAGTCTGCGGCTCGAAGGGAGTTCCGGAGCACTCTCGATAACGATCCGTGGGGGCGTCCGTACCGCGTGGCGATGAAAAAGTGTCGCCCGTGGGCGCCCCCGCTGACGCAGAGTCTCCGGGGCGACCTAGTTGAGGAGGTCGTCGCGGCTTTGTTCCCGGCCACCGAGGATGTCACTCCTCCACCGATGGCGCCAGGTCCAGCGGCGCCATCGTCGTTGAGTTCGGCAGGGGTTGTTTCCGAGGTTTCGCCCGCAGAGTTGCGGGCGGCAGTGGTTCGGCTGCGGGGCAAGAATACCGCCCCAGGGCTCGATGGTATCCCCGGCAAAGCCTGGGTGCTAGCCCTCGAGTTCCTGGGTGCGAGGCTCCGCGGCCTTTTCTCCGCCTGTATGGAGCAGGGCGTCTTCCCGTCGCGCTGGAAGACCGGGAGGCTCGTCCTGCTCAAGAAGGAGGGCCGACCCGCAGAGTCGCCATCGGCCTACCGGCCCATCGTGTTGCTCGACGAGGTCTGCAAATTATTTGAGAGGGTCATTCATGCTCGCCTCGTCGAGCACCTTGAAGGGGTCGGGCCGGACCTGGCGGATTGTCAATACGGGTTCCGGCATGGCCGATCGACAATCCATGCGATTTTGCGGGTCAAAGCACAGGCGGAGGATGCAGTAGCCCGGGGCAAGGTGGTCGTGGCGGTGTCTCTTGACATCGCCAACGCGTTTAATACGCTGCCCTGGGCTTGCATAAATGAAGCACTGCGGTACCACGTGGTGCCACCGTATTTACGGCGTCTGGTACACTCGTACCTATCTGATAGGGACGTGTTGTATCCGGGCGCCGACGGGTGGCACCGACGAGCAATGGCCTGCGGTGTTCCACAGGGCTCAGTTCTGGGCCCGCTTCTGTGGAACATCGGCTACGATTGGGTGCTCCGTGGTGCCAATCCTCGGGGCGTCGCTGTCGTCTGCTACGCGGACGACACTTTAGTGACAGCGACGGCGAGATCCTTTCAGGATGCCGCCCTGCTCGCCTCTGTCGGTACAGAGCAGGTGGTGGGCAGAATTCGGCGACTGGGCCTCACTGTGGCCCTGAACAAAACCGAGGCCCTCTGTTTCCATGGGCCTCGGCGGGGGCCACCTATGGAGGCCCACATCATTGTGGAGGGGGTGCGGATTTCCGTCGGCTCTACCATGAAGTATCTGGGATTGGTACTAGATAGCCGATGGAATTTCCGCGCCCACTTTGAGAAGTTGTCGCCGAAACTGGTGCGGGCAGCAGGTGCGCTTGGAAGCCTGCTGCCGAACCTGGAAGGTCCCGGCAACCCCTGCCGTAGTTTGTATGCGGGAGTCGTGCGATCCATGGCCCTTTACGGTTGTCCCGTTTGGGCCGGGTCCCTGAACGCCCGCTGTGTCACTCTACTGCGTAAACCGCAGCGCTTAGTGGCACAGCGGATCATCAGGGGCTACCGCACGGTCTCCCATGAGGCGGCCTGCCTGTTGGCGGGTACCCTCCCTTGGGAGTTGGACGCCCAGCACCTCTCGTCTGCGTTCTTTTGGCGAGAGGGGGCGTCCCAACGTACGCAGAGATTGGCTCCGAGGGAGATTGCGGCCCGATTTCGCAGAGCCGCCGTGGAGGAGTGGCATGCCAGGCTGGAGAGCCCAAGTGCCGGTGTGAGGACTGTCGCGGCAGTGCGTCCTGTCCTTGTCGAGTGGGTCGACAGGCGCCACGGTGCGCCTACATTCCGGCTGACACAGGTACTGACGGGCCACGGGTGTTTCGGCTCGTACCTGTGTCGCATAGCCGGAAAAGAGGATTCCGCCGTGTGCCACCATTGTGGCAACTGCCGCGAGGATACGGCACAGCACACTTTGGAGGAGTGTCCAGCCTGGAGTGACGAGCGCAGCGCTCTCAGAGCAGTCGTCGGAGGAGACCTGTCGCTGCCGGCCGTGGTGTCTGCCATGGTCGGCAGCCGGAGGTCTTGGCGGGCGGTAGCCTCCTTTTGCGAGTGCGTCATCTCGCAGAAGGAGAGCGCCGAGCGGGATCGTGAGCAGAACGATCCCGCGCGCCGCCAAAGGAGACGTAGGAGGCGTCGGGTGGACGACTGACCGGCGTCTCCCGCCCTGTGGAATGGGGGCGTTTGGAGAATTCCACCACGGTATCCCCTGCCTGTCGTAAGAGGCGACTAATTGGGGCCATCGGGGGTCGTAGGCGCGCAGCCGGGGGCTGTCGTAGCGCCATTATTGTACTGTTGTACATGCGACCCCGGGATGGACGGCAGCACGGGTGGTCGGCCTCGTGTCTGCCGTTGACGCCGAGGGCGTCCTTCGGTGTGCGGGGGCTTCTGAGCCCCCCATAAGGAGACGGGCCGCAAGGCGGCACCGCGCAGGGGCGGTTCCGGTAGCAATCCTTAGATTTAGCTAAGGATACCCCGGGGCCGCTCCACATGCGCCGAAGAAGGCCACCGCGGGGTTTTAGTTGGTATGCCGGTGTAGGTTGTATATAGTGTTAGGGACTCGGCCCAGCGGTCGCCCGGATTTAACATCTCTTCCGGGTGGCGTAGTGCTGGGTCGTAAGACCGGTGAACCCAACATAACCGTTCCGCCTTCCCCCGGGGCGGGGCGGTAGCAATAAGTCGCTTTCCCCGCGACAAAAAAAAAAAAAAAAAAAAAAAAAAAAAAAAAAAAAAAAAAGGTTAGGTTAGGTTAGGTTAGGTTAGGTTCTCGACGAGGTCTGCAAATTGTTTGAGAGGGTAGTTCACGCTCGCCTCGTCGAGCACCTTGAAGGGGTCGGGCCGGACCTGGCGGATTGCCAGTACGGGTTCCGGCATGGCCGATCGACCGTGCATGCGATTTTGCGGGTCAAGGCACAGGCGGAGGATGCAGTAGCCCGGGGCAAGGTGGTCGTGGCGGTGTCTCTAGACATCGCCAATGCGTTTAATACGCTGCCCTGGGCCTGCATAAACGAAGCACTGCGGTACCACGTGGTGCCACCGTATTTACGGCGTCTGGTGCACTCGTACCTATCTGATAGGGACGTGTTGTATCCGGGCGCCGACGGGTGGCACCGAAGAGCGATGGCCTGCGGTGTTCCACAGGGCTCAGTTCTGGGCCCGCTTCTGTGGAACATCGGCTACGATTGGGTGCTCCGTGGTGCCAATCCTCGGGGCGTCGCTGTCGTCTGCTATGCGGACGACACTTTAGTGACAGCGACGGCGAGATCCTTCCAGGATGCCGCCCTGCTCGCCTCTGTCGGTACAGAGCAGGTGGTGGGCAGGATTCGGCGACTGGGCCTCACTGTGGCCCTGAACAAAACCGAGGCCCTTTGTTTCCATGGGCCTCGGCGGGGGCCACCTATGGAGGCCCACATCACAGTGGAGGGGGTGCGGATTTCCATCGGCTCCACCATGAAGTATCTAGGATTGGTGCTAGATAGCCGGTGGAATTTCCGTGCCCATTTCGAGAAGTTGTCGCCGAAACTGGTGCGGGCAGCAGGTGCGCTTGGAAGCCTGCTGCCGAACCTGGAAGGTCCCGGCAACCCCTGCCGTAGTTTGTATGCGGGAGTCGTGCGATCCATGGCCCTTTACGGTTGTCCCGTTTGGGCCGGGTCCCTGAACGCCCGCTGTGTCACTCTACTGCGTAAACCGCAGCGCTTAGTGGCACAGCGGATCATCAGGGGCTACCGCACGGTCTCCCATGAGGCGGCCTGCCTGTTGGCGGGTACTCTCCCTTGGGAGTTGGACGCCCAGCACCTCTCGTCTGCGTTCTTTTGGCGAGAGGGGGCGTCCCAACGTACGCAGAGATTGGCTCCGAGGGAGATTGCGGCCCGATTTCGCAGAGCCGCCGTGGAGGAGTGGCATGCCAGGCTGGAGAGCCCTAGTGCCGGTGTGAGGACTGTCGCGGCAGTGCGTCCTGTCCTTGTCGAGTGGGTCGACAGGCGCCACGGTGCGCCTACATTCCGGCTGACACAGGTACTCACGGGCCACGGGTGTTTCGGCTCGTACCTGTGTCGCATAGCCGGAAAAGAGGATTCCGCCGTGTGCCACCACTGTGGCAACTGCCGCGAGGACACGGCACAACACACGTTGGAGGAGTGTCCAGCCTGGAGTGACGAGCGCAGCGCTCTCAGAGCAGTCGTCGGAGGAGACCTGTCGCTGCCGGCCGTGGTGTCTGCCATGGTCGGCAGCCGGAGGTCTTGGCGGGCGGTAGCCTCCTTTTGCGAGTGCGTCATCTCGCAGAAGGAGAGCGCCGAGCGGGATCGTGAGCAGAACGATCCCGCGCGCCGCCAAAGGAGACGTAGGAGGCGTCGGGTGGACGACTGACCGGCGTCTCCCGCCCTGTGGAATGGGGGCGTTTGGAGAATTCCACCACGGTATCCCCTGCCTGTCGTAAGAGGCGACTAATTGGGGCCATCGGGGGTCGTAGGCGCGCAGCCGGGGGCTGTCGTAGCGCCATTATGGTACTTTTGTACATGCGACCCCGGGATGGACGGCAGCACGGGTGGTCGGCCTCGTGTCTGCCGTTGACGCCGAGGGCGTCCTTCGGTGTGCGGGGGCTTCTGAGCCCCCCATAAGGAGACGGGCCGCAAGGCGGCACCGCGCAGGGGCGGTTCCGGTAGCAATCCTTAGATTTAGCTAAGGATACCCCGGGGCCGCTCCACATGCGCCGAAGAAGGCCACCGCGGGGTTTTAGTTGGTATGCCGGTGTAGGTTGTATATAGTGTCAGGGACTCGGCCCAGTGGTCGCCCGGATTTAACATCTCTTCCGGGTGGCGTAGTGCTGGGTCGTAAGACCGGTGAACCCAACATAACCGTTCCGCCTTCCCCCGGGGCGGGGCGGTAGCAATAAGTCGCTTTCCCCGCGACAAAAAAAAAAAAAAAAAAAAAAAAAAAAAAAAAAAAAAAAAAAAAAAAAAAAAAAAAGGTTAGGTTAGGTTAGGTTAGGTTAGGTTGGGTTAGGTTAGGTTTTTTTTTTTTTTTTTTTTTTTTTATTGTGGGGCGCTATGCCCCACTCTCGTTCCCCTAACCCTAGTTAGAGCTCTTTTTCACCCCCTACCCTTCCCTATTCTATCTTTATTGGTTCATTTCTATGCTCCTAGTCTCAATGGTCCTACTTTTCCTAATCCTAGCTATTTTCTTATTTTATTGGAACGACTTTTTTCTTTTCTTTATTTACATACATTTTTTCACTTAATTTAACTTATCTACCTTATAACTATTCCAGTTTATCTTATTTTTACTTACATTATTTCTTAGTTTCTAGTAATATATAATCTATACATTGTATATCTAGCCTAACTTATTTCTACTTATTTCTATTTGCTACGCTAATTACTACATTTCTACAATACTTAATAAACTTATCTCTACTTTCCTTATTTGCTATTAATTTACATACTGTATTTCTTTTAATGTCTATACCTAACTCTATTTCTAAATCTAGTCTTTTCATCAGATACACTGGGCATTCGGTTATAACGTGCACTAAACTTTGGTCTTCTGCAGGGTCACAGATACATGACGGGCTCTCCTTGCACTTGAAGCGGTACAAGTATTCGGAGAACCCGCCATGCCCCGTGAACACCTGCGTCGTGACGGGATCCGTTTGGATCTTCCCGATGATTTGGCGGGCCTCCACAGCACTCGGGAAGAAGAGCTTTGTGGTTGAGGCCGTCTCGCCCTGTACGTAGCGCTCGTTCCACTCGTCAATCGACTCCAGACGAATCTGTCGTTTGACGAATGAAACGGGACACTTATCGTAGTCAGGTTTAACTTTGAGATTCAGCGCAGCATCCTTTGCGAGCTCGTCTGCGCGCTCGTTTCCCTCCAACCCTGCGTGAGCTTTTATCCAGAATAACGATACTATTCTGCCGCGTTCTTTATTGCTTCTGATCATTTTTTGAATTTGGAACGCTAGGGGGTGGAGGGAAGCTCCGTCAGCGACGGTTTCCAGCGCCGCTCTAGAGTCGCTCAGGATGCTGCACTGAGCCGCCTCCCCAACCACCGCCTCTGCCACCGCCCTGTGGAGGGCCACCATCTCTGCCTGGTAGACGGTGCAGAATGATTCCAGTTTGAGTTTTTTGGTTTTGGTCTCGGCGGCGTTCTGCCAAATGGAGATTGCCGCTCCGACCTTACCATCGATCTTACTGCCGTCTGTGAAGATAGCTCGGCCTTCTCTAGTTATTTGGTTCACTTCTGCACCGTCCACCAGACACCGGTATTTAATAGTGCCACGTTGCGCTGGGTGTTCAAGATTTTCGAAGGCCACAGGCCGTTCCACCTCCCGGTCCCCTATCACCCGCCGGGACCAGCCCCTTTTGATTTCGTACAGGGAGGCATTCTCCCTGGCACGAATATCCAGGGGCAGTATCCCGGCGAGGAGAAGGGCCGAGTTTAATGAGACGGTCCTGTAGGCCTTCGTAATCTTTTGCGCGAAACCTCTTTGGACAACAGCGAGCTGCTTTTTTATCCCTAATTTGTGTGAAGCCGGGGCCCATACACTTGCTCCATATAGTATGGTTGGCTCTACTACAGCCGTATACAGCAGTTTGATGATGTCTGGTCCCAGCCCCCACTGCGTTCTTGCTGCCGTGGACAGTTTTTGGTAAAAACCCACTGCCTTCTTACATACGTTGGTAACGTGGGCGTTAAAGGTCAGCCCGCTGTCGATTGTGACTCCCAGTATCTTCATCTGTTTTTCCAGACCAATGTCCACGCCACCCATGTGGAGGATCGGAGAATCATACTTCAGTTTTCTGGTTATCACCATTGCCTTTGTCTTGTTCGGGGCGAACTTAAGTTTGTTTTTGATTCCCCAATCCCTCACACAGGCCAGCGTTTCATTGGCCTGTTTTTGTATCTTGCTCATCTCATGTCCGTCGAATGCGAGCACTACGTCATCGGCAAAAGCTTGGCAGTAAATACCCCGTCTATCAAGCTCCGATAGTAGTGGGTCGAGGAGCAGATTCCAGAAGGTTGGACCCCCAATGGAGCCCTGCACGCATCCCTTGGAGGTCCACCTCTCATACTCTTCCCCGGAGTACCTCAGTCTGACTTTTCTGCTCTCGAGGTAGCTATCTATTACCCTTCTGATGTTGATTGGACATCCTTCCTCCGACAGTCTGACTCTAATTGCCGGCCACCAGGCGCTGTCGAAGGCCCCCTCTATGTCCAGTGAGACAATAAGGACAATTTTCTTTTCAGAAAGTTTGTTCCTTATATGTCTCATCAAAACGTAGAGGGAGTCTTCGGTGCTCCTCTGCGGCATAAAGCCAAACTGTCGGGGGCTTGTCCTCGGGTAGAGATACCACCTCACTCGCCCCACCACCATCTTCTCCAGTATCTTCCCCATCACAGGCAAAAGGCCTATCGGTCTGTACGATTTGACGTTCGTGTAGTCCTCCTTGGCAGGTTTCCGGAGGACTATGACCGTTGCCTCCTTCCAGGTGGTCGGGAAGTGGCCAAGTTCGAGGCACTTGTTTGCCAGTGATAGGTACAATTCTGGGTACTTATCTATAGCTTGCTTACAGATGTCAGCCGTTAGGCCGTCTGCTCCCGGGGCTTTCTTTGGATTGAAGCTGTTTGCAGCCGCACTTAGTTCGTCCAGTGTAAATGGTGGGTCATGGATCTCAGCATCGACTTTGTCATTTACTCGTGCGGCTGCCTCTCTTGTACGCTGATGGTCTGCGTTGTCTTCTTCTTTATTGTCTTCTGGATAGAAGGTTTCTGCCAATAGCTTTGCCGAGTCCTTCAAGCTTAGGGTCTCTCCGTTCTTGGTCAATGGCAGGTCTTCATGCTTTTTGGATACCTTCCCAATCACTCTATATATCCCGTCCCAGATGTTCTCCTTATCCTGTTTTTTACAGAATTCCTTCCAACTATCTACTTGTGCCTTCTTGGCTTCATTCTCATATCTCTCTTTTGATTGCAGGTACTCATCAACGACCTTAGCTCTTCGAATCGGCGCTGCGCATCGGATTCTCCTTTTCCTGGTGGTGACTTCCTTCTTCATTCTGGCGAGTTTCTCGGACCACCACGGTAAGTTGTGTTTGTTTTTTACTTTAATTAGCGGTATTGTCTCGTTGCTAGTTTTTATTATTGTATCTATGTATTTTTCTATTGTATTATCTAGATTTGATTTATTGTTGATGTTATTTATTTCTGATTCTGTTAGTTGGTTGCTGTGCAATAATTGTTCCAGTTTTTCAGCAAAGTGGGTCCAATTAGCCTTATTTGTGTTGTACTTTTTTGTAGATTTAAATTTCTGTATTGTAAATTTACTTTTAATTCTATCAATTTTGAAGGTTATTGCGTTATGGTCCGAGTCCGCCATGGTGTCGTCCACCTTCCAGTCCCTTGTCAGGTCCAGGATATCCTCAGTGCAGGCCGTGATGTCAATGTGGCTGGTGAGGAGTTTTCCTCCTCGCACTGTTTCGAATGTTGGAGCTTTGCCGCTGTTGAGCACCTGCAATCCGTGTTCCTCCAGCATTCCTGCCATTTCCTCTCCCCTCCCGTCAGTGTCCGCGCTGCCCCACCATATGCTTTTGGCATTGGTGTCACCCCCTATGAGGATTCCGCGAGGGCCCAGTTTTTCAACTATCTTCCCCAACTGCTGCAGGTATGGCCCTATGGGTTTATCCGGCTCAAAGTAGAACGAGATAACCACTATCTCACGGGTTCCCGTTTGGATCTTCACCACTGTGATGTTGGTTGTGGTGAGGGACGGACATTGGGCCACCGTCCAGTCGCCGTTGAAAACTGCAACGGCTGACTTGACAACGGCCCCCTGCCCGTTTTCTCCCTGGAAGATCCTCACCCCCCGGTGGTCTCTCACTCTACCTTGGCTTCCCACGTATGGCTCCTGCAGCAGCGCAAAGTCGACCTTCCTCTTTGCTGATTCTAGTAAGAATTCACTTGTCGCTAGTTTTTTCCTTTGTAAATTGGCTTGGGCGACTAAGGTCGACGTTGCGCCTGTTGAGGAGTTTGTCTGATCTGGGTTCCTTGGATCCACCTTAGCAATATGCTACCGTGGACCTCGCCAGGATCTCCCACTTCCTCCTCACAGGGCATTCCGGGCTAAAGGCATCGTGTTCGGTCCCGCCGATCCTGGCCTTGGTGCAGTTGCAACACGTCGGTGGAGCCCTCGCCATCCAGTCGGCGCATTCCGACCTGTGGTGGGCCCCCCCGCAGTGGCTGCACGCATCCTCCTGGTCTCGGCAGAACCGCTTCCCATGCCCATAGCCCAGGCACCGCGAGCACTGGATAAGAGGGGATTGGTCCTCGACCTTGACCCTCTGCACGTCAATATGGACTGACCCCTCTTCTGTGAGCCGCTTCCATATCTTAGGTGGCACCTGTATTGCCACGTGAGATGTGAGTGGGTTCCGCGCCCTTCTCCTAAATTTCACCTTTAGGCACGCGCTGTCTCCACTCACATCTCCCAGAAGATGTTTGTTCTGGTTAAGTAGTGCTCTTACTATTTCGTCGTCCTTGTTATGGCTTAGGACGTCCCTCAGCAAAATCATGGGATTCTTATTCTCCATATCCTCGATATGAAGTCTGGCTCCCGCTGATTTGATCTTTTCCTTAATTCTGCCCAGTTCTTCTTTCGACTTACAGCCAACTATCACTTTCCTATCCTTTGCCTTTCTTATCTTATCAATCCTCATCCCCTCTTCTCTAGCGTTTAGTGTAGTCCTGATTTCCTCGAAGACTGCTTCGCCCGTGACCGTCTGGTCCACGGAGGTGATCACTACGGAGTGCATTGCTGCATTCCCTTGTTCCTTCCTCCCTGTGCCAGACACCACGCTTGCGTAGCTTCTTCCTTCTTTCCAGTCCTCTCTTTGCTTATTTATCTCCTTGCTTAACTTTTCCATTTCCTCCTTGCTCTCTTTCAATAGTTGGGTGTGGGCATCCAGTCTCCTAATTATTTCCTTCTCCTGATTTTCTAGCTTTTTCTCTATTTCCATGTCTCTTCCGATTCTGGGTGGATCTTCTGTTGTCTTTACCTTCTTTCCTTCTTTTAACCTTTCGTCCTCTCCTTCCTTTACTAGCTTGTATAGCTTTTCCGCTGCCTCTATAACGTCCGTTTTTATCTCCGTTTTCAGGTTCCGACTGTTGTTTATTTGGAGCTTCAGTTTCATCAAGCAAGATTTTGCTTTGGCTGTCCTGCTCATTTGTCCGGTATCTTCTCGTGGCACTACTGCCACTATTGAGGCCGGGGCTGTCACTTTTTTAGTCGGGTTTTCTCCGTCCGCAGAGGTTCCCGCGGGTTTTGGCCGCACGGGCTCGGCGGCGCTCGTTCCCCCAGATCTTTCGATCTGGGATTCCAAGCTCCGCCGGGCCTGCGCGACCTTGTTCCCACCGGTATCTCCCGGGCTGATCTTTTCAGGCGTTTTGCTCTTCGGCCTCATTTCCTTGGGTGGCGTGCGGATCCCGAACATTATATGTTTGGTATTGTTAGGGGAATGCGTCTGAAGAATATGTTTCCCACAAGTGTATACGGCTTGTAGGCGTCAAAAAGTCAAAAAGTAAATTTTGTATAATTTGTTTGGGTCAACCGTGGGGCTTAAAGCAGCTCGTGTTGTTTTTCCTATTTAACAGTTAATAATGCAGATGATATGCAACCAGAGCAGCCAATGCAGACTGTCCAGTTAATGCAGGCAATGCAGGCAGTATGCAGATGATGATCCCTGATTGTTGATTAGCCCGCGCACGCAGGCAATGCAGGCAATGCAGGCAATGCAGGCAATGCAGGCAATGCAGCCGATGCAGACTATCCAGTCAATGCAGGCAGTGTGCAGATGATCCTTGATTAGCCCGCGCACGCAGGCAATGCAGGCAATGCAGGCAATGCAGGCAATGCAGGCAATGCAGCCGATGCAGACTATCCGGATAGTACAGGCAATGCAGACAGTGTGCAGATGGATCTTCAATTGGCCCGCGCAAGCAGGCAATGCAGCCGAAGCAGACTATCCAGATAATACCGGCAATGCAGACAGTGTGCAGATGGATCTTCGATTCACCCGCGCAAGCAGGCAATGCAGCCGATGCAGGCTGTCCAGATGATGCAGGCAGTGCAGACAGTGTGCAGATGGATCTCCAATTGGCCAGCGCGCGCAGACAATGCAGCCGATGCAGTTAAAGCAGCCAGTGCAGACTTACCAGATGGTACAGGTAACGCAGGCAATGCGCAGATAGATGTTTGATTGGCCTGCGCACTCAGCTACTGCAGCCAATGCAACCAAAGCAGCCGAAGCAAGCAATGCAGATGATGCAGATGATGCAGGTAATGCCGATAATCCAGAAAATTGACGATTTTTCACTAGTTTTTCCCAATTTGAGGGAAAACCACCGCACTTTCCACTTCACCACCTACACCAACACACTGCCAGGTCTTTTACGCACCCAATGATATAAATTTCAAAGCGAGATTCAAATTTAAGACGACCGAGCCGATTTATTTTACGCGGAGCGACACATAAACGATGCGTTCACGGTGGCGTTCTTGGAGCAACTGGTTAGGTTAGGTTAGGTTAGGTTAGGTTAGGTTAGGTTAGGTTAGGTTAGGTTAGGTTAGGTTAGGTTAGGTTAGGTTAGGTTAGGTTAGGTTAGGTTAGGTTAGGTTAGGTTAGGTTAGGTTTTTTTTTTTTTTTTTTTTTTTTTTTTGTGGGGCGCTATGCCCCACTCTCGTTCCCCTATCTGCAATAGAGACTTTTGTTTCTTCGCTGTATACTTACTCCTATCTATCTGTGTGTATCCTATACCCTTCGTTGGGGTAGACCTACTATTCCTATCTATTTTCTTTTCTTTTGGTATATTCTTTTCAGTCGATTTTCTTTATTTACATACAGATTTGTTCTTATCTAGCTTATTATCTATCTTATTTTAATTACAGTTTATTTTTATTATTACATCGTATTCTAGTTGCTAAAGGTATATAAACTAATGTTATATATTTAGCCTAACTTATATCTACTTATTTCTATTTATTACTTTTAATGCTATCTTTTTACAATACTTTATAAACTTATATCTAGTGTTCTTATCTTCTATTAGAGTCTTAAAATTATCTGTTTTGATCGCTATACCGGTTTCTATTTCAAACATAGTTCTTCTGTACAGGTGAACTGGGCATTCTGTCAGCAGGTGCTCGACATCCTCTAGCGCCGCAGGGTCACAGATACACGACGGGCTATCCTTACACTTGAATCTGTACAAGTATGCGGAAAACCCGCCATGCCCGGTGAACACCTGCGTTACCAGGGGGTCTACCGCTATCTTCTTGAGAATCTGATGGGCCTCCACGGCGTCCGGAAAGAAGAGCTTGGTGGTAGAGGCAGTGTCCCCTTGGACATAGCGCTCGTTCCATTCGCCAAGCGACGCCTCGCGGAGTTGTCGCTTGACGAACGAAACGGGGCATCTGTCATAGTGGGGACGCCTCTTTAGGGTCAGCGCAGCACCCTTCGCTAACTCATCCGCCCTCTCATTTCCCTCCACCCCCGCGTGTGCCTTGAGCCAAAATAGTCTTACTATTCTGCCCTCATTTTCAGCTGTTCTTAAAATGCTTCTTATCTGGGCCGCTAAGGGGTGGAGGGAGATTCCATCAGTGATGGTGTCGAGTGCGGCCCTTGAGTCGCTCAGGATGCTGTACTCACCCGTACCACCTTGCGCTGCCTCCTCCACGGCGCCGCGAAGGGCCAACAGTTCCGCCTGGTAGACGGTGCAGAAGCGCTCCAGCTTTAGTTTTTTGTTTTTTACTTCTGTGGCGTTCTTCCATACGGAAAACGCCGCACCAACCTTTCCTTCTATCTTACTGCCATCTGTGAAGATGGCAGTAGTGTTAACTACTAGCTGGTTCACCTCTGCACCGTCCGCCAGACATCGATAGCCCACTTCGCTCCTGGATGCAGGATGGGGAAGATCCGCGAAGGCCACAGGTGCCTCCATCTCCCGGTCCCCTACCACCTCCTGGGAGTAACCCCTCTTCACCTCGTACAGGGAAGCATTTTCCCTGACTCGGATATCGAGGGGCAAAATCCCGGAGATCAGTAGGGCCGAGTTGAGGGAGGCTGTCCTGTAGGCCTTCGCCATCTTCTGTGCGAAGCCTCTTTGAACAGACGCAAGCTGCTTCCGCACACCAAGCTTTCGCGTCGCTGGGGCCCACACGCTAGATCCGTATAAAATTGTTGGCTCCACTACAGCCCTATACAGCAATTTTGTCATCTCCGGCCCCAGACCCCATTGCAGCCTTGCGGCTCTGGAAAGCTGCTTGTAGAAGGAAACAGCCTTCCTGCAGACGTTGGACACGTGAGCGTTAAACGTGAGGCTGCTGTCGACTGTGATGCCCAGGAGTTTAATCTGTCGCTCCAGGCCAACGTCCACGCCACCCATGCGAAGGATCGGGGAATCGTACTTTAACTTCCTGGTGATGACCATCGCCTTGGTCTTATGTGGCGCGAATTTCAATTTGTACTTTATTCCCCAATCCCTCACATAGGCTAGCGTTTCATTGGCCTGTCGCTGGATCTTGCTCATCTCCGTCCCTTCAAAGGCCAATACTACGTCGTCGGCGAAGGCCTGGCAGTAACTGCCCCGTCTGTCAAGCTCGTACAGCAGTGGGTCGAGGAGCAGGTTCCAAAAAGTTGGGCCTCCAATGGATCCCTGAACGCACCCCTTGGAGGTCCACCTTTCATGCTGCTCCCCAGCATATCGCAGTTGGATCTTCCTGCTCTCGAGGTAGCTATCGACCACCCGTCTGATGTTAATTGGAACCTTCTCCTCCGACAGTCTGACTCTAATTGCCGGCCACCAGGCGCTATCGAAGGCTCCCTCTATGTCCAATGATACGATGACAATGATTTTCTTCTCCTCTAATTTCTCTCTTATGAATTTCATCAGGACATAGAGGGAGTCCTCGGTGCTCCTCTGGGGCATAAAGCCAAACTGTCGGGGGCTGGTTTTCGGGTGGAGATGCCACCTCACTCTACCCACTACCATCTTCTCCAGTATCTTCCCCATCACCGGCAAAAGGCCTATCGGTCGATACGATTTGACCGCAGTGTAGTCCTCCTTAGATGGTTTTCGGAGGACTATAACTGTGGCCTCTTTCCAAGTAGTAGGGAAGTGGCCCAGTTCTAGGCACTTATTCGCCAGCGATAGGTACAATTCTGGATACCTGGCTATGGCTTGCTTACAGATATCGGCCGTAAGGCCATCTGCTCCCGGGGCTTTCTTTGGATTGAAGCTCTTTGTGGCCGATCTCAGTTCCTCCATTGTAAATGGTGGATCAAGGGTTTCATCTTTGGTCCCTTCATTTACCCTTTCGGCTGCTTCTCTGATACGCTGGTGGTCTGCGTTATCCTCTTCCGTGTTGTCTTCTGGATAAAATGTTACTGCCAGAAGCTTCGCCGACTCTGATGTGCTCAGGGTCACTCCTGCTTTTTTGAGCGGCAGGTCCTCTTCCCTTTTTGAGACCTTGCTGATCGCCCTGTAGACTCCGTCCCAGATTGTTTCGCGGCTTTGTTTTTGGCAAAACTCCTTCCAACTATCTATCTGGGCGATCTTGGCCTCCTTCTCATATCTTTCTTTTGATTGCAGGTACTCCCCGACGACCTTGGCTCTCCGGACTGGCGCTGCGCAACGGATTCTCCTCTTCCTGGTGGCGGTTTCCTGTTTCATCTTAGCGAGCTTGGCGGACCACCACGGTAAGTTCATTTTATTATTTGCTTTAATCAACGGGATTGTTTCGTTACAATTCATTATGACTATGTCCATGTATTTTCCTATTATCTGATCTAAATTTTGCTTGTTATTAATATTATGTATTTCTATTTCTGTAAGTTTTTCCTTTTTTACTAATTTTTCCAAATTTTCCCTAAAATAATCCCATTTCGCTTTTTTGGTGTTGTATTTTCGTGTTGATTTTTCTCTTATATTTTTAGCTTTAGTTTTGGTTTTGTTAAGTTTAAATGTTATACCGTTGTGGTCCGAGCTCGCCAAGGTGTCGTCCACCCTCCAGTCCGCCACCAGGTCCAGGATATCACCAGTGCAGGCCGTGATGTCTATGTAGCTTTTGAGCAGTCTTCCCCCCCTGACTGTCTCAAATGTTGGTACTAGGCCGTCGTTTAGCACCTGCAATCCATGCTCTTCTAGCATACCTGCCGTTTCTTCTCCCCTGCAGTCAGTGCCCCCACCTCCCCACCAGATACTCTTCGCGTTCGTGTCGCCCCCTATGAGGATTCCGCTGGGTCCCAGTTTTTCGACAATCATCCCCAGCTGCTCCAGGTATGGCCCTATGGGTTTGTCCGGCTCAAAGTAGAATGAGACGACCACCAGTTTGCGGTTTCCAGTTTGGATTTTCACCACCGTGATGTTGGTAGTGGTGAAGTCCGGACATTGGGTTACCGCCAAGTCCCCGTTGAGAACTACCACGGCTGACTTGACGACGGCCCCCTGTCCGGTGTCTCCCTGGTAAACCCTTACTCCCTGGTGGCCCCTCAACCTACCCTGAGCTCCCACATATGGCTCCTGGAGTAGCGCCACATCAACTCCCCTCTTTTTGGCCTCCAGGAGAAACTCGAGAGTGGCTAGCTGCTTCCTCTGCAAGTTCCCCTGGGCAAAGAGAGTCGGTGCTGCGCTTGTCGGGGAGTTTGTCTGATCTGGGATCCTTGGGACCACCTTAGCAATACGCGACTGCGGACCTCGCTAAGGCCTCCCACTTCCTCCTCACAGGGCACTCCACGCTAAACGCGCTGTGGTCGGTTCCGCCGATCCTGGCTTTCACACAGTTGCAGCACGACGGGGGAGCCCGTGCCATCCACTCGGCACACTCTGCTCTGTGGTGTGCCCCCCCGCAATGACTGCATGCGTCCACCTGGTCTCGACAGAACCGACGTCCGTGTCCGTACCCGAGGCAGCGTGAGCACTGAATCAGGGGAGATTGGTCCTCTACCCTGACCCGTTGCACATCTATATGGAGATATCCGGCGTCCATTAACCTCCTCCATATCTGCGGTGATACCTGCACCGCTATGTGAGAAGTGTGGGGGTTTCTTGCTTTCCGCCTAAATTTAACCTTTAGGCGGTCGCAGCCCCCCTCCACCCCTTCCAGCAGGTGCCGGTTTTGGACGCGTATGGCCTTTATGATCTCTTCGTCCTTGTTGTAGGCGAAGACGTCCTTGAGGAGGATCATGGGGTCTTTGTTTTGCATTTCCTCCATAATTAATGCCCCTCCTGCTGTCTTGATCCTCTCTTTAATCCGTCCCAATTCTTCCCTCGTCCTACAACCTATGATGACCTTCCTATCCTTAGCTTTCCTGACTTTATCTATTTGAATCCCTTCCTCTCTCGCGTTTACCGTGCTTCGGAACTTCTCGAAGACTTCTTCCCCCGTGACGGTCTCGTCCGCGGCGGTGATTACCACAGAGTGCATCGCTGCCTCTGCAGGCACCCCCCGCCGCGGGCAAGCCGCCACGCCAGCGTAACTTCTTCTTTCTTCTCCTTCCTCTCTGTGCTTTTTCAGCTGGTCCCCCAGCTTTTCCATCTCTTCCTTATTTTTCTCCAGCATTTTGCTGTGCTCCGCCAGTTTTTCCATAAAGTCCTTCTCAAATTTTTCAAATTTTTCTCTTTCCCTATCCTTTTCCTTTTCCTTGTCCTTCTCCTCCGTCAAATCTACTACTTTTGCCGATGCGGTAAACGTCGTGTCACTTCTTTCTGTCCTTTCCTTCTCATTTTCACTCTCCTTTACGATTCTGTAGAGTCGCTCAGCAGCCTCCACTACGTCCGTTCGGATCTCACCCTTCAGGTTCCTGCTGTTATGAATCTGAGTCTTAATTTTTACGAGGCAGGAGCGAGCCTCCATCAACCTACTCACGCGTCCGGTCTCGTCTCGCGGCGATGTTGTGGCCGTGGTGCTCGTTGAGGCTGTTCCTGTCTTCCCTACTTTTTCCCACGTAATTGTCATGGCCTTGGGCTTGGGTATCGCTGGCTTGGCGGCGTCCTTCTCCATGCTCCCCCCCCGGAATTCCAAACTACGCCTCGCCTGCTCCACCCTCGATCCCTTGGCCTCTTTAGGACTAGTCCTATCTGGGGTTTTCTGCGACCTCTTTTCCATCGTTGGAGTGTGGAACATTGTGTTCGGAGGTATCTATAGGGGAACGCGTCAACAGTAAAACTACAGGTGTAAAAGGCCTGTAGGGAGTCAACAATACACAGAACCTTAATCGTTCACGTCTGCTTGGGTGCCGAAGCAACTCGTATGCCCAGCCCACGTTGTTCACCCTTACAGGGTGTTGTCCTAAATTAATTATAATTACAAGTTGTGCTTTGAGCACTCAATTTATGGTCTGTAAGGGACCTGTCTTATTCTATATTTCACTAATTTAACTATAATATATATACACTACAGATTCTTAATTAATAGTTTTCTTTTTATTTCAGATCAGGCGGTACCGGGATGCTGCTCTACACTTTCCAGAGGCCCACCGCTCTTCTGCCGCCAATTTCCGCTGACTCTACAATAGTAGAGACAGTAGGACAGGGCGGTGTGAGGAACGGGGTCAGTGGGAGCCTTCAGGTAAGTATATTTATTTTTGAAAGATTTCTATCTAAATGTAGAGTTGTCAAAACTATATGTAGAGTACCTAGAAACCTAGGCCTTTGTGTGACAAGTTAAATGAACCCAAACACGGGTGGATTCTGTCAAGGGGTTGCCGAGTAATACCGGTCTAAAATTTTTCAAGATGGCGGTCGAAATTTTCAACCTGCCGTATCTCGGTCGTTCCTTGTCCGATTTCGCCCGAGTCTGGGCTCAATCGCTTTGTTTCTGTCACTCCTAACTTGTAGGCCCGTTTTGGGTGCAAAAAATTTCGGCTAAATTTATAATACAATTTTCAAATATAAAATACTAAAAACAGTTTTTCTAACTTTGCCAGGTAATAATATTGTTAAATGCTAATTAAATCTAGGAATTGTGATATGATATAGAATTTTGAAAATTTTGAAAAAAAATTCGAATGAGAACTTCCTTCAAAAATGGGGAGGAATTGCTCTGTAGATACTTTTTATTGATTTAAAATGAATTTTGAATGATTTGGGGCCGAAACAATATTTTAGAAAAAAAATTTGAAAAAATTTTTGGGGGGGAGATTTTGATGGATTCTTACAGATATGGATGTTTAGAGCTGGGGTAAAAATCCCACTACGTGGGATTTTGAATCCGCTGTTAATTTTGAGCTATCTCTCCCCACTCCTGAGATACTTGCAATTTAGACTTTTACAAAATTTTGTCAGTTTTTTAGCTCTGAAAAATCGATTTTTCAGGCGATTCCCCTGAGTTTTGGTATGAAGGTGTGGTTTTGTGTCGTGCTTCGACTAGCACTGAAAATTGTACTCTTCAACCACTTCCTGAGAATCTGCACCTGAAAAACCGGTTTTATTATACAAAACGACTTACAGTTCTATGTGTATCTAATTTTTTGAGTTTCTTCAACTGCCTCCGGTAGCTGCTTAGCGTCGCCCTCCGATCTGCATACTCGGATTTGGCCTAACTCCTCCGGATCGCCGACCTCGGTTTTTCACCGAACTTGTTTTTTTGCCCTAAGCCACGAAACTATAAGCGACCGCCTAGCGTGCGGGATATCGCTAGATGCGTGATTTTTATGTGGGGCTTTTTATGTCCCCACTCTAGTACCCCCATATGGGTAGATAGGGCCTTTTTCTAGCTATATATTTTCCTCAAATTTTTTGTGTTGAATGTTCCTCTTCTCCTCCTCTTTCTGACTCTACGTTTTAATTAATCTTATTTGTCTATTTACTAATTTTATGGTTTGAATTTTTTCTATCTACTATTACTTTATTTTCAATTAACTTTTATTTCCTACACTTTTCTATAGTTTCTTTTCTTATCTTTTATTTTTGTAATGTGTTTCACTTGTATTTTAAATTCGTTTATTTTTGTCCTGTTCCATTTTACGTCTCTACTTTTTTCTACTTGTCTTCCAGGTTCAATTTCTACATTGCCTATTCCATCTTAAACTCTCTGCGACTTTCTTTCCTCAGTTTTCTGTTATTGTCTATTTCTATGTGTTATCTTTTTAAATTTATATGTCCATTTAATCTTAGTACTATATTTACATAACGTTACGTTATATATCTTAGTACTTCTTATTCACCTTTATATATATGTATCTTTTCTTTTAAATTTCTCAATGTTCTTATTTATCATATCTGTTATCCCGCTTTTTCTTTAACACTGCAAAAGGTAGCGCCAAAGCCACTTTGCCGTTTCCTTTTGTTACTTATTTGTTGTTTAGCGTTCCTTTTTGTTCCATAATTCCGTTTCCAAAGCCAAGTCGTTCTTTTGCCGTGCCATCTGGTCTCACATTTGCCATCTTAGCAATACGCTATACATGATCTTGCCAATGTGTCCCATTTTTTCCTCACTGGGCAATCCTCACTAAAGGTGTTATGACCCACGTCCGCGAGTTTCGCCCTTTGGCAATTGCAGCATGCAGCTGGTTCTGCTGCGAGCCAATCCGCACACTCGGCCTTTTTGTGCGGCCCGCCGCAGTGACTGCAGGCCTCCAGAGAGGCATGGCAGAATCGCCTCCCATGTCCATAGCCCAAACACTTTGAGCATTGGACAAGGGGGGACTGGTCCTCTACCTTGACTCTCTGGACGTCCACAAACACTGCGCCGGTATCTGTGACAATCCTCCAAATTTCGGGCGACACTCGCAGGATTATGTGAGCCATCAGTGGGTTTCGGGTTCTTCTTCTATACGTGACTTCCATTCTCTCTTTATCCTTTCCTATCCTATCGAGTAGGTGCCTGTTCTGTTTCTTTATGGCTTTGACAATTTCTTCATCGGAGTGACTATTAATCACATGTTTTATGATTACCAATGGATCCTTATTTTTAATGTCTTCGATGTTAAGACTTTTTTCATTTTTGCTTATGTTGCGTTTAATTTTTATAAGTTCTTCTTTGTCTTGGCATCCTACTATTACTTTTCTGTCCTTAGCTTTTCTTATTCTGTCCACTTTTATCCCTTCCTCTTTTGCATTAACAGCCTTCCTTATTTTTTCCATCACGACCTCTCCTGTCTCTTGGTCATCGTTGGAGGTCACCACGATCGAGTGCAGCGCCGTAGCCACCTCAGTCGTTTTGACTTTGGAGGAACCGGCAACTGCACTCGCATACGTCCTTTGGCTGGCCAGGTCTTCTCGGTGTCTATTTAATTCCCCGCTCATTTTTTCCATTGCCTCTTTCGTTTCCTTCATAGCCCTTAAGTGTTCTTCTAGTTTTTCTGTCAATTCACTTTTTAATTCTTCTGTTCCCCTGCTTCCTGCTGTTTCCTTTACTTCTTCCTTTCCTTGCTCCGTCTGTGTCTCCTTTGTGTCTTCCAACCTCTTATATTTTCTTCCTTCCTCCGCATCCTTCACCAGCTGCATCAAGCGTAATGCCGATTCTATTATTTCGTTTTTTATTTCTGTTTTTGTGTTGCGGCTCATATTAATAGACATTCTGATTCTATTTAGACGGGCAGAGGCTTCCGTTGTCCGGTCCTTATACGTGCCCTTCGGCTTGGGCATCTGTCGCGCCTGCTCGGCGGGTTTTGGGTCTGAGCTATCTAGCTTCGATTCAATACTACGCCGAGCCTGCGCGACGGTTGCTCTTGCCGGTTCCTCGGGACTGGACTCCGGTGACAAGGGTTTGGCTGCGCCTCTCTTTGCAGGTGTTCGGAACATTTTTATTGGGGGTACGCGTCACAGAATTTAAGTAAGTAAGTGTAAATGGCTTACGTGTCAATCAGTCAGTAAAATTATGGTAAGTAAATATGGACAATAATTTTTGTAAAGTTTTACAATGTAAAAGTTAAAATAAATTTTTGATTGAATTATTCTTAGCGAAAATTGTCTTAAATATTTTTAGTTTATATTTATTAATAATGCTAAAATCTGTAAGACTAACGTTTATATAAATTTAACAATAATTTTGTAATTTACAGAATAACCGGTACCGAGTTGATATACCTAATTGAGACTAGGGTGGGTGGGGGGGGCTTTCGCACGAATCGGGTCGGGGGCCCAGAGGGGGTCACAAATAAATGGTATTTGGATTTTAGGGACGGTAAATTTTGAAAATATTTGCGAAAATATGGTAAAAATTAGGTAATTTAATATAAAATATGTGTTTTTTATGTTTCAGATGCGGCAAAAACCACACTGAAGCGGCGGGGCCGGCGGGGGGGATGTAACGACGCAGGAAAATCAACAAAACCTCTGATAATTTTGAAGAAAACTACTGAAATGTGTCGGTTAGGTTAGGTTAGGTTAGGTTAGGTTAGGTTAGGTTAGGTTAGGTTAGGTTAGGTTAGGTTAGGTTAGGTTAGGTTAGGTTAGGTTAGGTTAGGTTAGGTTAGGTTAGGTTAGGTTAGGTTAGGTTAGGTTAGGTTAGGTTAGGTTAGGTTAGGTTAGGTTAGGTTTTTTTTTTTTTTTTTTTTTTTGTGGGGCGCTATGCCCCACTCTCGTTCCCCTAACTAACGTCAGAGTTCTTAGCGTTCTGTCTCTGTATTACTTACCTCCTAAATAATCCTAGTCCCTTCTTTGGGGAGACCTATTTCATCCTAATTTTTACCTAATTCTAGCTACTTTACTTAATCTATGGGAACGGTGCTTCTTTTCTTTATTTACATACATTTTAGTACTATTGCTATCTTATCTACCTTAATTCTATTTTATAGTTTATTTTGTTTATTATTACATATAATTATAGTTACTAAAGGTATATAATCCAAAAAATTATATATTTAGTATAACTTATTTTTACTTATTTCTACTTACTACAGATTTGGCTACTTTTTTACAATATTCTATAAACTTATTTCTACTTTCCTTATTTACTAATATTATGTTTAGATTACTTATCATTATTTGCATACCTATTTCTACTTCTAACTGTGTACGTCTATAGAGATGTACTGGGCATTCAGTTAGTGCATGTATAATGCTTTCTGGTTTATCAGGGTCACAGATACATGACGGGCTCTCCTTGCACTTGAAGCGGTGCAAGTACTCTGAGAACCCGCCATGGCCCGTGAACACCTGTGTCATCAGTGGCTCAATATCGATCTTTTTGATGAGCTGGTGGGCCTCCACTGCGCTCGGAAAAAAGAGTTTCGTAGTTGTGGCCGTATCCCCTTGCGTGTATCGCCCGTCCCATTCATGTATCGACTCCAACCGGATCTGTCGTTTTATGAATGAGACGGGACACCTGGCATAGTCCGGTTTCTTCTTTAATTTTAGTGCGGCGTCTTTCGCAAGCTCGTCTGCGCGCTCATTTCCCTCCAATCCTGCGTGTGCCTTTATCCAAAATAACGTTATTATTTTGCCGCGTTCTTTTAATAATCGGATGTTTTTTCTTATTTGGAACGCCAAAGGATGGAGGGAATTTCCCTCTGTGATTGTTTCTAGGGCTGCTCTAGAGTCGCTCAAGACGCTACACTGTGCCACCCCACTCTCCACTACCTCCTCCAACGCTCTGTGGAGGGCCATCATCTCTGCCTGGTAGACCGTGCAGAAGGATTCCAGTTTGATTTTTTTGGCTTTGATCTCGGCTCCATTCTCCCAAACGGAGATGGCAGCGCCGACCTTGCCGCTGATTTTACTGCCATCTGTGTAGATGGCAGTTCCTCCATTTATTGCTTGGTTCACTTCTGCACCGTCCACCAGACACTGATACTTCGTCACACATCTTTGCGCCGGATGTTCAAGCTTCACAAAGGCCACCGGCCGTTCCACCCCCCGGTCTCCTACCACCCGCTGAGAGTAGCCCCTTTTCACTTCGTATAGGGAAGCATTTTCCCTAACACGAATGTCCAGAGGCAAAATCCCAGCGAGCAGTAGGGCCGAGTTTAGGGACACGGTCCTGTAGGCCTTTGTGAGCTTCTGCGCGAATCCCCGCTGCACTACCGCGAGCTGTTTCCTAATCCCCAGTTTTCTTGTTGCTGGAGCCCATGCACTGGCGCCGTACAAAATTACTGGCTCTACTACAGCCGTATACAGTAGCTTTATTACCTCCGGCCCCAGTCCCCACTGTAGCCTTGCGGCCCCGGAGAGCTTGTGATAAAAAGCAACTGCCTTTCTGCAGACTTCAGCAACGTGTGTGTTGAATGTGAGCCCGCTGTCTATTGTTACTCCCAGTAGCTTTATTTCTTTTTCCAGGCCAATGTCCACCCCGCCCATGTGAAGGATTGGGGAATCATATTTCAATTTGCGCGTTATTACCATGGCTTTGGTCTTCTGTGGAGCAAATTTTAGCTTGTTTCTAATTCCCCATTCCCTCACATAGGCCAGCGTTTCGTTGGCCTGTTTCTGAATTTCCCCCATCTTGTGTCCTTCGAATACCAGCACTACGTCGTCGGCAAAAGCTTGGCAGTAACTGCCCCGTCTATCAAGCTCGAACAGTAGTGGGTCGAGGAGCAGGTTCCAGAAAGTCGGACCCCCAATTGATCCCTGCACACATCCCTTGGAGGTCCATCTCTCATGCTCTTCACCAGCATATCTAAGTTTTATTTTCCTGCTCTCGAGATAGCTATCTATCACCCGTCGGATGTTGATCGGACACTTTTCCTCCGACAGTCTGACTCTAATGGCCGGCCACCAGGCGCTGTCGAAGGCTCCCTCTATGTCTAACGAAATAATAACTGTAATTTTCTTTTCCTCAAGTCTGTCTCTGATATATTTCATCAAGACATAGAGGGAGTCCTCGGTGCTCCTCTGGGGCATAAAGCCAAACTGTCGGGGGCTTGTCCTCGGGTGAAGATGCCATCTCACCCGGCCCACCACCATCTTCTCCAGTATCTTCCCCATCACTGGCAACAAGCCTATCGGTCTATATGATTTTACGTTGGTGTAGTCCTCCTTTGCAGGTTTCCGGAGGACTATGACCGTTGCCTCCTTCCAGGTGGTCGGGAAGTGGCCTAGTTCGAGGCATTTGTTGGCCAGCGATAGGTACAATTCTGGGTACTTGTTTATTGCTTGCTTACAGATGTCTGCTGTTAAACCATCTGCTCCCGGGGCTTTCTTTGAGCTGAAGCTGTTTGCGGCCGCTTGTAGTTCATCGATTGTAAATGGTGGGTCATGGTTCTCATCATCGGCCTCGTCATTTACTCGTGCGGCAGCTTCTCTCATACGCTGGTGCTCTGCGTTATCATTCTTTTCGTCGTCTTCTGGGTAGAAGGTTACCGCCAACAACTTTGCCGACTCCTTTGTGCTTAAGATCTCTCCTTTACTCGTCAAAGGCAGGTCCTCGTGTCTTTTTGACACTTTCCCGATGACTCTATACATTCCGTCCCATATATTTTCTCTGTCTTGTTTTTTACAGAAGTCCTTCCAGCTGTTGATTTGTGCTGCCTTCGCTTCTTTTTCATATTCTTCTTTTGATTGCAGGTACTCACCGACGACCTTGGCCCTACGGATCGGCGCTGCGCATCGGATTCTCCTTTTTCTGGTGGTGGTTTCCCGTTTCATTTTGGCGAGTTTATCGGACCACCACGGTAAGTTTAATTTATTATTTACTTTGATTAACGGTATTGTTTCATTACAGGTTTCTAAAATTATGTCTATATACTTGTCTATTACGTTATCTAGATTAGTTTTATTGTTGATATTATTAATTTCTATTTGTGTTAGTTTATTGCTATTTACTAATTGCTCTAATTTTTTATCAAAATAGGTCCAATTAGCTTTTTTAGTATTGTACTTTTTTGTGGTTTTGGTTTTCTGTTTTGTGTATTTCTGTTTGGTCCTGTTAATTTTGAATGTTATAGCGTTGTGGTCCGAGCTCGCCATGGTGTCATCCACCTTCCAGTCCTCCACCAGATCCAGGATATCCTCCGCGCATGCGGTGATATCTATGTGGCTTGTGAGGAGTCTTCCTCCTCTTACCGTTTCGAACGTTGGGGCTTTACCGTCGTTGAGCACCTGCAGTCCGTATTCTTCTAGGATGCCTGCCATGTCTTCCCCTCTGCTGTCAGTGCCCACGCTGCCCCACCATATGCTCTTTGCGTTGGTGTCGCCCCCTATGAGGATTCCGTTGGGACCCAGTTTTTCAACTATGTTCCCCAACTGCTCCAAGTATGGTCCTATTGGTTTGTCAGGCTCAAAGTAAAATGAGATGACCACCAGTTCGCGGCTTCCAGTTTGGATTTTTACCACTGTGATGTTGTTTGTGGTAAGGGATGGGCATTGGGTCACCGCCCAGTCGTCGTTGAACACCGCCACCGCCGACTTAACGACTTCCCCCTGCCCACCCCCTCTCTGGAAAATCCTCACTCCCCGATGGTCTCGCACTCTGCCTTGGCTTCCCACATAGGGTTCCTGGAGCAGCGCAATGTCAACCCCCCGCTTTTTGGCCTCCTGGAGGAACTCAATTGTTGCCAATTGTTTCCTCTGTAGGTTTGCCTGTGCGAAAAGGGTCGGCTCCGCGCCTGTTGGGGAATTCGTCTGATCTGGGTTCCTGGTGTCCACCTTAGCAATATGCTACTGTGGATCTTGCCAGTGTTTCCCATTTCCTCCTCACAGGACACTCCGGGCTAAAGGCATTGTGCTCTGCTCCACCGATCTTGGCCTTCGCACAATTGCAGCACGTCGGGAGTGCTCGTGCCATCCAGTCGGCACATTCCGACTTATGGTGAGCCCCTCCGCAGTGACTGCAGGCGTCCTCCTGATCCCGGCAGAACCGCTTTCCGTGCCCATAGCCCAGGCATCGCGAGCACTGAATCAGAGGGGATTGATCTACTACTCTGACTCTTTGCACGTCGATATGCACTGAGCCTTCTTCTGTGAGTCTCTTCCAGACCTGTGGAGGCACTTGCATTGCGACGTGTGATGTGAGTGGGTTTCTCGCCCTTTTCCTAAATTTTATTTTTAGGCTCGCGCTCTCCACTTTCATCCCTTCCAGAAGATGCTTATTTTGGATTAATATCGCCTGAACAATTTCTTCGTCTTTATTGTAATTAAGGACATCCCGCAGCAGTATCATGGGGTCTTTGTTTTTCATTTCTTCAATGTTCAAGGCCCCTCCTGCTGTTCTTATTTTTTCTGTTACCCTGCCCAATTCTTCTTTCGACTTACATCCGACTATAATTTTTCTGTCTTTGGCCTTTCTGATATTATCTATCTTAATTCCCTCCTCCCTTGCATTTAAGGTTTTTCGAATCTTTTCGTAGACTTGATCTCCAGTGGCAGTTTGGTCCGCGGCTGTTATGACCACTGAGTGCATTACTGCCTCTTCTTGAGGTATTCTGTGCATCCCAGCTGCCACGTTCGCGTAACTCCTCTTTTCTTTTCTTTCTTCCTTCCATTCTTCCCTGTGCTTCTTTATTTCCTCGTTTATCTTCTCTATTTCTTCCTGGTTCTTCCTTAGTAGTTTACTTTGTTCATCTAGCTTTCTTAATATATCCTTGTCAAAGCCATCTTTTTTCTTTCCTATCCCTGTTTCCCATTCTGGATCCCTGACTAGGTCTTTCAGTTCTTTTTCTCCTTTTCCCTCCCGTCCTCTTTCCGCTTCGCTTTCCTTTATCAGACTATATAGTTTGTCCGCTGCCTCAATAACGTCAGTACGTATTTCCGTTTTAAGATTCCTACTGTTATTTATCTGATTTTTTATCTTAACCAGACAGGCCCTCGCTTCAATTACTCTATTTCCTTGCCCGTCTCTCTTTGGCGGTGTTGGGGTCTTAGAGGTTGAGGCTGTGGCTGCTGTCTTCTTTACTACTACTTTCATGTCCGTTGGGGGCTTTTTGGGTTTCAGTCCCGATGGTCCGGCGACGCTTGTTTCCTCCGATCTCTCGATCTGAGCTTCCAAGCTCCGCCGAGCCTCCGCGACTGTTGTCCTACTGGTCTCCTTTGGACTGGCTTTTTCGGGGGTTTTCGTTTGTGGTCTCATATCCTTTGCTGGGGTGCGGAACCCAAACATCTTGCTCAGGGATTTGGAGGTGTTGTTAGGGGAATGCGTCCGTTCTAAAATGTAAATGTATATTTCCTACAAGTGTATACGGCCTGTAGGAGGTCCAGTTATGAACTTTATAAAGTATGCGTCAACTGTGATGTTGGACACAGCTCGTGTAGTGCTCACATGCGTTGTCCGTAAATATTCTTACGATATAACCTTATACCTAATTAACACGTATATATATTAAAATTTTGTGTGTATATATCTATATTTGTCGTTAACTTAATTAATCTACTTTTTATTTTTCAGGTCTAGCAACAAGCAGAGCAGTATTTCCGGTGATTACTACTTCCTGGAAGCCCTTCGTGTACTGGCGGCCAATTTCCTCCGGCTCTACGACTGTAGAGCTGATGGAAAAGGTTGCGTCTACCACTACCTCGAGGTAAACTAACAGGTGAGTCTATATTTAAGTTGTTTTTTGTATAAAACTTAGGGTCAAAAAATAGAGTTAAAAGATTTGTCTTAAAACTAATTAACATAAATATAATTGTAAACAGTTATTTGTCAGATTATTACTAACTCTACTTTCTTTTGTTTCAGGTCAAGATGACACCGGACTACGACTCACCAGCTGCCAATTTCTACCGGCTCTACAATTGTAGCGTCGATAGAGTTGGCTCGCACTGTAATCGCTTCGCGGGACA